>OZ012736.1:55821694-57194978 GCA_963859935.3 Lathyrus sativus | reverse complement strand
CTCGCGCGCCGCGCGCACACACACACACACACATTACAATTTAGTAATTCATTTATGCTGAAAATTTTCTTTATCTTGAAGTAATTCAAACTATTTTGTAAGACAAGTTCAATCTAAAAAATCGCAACTGGATTTTCATATGTCAACCCAAAGGAAAATAAGCTTGGAGTTTATTGCACACTAAGTGTTAGATAAATTGATTGCACATTAAGTGTTCGATAAATTGTCTTAGTCATTTTTGGTTTCTCAATTCATTTGAAATTGATTACAAATTATTAATTGTTCAAACGTCTTTTGTAAAACATATTTATTTACTTTCTCATCATTTTTTTTATGTTTTATTATGGTTTATATGCATATTTGATTCTTCCGAAAACAGTTGGGGATAGACGAGGGTGAATTCGGAATTGCTTTTGCTTGCTGTAGTAAATAATTTTAATTTTTTTTAATTGAAGAATATTTTATTTTTAATCTATTCAACCCCTTTCTAGATCGTTTCCCTCGTCTAACAAGTGGTATCACGAGCACCGGTTTATCTTGTACTTCAAAATTGCTTATTAGATTATGGCTTCCAAACCTAAAAGGGCGTATAATAAAGCACTTGGTTTTAATGGCGAAAACTATGGTTATTGGAAGAATTATATGCATATTCATATCAACTCTATTTATAGAAATGTATGAAACACCATCCAAAATGGTCCATTTGGAGTTACTATGACCAATGCGGATGGTGTTGTTGTACCTAAACCGGAAGTACAATGGAACACGGATGATGAGAAAACATGGTCTTGTGATTGGAAAGTAAGGAATATTCTAATATCTGCTTTAGGAGTTAATGAATATTATTGTGTTTCTCATTAGGGAACCGCTAAAGCTATGTGTAACTCATTGCAAGTTTCTCACGAGGGCACAAATGAATTCAAACAAGCTAGAATGAATACTTTAAACCAAGAATTGAACTCTTTCATATGAAGCATGGTGAAACCATTGTTGATATGCAAAAGAGGTTCACTCATCTTGTGAACCATTTGAATGCACTTGGTAAGCTGGTTTCCAATGAAATTTCTACTAACAAAATTTTAAGATATATTAATAGGGAATAGAAACCTAAGGTCACCGCAATAAACAAAGCCCACAATCTCTTGACATTAGAAACTAATAATTTGTTTGGTAAGCTTGAAGAACATGAGAAAGAACTCATTATTTTTGGAGAAACATGAGAGGAAGATTGAGAAATAAAAGAACAAAGAAAAAAAGGTGGACAAGAAGTCAATTGCTCTAATGAATTCTAGTTCTATGTCCTATACTAAAGAGAAAAATGATAGTGAAACTAGTGATAATGAATATTTGGATGATAAAGAAATGGGGCTGTTTGTTAAAAGGTACCATAAGTACATCAATATAAATGGAGTGAAGAACTCTAACAAGAATCTCATCAACTATATAAGGCAATTAAATCCCTTAAAGCAAGATGAGAATAAGAAATAAAAAGTTAAAGGTTCATGCTACAATTATGGAAAAGCCGACCATTATAAGTCAGATTGTCCTTTTCTTAAGAAGGATAAAGTAAAGGGTCACCACAAGAACTCTAACAAGCCTAAAAGAGCATACATCGCTTGGGAAAGTGATAGTGAATCCTCAAGTGAAGATATCTCAAGGGAAAGTGATGAAATGGAAAATTATTGCCTCATGGACCATCATAATAATAAGAAGAATAATGTAAATGTAATACCCTAATTTTTACCCCTAATATACCACATATCATTTGCGTCATTGCATACAAACAAGATCACAAGTTTGGTTACTTTGTTACTCTATCATCCTTGGGCTTATCTTTGCAGAGATCACCAAACCCTTCTTTGTGTTTTTTGTTGTTCATTTGTGTTTATATGCTTTATGTTTCACTAACTACTAATCAAAATGCCAAAAATATGTCTTGTATCTCTATATTTTCTTTGCAATGTTGGATACTATATCAAAAGCATCAAGCATGATTCATCAGCTAGGGTTTTGTTCTCTCAAAGTTAAAAAGTAGTCAACATTGATTTTCAAGGCCTATGCTTTAGGGATTTATGTATAATCTTAGGTAATATCATGTTCAAAGATCATTCAATCTCAATTTATCAAAGTATCCCAAAGAATTGGTCACCTATTGTTCAAGAAGTTTCAAGGTTCATGCGTTTATTTCCATGCCTTCCTCAACAAGTAACCTCAAGTGTGGCCGTGATCAATCAAAATTTAAAAAAATAGATCATCATTTCAAGTTCATATATGCTTCATCATGCTAGAAAAGATCAAGTATGCAAGTTGATTCAAAGTTGGTTTGACCAAAAAGTCAACATTTTAAGTTTAAGTTCAAAAGGGCACAACTCCTTCATTATTCAACATTTTTTAGTGATAATTTAGACATATAACTCCCCTTGACACCCTCAACAACTTCTCTTTACAAGTCAAGAGCTTATTATGTGTGAAAAATCATCAAAAGTTTGGATACATTATAAGTCATTTTGGGACTTAGTGGTGTTAGAACACAGATTGGTTCTTAATAATATCTCTATGTTTTGATGATAACTATTATGAAATTTTTTGTATAAGAATTATATACTCTAAAATTTGCTTAAGAATGTTTGCTGCAGATATTAAAGTAAATATCACTCAGAAGCAAATCAGATCTGAACATAAGAAATATGCAAGGCTCTGAAGCGTCAGATGCACCCATTAGAAGATTCTGAACGCTGCCATCAGAAGATCCTGAGCGTTGTCTCCAGAAGGATCTGAAGCAGAAGCTCCAGAAGGATCTGATGCAGAAGCTCCAGAAGAATCTGAAGCAAGTCAGAAGCATCTGAACCAATGAAGAATTTTGTATGAAGAGTTTTCAAGCATAGTTAATTCAGAAGACTCTGAAAGTACTAACGCTGCCAGTACTGAGGATCTGACCCAAAATCTGCTCTGAACTTATACACGCTAAAAGCACACTTGCTACAAAGACTCTGATTCAGCAAAACTCTGACCAACATCAGAAGGCTCTGATCATATTAGACTCTGATGATTCTTGCTGAAATTGTTGAAAAAGAATTCAAAGATTATGTCTGTTGGAATATCCAAACGACTCTTTCCTTATTTATGCTAGACACAAGAACACAGACAAAAAGGATTTCTCTGTGCTTTCTTCTTCTAGGAAAGGTCACTTGATATGAAGACAAAAAGGCTCAGACCTTTTGGTACACACTTCTCAACGTGAAATACTCTGTGGATCACTGTGCCTATAAAAGCAGTCTCCACTCATCTTCTTCAGTTGACGCATTACTTGAAAAGAATTCATTATCAAAGCTCTCATACAACTCATATATTATTTATAGAATTATTTCTTTGTTCTTAATCTTAAGTGAAAAATCACAGTTGTGATAAAGCTTTATTAGAAGCATTTTAACACTTGTATTTGTTATTACATTTGATTGTAAGAAAACCTTAAGAAGATCCAGTTAGGATCAGTAGTTCTTGAGAAGACTTTGAACAGTTGTTCTTAGTGCTTACATGTAATCAGTTGATTAAATAGTGGATTAAGTCCTTTTTTGAGAAAGGCAAATCACTCTAGGAAGGGTGGACTGGAGTAGTTGATTTCAACGAACCAGGATAAAAATAACTGAGTTTTTACTTCTAAGTTTTTATCTTCATACTTATTCAACCCCCCTTCTAAGTATTTTCTCACCTTCAGTTGGCATCAGAGCTCCGGTTCTGTGTGTGCTACCACTTCAAAGTGACAGAAAAGATCCAGTGAGAAAAAATTTGATATATATTTGGTTGTTACTATGGCTAATAATTCAATGTCTAAAATTAACAACAAATATGAAGAAAGGGACAGAATCAGCACTAAACCCCCTATGTTTGATGGGGAGAAATTTGATTATTGGAAAGACAGGATTGAAAGTTTTTCCTTGGTTATGATGCTGATTTATGGGATTTGGTCATAGATGGATATGCTCATCCCATTGATGGGAATGTCAAGAAAGTAGATAGAATATCTATGACAGAAGCTCAAAAGAAGGAATTTAGAAATCACCACAAGGCTAGAACAATATTGTTAAATGCAATATCTCACACTGAGTATGAAAAGATCACAGATAGAGAAACTGCATTTGACATGTTTGAGTCTTTAAAGATGACTCATGAGGGAAACTCTCAAGTCAAGGAAACAAAGGCTCTGGCTCTAATCCAGAAGTATGAAGCCTTCAAGATGGAAGAAGCTGAATCTGTTGAAGCTATGTTCTCCAGGTTTCAAATACTTACAGTTGGACTAAATGTTCTGGATAAAGGATACTCTACTGCTGATCATGTGAAAAAGATCATCAGAAGCTTACCTACCAGATGGAGACCTATGGTGAGTGCACTGAAAATGGCTAAAGATCTGAACAAGATCTCCTTGGAGGAACTAATCAGTTCACTAAGGAGTCATGAAATTGAACTTGAGGAAGATGAACCTCAAAAGAAAGGTAAATCAATTGCTTTAAAATCTAATAAATTTGCTAAAGCATTGCAAGTAATAGAGGAAAGCTCTGAAGAATCCTCATCTGAAGATGAAGATGAACTATCCATGCTGTCCAGAAGAATAAACAAACTCTGGAAGCATAAAGGAAAGAAGTTCAGAAACTTCAGGAAGCCTGACCAAAGAAAAGAATCTTTTGGACACAGAAGATTTGGCAAAAAGGAGGTTGTCTGCTATGAATGTAAAGAACCTGGGCATTACAAAAATGAATGTCCAAAGTTGTTGAAAGAAAAGCCTAAAAGAAAATCTAATAAGAAGAAGGTTCTAATGGCCACCTGGGATGATTCAGATACATCTGAATCTGAATCTAAGTCAGAAGAGGAATGTGCCAATGTAGCATTGATGGCAGACATAGAAGATTAGGAGGAAGGAACTTCAGGATCTGAATCTGACTCTGACGCTGAAGAGGTAATGGCTAAACTCACTAAAGATGAACTTATCAAAGTATTATCAGAAGTTCTGAAAAGCTATAACAATATTAAGCTCAAATACAAGAAGCGTCAAAGCAATCTTGTATCTGAGAATAATATTCTCAAATCAAAAGTAGCTGAGCTAAATGAAAAGAATTTAAGATTGAAAAATAATTCTGAATTAGCTCAACAAGACTCTGATTCTAAAACTGAGTCTGAATACAAAAATATTTTGGAAAAATATGATTACAGCTTTCAGAAGTTTCTTGCTAAAAGCATAGACAGAAGCAAAATGGCTTCTATGATCTATGGAGTTAGCAGAAATAACAGAAAAGGAATTGGATATAAATCTTCCCCTGAAAAGGATTTGAATCCAAAACCTGTTGATAAAATTATCATCAAGAAAACTCCTTTATATTCCCACTTTAAATTTGGTCACTTAAATGATATTGAACACACTCGTTCTGAAAAGAACATTCATGTGTTTAAATCTAAGGCTAGTCAGAATAAACCTTATGTTGAAAAATAGAAGTTTAGACAAACCTTCAGAACAACTAACCCAAAAGGACCCAAGAAGATCTGGGTACCTAAAAGTAAAATAATTCATGTTGCAGATGTCCTTAGCAGCAAGGTCAGGACGCCAATCATGGTACCTGAACTCTGGATGCTCGCGACACATGACAGGAGAAAGGTCTATGTTCCAAAGTCTGGAGCTTAGATCTGGAGGTGATGTGAAATTTAGAGGGAATCAGAAGGGCAAGATCATTGGATCTGGCACTATTGGAAATGGTAAACTTCCCTCTATTAATAATGTTTTACTTGTAGAAGGATTAAAGCATAATCTATTATCCATAAGTCAATTAAGTGACAATGGTTATGATATAACCTTTAATCAAAAATGTTGTAAAGCTATTAGTCAAAAGGATGGCTCAATCCTATTTAGTGGAAAGAGGAAGTACAACATTTATAAAATAAACCTTTCAGAACTTAAGGTACAAAATGTTAAATGTCTCTTGTCTGTTAATGAGGAGCAATGGGTCTGGCACAGAAGATTGGGGCATATTAATATGAGACGTATATCTCAGATTAATAAACTTAATCTTGTCAGAGGACTTCCTAATCTGAAGTTCACTTCAGATGCTGTTTGTGAAGCATGTCAAAAAGGGAAGTTTTCAAAATCATCCTTTAAATCAAAAAATGTTGTTTCTACTTCCAGACCACTAGAATTACTTCATATTGATCTGTTTGGACCAGTGAAAACTGCATCCATCAGAGGCAAGAAGTATGGATTAGTCATTGTTGATGACTATAGTAGATGGACATGGGTAAAGTTCTTAAAACACAAGGATGAGTCACATTCTGTGTTCTTTGACTTCTGCAAACAAGTCCAGAATGAAAAAAATTTCAAAATTATAAAAGTCAGAAGTGATCATGGTGGTGAATTTGAAAACAAATATTTTGAAAAATATTTTAATGAAAATGACATTGCTCATGATTTTTCCTGTCCTAGAACTCCACAACAAAATGGAGTTGTAGAGAGGAAAAATAGAACTCTGCAAGAAATGGCCAGAACCATGATCAATGAGACTAATCTGGCAAAGCACTTTTGGGCAGAAGCAATCAACAGAGCCTGTTACATTCAGAACAGAGTGTCTGTAAGACCTCTTCTGGAGAAGACTCCCTGTGAACCGTGGAAGAACAGAAAGCCTAACATTTCTTATTTTCATCCTTTTGGATGTATTTGCTATATGTTGAATACTAAAGAAAATCTGAACAAGTTTGATTCTAAAGCACAGAAGTGTTTCATGCTTGGGTATTCATAACGCTCTAAAGGCTACAGAGTATACAATACTGAGACACAGATTGTGGAAGAATCTATTCATGTTAGATTTGATGATAAGCTTGGCATTAAAAAGCTAAAGCAGTTTGAAAACTCTACAGATAGAGAAGTAGTCTTCACAGACTTTGAAGGCTCTGAGGCAGACAAAGCTCAAGTGAAGGAACCAGAAGCAACGCCAGATGCAATTCCTTTGACTTCTCAGATGAACAACTTAAACATTTCTGAAGAATCAACTGTTAGAGGATCATCTTCCAGAATCAAAGCTTCTCATCCAGAGAATGTTATCATTGGAAAGAAGGATGACCCTATCAGAACAAAATCCTTCCTCAGATCATCTGAAGCATCATTATTTGGATTGGTGTCAGTAATTGAACCAACTTCTGTAGATGAAGCTTTGCAAGACAATGATTGGATTATTGCCATGCAAGAAGAGCTAAATCAGTTCACTAGAAATGATGTGTGGGATTTAGTTCCAAGACCAAAAGGATTTAACATAATTGGAACTAAACGGGTCTTCAGAAATAAGCTTAATGAGAAAATAGATGTTGAAAGAAATAAGGCAATGCTTGTTGCTCAAGGGTACAGTTAACAAGAAGGTATTGATTACACTGAAACTTATGCTCTAGTGGCAAGGTTAGAATCTATACGCCTTATTATTTCATTTGCTGCACAATATAACATCACTCTATATCAGATGGATGTTAAAAGTACCTTTCTAAATGGTATTATAGAAGAAGAAGTTTATGTTCACCAGCCTCCTGGTTTTGAAAATGAAAATTTTCCAGAACATGTTTTCAAACTAAAGAAATCTCCGTATGGTTTAAAACAAGCTCCCAGAGCTTGGTATGAGAGATTAAGCAATTTTCTTCTGGAGAAAAATTTCATCAGAGGCAAAGCGGACACAACACTCTTTTGTAAAACATTTAAGAAAGATCTTCTAATTTGTCAAATATATGTGGATGATATCATATTTGGATCTACCAATACTATGCTTGGAAAGGAGTTTGCTCAATGTATGCAGGCAGAATTTGAAATGAGCATGATGGGAGAATTGAGATTCTTTCTGGGATTTCAAGTCAACCAAATTCCAGAGTGCACTTACATTCATCAGACCAAATATGTTAAAGAACTTCTGAAGAAATTTAACATGACTGATAGTAAGATGGCAAAGACTCCCATGCATCCAACTAGTTCACTAGGCAAGAAAGAGGTAAGTAAGAAAGTAGATCATAAACTCTACAGAGGTATGATATGATCTCTTCTCTACTTAACTGCTTCTAGACCTGATATTTTGTTCAGTGTATGCTTGTGTGCTAGATTCCAATCAGATCCTAGAGAATCACACTTAACAGCTGTTAAGAGGATTCTAAGGTATCTAAAATGTACTTCTAATGTGGGTTTGTGTTACAGAAAATCTGATGATTTTAAATTAGTTGGATTCTGTGATGCTGATTACGCTGGAGACAGAGTGGAAAGAAAAAGTACTTCTGGAAGTTGTCAATTTCTAGGAAGAAATCTAATCTCTTGGTACAGAAAGAAGCAACCTACAATTGCACTATCAACTACAGAGGCAAAATATATTGTTGCTGCTGGATGTAGTACGCAGATGCTCTAGATGAAAAGTCAGCTAGAAGACTATCAGATATTTGAAAGTAACATTTCTATATTCTGTGATAATACTTCTGCTATATGTTTGTAAAAAAAACCCCATTTTACACTCTAAGGCAAAACATATAGAAATTAAGCATCATTTCATCAGAGACTATGTTCAGAAGGGAATTATAAACTTAGCCTTTGTTGATACAGATCATCAATGGGTAGATATTTTCACAAAACCCCTTGTTGAAGATAGATTCAAATTTATTCTGAAAAATATTGGTATGGATTTGTGTCCAGAATAATATTTGTCAGAAGCAAATTTTACAGATGCAAAATGTTTAATGCTCTGAAGTATTTCATTTGTTGCTTATTAGATTTATGTTTATTTGTGTGTATCTGAACTAACCAATCTCAGAGGACTGAACGTTGGTTAATGTTTCATTTCTCAAGAGAATTCAGAAGCACATGCAAGCAAACACGTGTCACTCTAAATCTGCAAAGATGGCGTGCACACTACTGAAGAGACGTTTGAGGTGAAGTTTGAATAGTGAAAATCTTGATTTTCCCCCCAATTTGTCATAATTAATTAATGCTTGAAATGATTTTTATTCTCTTTCATTAATTGACATTAATTGCTATGTGTGAACGTGTCTTGTTTATCTGTTTGTATGCTTAATTGTTTTCTATAAATACCACATCTCTCACCACTTTCACATTTTTCACAACTCAAGAAAGTTTATGCATTTCTATCTTCATTTCTCTCTTCACAAAAACCCTAAACCTTTGTCAAAATCATCTTCAATGGCAACCTCATCTTCTACAGCAGCACAATTTCAATCAACCATGGTTGTAGTTACTTCTGCAAATATGGGTGTGGCTCCATATACGATACCTAAAAGGACTTTGTTAACACCTGTTGACAAACTTGAAGTTCTCTGTGAATCAATGGTGGAATTTGATTCATTAGCTAAAAATGGATTTGAATTTCGTTCAATAGTTGATGCTCAAGGCTGGGTAAAATACTTTGACAAATTGTTTGGACCAGTTTACCCTCATCTGGTGAAAGAATTCTGGATACATGTTTCTGTATACCCCAAATTCATCTTGTCTTTTGTTCTGGGTAAGGAGATTATAATCACAGAAGATCTGATCAGGAAACTCATAGGATATGAGGAGACTGATGGAGTATCTCATCTGCCAGCTGGGCGTGTAGATATGGAAGAAGTGTATGAGGAAGTCATGACTGCTGGACAGGCCTCCAACAAGTTTAAAGATCTGAAGCCTGACTACAAGATATGGGCAAAGATTTTCATGGGATGCATTCATCACAGAAAATCTACAAACTCTCCAGATTATGTGAATAATGAACAACTCTACTTCATGTACTGTTTAAGTCAGAGCACCAAGGTAGATCTTCCTTACATTCTGTTCATGCACTTATGGAATCATATTAATGCTTCAAGAGAATCTATAAAAGATAAGGGTCAGAAGATCAGAACATGGATTCCCTTTGGAAGGTTAATTTCAGATATTCTGACAGAAAATGGACTGGTGACTGCTCTGTATGCTGCTGGAGTCAAGGAGGAACTTGAATCTATTGTTGGGAAACCTCTAAATGCCAAGAGTCTTCAGAGACTAAAAATTGTAGAGGAACTCACATCAGCACCCAAGAAGCTGAATATCTCTGAACTTAGTCAGAAGCGAATCCCAGTTGAAGACTACCCACTGTTCTGTGCTGAAGAACCAAGGGAAATAATTTTAAGGTATATTGATTCTTGCAAGGCAGATGGAACCCCAGTTCCTGCAGATATTCTGAAAAGAGCAAGGGAACCAATTCCTGATGGAGGAAATGAGAACACAAGGAAAAGAGGTCAATCAGAAGCAGAAGATGTGACCGTTCAGAAGAAGCCCAAAGTTGCTGACCAGCCTCAGAAGCTGATCAAGAGGAAAGCATCTGGAGACACTCCCTCTGTTCCCACAAAGTGTATCAAGATTAAAGGTACCAAATCTTCTGTATCCTCTTTCAATAATACTGTTTTAAATGAATCAACATTCAAGTCTATTCCAAAACCACCTCCTACTCAGAAACAATCTGTTCCTACTCCATCTCATATCTCTGTTCCTTCCCCACAAAAATCATCTGATCCTATTTCCATCACTCCTGTAAAACCTTCTACTAATAAATCATCTGCACCAAAACCAACAACAACAAAACCAACCAATCAAACTCCTCCACCTATAACAAAACCAACAGAACAATCTGAACAACAACAACAACCAGAAAAACAATCTGAACAACAACAACAACTAGAAAAAAAATCTGAACAACAACCACAACAACCAGAAAAACAATCTGAACAACAACCACAACAACCAGAAAAACAACCACAAACAGAAAAATAACCACCATCAAACACATCTGAACCTATTGGATCTACACAAGTTACTTCTGAACCTATAAAAGTTACATCTGATCCTATTACATATGAACCACCTACATCTGATCCACCTACATCAGAACCACCTACATCTGAACCCCCATCAAAAATTTCTGAGAATCCATCAGAATCAACCAACCCATCTGAAACCAATATCCCTGAGACAGAGGTTCTAAATAGTACACCTCTCAAAACTGTTTTTGAAGTGTCCTCCACGTCTTACACTCCAACCACATCCTCAAATTCATCAGAATCTGATGTTCACCCAGATTTTCTGATAACTCCCTCTCACAGAAATTCTGAAGTTAATCAACCAGAACCACCTGTTTCCTCTGAAATTCTCATTCCTAATCCTACCCTAACACCTAAGCCATCCTCTGAAATTCTCATTCCCAATCCTACCCCAACACCCAAGCCAAGGACATCTGAGTGTGTACCCTCTGCTTCGTGTAAACTGTTTTCATCTGACAAACATCCCTCTGGTTTCAAATTCAAATATTTTTACACCAGAATTGAACCATCTGACACTATCACTCCTCTTAAACCCAAACTTACCATCATTCTACTATCTGTTCTTCAAACGTATATTAAAACACTGCCAACAGTAATTTCATCAGATGCAAAACCATACTCTGCTAAACCTGCTAAATCTGCATTCAAACCTTACTCTGATAAACCATTTGATGTTGTTTCCCATGCATTAACTGCAAAACCATGTCTGTTGAATGCTTTAACCAGATCAAAACCTGACAATTCATCTGATCCTCCATTCATACCATTCTACCCTAGTCCTCTGATCACCATTCACAAATCCATCTTTCCACCTTCTCCCCAACCCAGGCCAATCACCTTGGAAACTTTTCTAAACCCAAAACCTAGGCTGAATGTTGATCATTTATTTACAAGTTTTTTGAAAGAAATAGAGATGTATTTAGGCTCTGTACAGAGGAAGTGTTCATCAACAATGGATTCAAATGAATTTGATGCCATTTGGAATGGCTTCATCAACAGATTCAATACTGTAGCATCAAATCTGAAGAATGTATGTTCTGATGATGCGAAGCTCAGATTTGCTGAAACTGCTAGAAGTTTGTTCTGGACTGTTAAAAGATCTGCACCATTGCTTCTTACAGATGCTCCTTCATCATCAGAAGAGAATATTGACTCTGCATCTGAAGACAACCCTCTGGCTATGACTCTCGTAGAACATCCCTCTGGATCTGCTGCTCCTGACTCCAAAGCCCCTATGGAAATTGACTCTGTTCATGCTTCAGAATCTGTCCCACCTTCTTCATCTGAGATCAAGAAAGAGTATCCAAATCTTGAAGATAAGATTGCAGTTCTGGAAGCTGGTCAATCAGAGATTAAGTCATGGATGGCTAAGCAAGATAAGAAGTCTGAAGACATGGCTCAGTGGATGTCCAAACAAGATCAGAAGAATGAAACCATGGCTAAGTGGATGTCAAAACAAGAACAGTCCTCTTCTGAGATCACGGATCTGTTGAAGATGATTTTGTCAAAACAATCTTAGTTTATTTTTTTTCTAATGTTTGCATCTATTGTTTGCACATGTACTTGAATATTCTCTGATGTTTGTACTTTTTGCTCTGAATGAATGAATGTCTCAATGTTTTCTCTACATGATTTATCTCGTTTGTTTTTCTTTTTATTTGTCTTTTAAAAGTTCTTACTTTTTTCTTATGACAAAAAAGGGGGAGAAAATAGATCTGAACTGTTTAATTAAACTCTACCAAAATAAAACTTCAGACATATCAATTTTATCTAACATAATATCTGAGTATTTCAGAATATTTGATAAGTATACTCTGTAAAAGAAACTCTGAGACTCTCAAGATCATATGACAATTATCAAACTCTGACTCTGAAATATGCAAGACACTCTGACTCTCAAATGTTTAGAACAATCAAGCTCTAACTTTGAAAAATACTCAAGACAAAAAGGGAAGTTTCTATTCCTTATTAATATTTAATTCAGGGGGAGATTCATCATCTCAGGGGGAGTTATAATTATTCTCTTTACAATTAAACAAAATTTCTAATGTTTTTGTCATCATCAAAAAGGGGGGGATTGTTAGAACACAGATTGGTTCTTAATAATATCTCTATGTTTTGATGATAACTATTATGAAATTTTGTAATTAAGAATTATATACTCTAAAATTTGCTTAAGAATGTTTGCTGCAGATATTAAAGTAAATATCACTCCAGAAGCAAATCAGATATGAACATAAGAAATATGCAAGGCTCTGAAGCGTCAGATGCACCCATTAGAAGATTCTGAACGCTGCCATCAGAAGATCCTGAGCGTTGTCTCCAGAAGGATCTGAAGCAGAAGCTCCAGAAGGATCTGATGCAGAAGCTCTAGAAGAATCTGAAGCAAGTCAGAAGCATCTGAACCAATGAAGAATTTTGTATGAAGAGTTTTCAAGCATAGTTAATTCAGAAGACTCTGAAAGTACTAACGCTACCAGTACTGAGGATCTGACCCAAAATTCTGCTCTGAACTTATACACGCTAAAAGCACACTTGCTGCAAAGACTCTGATTCAGCAAAACTCTGACCAACATCAGAAGGCTCTGATCAAATTAGACTCTGATGATTCTTGCTGAAAATTGTTGAAGAAGAATTCAAAGATTATGTCCGTTGGAATATCCAAACGACTCTTTCCTTATTTATGCTAGACACAAGAACACAGACAAAAAGGATTTCTCTGTGCTTTCTTCTTCTAGGAAAGGTCACTTGATGTGAAGAAAAAAAGACTCAGACCTTTTGGTACACACTTCTCAACGTGAAATACTCTTGGATCACTATGCTTATAAAAGCAAGTCTCCACTCATCTTCTTCAATTGACGCATTACTTGAAAAGAATTCATTATCAAAGCTCTCATACAACTCATATATTCTTTCAAGAATTATTTCTTTGTTCTTAATCTTAAGTGAAAAATCACAGTTGTGATAAAGCTTTATTAGAAGCATTTTAACACTTGTATTTGTTATTACATTTGATTGTAATAAAACCTTAAGAAGATCCAGTTAGGATCAGTAGTTCTTGAGAAGACTTTGAACAATTGTTCTTAGTGCTCACTATTGTAATCAGTTGATTAAATAGTGGATTAAGTCCTTGTTTGAGAAAGGCAAATCACTCTAGGAAGGGTGGACTGGAGTAGCTGAGTTCAACGAACCAGGATAAAAATAACTGAGTTTTTACTTCTAAGTTTTTATCTTCATACTTATTCAACCCCCCTTCTAAGTATTTTCTCACCTTCAAGTGGAATTTTGACCTATTTTCAAGTGAAATTTCTCCAACTTTCAAGAATCATAAATTCATCAATTTTTATCATTTGAGGTATATTATTATTTCAAAATGTTCTTTGTTATACCCACTAAAAGTTTGCTTCAAGGATCAAGATCAAATTATGCTTGGAAGGCCTTGGAAAGTATTGGAACATTATAGGTCATTTTCTTCCTAAAAGACTTAGAATTTTCTAGGCATGATAACCAGTTATTTTTGTCAACTTCAACACCTCATGAATTTCTCCTCAAATTTCCAAATGAACACTTTTTTGGCACATTGTAAACTTGGCCAAGAGGACTACATGTTGCAAAAAGAATGATCATAAAAAGCCTCTTGTGTTTGATGCCCCAGAGCTTCAAACATGGCCACTTGAAGTTGAATTTAGCTCCATGGCCAGATTTTTGAATCATCTTAATCTCAATTTTAATCCAAATTATCATGTGTTTTCACTCCTAATTAAGTCTAACAAGTTTCCACAAGAGGTTTAGCACCCAAAACGCATGAATTTGATGGGTTTTACATGATTCCAAGTCACACATTTCACATGACCACGGGTGCACATGATCTCTACCAAATTCTCATCATTCACCCTCCCTCAGCATCTCATTCAGTTTCCCTATAAATAAGGACCTCTTCCTTTTCATATTTCAAGTTTAGAGAGCCAAACAACTGCTGCCAAAGTCACCCCAAAAGCCCAGTTTCTTCATTTTCAAATTCACCCTCTCTGAGCTTCTAGTTATATTTTCTTGACTGCATCATCTTCCTTGATCTTCACTAAAGCTAAAGCAATAAAAAAATAAGTCAAATCATGCACTGAATCAAGCTATCCAAATCAAGTTTCAGAAGCTTCAAAGCTCTTTTTGTTCAGGTAGAATTCAACATCAAATCAACTTAAATAAGTTACCATGATGTAGCCTCTAGTTTGTTGAAGCTCATGCTTCTTTCATTTTTCATTTTCATGTTGATTTGAGCATTTAATTTTAAAAATCATTTTCATGTTTCTTCTAGTTTTATACCAAATTCTCTGCACCTAGTTTGAATAAATTGCAATGATGGACATGGTTAGAATGGCAATGAAGAGACGAATTTAATGAGATTTGTCTCAACCTTTGAAGTTTCCATTTCATGATTCACGTGGTTCTACATAAATTCGTTCATGAAGGATGGCTGGAGGTTGAAGATGATGCGGTGTCATCATCCAACCGTTAATAGCGTGCCACTTGAAATAATCTGAACGATTTGACTTTTTATGGCTCCGTGTTTGTGAGTTGACTTGGTTCTATGGTGGAGCGCATTTCTGAGGCTTCTAGATTGCCACGTTAATTAATGAAGAAGGATCTGACGCCTCTTGTTTTTTCTTTCTTTTTGTTGTTTTGACTTAATTCATTTTATCTTTAAAAATTCCTAGAAATTTTATTTTAACTCCAAAAAATACCAAAATTATTTCTAAAATTTCCTTTTCTTTTTCTTCTTCTGATCCATATTTTTCTTTATTTTTATTTCATATTTTACTATTTTTCATGTATTTTTGATTGTTTGCTTGATTTTAATTGGTTTAAAATTGTTTTTCTTACATTTTAAAATTTGAGAAAATTATCATATGATCATATGATGTTCTCTGATCTATGGTGATTTTTATTTGGTTTTTATTTTTAAGTTTACTATTTTCTATCTTTTTTTATATATTTTTTACTTGTTTTAATTTGTTTAAAATAGTTTTAGGTTTCCAAAATTTTCTAAAGCTTTTTCCAAATTTATTTTAGAGTTTTTTTGGTTTTTCTATGGCTTCTTTTGAAATTTATTTGATGTTTTGATCTTTCTTTGATATTTTTCCTTTTATTTTCATTTTAAAACCTTTTTTTTAATCCTTTTTCTTTTTTATTTTATTTATTTTGATGATTAATTGATTTTAATGGTGGTACTTGCTAGTTGGCCTTGAATTATAGTGATTTGAATGAATAGTTTCATCAACATCATTGGAACTTGGGTGTTGATGGAGTGAAAAATCTAATCCACCAAGATGGTTAAATGATGCTGATGGTAACTTAATTCATTCCTTGATTCAATTTAGTTTGTGTTTTGCGTCTTGTTGACTCTCTTCTTCTTCATAGATGGTTGATGATCAAAGATGTTTGATGAAAATATTTAACATCATAGATGGTTGATGATCAAAGATGTTTGAATATTCATTACTTCAAATATGTTGTTGAAGTGATCATTTGGGTCACTTACTTCACTTTGGAGTAGTGATAGGTTTAACTTTGATCAATGATGAATGTCTTTGATTAAGATGAGACCACTCCTCCTTTTCTTTGAGTGTGACAAGCTTTAGAAGGATGACTTACATGTCATTTCTCTAGCTAGTATTAGCAAATAAATTGTTATTGACCGACCTCAGATAGTCGTGACTTCTACATAAATCCAATTACGATTGCTTAACATAGCGCTAAATTGACCCCGAGTCAGAAACAAGTCATTTTTGTAAGTGAGATTTTCAGCCTCCTACTCTCCATAGTGTGATGTGAAATACATTTTATCTTTGTCATTAAGAGAGCTAGTGGCATACTTGCTGATTTTATCCACGTTTGAGCCCTTCTCTTAATGATGTATAAATTCATGTTTTCATGCTTATGGATGTCTAGTTGAGTGTTCTCCAAAAAATTACAAATTGACCCATCTTTCCTAATTACCAATTTGCTAACTTTTGTTGATCTTTACTTTGATTGCCATTTATATCCTATTATTTACTTATTGCAATTTACTTTATGCTTTTTACTTTAGTATCTTATATCATATTGTTCATCATTTTATCATATTATTTTTCTCTTTTCCCACTTGGACCTTTATTTATGCTTATGTTCTTTTTTATTTGTCCACTTGGACTTTCTTTCTTTAAGACATTAATAAATGTCAAAACACTTAAAAAACTTGGTTCTCTTAATCTCAGACTATTGCAACCTTGTAATTGGACTAAGACTTTGGACTTAGATCTAGGATCATTTCCCTTTGCTCTTGGAGTTTTTGAGACCTTGGACCTTTGTGTTGCCTTTGTCTGTTTCTTAGTTTTTTTCTTTGTGTATGTGTTGTTACTTTGACCTTGTGAAAATCATCTGATGCACGACTCTCCTAATTGGTTTTTAACGCTTGGTAAGACCTTACTTTGACTTTGCTATAGCTTCACTTGTAACTTCCTCTGGTGCTTTAATTCATCTGGTTATTATGTTTGTGGCTTAAGTCCAAAAGGGAAAAGGAATGCTGATGTTGACTTGTTGTCAAGTGTTTGCTCCTTGTGTGGTTAGATATTTCTTTATCCTTAGCATTTATGTTTATGAAATAGGATAGTCTCTTCAACTCCTCCCCTTCTTAAATTTTCAAAATCTTCTCCCTTTTTCAAAACCTTCTTGTTTTCAAATTATAACCTCTTTCACAATAAAACCTTGACTTTGTCAGGTGCATTTTCAAAACTTTTTCTTTAATAAATGTTAATCAACTTTAAGCATATTTTTACCATTTCAAAAAGACTTTAAAAAACACTTAAACTCATTCAAACTTTTATGCCTTTGAGCACTTTTTCTTTTTAAAACTTTTCATAAAGTTTAGACATGAGTCATTTTCATAGTTGAGATGCAATTCTTTTATTCCCCAAAGTATTAAACATGTTGACATTTTCCACTTAGATGTTGAGTGATAGACTTATTTATTTTTATCCAAGCAAAAATCCTCCATCTTAAGATGATGCAAATGTTGTTTTTTTATACTTGTGGGTGACTAGTCAAAGTTTTCTCCTTAAAATGACAACTTGTATTTTTATTTAAAATGAACCAAACAAATTATTTTGTTATTTGTACCATGAACTACAAGGTTTTTATCCTATATTACACTTTGTGAGTACGTAGGCATGAGGCTCAAGAAGACTTCCAAACACAAAAATCTTAAAAAATAATTTCACTACTCATCTCTCCAATCTCATTTCAAGCAAACATTTTCAAATCAAAGTGTAGATTTTTCAAAGGGTTTGTTCCTATAGAGTACTATAGACGTTTTGGGTGCTAACACATTCTTATCGCGTAATCAACCCCCTTACACTGTCTCTGTTTATTTGTTCTTGTTTTAGAACTTCTTAGGTTTTGTTCTCTCTTTTTCTTTTCCTTAGGATAAATACAGGTGTGGTGGTGACTCTTGTTTTATGAGTTAAGTTAATCAATAGCTTACACTCATAAATTTTACCGCTACAGTAAGTCATCCTAAATATGAACCTATTTATAAAATGTCTTATTCTGACTTATAAATTGCTTTTGAAAATCTATATGGTGAAGCCATGGAATATTTTAAAAGGTTTGCTTCAAATAAAAGATTATTTTCATACTTAGAAGCCAAAATTTTAGAAATTGGAAATAACTCAAGTGAAAGTCATAGTGAGCCCTCAAGTGAAGATAATGATGTTCAAGGCATAAGACGAGTGATATTTCCTTATTCATTGACTTCGCAGAAAAGAAGGACCATGTAACCTACAGAGACAACAATAAAGGTGATATTCTTAGAAAAGGTAGTGTAAGTAATCCCTCTTCTACTACTATCTCAGATGTTATATTTGTTAAAGGTCTTAAACATAATCTTCTTAGCATTAGTCAACTATGCGACAAAGGCTATAAAATAACTTTTACAAATAGTTACTGTATAATTGAACATAATGAGACGAAATATCATTCGTTTAAAGTTTTAAGGGTAAGTAACATCTTAAGCTTGTGGTATTCTTAATCTTCAAAGTCCTTTCATCATCAAGGCATTCTCAACTATCTCACACAATCATCTGGACTATGGTTACATGCATTGATCATATTCTCCTATCTTTTGCATCTAAACTAGGGTTTTTGACCAAGGGCATCTATGGATATTTTCTTGGAGAAAATCTAGGTTCTATGGGTCCATGTGCATCTCAAGTGGTTCATACATGTCTCATGATTTTCACAAGTCATCACATGAGCCTCAGTCAGTGGAAGAAAGATTAGGGTTTCATCTGGTCAAGAAAGTCAACTCTGGCTTCATAAAGTCAAATTCTTGGATTTTGAGGTCATAGGCATTTCATGGCATCCTAAGTGTTATTATGTGTTTGGATTAAGAATAATCAAGGAGAAACATAAAATAAAGAGATTTGGTGAATTAGGGTTTTAGTGGAAATTTTTAAGTATGGAAAACCTTTAATTTCTAGCCATCTTGCAACTTCCATAAATTTTCCATCTTGGATCCAAATAGGGAAAAGTTGGTATCCAATTAAAGAGGACATCATGAAATACATGTTTGAAGAAGGAAAGATGTTCAAAAGATTCATGGATAAAAAGTTATGAGGTCATGAATATGAGAAAAAGTGAAATTTGAACTTTTATTCTTAGAAAGTTTTCTAAGTATCATTTTTCAAGTTTCAATTTCAAACTTTCAAGGCCATTTATCTTTATGATCAAGGTTTCATCTCATCTTCCCTAAAACATGAAAGCTATAGATCATTCTCCAAGATTTCCATGAATGTAAAGAACTCCTCAATTGGATGTGTAGATAAAAAAATATGATGTCTCAAAGTTAAGGTTTCTCTTATGCCAAATTTAGTAAGGTGATTATCAACTTCATGAACCAAGCTTCCAAGGTATTTTTCTTCAAGATCCTAGCTCCAATTCAATTTTCATCAAACATCAAAGTTATAGAACTTCCTTCAAGCTTTCTATGCATAATAAGAAATCTTCAATTGACTAAATATTCTTCAAGTTATGAGGGTCCAAACTCAAGGTGTCAAAATTTCCAAAACATCATTTTTAACTTAGTATTTTTTAGCATGTCTAAACAAATTTTTGGACACAACTTTAGATCCCTTTTCCACATTAATCTAGAAACCACTTCAGCTTGCCATTAACATGAATCTTGTTCATCTTTCTTCCTATTTTGTTTTGGCACCAATTTCACTCTTATTAAAGTCATATTCATTGAGTTATACTCATAAAAAGTGGACTTCATGCACATGTTCAAGGCATTACATGTTGACATAGCTCTCATGCAAATGCCATGCATCCTTTTGGCAAAAATTTGAAAATGAATGAAATAGTACAAAATGTGTCAAACTTCATTCCCACGTGATCCTTTCATTATGCTTCTTTCATGACCTTTTTCCACTAACAAATTCACACTAGAACCTTCCCATTTTCAATGCATAACCCGTGTGTTATTCCTCACTCTCATTTTTCTAATTTTTCAAAATCATTCACCATAACAAACTTCTCATGTTCCAAACCTCTTATATAAGCCTTACTAAACCCTAAAACAAGCAACTACTCCTTTGTGACCTCAAATTCAGATCAAAATACTTAATTCTCTCTCAAAATTCACTCTCTTCGAATCTGTATTTTTCTTCAAGTTTTCTTTGGTTTCTTGCTCATTCAAGCATCACTGAGGTACAAGGAAGCTAGTGAGGGGCTTATTTAAAGATTTTGCAAGGTTTCAAAGGCCAACAGAGCTTTTCCGTTAAGTAATTTTCTTCTAACCTAATCTCTCATTTTAGATCCATGTTAGGCTCATGATTGATTGCATCTGAAGCCCTACCATGTGTAGGCCATGTTTGGATATTTGTTATACATGTTCGAGCTTGTTGCAACATGTATGTGAAATCTTTGTGGCTAGTTTTCTACTCGTTAAAGATGTTCTAAATGATTTTTGAGGATAGATTCTTGACGTACGTGAAATTCTATACATGATAGTGTCCAGTTTTTTTAGTTTTTGGTGACGTTTACAGTTGTCTCTAGCGAGGCTAGCCGGAGAAGACAACCATAGTAGGGGTCAAGCATGTGACTTGTTTGCTGATGTGTTTGATGGCGCGGTTGTTCACTTGTATACATGGCCTTGGACCTTTTGAGGTGGCTGGTGACGTGTTTAAGTGAAACAATGTGTTTCACTTAGTTGTTGATTGTTGTTGTGATTTTGGACTGGGTCTGGATCCTTTTGTTATCCCCACCACCCTTTCCTTTGGCCCAACGTGTGCGTAGTTGATTTTGTTCTGGTTTTGTTTTTACTTTCACACCCCATGCCATGTTCACGTCATTTTATTTTACTTTCTATTTCCTTTTTTGATTTGATTTTCATTTTAATACTTCCAATCATCCTAAAATTGGTATAAAAAAATATATTTATGATGTTTTGAGATGTTGAGATATTTTTTATAATTTTTATTTTATTTTTGAATTTATTTTCCTTTGAAATGATGTTCATGTTTGTGCTACTTCCCTACTTGGATTCATACCCTAATTTTACTTGGCTAATCTTTTGTAGTGTGTTTTGCATGAGCTATGTGTGGATAATTGTTTGAGTACTAAGGTGATACATGTCTTGTATCCTTTTTCTCCTCTTCTAATATTTCATATAAGTTGATCTTGATGTGATGTTGCTACTGCCCTAACTTGTTTTTCATATTTTTGAACTCGTTTTGATTTGGTATGTTGGTTAATGGTGTCCAATTGTGGTTCTAAAAAAAGTTTATTTGTGCACTCATATGTTTCTCTTCATCTTTTCCCTTGAACATGAAGTTGTGAACATTTTGATCATGACGTGCGAATTTGAAGGTGTTGATTGTATGCTTTCTTATTTTTGGATATCTTGATTCATTTAATGAGCATACTTTGATCTTTCCTTGATATGTGACACTTGTGAATTGATGTTGCTTCCTCTCATCTTGTGTTGTTTTGACATCTTTCTTCCCCTTCATATCATTTCTTCTCTTTTGGGTTTTGAATTCATATGTGTTGTTTGGGATTGAATTTGTTTAATTTCTACTTGTGTTTGTTCAGATGCTCCCTTAAGGCTCCTAGTTTGAACTTAATTTTTTATTAGGTTCAAAATAGGATAGACATTAGGCTCTCAATAATTTTCATGAAAACTTTAGGGTAGTCCCCTTTAAGCTTAACCTTAGGTATATCATTTGTATGAAAACATTAGGTATACTTTCCCTCTCTTATCCTCAACTATAGGGCCATTTGCATGACAACATCTAGGTGAGTTTCCCCTAAATTATCTTTTGCCCTTTCAGTCTTCTCTCTCATCCCAAAACAAAATCAAAACACTTAATAAAGATAATGTGCATTGTACGCCATGAGCCTTAAGTACATGGGAAAAGATGAGCAGATGAATTTCTAACCTCATCTTAGGGTACTTTGTGTGCGAGATGCTTCGATCGTTAGCGCGAAGTATTCGATCTTATGTCATAGACTTTAGTGCGATGTGCATTTCAAATAAAGTTAATCCACTTCTGTTAAAACTTAAAAAAATATTGCAAACCATTTTATCCTTTGGGATTATTTGTCAAATCATTTTCAAAAAGAGTATGTTACTTTCATTCTACCACAAACAGACATCAACCATAACTTATGGAATGAGAACTTAATGCCTGTCATAAAAAAATACTTAACAATTCATGAGCTGAACTACAGCTGCTCTGGTTTCTCATACCAGAGGAGGATATGTAGGCACAAGACATCAAAGTCGTGGCGAGCAACCTTCTCTCATCACCTGTAGTCCTCTGAACTACGTTGACTCTGACTTTCCCATCGCACGAGGGAATACATAGGCCTAGGACAACGAATTCCTATAGAGTCTCCTTTTAGTTTTTTCCTTTTTCATTTCCGTTAATAGATAGGCTTTAGATAAACACATCCTTTGATTAGAACAATAAGACTGGATCCCGTTAAGTACAACGGACGTGAGGCGGTGCTAATACCTTCCTCTCACGTAATCAACTCTCGAACCCAAGATTTGGTTGCGAGACCATGTCTTCACCCTTTTGTGGTTTATTCGGTCATTTCCTTTCCCCCGTTGGGATAAAAAATATTTGGTGGAGACTCTTCTGTTTTTTCGCCGTCTGTTTTTCACAGTTGCGACAATGCGCTTCATAAATACAATCACAGTCACATGTCTGTGGTGGAAAGCATCATAAATACAATCACACCTTACTCACAACAGTTGGACCAACCTGGTGGTTTCCCAATTCCAACCGTCGTGATATGTGTTTTCCGTAATAATGAGTAGGGTTACTAATTAGAAATATGATAATTGGTTGGTTCTTTAATTAACTAGAGATAGTCTAATTATAATTTGTTAATTAGGGATTAATGCGCTCTAGTGCAAATTCTAACGTTTCAATTGGCCTGGGGGACTAGTGAGTTGCACACCAAGGGATTGGGTGCTATGGTAGGGTTTATCTGTCGTGTAACTCTGATGTCTCTACATACCTGTTAATGTGTATTTCATCAATTGAATAGAAGTATGTGATTCTAACGAAAAGATCTAATCGCCTTTATCATCGTATCTTTTCCAAAGTTAATTTTCTCTTATTTGAAATCAAACAAACAATTTCAAATAACCCCCCTTATGTTATGTTAACTCGCATTCATTTTCCTATTTAAAATCTAATCCTCGTGGAGACTAATCTTTTGTTATTTGTAGCTCCTTTTATTTAGCTTGGCCGCATTAGGTAAAGCAACATTTGTACAAGATGTGTTTTAGGCAACATGTGGAATAAGCTGTTTCAGCATGCGTTCTATCATCTGAGTTTATTTCTAGGAAGAGTTGTTCAACTAAAGTGCTTGACATAACTAGTTAAGCAAGATCTGTTCAGCTAAAGTGCTCAACAAAATTAGTTAAACAAGAGGTTTTAAGATGTAGCTAAAGGGCTTAACAAAACTTGTTAACCAAGAGATTCCACATGTGAGTATGTATCATCTTAGCTTAAGGTTTGGGTTCTGACTATGTTCAGATGTCCTTCATAAGAGTTATGGTGTTGACTTCTTCGAAAGATGCAGAGGTTTGATTTTAGGAAGAAGTTTTTGTTGTTAATCCAAAATTTGTTTGAAAATTTTTGGATTTGTTTTAGTTAAATAAGATTTTATGTACCAAAAAGAAATATTTTTTGTCCATGATTTACTCTACAGAGAAGATTTACTTGAAGAGAGTTATTTTGGATGTTCTGGTGTATTATGTGAAACACATTATTCTAACATTTGTGCTGCAACATAAAGTTTGTATCAACATAAAGATGTTATTGTAGTTGTGGTGAAGAATGGTATGCTGTAACATCTAGTCTCAGTCAACAAACATATGTTATTGTAGTTCTGGTGAAGAAGAGACACATATGGAACACGAAGTTCCAATATATATGCAATATCTGGACCTGACTCAACATGCCAATGTTGTTGCGTGTTTTGTGAAAAACTTCTGATTGAATCTCAATTAGATTTGTTGCTATATTTTAGAAATATGTTTGTGTGATTTGTTTGATATTTGTTGAAGATCAAATCAATTTAAATTGAGATTTGAATTTGAATTTGAATAAAAAATAAAGCATGCCTTTTGTTGGAGATTTCTATGGAACAAATCATATCTAACAGTATCTGTATTTATTCTAGACGAAATCAAATGAAATGTCGATTGGAAAAAGCCCAGTAGAAGCATTATTATTTAAAGATACTCAAACCTAGTGTTTGAGGTATGCACGTTTTAAAGATTCTTTGTGTTAGAGTTTCTATTTTTGAATCCTTGTTTGAGTTATTGTTGTGCACCACTGTAGCGTCTCCATTCATATCTTAAGGCATAGAGGTTGGTTTCCTTGTTGAGTTGTAAAGCTTTGTTCCAAGATATTAATTCTATAAGCTTGAGAACAAAGTGTTTTTGTTTCTTGTTTTCCACACTAATGTTGTATTAGTGTTGAATATATTTGTTGTACGCCACTCTATATTTCAGTAACCTGGCATAGTTGTTGGTTTGTCTAAGTTGAGTTGGAAATTAAACAATCAATAGAATTGTTATTGAGGTTGAGTTTGATATTGAGACTTGAATTATGTTCTTGTGATTCTTTGTACAAATCTCATATTGTTCTACCAAACATGTCAAGATGACATTATAGCGACATAAAAACATAGCTGAGTTTATTATATCTAATGTCTCTTTGAACAATTAAACAAGTAAATTGATTTTTAGAATAGTAGTATGAAAAATTACATTTAAAAAAACGCAATCAATATTTTTCGAGCATTCTGTAACTCATCATTGATCTCACGTCCTTTAATTGTTAAAATATCTCCAATGCTTCTAATTTTTGTTCAACTTTATTTCATACTTGTTCATTTTGCAAAGCATCAAATTTTATGCTTTCAAGAATGAATTAGAAGAAACTGAAGTATTGAATGAAAAACTTCACACATTTAAGAGATTCTAACCATTAAAGAACCAGAGATGAATGATGAGTTACATGATATTCGAAAGACATTAATTATTGTAATTTGTTCTTCAAATATATGTTTAGCCATCGGTTAGATGATAAAACTAAGGGGAAATGTGTTTTCTCCATTTATAAATTCATAAAAGGTTTTGTTGGGCATCAAACCCATGACCCTTAAACATTAACCGTCGATGGATGTGCAACAGAGGGGTAATGTGGCGTTCTTTTCATGTCACCTTTTATTACCTTGCATATGAAACCAAGGTAAAAATCATTTTTCAATAGAGGTAAAAAAAAATTTTGTTATAGTGGACCATTTATTCCTTTTTCCAACAAAGCATACACACTAATGTCGACATTCAATCATCTAGGTCACCCACCAATAATCTCATCAACGCAAACAATATAACCAAACTACAATAACATGGACAACGAACTCAATTACGATAGTGCATTAATGGAGACACAAGACTAAGTAGAATTACAAGAAATTATTAGGGATGATGATGATGATGCCTTGGAAATCTCATATCAAACACCTTAGTTGAATCAATAGAGACGTGTACGAGAAAGGGTACATCGGGGCGTGGAACCGATGGTTTGTTTGATCAAGCAGGTCATTATCATTAGTATAAAAAGTATTCTTGCATGTAATTTAATTTAAATTAAATAATATTAGTATTTAATAAAAAATTTTATTAATTAATATTTTTAATTAAAATAAAAATAAAAATAAATGCAAAAAAGAAATGCACCAATGAATTGCCGCTCCCTTTGACGTGTAGGCGCCAATTGAATTTGTTTGTGCTACTAGATACATCAATTGAATTGATTAGACCATGGATTGCTTCCCTCTAAAATCAAATAAAGTTATTTCATTCCAAAGATATTCAAGAATGATTTTCCCTACCATATAATCAATGCATCTAGGTGTTTTGTGTGTGTGGGTGTGTTGAATTGTTTTATGAGTATGTTGACTAGGGGTATGCATGGATTATAAACCAAACCAAACCAAACCACATATATGGTTTGGTTTGGATCTTAAAACGGTTTATATAAAACTGGTTTATTTTTTTAAACCGGTTTACAAGCGGGTTGGTTCAGTTTCAAACCGGTTTAAAAAAATTGTTTTTTTTTTTAAAATCAGTTTTAAACCGGTTTCTCTCAAAACCAGTTTTTTATTTTCTTTAAAGAAATCGGTTTTAAAATCAATTTTATAAAAAAAACCAGTTTTAAAACAAATTTTTAAAAAAAATCAATTTTATTGCAAACTATCAAATAATTAATAAACCACTTGAAATATTTTAATTCTATACTTTGTATTAAGAAATGAAAATGTTCAAGCACGAGTATTTGGCAGTACAGAAAAATTGATTATTACATATATGAAAAATCCATATAGAAAATTAAACATGAATACAGTCCATATAATTTTTCCTTACCATTTTCAGTTATATAAATTAAAGGGTTGTTGTATTTTTCTTTAGTGTACATCAGAAAATCTCGAAGTCCTTTTGGATAAATATACAACCAATCTGAAGCAACCTGAAATTAAGTAAACAAAATTAACTTTAATAATTATTCATTCAAAAAATCAAATAAATAGTTGGAATTTTTTATTTTCAAACACTTACATTTACACCAATAGATTTTCCATTACTTAAAACTGCATGCATTCAAACAAATAAAAGATGTATAATTATTTAAATTGACACTATTAGATAAATAATTAATAAATACTCAAAAAATAACATGCATCTTATTACCTAATTATATTATATATAAAAATATAATTAATTAAGATAAAAATATGATTAGTTCAACTCACATCATAAAATATAATTGATTCAGAGAGTTGAAATAATCATCTGATTAACCGAATCAACCATATTTTTTTTATATATATAGTTAATCAGATATCACACAAGTGTAAAAAAAACGAGTTTCATCAAACGTTTTTCTAATAAATAACGTGGGCTTACATGAAATTTGAGAAAGAGAATTTGTTAGGTAGTTAGCATTAGCATTGCTTAATTGAGATGCATCAGAAGCATAACCAGAAGAGTAATAGAAAAATACAAAAACCCTATAATTCATATAATTAACTGATAAAAGTCCATATAATTTGTGAAGTATTAGTACACCATTTTAGGTAATTAAAGAATTTGTAAACAATTTTTTTTTTCATTTTGAAATACAAAATTTTGAATCTTTTGATTTAAAATATAAAATTAGTTTATAACGTGTATATCATAAAACATGAAAAGAGACAAAAAAAATATTAATTTAACAAATAATGGAATTTAGATAACCAATGGATAAACCACATGGAAACCGGTTTATATTTGGATAACAAAATGGATAACCAAATTTATATTTTAACATTTGGTTTGGATTTTTAAAAGTGGAACAATTTGTGAAAATTCTGGCTAGCTCACGATGGATGTTCTCACAGAAGTTATAACATCCACTATGACATTCACTACAGACCGACTATTATGCAGTAATTATAAAGCAGTAAATAACACAGTTGGTTGTTGACGCAGTTCAGTGTAACACACTTACATCTGGGGGCTACCAAGCCAGGGAGAAATTTTACTATCAGTAGAATTAATTCAGAGTCAAACCTCCAGTTTGCACTCCTCACTTAAAACCTACCCAATGACAATTTAACCTAGAGACACTCTAGACCTGAGTATACCCACTCACTCCCCACAATCACCTCAGTGATATCCAACAACACTTACAAGTATAACAGTAGTAAGAAGAAACACTTCAACTACACACACCTTGATCTTGCTTCAAAACTTTGATCAAGGAACTCACGCTCTTGCTTAACAGCTTCGAGTGGCAGACAACCTAGAAACTACCTAATCAATGCAATCAACAGTTGCTTGGATTACAAGTGTTCCTAAGACACAATTGTGAAGAACAACCTCTTCACTTCTAAACCACTATGGTGATTTCTTTGTTTCTTTATCTTCAGCAGCTGCCTTTCTAGGATTGCTTCTCCTGTTATTTATAGCAGCAGATCAGTCCTTGGGCCTGGGCGCACAATCTAGGTTTTTCATCAAAAAACCTCTTCTTTAATTGTCTTCCCACTTGCCAATTCATTCAGGGACATTTTAGTTCGCTTAGGGCTTCTAAAATGTTTCCTGAATCCCAACTTGAGTTTCTGATTTGTTTCCTGAGTTCTAGCTACCAGAATAACAAACTTGCGCTTGATGTCATACGACCTATGTCATAACATTGAGTATGGCATCCAGCTTAACTTATAATTAGCTTAGTTAACTTACTCTGCACAGTCCATATTATGAATGTATCAACATCAGAAATGACATTCATACATACACTAATGTTTTTCCACAAAATGCAGCCAATCAAGAGCACTTACAAACTCTCCCTTTGGCAAATTTTTGGCTAAAACACTATGTACTTACATCAGAGATTTACACACAGCAAAAGACTTAACATAGGTCCTATCATGCAGGAAAGTCACTAGCTGTCGCTACCGCGAAAATAAGGTGTCGGCAAAATAGAAGAGTCGCCACCTTTCGTTATTTATCCCTCAGAACAGGAAAGGAAACGATCAGAAAAACCAAACGAAAAGGTATAAGACAAGGTCATCGCAACCAATGTCTGGATTCGGGAGTCAGTTACGCAAGGGGAAGGTATTAGCACCCCTCACGTCCATCGTACTTGATGGGATCCACGCTTGTTGTGTTTATCTGACGGGTTGGTTTTATCTATCTACCTATCAAGGATGGTCTAAAAAAAAAGAACATGACTCGGCAAAGCGTCGCACTTTATGCCTACGTATTCCCATTAGAGAATGAGAAATCAGAGTCTATATAGTTTGGCTAACTACGGGTTACGGGGAAGGTGGCTCGCCAATACGTCAGTATTGTGCCTACGTACTCTCAACAGATATGAGAGATCAGAGCTTACGTAGTTCGGGATAATACGGATTACGAGAATTTAGATTCATCTATTTTTCCGAGTAGGGTTAACAAACAGTTCCAGCAGTTTGGTGTATGCAGCTCGACCCTTGGAGACTTAGGCGTTACCGTTTGCGGTAGAACTGGGAGTTAACGACACTCTTTTCATCAGAAAAGCTTCCTTTGAATTATGGGCCCACGGGGCAAAAAGGTTTGAAGTTTGTTTTCTGTCTCTTACGGAAGAACTGTATTTTATGGATGTTTGCAACCAATATCACACTAGAGACTATGACCTGAGAGTGAATGCGTCGCATGTCACCCAAAGGGCGCCATACTAAACATCCAAGCTGTTGAAAAGAAACTCTCCAACAAACCTTTCTCAAATAGCTTAACGCTCATAACGTACGATATCAGTTAACCTTTATTACTGTATTTTGATTTGTTTTGAGATGAGAAGAGAACGAACTCTATAGGGAGACTATCAAGTCCTAATGTTGTCATGTCAAGGATTCATCCTATGGTTGAGGTTTGAAACAGGGAACTCCTAGAAGTTATCTTGCATAGGTTTCAACCTAAAGTTCTAATCATCACTTCCTTATCAAAGGAAGTGAGATTCCTAGGGGATCATGCCAGTGGTATACAGAAACAGATAAAGCATCAACTAAACAGATAAATAGTAAACAGTAAATATGCACATGCAATGCAGCAATACAAGCAGAGGGAGACCCACTCAACCTCTTAGTAATCAAGCAAAGAAAAACAGATAAAACAGACAAGCAGAGGGAGCTCACTTAACCTCTATTATGCAAATACGTCAATTAGAAAAAGAAAAACAACACACAAGCAAGGGGAGGATCACATTAACCCTTAAGGCAAACAAGCAGAGGGAGACTCACTCAACCTCTTAATGCAATCATGCATCTACACTTAAATTATCCTAATCATGAACTATCCTAATGTAACACACCACTCAATCATGAATGAGGAAAAGGACTTATGGCAAATAATGGATTCATTCCTCAAGTAATCACACAGGGCTTCTATCCTAAAGAAAGAAATTGATGATGGGATGCATGGTGTATACCAAAGGTATCCACCATGATGTTCAACCAATCATGGATAATCAGGAAATGAGATGATGCATGGTGTATACCAAAGGTATCCACCATGATGTTCAACCATTCATGGGAGATTGAAATGAAGGGAAGCATGGTGTATGCCAAAGGCATCCACCATGACACTCTACCGTTCATGGGAGATTGAGATGAAGGGAAGCATGGTGTATGCTAAAGGCATCCACCATGACACTCTACCATTCATGGGAGATTGAGATGAAGGGAAGCATGGTGTATGCCAAAGGCATCCACCATGACACTCTACCATTCATGGGAGATTGATCTTCCTAACACTCTTAAGTTGAAACCCTGGAGATTAATTAAGGATCACCTAAACTAAGAAGGATTAAAGCTCTATCAAGGCCTACTCTAAGCTCTAACTAAGTATCAACCTAGTCTTAATATTGTCAAGGAGTAATTCAAAGCCTAGAGTTGTCTAAAGATTCATCTTTAATGCTAAACTACAAGCTAAGCTAAGATTAAGGTCACCTGACAACATTAACTTGTAAAATAGGGGAATAATAGAAAATCACTTCTGGAAATTCCAAGGAAAATACTACACTGTCCTACATGTATCAACATTCTATGGTAAAAAAATCAGGGGCTAAACCTAAATCAAAAGGCTCAAACTAAATCTAAAACCTCAAGGGTACACTAAAGGGATTCAACAATGAACACTCCAAAACAACTACCCTAAAATCCTATTTAGAATCATCTAAAAATCATCACAAAAATCACATAACATCATCAACATGTATATAACCATCACACAAAATTTCAAGATCAAACTCAAAATCAAGAATGAGAAATAAAATCATCAAACTCAACATACAATTTCTCAATTATTAAAACATACTAAAAATAGAAAATATGCCATAAATGGAAAAATGCATGAAAATAGAAATTAAAAATTTGATAAAATTCTAAACACATTAAAGTATCCACATTATTTATTTCAGGAATTATCAACAACATTTATTATTTTTTCATGAATTAAAACTAACAAGCAATTAATTAAAACAAAATAGAAAATAGAAAAATATACTGGAACAGGGGGAAGTGCGCTCAGCAACTAGTTCACGTGTTAATTGAATTGGGCCACACATGAGGGGGTGCAGGTAGCGCTTGAGGAATAGGCCCAACTGACTATCAAACTTAGCTTACTCAATAAAACCAGCCAGGGGTGTAACGAGCAATGTTTCTACGTGTATTTTGATTTGGGCTCAGGAACGGGGAGTGGGAATAGCATAATGACTTAGGCCCAGCAGAGTTTCCTAGTGAAACTCTGCGTTTCACTTAAGGAGGAGTTGGTCACACGTGGACGCGCCTATGCCATGAGATGCGCTTACCAATTCAACTATTCAACGCCATCGGACGGTCGCGATAAGAACTGGCAAATTCAAACTCAAACGGAGGGAATTCTCATACGGTGGTTGCAGGGGCGACCGGAGAAGATCCGGTCTTCTTCTCCTGAGAGCATGTACAGTGACCGGAGATCAAAACTCAACGGAACTTCCAATTTTTTATATCATTTTTCTCGTCTTGCTTCCTAAGTTCCTAATCTAGGTTTCATTTTCGATTTTAACCATTATCAAGTGAGATATCCGAACAACAACATGGATCACCATATCACAACCTCTCACGATTCATCACTAAACCTATACAAAAACCATCCACGTTCCAATACTAACTTAACCGCATGTATCTAAGGTGTTAAATGCACATAATTTAAGATTAATTTTGCGAGGAAGAACCTGATGCAGAGCTTCGAATATGGTGACCGCTAGGGCTCCACTTGCTTCCAAAAGGTGCAGATTCCTTCAATGGATGATGATGAACAATTCTTGAAGTCCAATTTCTTCTGAAACCTTCTCAATCTCAAAATTCAAAAATCAAACTCCAAGCTTCTTCACACACTTGCTCTAACTGATTCTCAACAGAAATTGGCACTAGAAGCTTCTGGGAATGATCTAAAATCAATTTATAATCTGTTTGAAACCTTTGGAGGCACAATCAAGGCCCAATTTGTGATTTCCAAGTTTCTACTTTTTCTCAAAATCCACTTATGGTGTGCACGAGTTTTCCTTGCTCTTGCTCTCAATCCACCTCAGTTCACTTGCTTGATAGTTATGGAGTGTAATTGAGTGATTATTCTCCTTTGATTTCAACCAAAGAGGTGTATTTGATTTGTTACTTCATCATGAAGTAATCCACCAAAATGCCATGAAATGAGTATCAACTCAAAATTATAATAATGCAAAAGTGTTTAGAATATCATTTCCAATCAAAATGAGCACAAATTTGGCTTGAAATCATTCAATTATCAATTGTTTTGAATTGTCCCCTTTAATCCATTAAAATGGTCTTTTTGTGAAATTTCTTCAACCAATGCTTGCTCTAATCCATATCAATGGACTCTTGATACTTGGCTGAGCTAAAAACATCATTTTGAACAACTTTCAAGTTGAACAAAACTCCATTTGAAGCTTGCAAGATTGTGAAATGGACCCATAATTCAAAATGACCTGTAATGTCCAAATACCCCAAATACCCTTGACTTGTCAAAGTCATAACTTGAGTTCTATAGATCCAATTATGGACTTCTAGTACTCTTTAGAAAGCTAAGAGAATAAGCAACAACATTCATGTTAACCAAAAGTTCATAAGAATCATCCTTCTAGGGCAAAAGTGTCATGCAAGTTGGGTAACTTTCAAGCTCCAAATTCACATGCCTCAGATGACCTGTAACCTGTCTGGCTCATAACTTGAGTTCTATAAACCCTATCAAGGACTTCTAGTAATCAAATAAAACCTAAGATCATGCCCTACAACGATCATGTTGGGGTCAAGATGAGATGAAAATCACATCTTGAGTTAAGTGGCCTTGGAGTCAGGGGTCAAGCTAGGGGATTTTACACTGTCAAGCCTTAGAAACCCTAGCCTAAAACTTCTCAAACTCTTCAATCATGATGAGTTAACATTGGAATCATACATATAACATCTCAAGGTATCAATCCATGGTCTCATGGCTCTTGAATTAGGTCTCAACCTTCTTCAAATCATCAGTTGACTTAGGGTTGACCCAGTCAAACCCTAGCTGCACCAATCATGGCTGAGGCTTCTTAATCTTGCACAATGACCTGTCTATGACTCAAAGTGATCTTCAAAACTTCTCATGAGCTCTCTCAAGACCTAAAGTCCAACTTCATGGCCTCAGAATCATCTGATGGCTTCCCACAACTCTCAAGTTAGGAGACATGCACACATGGTTTCAATCACTCTCTCTGAGGGTCTTTTACTTCTCTGGTAAGGATATCAACCCTTAAACACTTAGATAAACCTTCTTAGCTAGCCTCATAGTCTTGTATAGCTCTTGATTGGTGTCACTACTGCGAAAAACGGCGTCGGCTGAACAGAAGAGTCGCCACCGTGCGTTATTTATCCCAAAGGAGGGAAAGGAAACGCTCGAAGTAAACCTCACGCAAAGACGGGAAAGAAATAGTCATCGCAACCAAATCCTGGATTCGGGAGTCGGTTACGCAAGGGGAAGGTATTAGCACCCCTCACGTCCGTCGTACTCGACGGGATCCACGCTTGTTTTCTAGTACGGATTGTTATTCTATCTACTCTAAAGGTCAAGGGTTAAAAGAAAATAAAATGACTCGGCAAAGTATCGCACTTTATGCCTACGTATTCCCGCCTGGAACGAGAAATCAGAGTCAACATAGTTCACCTACCTACGGGAAAGAAGGGGAAGGTTGCTCTCTAGGATATCACATCCTATGCCTACGTACTTTCATACAGCATGAAAGATCAGAGTAAACGTAGTTCGGGCTACGAAAGACACAAGCTTGTCTGAATGTTTTTTTTTATCTTCTTATGAAAGGGTTTTTCCTGATTAAGAGTCCAAGTGGACAAAAATGACACTTTGATGTTTGTTATCAGTCTTTTACGCAAGAACTGTCTTTTATGATGTTTGCAATCTCTGACGCACTAGAGACTATGATTTGAGGGTGACTACGGCGTATGTCACCCTAACGGTGACACACTAAGCAATCAGGTTACTGAAGAGTGACCCTCCAGCAACCTTTCTCAATTAGCTTAAGGCTCGTAGCGTACAACATCGATTATCCTTATTACTGTGTTTTGAATTGTTCTGAGATAGAAGAGAAAGAAGTCTAAAAAATCCTAGGGTTTAAAAGGGAATCAAAACTACCCTAATGTTATCATGCATGGATTACAACCTAATGTCTGTCATAATTCCCTCCTGCACAGAGGAAATCAGAGATCCTAGGGGATAAACGGAAAAGAAACAACAAAAATACAATAAACAGTAAGTATGCATGAGATGCAGCAAAACAAGCAAGGCAAGGGAGTCCCACTCAACCTCGAACCTAAGAAAGCAACAGGAAAAGTGAATCAAATTCACTTCAAGCCTAAAGGGAAAGCAGCACAAGCCAACATACAATACAGAGAAAAATGAAAGATACAGAGGAGGCAGCCCAAGCAGCAGCAACAAACTCCTACAACATATAGCAACAACACGCTCTGAACATCAAAGTTGAAATGACAGCAAAGGTCTTATCTTTGAGCTAGATTCCATCTTCAAGCTTCTTCAATCTTCATCTCCAAGCTTTAGCAAGCACACTCCAAGAAGATATTTGTCATCAAGATCAAGTAGCAATGTTGGCATACTTGCTGAAAACCAAAGGAATACAACAAGAACCAACATCGAAGTGGAAGTGTATCCTCAAAAGTTCTACTCTCTAGGGTATGCCCCACTTCCCTCCTAAGGAGATATGGAATTTCCCTAAGAGGACTTTGCATCATAGGATAGAATAGAAGCAAACAATGCATTCTATGTTTGATGGAAGAACTGAACTAATTCTACAAAAGCTCTCCCTAAAAGCCTAATTCTACCAACTCCTAAAACAAACTTAAAAGAGAAAGAAAGCTCCACTCCAAGCCCCACTCTTCAAGCCAAAGAATCTTCATCATGTCTAGAAGCTCCTCTAAAAAGGAATCCAAAGTCTTCAAGCTCCAAGTCCACCAAACGCTCCAAACAAGGCAAAGCACTCAAGAGAGAACACCGAAAGCAACAATCATTTGCAAAACCCAAAAAAACTAGAAAACTAAATTGTAAAATTCTAATAAAATTCCTATGTGAACATGCATGTTTGAACATTCTAAAATTCCAGAATCAGGACCTAAATCAATTTCTAGGTCATCTAAACAATTACTAAATGAAATTTGGTCATGGGAAACCATTATTTGGAAAGGCTCTAAACTACACACCTAAAACAAAATCTAATCAATTTTAAAAATTCTAAGAAAATTCCAGGGGAAACCTATGGATGTCCTCTAAATCACATCAAAAGAATCAGCTCAAAAGCATAAAGCATCAAAGAGAACAAATTTAAACAAACAGCAATATCAATTATGCAAAACAATGGATATTAGCACAAAAGAAAATTTGTAACTAATTCCAATAAAATCCTAAAAATTCAAACTCAACTCCTACAGTTTCTTAGGACAATCGAGATCTACAGAAAAAAATTTCATAATTTTTTGATCATTTTTACTATTTTAACGCAATTAATCCAAACAACTATTAAACTAGAAAAAAAGAGAACGAAAATGAATTAAACTAAGTTAATGTGCATTGGGCCAGGGGTGCGAACAACATAATTCCAAAGCAATGTCCGTGTGGGCCTCACGAGTGGGGGTGGGAACAGTACCCGTACGATACTGTAGCTATTCCGGCGGTGACATTTTTTCGGTAACTTCCGAGCAACATAACTCCATCGATACTTAACCGTTTCGCACGAAATTTTAGTCAAACTTGAAGGAAAAAAATCAAGGATTCCAAATATGCTCTTAGATTCCATCAAAACTCCATGATCAAAGAGATATATCATCATCAAGAAAACATACTCATCCAAAAAAGTCTCTAATCCTTACTTTCTTGATCCTAATTTCATCTATACATTTTCCAGATCCTAACCACATGAATAATCTAATCTAATTCGTCCTAAAACCATAGAAAAAGTGAATTTCACATACCGGCTTCGGAGCGTCGAAACAGAGTAGTTGGAGCTCGTTTTTTCTTGCCAAAAAGTGCGGAAAACCTTTGTTGAAGTTTGTTGGAGAAGATTAAATTCTTGATAACTCTTGAAAATGCCTTGAATCCAACTTTGATCTCTCACTTTTTCTCTTCCAAACTCCAATGCCAATCTATGGTTTTTGCACAAATGAATCACCAACTCTTGCTTTGAACCTCTTCACAAGTATATATAGAATGTATTTGAAGACCCTAGAAAGTTCTAGATTGATCCAATGAGAAAATCAACTTCTCATGTCATGAAAATCTCTTCTTATGCTATGCACATACCATCTCATGTTTTGGCTTGCAATTCACTTGGTTCTGAGTTTAAATTCTCTCCAAATGAGATATTGGAGGTGTATGGATGGAAAAGGAGCCTTGCATTTGCTTGGAAATGACGTTTTGCAATTGTACCTTATGGTTCAAAATTGTGGCAATGCCATTGTCTTTAAAATGAATTTTACAATCAAATCGGTATGTCATATGGCTTGTTTGTGACCTCTAACCCAAAATTTGATTTTTTCCACCAAACTTTATTTGACTTATTCCCTTTTTTTAGGCCATTTTAAGTGACTTTTTTGAAATAAGCCGATCAATCCACCATGATGACTTATTTTACCTAAAAACATCATTTTAAGCACATTCCATGTTGAACAATTTTTCATTTGAGAAGTGGAACATGGAGATTTTGACCTATGCTCAAAAATGACCTGTAATTCAACTTTCCCAAAATACCCCTGGATTGCCAAGACCATAACTTGAATTCTACAAATCCTCTTGAGGACTTCTAGTACTAAAATTAAAGCTAAGATCAAGATCTACAACTCTTATGTTGGCCAAGAATCCATTTGAAAACTCCTTGACGGGCAAAAGTTGCTTGGAAGTCAAGTGACTTTCACAGATAAATTTCAGTATCCTCTAGGGACCCATAACTTGCAAGAACCATAACTTGAGTTCTATAAATCTCCTTGAAGACTTCTAGTACTCAAATTAAAGCTATTGAGATTTTATACAAGTTTCATGTTGACCAAGACTTCATTTGAAACTTGCATTTTGACTTATCTGGCTTGGAAGTTAGGCCTGAATTAGGGTTTTTTACACTGAAACCCTAATTTAGTAACTCCTCTTCTTCCTGATTCTTTTTGATTTCTCCTTGGAACAACATCACACATGTATACACATATCAATTCATGAATCCCACATCCTTCAATTAAGCCTTGATACCCTTCAATCACTCAGTTGACCTAGGGTTGACCCAGATGAAACCCTAGTTGACTGTACTTCAACTCTGGCTCTCGTACTTGAATCAATGACTTGTCTCATCTTCAAAATGACCCCCTAGGTCTTCCATGATCTTTATGCACATTCCATACCCACACACTCATTGATGATCTTCAACATATCCCCCAGATTGGGAGAGAAATCCACTGGTTGACCTTCAAACTTCTCAAAGCTTCAACTCATTTTTTGATTACTTGGATGGTCTTGATCTTGAATAAAACCCCTTGATGGGCCTCTTTCTGATGAAAATGGAACTTGATCCCTTGTTAGATGCCTTGTTATGCTATATTATGCAAATGATTAGACTATGTACATGACTTATTATGCAAATGCCAATGCAATTGAAACATAACCCAGGTGAAATAGGTTGAGCAAATTTTAGAGTGCAACAGCTGCCCCTATTCAAACGGCTTGGACCCGACTGGGTGAAGAGTGAACGAACTTCAAACATTCAAGGTACGAGACGGTTGAATACCAAGAACCCGGAAATTTTCCAACCGTAGAGATAAACTGCACCACTACTTGGGGGAACACCATTCATCAATTGGACTTGATTGTTACCGTAACAACCGATCAACCACACGATACAGATATGATTAACTGCCTTTGCAGCACCAAACTTGTCGATATAGGAATAACCTGGACGACTTCAATGGGGAAGTATTTCTGTCAACAAACATAACTCTGCCAACGATACAGGAAAAGAGCTCCGCCATCACTACGGGCAATACTACCGCCACCACTGCGGGAAATACTCTGGGAAAATAACACTGTCATCACTGCGGGTAATACCATCGCCACCACTACGGGAAATAACTTTGTCACCACTACGGGAACATAACACCGCCATCGCTACGGGTAATACTCTGTCATCACTACAGGAAAATAACACCGCCATCGCTACGGGTAATAACTCTGTCACCACTACGGGAACATAACACCGCCATCGCTACGGGTAGTACTCCGCCATCACTACGGGAAATAACATTGCCATCGCTACGGGTAATAACTCTCTGTCACCACTACAGGAAAATAACACCGCCATCGCTACGGGTAATAACTCTCTGTCACCACTACAGGAAAATAACACCGCCATCGCTATGGGTAATAACTCTCTGTCACCACTACAGGGAAATAACACCGCCATCGTTACGAGTAAACAACATCGCCATTGCTACGGGTAATACTCTTGAATACAGCTCCTCTGCCTATCTTTGCAGTAGCTAACTCCATCAGTCAAATGGGTAACACATAATGGTCCAATCTTTCAATCTTTAATGCTGACATGGCAATAAATCTGAAAAGGACTCTACTGGGGAATTTCTGAACTCAAACTACCAGACACCTACTTTGACATAGGCGGAAGCTTCTACAAGTTGATTCGCGAAACCTTTTGATAACGTCATAACAACAATCTTGAAGAAATACTCCGCTGGAGGGGTAAGAGAAACTTAACCAAGCAACTCTGTGGGGAATAATGATAAGGCAAACATTATCGCCACGTGTCTCATGCTGAGACATTTAATATTTGGTAATTAATCTGAGCAAGAGATCTCTCCACCTGCAAGGGAAACAACATTGGATACCAAAGGTTAACCAACCTGGCCTATGATTCAAAATGCGCATGTTTGACAATGGCGTAATGCTCCGTACAGCACGGATATGCTACACGTTTTTGGGTAGATGCAAATATGACACTATATGCAAATGCAAATGCAGGCTCAAGCTGCTGGGGAAACTTTGACAAGCTTGCTTCAACACGGCTGTTGAAAGCAAATACCACCATGCTGGGGATGAACAGGTATCATACAGTCCTCCAACAAAATAAATGCCGGACATACAACCAACTCTGCCGAGGAGATTAAACCTTGATTTCCACTGGGCGGAAAGAACACCTGCTGGGGAGAGTAACTCCACTGGGGAAGAATCGACTCTCTTGGGGAAAGTAAACTGACTGAGCAAGAAACGACTCAGCTGGGGAACGATGAAATCCCTATGGAGGAAACGATGTTGTCTGGACACAACTTACAAACTCGGAGTTACCGCTCCGCTGGGGATAATCATCCTGACGAAGGCATGGCGACCCGTGGGAAGAAAACCATCTTCTATGGGAATAATCCTTCTGAACCAACTATGACTTGGCTAAACTCTGTGGGAACCCTCCAAACTGGGGATTGATCGTTCACATACTCGACTCCCTGGGGAGTGCAACCTCTACAAGGGATACTGATTTTAACTGGCTGGGGATATCCTCTGGGAATAAGCTGCGACTAGATGGGGAAATTGATCCCTCTGGGAATGAAATGCGACCTGCATGGGGATTAGCATCATACAAAATCAAGTCTTTCACCACGAACCTCCGGCTGGGGGCCATAAGTTCTGAGCGTCCATTTTAAAGGTGAGAACCCTGCAAAACACAAATGAGATAAGACAAAATCTACACAACCAAATCTATTCAGGTTAGTGTTCGTGACATTACTTCAGTCAATTCGAAGTTTTATCAATTATTGGCAAGGGCCAGCAAAGCTATGCACATGCAAGTTCATCAAAACATCGGTGTTTTCCACATACAAAATAGTAAAGCACAAACATCAAGTACTAAATAACATGTTTTATTAATAACAGGCCTCTGAATAGGCAAAGTTTTGTACATCGGATGCAACTCCTGAAAAGAGGAAGTTACGTACACACACATACATATGTGCACAAGAAGCATAAAAATACAAATACAACTCGAATTTGTACACATGTCGGCAACATGGTGCAGACAAACATCGTGAGCTGATCCTCCTATGACTCGCCCGACTCTGGCGCTTTCCCGGTATTCAATTTTCGGAAGAGATTGTGTTGGATAAACGAACCCTCAGGTGCTCCCAAACCACTAAGCAATGCAGGTATCGAATTTGGACCGCAATCATTTGCTTTTTAAATCCCTAACTTTTGCGTGAACCGCCCTTTGCGGGTTTTCAATTCACCGGGATACCCTTTTTTGCCGAAGTCGCCCAATGTAGGTTTTCGACTTCGCGGGTGTACATCTTTTCAATTTTATCCCTAACTTTTGCCCAAACCTTTTTATTCTGTTTTTGGTTCGCTGGGATGCCCCTTTTTTGCCTGGACTCTCTTTTTACTGTCCAGCAGGTCACTTTCAAGCAAAGTATTTTTTAACTGCGTCCGAATTCACAGGAGACGTAAAGTCTTCACCATCCATGGTAGATAGTAGCAAGGCTCCTCCTGAGAAGACTTTTCTGACAACGTATGACCCTTCGTAATTAGGGGTCCACTTGCCCCTGTGATCTGTTTGTGGCGGGAGAATCCTCTTCAGCACAAGGTCACCCGTCTGAAAGCTTCGCGGACATATCTTCTTATCGTATGCTTTCTTCATCCGGCTCTGGTACAACCGACCATATGCTAGAGAAGCTAGGCTCTTCTCATCCATTAAGCTCAGCTGATTCAACCTGTCTTTAACCCATTCTGCCTCGTCAAGTTGGACATCTCGTAATACCCTCAGGGAAGGAATCTCAACTTCCAACGGTAACACTGCTTCCATTCCGTATACCAACGAGAAAGGGGTTGCCCCGGTTGATGTGTGTATCGTCGTACGATAACCGTGCAAAGCGAAAGGTAGCATCTCGTGCCAGTCCTTGTAGGTCACAACCATCTTCTGAACAATCTTCTTTATGTTCTTATTGGCCGCTTCAACAACGCCATTCATCTTGGGTCGGTAAGGAGAAGAGTTGCGATGTTCAATCTTGAAATTCTGGCACAGCTCTTTCATCATCTTGTTATTCAAATTCGAACCGTTGTCGGTGATAATCCGCTCAGGGATTCCATATCTGTAGATGATATCTCGTTTGATAAATCTGGCTACCACTTGTTTGGTGACATTGGCATATGACGCTGCTTCCACCCACTTGGTGAAGTAATCAATTGCCACCAATATGAACCGGTGTCCGTTTGATGCCGTAGGCTCGATCTTTCCAATCATATCAATTCCCCACATCGAGAATGGCCACGGTGATTGTAACGCCCCGATTCTGAATTCCCATTAATTGTTGAGTCTTTTAATTTATTTAATTGATGTTTGTTTAAATTGAGAAATTATATATTGTTATTATGTGGTGTTTGCTTATTTTATCTATTTTTACCGATTCGGAGAGTTTTCGGGGAATTAGAGTAAAAAGGGCATTTTAGACATTTAGCACTTAGTGTGAGAATTGATTGGTTAGTGTTGGAAAGAATTTGGGAGGAAAGAAATAGAGATGAAAATAGAATAAGAGAGGAAAAGGAAGAAAGATAGTAACATAAGAAGAAAAACAAGAGAAAGAAAAGAGGAGAAGAGAAAGAGAAGAGAAAGTGGAGAGGAAAACCTAGAATCATCAAGGAATCATTACCAAAGCTTGCAATCGATCGGTAAGGGTGTGAAACTCCATCATCTCTTTAATGTGTATGATTGTATGTGTATGTGTGTGGATTTTGTAGAGTTTCTACTCTTTTTCCACTTAGGTTAGAAGTTGGTTTTGTGAGTAGAATGAGGTTTTAATCGGTTAGAAATCGGATTAGACGATGTAGTTTAGTCGGGTGATGGTTGGGTTGTGCTAATGTGACTGGTTTGGATTTAATCGGTCGGTTGTGTGGAGTTTGGGCTTTGAGACAGCCATGGAAGTTCTGTCTTCGCAAGTTCGCCAGGCGAATGGCAGCGAAGCTTCGCCAGGCGAAGCCCAGCGAGCTGTAGCGAAGCAAGTCAGAAGCTAATACCCTGTATTCGCTGGCAAGTTCGCCAGGCGAGGTGAGTTGGCGAAGGTTCGCCAGGCGAGTGGGTAGCGAGCCTCAGCGAGTAATTCCAGAATTACTCCCAGTGGACTTCGCTGGGGGGTTCGCCAGGCGAAGGTCAGCGAGCATTCGCTGCGTGGCTTCGCCAGGCGAAGGTTGGCGAACCTGGCAGTGTTATTTGTTTTTGCTGTTTGTTCATGGCATGATGTTTGATTGATTCAATTATGATTAATGCCTATATGAATGATCTATGTGTGAACTGTTTCAACATGTTGTGCTGTGGGTGGCCGAAAGGCGTGAATCCTAGATTGTAGAGTAAATGATAAATCTTGAATATTTGATAATCTTGTGTATTTGCTCGAATTGAATAGAAATGCATTGATAGGCTGATATGTGTGTAAACCATGTGTGGAATGGTGTATAATGTGAATGCATGATAGATATATGCTATGTATATGATAAATGCAATGAATATGTTTGCGAGCATAGTATGCATTTTTGTGTCGATTGATCCCTCGGAGGATTTGCAGAACCTCGTATGATACGATGGTTATATTTGATTCCTTGGAGAATCGGTTGCATTGTGTGATTCCTTGGAGAATCGGTTGCATTGTGTGATTCCTCGGAGAATCGGTCATAACATGTAATCCCGTGGAGGATTGGTTAGAGTATTTGATTCCGTGGAGAATCTGCTGAGTACTTGATCCCGTGGAGGATCTGCTGAATATTCGATTCCGTGGAGAATCTGATGAATATTTGATTCCGTGGAGAATCTGCTGAGTACTTGATCCCGTGGAGGATCTGCTGAATACTCGATTCCTTAGGGAATTTGTTGAATGAGTCGGTACCGCATTTGCATCTGCATAGAGTCGTGTGTCGGTCTCTATGAGTTGCATGAGTCATCTGTGTATGATGCATTCGTTGTGTGAATATAATTGTGTATGTTATATATGATTGTTTGGAGGAAAATATAGTGAATGTTCATGTGTATGTGTAGAGACATGATTATTTGTATATGCTTAATGTGGTGAGAACATAATTTGAGTATAACTTGTATAATTATGGAGTTATGTATATATACAATTTATGCATTAACTGTTATGATGTTGTTTCTCACCCTTCTGCTGTTTTATGATGCTCTATGAGGCATTGCAGAGTAGGAAGCTGGAGGTTCTTTTTGTGAAGCGATGTCTTCATTCTTTTTGGTCAATGGCTCTGATATGTAACATCTGGGTAGTTAGGAAGCCTTTGACTCTTTTGGAGTTACATTTGTTTTGATTCTTTTGTGATACATATGTGTATGTATCTGTTGTGGTTATGTTGTAAAGCATGAATTAACTGATGGTTGTATATACTTTTATGAATGAGATCGATTCAATATTTGGATGTTTCCGCTTTATTCTAAATATTGAGATGTGGGTTACCCATTGTTGCATATCTATTTGGAGCAGGTATCGTATGTGTTTAATTTCATGATAATGTGATGCGCCTCTTATATACCATGTTTTAATTAAACTCTGATGAAATAAATTTTCTAAGTGCCTAATTGATTTATCTAATTTATTTGGGGGTATAGAAAGGGGGTGTTACATTAAGTGGTATCAGAGCCAGTGTTGAGTCAGTCGTGTCTGTCTTGTTGTTGTGTTGGTTGAACGGTTGTTTAACCTTGTTGTTATTTTTGGGAATCCTCAGAATATGGCAGGTCGTAATGACAATGCTATGGCAGCAGCGTTAGAGGCTATGGCCAGAGCTGTGCAGGGTGCACCTAACGTGAATGCGAATGATGAGTTCAGGAAGAACCAACCACCGGTGTTTAAAGGGAGATTTGATCCGGATGGTGCTCAGATATGGTTAAAGGAAATTGAGAGAATTTTTAGGGTGATGGATTGTGCTGAAGGGAATAAGGTGAGACTAGGGACTCACATGCTGAGAGAAGAGGCCGATGACTGGTGGGTCAGCATGAGGCAAGTTCTTGAGGTCGACGACGAGGAGATTACGTGGGATTTATTTCGTGCTGAGTTTCTAAGGAAGTATTATCCCGAAAGTGTTAAAGGAAAGAGAGAAATGGAATTTCTGGAGTTGAAACAAGGTAATATGTCGGTGGTGGACTACACCGCTAAGTTTACTGAGTTAGTGAAGTTTCACCCTCACTATGATGCGGTTACGGCGGAATTTTCCAAATGTATCAAGTATGAGAATGGCTTGCGTCCGGAGATAAAGCAAGCAGTAGGTTATCAAAGGATAAGAAGATTTTCGGATTTGACCGAGTGCTGTAGGATTTATGAAGAAGACAGTAGAGCTCGTTCTACTCATTATAAGGGTTTGAGCGAGAGGAGAGGGAAGCAGCAAGTACGAAGCGGACCTTATGTGACGCCTGCTGAGAAGGGCAAACATAAGGGAAACTTTGATAGGAGACCCGGAGGAGGTTCCGGTGCGATCAAATGTTTTAAGTGTGGCGTGATGGGCCACAAGTCTTATGATTGTGGAAAGTTCAAGGCGAAGTGTTCCAACTGTGGACTCTTTGGTCATGATGCAGCAGAGTGTAGAAAGAATGCTGTGAAGTGTTTTAATTGTGGCGAGGTGGGTCACATTAGCTCGAATTGTACCAAACCGAAGCAAGCTCCGGCGGGCGGAAAAGTATTCGCATTAGCAGGTTCAGACGCCACTAATGCGGCAGATCGTTTGATTAAAGGTACATGCTTTATTAATGATATGCCTTTAGTTGCTATTATTGATACTGGAGCGACTCACTCGTTCATTTCTCTTGCGTGTGCTAAGCGGTTGGATTTGTGTATGGTTTCTTTGAGTAGTGGTATGGTTATTGGGACTCCCGCTTCGGGGTCGGTAACTACTTCTTTGGTGTGTGCAAGTTGTCCTTTGACCATGTATGGTAAGGACTTCGTTATGGATTTAGTGTGTTTGCCGTTGGAAGGTTTGGACGTAATCTTGGGTATGAATTGGTTGCAATTTAATAGAGTTCATTTGGATTGCTATCACAAGTTAGTAAGGTTTCCTTCTTTGGAAGATGGTGAAAACGAGAGTTTTCTTTCCACTAAAGAGTTGAAGAAACTTTTAGCGGACGAAGCTCAGTTGTTTGGTTTGTTTGCATCGTTGTCGGTGGAGAGCAAAGTTGAGCTCGACGTGTTTCCTGTGGTTTGTGAATTTCCCGAAGTGTTTCCGGAGGATGTTGCGGATGTGCCGCCAAAGAGAGAGGTTGAATTTTCTATTGATCTAGTTCAGGGTACTAGACCGATTTCGATGGCCCCGTATCGGATGTCGGCATCAGAGTTGGTGGAATTGAAGAAGCAGTTGAATGATTTGTTGGATAAGAGATTTGTAAGACCAAGTGTCTCTCCTTGGGGTGCGCCGGTATTGTTGGTAAAGAAGAAGGATGGTAGTATGCGATTGTGTATTGATTATCGGCAGTTGAATAAGGTGACAATTAAGAACAAGTATCCGCTTCCAAGAATTGATGATCTGATGGATCAATTGGTTGGAGCCCGTGTTTTTAGTAAGATTAATTTAAGATCCGGTTATCACCAGATTCGGGTTAAGGAAGAAGATATTTCGAAGACGGCTTTTAGAACACGATATGGTCACTACGAGTATACGGTGATGCCATTCGGAGTTTCTAATGCGCCGGGTGTTTTCATGGAGTATATGAACCGTATCTTCCACGAGCAGTTGGATCGTTTTGTGGTGGTGTTTATCGATGACATTTTGATTTATTCTAAGTCTCGAGAGGAACACGAAGAACATTTGAGGATTGTGTTGCGGATTTTGAAAGAGAAGAAGTTGTATGCAAAGTTGTCTAAGTGTGAGTTTTGGTTGTCGGAGGTGAGTTTTCTTGGACATATTATTTCCGGCAATGGTATTAGTGTGGATCCATCCAAGATCGATGCGGTAATGCAATGGGAGACTCCAAGATCGGTTACGGAAATTCGAAGCTTTTTGGGCTTGGCCGGTTACTACCGGAGGTTTATCGAAGGATTTTCAAGGTTAGCACTTCCGTTAACGCAGTTGACTTGTAAAGGAAAGGTTTTTATTTGGGATGTTAATTGTGAAGAGAGTTTCATGGAATTAAAGAGAAGGTTAACAACAGCGCCAGTTTTGATTTTGCCGAATCCTACGGAACCTTTTGTGGTTTATTGCGATGCTTCTTTGTCAGGATTGGGTGGTGTATTGATGCAAGATGGGAAGGTCGTGGCGTATGCTTCTAGGCAGTTGAGAGTGCATGAAAAGAATTATCCTACTCATGATTTGGAGTTAGCAGCCGTGGTGTTCGTTTTGAAAATTTGGAGGCACTATCTTTATGGTGCAAGATTTGAAGTTTTTAGCGATCACAAGAGTTTGAAGTATTTGTTTGATCAAAAGGAATTGAATATGAGGCAAAGGAGATGGCTAGAACTTTTGAAGGACTATGATTTTGGTTTAAATTATCATCCGGGTAAGGCGAATGTGGTAGCAGATGCCTTAAGTCGGAAGTCGTTGCACGTGTCTACTTTGATGGTTAGAGAGTGGGAACTCTTGGAGAACTTTAGAGATTTGAGTTTGGTTTGTGAGTTAACACCGAGTGGTGTGAAACTTGGTATGTTGCATGTCACGAATGATTTCCTTACTACAGTGTGTGAAAAGCAAAAGTTGGATTTGAAATTAGTGGATTTGATGACGAATGGAAATGAAGATTTCAACGTTGATGAATTAGGAGTTTTGAGGTTTCGAGGTCGTATTTGTATTCCCGATGACGCGGATTTGAAAAAGATGATATTGGAAGAGGGACATCGGAGTAACTTAAGTATTCATCCGGGAGCGAATAAGATGTATCAGGATTTGAAGAAGATCTTTTGGTGGTCTGGATTGAAAAGCGATGTTGCTCGTTTTGTGTACTCGTGTTTGACTTGTCAGAAGTCTAAGGTGGAGCATCAGAAGCCTAGTGGATTGATGCAACCGTTGGATATTCCGGAATGGAAATGGGATAGTATATCGATGGATTTTGTTACGGGATTGCCGAATACACAAAGAGGACATAATGCTATTTGGGTGATTGTTGATAGGCTTACTAAATCGGCTCATTTTATTCCTATTGATATTACTTATTCTTTGGAAAGGTTGGCCGAGATTTATGTTGGCACTATTGTGAAGCTTCATGGAGTTCCTAAGAGTATTGTGTCGGATAGAGATCCTAGATTTACTTCAAGATTTTGGGAGAGTTTGCAAGGTGCCTTGGGTTCTAAGTTGAGATTGAGTTCAGCATATCATCCGCAAACGGATGGTCAAACCGAGAGGACGATTCAATCGTTAGAAGATCTGTTGCGTGCTTGTGTGCTTGAACAAGGTGGTGCGTGGGACGGTTATTTAGCGTTGATTGAGTTCACCTATAATAACAGTTTCCATTCGAGTATCGGTATGGCGCCATTTGAGGCTTTATATGGTCGGAGATGTCGAACACCTCTGTGTTGGCATGAGACAGGTGAAAAGTCGGTAGTTGGTCCTGAAATGGTACAGCAAACGATGGAAAAGGTGAAATTTATTCGGGAAAAGATGAGAGCTTCTCAGAATAGACAGAAAAGTTATCATGATAAAAGGAGAAAGGATCTCGAGTTTCAAGAGGGCGACCATGTGTTTTTGAGAGTTACACCAGTTACGGGTGTGGGTCGTGCTTTGAAGTCGAGAAAGTTGACTTCTCGTTTTATTGGTCCGTATCAGATTGTCGCACGAGTTGGTGCTGTGGCTTATCGTGTGGCGTTGCCTCCGACTCTTTCGAATTTGCATGATGTATTCCATGTCTCGCAACTTCGGAAGTATGTTCCGGATCCGTCACATGTTATTCCAATGGATGAAGTGGAAGTAAGAGATAACCTTACAGTTGAAGTTTTACCGGTTAGTATTTTGGACCGTGAAGTTAAGAAACTAAGAGGCAAGGATATTGCGCTTGTGAAAGTGTCCTGGGGAGGTGCCGCGGAAGGCAACATGACTTGGGAATTGGAAAGCAAGATGCGAGAATCGCATCCAGAGTTGTTTGAATCAGGTGATATTTTCGAGGACGAAAATTTCTAAAGTGGGGGAGAGTTGTAACGCCCCGATTCTGAATTCCCATTAATTGTTGAGTCTTTTAATTTATTTAATTGATGTTTGTTTAAATTGAGAAATTATATATTGTTATTATGTGGTGTTTGCTTATTTTATCTATTTTTACCGATTCGGAGAGTTTTCGGGGAATTAGAGTAAAAAGGGCATTTTAGACATTTAGCACTTAGTGTGAGAATTGATTGGTTAGTGTTGGAAAGAATTTGGGAGGAAAGAAATAGAGATGAAAATAGAATAAGAGAGGAAAAGGAAGAAAGATAGTAACATAAGAAGAAAAACAAGAGAAAGAAAAGAGGAGAAGAGAAAGAGAAGAGAAAGTGGAGAGGAAAACCTAGAATCATCAAGGAATCATTACCAAAGCTTGCAATCGATCGGTAAGGGTGTGAAACTCCATCATCTCTTTAATGTGTATGATTGTATGTGTATGTGTGTGGATTTTGTAGAGTTTCTACTCTTTTTCCACTTAGGTTAGAAGTTGGTTTTGTGAGTAGAATGAGGTTTTAATCGGTTAGAAATCGGATTAGACGATGTAGTTTAGTCGGGTGATGGTTGGGTTGTGCTAATGTGACTGGTTTGGATTTAATCGGTCGGTTGTGTGGAGTTTGGGCTTTGAGACAGCCATGGAAGTTCTGTCTTCGCAAGTTCGCCAGGCGAATGGCAGCGAAGCTTCGCCAGGCGAAGCCCAGCGAGCTGTAGCGAAGCAAGTCAGAAGCTAATACCCTGTATTCGCTGGCAAGTTCGCCAGGCGAGGTGAGTTGGCGAAGGTTCGCCAGGCGAGTGGGTAGCGAGCCTCAGCGAGTAATTCCAGAATTACTCCCAGTGGACTTCGCTGGGGGGTTCGCCAGGCGAAGGTCAGCGAGCATTCGCTGCGTGGCTTCGCCAGGCGAAGGTTGGCGAACCTGGCAGTGTTATTTGTTTTTGCTGTTTGTTCATGGCATGATGTTTGATTGATTCAATTATGATTAATGCCTATATGAATGATCTATGTGTGAACTGTTTCAACATGTTGTGCTGTGGGTGGCCGAAAGGCGTGAATCCTAGATTGTAGAGTAAATGATAAATCTTGAATATTTGATAATCTTGTGTATTTGCTCGAATTGAATAGAAATGCATTGATAGGCTGATATGTGTGTAAACCATGTGTGGAATGGTGTATAATGTGAATGCATGATAGATATATGCTATGTATATGATAAATGCAATGAATATGTTTGCGAGCATAGTATGCATTTTTGTGTCGATTGATCCCTCGGAGGATTTGCAGAACCTCGTATGATACGATGGTTATATTTGATTCCTTGGAGAATCGGTTGCATTGTGTGATTCCTTGGAGAATCGGTTGCATTGTGTGATTCCTCGGAGAATCGGTCATAACATGTAATCCCGTGGAGGATTGGTTAGAGTATTTGATTCCGTGGAGAATCTGCTGAGTACTTGATCCCGTGGAGGATCTGCTGAATATTCGATTCCGTGGAGAATCTGATGAATATTTGATTCCGTGGAGAATCTGCTGAGTACTTGATCCCGTGGAGGATCTGCTGAATACTCGATTCCTTAGGGAATTTGTTGAATGAGTCGGTACCGCATTTGCATCTGCATAGAGTCGTGTGTCGGTCTCTATGAGTTGCATGAGTCATCTGTGTATGATGCATTCGTTGTGTGAATATAATTGTGTATGTTATATATGATTGTTTGGAGGAAAATATAGTGAATGTTCATGTGTATGTGTAGAGACATGATTATTTGTATATGCTTAATGTGGTGAGAACATAATTTGAGTATAACTTGTATAATTATGGAGTTATGTATATATACAATTTATGCATTAACTGTTATGATGTTGTTTCTCACCCTTCTGTTGTTTTATGATGCTCTATGAGGCATTGCAGAGTAGGAAGCTGGAGGTTCTTTTTGTGAAGCGATGTCTTCATTCTTTTTGGTCAATGGCTCTGATATGTAACATCTGGGTAGTTAGGAAGCCTTTGACTCTTTTGGAGTTACATTTGTTTTGATTCTTTTGTGATACATATGTGTATGTATCTGCTGTGGTTATGTTGTAAAGCATGAATTAACTGATGGTTGTATATACTTTTATGAATGAGATCGATTCAATATTTGGATGTTTCCGCTTTATTCTAAATATTGAGATGTGGGTTACCCATTGTTGCATATCTATTTGGAGCAGGTATCGTATGTGTTTAATTTCATGATAATGTGATGCGCCTCTTATATACCATGTTTTAATTAAACTCTGATGAAATAAATTTTCTAAGTGCCTAATTGATTTATCTAATTTATTTGGGGGTATAGAAAGGGGGTGTTACAGTGATGACATCACATTCAGAGGACTTGGGGGTACATGGACCTTGTCCGCATAAATTTGGCATTTATGGCACCTCTTGGCAAACTTGAAACAGTCTGTTTCCATAGTTAGCCAGTAATAACTTGCCCGCAGGAGTTTTCTCGTCATAGCATGCCCACCAGCATGCGTACCAAATGTACCCTCATGTATCTCTTCCATGAGCAACTTCGCCTCTTTCTCGTCTACACAGCGTAGCAACACCAAGTCGTGGTTTCGTTTGTATAGGACACCGTCCAGGTTCAGATAGAGATTGCCAGCCAATCTCCTGAGAGTCTTCTGATCTCGACTGGATGCCCCAGCCGGATACTCCTTGTTCTTCAGGAAATTCTGGATGTCGAAGTACCAGGGTTTATCATCAGATGCTTCGTCAATAGCAAATATGAAAGCGGGCCTGTCAAGCCGAGAGATAACAATCCGGGGAGCCTCGTTCCAGAAGTTAACTTTATACATGGAAGACAACGTCGCAAAGGCGTCAGCCATTTGATTTTCTGCTCGCGGCACATGATGCAATTCGACCTTGTCGAAGAAAGGCAACAATCTCCTTGCATAATTCATGTATGGTATCAAGTTGGGCTGACGTGTCTCCCATTCTCCTTTAATCTGATTCACTACTAGAGTTGAGTCTCCGTATACATCCAGATGTTTGATTCGCAAATCAATAGCTTCTTCAAGACCCATGATGCAAGCCTCGTATTCAGCTTCATTATTGGTAACCGTAAAGGTCAATCAAGCAGTAAATGGGATGTGCGACCCCTAAGGAGTAGTAATAATTGCGCCTATTCCGCTACCATAGGAATTCACAGCTCCATCAAATATTAACTGCCATTTGGAACCCAATTCTGGTCCTTCGTCCGGCAACGGTTCTTCACAATCCTTCATCTTCAGGTACATGATATCCTCGTCAGGAAAATCAAACCTCATCAATTGGTAGTCCTCAACAGGCTGCTCCGCAAGGTACTCTGACAAGACGCTACCTTTAATGGCCTTTTGTGAGACATATTGAATATCATATTCGGTTAACACCATCTGCCATCGGGCAATTCATCCGGAGAGTGCCTGCTTCTCAAACACGTATTTGATAGGATCCATCTTTGAAATGAGCAGGGTTGTATGATTTAGCATGTATTGCCTCAAACGTTTGGGGGCCCAGGCTAGCGCACAACACGTTTTCTCGAGCATTGAGCATCTGGACTCACAGTCTGTGAACTTCTTACTCAAATAGTAGATCGCATGCTCTTTACGTCCTGTCTCGTCGTGCTGACCGAGAACACAACCCATACTTTCCTCAAGAACTGTCAAATACATAATCAAAGCTCTCCCGGCCACTGGGGGTATCAAAACAGGAGGTTCCTGCAAGTATTCTTTTATCTTATCGAACGCCTTTTGACAATTTTCATTCCAGGCCACAACCTGGTCCTTCTTCAACAACTTGAATAACGGCTCACACGTCGCAGTTAAGTGAGAGATGAACTGGGCAATGTAGTTCAACCTCCCTAAAAATCCGCGCACTTGTTTTTCTGTTTTAGGCGTCGGCATTTCTTGTATTGCTTTTATTTTCGTAGGATCAACCTCTATTCCTTTTTCGCTCACGATAAACCCCAACAGTTTACCCGATCTCACCCCAAAGGTGCACTTGTTAGGGTTCAGTCTCAACCTGAACTTCCTAAGCCTCTTGAATAGTTTCAGCAGATTCACCAAATGCTCCTCCTCCGTCTGGGATTTGGCAATCATATCATCAACATAAACCTCGATCTCTTTATGCATCATGTCATGAAAGAGAGTCGTCATAGCACATTGATATGTTGCCCCAGCGTTCTTCAATCCGAAGGGCATCACTTTGTAACAAAATGTTCCCCAAGGAGTAATAAAGGTAGTCTTCTCCATGTCTTCTGGCGCCATTTTGATCTGATTATAGCCCGAGAAGCCATCCATGAAGGAGAATATGGAGAATTGAGCAGTGTTATCAACCAGCACATCGATGTGAGGAAGTGGAAAGTCATCTTTTGGGCTCGCTTTGTTCAAGTCACGGTAGTCTACGCACATTCGCACCTTACCGTCTTTCTTTGGTACTGGCACAATATTAGCGACCCATGAGGGATATTTTGTAAAAGCTAGGAACCCAGCATCCCACTGTTTTTGAACTTCCTCCTTAATCTTCACAACCATGTCCGGTCTAGTTCTTCGGAGTTTTTGCTTAACAGACGGGCATTCTTCTTTTAATCGCAGACGGTGCACAACCATATCCGTATCCAGCCCAGGCATATCCTCGTACGACCAAGAAAATATATCACTGTACTCTTTGAGCATCTCAACCAACCTCTGCTTGACGTTGCTTTGCAGCGCAACCCCTATACGGATGTTCCTCTCAACCCCTTCAGACCCCAAATTGATAATCTCAATGACTTCCTCATGAGGCAAAATGATTCGCTCTTCTTGTTTCAATAACCAGGTCAACTCCTCTGGTATGTCGCCATCTTCAACAATCTCTTCCTCAGCCTGAAATACCGGGTGCTCGAAGTCGAAGTGAGTCATAGGCGGTTCATGGATGTCATCTGAAATAGTAATCCTGCAAAGGAAATGGTTAAATGTTTCAAAACACGTATAAAGCAAATAACCACGTTGCCATTTTATTGTAAAAGATAAAAACAGGAAAAACAAGGATCACAATATTTGTATATGAAAAACACCTGTAGTCATGATTAAACAATGTATTATACATAACCAAAATGGCCCTAAGCAAAATCATTGTGCCCCAAGTAGGGCACATGATTATTCAACAATTAAAAACAAATCATTATTGTTTAGTTGTCACAGGAACAGTCTCCTGAATAGACCAATTGCAAAGCCCTTGTCCTGGCACGCCTGGCTTGATCCACGCGTCCATATCATAGTCGCTATCTCCTTCCTCAGAATCAGAAACAACATTGATGGTCTCGAAGCTCACTCCACTAGGCGTAATGGTTATTGGCCCTCTGAACTTGGGCGCTCCGGAAGAGGATGCTGATGACGAAGGATGATATCCAAGCCCGAACCTGTCGTTCTTCACGGGAATCTCCAACACCTGACCCCAGCCTTTGGTTTGGCCTGCCTGCACTAGAGCCTGAGCCTCTTTATAAGATGACACTGCCACATCTGATATCTTGGGTACTGGAGTTTTGTCTTTAATCTTTAGCCCTTCAAATGCTTGACAGGGCGTCTCATGAATTTCGCCGTCGACCTCCACATATCTGAATGAAGACAGATGGCTAACCAGAATATCTTCTTCTCCACAAACAGTGACGACACTATCCCCCACCATATACTTCAACTTTTGGTGCAACGTGGATGTGACTGCCCCAGCAACATGGATCCATGGTCATCCGAGAAGACAACTATACGCTGGCTGGATATCCATTATATAGAATTCAATTTCAAATACTTCAGGACCCACCTGCAATGGTAATGTTATCGATCTGAAAACTGACCTCCGCGTACCATCGAATGCTCTCACCACTAAGTCACTGGGTGTGCAGAGAATCCCCCTGACATCCAACTTCATTATCGCTTTCTTTGGAAGCACATTCAAGGAAGACCCTGTATCCATCAACACATGGGACATGATCATGCCCCTGCATTCAACTGACACATGCAACGCCATATTATGCTCTCTCCCCCTTGGGGTCAAATCAAAATCCATAAATCCCAAATTATGCCCTGCATTAACATGCGCCATCACCCCTTCTAATTGGTTAACCGAAACGTCTTGAGGAACGAATGACGTGTCTAGGATCTTCAGCAAAGCGTTCCGATGAGCCTCAGAACATAATAGCAGTGACAAGATCGAGATCTTTGATGGCGTTTGCTGGAGGTGCTCCACAATTTTGTAATCACTTTTACGGATGAGCCTCATAAACTCTTCCACATCCTTAAGCAATGTTTCCTTTTCCTTTATCTGCGAGGGGCCACTCTCTTCTGCCTTGGCTTTCCCCTTTGCCAATCTTTCTGCCTCTACCTCAGGTGAGGTGAAGATTCTCCCACTTCTAGTCATAACTCCTGTTCCAACAATATTGTCTACAACCCCAGCTGGTTGTTTATTTACTTCAATTTTCTCACCATCGCAATATACCTCCAACCCGTAAGTCCACGGTACTGCTTTGGTGCTTTCAAAAGGAATCGGTCCTGCTTTAGTAATTGTGATCATCGGCCGCCTGACGGGCGCCGTTATCGTTATTGTTTTCCTTGGAATCGTTACCGTAGCAACATCGTTCAGCTCATCACACAATGCCTCCACCGGCTCTTCAACTGCGGTTCTATCAAACTGCAATGTTCCTTCATTCATTAACGCCTGAATACCCTGTTTCAACTCATTACAACCCTCTGGCTGTATCCAACAATCCAAACAAAATTCGTCGCACCCCGGGAATACACCCCCTTTTAACAACCTGCTTTTGATCTCACCCAACGGTGTCTTCAGCTCATTGACATCCGTCACTAGATTCAAACTCTCCTCGGTCAGGATGGCGTTTGCCCCATGATTGGGCATAGGCAGTTGTACTATATTTGGACCCGTCTGTCCAAAGTTAATAGCTTTGCTGTCCAACAAGTCTTGGACTTTATGTTTAAACGCATGACAACCTTCAATATCATGTCCGGGCGCCCCAGAGTGAAAATCACAGTGCTTACCAGCATCATAGCCAACCGGAGGATTGCCCGTTAACGGCGCCATGGTCCTTTTCTCAACCAACTTTAACCCTAACAATGTTTGAAGTAGTTCGACATATGTTGAAGGAGGCGTTTCAAATACTCGCCTTGGCTTACCCTCTAAGATTTTGTGTTGGGCGGGGTGTTGCCTTTGTTGTTGCTGCTGCTGCGGCTGCCGTTGCTGTTGTGGAAAAGGGATGGTAACACTAGTGACCTGTTGATGCTGAGCATACTGACTTCGTCCTCTGCCCCGGCCTCTGCCGCCAAACACAGCACTAGAATCACCTTGACGCCTACCACCGAATGCTTTCCTGGTACCTCCTGTGGGGGCAGACTCACCTGCTTGGAATCTTCCAACCTTAATACTGTCTTCGACCATCTCACCCATGAGAATCAAATCTAAAAAACTACTCAACGAAACATTAAACAATTTTTCGTAATATATCCCCGTAAATGTCCCAATGAACATGCTATTCATTTCTCTTTCCGCCAACGGAGGATGTACTCTTGCTGCCATATCGCGCCATCTCTGTGCATACTCTTTAAAGCTTTCCTCTTTCTTCTGCGACAAACCTTGCAATTGAACTCGGTTCGGTGCCAGATCACTATTATATTTATAATGCAGGACGAAAGCATCCGCCAATTGCTTCCAGGTTTTGATTTGAGCGGGCTCCAACCCCATGTACCACTCGAGTGACGGTCCTGACAGGCTGTCTTGAAAGAAATGCATAAGCATCCTTTCGTCATTTGAGTATGCGGACATCCTTCTGTAATAAGCGCGGACATGCACCTTAGGGCAAGTGTCCCCCTTATACTTGTCGAACGTGGGGGCTTTGAATTTAGTGGTACCCTCAGCCCAGGCACCAAGCCCATAGTAGTCATGTCTAGTCCGGTAGAATTATGACTAGCCATACCCTTTACCTGATGTTCAAGCATTTTAATTCTCTGAGTATTGTCAATGGGTCCTTCAAATCCCATGCCTCTTCCAGAAAAGGCGTCCTCTTGACAGTCTTCGCCCCAGTTCATATTTTCTTTTCCGTACCCGTTATAACCAGTGTTGCGACCAAACCCTTGCTGATTAGTCATGGGACCTCGTCCCCCATTACCATAGCCTTGATCGACCCTAACAGGCCCTAAACTAGTGTTGACAGAAATCAATCCAGCACCATTTCCACCATAACCCTGGTTAGCGTTACCAAAACCATCATAGCCGAAGCCCTGAGTGTTGAAGCCGAACTTTCCGCCCTGATTGTTGTACTCAAACCCCTGGTCATTATAGCCGAATCCATTGTTACTAGAACCATTACCGCCATTGTAGTTACCGCCGCCCAGATTGGCGTCTCCGAATCCAACATTGTTAACAACAGTCTCATTTCCATTCCCTGTATTACCATTGCCAGCGCCAGCGTCATTGTTCACAACCACAACAGGTGGGGTCACTACAGGAGGAACCACAGGCGTAGGGGGACCATCCTCATGAAGAGTTTCGACATGCACAGAGTTGTGGTCATTGTCGCCGTTCCCATTAGCCCGCGTCAGCAGCGGCTGTACCAAAGTCTGGAGATTCTCCTGGTCTTTAGCAATACTCTCCATGGCCTGCATGAACAGGTTCAACTTCTCGCGAATTTCCTGCATCTCCACCTGGACTTGATCCATGATTCTCTTGCAGTTGTTTCGGATTGAGTAGCGGTGAACTCTTTGTTCGTCAATCCTGGAAACCTGCAAATGCGGGAAATCAGATACAGATTCGCGAATACCGGTTATGCAATATGAATGCAAATGCAATTATGTAAATATGCCACATGTTATATTCCCCCCCGATTCTAGTTTTGGAGAGAAAGCCATTACGACAATGGAGTCCCTATCCAGCAAGCAAGGAATCAGAAAACCCTCATATATAACAAATGCCAAGAGGCTGAGCACAAGAGTACAACTGAATACAACTGAAGAGACCTCGGCCAACAAGCCTGGCGATGGTCCAAATACAAGTACAAATAACAAAGGTAAGCCAAGTGGCATGCTCTGACGTCCTCCAATATCCTCATCATCTCCGAGTGCCCTAGTCGGGAGATCTGCTCCTGAATCAGTAGAGCATGCCGCTCGGTAGTGGATCTCATCTTTTTGGCATCATCCTGGTAGGTTCCTTTGCCAGAACTCTCGTCAAATCTGTATCTCTTGGAACCGGCCTTCTCTTCATAACCTCTCGGCTTCTCGTCAATGCCACTTACTCTGAGCTCAGCAGCGCTCCTAAGTGATGTCTCTTCAGCAATCTTTGCGTCTTGGGCTCTAACCTGTGCCTCTAGCGTGGCAATCTGCATCTTCAGTTCGTCTTCCCGCTCCTTCCGCTTGGCAAGCGTGGCATTCCACAAAGCTTCCCACTTGCTGAGACGAGCATAAGCTTTGCTTAGAAGTTCCTTCTTGGAAGTAAGCACCTTGCTAACACCGTTCAAGGCTATCCCCACTTTTTCTTTCTTGTTGGTCTCTTCAGTCAGCTCCGATCTTAACCTGTTAATCAACTCAATCTGTTCCTTCACAGTAAAGGTGGCTTCTTTCTTCTCACGACGTAACTGAAAGATCTCCTTCTCTAACTCCTCGTTGTCTTTCTTCAGTTCCTCATTTTCAGCCAATAATTTGTTATATTTCTCACTCTCTTCTGCAGGAGGTACCTCAATCAATGGAAGATACAGGGGTTTCACAGCAGGATAAGGCATCAAAGAAGTACTAGCTCTCTCGTGGATCCACGCCAAATAAGGATCATAAGCTCTACTGTTGCTCTTACCGAGCAAAGCCTTCCCCTTCCTATGGATGTTAGCCCATGCATGTCTCAATCTGGTCAAAACGGCTGTGTCTAATGAGCCTGTGAGATATAGAGATTCATGTATCTCCTTCTCAATAGGAGCGTCCCTCAAAGCATAACCGAACTGTCGTACCAGCAATAAAGGGTTATAGTTAATACAACCTTTTCGTCCAATCAGGGGGACATTCGGAAAGCCGCTGCAACTATACATAATATCAGTACCAAGCATACTCCGATCAAACCAAATGATATTCTCAGCAGACAGCCCCATCAACCGGGAAGACCAATCCAAAGTATCAACAGCATCCACAAAAGGCCCTGTCTTCGGAAGGTGCCCCTGGAACCACCTGTACAAAAGAGGAAGACAGCAGGAAACATTCTTGCCACGACGTTTCTCATTCTTGTAGTGAATAGAATGATAAACATCGCCCAGGAGAGTAGGAACTGGATTCCTCGAGGCAAGAATCAGGAAGGCGTCTGAGTCGACAAAATCTGGCACATTAGGAAACAAGACAATCCCATAAATGCAGACAGCTAGAATGGCACTGAAAGCAACCCAACATCCACTCTTTGCGCACTGTGTAGCCTTCTCAACTAGGACAGACAAGTGAAAACCATAAGCTCCATTCAGCTTGACCAAGCCTCCTGGAAACTCAGAAGCGTCCAAACTGACAATCTCAGTGAGCATAGCTAACTCAGGCTCAGTATCAACATGTACAAAGGGCATTTGGTCTAACACAAGAACTCCCAACATCGCAGAATACTCCTCCAAAGTGGGTGCCAGAATATAGTCTGGAAATAAGAAACATCTCAACTGCGGCTCATAAAACTGCAATAAAGTATACACCCCAGTCGTCTCGAATGCTGAAGGTCTATATAACAAGCTAAGCAATTTCCCATAAGATACTCTGAACTCAGCCCTCACACTCTCATCTGCCAGAGCAACTAAACCCAGCAATGAATTGATATCTGGTGAATGTAACCGGTAAGCAACTGTCTTCTTCAGGGACTCCATGTCTGGCTAGAAGATACACTAGAATCAGAGGGGAATGATCACCTACAACATAAATACATGTTAATGAAATGCAATCATGAAAATTCATATGCATATGCAAACAAGGGACCAAGTGCAATGCTGATAGACTGGGCTGCTCTGTACTGAAGCCTGAGAACCATCCAATCTTTATCTTAAACCAAACTACTCAAATGAACCTTGTAACCACATCTCACTAACAGAGATAAACCAGGTGTTCCGAGGTCAAAGGTTTCTTGCAAACAGACCCACCTACCCCTCACAGGTATGTACTTAACTCGCAGACGAGGTACGGCATCCTATGCGGGTTCAACGTCACAGACTTTCAAGAGCGATGATACGATACCCAGAAGGTGTGGCATCATCATCCCTTGAAGCGGCCTCACTTAGTTGAATCCCAATTGATAGGTTCCCAGAGTCGACAATCCTCGGGTCAGACAACTTGTCGAGCCCTAAGGGCCAGGCAAGAAGCATCAAAGAGAATCTCGTCCGAGCGTAAATTTCGTGGCTAGCTGGTGCGAGCTAAGCAAGCAGGCTAACCACTACTCTCTACTTCTAAGTCTATGTGTAACCTCAAGCCCAGGTCCGGCTTATCTCTCAACAGATTACCCCTGTCCCACAACAGCAATAATAATATAAGGCTGATAATAAAAGGCGGAAAGTAAAGACAGAAAAGTAAATCTACACAACACCCATGACGGGAAAACAAGCGCTAGGATTGACTCGCATAGGGGATATTCCTGTCCCCAGCAGAGTCGCCAGCTGTCGCTACTGCGAAAATCAGCGTCGGCTGAACAGAAGAGTCGCCACCGTGCGTTATTTATCCCAAAGGAGGGAAAGGAAATGCTCTAAGTAAACCTCACGCAAAGACGGGAAAGGAATGGTTATCGCAACCAAATCCTGGATTCGGGAGTCAGTTACGCAAGGGAAAGGTATTGGCACCCCTCACGTCCGTCATACTCGACGGGATCCACGCTTGTTTTCTAGTACGGATTGTTATTCTATCTACTCTAAAGGTCAAGGGTTAAAAGAAAATAAAATGACTCGGCAAAGTATCGCACTTTATGCCTACGTATTCCCGCCTGGAACGAGAAATCAGAGTCAACGTAGTTCGCCTACCTACGGGAAAGGAGGGGAAGGTTGCTCGCTAGGATATCACATCTTATGCCTACGTACTTTCATACAGCATGAAAGATCAGAGCAAACGTAGTTCGGGCTACGAAAGACACAAGCTTGTCTGAATGTTTTTTTATCTCCTTATGAAAGGGTTTTTCCTGATTAAGAGTCCAAGCGGACAAAAATGACACTTTGATGTTTGTTATCAGTCTTTTACGCAAGAACTGTCTTTTATGATGTTTGCAATCTCTGACGCACTAGAGACTATGATTTAAGGGTGACTACGTCGTATGTCACCCTAAGGGTGACACACTAAGCAATCAGGTTACTGAAGAGTGACCCTCCAGCAACCTTTCTCAAATAGCTTAAGGCTCGTAGCGTACGACATCGATTATCCTTATTACTGTGTTTTGAATTGTTCTGAGATAGAAGAGAAAGAAGTTTAAAAACTCCTAGGGTTTGAAAGGGAATCAAAACTACCCTAATGTTATCATGCATGGATTAAAACCTAATGTCTGTCATAATTCCCTCCTGCACAGAGGAAATCAGAGATCCTAGGGGATAAATGGAAAAGAAACAACAAAAATACAATAAACAGTAAGTATGCATGAGATGCAGCAAAACAAGCAAGGCAAGGGAGTCCCACTCAACCTCGAACCTAAGAAAGCAACAGGCAAAGTGAATCAAATTCACTTCAAGCCTGAAGGGAAAGCAGCACAAGCCAACAGACAATACAGAGAAAAACAAAAGATACAGAGGAGGCAGCCCAAGCAGCAGCAACAAACTCCTACAACAAACAGCAACAACACGCTCTGAACAGCAAAGTTGAAATGACAGCAAAGGTCTTATCTTTGAGCTAGATTCCATCTTCAAGCTTCTTCAATCTTCATCTCCAAGCTTTAGCAAGCACACTCCAAGAAGAGATTTGTTATCAAGATCAAGTTGCAATGTTGGCATACTTGCTGAAAACCAAAGGAATTCAACAAGAACCAACATCGAAGTGGAAGTGTATCCTCAAAAGTTCTACTCTCTAGGGTATGCCCCACTTCCCTCCTAAGGAGAGATGGAACTTCCCTAAGAGGACTTTGCATCATAGGATAGAATAGAAGCAAACAATGCATTCTATGTTTGATGGAAGAACTGAACTAATTCTACAAAAGCTCTCCCTAAAGGCCTAATTCTACCAACTCCTAAAACAAACTTAAAAGAGAAAGAAAGCTCCACTCCAAGCCCCACTCTTCAAGTCAAAGCATCTTCATCATGTCCAGAAGCTCCTCTAAAAAGTAATCCAAAGTCTTCAAGCTCCAAGTCCACCAAACGCTCCAAACAAGGCAAAGCACTCCAGAGAGAACACCGAAAGCAACAATCATTTGCAAAACCCAAAAAAAATAGCAAACTAAAATTTAAAATTCTAATAAAATTCCTATGTGAACATGCATGTTTTAACATTCTAAAATTCCAGAATCGGGACCTAAATCAATTTCTAGGTCATCTAAACAATTAGTAAATGAAATTTGGTCATGGGAAACCATTATTTGGGAAGGCTCTAAACTACACACCTAAAACAGAATCTAATCAATTTTAAAAATTCTAATAAATTTCCAGGGGAAACCTATGGATGTCCTCTAAATTATATCGAAAGAATCAGCTCAAAAGCATAAATCATCAATGAGAACAAAATTAAACAAACAACAATATCAATTATGCATAACAATGGATATTAGCACAAAAGCAAATTCGTAACTAATTCAAATAAAATTCTAAAAATGCAAACTCAACTCCTACAGTTTCTTAGGACAATCAAGATCTACATAAAAAATTTTCATAATTTTTCAATCATTTTTACTATTTTTAACGCAATTAATCCAAACAGCTATTAAAATAGAAAAAAAAAGAACGAAAATGAATTAAACTAAGTTAATGTGCATTGGGCCAGGTGTGCGAACAACAGAATTCCAAAGCAATGTCCGTGTGGGCCTCGCGAGTGGGGGTGGGAACAGTGCCCGCGCGGTACTGTAGCTGTTCCGGCGGTGACATTTTTTCGGTAACTTCCGAGCAACATAACTCCATCGATTCTTAACTGTTTCGCACGAAATTTTAGTCAAACTTGAAAGAAAAAAAATCAAGGATTCCAAATATGCTCTTAGATTCCATCAAAACTCCATGATCAAAGAGATATATCATCATCAAGAAAACATACTCATCCAAAAAAGTCTCTAATCCTTACTTTCTTGATCCTAATTTCATCTATACATTTTCCAGATCCTAACCACATGAATAATCTAATCTAATTCGTCCTAAAACCATAGAAAAAGTGAATTTCACATACCGGCTTCGGAGCGTCGAAACGGAGTAGTTGGAGCTCGTTTTTTCTTGCCAAAAAGTTCGGAAAACCTTTGTTGAAGTTTATTGGAGAAGATTAAATTCTTGATAACTCTTGAAAATGCCTTGAATCCAACTTTGATCTCTCACTTTTTCTCTTCCAAACTCCAATGTCAATCTATGATTTTTGCACAAACGAATCACCAACTCTTGCTTTGAACCTTTTCACAAGTATATATAGAATGTATTTGAAGACCCTAGAAAGTTCTAGATTGATCTAATGAGAAAATCAACTTCTCATGTCATGAAAATCTCTTCTTATACTATGCACATACCATCTAATGTTTTGGCTTGCAATTCACTTGGTTCTGAGTTTAAATTCTCTCCAAATGAGATATCATAGGTGTATGGATGGAAAAGGAGTCTTGCATTTGCTTGGAAATGAGGTTTTGCAATTGTGCCTTATGGTTCAAGTAACCAATCTACAAAGCAAGTCATTGAAATAACCCTCAATTCAAAATTGTGGCAATGCCATTGTCTTTAAAATGCATTTTACAATCAAATTGGTATGTCATATGGCTTGTTTGTGACCTCTAACCCAAAATTTGATTTTTTTCCACCAAACTTTATTTGACTTATTCCCTTTTTTTAGGCCATTTTAAGTGACTTTTTTGAAATAAGCCGGTCAATCCACCATGATGACTTATTTGACCTAAAAACATTATTTTAAGCACATTCCATGTTGAACAATATTTCATTTGAGAAGTGGAACATGGAGATTTTGACCTATGCTCAAAAATGACCTGTAATTCAACTTTCCCAAAATACCCCTGGATTGCCAAGACCATAACTTGAATTCTACAAATCCTATTGAGGACTTCTAGTACTAAAATTAAAGCTAAGATCAAGATCTACAACTCTTATGTTGGCCAAGAATCCATTTGAAAACTCCTTGACGGGCAAAAGTTGCTTGGAAGTTAAGTGACTTTCACAGATAAATTTCAGTATCCTCTAGGGACCCATAACTTGCAAGAACCATAACTTGAGTTCTATAAATCTCCTTGAAGACTTCTAGTACTCAAATTAAAGCTATTGCGATGTTCTACAAGTTTCATGTTGACCAAGACTTCATTTGAAACTTGCATTTTGACTTATCTGGCTTGGAAGTTAGGCCTGAATTAGGGTTTTTTACACTGAAACCCTAATTTAGTAACTCCTCTTCTTCCTGATTCTTTTTGATTTCTCATTGGAACAACATCACACATGTATACACATATCAATTCATGAATCCCACATCCTTCAATTAAGCCTTGATACCCTTCAATCACTCAGTTGACCTAGGGTTGACCCAGATGAAACCCTAGTTGACTGTACTTCAACTCTGGCTCTTGTACTTGAACCAATGACTTGTCTCATCTTCAAAATGACCCCATAGGACTTCCATGATATTTATGCACATTCCATACCCAGACACCCATTGATGATCTTCAACATATCCCCCAGATTGGGAGAGAAATCCACTGGTTGACCTTCAAACTTCTCAAAGCTTCAACTCATTTTTTGATTACTTGGATGGTCTTGGTCTTGAATAAAACCCCTTGATGGGCCTCTTTCTGATGAAAATGGAACTTGATCCCTTGTTAGATGCCTTGTTATGCTATATTATGGAAATGATTAGACTATGTACATGACTTATTATGCAAATGCCAATGCAATTGAAACATAACCCAGGTGAAATAGGTTGAGCAAATTTTAGGGTGCAACAATTGGTAATCATACCTCTTGATCTCCTGCACACATGTCAATGAAATGCAAATGATAATGCGAATGAAATGAAACACAAGCTAGGTAAAGAAAAGTTGGGCAAATTTTGGGGTGCAACAGCTGCCCCTATTCAAGCGGCTTGGACATGACTTAGTGAGAAGTGAACGGCTTTAAAAAAATCAAGGTAAAAGATGGTTGAATACCAACAAACCCGGAAATTTGCCAACTGCACAAGTACCCGGTACTCTGATGGGGACAAATCTTCGGAAACTGAAATGATAGCTGCACGGCAACTAGCTGGAGAAATACTGATCTGAATCTCCGTCAGGATGATTCTCTGATTTCAACAGAGATCTTCGTCCTCAAATCATCAAGGGATCACCGGTTACACGGTAACTGGCAATATGCTAACCGCACAGGTAAATAATACTCTAATTGGTAGGAACATCTTCAAAACTGGACATGACAGTTGCACAACAACTCTGCTGGGGAATTGGTCACACGGTAACTGGGAATTCGCCAACCGCCCAAGTAAACAATACTTTGGTGGGACAATCTTTGAAGTCTGAAATGGAAGTTGCACGACACTGGGCCCAAATCTCCATCAGGATGATCATCAGATTTCACTGCAGCTTCTTCCTCAAGTCATCAAGGGATCACTGTCACACGGTAACTAGTGATGCATAGCTGATATTGCCGTCAGGAATTCTGCGGCACAGAATCAGAAGGATTCCTCGGGAATCATCAGGTCATCAGGAAATCTTGGTAATCTCTATGATTACGCCATCGGGCATTCAAAGAAATTCTCGGGCGTCAGCCGGACTTTAATCATCAAGTCTTCAAGGAAGTTTCAACTTCTCCTTTTAGAAACCTGCTGGGGATGACACATCTCCACTGGGGATTCTAGAGAACTATCAAGTAACTCTACTTCAGGGATCCAGAAATCATTTTGGGTGAATCAACTCTGCTAAGGACTTCAAGAATCATCTTGGCCAAATAACTCCGCCGGGAATTTCAAGAATCATCCTAAACCAATAACTCTGCTGGAGATTTCAGGAATCATCCTGAGCAAACACTCTGGCGGGGACTCTAAGCATTAACTTGAGCAACCAACTTTGGCGACTTCACTGGGGAGTTTAAGAATCATCTTAAGCAATCAACTTCGCTGTGGAATTCAAGAATCATCTTGAGCAAACCATTTTGCGAAGGAACACCTGCAAAACAAGAACGATAACATCCTAGCTCAGGTTTCATATGCATATGCTCTGGCAATGGCGCAATGCTCCACACGGTGGAAATGCTACGCGTTTTTAGGGTAGATGCTATGCAATCATGCAAAATGCTATGACCCCATCAATAAAATAAATGTTGAAGGGAAGATCCTCCTGTCACGGAGAAAGAACCGCTTTGGTGGAGGAAGGAATCATCCTGCTGAGGAGAAGAAGTCACACCAATCTCAATTTGCCTAAACCTGGGGATACGTACTCCAGACGACTGCTGTAGGGGAACAAAGTTCTACGAGAACCTGTACTTGCTCAACTGGGTATACGAACCACAACTGCTGAGGAAAACGTTGTCAATCGCAGAAATAGACTGCACGACCTTCGCGGCTAAAACTTTCCTGGAGATACGGTCTCCGATGGGGAAATATAGCATACGCTATTTAACACTCTTCTGGGGAGAACCAATCATGGCCTAAACTGCTTCCAAGGACTCGGCTCTCTTGGGGATCTGCAAACTCGGCTGAGGATAGGCAACCAGACACTGGAATCACTCCTACCTACCGGGGAGAGTACAAATTTGTGGGGAATTTCAATTCCGCTGGAGACTTCAGTCTGAAACTATCGGAAGCTGAACACTTGCGAATAGTCTTCTACGAGAAAACTGCACATTGACCCAGTGTTGGGGATGAACATACGCTTCGGCGCATGACTCAACTGGGGAGATGATGATCCTGCCTAGGATACATCTGGTTGGGGAGAATCTTTCTCTTCTCGGGGAGACATATCAATGCTCGTGGTCCCACATTCAGACTCCGTGGGGAGACGCTGCTGAACTCGCTAGGGAAGAAGGAGTCATCTTGCTTGGAAAACATCTGGCGTACTGCCTGGAATGTGCCATACCTGCAACAACACGAACAAACAGACAAGATATCCTTAACAAAGGGACCTATCAAGGTTATCATCCTGTGGCAATGTTCAGGTAATCAATGTTTCAACAATTATCGGCCTAGGCCAGAAATGTTTATGCGCGCGCATTTTATAAAAAACATCGGGCGTTCTTTTTCGCAAACAAAACAGATAAAAACTAAACGAACATCAGAAATTCTGAATAGTATATGTTTTATTGATAACGAACCCCTGAATGGGAAAAATGTTTTACAACAGATGCAAGCTCCTGAAATGAGGAAGTTGCGCAAGCATAATAACATAAATATACATCAGTATATACAAATGTTGGCAATGTAGCGTAGACGAACAGCATGAGTTGATCCCTCTATGACCCCCACGACTTCGATACTTCTCCGACGCTTCAGCTTTAGAAGAGATTGATTCAGATAAACGGCCCTCAGGTCTTCCAAACCACTGAACAATGAAAGTCCATACGCGGAACGCAGTCATTTGCTTTTCAAATCCCTAACTTTTGTCTGAACCGCCATTTCGGGTTTTCGATTCACCGGGATACCCTTTTTTGCTAAAGCCACCCTTCCGGGTTTTCGACTTTGCGGGTGTACATTTTTTCATTTATATCCCTAATTTTTGCCCGAACCTTTCTCCTTTTTTATGGTTTGCCGGGATGCCCCATGTTTGCCTCGATATTCTTTTTATCTCCAGCGGGTCGTTTTTTAAGCAAAGTATTTTTTAACTGTGTCCGCGTTCACAGGGGATGGAAAATCTTCGCCATCCATCGTGGATAACAACAAGGCTCCTCCCGAGAATACCTTGCTAACAACGTATGGGCCTTCGTAATTAGGAGTCCACTTGCCCCTGTGATCGGAGTGTGGCGGAAGAATCTTCTTCAGGACGAGATCACCCGTCTGAAAGCTTCTAGGACACACCTTCTTATCATAAGCTTTCTTCATTCGGCTCTGGTACAGACGACCATATGCAATCGATGCTAGTCTCTTCTCGTCCATCAGGATAAGTTGGTTCAATCGGTTTTTAATCCATTCTGCCTCATCGAGTTTCACGTCAACCAAAACTCGCAAAGAAGGAATATCTACTTCTAACGGTAGGACAACTTCCATACCGTACACTAGTGAGAAAGGAGTTGCCCCGGTTGATGTGCGTACCATCGTACGATAACCGTGAAATGCAAATGACAACATCTCATGCCAATCTTTGTAGGTCACAACCATCTTCTGTACTATCTTTTTAATGTTTTTGTTGGCCATTTAAACCGCGCCATTCATCTTTGGTTGGTAAGGCGATGAGTTGTGATGTTCAATCTTGAAGCTCTGGCATAACTCCTTCATCATCTTGTTATTCAGATTCGAACCATTATCAGTAATGATCCGCTCGGGAATTCCGTATCGATAGATGATGTTCTTCTTTATGAATCTAGCCACCACCTGCTTGGTCACGTTAGCATACGAGGCTGCCTCCACCCACTTGGTGAAGTAGTCGATGGCTACCAGAATGAAGCGATGACCGTTAGATGAAGTGGGCTCGATCTTGCCTATCATGTTGATGCCCCACATGGAGAACGACCACGGGGATGACATGACATTCAACGGGCACGGCGGCACATGAATTTTATCAGCATAAATCTGGCATTTATGACACCTTTTCGCGAATTTGAAGCAATCCGACTCCATCGTCAACCAGTAATATCCTGCTCTCAGGATCTTTCTCGTCATAGCATGCCCGCCGGCGTGCGTACCAAATGTGCCTTCATGGACTTCTTCCATGAGCAAACTCGATTCTTTCTCCTCTACACATCTGAGTAGCACGAGATCGTGGTTTCTCTTATACAGAACTCCATCAGGATTGAGATAGAAATCTCCAGACAGCCTCCTCAGAGTCCTCTTATCCTGGGTTGACGCTCCCGCAGGATACTCCTTAGTCATAAGGAAAGTCTGGATATCATGGAACCATGGCTTGCCATCGGAGGCTTCCTCGATTGCAAAAACGAGTGCAGGTATATCAAGACGAGAAATTACAATTCTTGGAGCTTCATTCCAAAAATTGACTTTATACATCGAAGCCAACGTGGCTAAGGCATCAGCCATCTGATTTTTAGCTCTGGGCACATGATGGAGTTCTACTCGATCGAAGAACAGAAGCAGCCTTCTGGCATAATTCATGTACAACACCAAATTCGATTGGCGAATCTCCCACTCCCCTTTAATTTGGTTAACAACAAGTGCCGGGTCACCGTATACATCTAGGTTTTTGATTCTCAAATCAATAGCTTCTTTTAAACCCATGATGCATGCCTCGTATTCTGCTTCATTATTGGTGACCGGAAATGTCAATCTAGCAGTGAACAGGATGTGTGATCCCTGGGGAGTCGTGCTGATTGCCCCAATACCACTTCCGTAAGAATTAACCGCCCCGTCAAATATCAATTTCCACTGGGACTTCCTATCTGGGCCCTCGTCGGGCAACGGTTCGTCACAATCTTTCACTTTGAGAAACATGATATCCTCATCAGGGAATTCAAATCTCATCGGCGGATAATCGTCGATAGGTTGTTCGGCAGGGTATTCAGACAATACGCTTCCCTTAATGGCCTTCTGGGAAACATACTGAATGTCATACTCCGTCAAACCATTTGCCATCTGGCAATCCTGCCCGAAAGCGCTTGCTTCTCGAAGACGTACTTTGTAACACCCATTTTAATTATTTTTAGATCCGGTGTTATTTTATTCATCAGCGTGTTTGGTGTAGGAATTTAGGAAGAAATAGAGGCATAATATTAATATTAGATAATTGATAATAATAATAATTAATAATTAATATTAATATTGATATTACTATTATTATTATTATTATTAATATTATGAGATTATTAATATTATTTTGGAATAAAAGAAAATAAGTGATTTTTGGGGTATTAAGGGCAATTGTGGCATTTTGGAAAAGGGGATAGAGAAGAACATGATAGAACAAAGGAGGGAGGACGAAGAACGCACGGTTGAAGCGATCAAGTGAACAAGCTCGACAAGGAAGACGTGGAGGCTGTGAATTTATGAAGGTTCATCATCATCAGAATCGAATTTGAGGTAAGGGGGGGGGGGATTTAACGGTTAAAATAGGTATTTACATGAAATTGGTAGAAAAGGGGAAAATCCCTAATCCCCATAGTTTGATGTTAAGGTGATGTTGATTTTGTGTTTATGATCCTGTAATGGTTGCGTTTATGATGTTTGATTTCATTGCATGTGTTGATTGAGGTAATTTGGGGGTTTCCGGGTGAATTCGAAGTTATACCGGAAGTTGGTAATTGCGTAGATGTAAGCGTTACCGAGCAGAACTGAGTTGGATGTTATAGTTGTAGTGGAACGATTTTCTGGTATCTTGGGGTTTGGCTTGGAATAGAATCGGCTGAGCTCAGAGTGCGTTGCCGACTCTGAGCTGAAAGTTGTTTTCTGCAGAATTTGCGTGCATTCGCTGGGCGAATGGGGGCGAGCCTTTGCCAGGCGAATTGGGTAGCGAATGCTGCCTTTTGCTTCTGTTTGGATTCACTAGGGGTTTCACCGGGCGAGTCCCAGCAAGTGTTCGCTGCGGGGCTTCGCCAGGCGAATGGCAGCGAACATGACAGCATTTTGTGATTTTTCTGCTGTGCTGTTCCGTTCTCGCGTGGTTGGACCCTTGTTGGTCGTGAGCGAGTACGTGATTATTGTGGATCGGTTGAGAGCATGTAGGTGATGTAGAGGGTGTGTGCTTGAATACTCGTTGATACGAATGATTGAACTGAAGTACGCAGTGATGCTTAAAGTGGCTATGTATCCTTCGATTAGGAATGAGTATGTGTGGATGCGTACGTGAGATGTATGCACAGTATGCGAAATATGCGGATCAGTAGGATCGTTACGCATTGAGTATGTTGTAGTGATGTATTGTGGTAAGTGGGTCTGTGGGGCCGATACGCTTTATATGCGTTGTGATTATGTGCTGCTGTGTGACGATTGGATCGGTAGGATCGGATGCACTTGTGTGCTTAATATGTATGTGATGTATTCGGGTCAGTAGGACCGACATGCCTTGTATGCATTGTATGTGATAATTTGTGTGGTGAATCGATCTGTGGGATCGACGCACTGTGTGTGCTTGTTGTGTATGTATTTTGTGATAGGGATGGATCCGTGGGATCGATACGCCTTGTGTATCGTGTATATGTATATGTTGTATAGGGGTGGATCGATAGGATCGGTGCGCACTTGGTGTGCCAGATGTTTGATGTGTGTGATATTGTGTTGTGCTCCCGCTGGGGAGGGTGATGGCCATGTGTCCATCGGTGATATTGTGTTGTGCTCCCGCTGGGGTGGGTGATGGCCATGTGTCAATCGATGTTATTGTGTTGTGCTCCCGGTGGGGAGGGTGATGGCCAGGTGTCCATCGGTATTGTTGTAGTGCTTCCATTGTGGAGGGTTGATAGCCAGTTGCCCATCGGTGTGGTATGCTCCCTTAGTGGAGGGTTGATGGCCAAGTGCCCATCATTGATATGTGCTCCTGAGTGGAGGGTTGTTGGCCAAGTGCCCATCGTGATTGTGAGTCGGTACAGTGTGTTAAGAGTTAAGTGCGTGCATTTGTTGCGTGATTGTATGATGTGGTTGATGGTGGGACCGCGAGTCCGAATGATATGTATATGGAATAGTATTATTAAGATTTCTGCCTTTTATTTCATGTATGCTTATACCATTAATATTTGATCGTGAATCTCACCCCTTTGTTGTTGTTGTTGTGGTTGTTGCACCCCAAAATTTGCTCAACCTTTTCTTACCTGGTTTATGTTTCATTGCATTAACATTTGCATAGTTATATCATTTGCATATCATGGTATCATTCATATAGTAGGGGATCAAGTGTGATTCTTCTCAAAAGAAGCCTAACAAGAGGTCTCATTCAAGATTGAGAAGTTATCAAAGTCATCAGAAGGTGGTTTGAGTGCCTAAGGGTTTAGATGATTGAGTGTGAATCTTCTCCTAACTTGAGGATCAACTGAAGACCATCAGAGGGTTGTGAAGTTTTGAATGAGAGAATAGGATGTGTATGGAGCTCATAGAATGCCTAGAGGGCCATGGGAGAGCTTAATCAAGTCATTGTGTCAATTGCAAGAGTCATAGTTGAAGTGCAAGCAATTAGAGTTTCATCTGTGTTAATTGTAGGTCAACTGTGCAATTGAAGGGTATCAAGGCCTACTTTTAGGTCATGGAGTTCATGAAATGATGTGATAAGACATTTTTGGTGTTGTGCCAAGATCAAATCAAGAAGAGTCAAGAGTGTGGGAAGTTGCTAAATTAGGGTTTCAGTGCAAAATTCCCTGTTTAGTGCCTAACTTCAAGACCACATAAGTCAAGACACAAGTTTAAAATGGATCTTTGGCCAACATGGAACTTGTATAGAATCTCAATACCTTTAATTTGAGTATTATAGGTCCTCAAGAGGATTTATAGAACTCAAGATATGACCCAGACAAGTTACAAGTCCTCAGATGCCACTGAAACTTGTCTGTGAAAATCATATGACTTCAAAGCTATTTCTAACCTAGAAGGAGGTTTCGTCTGAACTTTTGGCCAACATGAAAGTTGTTCCTCATGATCTTAGCTTTCTAAATTGTACTATAAGTCTTCCATATGATTTGTAGAACTCAAGTTATGAGGTTTACAAGTCAGGGGTATTTTGGGAAAGTGAGATTATAGGTCATTTTCAATCATAGGCCAAAATCTCCAACTTGCACTTGTCAAATGCAATTTTGTTCAACATGAAAGTTGTTCAAAATGGGGTTTTTAGGCTATCCAAGAGGTCATGGTGGATTGATTGAGCTCATAGCAAGACTTGGTTTGAAATGGTTTCAAAAGGTGAAATTTTCAAATGAATTGAGGGAAAATGCCAATTTTGAGTTATGGGATGAAAACATGTCAAGTAACTACATTTTTTGAATGGAAATTGAATTTTAGACACTTTGGCATTACCAGAATTTTGAGTTTAGGCCAAGTTTCATGAGGTGTCATGTAGTTGCTTCAAATGCAAGTTACATAGCCAATTCATTTTACAATGCAATTCAGACTGTGCTATCAATCCAATTTCACTCTAAAATCAATTTGCAAGCTAATAGAACCTTCTAGAGCAAGTGACACAGCCTGAAATCATGACTGTTACATTGGATTTCAAGGAAAAATCAGAAATTGCAATTGGCTGGATTGGGCTTCAAACACACTTCAAAAGCCCATAAAAACATTCTATATATTCATTGCAGTGAATTCAGAGTGGTTTTGGCTTTCATTTTGGGGAAGAACACTGAAGTTGCAGTTGAGTTTTCAAGAGGAGCAAGTGAAATCGTGTTTTGAGTTCTAGGATGATTCAGAGCAAATTGAAGCTTACAACATCTTTCTCTTGTATCATTGAATGATTCTGGAAAGTTTTGAAGGAAGAATCAAGCTCTAAGAACCTCTGTTACTAGATCTACAACAGGTTAGTAACTTTCAAAATTCCACATGAATTAGCATGATGTAGTTAGATTTGAACTTGTGGTTAGGATCTAGAAAAGATGTAGATCATTTTAGGATCAATTTGGAAGCAATTGGTGATGTTTGATCATGAGGTGCCATTTCTATTTTGATTCGAGTAGATCTGATCTTAAGGCTATAACATGATTTGGATAGATCATGATGATCAGTGTAGCACAAGGATGATTTATATGATCTTAATTGTGCAATTGGTGATGTTTGATCTAGATGTTATTTCTGAACATTACTTCGTGTTTTAAAATCCTTGGAGAGTTAGGACATTTGGATAGTAGATTTGAATTCCTGATGAAATTTGGAGTGAGATTGGTATGAGGTTTGGAGTTTCTGGACACCTGTAACCACCTGCTCGCTGGAGAAGACGACCGGAGTCTTCTCCGGCCACCGTCCCTGATCTCCACTCAGGCCAGCCTGTGAGTTGGAGAAGATGAGTCCATAGCCATCAGATTTTGCCTTTGACCTTGACTGACCACCAGATCCAATGGACGTGTTTTAATCTGAGAAGTGAGATTTTGGAACCAAAACGCAGGCGTTTCATTAAATGAGGTGGCATGCTCTCAGCGCTTGGATTGCTTGACCAGTCTCCTCATCCTGTGGCTTATGTTTTATTCTGAGTTTTTAATTTCTTTTATTCCATTTTGTTTATTTTAAATGCTTTATTGATTCAAAAAATCACAATAAATTCAATTTTGATCCAAAAATTATTTCAAAAATATCTCCATGATCTTGAGAGAATTTGTGATTTTCTGAAATCAATAAAATGCATTTTCATGCATTTTTCAATTTAATTTGATTTTTCTCATTTTGTTTAATTCTTTAATATTTGCATAATTGTCCATCTGTTTTGTTTAATTTTGTTCTTCCAATTGGAGATGAATTTGGCTTTGATTTTTTAGTATGTGTTAGGGTAGACATGTATGCTCCCTTAGGATTTTTGTTGGATGTTTAGAACAACTTTAGGTTCTGTTTTAGGTGTTGAGATTAGAGCCTTCCCAAACTTGTGGATTACCTTGATACCTTTCAATCTAGAAATTATTTAGGTGACTTAGAAGTTGAATTTGGCTTTAATATTTTAACCCTAGGTTGTTCAAACATGTATTTTCCCCTAGGAATTTTATTAGAATTTTAAAACTTAGTTTTCTATTTTAGTTGTATTTTGAAAGTTGCTTGTACTTGTGGTGTTCTATTTTGGGTGCCTTGGCTTGCTTGGTCTTGTTGGTGACCTTGGAGCTGGATTTGCTTGGTTTCCTTTTTGGGAGGTCTTCTGGACTTGATGTTTTCAATGTGGCTTGAAGATTGGAGCTTGGATTTGAAGTTTCCTTTTCTTTTAGGAGTTGCTTTAGGAGCTTAGGAAATTAGGGCTTTAAGAAGAGCCATTAGAGCTAGTTTTGATTCTTTCATCAAACATAGAATGCATTGTGTGCTTCTATTCTATCCAATGATGTAAAGTCCTCCTAGGGAAACTCCATCTCTCCTTTGGAGGGATGTGTGGTATGCCCATAGTTGAGTAGAACTTTGAGGATACCCTTCCATTTCAATGTTGGTACTTGATGATTTCCTTTGGTTTTCATTTGGTTCTCAACATTGCAACCTTGATCTTAGTGATTATCCTTTGCTTGGAGTGTGCTTGCTAGAGCTTGAAGATGAAGTTTGCTATAGCTTGAAGATAGAAGCTAGCTTGAAGATGAAGTTTTCTATAGCTTGAAGATAGAAGCTAGCTTGAAGATGAAATCTTTTGCTATCAACTTTGCTGTCAAGAAGATTTGCTGTTTAGAGCTGCTGCTGCTGTCGAGTATTGAAGTTGCTGTCTGCTGAAGACTGCTATTACTATTGTTGCTGCTTTCTCTGCTTCTTTTCTTTTGTTGTATTGTCTGTTTGCTTGTGTTGATTACCTCTAGGTTTGAGGTGGAGCTTGTCTCCTCTTTCTTGTTGTTTTCTCCCTTGCGTCACTTGTACTGTTGCATAGCATTCATTTTACTGTTTACTGTTTACTGCTTGTTTTCTTTTGCTGTTTCCCCTAGGATCTCTGATTTCCTTTGTGCAAGAGGGAATTATGACAGACATTAGGTTTTGACCCATGCATGATAACTGTAGGTAGATTCCCTTTCAACCATAGTTTTAGGGTGTCTTTCTTTTCTCATCTCAAAACAATTCAAAAACACAGTAATAAGGTTAATTGAAGTCGTGCGTTACGAGCCTTAAGCTATCAGGGAAAAGGTTGGTGGAGGGTCTCTCTCCAGTAATCTGGATGTTAGTGTGGTACCCTTTGGGTGACATACAAAGCGTTCACTCCTGGGTCATAGTCTCTAGTGCGAATGAGATTGCAAACATCCTAAAAAACAGTTCTTTCGTAAAAAAACTCAAACAAACATTCAAACTCTGTTTTTGTCCTCTTGGACCTTTAATCAGGAAAACCCTTTCTTAAGGAGATAAAAAACTGTCAGACAAGCTTGTGTCTTCCGTAGCCCGAACGACGTTTGCTCTAATCTTTCATGCCGTATGAAAGTACGTAGGCACGAGATGCGATATCTTGGCGGGCAACTTTCCCCCCCTTAACCCGTAGTTAGGCGAACTACGTTGACTCTGATTTCTCGTTTCAGACGGGAATACGTAGGCATAAAGTGTGATACTTTACCGAGTCATTTTCTGTTCTTTTTAACCCAGACCTTTAGAGTAGATAGATAAACATACCCCAGATAGAAAACAAGCGTGGATCCCGTCGAGTACGACGGACGTGAGGGGTGCTAATACCTTCCCCTTGTGTAACCGACTCCCGAATCCAGGATTTGGTTGCGATGACCATTCCTTTCCCTCTTTGCGTTAGGTTTACTCTGAGCGTTTCCTTTCCCTCTTGTGGGATAAATAACGCACGGTTGCGACTCTTCTGTCATAGCCGGCGCCGATTTTTGCAGTAGCGACAGCTGGCGACTCTGCTGAGGACTCTTGTTCCCTATGCGAGTCAATCCTAGCGCTTGTCTTCCCGTCTGGGGTTTTGTATGTATTTATCTTTCTGGCTTTACTTTCAGTACTGTATATTATTGTTGTTGTGATGTGGGTAGAGGGTTAGTTTGAGAGATAAGCCGGACCTGGGCTTGAGTGCACACAGACTTAGAAGTAGAGAGTAGTGGTTAGCCTGCTTGCTTTACTCGCACCAGCTAGCTACGAAATTTACACTCAGACGAGATTCTCTTTGATGGCATCTTGCCTGGCCCTTTGGGCTCGACAGGTTGTTGGATTTGAGGGTTGTCTACTCTGGGAACCTATCATTTGGGATTCGGCTAAGTGAGGCCTCTTCAAGGGTTGATGATGCCACACCTTCTGGGTATCGTATCATCGCTCTTGAAAGTCTGTGACGCTGATGACCGTATAGGATGTCGTACTTCGTCTACGAGTTAAGTACATACCTCTGAGAGGGTAGGTGGGTCTTTTTGCAGGAAAACTCTGGCCTCAGAATACTTGGTTTGTCTCTGTCAGTGAGAATTGGTTGTGAGGGTTCTTTTGTGGTTGGTTTGGTTTGAGGAGAAGATCTGATGGTTCTCGAGCTGCAGCACAGCACAGTGCAGTTCTTCATCATTGCACTTGATCCCCTGTTTGCATATGCATTTGCATTTTCATGTTTGCATTTCATTAACGTGTATTTATGTTGCAGGTGTGTTTTTTCCCCTCAGATTCTAGTGTTCTTCTTGCCAGACATGGAGTCCATGAAGAGAACAGTTGCTTACAGGTTGCTTTCTCCAGATATCAGTTCCTTATTGCAGTTGGTTGCTCTAGCAGATCAGAGAGTGAGGGCTGAGTTTAGAGAGTCTTATGGGAAACTGCTCAGTTTGGTGTGCAGGCCTTCTGTGTTTGAGATGACTGGATTGTATACCTTGATGCAGTTTTACGAGCCTCAGTTGAGATGCTTCTTGTTCCTTGATTTTATTCTGGCTCCTACTTTGGAGGAGTATTTTGATATGCTAGGAGTTCCTGTGTTAGATCAGATACCTTTTGTTCACGAGGATACTGAGCCTGAGTTGGCTAAGATTGCTGAGATTGTCAGTTTAGATGCTTCTGAGTTCCCTAGAGGTTTGGTCAAGCTGAATGGAGCTTATGGTTTTCATCTTTCTTGCTTGGTTGAGAAGGCTACGCAGTGTGCGAAGGATGGATGTTGGATTATCTTCAGTGCTATTCTGGCTGTTTGCATTTATGGGATTGTCTTGTTCCCCAACTTGCCTGATTTTGTTGATTCAGATGCTTTCTTTATTCTTGCCTCGAAGAATCCGGTGCCTACTCTCTTGGGTGACGTTTATCATTCTATTCACTATAAGAATGAGAAGCGTCGGGGAAAGAATGTTTCTTGTTGTGTACCTCTTCTATCCAGGTGGTTTCAGGGACATCTTCCTAAGAAGGGGCTTTTTGTTGATGTTGTTGGTACTTTAGATTGGTCTTCCAGATTGATGGGATTGTGTGCTGAGAACATTGTTTGGTTTGATCAGAACTTGCTCGGAGTGGATATTATATATAGTTCCAGTGGCTTTCCGAACGTTTCTTTGATTGGACAGAAAGGTTGTATTAACTATAACCCTTCTCTGCTTGTGAGACAATTTGGCTATGCTTTGAGGGACTCTCGGGTTGAAGACGAGATACAGGAATCTCTGTATCTCACGGGTTTATTAGATGGAAATGTTTTGGTCAGATTGAGACATGCTTGGGGTAATATTCACAGAAGAGGAAAGACATTGCTTGGTAAAAGTGACAGTCGAGCTTATAATCCTTATCGGCTCTGGATCCATGAGAGGGTTAGGACTTCTTTGATGCCGTATCCTGCTGCATAGCCTTTGTATCTTCCGGTGATTGAGGAACCTACTTCAATAGAGATTGAGAAGTATAACAAGCTGTTGGCTGAGAAGGAAGAGTTGCAGAGAGCAGATGAAGAGCTAGAGAAAGAGATTTTCCAACTTCGACATGAGAAGAATGGGCAACCTTCACTTTGAAGAAGCAGACTGAGATGATTAATAGGTTGGGTTCAGATTTGACTGAGGAGACCAGCAGGAGAGAGAAGGTGGGTGTAGCCCTGAATGGTGTTAGTAGTGTGCTTGCTACTAAGAAAGAGCTTCTGAATAAGGCTTATTATCGACTATCCAAATGGGAACTTTTGTGGAATGCCACGCTTACTAGCCGGAAGGACCGTGAAGATGAGTTGAAGCTTTAGATTTCCCAGTTAGAGGAGCTGCTAAACGCTAAGGATGCGAAGATTGCGGAAGAGGTATCTCTTAGACCTGACGCTGAGTCTAGAGTGCGCAACATGGTCAAAGAAACTAGGGGTGGTGAATTGAAGGTTGGCTTCAAAAGATGCAGGATTGATGAGTGTTATGGCAGGGGAACTTGTGAAGAGGACGCCAAAAAGCTGAGATCCACTGTTGAGCGACACACATTACTGATACAGGAACTAATCTCCAGACTAGGTCATCCGGAGATGTTGAGGATATTGGAAGATGTCAGGGCACGCCATTTGGCCTGATTTATCTTTACTTTTCTCTTGTTTTTCGTACTTGTATTTTGACCATCGCCAGGCTTGTTGGCCGAGGTCTTTTTCAGTTGTATTCAGTTGTACCTTTATACTCTGCCTCTTGGCATTTGTTTAAGTATGAGGTTTCTGATTCTGCGATTGCTTACTTGGGGCTCCATTGTCGTTATGGCTTATTCTCCGGAACTAGAATCGGGGGGGGGGGGGGGGGGGGGAATTAACCTGTTGCATATTTACATGTGTGCATTTGCATATTCATATTGCATGGCTGGTACATTTTTAAGCTTGAATCTTATCTCCTGCGTCTTACAGGTTGTTTCAAGATTGACGAACAGAGAATTCACCGGTACGCTACAAGAAGCAACAGTAAGAAGATCATGGATCAGGTACAGTCTGAGATGCAGGAGATCCGGGATAGGTTGGCCCAATTCATGCAGACTATGAAGGCTGTGGCTAAAGGCCAGGAACATCTTCAAACTCTGGTGCAACCGCTGCTGGCGCGAGCGGTTGGTAATACTGAATACAATTATGCTCATGTTGAGACTCCTCGCAGGGAGGAAGTGATACCAAATGCTGGTGAGACTGGTATTGGCAACGGCAACGACAATGCTGGTAATAGAAATGTTGATAATGTTAATGGGAACGTGGAAACCAACAGAAATGTTGGTATCAATACTGGTTTTGGTGAAAACAATCAGGGTCTTGGCTTTGGCAATCGGGATGGCAATGATGGTTTCAATAATCAGGGCTTCGGCAACGGAGGGTTCGGTGATAACAATCAAGGTTTTGGTAACAATGGCTATGGCAATGCTGGGTTTGGTAATGTGAATACCAATGGTGCTGGGATGGGTCCTTTCAATACTGGTTTTGGGACAGTGGCTGCTAATCAAGAGCTTGGCAATCTGAGGTATGATCCCAGGTTCTTCCAAAGTTGTCATGGTCATGGTCATAATGTTGCTTATGACGAATATGGTAATGAGGGTTCGTACTGGAATAGAGATTGTCAGGAAGATGCCTTTTCTGGGCAAGGCATGGGTTTTGAGGGTCCCACTGATAGTGATCGGAGGATTAAAATGCTGGAGGAACAGATGAGAGGTATAGCCAATCAAAATTCTGCAGGTTTGGACATGGCTACCATGGGGATGGTTCATGGGCTGAGGGTGCCATTGAAGTTCAAAGCTCCCACTTTCGATAAATATAAAGGGGATACATGCCCACGGGTTCATGTACGTTCATATTACCGGAGGATGTCTGCTTACTCTGATGATGAGAAGATGCTTATGCATTTTTTTCAAGATAGTTTGTCAGGACCAACGCTGGAATGGTACATGGGACTAGAGCCTACACAGGTCGGAAGTTGGAAAGAATTGGCTGATGCTTTCGTCAAACATTATCAATACAATAGTGACCTTGCACCAAATAGGGTCCAGCTTCAAAGTCTTTCACAAAAGAATGGGGAGAGTTTCAAGGAGTATGCTCCACGTTGGCGCGATCTGGCGGCAAGAGTCCACCCCCCTATGGTTGAGAGGGAATTCACCGATATTTTTGTTGGAACATTCTCGGGGAAAGAGATTGAAAATGGCATGATACTCATGGGAGAACGGATTGAAAATGGCATCAAAATTGGTAAGATTCAAGCCGGTAAATCGACCTCCACAGGAGGTGCCAAAAAGGTCTTTGGTAGTTGATAACACGAAATCATATAGATATTTTTATGCATAATTCAACTAAAGTCTAACCGTTTTCGATCCGATTTCGGGTTATTTCCGTGTATTTGTCTGATGTTTTGCAGGTATTCAACGATCACGTCTAAACAAGGCAACATGAAGAAAAGAAGCAATCTCAGATGAAATATGGACGAAAAAGGAGTGAAAACACAATGAAAAGCACAGGAAGCTGTTTTTGCTGATGTGACGACCGTCACAGCTTCATGACGACTGTCACACGGGTGACGACCGTCACACCTTGTGACGACCGTCATGCAGGCAAAAACGCCCCACTTCAATTACACGTTAAAGAATCAGTTCCAATTCCCACAGAGTGGACCATGACTCCCTAAATTATCTGCCTCAAAGTCCATCACCTTCAATGATAACCGTTGGGATTCCACTTCTATAAAAAGGGAAGCAGGGGACTTCAGAAAGGGTGTTGCATTCATACCACAAAGTGCTGCCAAATTTATTTTCCAGAGCATATTTTCCAGCAATATTCTTATTTGTTTCTCTTTACCTTTCATGTATTACATTTTCCATTCTTCTATAACTTCTATTTTATTGTACGATCAATTTGGCATAAAGATCAGAATCCTGCCAACATCTGTGGAGGATCTGCCCAAAGGCCAATTGGAATATTTACAGGTTTCTCATTTCAATCGATTCCAGTTTTATTATAATGCAAATCATTATTTATTATTTTTATTTATGTTTTATCTTTCCCAAATCCATGTCTAGCTAAACTTAGGTAATCGATATGTAGTAATAATTCGAATGGGATTTGATAACAACTGGTTGAAAAACTTTCTTTTCAAAAAAGTAATTTATGGTCTGAGTGTTTAAAATTGATTCACTGAATAAACTTCGTCGCGAAAGCGAGAACTTATTTAAAAGTAGTTTTGCCACGAAAGTGGGAAATTAATTAAGATACGAACCAACAAGCGAAAGCTGCGGTAAGGTCAGATAGTAAACACCAGTCATTTATTTTAATAACAGCGAAAGCACTTTAAAATGAATTAGAACTTAGAGATTTCCAAAAAATAATTTTAACCCCGAACGGGATAAGAAAGTGTACGTTTGGCCCTTAGGATTATGATTAGCGTCAATAACCATTGTGAGGCGAGAGTCTTCAAATCACCATTTTCTGCTTAAATAAACTTTGAAAATTATTTCATACACCAGTAACTTATCAAATCCCTGAAGAACCCAATTACTACGTATCGATTCAATCAATTATAATCTAAATAGTATTCTTAGTTCCCTTTTAGTGACAATCTTATTCCCTTAAACATATTCTACCTAGCTAAACATAGTAACTCCCGAGAACACTAGTTTGATTACGAGTCCCTGTGGGATCGATATCTATTATTACTACGCGATAGACTGTGCACTTGCAGTTAGGTTGTATTAGACATAGAAAGTCGCGATCAAGTTTTTGGCGCCGTTGCCGGGGACCCGTTTAGTCAATAGTGTAACCTTCTGTTACGCCGTATAGACTAGGTTAACAATTTTCATTTTTCCTTTACTAGTGTTGTCGATTGTATGCCAAGAAATCGCCCGCAAAGCGATATCATAAAACCTTCAGTCGCAGAACTAGAACGCTTCTTACATTTAAGAAGTAGAATCATTGAGTACCAACTCAAACAACTCAAACATAACACTCCCGAACCTCTCACTCCCATTCCCAAATCAGAAGAAGAAGAACCAGAGATGGCTGAAGGACCTCCAAACAAACCGCTGAAGGCATACGCTACACCCTCTCAGATGGAGCCTAGAAGTAGCATTGCTGCCCCAGCTATTACCCGAAATGATTTTGAGCTGAAACCATCATTGCTGTCGGCTGTACAACAAAACCAATTCTCAGGAAATGCAACTGAGGATCCGAACGAACATCTAACGAAGTTTGTACAATACGCAGACACAGTGAAAGCAAATGGAGTAACTCCAGACGCGATAAGACTTCGTCTTTTCCCATTCTCTCTTAGAGACAGAGCGTGGACATGGTTACAATTGTTACCATCCAACTCCATTACAACGTGGGAGCAATTGAAGAACGTCTTCTTAGCGAGATATTTTCCGCCAAGCAAAACTGCTATGCTTAGAGCTCAAATCAACGGATTTCGACAGAAAGATACTGAATCTCTTTACGAAGCATGGGAACAATTCAAAGACATGATGAGAACATGTCCTCACCACGGTCTAGAAGACTGGGTGACAATCCATACTTTCTATAATGGGCTTCTATACAATACTAGATTGACAATAGACGCTGCTGCAGGCGGTGCACTTATGGATAAGCCATACGATGAAGCCTATCAATTAATAGAAAACATGTCACAAAACCATTGCCAATGGGGAGGTGAACGCACTCCAATAGAGAAAACCACAGCGAAAGGTGGGATGTACGAGATTAGCAGCCTTGAAAAGTTCAATGCTAAAGTAGATGCTCTAGCACAGAAGATCGATAGTCTGACCGTTAACCCCACTGCAACTGTCGCTGCAGTAACTCCAAATTGCGAGTTATGCGGAAGCACCACTCATAATGCACCCGAATGCCCATTGCTAGCCGGAATCCCACCAGACCAGGTAAATTATGCTCAAGGAAATCCCTACGCAAATACCTACAACCCAGGTTGGCGAAATCATCCAAACTTTTCTTACAAAAGCGAAAATGCATTGCAAATGCCTACTGCTCCGCAAGGATATCAGAAACCAGCTGCTCAGAATGCACCTAGGAAATCGAACCTCAAGTTGATGATGGAAAAGTTCATAGAAACTCAAGCTCAAACAAACAAAGAATTCTTGAATCAAAACATACACACTAGCGAGCAAATTAAACAGTTAACCGGAAAAGTAGACGCTTTAGCCACCCACAACAAAATGTTAGAAACACAAATATCACAAGTGGCTCAACAACAAGCCTCTGCTGCCGCACCCGCTGGCACATTTCCTGGACAACCCGAACAGAATCCAAAAGGCCAAGCAAATGCTGTGATACTAAGAAGTGGAAAAGAATTGGACGAACCGATCGATCCGAGGACCGAAAACTCAGCCATGCAACAAAAACCAACTGAACAAGCAGAAAAGGAATTCGAGTTAGAGAAGAAGGAAGACAACGAGAAGGAGGATACCGCAAGTGAAAAAACTCAAGCACCTCCAGCGCCATATAAACCACCTATTCCTTACCCTCAAAGACTAATAAACTCCAAAACTTCAGGCCAGTTTAAGAAATTTGTAGAGCTCCTTAAACAGCTGAATATTACTATTCCTTTTACAGAAGCGATAACTCAAATGCCGTCATACGCTAAATTTCTCAAAGAAATCCTGTCGAATAAGAGAAAAATCGAGGATAATGAAACAGTTACACTTACTGCAGAGTGTAGCGCTATTATTCAAAATCGCATGCCCCCTAAATTAAAAGACCCAGGTAGTTTCTCCATACCCTGCGTCATAGGAAAGTTCGTAATAGACAAAGCTCTATGCGATTTAGGAGCCAGTATCAGTGTTATGCCCTTATCTATATGCAAAAAGCTGAATATGGGAGACCTCAGACCAACCAAAATGTCCGTACAATTAGCTGACAGATCAGTAAAATACCCAGTCGGAATACTGGAAAACGTTCCAGTACGCATAGGACAATTCTACATTCCAACCGACTTCATAATCATGGACATCAAGGAGGACACTGTAACCCCAATTATCCTAGGAAAACCGTTCCTAGCTACAGCCGGAGCTATTATAGACGTGAAGAAAGGAAGGCTAACATTCGAAGTAGGAGAAGAAAAGATAGAGTTCATTCTCACCAAGTTCTTACAAGCACCAGCAATAGACGATACCTGCTATTTAGTAGACGAAATTGACGAATGCATAAGAGAACTTGAAAATGAAGAGACCACGTATTCATAAATGATAAAGATTCAAATACCCGATATTTCTGAAGACGATAATTGGCGTAAACCGTATAAAGACGACAGCCTAAGCGAAAGCTTAGCACTGACCCCAAACCATATGCCAGGTCCAAAGAACCCATCTTTAGAACTCAAAACACTACCCAAAAACCTCAGATATGAATTTCTAGACGATGAACTAAAAAGACCAGTGATAGTCAACGCCGACTTAGGACAACCAGAAACCGAAAAGCTATTAGAAGTCCTAAAGAAGTACCCCACCGCGTTAGGCTATAACATAAGCGATCTAAAAGGTATAAGCCCTTCAATCTGTATGCATTGAATTACAATAGAGGAAGACTCTAAAACCTCTCGAGAGCATCAGAGAAGACTGAACCCCATCCTGAGCACTGTAGTCAGAGATGAAGTAAAGAAATTGCTAGATGCAGGAATCATCTATCCGATCTCCGATAGTGAATGGGTCAGCCCAGTTCATGTCGTACCAAAGAAAGGAGGAGTCACAGTAGTTAAAAACGAAAAAGGTGAATCAATAACAAAAAGAGTCGTGACTGGAAGCAGGATGTGCATTGACTATAGAAAGCTTAACAAGGCTACGCGTAAAGATCACTTCCCGTTACCCTCCATAGACCAAATGTTGGAAAGATTAGCCAAACATTCATATTTCTGCTATCTAGATGGTTACTCAGGATTCTTCCAAATTCCCATCCATCTTGATGACCAAGAAAAGACTACATTCACCTGTCCTTATGGTACTTTTGCTTACCGCCGAATGCCGTTCGGACTCTGTAATTCTCCAGCAACCTTCCAAAGATGCATGATGGCAATCTTCGCAGATTTCATAGACGACATCATGGAAGTATTTATGGACGATTTCTCGGTATGTGGACAAAGTTTCGAAGGATGCCTACAGAACTTAGAAATGGTATTAGAACGTTGCGTAAAAGTAAACCTCGTCCTAAATTGGGAAAAATATGGTCCGACAAGGAATAGTTCTAGGACACGTCATATCAGATAGAGGAATCGAGGTAGACAAAGCTAAAATAGAGATTATAAAAGATCTCCAACCTCCAAAATCCGTACGAGAAATACGGAGTTTTCTAGGACATGCCGGTTTCTACAGAAGATTTATAAAAGATTTCTCGAAAATCACAAAACCTCTGACCGGCCTGTTAATGAAAGATGTTGAGTTCGTCTTCGACGACGACTGTTTAAAAGCATTCGAAACATTAAAATCAGCCCTTATCACCGCACCAATCATGCAACCACCCGATTGGCGACTACCGTTCGAAATCATGTGCGATGCGAGTGATTATGCTGTAGGCGCAGTTCTAGGACAAAGGAAGGACAAGAAACTCCATGCTATCCATTATGCCAGTAGAACCTTAGATCCTGCCCAAATGAACTACGGTACCACAGAAAAGGAACTTCTAGCAGTTATATTTGCGCTCGACAAATTCCGTTCTTACTTAGTAGGAGCAAAAATCATCATATACACAGACCACGCTGCCATAAGGTACCTAATAAGCAAAAAGGATGCCAAACCGAGACTATTGAGATGGATCCTGTTACTACAAGAGTTTGACTTAGAAATCGAAGATAAGAAAGGAACCGAGAACGTTGTTGCAGATCACTTATCCCGAATAGAAGGCATCAAACATGAACCAGTACCGATAAATGACAATTTCCCGTACGAACGTCTGATAGCCAAATTAGAAAGTGACACACCCAATTTAATCTCGGAAGATCCAGAATTCGAAAAAGCCGTAGAAGCCGTCTATGCCCAAGTCACATTACCTTGGTATGCTGACATCGTTACTTACCTCGCTGCGGGCGTGCTTCCACCGGATCTTACTTATCAGCAAAAGAAGAAATTCTTCCACGATCTGAAACACTATTATTGGGACGAACCTCTACTCTTCAAGAGAGGGGCCGACAACATATATCGTCGCTGTGTCCCAGAGGAAGAAATAGAAAATATTATTTCCCAATGCCATTCAGCACCGTATGGTGGTCATGCTAGTACATCCAAGACGTGCGCTAAGATTCTCCGAGCCGGCTTATTCTGGCCTAATCTCTGGAAAGACGTTCACATCGCTGTGCAAAAGTGTGATAGATGCCAACGAACTGGGAACATCTCACGACGCGATGAAATGCCTCAGAAAGGAATCTTAGAGGTAGAAATCTTCGACGTTTGGGGAATAGATTTCATGGGACCATTCCCATCCTCTTTTGGTAATAACTACATACTCGTCGCTGTCGATTACGTGTCTAAATGGATAGAAGCCATAGCTGCTCCAACAAACGACGCACGAGTAGTAATCAAACTCTTCAAAAACACAATCTTTCCTAGATTCGGTGTACCAAGACTCGTCATTAGTGACGGCAGATCTCACTTCATATCATGAATATTCGATAAACTTCTCTCTAGATATGGAGTCCGACACCGAGTAGCTACACCCTATCATCCGCAAACTAGCGGACAAGTAGAGGTCTCGAACAGAGAAATAAGACAGATCTTGGAAAAGACTGTCGCTACCTCAAGGAAAGATTGGTCGTCGAGGCTACAAGAAGCTCTATGGGCTTATAGGACCGCTTTTAAGACACCAATAGGAACCACCCCCTACAAATTAGTTTACGGTAAATCCTGCCATCTCCCTGTAGAGTTAGAGCATAAGGCCTTTTGGGCCATTAAGACACTCAACTTCAACTACACCGAGGCAGGAGAAAAGCGAATCTTGAACTTACACGAGTTGGAAGAACTTCGATTAGACGCTTATGAAAATGCCCGTATCTACAAAGAACGAACTAAAAAGTGGCATGATAAACGTTCAATCAGGAAACAATTCAGTATGGGAGACATCGTATTGCTCTTTAACTCACGATTAAAACTCTTCCCAGGTAAACTAAAATCTAGGTGGTCTGGACCCTATGAAGTGACTAAAGTACTTCAGAGTGGAGCTGTTGAAATTACCGATAAGACGAATGCACCATTTATCGTAAACGGGCAACGTCTAAAACATTACAATAAGAACGACAACAGTCCTCAAGTCAGCAATATAACATTGCTTGAGCTTCCAGCTCAGACACCCAAATAGCTTCTCTCCAAGCTATCGTCAGGCTTTAGACGTTAAAAACAGCGCTTACTGGGAGGCAACCCAAATTTCCCTCGTTATTGCATTTCATTTTTCTTTAAAAGTCCACTTTGAAAATCCAACAAAAAATTCTAAACTTATAATTACTACTACTTTCTACTTTCGTTTGTTTTCATATTCTATTTTATTTTTCCTCTTTTGTCTTTTGTTTCTACCGCTTTTCGTTTCTAAAAATCTTGACTTCAATTTCCTGTCTTAAACTTTACAGGATTTTTAAAAGCCTTCAAAACATTCCTTCTGCTTTCTCCAAATTACCTGCGAGTATGGCCGAATACGACTTCACAAAGGTTCACTTCCGAGGACTAGCTCAAAAGGCAAGATTTGCAGCACTGACCGAAAGAGAATTCGCCTTAACGCTGTATTATGATAAGGCTACTATGGATAAACTAGGGATCACAGATAGCATTCAATACCTGTTCAATCAACTGGGTTGGGAGAACACTGCTCTGAAAACATGTTTTGCTACCTATAAGGATCTTACCTATGAATTCCTTAGTTCTTTCAGATACATACCCAATTATGGTTTTGGATCCAGCACAGAGTTGATTACCTTCCGATTGTTTGGAATGGACCAAACCCATAGCCGGATGTCACTAGCTAACCTCCTAGGATTCCCTAGTGGACCGCATGTGTTCATCAGTGCAGAAGATGACGATATTGATTTTCAACTCGATCAATTCTGGGGTAGAATCACAGGCGACTATCACCCTGAACCAGACAGAATGTACAATGATGATATACACAACCCAGCCTTCAGATACTTCCATAAGATACTAGCTCACACCTTGTTTGGAAAAGAAGAAAATATTACTGCCGTATCTAAAGAGGAGTTATTCATCATGTTCTGTGTTTCTTAGGGACGGACAGTAAATGCAGTGCCTTTCATGATGAGATCTTTCAAACGCCTAACGCTGGAACCTCAGACACCTATCCTTATAAGAGGCCTAGTAATAATGATTTCCCACGAGCTTGGCCTTAGATTCCACTTAAATGCCAGCACTCGTTTTGACACCATCCGACCCATGAACATACAATTCTGCTTTAACAGGCGCATCTTAGGAACTATGGGACCTGGACCGAATGAGTACCTTATTAACGAAAAACCAGTACAGCTATTCACACTGCCTGATCATCTGATGACAAGTATCCACAACAAGGACAACCGGCTCTATGAATTGGATGAGCCTATGGGACCTCCTTCACCACAGTCAACACCACAGAACTATATGTATGACAGTGACCATATCTCTGAGGCACACGACTCTATGTACTATGAGGATGCTGTGTCCGAAGCTGAAGTAGACCCTACGACTCTTCCGCACTACAACACCTATCCTGAGCCTATCCCTGAGGAGACCACCGACAAAATGGATGTCATGTTACTCAGACTGGACGACGTTGATACAGCTCTAACTAATGTAAAAGCTGACATCGCAAGCATGCACAACGAACTGGTAGGCTTCATGGATTTAGTCTGCGACCAACTCGACTACTATGCACGGAAATTCGATGAGTTGAAGACACGAAAAGACTAGTTATTAGTTCTTAGCAGTAGTTTCAGTTTAGTTTAGTCTAGTTTAGTTTCATTCAATCATTTGGATTTTTCGCATTCTTAGTTTTCTTTATGTACGACATACAATCATTTCAATTTTATGTTATTTCAATTCTAGTTTTTATTCAATTATTTTGTTTTCGCATTATTTGTTGTTTGTTGGCTGTTACATTACATCACCGTATCAATACTAAGCCTTAAAGTCACTACGAGTATGCCCTCAGAGCAAAATTCTGCGTTCTGCAGATTTTGCTGCTGTGACGACCGTCACAGCCTCATGACGAGCGTCATGCGGGTGACGACCGTCACACCTACGTGACGACCGTCACGCAGTCAAAAACTGATATCTGATAAAACAGGGTTCGTGTTCTCTTCCACTTCCCCTATTACCACTTCCAATCATCCTAACTCCTACCCCACTATGAATTTTCGTCCTCCCCACATTGAACTCTATATTTCAACTTAAATCTCAACCTCCAAACCACACTTTTGTCAGTTCTTTCCTCTCTGCAGAAAAACCCCAATCTTCAGAAACCTCTCCATTTTCCAACAATGGCAAGGAATGCAGAAACCCCAGATATCAGCAACATTACCTTCAGTGAAGGAGACTTAGGTGAAAGACAACGAGCAAACTACATCACATTTCATTAGAGGTCGCTCCAGCCGACTCATTATCCACACCTTCCATCGCTTATGGAGCTCGGACTCCTTGAAGGTGTAACCTGGATGCTTCAAAGAGCAGGCATCTGGAATCTCTGCACCAACCCACAGCCAACATACGAACAACTCACTCTTGAGTTCTTGAGTTCGTTCACTTACGTCACAAGCAGCGGCGAACTTAACCAGCACTCAGGTGCCGCTTGCTTCCGGATGTTTGGCGTCAACTACCAGATGCACCAAAATCAGATTTCCAGCATTCTACAGCTACCTCGCGGCAACAACGCTCACCGCCGCATCACCGATCAGGTTCCAGCACGAAGCTTTCGCGCTGTGGTATCAGTTGACCAGCCTCAATGCCGATGGTTGGGACTCCCTGCACGCCACTCATATCCATAACCCAACCATCTGGTACTTTCACAGAGCGTTGAGTAACACTATCTTCGCCAGAGACAGCAACCACAAAGTGAACTCGAAAGAGCTCTTCTTTCTTCATTGCATCTTCAACAATGAGCCCGTCAACGCTGCTCCATTTCTGCTGGCTCATATTCAGGCCAACTACAACCGTGGCTCGAAGCCATTCTACTTTGGCGGGATTGTCACTGCTATTGCACTTGGGCTGAACCTTGGCGACCGCCTCCAGCACCTCCATTCCATCCCCTCGGTGTTCCTAGACACCGACCACTACAGAGCCTCTCATCTTATCCGCTCCAGAGCTGACGGCAAATACCATCCGGTAGTGCGTGGCAAGACCGTCTGAAGCATCATCCTTCCGTCCCGCACCCGCACACACCCAGAGGACCGTACCAACTGGTTGTTCGACCTCACTGCCCCTCCTGCTGCCGCTGTTCCTACTCAGGATCACACTCACGGTTCTGACGATGAAATCCAAGCTGAGTTGGATAGGTCCGAGCACCCAGAGGCATCGCAACCTCCTCCTCCAGAAGGTACATCCTCTCGCCGCCGACGCCATCATCCCGCGCCATACTACACAGAAGAGGACCTCCGCCGCTCCCTAGACCAGCAGGCACAGATACTCGCGATGCTGCAGCAGCAGAATCAGCGAGCTGACCAGTTCGAAGCTTGGCACCAGACTCAAATGCAACAAATTCACACCGGCCAAGCTACTATCACTGAGAGCCTGGCGAATCTGACCTTGCAGGTCGAAGGACTCCGAGACACCGTCTACCACACCGGAGCTATGAGTTATGAGGACAAAGTAGCCCTTGCCAGAGCCAGAGGACGCCAGCGCGGACGTGACAGAGGCCGTGACTAGATCTCCATTTTTTTCCTTCATTGTTTACTATATTTCAGTTATTTGTATTTTCACTTTCAGTTGTATCTCCCTCTCGCATGCTTCAAGAATCAGTGAGGACACTGATCGAGATAGTGTGGGAGCGGAGCCTTTATTTCCATTCCACTGTACTCTGAATTTCCTTTATTTCCTTTATTTCCATTTCACTGCACTTTGAATTCTCGTAATTTATATTTTAACACTTTCTATTCTTAGCAGATAAAGCTCGTCTATATATTTTTCCCGTTACGCAAACAATCCCCACATTATTCAACGTAAACAAAAATTTTAGTTCGTTCTTCAAAAGCAAAAGCATCACGAGAATGCAACCGAGTTCAAAACAAGTTTTGAAACTCCGAGGAAACGACAGTTCTAACAAAACCAGTATCGTCCAGACACCTTAGATCTCTAGTTTATGCGAGTCGGTTTCACTACCTACGTGTACCAAAGTCTCAAGTGTCTGTGCAAACTCAACCCTAAGTAGTTTATACTAGCAGTCAGCACCATCCTAAAAACACTTCTAAGCGAGCGACAGATGCAAATAAGTGTATGATCTCCAAAAAGATGAAAAATCATGAAAAGGGAGCTAAATAGCCCAAAAATATAAGTCACGTTTCCTTCTAAGTTAGGTGCTCCTCACCCGAGCATTTAGCCCAACGACACGAAAACCCATTGAAAAATCAATGACATAAGCTTATGATCAATGAAGAAGATCAAAAACAAGAAATGAGATCATATTCACTAACAGGTCGACTTGCCATGAAAGTGTACGGACAACGGGCTTAATGTGATTGCGCTAGAACAAATAGGGTGAACTTGCCGCGAGAACCTTGACGCCAAGCTACAGTAGCATGACTGGGACCGATTTGCATAAAAAGGAGACCTCTGAAGGCCTGTAGTCCAGTGTTGTCATGATACTCGTTTTGTTCCTACCAAGAATCCCGGTTTTTCCCGACTTTTGCGAACGAAGAAGCTGCCTCGCGCTTGCCGACCTTTTCACGTTTTACTTGAGGACAAGCAAAGATTCAAGCTTAGGGGAGTTTGATAACACGAAATCATATAGATATTTTTATGCATAATTCAACTAAAGTCTAACCGTTTTCGATCCGATTTCGGGTTATTTCCGTGTATTTGTCTGATGTTTTGCAGGTATTCAACGATCACGTCTAAACAAGGCAACATGAAGAAAAGAAGCAATCTCAGATGAAATATGGACGAAAAAGGAGTGAAAACACAATGAAAAGCACAGGAAGCTGTTTTTGCTGATGTGACGACCGTCACAGCTTCATGACGACCGTCACACGGGTGACGACCGTCACACCTTGTGACGACCGTCATGCAGGCAAAAACGCCCCACTTCAATTACACGTTAAAGAATCAGTTCCAATTCCCACAGAGTGGACCATGACTCCCTAAATTATCTGCCTCAAAGTCCATCACCTTCAATGATAACCGTTGGGATTCCACTTATATAAAAAGGGAAGTAGGGGACTTCAGAAAGGGTGCTGCATTCATACCACGAAGTGCTGCCAAATTTATTTTCCAAAGCATATTTTCCAGCAATATTCTTATTTGTTTCTCTTTACCTTTCCTGTATTGCATTTTCCATTCTTCTAAAACTTCTATTTTATTGTACGATCAATTTGGCATAAAGATCAGAATCCTGCCAACATCTGTGGAGGATCTGCCCAAAGGCCAATTGGAATATTTACAGGTTTCTCATTTCAATCGATTCCAGTTTTATTATAATGCAAATCATTATTTATTATTTTTATTTATGTTTTATCTTTCCCAAATCCATGTCTAGATAAACTTAGGTAATCGATATGTAGTAATAATTCGAATGGGATTTGATAACAACTGGTTGAAAAACTTTCTTTTCAAAAAAGTAATTTATGGTCTGAGTGTTTAAAATTGATTCACTGAATAAACTTCGTCGCGAAAGCGAGAACTTATTTAAAAGTAGTTTTGCCACGAAAGTGGGAAATTAATTAAGATACGAACCAACAAGCGAAAGTTGCGGTAAGGTCAGATAGTAAACACCAGTCATTTATTTTAATAACAGCGAAAGCACTTTAAAATGAATTAGAACTTAGAGATTTCCAAAAAATAATTTTAACCCCGAACGGGATACGAAAGTGTACGTTTGGCCCTTAGGATTATGATTAGCATCAATAACCATTGTGAGGCGAGAGTCTTCAAATCACCATTTTCTGCTTAAATAAACTTTGAAAATTATTTCATACACCAGTAACTTATCAAATCCCTGAAGAACACAATTACTATGTATCGATTCAATCAATTATAATCTAAATAGTATTCTTAGTTCCCTTTTAGTGACAATCTTATTCCCTTAAACATATTCTACCTAGCTAAACATAGTCACTCCCGAGAACACTAGTATGATTACGAGTCCCTGTGGGATCGGCATCTATTATTACTACGCGATAGACTGTGCACTTGCAGTTAGGTTGTATTAGACATAGAAAGTCGCGATCAGTAGTAAAAGGCAAGGAGACGCCAACGCAGTATATGGTGGTCGAGGACGAGGTAGAGGTCGGAATCAGTGTATTCAACAACAGGTTGCTAGTGTAACGATCCCTATACCATAACAACGAGAACAACCACAATAGCGGCAGCAGCAACAACAAAGGTATAATCCTGCTCAGAGAAGGATCCAGAATGGGAAGCCGAAGAGGGTATTTGATACACCCCCGTCAACGTATGCAGAACTGCTTTAGACGCTGTTAAGTTTGAATCTGGTTGAGAAGAGAACGTTGGACCCATCCACAGGAGCGCTTCCTTACGGGTATGATACTAGTAAGCAATGTGAATTTCATTCCGGGGCACCCGGACATGATATCGAGAGTTGTCATGCTTTTAAACACAAAGTCCAAGATTTGATTGATAGTAAAGTCATCAACTTCAGTAATGATGGTCCCAACATTGTACAGAAACCAATGCCGAATCATGGTGCGAATGCTATTTTGACAGAAGAAGATTTGGATTTGGTTATGGACGTAAATGATTTGAAGACACCTTTAAGCTATGTTAAAAGCAGATTGTTGAAAGGAGGGGTCTTCCCCGGATGTGATGAGTACTGTTTGGATTGTTGGACCCGACCAGAGGGCTGTATTGATTTGAAGAGAGGTATTCAAGCCATGATTGATGAGGGAACTTTACAGTTTGACCACACTGCGGTTGAGAAACCTGGTGAGGTAACATGTGAAAAGCAGGGTGAGATCGCAACAATTACAATTCCGCGAAAGGCTATTACGATATTCGCGCCCGCCAAGCGGCCAACTATCACGATAACAAAAGCAGGACCTGTTCCTTATGAGAGTACGAAAGCCATTCCATGGAATTATGGGTTGGAAGCTTTTTGCAACGGGGAAAAGATTAATGTGGATAGCCAGCCAGCAGGGGCAGTGGGCAATATTGTTGAAGCGGGAGGTATGACCCGAAGTGGTAGAATCTTCACTTCACCCGAAATCGAGGCTGAAAGAATTGCTAGAGGCAAAGCCAAAGTGAATGAAGGAGGACCTTCCCAGTCGAAAGAGAAGGAAACATCGGTCAAGGATGTAGAAGAGTTTATGAGGTTGATTCGCAAAAGTGATTATAAGTTTGTGGAACACTTGCAGCAGACACCCTCCAAAATTTCAATACTATCATTGTTGCTTTGTTCCGAGGCCCATCGGAACGCCTTATTAAAAATCTTGGACACGTCTTTTGTACCTCAGGAAGTAACTGTTAATCAGCTTGAGGGGGTACTGGCGCATGTGAATGCCGGCCACGGCCTGGGATTTACTGAATTTGATTTGACGCCTAGAGGTCGGGATCATAATATGGCTTTGCAAATTTCAGTGGAATGACGAGGCACTGTTATGTCGCACGTTTTTGTAGACACTGGATCATCTTTGAATGTTTTGCCGAAGAAGGCTATGATGAAGCTAGATGTCCGAGGAATCATATTCACGCCAAGTGATTTGGTCGTGAGGGCTTTTGATGGGACCAGAAGGTCGGTGTTTAGGTCCATAACATTCCCTCTCTAGGTCGGGCCGGAAGTGTTTGACACTGTGTTCTACATCATGGATATACATCCAGCTTACAGCTGTTTACTTGGGCGACCATGGATACATTTTGCAGGGGCAGTGACGTCCACGCTACATCAGAAGCTTAAATACATGGTCGGGAACAGTGTTGTTACTATTTGCGGGGAGGAGGACATTCTGGTTAGTCACCTTTCGTCATTCAATACGTCGAAGTGGATGGGGAGATCCATGAGACGCCATGCCAAGGCTTCGAGGGGTTGCAGATCAAGGACAAGTCTCATGTTCCTAGCAAAGGGCCAGAGGTGGCCATGTCTTCGTACAAAGACGCTCATGCAGTGGTTCAGGATGGGGCAACCAAAGGATGGGGCCAAGTCTTGGAAATTCCGGTCAAGATGGACAAGTTTGGGTTGGGGTATCGCCCGACGTCGTCACCTTCCGCATCAGGCGTGCCAAAGTTCAAAGGACCAGTGGTGGTTACTCCAGGTGGGGTCTGTTATGAAACGATCAATGCTGTTTCCGATGCTGAAGACGGAGATAGTGACTGCGATATGGACTCGTGGATCAAGCCCGGCGTGCCAGGACAGAATCTGTGCAACTGGTCTATCCAGGAACTTGTCCCAGTGACTACAAAATAGTAATGATTTGTTTTCTCAATTATTGTATAATCCTGTGTCCTACCCGGGGCATAGTGATTCTTTTTTTAGGGCTACCTGCTTATGTGTGTACTTTGTTTAATCATTAATAAAGGCGTTTTTCGCATGCAAATTTTGTGATCCTTGTTTTTCCTCTTTTTATTTAATAATAAAATGGAAACGTGGTTATGTGCTTTGTTTGCATTATTTGAAACATTTAACCATTCTCATTGCAGGATTCATATTTCAGACGACACCGATCACGAACTTCCTATGACTCGCTTCGACTTCGAGCACCCGATATTTCAAGCAAAAGAAGAGATTGTTGAGGATAGTGAGTTATCAGAAGAGCTGACTCGACTTTTGAAACAAGAAGAGAGAATCATTCTGCCTCATCAGGAGAAAATTGAAATTATCAACGTGGGGTTCGAAGAGGTTGTCAGGAATATTCGGATATGGGCTGCACTGCAGAGTGATATCAAGCAAAGGCTTATGGAGATGCTGCGGGAGTACAGTGATATCTTTGCTTGGTCTTACGAAGACATGCCTGGGTTGGATATTGATATGGTGGTTCACCGTTTGCCATTGCGCGAGGAATGTCCGCCGGTTAAGCAAAAACTCAGAAGAACTCGACCAGATATGGCTGTGAAAGTTAAGGAGGAAGTTCAAAAACAATGGGATGCTGGTTTCCTAGTTGTTACAACTTATCCCTCATCGGTCGCTAATATAGTACCTGTACCAAAGAAAGATGGTAAGGTGTGGATGTGCGTGGACTATCGAGATTTGAATAGGGCGAGCCCAAAAGACGACTTTCCGCTTCCTCATATTGATGTACTGGTCGACAACACTGCTCAATTCTTCGTGTTTTCCTTCATGCACGACTTTTCGGGCTATAATCAGATAAAAATGGCGCCGGAGGATATGGAGAAAACAACTTTTATTACCCCGTGGAGAACGTTTTGCTACAAAGTGATGCCCTTTGGTTTGAAGAACGCTGGGGCAACATATCAGCGAGTTATGACAACACTCTTTCATGACATGATGCATAAAAAGATCGAAGTCTACGTTGATGATATGATTGCCAAATCCCAGACGGAGGAAGAGCATCTGGTTAATCTTCTGAAATTGTTCAAGAGGCTTAGGAAATTGAAGTTGCGGTTGAATCCTAACAAGTGCACCTTCGGGGTGAGATCTGGTAAGCTATTGGGGTTTATTGTGAGCGAAAAAGGAATTGAGGTTGATCCTGCTAAAATAAAAGCAATACAAGAAATGCCAATGCCGAAAACAGAAAAAGAGGTTCGTGGCTTTTTAGGGAGATTGAACTACATTGCCCGGTTCATATCTCATCTAACGGCCACGTGCGAGCCATTATTCAAGTTGTTGAAAAAAGATCAGGCTGTGACCTATAATGAAGATTGTCAAAGGGCGTTTGAGAAAATAAAAGAATATTTGCAGGAACCTCCAATATTGATACCCCCAGTAGCCGGGAGACCATTGATTATGTATTTGACGGTTCTTGAGAAAAGTATGGGTTGTGTTCTCGGTCAACATGACGAGACTGGACGTAAAGAGCATGCGATTTACTACTTGAGTAAAAAGTTCACAGACTGTGAGTCCCGTTACTCAATGCTCGAAAAAACGTGTTGTGCGCTAGCCTGGGCTGCCAAACGTTTGAGGCAATACATGTTAAACCATACAACCATGCTAATTTCAAAGATGGATCCGATCAAATACGTGTTTGAAAAGCAAGCACTTTCCGGAAGGATTGCCCGATGGCAAATGGTATTGACAGAATACGATATTCAGTACGTCTCTCAAAAGGCTATTAAAGGTAGTGTTCTATCAGAATACCTAGCTGAGCAGCCAATTGATGATTACCAGTCGATGAGTTTTGATTTTTCCTGACGAGGATATCATGTACTTAAAAATGAAGGACTGTGAGGAGCCGTTGCCGGATGAAGGTCCAGAGTTGGGTTCCAAATGGCAATTGATATTTGACGGTGCCGTCAATTCATATGGAAGTGGAATAGGGGCAATCATTAATACTCCCCATGGGTCACACATCCCATTCACTGCTAGATTGACCTTTCAAGTTACCAACAATGAGGCCGAATATGAAGCGTGCATTATGGGGCTCGAAGAAGCTATCGATCTGAGAATTAAAAATCTTGATGTGTACGGAGACTCTGCTCTAATTGTGAATCAGATCAAGGGAGAGTGGGAGACTCGTCAGCCCAATCTGATACCCTATATGAATTATGCAAGGAGGTTGTTACCTTTCTTTGACAAGGTGGAATTGCACCATGTAGCACGAGCAGAAAATCAGATGACAGGCGCTCTCGCGACGTTGTCCTCGATGTATAAGGTTAACTTCTGGAATGAGGCTCCCAGGATAGTTATTTCTCACCTTGATAGGCCCCGCCTTCATATTCGCCATTGAGGAAGTTTTCGATGGTAAACCGTGGTATTATGATATTCAGAATTTCCTGAAGAACCAAGAGTATCCGGCTGGGGCATCCAGTCGTGATCAGAAGACCCTTAGGAGATTGGCTGGCAATTTCTATCTGAATCCGGATGAGATTTTTTACAAAAGAAACCACGACTTAGTGTTGTTACGGTGTGTGGACGAGAAAGAGGCTAAGTTGCTCATGGAAGAAATCCACGAGGGTACATTTGGCACGCATGCCGGCGGACATGCAATGACGAGAAAGCTATTAAGAGCAGGGTATTACTGGCTAACAATGGAAACAAATTGTTTCAAATTTGCAAAGTGTCATAAATGCCAGATTTATGCGGACAAGATTCATGTGCATCTGAGCCCTTTGAATGTTATGTCGTCACCTTGGCCTTTTTCCATGTGGGGAATTGATGTGATTGGAAAGATTGAGCCCACGGCATCCAACGGACATCGTTTTATCTTGGTAGCTATTGATTACTTCACCAAATGGGTTGAAGCGGCATCGTATGCTAATGTTACCAAGCAGGTGGTAGCCAGATTTATCAAGAAAGATATTATCTGTAGATATGGAATCCCGGAGCGGATTATCACTGACAACGGTTCGAATTTGAATAACAAGATGATGAAGGAATTGTGCCAGAATTTTAAAATTGAACATCACAACTCTTCTCCTTATCGGCCCAAGATGAATGGCGATGTAGTAGCGGCCAATAAAAACATAAGGAGGATTGTTCAGAAGATGGTTGTGACCTACAAGGACTGGCATGAGATGTTGCCTTTTTCTTTGCACGGTTATCGTACGACGGTACGCACATCAACCAGGGCAACTCCTTTTTCACTGGTATATGGTATGGAGGTTGTCCTACCATTGGAGGTTGAGATTCCTTCTCTGAGGGTTTTGCGTGATGTCCAACTTGATGAGGCAGAATGGGTGAAAGATAGACTGAATCAGCTCAGTTTAATGGATGAGAAGAGACTGGCTTCTCTAGCATATGGTCGGCTGTATCAAAGTCGGATGAAGAAAGCTTATGATAAGAAGGTGTGTCCTCGAAGCTTTCAGATGGGCGATCTTGTGCTGAAAAAAATTCTCCCACCACAATCAGATCACAGGGGCAAATGGACTCCCAACTATGAAGGTCCATATGTCGTTAGAAATGTTTTCTCTGGAGGAGCCTTATTGTTGTCCACCATGGATGGTGAGTGTCGCTACTGCGAAAATCAGCGCCGGCTATGACAGAAGAGTCGCCACCGTGCGTTATTTATCCCAAAGGAGGGAAAGGAAACGCTCAGAGTAAACCTAACGCAAAGACGGGAAAGGAATGGTCATCGCAACCAAATCCTGGATTCGGGAGTCGGTTACGCAAGGGGAAGGTATTAGCACCCCTCACATCCGTCGTACTCGACGGGATCCACGCTTGTTTTCTAGTACGGATTGTTGTTCTATCTACTCTAAAGGTCAGGGGTTAAAAAGAAAAGAAAATGACTCGGCAAAGTATCGCACTTTATAACTACGTATTCTCGTCGGGAACGAGAAATTAGAGTCAACGTAGTTCGCCTACCTACGGGAAAGGAGGGGAAGGTTGCTCGCTAGGATACGGCATCCTATGCCTACGTACTTTCATACAGCATGAAAGATCAGAGCAAACGTAGTTCGGGCTTCGGAAGACACAGGCTTGTCTGACTGTTTTTTATCTTTCTGAAAAGAGGTTTCTTCTGATTAAGAGTCCAAGCGGACAAAAATGACACTTTTATATTTGTTTTCAGTCTTTTATGCAAGAAGTGTTTTTTAGTATGTTCACAATCTCTGACGCACTAGAGACTATGATTTGAGGGTGACTACGTCGTATGTCACCCTAAGGGTAACACACTAAGCAGTCAGATTACTGAAGAGTGACCCTCCAGCAACCCTCTCTCAAATAGCTTAAGGCTCGTAGCGTATGACATTGATTATCCTTATTACTGTGTTTTGAATTGTTTTGAGATAGAAGAGAAAGAAGCTCTAAAAACCTAGGGTTTGAAAGGGGAATCAAAACTAACCTAAAGTTGTCATGCATGGGTTACAACCTAATGTTTGTCATAATTCCCTCCTGCACAGAGAAAATCAGAGATCCTAGGGGATAAACGGACGAGAAACAGATATATACAGTAAATAGTAAAATGCATGCAATGCAGCAGTACAAGCGAGGCAAGGGAGTCCCACTCAACCTCGAACCTGGGAAAACAACAGGCAAAGTGAACAGTATTCACTTCAAACCTTTGGGGCAAGCTGAACAAGCCAACAAACAATACAGAAAAAGAAATAAAACCCAACACCAGCCCTGACAGCAACACCAGCTCCTACAGTAAGCAACACAAGCATCAACAGCTCTGACAGCTACAGTTGATTAACAGCAAAAATGTTGACAGTAACAACTTCAAGTAAGACCCCATCTTCACTCTTCAATGACCTCTCAAGCTTTAGATAAGCTCCCCATCTTCAAGAATCTCCAAGCTCTAGCAAGCAATGAACCCCAACCAGCAAACAACTTCAAACAGCAGCAGAACCCTAGCTTCAACAGATAACTCTCTTTGACAGGTACAGGCTTTATCTTTACCAATCTTCAATGAACTTCATCTTCAAGAGGTTTCCATCTTCAATGCAATCACTCCAGAAGAGAATCAATTAATAGATGAAGTTGAAATGTTAAGAGGCTTAGTGATAACCCAAGGAAATCACTAAGATATTAACATAGCAAGTGAAAGGTATCCTCAAGGTTCTACCAAGCCAAAGCATGCTCTACATCCGTCCTAAGGAGAGATGGAACTTCTTTTGGGGACCTTGTGTCATGGGATGGAATAGAGGCACAAGAAGCTCTCTATGTTTGACAGAAGAAACAAAACTACTCTAATGCTCTTCCTATACATCCTAACTCCTAAGCCTCTGACAAGCCCTCTAACAAAATAGAAGTCTTCAACTCCAAGCTTCTTCAAGCCATCCAAGGCAACTTCATTTGGTCCTCAAGTCATCCAAGCAAAGCCCAAGCCAAGAGCACTCCAAAGTAGCCCCACACAAGCATAACCAAATCCAATACCCAAAGGAGAAACCCAAAATCATCACACAAGTTACAAAAATCAGATAAAATGCTAAAGCTTATCAGAAAATCCTAGGTAAATTTCTAAAGGAACCTAACCCTATACCCAATACCCCATAGGAATCCCAAACCCTAGATCACTCATTTAATCCTCAAACTATGCACAACACTACAACTATCTGTTTTGAAACCCTAATTCTAACACCTCTTCTATTCACCTCTCAAACTAACCTAAATTTTATTCACAAAATTGTGATAAAATTTCTAAGGGTACATGCTTCACTAATCTAATCAATCTAACAAGAATAAACTTAAAATCATTCACCAATTAATCACAAGAAAATCAGCAAGAACATGGAGCAAATATACCAAATTTAAAGAAAACAATAAAAAGGAGAAAATCAAATTAAATTGAAAAACGGGTGAAAATGAGATTTATTAATTTCATAAAATCATAAATAAATCTAAGATCATGGAGGTATTTTTAAAATATTTTTTGGATTAATATTGGATTTATTATGGATTTTAGAAATCAAATGGATTAAAAATAAAACAAAAATGAATTAAAGAAATAAAATGAAAAATAAAATGCTGGATAAAATAGGAGCCATTGGATCACTTGACTGGTAAGCGCATCTGAGGCCTTAGACCGTGGCCACGTGGGGTGCTGACTGGCATGCCACAACGTTTAATGAAACGATGTGTTTCAATGGCTTGGAGGCAATCCTGCGTTTGAATCTGGATTGTGAGATGCACAACGAGGTCAATGAAGGAAGCTGATCCAAGGGCTAAGACCTCATCTCCTACCTCTAGCTCAGGCGAAGGCCACATTCTCAGGTGGTGGTCCGGTGGTCCAACCACCATCTTCTCCGGTGAAGCAAACCCTAAACCTCACCAATCAAGTCAAATAAAAACCCTAATCCGCTCCAAATTTCACCCTGAACTCAAATCCACCATCCAAAATCATTGATTCGTCCTCAAAAGCTAAACCCGATCAAAATTGCAGAAACATCACCAAGTCTCGATGATCACCATTCTTAAAATTGAAGGTACTAACATGAACTACATGTTACACAGATCAATTACCATCATCTAAACACCATTAATCCTCCAAGAATCACAAGAACCAAGCTCAAACAGAAATTGATCATCCATCTTAATTGCCACGAAATGGTTCCAAATCAATCCAGAAACGATCCTTATCATCTCTAGGTCCTAACCACATGGTCAATTCTATCTAACTCTACCTAGATTATGAAGGAATTCAAGAAGTACATACCTGTGAAAATGGGATCAACAGAGGTATGAAACACTCGATTCAAGCTTCAAAACTTCTCAGACACGATCAAGAATGATAGTAGAAGCTTTTCGCACACTCAATTTGGCTTGAATCCTCTCAGAACTCAGAACACGATTTCTGTTGAAGCTCTTGAAATCCCAACTGCTATCTCTCTTTCTTGCACGAAAATGGCACCAAAATGAATCTGAATTCACTCTAGAGCTTAAATATGAAGTGTTTGTGGGCTTATTCAATCCAATTCAGGCCCAATTCTCCTGATCCAAAATTCTGATTTTCCTCTTGAAAATGCAATGTATCAGTCACAATTCTGAGCTTCCAGCTTGCTCTAGAATGTTCTATCCAACTGCAAATTGGTTATGGAGTGTGTTTAGGTAGTTAGCTTGGCCTGAATTGCCCTGATTTTTGTTTTGGCATTGTGACTTGTAATGTAAGTAAGCACTTTACAAAGGAAGTCATGAAATTAACCCTCAACTCAAAAATGTGGAAATGTCATTGTGTTTAAAATTCATTTTCTGATCAATTTGGCATGTCATATGGATTGGTTTGGACCTATAGCTCAAAAATCACAATTTCCCTCTTTGATTTATTTAAAATCCATCCTTATTTTAGGCCATTTTGGATCATTTTGTGAAGAAAGCCATTTCAATCACCCATGACTTCTTATCTGACCTAAAAACATCATTTTAAGCACATATCATGTTGAACATTTTTCCATTTGAGGAGTGGAAGATAGAGATTTTGACCTATGTTGAAAAATGACCTATAATTCAACTTTTCCCAAAATACCCCTAGATTGCCAGGATCATAACTTTAGTTCCACAAATCTTCTTGAGGACTTCTTGTACTCAAATTAAAGCTAAGATCAAGCCCTAAAATTCTTATGTTGGCCAAGAATCCATTTGAAAACTCCTTGATGGGAAAAAATTTCTTGGAAGTCATGTGACTTTCATAGATAAATTTCAGTGTCCTCTCATGACCCATAACTTGCAAGAACTATAACTTGAGTTCTACAAATCTTCTTGAATACTTCTAGTACTCAAATTAAAGCTATTGAGAAGCTCTACAAGTTTCATGTTGACGAAGAATCCATTTGAAACTTGCATTTTGACTTGTGTAGGAACCCTGTCTCAAACACCTCCAACCATTCTTGATTCTCTTGAATTTGATCTTGAATCATCCATACACATGCTTCAACATATCAATCCATGACTTCCATGACCTAGAGATAAGTCTTGGTGCCCCTTTCTTTGCTCTCCTTGACCTAGGGTTACCCAGATGAAACCCTACTTGTACACACCTCAACAGTGGTTCTTGACCTTGACACCATGACTTGTCTAAGCTTCACTAGGGCTCTCTAGGCCTCCCATGGGATCCATACACACCTCAAATTCATAATTCCATGCTTCTTACCCCATTGATGACCCTCAATACACCTCAAGTTAGGAGAGAAATCCACTTGTTGACATTCAAATCTCATCAAAGCTTCAACCCATTCCTTGATGACTTGGATGTTCTTCAGCTTGAATAAGGCCTGTAACGCCCGTTTTATTTTGATTAAATTCAATTGTGACTTTGCTATGTCTCGTTGCATCGTAGTCGTAGTTGATTATGTGTTTGGATCGAAGGAAGGAAATTGAATCGGTCGAATTGTAGGGAAAAAGTGTAAAATTCCGTAGCAGTTTTAGGAAACTTCGAAAAATCATATCTCTTGATCCGTAAGTCGGATTTGACCCCTGTTCGAAGCATTGGAAAGCTAAAGAGATGTTCTATATAGAAATAAATTGAAAAAACTTTAATTTTGCTGCTATGACGACCGTAACACGAGCAAAAACTGCAGTTATGCAGAATTTGAACGTGTTCTGGTGGAATGAGATTTTGTAGCAAAAAAATATATTCCCGTACACTCTTTTACCCTCAATTACATCATTTTTTTGGGAAAGGAAAGACAGAAAAGGGAAGTTACGCATTGAGAGAAGTGGAGAGCGAAGAATCATCCATCGGCGAATTCGGGAGATTTCTGCAGAAAAATCACCGTAGAGCAGAAGCGGAATCGGAAAGCGTGGAATTGGCCTCAATTCTAAGGTAAGGGTGGGGTTCAATTCTATAACTGGTAGTATGATCGAATTCATGTGGGGATCGAGTCATAGGTATAGTTTTCGTTAATCGATAAATGTTAAGGAAAAGGGTTCCCTAATGGTACTAGATTTCTATGTAGGAATGAATGTGTTATGTGGTTATTAGTGCGATGCTCTAAGTTTTCCTTATGGGCAAATACGTAGAACGAATATGCTATACGGTTATTCGTACAACGCTCTAATGGTTTTCCCTAATGGGCGTCAAGATGGCCGAGTTGGTCTAAGGCGCCAGTTTCAGGTACTGGTCCAAAAAGGACAGTTACCTGGTTGTGATTGATTTGTAATTAATTATGTGAGAAGATGTCGTAATGTTGTTATTACGATAAAATGTTAAAGATTAATTGTAGAACTGATGTTGATGTTATACCTGTATAGGAATAGCCGTTTTGTGTGAACACTTTGAGTTCCTATTTGTTGATACGATGTTGCAATGTTCCTTTACATGAACAGTCGTAAATGTTGAAATTATGTTGTTATTGTTCCCATATGTGAACGAGTAGAAAGTGATGGTTGTATGAGTGGTATGATGTTATGATGCTCTGTTATGGACATTCTGGTTGTAGGCATAATGCCTTGTTATATGGTTGCTATGGTTGTGTTGTAGTCCATAATATATGCATTTCATGGCATAGCATTTGGCCTGGATTGGCGACGGTTGTGCCTGTATTGGCGTTATTTGGAGTGTTGGCTCCTAGATGAGTTCAGGGTGTTGGCTCTGTCCCGAGTTTTGGAGTGTTGGCTCCTAGATGGGTTCGGGGTGTTGGCCCTGTCCTGAGTTGTGGAAAGTTGTCTCCCAAATTGGTACCACATGCATATGCACAATTGAGTCGCATTGTTGAGTCGCATAAAGTCGCATAATTACGCTAGTTGTATGTTAATGTTGTTTATGTGAGATATGGATTACTCGCAGTTGTTGTCGATGATGTTTATGATTTCGAAACCTATAATGCTGTAATGAGTTCCGGCATGTTTTCTATCATGCTTTATGTTATATTATTGATATCTCACCCTTTTCCGTTGTATGTTACCTCCTCTGGTGGTAATTTGCAGGTAGTCAAGAATAGAGCGTAGTTCCCGTTAAGGTGTCGTTGGTCGCTCTGATATGTAGCACTCTTGGGGGGATGAACGATTGTTTATGTTGTTTATTTGATGTTTCCTTGTTGCTGAATTTTACTAAGTATTTTAGTTGAATTGGTTTTTTTTTTTTTAATGCATCGAATGCTAGTTGTACGCACTAAGCCGAAGAATCGGTAGTGCTGAGTTTTGATGGAAAACTAGTTGTTTTAATGAATATATGCAAGCTGAAGTACTTGCTGAATTTTTATGGAGTTTTGGTTGTAATTTTTGGTATCACGTTGATTTTCATAAATGTTGAAAGTGCATTATGTTCCGCTGCAAATGAATATGTTGCTATGTAATTAAGATGTTATGTGAGTTGTTATTAATTGTTCATCCAAGAGTATGTGCTATGTATCATCACTGGATGCATGTTGCCTAGTTAAATTAAATAGTAAAATGCATGCTTCTGCTAGCTGAAAAATGTGACGCCCAAGTTTTTGTCTGTGTGACGACCGTCACAAGTCCATGACGACTGTCATGCGTACAAATTTCGTGCACTCTGATTTTGATTTATTTTAAATATGCCTTGGGTAGAAATAGGGTGTTACATTAGTGGTATCAGAGCAGGTTGATCCGTCCGGCCAAGTTGTCTAATGTTGTTGTTTAATCCCTTATATGCGGCATCTGTGTGAAAACACTGCCGGTACATGTTTGTCGTCTAGCCTTTGTATGCAGAAGTGGGAAGGATTCAAGTGGGGGAGAAGCATGTGTTTCTCCGAAATGCTGTAAGTGCAGTGTGAAGGCTCAGTGTGTGGTTGAATGCTCTCATAGTTTGGCAAAGATGGTTTGTACCCCATCATGATTTTCGGCTGCCTATTGACAAATTGAGGAACTGATCACCCTTAATCTCTTGTTAATAGTAGACGGGATTGCGTTGGATGGGATAGACGTGTCTTGCAAGCTTGGATGGCGTGAGCAGTGAATTGTTTGGAGTGGAGCTAAGTGCTCAAGAATTGTTTTGATGAGTCGGTCGATGTAAGAAGGTGCAGAAATGTGCATTTTTATTGGAATTTTCGAGAGAGTTGTCGACGACTCGTGTGTTGATTGTTGCCAAACCCGACGGGACTAGTGGTGGTGTTTGGAGATGCTTTGTTGATATGATTTGGAGATATGTTAAAAGTAACTTCAGCGAGTTAGTTATGCTTTAAGGCAACTTGAAGTACGTAAGAAGAATTATCTGACCAGTGTTCAAGAGTTGGTCATTGTTGTATTTGTGCCGGAGTTGGAGGTTGAAATTGCTTAATCTGAGATTTTGTGAGGAAGCGATGTTTTACAGACGAAAGTCGGAGTAGATTGCGTAGTTGTGTCGGGTAATGTTAAGCCGTGATTGAGTATGCTTGTTTTATAAAATGTGGTTGATTTGGCAAGTTTTGGCATTTTGGAGATTTGAGGATCTAAGATTCGGATTGAAATCGGACGTCGTAAAAATCGCGTTTGATGGTTCTAATTCAATGACATATGTTAGGGGGGTATGAGTATGTGTTTGTTTCGAAGAAATAAATTGAATCAGTCGAATTTTCGGGCAAAAATGTAGAATTCCCGTAGCAGATTTTGGGCAAAATTCTGGTTTTTCGGAAAACTTCGAAAATTTATAACTCCTGAACCGTATGTCGGTTTTGACTCCCGTTCGAAGTGACGGGAAGCTAAAGAGATGATATTTCTAGGAAAAATGGTTTTGGAGTCAGTGAATGAGCCAATTATAGCAGAATATTCGAAACGTGTCATTTTGGCAATTTTACCGTCGTGAACGGGTGCGGTTGATGTGTTATCATACTGTGTGTTTTCGGTATATAACGTGGTAGTTGATGCTTTGATTTGAAAACCTTACTGGTAACGATGATGATGGTGAAAAGAGTTAGAACCGATTAAGCAGTTTGGCGATACAAGTTTGGTCTGTGAAGAGACTTGTTATGGAGTTAAGCCGTGTGTGTTAGAACTTACTAGTAGTATTCTTGAGGAGATTCGAGAAGGTCAGAAAATCTGGTTTGAGTTAGTAGATTGGTTGAAGTTGATGAATCAAAGTCGAAGAGTTGATTTTCGGATTTGTGGAAGTGGTATCGCGATATGTTGTGATGGAGTTTGTGGTCGACTTAGTTACGGACACTAGCCCAATATTGAGAACTCCACATTGTATGTCTGTTTGGATGGTCGAGGAATTAATTTGATTGAGTGGTTTTGAGACTTGTGTCTGGGGTGTATTCTAAGGCAACCGATTGTGAAGTCGAATAGAGGGTGGACAGTGATTTCTGGTGATTGTGAGAAGAGGTTGGGCGTGGAAAGCAATATTGGTGTACTTGAGGTTTAAAATATTTCAAGTTGAAACTGTGCCGAATGGTTTCCTAAGTGTGAAATGGTTGTTGTACGTCGAATTCTAAGATCGCGGCTTTTTACGGAATCGAAATCGGACATACGGAAGTCTTTTAACGGTCGAAAATAGAAATCCGGACTGTCATGTTCGCCGAGAGATTCGCCTAGCGAAGTGTCCTGGGCAGAAAAATGTTGTTGAGTGGAGTAAGAATACTCTTGAAGAAGTGCCTTGAGATAGATGGAGTATCCATCCAAGTGCCATGAGGATGCGACCGAATTTAAGGAAATTGTTTTGGTGGCCACAGATAGAGAGTCACAGGAGTGAGTTGAGTATTCATCTGGAAGCGACAAATATGTATAGTGATTTTAAGAATCTGTTTTGGTGGCCTGGTATGAAGCGTGATGTAACACGATTTGTGTATGCATGTTTGACTTGTCAGAAGTAGAAAGTTGAGCATCAGAAACCTGTTGGGTTGATGCAACCGTGAGAAACTCTAGAATGGATATTGGATAATGTTTCCATGGATTTTGTGACGGGTTTTCCAAAGAATTTGAAGGAATATGATTCGATTTGGTTGGTTATGAATGAATTGACAAGATTAACCCATTTCCTACCAATGAGGCAGAACCAGTCTATACTGAAGCTAGCTGAGATGTGTATCGATGAAGTTGTGAAGTTGTATGAGGTGTCGTCGAATTTTGTGTCAGATGGGAACCTGAGTTCTTCATTGAGATTTTAGGAGAGTTTTGCAGACGTTTGAATGTCATGTCGAAGTTGGATTCTTTCTAGCATCCGTGGACGGATGGGCAGACAGAGAGAACTATTCAGTATGTAGAGGATTTGTCGGGTTATGTTGATGTATGTCCGGCGAGAGTGTTGTGCTCGGACATGAGATTGTGTAAGACACGATTGAAAAGATTAAAAGGATCCAAGATAAGATGTATTTTGAGAGTTACGATAGTAACTGGTTTTGGTCGAGCGTGAGGTCACAGAAATACCACTATGTTTTGTTTATCTGTATCAGAGTGGCGCAGCGAAAGCGTGGAGAAAGTAGCATGCTAGGCTGTTTTACAGCTGTCGCTTGTGGGAATTGCATGATGTGTTCATGTGTCCAAGCTGAGGAAGTACATTGATTCAGATGGATAGTGTACAAGTGAAGGATGATTTGATTGTTGAGGCATTGCTAGTTCAAGTTGATGGACGAGAAGCAACTTCAAGGTAAAAGGATTCTTTGGTAGAGGTAATTTGGAAGATTGGGATGCGAGAGTCGTATCCGGAGTTGGTTGAATCGAGGTAATTTCGAGGACGAAATTCTTTTAAGTAAGGGAGAGTTGTAACGCCCGTTTTATTTTGATTAAATTCAATTGTGACTTTGCTATGTCTCGTTGCATCGTAGTCGTAGTTGAGTATGTGTTTGGATCGAAGGAAGGAAATTGAATCAGTCGAATTGTAGGGAAAAAGTGTAAAATTCCGTAGCAGTTTTAGGAAACTTTGAAAAATCATATCTCTTGATCCGTAAGTCGTATTTGACCCCCGTTCAAAGCGTTAGAAAGCTAAAGAGATGTTCTATCTATAAAAAAATTGAAAAAAAATTTAATTTTGCTGCTATGACGACCGTCACAGGGTGTGACGACCGTCACAGGGTGTGACGACCGTCACACGAGCAAAAACTGCAGTTATGCAGAATTTGAACGTGTTTTGGTGGAATGAGATTTTGTAGCAAAAAAATATATTCTCGTAGACTCTTTTACCCTCAATTACATCATTTTTTTGGGAAAGGAAAGACGGAAAAGAGAAGTTACGCATTGACAGAAGTGGAGAGCGAAGAATCATCCATCGGCGAATTCGGGAGATTTTTGCAGAAAAATCACCGTAGAGCAGAAGCGGAATCGGAAAGCGTGGAATTGGCCTCAATTCTAAGATAAGGGCGGGGTTCAATTCTATAACTGGGAGTATGATCGAATTCATGTGGGGATCGAGTCATAGGTATAGTTTTCGTTAATCGATAAATGTTAAGGAAAAGGGTTCCCTAATGGTACCAGATTTCTATGTAGGAATGAATGTGTTATGTGGTTATTAGTGTGATGCTCTAAGGTTTCCTTATGGGCAAATACGTAGAACGAATATGCTATACGGTTATTCGTACAACGCTCTAATGGTTTTCCCTAATGGGCGTCAAGATGGCCGAGTTGGTCTAAGGCGTCAGTTTCAGTTACTGGTCAAAAAAGGACAGTTACCTGGTTGTGATTGATTTGCAATTAATTATGTGAGAAGATGCCATAATGTTGTTATTACGATAAAATGTTAAAGATTAATTGTAGAACTGATGTTGATGTTATACCTGTATAGGAATAGCCGTTTTGTGTGAACACTTTGAGTTCCTATTTGTTGATACGATGTTGCAATGTTCCTTTACATGAACAGTCGTAAATGTTGAAATTATGTTGTTATTGTTCCCATATGTGAACGAGTAGAAAGTGATGGTTGTATGAGTGGTATGATGTTATGATGCTCTGTTATGGACATTCTGGTTGTAGGCATAATGCCTTGTTATATGGTTGCTATGGTTGTGTTGTAGTCCATAATAGATGCATTTCATGGCATAGCATTTGGCCTGGATTGGCGACGGTTGTGCCTGTATTGGCGTTATTTGGAGTGTTGGCTCCTAGATGGGTTCGGGGTGTTGGCCTTGTCCCGAGTTTTGGAATGTTGGCTCCTAGATGGGTTCGGGGTGTTGGCCCTGTCCCGAGTTGTGGAAAGTTGTCTCCCAAATTGGTACCACATGCATATGCACAGTTGAGTCGCATTGTTGAGTCGCATAAAGTCGCATAATTACGCTAGTTGTATGTTAATGTTGTTTATGTGAGATATGGATTACTCGCAGTTGTTGTCGATGATGTTTATGATTTCGAAACCTATAATGTTGTGATGAGTTCCGACATGTTTTCTATCATGCTTTATGTTATATTATTGATATCTCACCCTTTTCCGTTGTATGTTACCTCCTCTGGTGCTAATTTGCAGGTAGTCAAGAATAGAGCGTAGTTCCCGTTAAGGTGTCATTGTTCGCTCTGATACGTAGCACTCTTGGGGGGATGAACGATTGTTTATGTTGTTTATTTGATGTTTCCTTGTTGCTGAATTTTACTAAGTATTTTAGTTGAATTGGTTGTTTTTTTTGTTAATGCATCAAATGCTGGTTGTACGCACTAAGCCGAAGAATCGGTAGTGCTGAGTTTTGATGGAAAACTAGTTGTTTTAATGAATATATGCAAGCTGAAGTACTTGCTGAATTTTAATGGAGTTTTGGTTGTAATTTCTGGTATCACGTTGATTTTCATAAATGTTGAAAATACATTATGTTCCGCTGCAAATGAATATGTTGCTATGTAATTAAGATGTTATGTGAGTTGTTATTAATTGTTCATCCAAGAGTATGTGCTATGTATCATCACTGGATGCATGTTGCCTAGTTAAATTAAATAGTAAAATGCATGCTTCTGCTAGCTGAAAAATGTGACGCCCAAGTTTTTGTCTGTGTGACGACCGTCACAAGTCCATGACGACCGTCATGCGTACAAATTTCGTGCACTCTGATTTTGATTTATTTTAAATATGCCTTGGGTAGAAATAGGGTGTTACAAGGCCCCTTGATGTGCTTCTTTAGATAAGGATGGCACTTGATCCCCTGTTAGATGACTTGCTATGCTATGATATGCAAATGATTGGACCATGTACATGATGTGACTATGTAAATGATAATGCAATTAAACATAAACTAGGTGAAATAGGTTGAGCAAATTTTAGGGTGCAACAGTGAGGATTTTACATCCCCTGTGAACTCGGACGCAGTTAAAAAATACTTTGCTTAAATAGACCCGCTGGATAAAAAAAAGAGTCCAGGCAAAAATGGGGCATCCCGACGAACCAAAAAAAAGGGAATAAAAGGTTCGGGCAAAAGTTAGGGATAAAATTGAAAAAATATACACCCACGAAGTTGAAAACCTGAAAAGGGCAACTTCGGCAAAAAAGGGTATCCAAGTGAATTGAAAACCCGCAAAGGGCGGTTCACGCAAAAGTTAGGGATTTAAAAAAGCAAATGACTGCGGTCCGAGTTTGATACTGCGTTGCTTAGTGGTTTGGGAGTACCTGAGGGTCGTATATCCGAAACAATCTCTTCCGAAGATCGAGTATCGGGAAAGCGTCAGAGTCAGGCGAGTCATAGGAGGACCAGCTCATGGTGTTCGTCTGTACCACGTTGTCGACATGTATACAAATTTTCTTTGTGCTTCTGTAATATTTGTATTTTTGCTTGTGCGTAACTTCCTCTTTTCAGGAGTTGCATCCAGTGTACAAAATTTTGCCTATTTACAGGCCCGCTATCAATAAAACATGTTATTCAGTATTTGATGCTTGTTCTTTACTGTTTTGTTTGTGAAAAACGCCGATGTTTTTGATGAACTTGCATGTACATAAACTTGCTGGCCCTTGCCAATAATTACTAAAACTTCGAATTGACTGAATGAATTTCACGGATACTAACCGGGATAGATCTTGTTGTGTAGATTTGTTCTGTCTCGTTTGTGTTTTCCAGGGTTCTCACCTTTGAAGCAAACAGTCAGGGAATTTGTGTTTCCCCAGTCGGAGTCCTGTAACATAGTGATGGTATCACTCCTCAGCAGATGGAAGTCACATCTTATCTCAGAAAGATTTGGGATGGCACTTATCCCTATTGGATGTGGGTGGTCTTCCCCAGAAGAGTATTCCCTAGGAAAGCTGCCAAGAGAGTATCCTCAGTGGATTGTGATGTCCCCAACAGAAGGTGCATTCCCAGCAGTGAGTATGTGCGCACCCCATTCCCAACATGGGTAACTCCCGCAGAATATACCCAAGTCGTCTTTGGTTCAGAAGGATTATCCCCACGCAGGACTGTTTTTCCTTCTCCCCAGCAGGTTGTTTTTCCTCAGACAAGATGAACATCCTTATTAGAGTTCGTAATTTCAAGCTTGTGATTCGTCCTCCAACAGGATGGTTACCCCCAGCGGAGTTGGTTGTACCGTTCCAGCATTTATTTTGCAGGAATATGTCTGTGATACCTGGTTATCCTCGGCGGATTCAGCTTTGTCTTCAGCATTTATTTTGCTGAAGCGCCTCTTGGCATCCTTGCATTTGCATATATCATCATATTTGCATCTACCTAAACGCGTAGCATTTCCATGTTGTATGGAGCATTACGCCATTGTCAAGCATACGCATTTTGAAACATAAGCCAGGTTGGTTACCTCTTTGTTTTCAGGTGTTATCCCTTGCAGAGGAGTGAGATTCTTGCTCAGAAGGATTTCTAGCGTGAGATAGGTGATGATAACGTTCATCCCCTAACAGAGTTGCTTAGTTAAGTTTCTCTTTGTCCCTGGCAGGATTCTTCACAGGTTGCTGTTACGTCAGCATTGAAAGATTTCATGCCTTAATCCTCCGGAGGTGTCACTAGTGATTTCCCCACTGAGTTGTTTGGTTAAGTTTCTTGTATTCTCCAGCGAAGTATTCTTCAAATGTTTCCCTGTGTTGACAGAGATTGTTATCCGTGTTGACGGAATCATACCCGTGTGTCACGGTGAAATCGGATACCAAACTATTGGTTAGTTTGAATCTTATATTCATTTTGCAACCGAACTTTGATTTGTCCAAAGGAAGGGATAAAGATCGAAATTCCCACAATGCAATGCAAATGCAAGCTAGAGAGTTATAGGTTCGGGGGTTGGTTAAACTTAGGGAAGGTATTAGCATCCTAAGTTTCTGTAGTACTCTACAAGAACCTCTTGTTTTATTTTTTTTATTGCTATGGTTTATCTGCTTAAGGTTTAAGAGACCTAGGGGTTTATTTCTAAGTACACTCGATAAGATATTGCATCTTATGCCTTCATATCCTTACGGGAGTGGAATCAGAGTATTTGTAGTTCCCCTAAAGGGTTAGAGGAGTTCTTTGACTGTGGTCAAAGTTCCTACGGGTTTAGGGTAGTTGATTGATTAGGTTTAGGAGAAGAGATGCTTTATCATTTTAAGGGAAATGTAACCGCCACAGGTTGTAGGAAAATAGTCTTTGCATCGTCTTAAGAAAAGGGCTCAAGTACTCGGATTGTTTGACGAGTACTCCTTTATCTCTCTTATGGCAAAGTCCCTACATGTTGATCGTATTGTTGTGGGGTGGAGATTCTATCTCACTTAAGATGATTAACATCTTTCTCTAATGTGTTTGAATAGATTGTATTGTTGATTGTTTTGTCTATGTGTCGCTACTGCGAAAATCGGCGTCGTATGAACATAAGAGTCGCCACCGTGCGTTATTTATCCCAACAGAGGGAAAGGAAACGCTCAGAGTAAACCTACCGCAAAGACGGGAAAGGAATGTTCATCGCAACCAAATCCTGGATTCGGGAGTCGGTTACGCAAGGGGAAGGTATTAGCACCCCTCACGTCCGTCGTACTCGACGGGATCCACGCTTGTTTTCTGGTACGGATTGTTATTCTATCTACTCTACAGGTCTGGGGTTAAAAGAAAAGAAAATGACTTGGCAAAGTATCGCACTTTATGCCTACGTATTCCCGTCTGGAACGAGAAATCAGAGTCAACGTAGTTCGCCTACCTACGGGAAAGGAGGGGAAGGTTGCTCGCTAGCATATCACATCCTATGCCTACGTACTTTCATACAGCATGAAAGATCAGAGCAAACGTAGTTCGGGCTACGAAAGACACAGATTTGTTTGACTGTTTTTTATCCTTCTGAAAAAGGTTTTCTCCTGATTATGGGTCCAAGCGGACAAAAATGACACTTTGATTGGTTTACAGTCTTTTACGCAAGAACTGTTTTTTATTGATGTTTAACCTTTTATTGTCTTTTTGATTGTTTTGAGAAAGAAGAGACAGAACTCTAAAACCTATGGTTGAAAAGGGAATCAAAATCTACCCTAATGTTGTCATGCATGGATGAAAGCCTAATGTCTGTCATATTTCTCTCTTGCGCAGAGAGAAACAGAGATCCTAAGGGATAACCGGAAAAGAAACAACATATATACAGTAAAGCAGTACAATGCATGAATGCAACAGTACAAGCGAGGCAAAGGAGTCCCACTCGACCTCGAACCTAGAAAACAATGAGCAAAGTGAAACGACTTCACCTCAACCCTATGGGAAAATTAACAAACAATACAGTAAAGAAAATAAAACCCCAAAAACCCAGCCCTGACAGCACACCGATTCCAGTTGACTTTCTGAAATCAAACTCCAATGGTACCCCAAGCTACCACAAGCTTCTATCTCCAAGAAATCACCCAGCTCAAGCAAGCACAGAACCTTAACCAGTTGACAGCATCAGACAGCAGATAGCTCCAGACAACAGTAAACCCTAGCTTTAACAGTTGCACAACTTTGACATGAACAATCTTCATCTTTGTCAATCTTTGATCTTCATCACTATCTTCAATGGCTTATTTCTTCAAGACAAGCTCTCCTAGATGAGAATTGATTTTATCAGAAGAAATTGAATGTCAAATAGTTCATTGACAACCAAAGGAAGCCTATAAACAGTTGACATTGTAACAGACTGTTTCCCTCAAAGTTCTACCTCTAAGGTAAGGCCACTTATACCTCCTAAGGAGGGAGGTGAATACCATAGAGGGGCTTTTAATCATTGAGAAGAATGGAAGCACAAGAAGCTATCCATGTTTATGAAAGAATTTGGTCTATTCTAAGGCTCTGCCTATTTTCTCCTATTTCTCCTAAGTCTTCAAAACATCTTCAATCCGGGCAATCTTCATGCACAAAGTTTTGATTATTATCCTCAATCTTCTCCTTTGATGTCTTCATGCTTCCACAAGCTCAAACCAAGCCCATACCCCAAAGAAAAGCCCAAAAGCCCAAGCAGACAAACAAAAACCCCAAATGGGAACACCAAACAATCACACAATTTGCAAAATATACTAAAAATAGTAAAATAGTATTTAAAATTCTAAGGATTTATTCTAAGGGGATTTCTATATCTACCCTACATACCCTATATGTCCCATAACCTAACTCATGCTAAAAACCCCAAAATAAAATGTTGTGATGCACCTATATTGAGTTTGGACCCTAAAACTATCACCCTAATGTTCTTTAATCAAAACTAATCAAGATCACAAAAATATGAAATAAATCTCTAAGGGAACTTAATGCTCTAATCTAGATAGTACAAAAAGAACGGGATCAAAATATGGATTTAAATGCCTAAACGAAATTCACCAAAATGCATGTACAAACAATATGAAAATAAAAGCAATTAAAATGTAAAAAATCACCATAAATGGAAAAAAGCCTATAATACTATTTTTATTTTTTTATAATTTTCTTGAAACCATTACCAAAATGTGGGAAAAAGTCCCACGTTAAAAAGATCATTTTTTGATTTATTATGAGTTATTTTGTAAAACATAACAAACTAAAAGAAATAAAAAGAAATTCAATTAAAAGGATAACAGGGGGGGTGGAAAAAGTAGTATTATTAGTTCAGAACTAACATTGGGCCCAGGAGGGGGGTGCAGTTAACACTGCGCTGGGCCCAGTAGCTAACTCAGAAAAACAACAAAAATAAAAAACCCAGGGGGGTGCGAATAGCCACGACTTTGCTTTGGATTTCTGATGGGCCCCAAAAGGGGGTGCTAATGGCAAAACTGCCTGGGCCCATATTTTGCTTCAGAAAACAAAAACGAGGGGGGGGGGGCAGATAGTGAGTAATCTCACTTGATTCCAGGTTTGGGCCATCAATGGGGGTGGCGATAGTAGTTTGCAAGGCCCAACGAAATTCACCATGGGGATAGGGGCGTTTCTGGTAAACGTGGGGGTAGATTTAGTAAAAATTGGTTTGGGCTTAAGCCCGAGATTCACACAACCCATATTCAGCAAAATCAGAAAACCTAAAAACTAACTAAATCTCTTCTTCGATAGTTACTATTCATCTTCCCCAAAACAACCCTAACGCCGCTATGCATTCCTCCAAACCAACCTCTCTGAAACTTTCAACCAAACCCTCTCCATCTCTCAACCTAAACCTAAAACAACCCTAAATCTCTCTCTAATCAGCACACTCTACATGCATCCCAACTCGCAACAACAAACGACGATTCGGAGGAAAAAGCGTACCTGATGAAGTGTGAAAACTGGAGACTCGTCTGAATGAGATCTTGATGACGATGGAGTTCTTGTGATGAACACCTGCATGTGACGATCTGGAGCGGCTTGAAGATTCCCAAGCCGTTTAATGATGAACACAAACTTGGTGGACGGAGATCCTATGGAGTTCTGGGAAAACCGAGCGTCGTTGAAGATCTTGAATGGAAGATGATGAAGCAAACGGCGGAGATCTTGAAACTCCAGACGAGCACCTTTGAAGATCCTACATGAAGATCTCGAAGGATCTGGCAACTGTATGAATGTTCGTTAAAGATCTGGACTGTTTAATGAAAATTGTTTGAAGATCGTTGAGTAAATCTAGAGATTGGACGAAGATCTGATGATCTTGATGGAGAACGAGTGATGGATTCGTGAAGGTTCACGGAGAAATTGATTAGGCGCGATGAATGTCATTGCAGATTTCCGGAGATGAAGTTGAAGGTTCTTGAACGTTCTTGGCGAGAGTTGAAGGTTTCTGAATATTCTGGGAACATTGATGAACAACTGATGAATTTTCCGGTGAGAAGTGGTGATGATCGTTCGGAGGTGGGGGATGAAGATCCAATGCGTTTGAATGGATTTTCTGGAAAAATCCAGATTCCGGCGAGTTGGCGGCGGTCGGAGACGGTTAGAGGGGTCGCCGACGAGTAGTTAGGGTGGTTGCCTGGACTTGCACGGCCGACGGGAGTGTTACCGGCGAGGGGACTCGTGGCGTGGCTGCATGCAGAGGGAGGTGGGAATGAGGCCACGTGTGTGATTGGTGAGTCTGAGGGAGTGCCAAGTGTGGGTTAGGTGGCAGAAAGAGGGAAAGTGAGGTGGAGGACGTGTAACACATGCAGAGTGAGAGAGGGAGTGAGGTGGAGAGGTTCAAAACGCACGCGTGGCAAGCCTTTTATGTGACAAGTGGCGTGGCTGGGACTTGGACCTGGACTTGGGCTTTGATTGTACTCTGGCCCACTTGAATTAATTTTAGACTAATGATGATTAATGGACTGATTAAGACTAAAAACCCTAATTAAACCCTAAACTAAAATCAAAAATAAAATCTAATTGGCATCTAATTAACTCTAATTAACAAAAAACGAAAATTAAACCTAAACTCCTAATTAAAATCTAATAACCCTAATTAATCCTAAAAATGAAACTTAAAAATAAAACCTAATTAATCTAAAAAATCTAGAAACTATTATAATATCTAAAAAAATTATTTTCTTAAAACCCTAATTAATTCTGAAAAAACAAATAAAATCTAAAAAATATTTTCTCTATTATTATCTTTTTTATTCTATTAATTTTTTTTTTAACACAATAAAACTCTAATCTAAAAAAAAACACTATCTATTATTATTATTATTATTATTATTTTTTTGTTTTTTTACTCTTTTAAAAGAAAAAAAAAACTATCTATCTATTAAAACTATTAAAAGAAATTAATCTCTAAAATTTATTAAAAAACTATAATATCTAAAAAATCTTTTTAAAAATCTATTAATTTCTAAAAAATGAAAAAAAATTTATTTAAACTCTAAAAAATATTAAAAAATCCTATTAAATCCAGAAAAATCCAATTAAGTGCATTAAAATTCCAGAAAAATAACAGAAAAATCCTAGAAATTGTCAGGAGGCCGATTAAACCGATTAAAACCCAATTGCGCAACCGTAGCGAAACCCGGGCACCGAGATGGCCTGAAAACACCAGGAACGAGCACTAATTCTCAATAGACTTCTTATTTCGACCGGCCTGAACTGCCTGAAACGCCAGGGGCTATAATTCTGATAAAAACCAATCTGAATGATAAAAATGCAATGCATGTCGTATGCGAATGCGAATGCAAAATGTGTCGAAACATAAATCAGATATGAGGACCGGTTGGTCAAATTTTAGGGTGCAACAGCTGCCCCTATTCAAGCGGCTTGGACCTGAAGGGTTGAAGAGCGAACAACCTTCAAACATTCGAGGTACGAGATGGTTGAATACAAAATAAACCCGAAAATTTGCCAACCGCAGAAATAAACTGCACCCTTGCTTGGGGAACACCATACAGAGAACTGAATCCAATTATTCTGGCAACAAAAGATCGATCCTCTGATAAAGAGATTTGATTTTAACACTAGTTACTTGTGTGACACCACCAATAACAAACCCGAAGGTTGAATCAACATGCACTTGAACACTTCCCACCGTCTACTGATAGACGGAGACACCATCCCGCAGGAAAACAATAACCATATTTACATCGTCTACATATAGACAGAAAGACCCCTTCCCGAAGGAACACCATACCCATATTTACACCGTCCACCGATAGACAGAAACACCATCCCGAAGGAAAAAAGCAATATCCATACTCTCCTCGTCTAATGATAGACGGAGACACCATCCCGAAGGGAAAACCATTATCCATATTTACGTCGTCTACAGAAAGACAGAAACACCATCCCGAAGGAAAAAACAATATCCATACTCTCCTCGTCTAATGATAGACGGAGACACCATCCCTAAGGGAAAACCATTATCCATTACTCACATTGTCTAAGGATAGACAGAAAGGCACCATCCCGAAGGAACCAATATCCAATACTCACATTGTCTAAGGATAGACAGAAAGACACCATCCCGAAGGAACACCAATATCCATTACTCACATTGTCTAAGGATAGACAGAAAGGCACCATCCCGAAGGAAAACCATTATCCATATTTACATCGTCTACAGATAGACAGAAAGACCCCTTTCCGAAGGAAAACCATACCCATATTTACGTCGTCTACAGATAGACAGAAAGACCCCTTCCCGAAGGAAAACCATACCCATATTTACGTCGTCTACAAATAGACAGAAAGACCCCTTCCCGAAGGAACACCAATATCCATACTCTCCTCGTCTAATGATAGACGGAGACACCATCCCGAAGGAACACCATAACCATACTCACATTGTCTAAGGGTAGACAGAAAGGCACCAACCCGAAGGAAAACCCTATCCATACTCACATTGTCTAAAGATAGACAGGAAGACTCCATCCCGAAGGAAAACCAATATCCAATACTCACATTGTCTAAGGATAGACAGAAAGGCACCATCTCGAAGGAACCAATATCCAATACTCACATTGTCTAAGGATAGACAGAAAGACACCATCCCGAAGGAACACCAATATCCATTACTCACATTGTCTAAGGATAGACAGAAAGGCACCATCCCGAAGGAAAACCATTATCCATATTTACATCGTCTACAGATAGACAGAAAGACCCCTTCCAGAAGGAAAACCCGTCAGCGGAAAGAGAACCATATTCATCACCATCCATCAAATTTCAGAATCCTTTCGTCTACAGGAATTGATAGAAAGAACAATATCTTCAAAGGAGCCACATCATCAATAAGGATTGACAGAAAAACCACCTCGCAAGAGCCATGTCGTTGATAAGGATCAACAACTAGGAAAACCAAACATTCTTCGAAGAGCCTCGACGTCAATAAGGATCGACGGTCAGAAAAACCTTCTTGAAATGTCATCTCATCCAATAAACAGAAAGAACGCCAATCTCTGAAAGACCGCCTTGAAACCTCTCAACGTCTAAGGATAGACGGAGAAAACCATATGCTGGAGAAACCCATCGTCAATAGGAATTGACGGGAAGAGAAGTCTGTCAATACCAGACGACTGATGAGTAAAGCATAACTGTTGCATGATCTGAGAATCGAATACCAAAGAGCTGTCTGAATAAAGCTGCTGGATAAATGCCCCCGAATTGATTACAGAGTACTTCATGTTGCCACTGAAGGCTGATAGAAAATTTGGCTTATGCTTCGTATGCATATGCGTATGTTTGAATTTTTCTATGGCGTAATGCTCCATATAGGATGGAAATGCTACGCATTTGAGGATGAAATGCAAGTATGATGCAAATATGATGATATATGCAAAATGCAAATGCAGGCTCGGGTCGTTGGAGAAGCTGGATATAGAAAACCGCTTCAGCAAAATAAATGCTGAAGACAAAGCCAACTCCGCTGGGGATAACCAGGCATCACAGAATTATTCCAGCAAAATAAATGCTGGAAAAGTGAAGCCAATTTCACTGAGGAATAACTAAATGCGCCATTCATGATTGGACTTCTGTCAGGGATAGCTTACCCGTGCCAATGAAAATTGGACTTTTGCTGGGGAAAACAGACGAAGTCTTCCTGCGTACCAATGAAGATTGGATTTTGAAATGATGCGCCAACCTAGATGGGCCTTACAGTGATTGCCAATATGGATTGGGCTTCTTGAAAATTGCCAATAAGAATTGGGCTTTAGGCTATCCATGATGGGTCATGTATGATTGACACTGGAACAATATCCTGTCTGAATTCACAGTTTCTGATTGAAGGGTCGATAGATGGTAACACGACTTCTCGACATTCGACTCACACTTGGAGATTAGCTAAATCTGCTCGAATAGCTCTGAGTAGCTCTGATGATACGGAGAAAAACAATTCCTTCGCTTCTGATATGCCCCAGCTTGTGGGACCTCTGTGGGGATAGTCCTCAAAAGGAAACCTGAAAATCTGTACCCTGACGGTCTGATATGGAATGTCCCAGCATTTTGAACCTTTGAGATATACTTCAAATCAAATACCTCTTGAATGCAAAATAACTTTCGCGCTCTTAGGTTGGTCTTCCCCTGTCTGCAATGACTTTTCCCCTGATCGGTTGATTCGGTGTAGTGACTCTAGCTACGAGAGATTTACCGAATCTCGACCTGATTGCCCCAGAATAATGACTTTGGATGGCTGACCTCATTGGGGATCACTTGATAATAGCTTGCCCCGGCTCTCGGACCATTCGGGCATCCTGCATTCTATCCTGATCAAACTTTTCACTGTAGGAAACTTTCCTGCTGTCAAGCACTTACTCGCAAGTAAAACCAATTGTTCTGCATAAAAGGTACATTAATGCAATGCATATGACAGTTTTAACATCCAATCTGTTCACTGGAAAAAGGAAAATCAGTTTATGACACATAATGCACAAATCATTTATCAAAATATCAATATCAGTACCAACATGGTAAGAAGAACCCTTTTAGGAGTCAACTTCGACGCGATCTTAACCGATGTATGCCTTCGAAACAATCCTGCTTCAATTAGGACTTTTGAAGGTTGTAACGTGGTCAGGTTCATGGTTTTAAAAGAAAGGATAAAGGCTCAAAGTCTAATTTTAACCCACCCATTCACCTTGATATTCTCCGATCCTACGTTCAGCTAATTCGACCTTAGCGCTCACCTCTGGGAGGTTGAAATATTGGAGTGATAGTTCGAGAAACTATGAGCTTCTAGAGTGACAGCCACTCACTCTTCGTTTTTGACACTCGGGGTTACACGACTCGTATTTCATTTGAGGATTTTTCTTTTGTACTCCTTTTCATCTTTTCTTTCCCTAATTTTTGCCTGGACTGACTCTTTTGAGTTTCTTTTGATTTTCCAGTCCAGCGGGATGCCCCTATTTTTTTGCCTAAGTCGTTTGTTTTCAAGTTTTGACTTAGCGGGCTTTTGATTCTTTTCGCTTTTCGTTGTTTTTTCGAACAAGTCATGTGACACTGGTTGTCTGACTCTTTGGGAGTAATGTGACTGGGTCACTCCTGACGCTTAACCACTACGGCTTTTTAAGCACGACCTATGAAGGTGTGATTGATCCTCGAACGAACACTCCTTTTGCAATTTGGGCGCTCGGTCAAATTAGCTAACACCTACCCTGCCCCAGGTTGAGATTGAGGGTTTTTCACTTTTAGAAAGAAACTCCTACAACTAGGCTCAAAGGGGTTGACAAGGGATTATCTTCCTTATGACTCCGGTGTTTAGGGATTTGAAGCAATGCCTGTACATCATCAGCAGGTTTTATTTCGAAGGCATACAATATCGGAAGCTTGCATGTCGTTCATTTTCGTCATCCTCCCCAGATTCCGCTTAACCAAGCGTTGGATATCTGTAAAAATCAATTAGTGAACACGAATGGATTTAATCAAAACATGCATACTCATTTCATTATCATCAATTGAATGAAAACAACAAGTTTTACAAACAAGATTGCAATTTAACAAGAAAGAAACTACAAAAATAAAGAAATGACAAGATGAAACATAGGAAAACATCAGCTTCCGAGAACCGGGCTTTCACATTCGACTTGCTGCTAAACCATCCATCTTCAAAGTTGCCTATTGAGACCATACTGCTCAAAATGGATGCCGGGTGAATTGCCTTTCTGACTTCATTGGGATCTGTCTAGCACGCAGGTTTGACCGATAACGATAAGGCTGCTGACCCTGGACAGGAGTTGACGTCTGTTGCAAAGACTGGACAGATTGTTGACTTTGATCAGTCGAACAACTTGGAAATCGAGTCTGAATTATCAGGGACTCCTTTTGTTCAAGCGCTTTCATCCTCAGGCTTGGTCTAGGCAGCAACTGAGGACAGGGGGATTCTGACACCAATGATTGCAGAATATACTTCTGATCTACGGCAACTTCGGGGACATCCATCATCTTAGCACCAACTGGGGTACGACCACTAGGTACAATTACACCGCCCGGCGTGAGTTCAATAACCTTTGCATCAATCAAGTCCTGAACATTGTGCTTAAAAGCATGACAACTTTCCACATCATGTCCGAGTGCCCCGGAATGAAATTCACAGTGCTTACTTGTATCATACCCATAAGGAAGTATCGTTCCCTTGGGCGGTTCCAATGTTCTTTCTTCAACCAGCTTCAAACTCAATAAAGTCTGAAAGAGCTTAGCATATGTTGAAGGCGGCGCCTCAAATATCCTCCTTGACCTTCACCGAACCGGATGTATCTCTTGTTGTTGTTGTTGGTGTCAATCAACACGTCTTTTAAGCTCAGGTTGCACAGGCACGAGCTCCACAAGCCCAGGTGGACCAGACTCCTTCACTGCGGCTTCAGATAGCTGATCATCCTCTTTCCTAAGCACGTTCTTGAAGACTTCCATGATCAAGCTCATTTGGGTCTTCAGCTGATTATTTTCCTCTTTGAGCATCTTCTGATCCAGACGCAACTCTTGCCTGTCTTTCATCATCTGCCTTAGCTGGCCTCAGACTTCAATCAATTCAGCCTGATTCTGTTCCATGTCTCTGAGGAATTCCTGCAACAAACTGGACGAAAATAAGACCCACAATTCTGATGTACCTGTTATGTGAGAATGCAATGCAGAAACCAAACACATATTCACAACAAGACAAATAAACCCCCAAGCCATAAGCACAGAGGTAAACACCTCACACCAATATGTAAAGCCAACAGGAGCAGCAAACAAGCACAACCAAGTACAAAATACAATGACCCCAGCCAACAAGCCTGGTGGTGGTCAGCAAACAACAATGCACGAAAGCTAAACAATCAGCAGAGAAAACAGATGCGACACCCGGCGCAGAAACCTCTAGTAACTTCCTCCATATTCAGCTGAGCTCTCAGTTGGACATTCTTCCAAACACACACTCTCAGTGGAGTATTCCCTGACATGGACTGACGAACCCATACAACTGGATGAAGGATAATCAATAATCTGAACAAAACCCTGAGGCGTGATAAAGATCTTGTTAGAGTCTAGCAGATTCTGAATCTGGCTTCTAAGCACCTTACAATCATCTGTCGAATGCCCCTGTACCCCAACATGGTACCCACAGCGGGCGCCGGCATCGGAACCTGAAGGATAAGGCGGGATCATTGGACTAGTCTCTTTCGGCACTATTAATCCACTTTCGACCAAATCTGGCAACAACTGGCTGTACGACACCGGTAGCTGAGTGAACTGCCTTTCAGGTTTCCTTGGTCTTTGTCGGGCGTGACGACGCGGCTGACGATAATATGACTGCTGGTTTGAAGTGTCTGAAAACTGACCCTGAGACACTAGAGGTTCTGAGACAACATCGTTTCCTTCTTCCCCTTCCTCTTGAGAACTGAGAACTTATTCATTCTTATCAACTGGGATGTACGGAGCCTCCTGAAGCTTTCCATTCTTGAGTCCTCTCTCAACAAGCTCTCCCATTCTCATCAAACCTTCAAAGTTTGTACAACTGAACATCATGTCGTAATAACGGCCCTTCAGAGTATCCAAAAAGAGGCTAACCATTTCTCTCTCCTGAATCGGTGGTTGAACACGAGCAGCCAATTCTCTCCATCTTTGCACATACCCCCTAAAGGATTCATTCTCCGCACGAGATAATTCTTGCAAATGCACGCGAAAAGGAGCCATTTCCAGGTTGTAGTCGTACTGCTTCACGAAGGCATTGGCTAAGTCCGACCATGATTTAATACTATCACTCTGCAAGTGCATGTACCAGTCCAAAGATGCTCCGATCAAACTATCTTGGAAACAGTGAATCATGAGCTTGTCATTGGTGATATGCAGAGTCATTCTTCTGTAGAACATAACCAAATGTAGCTTCGGACAACTATCCCCTTTGTACTTTTCAAAATTGGGCATTTTTAACTTTGGAGGCAATACAAGACCTGGCACCAAACACATGCCCGCAGCATTCAAATCAAGAGTATTCTTACTTACCAAGGCAGCCATCTGATCTTCCAACGTCTGAAGTCTTCTCATATCCTCAGCAGTCCTTGGGTCCTAAATATTAACCTGTGGAACACCTCTTGGAGATGGAATAATCCTTGGAGAATCAGGCGTAGGGAAAGTAGAATGGTGACGCTCTGCCTCATAGAAAGAATATGGACCTCTGACAGGGGTTTGCACTGGCTGAGCAACATTGTTCATCTGAGCTCTTTGACCATTGTTTCCTCCTCCATTTATAGCTGTTACGGCTTCAATGATCTGACTCACTTGGTACTTCAACAATTCGAACTCCGCACGAGTAACAACCAAGTTCTGCTCTTCTGAAGCCATGATCTTTCCAGATACTAACTCAAGTCTAATACGAATGTCGGGAAATCAACTGATGAAGCGGACAAAAACGGGTAAGCTCCCTGTTCCGGCTGAGGATGAATATGCAAAATGAAATGCAAATGCAAACAGTCATGCAAAATGCAAAATGCACACACAAGGGACCAAATGCCCCTGGTTGAGAAGAATCCACCATACTGGTCTTAGCCAGACCCATAACATTGCTCGAACCCGGTCTCAGCAAACCAAAACAGTACTCGAACCTGGTCTCCAACAGACCCCATAATGCTGTCTTCAAATATCATTGAATCTCAATCAAGAAAACCGGTAATCTAGAAGTCAAGTTACCTGCATGCCCCAACCCCTCTCACAGGTAGGTACCCTAATAACTGACACAAAGTATGGCATCCTATACGGTCGTTGGCGTCACAGACTTTCAAGACTGATGATACGATACCCAAAAGGTGTGGCATCATCATGTCCTGAAGAGGCCTCACTTAGCCAACTTCCAAATGATAGGTCCCCGGAGTCGACAATCCAACTAACCAACAACCCCCTCAACCCAAAGGGTTGAAAAAGAAGTCAACCAGAAGAACCTCGTCCGAGCGTGGATTTCATGAGACACTAGTGCCTGCAAAGCAAGCACGCGCCCACTAATTTCCACTCTAATTCTAGGTGCACTCAAGCCCAGGTCCGGCTTATCTCTCAATCATAGAACCCCCTCATACCCACAACAATAATAACAGTAATATAATGCTGAATATAAAATACAGAAAACGTAAATCCATACAAAATCTTCAACGGGAAAACAAGCGCTAGGATTGACTCTATTAAGGGACGTTGGATCCCAAATGCATAGGGAACCATCGCATTCCCCAGCAGAGTCGCCAGCTGTCGCTACTGCGAAAATCGGCGCCGACTGAACATAAGAGTCGCCACCGTGCGTTATTTATCCCAACAGAGGGAAAGGAAACGCTCAGAGTAAACCTACCACAAAGACGGGAAAGGAATGGTCATCGCAACCAAATCCTGGATTCGGGAATCGGTTACGCAAGGGGAAGGTATTAGCACCCCTCACGTCCGTCGTACTCGACGGGATCCACGCTTGTTTTCTAGTACGGATTGTTATTCTATCTACTCTACAGGTCTGGGGTTAAAAGAAAAGAAAATGACTCGGCAAAGTATCGCACTTTATGCCTACGTATTCCCTTCTGGAACGAGAAATCAGAGTCAACGTAGTTCGCCTACCTACGGGAAAGGAGGGGAAGGTTGCTCGCTAGGATATCGCATCCTATGCCTACGTACTTTCATACAGCATGAAAGATCAGAGCAAACGTAGTTCGGGCTACGAAAGACACATATTTGTTTGACTGTTTTTTATCCTTCTGAAAAAGGTTTTCTCCTAATTATGGGTCCAAGCGGACAAAAATGACACTTTGATTGGTTTACAGTCTTTTACGCAAGAACTGTTTTTTATTGATGTTTAACCTTTTATTGTCTTTTTGATTGTTTTGAGAAAGAAGAGACAGAACTCTAAAACCTATGGTTGAAAAGGGAATCAAAATCTACCCTAATGTTGTCATGCATGGATGAAAGCCTAATGTCTGTCATATTTCTCTCTTGCGCAGAGAGAAACAGAGATCCTAAGGGATAACCGGAAAAGAAACAACATATATACAGTAAAGCAGTACAATGCATGAATGCAACAGTACAAGCGAGGCAAAGGAGTCCCACTCGACCTCGAACCTAGAAAACAATGAGCAAAGTGAAACGACTTCACCTCAACCCTATGGGAAAATTAACAAACAATACAGTAAAGAAAATAAAACCCCAAAAACCCAGCCCTGACAGCACACCGACTCCAGTTGACTTTCTGAAATCAAACTCCAATGGTACCCCAAGCTACCACAAGCTTCTATCTCCAAGAAATCACCCAGCTCAAGCAAGCACAGAACCTTAACCAGTTGACAGCATCAGACAGCAGATAGCTCCAGACAACAGTAAACCCTAGCTTTAACAGTTGCACAACTTTGACATGAACAATCTTCATCTTTGTCAATCTTTGATCTTCATCACTATCTTCAATGGCTTATTTCTTCAAGACAAGCTCTCCTAGATGAGAATTGATTTTATCAGAAGAAATTGAATGTCAAATAGTTCATTGACAACCAAAGGAAGCCTATAAACAGTTGACATTGTAACAGACTGTTTCCCTCAAAGTTCTACCTCTAAGGTAAGGCCACTTATCCCTCCTAAGGAGGGAGGTGAATACCATAGAGGGGCTTTTAATCATTGAGAAGAATGGAAGCACAAGAAGCTATCCATGTTTATGAAAGAATTTGGTTTATTCTAAGGCTCTGCCTATTTTCTCCTATTTCTCCTAAGTCTTCAAAACATCTTCAATCCGGGCAATCTTCATGCACAAAGTTTTGATTATTATCCTCAATCTTCTCCTTTGATGTCTTCATGCTTCCACAAGCTCAAACCAAGCCCATACCCCAAAGAAAAGCCCAAAAGCCCAAGCAGACAAACAAAAACCCCAAATGGGAACACCAAACAATCACACAATTTGCAAAATATACTAAAAATAGTAAAATAGTATTTAAAATTCTAAGGATTTATTCTAAGGGGATTTCTATATCTACCCTACATACCCTATATGTCCCATAACCTAACTCATGCTAAAACCCCCAAAATAAAATGTTGTGATGCACCTATATTGAGTTTGGACCCTAAAACTATCACCCTAATGTTCTTTAATCAAAACTAATCAAGATCACAAAAATACGAAATAAATCTCTAAGGGAACTTAATGCTCTAATCTAGCTAGTACAAAAAGAACGGGATCAAAATATGGATTTAAATGCCTAAACGAAATTCACCAAAATGCATGTACAAACAATATGAAAATAAAAGCAATTAAAATGTAAAAAATCACCATAAATGGAAAAAAGCCTATAATACTATTTTTATTTTTTTATAATTTTCTTGAAACCATTACCAAAATGTGGGAAAAAGTCCCACGTTAAAAAGATCATTTTTTGATTTATTATGAGTTATTTTGTAAAACATAACAAACTAAAAGAAATAAAAAGAAATTCAATTAAAAGGATAACAAGGGGGTGGCAAAAGCAGTATTATTAGTTCAGAATTAACATTGGGCCCAGGAGGGGGGTGCAGTTAACACTGCGCTGGGCCCAGTAGCTAACTCAGAAAAACAACAAAAATAAAAAACCCAGGGGGGTGCGAATAGCCACGACTTTGCTTTGGATTTCTGATGGGCCCCAAAAGGGGGTGCTAATGGCAAAACTGCCTGGGCCCATATTTTGCTTCAGAAAACAAAAACGAGGGGGGGGGGGGCAGATAGTGAGTAATCTCACTTGATTCCAGGTTTGGGCCATCAATGGGGGTGGCGATAGTAGTTTGTAAGGCCCAACGAAACTCACCATAGGGATAGGGGCGTTTCTGGTAAACGTGGGGGTAGATTTAGTAAAAATTAGTTTGGGCTTAAGCCCGAGATTCACACAACCCATATTCAGCAAAATAAGAAAACCTAAAAACTAACTAAATCTCTCCTTCGATAGTTATTGTTCATCTTCCCCAAAACAACCCTAACGCCGCTATGCATTTCTCCAAACCAACCTCTCTGAAAATTTCAACCAAACCCTCTCCATCTCTCAACCTAAACCTAAAACAACCCTAAATCTCTCTCTAATCAGCACACTCTACATGCATCCCAACTCGCAACAACAAACGACAATTCGGAGGAAAAAGCGTACCTGATGAAGTGTGAAAACTGGAGACTCGTCTGAATGAGATCTTGGTGATGATGAAGTTCTTGCGATGAACACCTACATGTGACGATCTGGAGCGACTTGAAGATTCCCAGGCTGTTTAATGATGAACACAAACTTGGTGGACGGAGATCCTATGGAGTTCTGGGCAAACCGAGCATCGTTGAAGATCTTGAACGGAAGCTGATGAAGCAAACGGCGGAGATCTTGAAACTCCAGAGGAGCACCTTTGAAGATCCTACATGAAGATCTCGAAGGATATGGAAACTGTATGAATGTTCGTTAAAGATCTGGACTGTTTAATGAAAATTGCTTGAAGATCGTTGAGTAAATCTGGAGATTGGACGAAGATCTGATGATCTTGATGGAGAACGAGTGATGGATTCGTGAAGGTTCACGGAGAAATTGATTAGGCGCGATGAATGTCACTGCAGATTTCCGGAGATGAAGTTGAAGGTTCTTGAACGTTCTTGGTGAGAGTTGAAGGTTTCTGAATATTCTGGGAACATTGATGAACAACCGATGAATTTTCCGGTGAGAAGTGGTGATGATCGTTCGGAGGTGGGGGATGAAGATCCAATGCGTTTGAATGGATTTTCTGGAAAAATTCAGATTCCGACGAGTTGGCGGCGGTCGAAGACGGTTAGAGGGGTCGCCGGCGAGTAGTTAGGGTGGTTGCCTGGACTTGCATGGCCGGCGGGAGTGTTACCGGCGAGGGGACGCGTGGCGTGGCTGCATGCAGATGGAGGTGGGAATGAGGCCACGTGTGTCATTGGTGAGTCTGAGGGAGTGCCAAGTGTGGGTTAGGTGGCAGAAAGAGGGAAAGTGAGGTGGAGGACGTGTAACACATGCAGAGTGAGAGAGGGAGTGAGGTGGAAAGGTTCAAAACACACGCGTGGCAAGCCTTTTATGTGACAAGTGGCGTGGCTGGGACTTGGACCTGGACTTGGGCTTTGATTGGACTCTGGCCCACTTGAATTAATTTCAGACTAATGATGATTAATGGACTGATTAAGACTAAAAACCCTAATTAAACCTTAAACTAAAATCAAAAATAAAATCTAATTGGCATCTAATTAACTCTAATTAACAAAAAACGAAAATTAAACCTAAACTCCTAATTAAAATCTAATAACCCTAATTAATCCTAAAAATGAAACTTAAAAATAAAATCTAATTAATCTAAAAAATCTAAAAACTATTATAATATCTAAAAAAAATATTTTCTTAAAACCTTAATTAATTATGAAAAAACAAATAAAATCTAAAAAACATTTTCTCTATTATTATCTTTTTTATTCTATTAATTCTTTTTTTTAACAAAATAAAACTCTAATCTAAAAAAAAAACACTATCTATTATTATTATTATTTTTTTGTTTTTTTTACTCTTTTAAAAGAAAAAGAACTATCTCTCTATTAAAACTATTAAAAGAAATTAATCTCTAAAATTTATTAAAAAACTATAATATCTAAAAAATCTTTTTAAAAATCTATTAATTTCTAAAAAATGAAAAGAAAATTTATTTAAACTCTAAAAAATATTTTAAAACCTATTAAATCCAGAAAAATCCAATTAAGTGCATTAAAAATCCAGAAAAATAACAGAAAAATCCTAAAAATTGCCAGGAGGCCGATTAAACCGATTAAAACCCAATTGCGCAACCGTAGCGAAACCCGGGCACCGAGATGGCCTGAAAACACCAGGAACGAGCACCAATTCTCAACAGACTTCTTATTTCGACCGGCCTGAACTGCCTGAAACGCCAGGGGCTATAATCCCGATAAAAACCAATCTGAATGATAAAAATGCAATGCATGCCGTATACGAATGCGAATGCAAAATGTGTCGAAACATAAACCAGATATGAGGACCGGTTGGTCAAATTTTAGGGTGCAACACTATTATATAAAGATATAAAGACAAGGTCCTTCCTATAGGTAGGTCCTAAACTTAAGAAGATCGACTTGAATGGGATCAAGGATCAAAGGGGATAATGATGCAAATGCGAATGCATACGCACGATTGTTGGGATCATGCGCAGATTCTTCCTTTGGACGGATGCGATGCAAAAATGTAAATGCGGTAATATTAAATTGCTGAAGAATAAATTGCAAGGAAAGTAAACCATACACAAACGCATGAAAGCGCTGAAGTGTGTGAGAGTGAATGTGTCGTGGGGTGCACGATTAAGTTGTATTTTACGCTGTTGATTGTTTTTAGGCGAAGTTCATTTTAGTTTGAATTAGGAGAGAATGTTGATTGATTTTAGATGAGATTTAAAATTAAAGTCTAATAAGACGCTATGATGATTAATTTATTATGTAAAAAAAAATTGCTCTAATGTGAGAAGTTGATTATAAAAAAAGAGTTGTTTATTTCTTATATTTAAAAGTTTTAATAAAATATAAACTATATAAAAGTTTGATGAGTGAATAAAATTTAAAATGCTATTTTAAAATATTTAATTAATGATTAACACAATAAAAGAGATTATTATTATTTATTTTTAAAAAAAATCCAAGTTATTTAAGATTTATTGATTATTAAAAAAAGGGTATAAGATGTATCTAATAAAAACAAACTAAATTATTAAAATTATAAAAAAAAATTTGTTTTGGGTTAACTGATTTTAAATAAAAAAAACCAAAAGAGTTATTTATTTATAAAATTATAAAATGATTTGTTACATAAAGGTTGTTTAATTAAAACAATTATTATTTAATTAAAAATGAATTAGGGAAGGTTATCAGTGATTAAGGGATTAACACGGTGAGTGTAGTGGTGGTGAGTGATTAGTGAATGTGTGGTGTTTACAGCGTAATCAAAGTTCAGAAAAAAGGAATACGACGATGAACCCTAATTTCCCAACGAATCCCAAATCGATTCCCCTTTCGCCTTCCGTCTCTTTCCAATCATCTCCTTCAGTGTCTTCCATTCATCATCCCCCTCCAAGTTTTGATTCCTTTTTCTGTTACCTGCGACACAGCACAAAGAATAATAGGTTCAGTGGTTGTTACAAAAAATGAAGCTTTACCAAAGATTAGCGACGGCGGCGCCGGATACGACGAAGGTAGGTGTTTCGTAGGTTTGGGTTACGGCGGCCTGAGGCAAGCTTCGTCAAGGGAGAAGATAAGTTTCCTCTCTCGATCTCTCAGGTTACGAGCCTTTAGGGTTTCTTCGTGATTTTGCTTGTTACGATCGTTTCCAATGTGCTCCTCTTTTCCTGTGGTCTCCTTTTATAGGCCCTTGAATGAAAACAATTTTGAATGATGACTTGAATGCTGACTTGATTGTTGATTGGGATTTTCCACTTTGGGTTAAACCGGATTTGAAAACCTTCCTATTTCATCGATTGTAGTAATTGATATTCAAATCTTTGATTTGCGATTCAATCTTATTTGATAGCATCTTCTATTATTCCATGAATATTCTCTAATCGTTTCTTTTGATCATGACTTGGCAGGTGTGGAAAGCAAACGTCTTAGGCCAAAAGATGGATTAACAGCCCAAAAGGAGAGCTTGCACTTGATGCAAAGATGTTGGTGATTGACTCGTATTTTTGTAATCGTCGTGATAGTTCTTCATTTTCTTGGAAAGTAACTCTATTTGTCACGACTGTACTGATGATAATAATCATAATCAGGTTCTGTCAAGGTTGTATCAGGAAAACCACATGCAACAACAGTGGCATTGGCAATAGCGAATCCAATATCGGCCTCTTCGGAGCAGGAGCACCATTCACACCATCTCCAGTCATTCCATAAAGGTATTTCCTTTCTTGTAGCTGAATTGGCTTTAGTAATTGAATCATCTTCGACGTTGTCATTTAACATAATAAAAGGGTAACACTTTGTCTACCTTCTATCGTCTGATTGAAATCCATGTTAACACTTAGATTTCTGTAATTCACAGCATATGTTCCCTTATCCAGACATCGAGCAAAACCGTCATGCGGGGAAGTGGTTAAGTCGATTCTCATATCCCTGCTTGATGTAATTGGCAATGTGACAAACAATGAATCTGTTGAAGCTGCTGTTGTTTTTGATAGGTATTTTACTGGTGTGCATGATTCTAATCATGGTTTTGAAATGAAAGTTGGTGAGTTCTGCATTTAGCTTTATGGATATCATTGAATCTGATGTTGTGCTTTCCTTTTGTGTGAATAATGTTGTTGTAGGTATGTATGTGATATGTATTGTTTCAGTTCTGTTTGATGCGGGCTGGTGGGAGATGCGTGGTGGAAGAGGTTCGGAAAGTTTCAAATTTGTTCGGAGTTTTATTGGTCTTGCTTCTTTTTCTTCTATTGTGGAACTAACTATAACCAAAATCTCTCTGAATCCTTCAGACTTCATCATTAATAACAATTCTCTGTTTTTAACATCTGCAGGGTAGAGGTCGGTGCTAAAGCAAGATGCTGCTGCTGCCAAAAAAAAGTGTTGAATGCTCCATCGAGATCACGATTCCGGAATAGTGACGGTGCCTCCCATTTCCAGTCGGACATGCTTGGTATGTTTCAATTCTTTCTCTTGCAAACACTTTGCTATCACTTATGTTGACTACTTGGTCTTGCAATTATGTTCACAGGTGAGGAATCTGAATGGATTCAGAGACAAACCGATGGCTTTGGCAACTTCAAAAAGGAACGTGAATCATACTACCTCCAAAAGGTTGTCGTTCCTCCTCATCATATGGCAAACTCTCCTTCGATGTTAACCAGTAGCGGTTCAATCCGTCGTATAGGGAATAGGGTAATCTTGTAAACGAAATAGTTCCCTTTTGGGTAAACATGAGTTGCGGTGTATTTGAAATACTTTAGATTTGTACGTTAATAATTCACCACTTCTTGGTTACCGTATTCGAATTTTCTCTTATAATACGGTGGATAGGTTTGGATACTACACTTCCTTCTTCTCCATGGTGCCTGTTTTCTTTTGCACGACCAGTATTCACTTCAAAATAGTAATGAGCGGCTTGCAAATGGTGCCTTGATATATACTTGCAATTATTTGTAACTGTTTGTAGTTATTTGATCATGGCCCTTGCGTCATCGAACTTCCAGTCAATTTAGAAAAATAAAACAAACACCAATTTGCCGAAATGAGTATCACTTTGGTCTTGAGATGCTTTGTTATAATGCTTAGACACCTGTCTTCTGGCATTTTTCAAATCAACAGTGTGCACATCTTGCGCCACACATCACTTCTCAAACTTCAACTCTTGTAAGTTGAGCGGATTTGAATTATATGGTACTGTTCCATTGAATTGCGTTCAACTATAATGCTTGAATTTGATTTGAAGTTCGAGTTTTGCATTCGGATTTGTTAACTTGGAAGTGTTGTGTTTTTATAATAAAGAACCTTGTGAGCCTTCGAAGCTTAAAACTCTGATCCATGGGAGACGCCACTATGGCTGGATCTTGACTTTTGGATGCTTGACTCGTGCTTAGACTTGCACTTAATTCTTGAACCTTGGAATCAATCCTGTAGGAAATCGTGGGTCCTTGAACTTGGTGAGACTTGACAAATCTTGACAAAAAAACGGCATAAATCCCAATCTTTGAATAATAGGCCGTTATATGTATTATTTCGTGACTCCAGCAGTAACCTATCTTTCACAAAACAAAACAAACAAGTTGGTTAACACGGTTAGCTATGCATAATGATTGACTTAAATGATATGCAAGAAAAAAATGCCCGAGGAGGTGGGATCTTAAGATCAAAAATTAGGGTGTGACACCGTGCTGACGGGGATTGTTATCCGTGTTGACGAAAATTGCTTACCTGTGATGGACAGTGATTGCTACCCATGCTGACGGTGATGGTTATCTGTATTGACGGATCGTACCCTGTGTTGACAGTGATTATTATCCATGTTGACGGATTTGTTACCTGTGTTGACAGTGATTGTTGTCCGTGTTGACGGAAGTGTTACCTATGTTGACAGTGATTGTTAGCCGTATGGATGGAGTTATTACCCATGGTCGACGGAGTTGTCCCTAGTAAAGTCAACAATGATTGTTATCCGTGTTGACGGAGTCATTACCTGTGATTGACAGAGATCGTTATTCCAGTTATGGACAGAATTGTACCCGTGGTGATGGAGTCTCTCCTAGTGTTGACGAAGTTTAGTTCAGTTGTGGACGGAGGTGTTTCTTGCAAAGTTAATTCGATGCATGTGACGTCACACAGGGGGTTGATGTTGAAGTCCAAAGTTTTGTCAGAGGATTGATTAGTTGTCGCCGTAACAACTGGGTTCAGCACAACGGATGTTGTTCCCCAAGCAGTTTTTGCTGTGTATTTCTGCGGTTGGCAAATTTTCGAGTCTCTTGGTATTCAACCATCTTCTACCTCGATTGTTTGAAGGTCGTTCGCTCTTCACACAGTCGGGTCCAAGCCGTTTGAATAGGGGCAGCTGTTGCACCCCAAAATTTGCTCAACCTTTTCTTACCTGGTTTATGTTTCATTGCATTAACATTTGCATAGTTATATCATTTGCATATCATGGTATCATTCATATAGTAGGGGATCAAGTGTGATTCTTCTCAAGAGAAGCCTAACAAGAGGTCTCATTCAAGATTGAGAAGTTATCAAAGTCATCAGAAGTTGGTTTGAATGCCTAAGGGTTTAGATGTTTGAGTGTGAATCTTCTCCTAACTTGAGGATCAACTGAAGACCATCAGAGGGTTGTGAAGTGTTGAATGAGAGAATAGGATGTGTATGGAGCGCATAGAATGCCTAGAGGGCCATGGGAGAGCTTAATCAAGTCATTGTGTCAATTGCAAGAGTCACAGTTGCAGTGCAAGCAATTAGGGTTTCATCTGGGTTAATTCTAGGTCAACTGTGCAATTGAAGGGTATCGAGGCCTACTTTTAGGTCACGGAGTTCATGAAATGATGTGATAAGACATTTTTGGTGTTGTGCCAAGATCAAATCAAGAAGATTCAAGAGTGTGGGAAGTTGCTGAATTAGGGTTTCAGTGCAAAATTCCCTGTTTAGTGCCTAACTTCAAGACCACATAAGTCAAGATACAAGTTTCAAATGGATCTTTGGCCAACATGTAACTTGTAGAGCATCTCAATACCTTTAATTTGAGTACTATATGTCCTCAAGAGGATTTATAGAACTCAAGATATGACCTAGACAAGTTACAAGTCCTCAGATGCCACTGAAATTTGTCTGTGAAAATCATATGACTTCAAAGCTATTTCTAACCTAGAAGGAGGTTTCATCTGAACTTTTGGCCAACATGAAAGTTGTTCCTCATGACCGTAGCTTTCTAAATTGTATTAGAAGTATTCCATATGATGTGTAGAACTCAAGTTATGAGGTTTACAAGTCAGGGGTATTTTGGGAAAGTGAGATTATAGGTCATTTTCAATTATAGGTCATTTTCAATCATAGGCCAAAATCTCCAACTTGCACTTGTCAAATGCAATTTTGTTCAACATGAAAGTTGTTCAAAATTGGGTTTTTAGGCTAGCAAAGAGGTCATTATGGATGGATTAAGCTCATAGAAAGACTTGGTTTGAAATGGTTTCAAAAGGGGAAATTTTCAAATGAATTAAGGAGGGAAAATGCCAATTTTGAGTTATAGGACCAAAACATGTCAAGTAACTACATTTTTTGAATGGAAATTGAATTTTAGACACTTTGGCGTTACCATAATTTTGAGTTTAGACCAAGTTTCATGAGGTGTCATGTAGTTGCTTCAAATGCAAGTTACATAGCCAATTCATTTTACAATGTAATTCAGGCTGTGCTATCAATCCAATTTCACTCTAAAATCAATTTGCAAGCTAATAGAACCTTCTAGAGCAAGTGACACAGCCTGAAATCGTGACTGTTACATTGGATTTCAAGGAAAAATCAGAAATTGCAATTGGCTGGATTGGGCTTCAAACACACTTCAAAAGCCCATAAAAACATTCTATATATTCATTGCAGTGAATTCAGAGTGGTTTTGGCTTTCATTTTGGGGAAGAACACTGAAGTTGCAGTTGAGTTTTCAAGAGGAGCAAGTGAAACCGTGTTTTTAGTTCTAGACTGATTCAGAGCAAATTGAAGCTTACAACATCTTTCTCTTGTATCATTGAATGATTCTGGAAAGTTTTGAAGGAAGAATCAAGCTCTAAGCACCTTTGTTACTAGATCTACAACAGGTTAGTAACTTTCAAAATTCCACATGAATTAGCATGATGTAGTTAGATTTGAACTTGTGGTTAGGATCTAGACAAGATGTAGATCATTTTAGGATCAATTTGGAAGCAATTGGTGATGTTTGATCATGAGGTGCCATTTCTGTTTTGATTCGAGTAGATATGATCTTAAGGCTATAACATGATTTGGATAGATCAGGATGATTAGTGTAGCACAAGGATGATTTCTATGATCTTAATTGTGCAATTGGTGATGTTTGATCTAGATGCTATTTATGAACATTACTTCGTGTTTTAAAATCCATGGAGAGTTAGGACATTTGGATAATAGATTTGAATTCCTGATGAAATTTGGAGTGAGATTGGTATGAGGTTTGGAGTTTCTGGACAACTGTAACCACCTGTAACCACCTGCTCGCCGGAGAAGACGACCGGAGTCTTCTCCGGCCACCGTCCCTGATCTCCACTCAGGCCAGCCTGTGAGTTGGAGAAGATGAGTCCATAGCCATCAGATCTTGCCTTTGACCTTGATTGACCACCAGATCCAATGGACGTGTTTTAATGTGAGAAGTGAGATTTTGGAACCAAAACGCAGGCGTTTCATTAAATGAGGTGGCATGCTCTCAGCGCTTGGATTGCTTGACCAGTCTCCTCATCTTGTGGCTTATGTTTTATTCTGAGTTTTTAATTTCTTTTATTCCATTTTGTTTATTTTAAATGCTTTATTGATTCAAAAAATCACAATAAATTTAATTTTGATCCAAAAATTATTTCAAAAATATCTCCATGATCTTAAGAGAATTTGTGATTTTCGGAAATCAATAAAGTGCATTTTCATGCATTTTTCAATTTAATTTGATTTTTCTCATTTTGTTTAATTCTTTAATATTTGCATAATTGTCCATCTGTTTTGTTGAATTTTTTTCTTCCAATTGGTGATGAATTTGGCTTTGCTTTTTTAGTATGTGTTTGGGTAGACATGTATGCTCCCTTAGGATTTTTGTTGGATTTTTAGAACAACTTTAGGTTCTGTTTTAGGTGTTGAGATTAGAGCCTTCCCAAACTTGTGGATTACCTTGATACCTTTCAATCTAGAAATTATTTAGGTGACTTAGAAGTTGAATTAGGCTTTGATATTTTAACCCTAGGTTTTTCAAACATGTATGTTCCCCTAGGAATTTTATTAGAATTTTACAACTTCGTTTTCTATTTTAGTTGTATTTTGCAAGTTGCATGTACTTGTGGTGTTCTATTTTGGGTGCCTTGGCTTGCTTGGTCTTGTTGGTGATCTTGGAGCTGGATTTGCTTGGTTTCCTTTTTGGGAGGTCTTCTGGACTTGATGTATTCAATGTGTCTTGAATATTGGAGCTTGGATTTGAAGTTTCCTTTTCTTTTAGGAGTTGCTTTAGGAGCTTAGGAAATTAGGGTTTTAAGAAGAGCCATTAGAGCTAGTTTTGATTCTTTCATCAAACATAGAATGCATTGTGTGCTTCTATTCTATCCAATGATGTAAAGTCCTCCTAGGGAAACTCCATCTCTCCTTTGGAGGGATGTGTGGTATGCCCATAGTTGAGTAGAACTTTAAGGATACCCTTCCATTTCAATATTGGTACTTGATGATTTCCTTTGGTTTTCATTTGGTTCTCAACATTACAACCTTGATCTTAGTGATTATTCTTTGCTTGGAGTGTGCTTGCTAGAGCTTGAAGATGAAGTTTGCTATAGCTTGAAGATAGAAGCTAGCTTGAAGATGAAATCTTTTGCTGTCAACTTTGCTGTCAAGAAGATTTACTGTTTAGAGCTGCTGCTGCTGTCGAGTATTGAAGTTGCTGTCTGCTGAAGACTGTTGTTGCTGTTGTTGCTGCTTTCTCTGCTTCTTTTCTTTTGTTGTATTGTCTGTTTGCTTGTGTTGATTACCTCTAGGTTTGAGGTGGATCTTGTCTCCTCTTTCCTGTTGTTTTCTCCCTTGCCTCACTTGTACTATTGCATAGCATGCATTTTACTGTTTACTATTTACTGCTTGCTTTCTTTTGTTGTTTCCCCTAGGATCTCTGATTTCCTCTGTGCAAGAGGGAATTATGACAGACATTAGGTTTTGACCCATGCATGATAATTGTAGGTAGATTCCCTTTCAACCATAGTTTTAGGGTGTCTTTCTTTTCTCATCTCAAAACAATTCAAAAACACAGTAATAAGGTTAATTGAAGTCGTGCTTTACGAGCCTTAAGCTATCTGGGAAAAGGTTGGTGGAGGGTCTCTCTCCAGTAATCTGGATGTTAGTGTGGTACCCTTTGGGTGACATACGAAGCGTTCACTCCTGGGTCATAGTCTCTAGTGCGAATGAGATTGCAAACATCCTAAAAAACAGTTCTTTCGTAAAAAACTCAAACAAACATTCAAACTCTGTTTTTGTCCTCTTGGACCTTTAATCAGTAAAACCGTTTCTTAAAGAGATAAAAAACTGTTAGACAAGCTTGTGTCTTCCGTAGCCCGAACTACGTTTGCTTTGATATTTCATGCCGTATGAAAGTACGTAGGCACGAGATGCGATATCTCGGCGAGCAACTTTCCCCCCCTTAACCCGTAGTTAGGCGAACTACGTTGACTCTGATTTCTCGTTTCAGACGGGAATACGTAGGCATAAAGTGTGATACTTTGCCGAGTCATTTTCTGTTCTTTTTAACCCATACCTTTAGAGCAGATAGATAAACATACCCCAGATAGAAAACAAGCGTGGATCCCGTCGAGTACGACGGACGTGAGGGGTGCTAATACCTTCCCCTTGCGTAACCGACTCCCAAATCCAGGATTTGGTTGTGATGACCATTCCTTTCCCTCTTTGCGTTAGGTTTACTCTGAGCGTTTCCTTTCCCTCTTGTGGGATAAATAACGCACGGTGGCGACTCTTCTGTCATAGTCGGCGCCGATTTTCGCAGTAGCGACAGCTGGCGACTCTGCCGGGGACTCTTGTTCCCTATGCGAGTCAATCCTAGCGCTTGTCTTCCCGTCTGGGGTTTTGTATGTATTTATCTTTCTGGATTTACTTTCAGTACTATATATTATTGTTGTTGTGCTTTGGGTAGAGGGTTAGTTTGAGAGATAAGCCGGACCTGGGCTTGAGTGCACATAGACTTCGAAGTAGAGAGTAGTGGTTAGCCTGCTTGCTTTGCTCGCACCAGCTAGCTACGAAATTTACACTCAGACGAGATTCTCTTTGATGGCATCTTGCCTGGCCCTTTGGGCTCGACAGGTTGTTGGATTTGAGGGTTGTTGACTCTGGGAACCTATCATTTGGGATTCGGCTAAGTGAGGCCTCTTCAAGGGTTGATGATGCCACACCTTCTGGGTATCGTATCATCGCTCTTGAAAGTCTGTGACGCTGATGACCGCATAGGATGCCGTACTTCGTCTGCGAGTTAAGTACATACCTGTGAGAGGGTAGTGTTGCACCCCAAAATTTGACCAACCGGGTCTCGTATCTGGCTCGAGGTTTCGACGCATAACCGCATTCGCATCTGCATATCGCATACAGTGCATTTCTCATTTGTTTTGATTTTATCAGGATCACAGCTCTCGTCTCGTGTTTCAGGTGTTTTTTATCAGTTCAGATAGGTAGAATCGTATTTTTGGGATATTTCGGTGCCCGTTTATTTTTACCGGCTATTTTGGTGCGCTCTCGTGGTTTTATGTGTCGTTCTGTGCTTATTTTGTTCCTCTGGGAATTATTGTGATTTTTCTGGATTTTATTGGCTATTTTTAGGGTTTAAATAGTTTTTTTTTATCATTTTTAGGATTTAATAGGATTTTTAATAGTTTTTAATTCTTTTTAATTAGATTTTTAATCATTTTAGGATTTAATAGATTTTTTAGGAATTTTTAGAATGTTAATGGTTTTTTAAATAGTTTTAAATAGCTTTTTAATCTTTTTTAATATAGATTTTTCCTTATTAAATAAATAGCATTTTCTTTTTAGAATAAATAATAGGGTTAATGGAAATTAAATGTTTTTTTAGATATAGAATAATAATAGTTTTTTCTTTTATTAGTAAATAGAGTTTAATAGAAAATATAGTTTTTTTTAATAGTTTTATTAGAATAATAGATTTTCTAGGTTTTATTAGGAATTAATTAGTGGGATTATTAGATTAGGATTAATTGAGATTTAGTTAGGATTAATTAGTGGTAATCATTTTCATTAGTTTTTAATCCATTTTAATCAATCAATTTAATATTGTTTCACTTCATTTTCAGTTTTTTGTGAGATTTTTATCAGTTTTTTGGTGGGCCTCAATTTCAGTTCGCAGTCCAGAATAAGCCCAGCATCAGTCCAGAATTTGTCCAGTAATGTCCAGCAGAATCTGGAAGTTTCCAGAAGCATCCAGCACAAAGCAAGGGTATAAGATCTGCAGCACACGTGTTGCACAAGGGAGGACCCCACGTTACGCTTCAGAATCACGCCACCTCACCTCAGAGCCTCTCTCTCACCCTGCCACGCATCACACCACGCGTCTCACATGCGGTGAGCCCTCCCACTACCTTGCCACGTGCCTCCCTCCTAGCCCCCACCGGTTGCATGGCCGGCGGCCATGCAACCACCGTACCCGTCCATCGTCGGCGACACTAACCTATTCCGGCCACCAAAGCTTCGCCGGAAAACACAAATCTCCAGATTCCGGCCAACATTCATCTCCTACCTCCATCTCCTCCGATCAACAACCACTTCCGGCCACCATCGATCACACCAGAAACGCCCAAAATCCCAGAATCATCACTCAACCACCGCGTACCTCCAACGATTCCTTCAAACTACATGCATCCTTCAACAACCGTCAGCGAAGGACTCAAACACGTTCCAGAAATCTCTTCAAATCTCCAACGCGTTCATCTCAAGGTTCTTCAGAAAAATCCAGGTCCTTCATCATCGAGTTCACCATCTCCAGAACGAAGCTTCAGCGAATGTCATCAAGAATCTCCAACAGTTCTAGAATTTCATCATCTTCGTTCTGATTTCTGGAACCGTTCAAGATCCGTTAACATGCAATCTTCATGGATCTTCAATTAATTCTCAGGTTCAACCGTTCAGCAAGAATACTCAGCTTCACCTTCATGTTCATCGCGATCTCCAGAATACTCCAGACATTTCCAGAATTTCGTTCATCAAACATTCACTGAACATCTCCATCAACACCATCAATATAGATCCATTCGTCCATTTCCAGGGTTTGTCTTCAACAATCTTTGATCAGATGTCAAGAAACATTCCAGAACCTTCAACGGTCTTCTTCAAAGTTCGTCGTTCTTGCAAGAACATCACAGGTTCTTCTTCAACTAACCCAGAATCTTCAAGAACCTCGTCACCATCAGAAATTCCAATCATTTTTTTTATTTGGATGTTTCTGGAGTTTGGTTTGTGAAAGAGATATAGAGAGAGAGGTGGAGACGAAAGGAAGAGAAGAAGGTTGATTCTGAGAGAGAAAGCTGAAACGGAGAGAAGTGAGGGACGGCGCCGTTTGGGGTAGGTGAACAGTAAGAGGAAAGTAAAGGGAATTAGGGTTTCTTTTCTGCTGAAGTGGAAGTGGATTGACTCGTGGGCCTTGGGCCCAATACGTCTTTCACCTGCACCTCCGTTTTGCCCAATTTCCCCCTCCCCGTTTTGTTTTTCTGATGTTTTTGTTGGGCTGGGCCCAATTCTGTTGGGTTTTCTTTTACTGACTGCACACCCCCTGTATTATACTTGCACCCGCTATCCTTTATTCTTTTTTAAATACTTTTTGTAATAGTTTTTTGAGAAATGCTTAGAAAAGAATATTAGAAAAGAAAAAGGAGAAACATATTTGAAAAAAATATTGAAAAGAAGAAAATATGAAAGAACATGAGAAAAAATAAAGAGAAAAATATTGTGAAAAAATGGAAAAAGAAAAGAAATATTTTGAGAAAAGAAAAAATATTTTGAAAGAAAAAGGGAGAAAATGATTGGAAAAGAATAAAAAATATTAAAGTAGGTTTAATATTTTTAGAGTACATTTTCTTTTAGGATATATTGCCATAGAGTTTGTTTTCCTTTTAGAGGTAGTTTTAGAAGCCCACGTGTTAAGGGGCTATTTTCCATTCGATTTTTCAGGATAGGATAGGATAGTATTTCCTAGGAGATTCATTTTCTGTATTCACCCATTGTAATCATTTTTCAGAGATTAATAAAACGAGATTTGAGCTGTGGTCCCGAAAGTAGCCGAACTACAGCTGCTCTGATTTCTCGTACCAGACGAGGATATGTAGGCATAGGATGCGATATCCTAGCGAGCACACTAACAACTAACTTTTGTTCTCTCGCGGCTGTGCGACCGAGACTTTCCCGCTGACGACTAATTGAGTACCCCTTTTTCTCTCTTGCTCGAGGGCATTTGAGACCAAACCGTAGTTTTGCCCATAGGTTCCCGACCCTGTGAAACCAGTTGTTTTTCTCACTGCTGTGTGAGAATACCTTGTTTAGCCGTAGTTAGCCTGAACTACGTAAAGCTCTGATCTTCCATACAGTATGGAAGTACGTAGGCACAAGACGCGAGGTCTTGGCGAGCCAATTTTCCCTGTAGTCCCGAACTACGTTGACTCTGACTTTCTCTCTTGAGAATACGTAGGCATAGAGTGCGACGCTCTATCGAGTCAATTCCCTTCCGTTTAGATTTAGCAGCCGTAGATAGATTGTTTTGCATCCTTTAGACAACCCAAGCAAGCGTGGATCCCGTCGAGTACGACGGACGTGAGGGGTGCTAATACCTTCCCCTTGCGTAACCGACTCCCGAACCCAGGTTTTGGTTGCGATGACCATACCTTTCCCCGTTTTTTGCGAGGTTTACTTCGAGCGTTTCCTTTCCCTCCGTGGGATAAATAACGCACGGTGGCGACTCTTCTGTCAGCCGGCGCCGATTTTCGCAGTAGCGACAGCTGGCGACTCTGCTGGGGACTGCGATAGTTCCCTACACGGGTCTACTGGGGATCCAACGTCCCCTGGCTGCTAAGGACTACGATAGTCCTTATGCATGTGGGATCCAACGTCCCCTAAGAGAGAGTCAATCCTAGCGCTTGTTTGCTTGGCTATTTGGTGCTTATTTATTGACATTATCTGTTGCTGTTGGGGCGTTACGGGTGTTCTATGATTGAGATAAGCCGGACCTGGGCTTGAGTATGCACCTAGATATAGTTGCGGAGAAGTAGTAGACGAACCTGTCTGCTGAGCAGGCACAGTTCCCTACGAAAATCTGCGCTCAGACGAGGTTCTCGCAGAGGTGCTCCTTTCCGGTCCTGAGGATCTGAGGGGAGTCCAGACGTGAGGATTGTCGACTCTGGGAACCGATCATTTGGAAGTTAGCTAAGTGAGGCCTCTTCAGGACTTGATGATGCCACTCCTTCTGGGAATCGTATCGTCAGTTTTGAAAGTCTGTGACGCTGACGACCGCATAGGATGCCGTACCTTGTCAGATATAGGTCCACACCTGTGAGTGGGGGGCTTTTTTGTGCAGGAAACTTGACTTCCAACCTACCCGTTATTCTGGTCTTCTCTTCAGAGCAACTGTACTCCGTCAGCAGTACAGCAGTATTTAGATTATGTGGGGGCTGTGATCCCGTGTTTGTTGCATTGCATTGCATTTGCATAGGCATCTTCGCATCATATTGCATACCATTTGCCAGCTAGTCAGAGCTCTTATCCAGCCGTTATTTTGATTCTGAAGGTGAGTGTTGAGGACGACCAAGAGGTTGAAGCAGATTTAAAGTAGATTTGAGCAGAATCGAGTATCGAAGTCAGCTGAAGACCATTGGTAGCTATGTCAGAGAGCAGCTTCCAGTTTGTTGATACCTTGTCAGGTTTCACCGTGACGTCCAATCCTCTGTATGGATCTCCGCACGACGAAGACTTTCCGCAAGTGAACAACCTTACTGTAGCTCAGCTTGTGCAGCCATCTGTTGAAGACCAAGGTCTGCGTGAGCAGTTTGTTGCCCAAGTTGAACGTTCTCCTTCTGTTGATGTCTCAGACTACCAGGGTTTTGCCTTCCCTGTGCCAAAGCCCCGAAGAGAGGTCCCGACAGCAAAGAATGAAGACCCATTAGCTCCCGTGTATGCTGAAAGGTTTCGTGCATTAGATGAGAGATTCAAAGCCTTGAAAGGTAAAGACGCTGTTACTCCTAGTGCTGCAGATATGTGTCTGGTTCCTGGCCTAGTGTTACCTCCGAAGTTCAGAATGCCGAGGTTTGAAAGGTACAAAGGAGATAGTTGCCCGAGGCAACATTTGGTGATGTTCTGCCGAAGAATGACTTCATTTGTGCACAACGACAAGCTGATGATTCATTGCTTTCAAGATAGTCTGACTAGGGCACCTCTGAGTTGGTATATGCAGTTAGAGAGAAATCAGATTCAGTCATGGAGGGATTTAGCCAGAGCTTTTCTGAAGCAGTACGACTATAATCTTGACGAAGCTCCTACTCGCGTGCAACTGCAAGAATTGTCTCAAGGGAACAATGAATCTTTCAGAAAGTATGTTCAGAGATGGAGAGAATTTGCTGGTAGAGTGCAACCACCGCTCCTAGACCAGGAGCTGAAAGGCATGTTCGTAAACTCCTTGCAGAGCCCGTACTTCGAAAGAATGTTTGAAACCGCACCAAATTTCTCTGAGTTGGTAAGGATGGGAGAGCGCATCGAGTATGGTGTAAAGACTGGAAGAATCCCGAATGTTTCAAGAGGTCAGGCCGGTGAAACTGAATCTCTCTATAGCTCTAAATCTGAAGATGAAACTATGATCAATGCGGTCCTGACAGATGTTGGATATCCTCAAGTCAAATCGGTGAAATCTGTTGGTTCTCCGTCTTCTCAGCGGTCAGTATCTTCTGCGTCTCGTTATTCTGGACAGACAACTGTGCCTGGGGCACCCCATCGGGAACCTTATGTCGCTCCTCTTGCAAGTCCACGAGCCCGTGGCCGAGGTTATCAGAATCAGCGTCAGAATCAGAACCGACCTCGTAACAACTTGGAACGAAGGAACGCTCCTTTCCATCCAGTACCTGTGTCGTATAGCCAGATTCTTCCGCGTTTGATTCAGAATTCTTTGGTGGAACCAAGAGCTCTCAAGCCTGTTCCAGAACCTTACCCTCCAGGATACAATCCCCACATTCAGTGTGGTTATCATGGTGGCTCTCCAGGGCATTCAACGGAAGATTGTAAAGCATTTCAGGCGAAGGTACAACAGTTGATTGACCAGGATCGCATTTCCTTTCGAGTAGGATTTCTGTTGGTTCATCCCAACCGCTCAGCTGCCTAAGCTCATAGACTCGGAAAGTATTCTCCAGCAAAAGCCAGTGATTCAGACAGGCAGGCGCCTCAGCATTGGCAGTCCTCAGACCTTGTTATCATTTGCATTTGTAGTTTCTTTTCTGTTAGTTACTACCTGCTTTCAAACATTGTATGTTTCGAATGGTGATAATAATAAAGTGATTATGCATCTTTCTGAATTAATCATGTCGCTGTCGCTCATTTACTGCATTGCACTGACACTTGCATTTTATTCACTCCACTTTATCACTGTGACTAGCAAAGATTAGAGGGAGGATGACGAAATAAACTCATAACCGAGGATCATACGCTTTCAGATAAGACCTTACCGATGACGTACAAGGCATTGATTCCAATTCCCCAAACACCGGAGAGATAAGGAAGAGAATCCCTTGTTAACCACTTCGAGCCAAGAAGTAGGAGTTCCTTTCGGACTTTTCAAACCCTCACATCTTAACCCGGGGCAGGGTAGTTGTCAGTTAGCTTGACCGAGCATTCAAGTCTTACAGAGAAGTGTTGTCTTTCAAGGACCAATCAGTTTATACCTTTCAAGAGGTCATATCTCACCAATCAGGAGTGAGACAGTTACAATCCTTTCGGAGCAATCAAGACAACCAGTGTCACACGACTTTGTTCCAAAAGAAAGAAGAAAGAAAGCCCGCTAAGTAAAAAGAAAGAAAAAGCTAGAAAGCTAATACTTAGGCAAAAATTAGGGCATCCCGCTGGACTTCAAAAGAAATCGAAAAAATCGAAAAGAACTCAAAATGAGTCAGTCCAGGCAAAAATTAGGGAATCAAAAGAATGAAAAAGAGGGATTAAAAAGAAAATTTTCCCCGGCAAGTCAAAGTCGTGTACACAGACACCGAAAGCGAAGAAGGAGTAACTATCACTCTAGAAGAAAAGCTTTATGAGTTCCTTAACTGTGGGTCTTACCATTCAACATACCTCTCGAAGAGGCGAGCGCTTGTGCCAAGTTAACTGAACCTTAGGATCGGAGATCATCACGTAGAAGGGGTGGGTACAAATCAAAATTTGAGCCAAATATCCTTTGTTTCACGAACCGTGAATCCGACCACGATACAACCCTTAAAAGACCTAATTGAGGCAGGGTTAGTCTGAAGCGCATTACGATAAGGTTGAGTAACCTGACTCCTTCTTGACTTGCTAGTCACATCCTTGTTGTATTTTTCACTGACCACATAAGCACTACGTTTGAACTCTGGTTCATTCGTCACTCCCAATCATTGCATGTAAATGAGTGACAGCTCAAATTTTTTCAAAATCTGCATAACCACTGCATTAAGATTACCATTCGTGAACAGACGATTCTAATTGCAGGTTAGTAGTTGACATAAAAGAAATTCCATCAAGGAATAATCAAGCAGGACTGAGTAATTCAGTAGTCTGAACCAGAATGGTGTATGTTGTGAAGCCTTGTGAATCAGGGGCATTGACTTCCAGCAAGTTCAGAATCAGTTAGTCTGAGGATAAACCCCGAAGCTTCAGTTGATCAGGGGCAGTTTATTTGAGAAGCAGTTGATCAGAAGTGAGTCTTCTCGAGAGCCAATCAGGGGCAATCATTCAGAATGTGGATATTTGAAAGCAGATACTTCAGGTGGATAATCAGATCGGGTTAAGTCGCTAGAACGCTCATTCAGGGGCAAGTCACTGCTGAGAAAGTGTTGAAACCAACTGGGTTAATGGAGATTGAATTCTGTTGTTGTACAGATACCGGGGCAAATATTCTCGAAGTCGTCTCGTAGCATGCTGTTCAGAGCAAATATTCCCAAGAGTTGGATTGGGACAAGTTGAATTGTACTGGGGCAAGATGTTCAAGCCAGTCTTGTTATCCCCAGCTGAGTGCACTGGGGCAAGTTGTTCAAACCAGCCTGTTTATCCCCAGCCGGAGTTAAGTATCGGGGAATCATGTCAATACCCTTATCAAAAACCTCCTAAGAAGATCTTGTTGTCGTTGGATCATTTGTTGCGTGTCAGTAACTAGTCGTTTCCAAAGTCCAGTTCTCGCCTGGCAAACCGGTAACCAGTTCTCGTCTGGCCCACCCTTCTGTAAGCATCAGTTCCCGTCTGGTGCAGTTTATTGTAAGCATCAGTTCCCGTCTGGTGCAGTTTATTGCAACCAGTTCTCATCTGGTCGCCGTTTCTTCCAGAGTTGTATCAGCTCTCGCCTGGTACATGCCATCGCGTAATCAGTTCTCGTTTGATCATCGTGCGTTTAACCTGTGTGTTATACCAGTTCTCGTCTGGTGTGCGTCAGCTTTCAGCCAGTTCTCGCCTGGTTGTCTATGCCTCAGTCTGTTATCCAGTCAGCCCCGTCTGATGTTCAAACCAAATCAATTTTCCTATCGGTTCTCGCCTGGTAGTCCACCCCTGAATGCTAGTTCTCGTCTAGTATTTCTTATATCTTCCACTTTGTACATAATCCATGTCTATTCTAAACCAGAAAATCAAAAACCTAAAGGTATCTGACACAGTATTTCCCAATGACCCGCATGTTGTCATGTTCCCCGATACGAAGCTCGACGGATACCAGTGCCCCGAGCAATGTTGAATTCCTTGTAGATGTTGTTAAATCAGAATTGCCACTCTTCAGCAGATGAAAGTTGCTTAGTATCCCCGGAAGAGTCGAGATCGTATTTTACCCCGTATCAGAGTAGGATCAGAAGGATCCTCAGCAGATTAAGATCGACATCCTTGATAGTAGGGGCATTTCCAGCAGTGTGCTGCGCGCAATCAACCACAGTTTGGATCAATCCCCGCAGAGTACAATCAGTTGTCAATGGTTTGAAGGAAGCATCCCCAAGCAGAGTTGTTTTCTTTCCCCAGTGAAGTCGTCAAGCAGGGTTGCCTTTTCATTTCTCCAGCAGGACGGTTATTCCCAGCGGATTCGATTTCCCGTTTCCAGCATTTATTTTGCTGAGATTGTTCTGTGACTCTGGTTCATCCCCAGTAGAGTTGGCATTGCCTTCGGCATTTATTTTGCCAAGCGGTTCTCAGACCTGGTGTTCTCTGGCAGCTCGAGCCTGCATTAGCATTCGCATATATAGTCATTGCTTTTATACAAACATATAGTATTTCCATGCCATCTGGGCATCGCATTTTCAAGCAAAACGCATAGCATTTAACACTGCATAGCATTTAACATTGCATAGCATTGTGCATGATTGCACAGCATTTAGTATAAACGCATATCATTCCCACCATGTGGGGCATGGCGCAGAAGCATATGCATCATAAGCATGATCTAGGTTACTATCATTCTTGTTTTACAGGTGTTCCACCAAGAGACCAGTTGCTCAGGACGATTCCTGGTATTCTCTCCAACGAGGTCGATTTCTTGAGATGATTCCCAAGACCCCGGTGTAATCCCCACAGTCGCTCACTCAAGATGATTTTTGAGATCCCCAGCGAAGTCTTCAGTTCAAGACGATTCTTGAATTCCTCAGCAGAGCCGTTTGCTTAAGATGATTCTTAAGACCTCAGTACAGCTTCCCGAGTTGTTCGCCTAGTATGATGCTTGAGTTCCCCAGTAGCGTCCTCAGCAAGAGTTGCCCAGGAAAATTCCTGGAATACCCAGCAGAATAAAGTCTCCAGAATGGTCAGCAGTTCAGGATGATTCTTGAAGGTGCCCGACGGAGTTTATTCAAGATGATTCTTGAAGTCCGTAGCAGCGTGATATGTTTGCTCCAACAGTGACGTCTAATCTGAAGATTGGCTTCGCAAGCGCCTGAAGGAGGTACCAGAAGGTTCCTGTGAGTTCAGATTTCCTTGTTGATGAATCAACGTGTGGCTGAAGACAAGGTTCCAAAGCTTGTAGATATAGCAAAGTGATCCGTGTTGGTATGAAGACCAAGTCAGTTGTCCTGAGGAGATGATTGATTGTGATCAAGTGGATAGTTTTTCTTCTGACTGAAGTCGAAGATGTTTCTCCAGCTGAAGCGGAGTTTTGCCTGAAGGCAAAGTGTTTGAATCCCCGTAGAGTCATGAACGGCTCAGGATACCATTTCTTTGACTGAAGTCACAGATTTCCTAAGCTGAAGCGAAGGTGCCTGAGGGCAAGGTTATCCCCAAGGTCATGAAGGCCGAAGTATATCCCTGACTGAAGTCTCGGATGCTCTATAGCAGAGGCGGAGTTGCCTGAAGGCAGATCCATGTATCCTTGAAGGCCAAGGACCATTTCTTTAGACTGAAGTCGAAGATGCCTCCTGCCGAGTTGCCGACGGGCAAAGTTTATATCCTTGAAGGCCAAGGATGTTTTTTCTAGCTGAAGCTGGAATAGCCGACGGGCAGGGTTTCATCTATCCTTGAAGGCCAGGGTTCCATCTATCTTTAGAAATACTTGAAGATTTTTCTAGCTGAAGCTGGAAATGGCCAGGGGCCAGGGTTTCATATATCTTTAATGTTGAAGTTCTACGGTGGGTCAGTTATGCAGCAGTATTCCGATGTTTGTTATGGTTCTGAGGGTGAACCCCAGATCAGAGTGTGCTCGGTTAAGTCTCTCATTTACAGCGGAGTAGTTTCAAATACGCAAGTGTACCTTTTGTTCCATTTACCAGGGGTGAACCCCAGGTCAGAGTTGTTCAGGGTTGCATTTGTCCGGCGGCGAGGTTGGATGTTTATTCGACGGCGAGGTTGAATGTTTGTTCGACGGCGAGGTTGAACGTTTGGATTTGACGGCGAGGTCAGATCATCAGTTGTCCGACGACGAGGTTGGATGTTTGTTCGACGGCGAGGTTGAACGTTTGGATTTGACGGCGAGGTCAGATCAGGTTGGTTCGACGACGAGGTTGGATATTTGTTTGACGGCGAGGTCAGACTCTTTAAATCCCCAGTAGAGATGATGTTTGTACGACGGCGATGTCGAGTGTCTCTCAGAGCGATGTTTGTTTCCGACGGCGATGTCAGATTCAGTTTTCCAGTGGCGATGTTGGACATGTTAAGTTGATCCAGTCTTCTGACGGCGATGTTAGGTGATGCAGATCCTATAGTTCTCCAGCGGCGATGCGGGATATTTTGATTGTTCGACGGAGACATCAGGTTTAATCTTCCAGCGGCGATGTTGGGTGTTGTGATTGTCTGAAGGCAATATCAGAAGAATTTAACGTGGATAACTAACGGCGATGTCAGATCAGTATTTCTCCAGATAGTTGCCGTGCAGCTATTATTCCAGTGTTCGACAAGTTGAGCAGTTGGCAAATTTTCGGGTTTACCGGTATTCAACCGTCTCGCACCCTGAGTGGCTGAGAGCCGTTCGCTCCTCACCCAGTCAGGTCCAAGCCGCTTGAATAGGGGCAGCTGTTGCACCCCAAAATTTGACCAACCGGGTCTCGTATCTGGCTCGAGGTTTCGACGCATAACCGCATTCGTATCTGCATATCGCATACAGTGCATTTCTCATTTGTTTTGATTTTATCAGGATCACAGCTCTCGTCTCGTGTTTCAGGTGTTTTTTATCAGTTCAGATAGGTAGAATCGTATTTTTGGGATATTTCGGTGCCCGTTTATTTTTACCGGCTATTTTGGTGCGCTCTCGTGGTTTTATGTGTCGTTCGGTGCTTATTTTGTTCCTCTGGGAATTATTGTGATTTTTCTGGATTTTATTGGCTATTTTTAGGGTTTAAATAGTTTTTTTTTATCATTTTTAGGATTTAATAGGATTTTTAATAGTTTTTAATTCTTTTTAATTAGATTTTTAATCATTTTAGGATTTAATAGATTTTTTAGGAATTTTTAGAATGTTAATGGTTTTTTAAATAGTTTTAAATAGCTTTTTAATCTTTTTTAATATATATTTTTCCTTATTAAATAAATAGCATTTTCTTTTTAGAATAAATAATAGGGTTAATGGAAATTAAATGTTTTTTTAGATATAGAATAATAATAGTTTTTTTCTTTTATTAGTAAATAGAGTTTAATAGAAAATATAGTTTTTTTTTTAATAGTTTTATTAGAATAATAGATTTTCTAGGTTTTATTAGGAATTAATTAGTGGGATTATTAGATTAGGATTAATTGAGATTTAGTTAGGATTAATTAGTGGTAATCATTTTCATTTGTTTTTAATCCATTTTAATCAATCAATTTAATATTGTTTCACTTCATTTTCAGTTTTTTGTGAGATTTTTATCAGTTTTTTGGTGGGCCTCAATTTCAGTTCGCAGTCCAGAATAAGCCCAGCATCAGTCCAGAATTTGTCCAGTAATGTCCAGCAGAATCTGGAAGTTTCCAGAAGCATCCAGCACAAAGCAAGGGTATAAGATCTGCAGCACACGTGTTGCACAAGGGAGGACCCCACGTTACGCTTCAGAATCACGCCACCTCACCTCAGAGCCTCTCTCTCACCCTGCCACGCATCACACCACGCGTCTCACATGCGGTGAGCCCTCCCACTACCTTGCCACGTGCCTCCCTCCTAGCCCCCACCGGTTGCATGGCCGGCGGCCATGCAACCACCATACCCGTCCATCGCCGGCGACACTAACCTATTCCGGCCACCAAAGCTTCGCCGGAAAACACAAATCTCCAGATTTCGGCCAACATTCATCTCCTACCTCCATCTCCTCCGATCAACAACCACTTCCGGCCACCATCGATCACACCAGAAACGCCCAAAATCCCAGAATCATCACTCAACCACCGCGTACCTCCAACAATTCCTTCAAACTACATGCATCCTTCAACAACCGTCAGCGAAAGACTCAAACACGTTCCAGAAATCTCTTCAAATCTCCAACGCGTTCATCTCAAGGTTCTTCAGAAAAATCCAGGTCCTTCATCATCGAGTTCACCATCTCCAGAACGAAGCTTCAGCGAATGTCATCAAGAATCTCCAACAGTTCTAGAATTTCATCATCTTCGTTCTGATTTCTGGAACCGTTCAAGATCCGTTAACATGAAATCTTCATGGATCTTCAATTAATTCTCAGGTTCAACCGTTCAGCAACAATACTCAGCTTCACCTTCATGTTCATCGCGATCTCCAGAATACTCCAGACATTTCCAGAATTTCGTTCATCAAACATTCACTGAACATCTCCATCAACACCATCAATATAGATCCATTCGTCCATTTCCAGGGTTTGTCTTCAACAATCTTTGATCAGATGTCAAGAAACATTCCAGAACCTTCAACGGTCTTCTTCAAAGTTCGTCGTTCTTGCAAGAACATCACAGGTTCTTCTTCAACTAACCCAGAATCTTCAAGAACCTCGTCACCATCAGAAATTCCAATCATTTTTTTTCTTTGGATGTTTCTGGAGTTTGGTTTGTGAAAGAGATATGGAGAGAGAGGTGGAGACGAAAGGAAGAGAAGAAGGTTGATTCTGAGAGAGAAAGCTGAAACGGAGAGAAGTGAGGGACGGCGCCGTTTGGGATAGGTGAACAGTAAGAGGAAAGTAAAGGGAATTAGGGTTTCTTTTCTGCTGAAGTGGAAGTGGATTGACTCGTGGGCCTTGGGCCCAATACGTCTTTCACCTGCACCTCCGTTTTGCCCAATTTCCCCCTCCCCGTTTTGTTTTTCTGATGTTTTTGTTGGGTTGGGCCCAATTCTGTTGGGTTTTCTTTTACTGACTGCACACCCCCTGTATTATACTTGCACCCCCTATCCTTTATTCTTTTTTAAATACTTTTTGTAATAGTTTTTTGAGAAATGCTTAGAAAAGAATATTAGAAAAGAAAGAGGAGAAACATATTTGAAAAAAATATTGAAAAGAAGAAAATATGAAAGAACATGAGAAAAAATAAAGAGAAAAATATTGTGAAAAAATGGAAAAAGAAAAGAAATATTTTGAGAAAAGAAAAAATATTTTGAAAGAAAAAGGGAGAAAATGATTGGAAAAGAATAAAAAATATTAAAGTAGGTTTAATATTTTTAGAGTACATTTTCTTTTAGGATATATTGCCATAGAGTTTATTTTCCTTTTAGAGGTAGTTTTAGAAGCCCACGTGTTAAGGGGCTATTTTCCATTCGATTTTTCAGGATAGGATAGGATAGTATTTCCTAGGAGATTCATTTTCTGTATTCACCCATTGTAATCATTTTTCAGAGATTAATAAAACGAGATTTGAGTTGTGGTCCTGAAAGTAGCCGAACTACAGCTGCTCTGATTTCTCGTACCAGACGAGGATATGTAGGCATAGGATGCGATATCCTAGCGAGCACACTAACAACTAACTTTTGTTCTCTCGCGGCTGTGCGACCGAGACTTTCCCGCTGACGACTAATTGAGTACCCCTTTTTCTCTCTTGCTCGAGGGCATTTGAGACCAAACCGTAGTTTTGCCCATAGGTTCCCGACCCTGTGAAACCAGTTGTTTTTCTCACTGCTGTGTGAGAATACCTTGTTTAGCCGTAGTTAGCCTGAACTACGTAAAGCTCTGATCTTCCATATAGTATGGAAGTACGTAGGCACAAGACGTGAGGTCTTGGCGAGCCAATTTTCCCTGTAGTCCCGAACTACGTTGACTCTGACTTTCTCTCTTGAGAATACGTAGGCATAGAGTGCGACGCTCTATCGAGTCAATTCCCTTCCGTTTAGATTTAGCAGCCGTAGATAGATTGTTTTGCATCCTTTAGACAACCCAAGCAAGCGTGGATCCCGTCGAGTACGACGGACGTGAGGGGTGCTAATACCTTCCCCTTGCGTAACCGACTCCCGAACCCCGGTTTTGGTTGCGATGACCATACATTTCCCCGTTTTTTGCGAGGTTTACTTCGAGCGTTTCCTTTCCCTCCGTGGGATAAATAACGCACGGTGGCGACTCTTCTGTCAGCTGGCGCCGATTTTCGCAGTAGCGACAGGTAGGTGGGTGTTTTTGCAGGAAAACTCTGGCCTCAGAATACCTGGTTTATCTTTGTCAGTGAGAATTGATTGTGAGGGTTCTTTTATGGTTGGTTTAGTTTGAGGAGAAGATCTGATGGTTCTCAAGCTGCAGTACAGCATATCGCAGTTCTTCATCATTGCACTTGATCCCCTATTTGCATATGCATTTGCATTTTCATGTTTGCATTTCATTAACGTGTATTTATGTTGCAGGTGTGTTTTTTCCCCTCAGATTCTAGTGTTCTTCTTGTCAGACATGGAGTCCATGAAGAGAACAATTGCTTACTGGTTGCCTTCTCATGATATCAGTTCCTTATTGCAGTTGGTTGCTCTAGCAGATCAGAGAGTGAGGGCTGAGTTTAGAGAGTCTTATGGGAAATTGCTCAGTTTGGTGTGCAGGCCTTCTGTGTTTGAAATGACTGGATTGTATACCTTGATGCAGTTTTACGAGCCTCAGTTGAGATGCTTCTTGTTCCCTGATTTTATTCTGGCTCCTACTTTGGAGGAGTATTCCGATATGCTAGGAGTTCCTGTGTTAGATCAGATACCTTTTGTTCACGATGATACTGAGCCTGAGTTGGCTAAGATTGCTGAGATTGTCAGTTTAGATGCTTCTGAGTTCCCTGGAGTTTTGGTCAAGCTGAATGGAGCTTATGGTTTTCATCTTTTTTGCTTGGTTGAGAAGGCTACGCAGTGTGCGAAGGATGGATGTTGGATTGTCTTCAGTGCTATTCTGGCTGTTTGCATTTATGGGATTGTCTTGTTCCCTAACTTGCCTGATTTTGTTGATTCAGATGCTTTCTTTATTCTTGCCTCGAAGAATCTGGTGCCTACTCTCTTGGGTGGTGTTTATCATTCTATTCACTATAATAATGAGAAGCGTCAGGGAAAGAATGTTTCTTGTTGTGTACCTCTTCTATCCAGGTGGTTTCAGGGACATCTTCCTAAGAAGGGACCTTTTGTTGATATTGTTGGTACTTTAGATTGGTCTTCCAGATTGATGGGATTGTGTGCTGAGAACATTGTTTGGTTTGATCGGAACTTGCTCGGAGTGGATATTATATATAGTTGCAGTGGCTTTCCGAACGTTCCTTTGATTGGACGGAAAGGTTGTATTAACTATAACCCTTCTCTGCTTGTGAGACAGTTTGGCTATGCTTTGAGGGACTCTCCGGTTGAAGACGAGATACAGGAATCTCTGTATCTCACGGGTTTATTAGATGGAAATGTTTTGGTCAGATTGAGACATGCTTGGGGTAATATTCACAGAAGACGAAAGACATTGCTTGATAAAAGTGACAGTCGAACTTATAATCCTTATCGGCTCTGGATCCATGAGAGGGTTAGGACTTCTTTGATGTCGTATCCTGCTGCAGAGCCTTTGTATCTTCCGGTGATTGAGGAATCTACTTCAGTAGAGATTGAGAAGTATAACAAGCTGCTGGCTGAGAAGGAAGAGTTGCAGAGAGCAAATGAAGAGCTAGAGAAAGAGATTTTCCAGCTTCGGCATGAGAAGAATGAGGCAACATTCACTTTGAAGAAGCAGACTGAGATGATTAATAGGTTGGGTTCAGATTTGACTGAGGAGACCAGCAGGAGAGGGAAGGTGGGAGTAGCCCTGAATGGTGTTAGTAGTGTGCTTGCTACTAAGAAAGAGCTTATGAATAAGGCTTATTCTCGACTATCCAAATGGGAACTTTTGTGGAATGCCACGCTTACTAGCCGGAAGGAGCGTGAAGATAAGTTGAAGCTTCAGATTTCCCAGTTAGAGGAGCAGCTCAACGCTAAGGATGCGAAGATTGCGGAAGAGGTATCTCTTAGACGTGACGCTGAGTCTAGAGTAAGCAACATGGTCAAAGAAACTAGGGGTGGTGAATTGAAGGTTGGCTTCAAAAGATGCAGGATTGATGAGTGTTTTGGCAGGGGAACTTGTGAAGAGGACGCCAATAAGCTGACGTCCACTACTGAGTGACACGCATTACTGATAGAGGAACTAATCTCCAGACTAGGTCATCCGGAGATGTTAAGCATATTGGAAGATGTCAGGGCACGCCATTTGGCCTGATTTATCTTTGCTTTTCTCTTGTTTTTCGTACTTGTATTTTGACCATCGCCAGGCTTGTTGGCTAAGGTCTTTTTCAGTTGTATTCAGTTGTACCTTTGTACTCTTCCTGTTGGCATTTGTTTATGTATGAGGTTTCTGATTTTGCGATTGCTTACTTGGGACTCCATTGTCGTTATGGCTTATTCTCCGGAACTAGAATCGGGGGGGAAATTAACCTGTTGCATATTTACACGTGTGCATTTGCATATTCATATTGCATGGCAGGTACATTTTTAAGCTTGAATCTTATCTCATGCGTCTTACAGGTAGTTTCAAGATTGACGAACAGAGAATTCACCAGTACGCTACAAGAAGCAATAGTAAGAAGATCATGGATCAGGTACAGTCTGAGATGCAGGAGATCCAGGATAGGTTGGCCCAATTCATGCAGACTATGGAGGTTGTGGCTAAAGGCCAGGAACATCTTCAAACTCTGGTGCAACCGCTACTGACGCAGTTCCAGAGCAACAAGCCACCAAAGTTTGAAGGTGGAATTCTGGATCCGGTAGCTGCACAGAAATGGCCGAAGGCAATAGAGAAGATCTTCAGAACCATGGGGTGCAGTGACAAGCAGAAGGTGAGGTTCGGTACTCACATGCTCGAGGGGGAAGCCGAGGCTTGGTGGGATAATTGTCGTCAGAGGATGGAGGCTTTGGGGACTCCGATTACTTGGGAGGTGGTTCGATCTGGATTTCTGGAAAAGTATTTTCCAGAAGATATCGGAAGTGCTAAAGAGGTGGAATTTATGGAGTTGAAATAGGGCAGCATGTCAGTAGCCGAGTATGCGGCTAATTTTGATGAGCTGGCTCAGTATTGTCCTCATTACAATACTGAGGAAGCTATGACTTCTAAGTGTTTGAAATTTGAGAATGGGCTGAGGCCGGAGATCAAGATGGGGAGTCGTATATATGATAGCGATAACCGTACTAGGATCGCACACTACAAGGCGACAAGTGATTGTAAGGGTAAACAAAGGTTTGGTGGTACTCCTTACAGTGTTCCGACTGGTAAGGGGAAGTTCAAGGGTCCTGTTGATAGGAAGCCCAGAGAGGGTAGGGCGTTGGCTGGTATGAAGTGTTTCCGGTGTGGTGGCATGGGTCATCGTGCCAATGTTTGTCCTCCTGATGTGAAAAAGTGCTTCAAGTGCGGGAAGCCGGGCCATGTGATGGCGAATTGTAAGACTAATATGCCTACTTGTTATAACTGTGGTGAGAAGGGCCACATTAGTACTCATTGTGAGAAGCCGAGGAGGGCTCAGGCGCCTCAGGTGGCGGGTAAAGTATTTGCAGTTGTGGGAACTCAAGCGGAAGATGGAGAACGTTCGATCAAAGGTACTTGTTTTATCAATAACATTCCTTTGACTGCTATGATTGATACGGGTGTGACCCACTCGTTTATCTCTGTTGATTGTGTGAAGAGGTTAGGTTTGGTGCCGACTACTCTTGAGTGGCGGATGACTATTGAAACTCCCTCGATTGGTTCAGTAACTACTTCACTATTGTGTTTGAAGTGTCCACTGACTATCTTTGGCCGAGATTTTGGCGTGGATTTGATTTGTTTGCCACTTGGTAGTTTGGATGTTATACTGGGTATGAACTGGTTGGAGTTCAACCGAGTGTACATTGATTGTTTTCGGAAAGTGTTATTATTTTTGACCCCTGAAGAGGAAGCGTTGGAAGATTCCTTGTCTGGTAAGGAATTGAGAACCTTGTTGGAAGATGAAGCGCAAGTCTTTGCTTTATTTGCAACACTGTCTGTTGACAACAAGGCATTGTTGGATGAGTTAGCTGTGGTGAATGAGTTTCCGGAGGTGTTCCCGGATGATATTACAGAGGTTCCTCCGAAGAGAGAGGTTGAGTTTAGCATTAATCTTATTCCTGGTACGAGGCCTATTTCTATGGCGCCGTACAGGATGTCGGCGGTGGATTTAGCCGAGTTGAAGACTCAGATTGAAGAGTTGTTGGACAGAAAGTTTATTAGACCAAGTGTGTCGCCGTGGGGAGCTCCAGTGTTGTTAGTGAAGAAGAAGGACGGTAGCATGCGGTTGTGCATCGATTACCGTTAGTTGAACAAAGTGACCATCAAGAACAAATATCCTCTTCTAAGGATCGATGATTTGATGGAACAGTTAGTGGGAGCTCGTGTGTTCAGTAAGATCAACTTGAGGTTGGGTTATCATCAGATAAGAGTTAAGGAAGGTGATATTCAGAAGACGGCGTTTTGGACTCGATATGGACATTACGAGTATGCAGTAATGCCTTTCGAAGTGTCTAATGTGCTGAGTGTGTTTATGGAATATATGAACTGTATCTTCCATTCTTATTTGGATCCGTTTATTGTCGTATTCATTGACGACATTCTGATTTATTCTAAGTCTGAGGAAGAGCATGCGGAACATTTGAGGATCGCTTTACAGGTGTTGAAGGATAACAAGTTGTTTGCTAAGTTATTGAAGTGTGAGTTTTGGTTGAAGACTGTGAGTTTTCTAGGGCATGTTATTTCAGGTGATGGTGTTTCAGTAGACCCTTTGAAAGTTAGTGCGGTGTTACAGTGGGAACCACCGAAGACGGTAACAGAGGTTAGAAGCTTCTTGGGTTTAGCCGGTTATTACCGAAGATTTATTGAAGGCTTTTCCAGATTGGCTTTGCCGTTGACTCAGTTGACGAGGAAAGATCAAGTGTTTGTGTGGGATGCTGCGTGCGAAGAGAGTTTTGAGGAACTGAAAAAGAGACTGACTTCAGCGCCGGTTTTGGTGTTACCGAATCCGAGTGAGCCTTTTGTGGTATATTGTGATGCGTCCAAAATGGGATTGGGCGGAGTTCTTATGTAGAATGGAAAAGTGGTAGCCTATGCTTCGCGACAATTGAGGGTGCATGAGCGTAACTATCCTACTCATGACCTTGAATTGGCTGCGGTAGTTTTTGTGCTGAAGATTTGACGACATTATTTATATGGATTGAGGTTTGAGGTATTCAGTGATCACAAGAGTTTGAAATATCTGTTTGATCAGAAAGAGCTGAATATGAGACAGAGAAGATGGTTGGAATTTTTGAAAGACTATGATTTCAGTTTGAGTTATCACCCAGGGAAAGCGAATATTGTTGCAGATACGTTTAGCAGGAAGACGATTCATATGTCGGCTTTGATGGTAAAAGAGATGGAGCTTATTGAGCAGTTTCGAGATTTGAGCATGGTTTGTGAGTTTACTACAGGTGGTGTGATGTTGGGTAAATTGCAAGTGAAGAATGATTTCTTGGACATGATTAGAGAACATCAGAAGTTGGATGTGAAACTTGTGGATTTGATGCGAGAGGCTGGAAGTGACTCCGGTAGTGATTTCAGGTTGGATAGTGTGGGTGTGTTAAGGTTTCCGGGTAGAATTCGCGTGCCGAATAATGATGAGTTGAAGAAGTCGATTTTAGACGAAGGACATCGTAGTAGCCTGAGTGTTCATCCAGGAGCTACGAAGATGTATCAGGACTTGAAAAAGTTATTTTGGTGGTCGGGCATGAAAAAGGATATTGCTCGTTATGTCTATGCTTGTTTGGTTTGTCAGAAAGCGAGGTGGAGCATCAGAGATCTTCTGGGATGATGCAACCGTTAGAGATTCCAGTTTGGAAGTGGGACTGCATCGTCATGGATTTTATTACCGGTTTGCCGAATACGGCGAGAGGATTTGATGCGATTTGGGTGATTCTGGATCGACTTACTAAGTTTGCACACTTTGTGCCGATTAGTATCAGTTTTCCGTTGGAGAAGCTAGCAGAGATCTACATTCGGGTAATTGTGAAGTTGCACGGTATACCGTTGAATATTGTGTTAGATAGAGATTCGAGGTTCACTTATGTGTTTTGGAAGAGCTTACAAGAGGCTTTGGGTACTGAGTTGAAGCTGAGTTCAGCTTATCATCCGCAGACGGATGGGCAGTCGGAGCAGACTATTCAGACTTTAGAGGACTTGGTGCGAGCTTGTGTGTTAGAGAAAGGCGGTACGTGGGATACTCATTTGCCTTTAGTTGAGTTCACGTACAAAAACAGTTACCATTCTAGTATCGGGATGGCACCGTTTGAGGCTCTTTATGGTAGGAGGTGCAGGACTCCTTTGTGTTGGTATGAGTCGGGTGAGAATGTTGTGTTGGGACCAAATTTTTTACAACAGACTACTGAGACAGTGCAGATGATCCGTGAAAAGATGAAAGCATCTCAGGATCGGCAGAAGAGTTATTATGATAACCGCAGGAAAGAGTTGGAATTCAGTGAGGGTGACCATGTATTCTTGAGGGTTAACCCAGTGACGGGTGTTGGACATGCATTGAAGTCCAAGAAGTTGGATCTGAAGTTTATCGGGCCGTATCAGATTTTGCAGAGGATTGGTGTTGTGGCTTATAAGGTGGCGTTGTCGCCGGAGCTTTCGAACTTGCATGACGTGTTCCATGTGTCGCAACTTCGGAAGTATGTACCCGATCTGTCTCATGTGATTCAGAGGGATGAAGTCCAAGTTAGAGAGAATCTGACTGTGGAGACGTTACCATTAAGGATCGAGGATCGCAAGATGAAGCGACTCAGAGGGAAAGAGATACCTTTGGTGAGAGTGGCTTGGGGAGGTGCGGCGGGAGGCAGTGTGACATGGGAACTGGAGAGCAGGATGCGGGAAGCGTATCCAGAGCTATTTCCATCAGGTATTTTCGAGGACGAAAATAATTAAAGTGGGGGAGAGTTGTAACACCCATTTTAATTATTTTTAGATCTCGTGTTATTTTATTCATCAGCGTGTTTGGTGTGGGAATTGAGGAAGAAATAGAGGCATAATATTAATATTAGATAATTGATAATGATAATAATTAATAATTAATATTAATATTGATATTAGCATTATTACTATTATTATTATTATTATTATTATTATTATTAATATTATGAGATTATTAATATTATTTTGGAATAAAAGAAAATAAGTGATTTTTGGGGTATTAAGGGCAATTGTGGCATTTTGGAAAAGGGGATAGAGAAGAACATGATAGAACAAAGGAGGGAGGACGAAGAACGCACGGTTGAAGCGATCAAGTGAACAAGCTCGACAAGGAAGACGTGGAGGCTGTGAATTTATGAAGGTTCATCATCATCAGAATCGAATTTGAGGTAAGGGGGGGGGGATTTAACGGTTAAAATAGGTATTTACATGAAATTGGTAGAAAAGGGGAAAATCCCTAATCCCCATAGTTTGATGTTAAGATGATGTTGATTTTGTGTTTATGATATCGTAATGGTTGCGTTTATGATGTTTGATTTCGTTGCATGTGTTGATTGAGGGAATTTGGGGGTTTCCGGGTGAATTCGAAGTTATACCGGAAGTTGGTAATTGCGTAGATGTAAGCGTTACTGAGCATAACTGAGTTGGATGTTATAGTCGGGTAGTGGAACGATTTTCTGGTATGTTGGGGTTTGCCTTGGAATAGAATCGGCTGAGCTCGGAGTGCGTTGCCGACTCTAAGCCGAGAGCTATTTTCTACAGAATTCGCGTGCATTCGCTGGGCGAATAGGGGCAAGCCTTCGCCGGGCTTCGCCAGGCGAACTGGGTAGAGAATGCTGCCTTTTGCTTCTGTTTGGCTTCGCTAGGGGTTTCCCCGGGCGAGTCCCAGCGAGTGTTCATTGCGGGGCTTCGCCAGGCAAATGTCAGCGAACATGACAGCATTTTGTGATTTTTCTGCTGTGCTGTTCCGTTCTCGCGTGGTTGGAGCCTTGTTGGTCGTGAGCGAGTACGTGGTTATTGTGGATCGGTTGAGAGCATGTAGGTTATGTAGAGGGCGTGTGCTTGAATACTCATTGATACGAACGATTAAACTGAAGTACGCAGTGATGCCTAAAGTGGCTATGTATCCTTCGATTAGGAATGAATATGTATGGATGCGTACGTGAGATGTATGCACAATGTGCAAAATATGCAGATCAGTAGGGTCGTTACGCATTGAGTATGTTGTAGTGATGTGTTGTGGTAAGTGGGTCCGTGGGGCCGATACGCTTTATATGCGTTGTGATTATGTGTTGTTGTGTGACGATTGGATCGAAAGGATCGGACGCACTTGTGTGCTTAATATGTATGTGATGTATTCAGGTCAGTAGGACCGACATGCCTTGTGTGCATTGTATGTGATAATTTGTGTGGTGAATGGATCAATGGGATCGACGCACTGTGTGTGCTTGTTGTGTATGTATTTTGTGATAGGGATGGATCCGTGGGATCAGTACGCCTTGTGCGTCGTGTATATGTATATGTTGTGTAAGGGGTGGATCGATAGGATCGATGCGCACTTGGTGTGCCAGATGTTTGATGCGTGTGATATTGTGTTGTGCTCCCGGTGGGGAAGATGATGGCCATGTGTCCATCGATGATATTGTGTTGTGCTCCCGGTGGGGAGGGTGATGGCCATGTGTCCATCGATGTTATTGTGTTGTGCTCCCGGTGGGGAGGGTGATGGCCAGGTGTCCATCAGTATTATTGTAGTGCTCCCATTAGGGAGGGTTGATGGCCAGTTTCCCATCGGTGTGGTGTGCTCCCTGAGTGGAGGGTTGACGGCCAAGTGCCCATCGTTGATATGTGCTCCTGAGTGGAGGGTTGATGGCCAAGTGCCCATCGTGATTGTGAGTCGGTACCGTGTGTTAAGAGTTGAGTGAGTGCATTTGTTGCGTGATTGTATGTTATGGTTGATGGTGCAACCGTGAGTCCGAATGATATGTATATGGAATAGTATTATTAAGATTTCTGCCTTTTATTTCATGTATGCTTATACCATTCATATTTGATCGTCAATCTCACCCCTTTGCTGTTGTTGTTGTGGTCTGTGCTTCTTCGGAAGTATAGACAATCATGGTGTTTAGCTAGCTTGGATTGTGGCGTCGTCGTAGGACATGCTCTGATACGTAACACCGGGGCTTTTGGGAGTTTGTTGTCATTCGTTGTTTATGTGTGCCCCCTGTGGCGTATCTATTCTTTTGTGGGATGTGTGATGATGCTTGATGGATATATATATATATATATATATATATATATATATATATATATATATATATATATATATATATATATATATATATATATATATATATATATATATATATATATATATATATATATATATATATATATATATATATATATATATATATATATATATATATATATATATATATATATATATTGGGCAGATGGCCGATTCTTGTATATATACATGTTATGTGGTTTATGGCAGACTAATTTTATTTTTCCGCTGCAATATTACTGAAAATGATTTTAAGAAATGTTATGTGGAATCTTGTGGAAAAACTGTGACATCCCGTAAGTGGGAGAAACTCTGATATGTGCTTATTTTAATCATTTTATTTTATTTTGGGAAACGGGGTGTTACATACTTGATCGGATCCCTCTTCGAAATTAGCATGGTTGTGTGATTGAGCATATACTGTCTCAAACGTTTGGCAGCCCACGCGAGTGCGCAACACGTTTTTTCTAGCATTGAGTAACGGGATTCACACTCTGTGAACTTTTTACTCAAGTAATAAATGGCATGCTCCTTTCTTCCAGTCTCGTCGTGCTGACCGAGAACACACCCCATACTATTCTCAAGAACTGTCAAGTACTTGATTAGGGGTCTTTCGGCCACTAGGGGTATCAAGATTTGAGGTTCCTGTAGATACTGTTTTATCTTGTCAAATGCCTTCTGGCAATCCTCATTCCAGACAATCGCCTGATCCTTTTTTAGTAGTTTGAACATCGGTTCACACGTGGCCGTGAGCTGAGATATAAACCTTGCAATGTAGTTTATTCTGCCCAGGAACCCACGACCTTCTTTTTCAGTTTTCGGCGCTGGCATATCTTGTATCGCTTTTATCTTCGCAGGATCAACCTCAATGCCTTTTTCACTCACAATAAACCCCAGTAGTTTTCCGGACCGTACTCCGAAAGTACATTTGTTAGGATTCACCCTCAACCTGAACTTCCTAAGTCTCTCAAAAAGCTTCAGCAAATTGACCAGATGTCCCTCCTCTGTTTGAGACTTCGCAATCATATCATCAACATAGACTTCAATCTCATGGTGAATCATGTCATGAAACAAAGTAACCATTGCTCGTTGGTAAGTGGCACTTGCGTTCTTCAGACCGAAGGGAATTACCTTGTAGCAAAACGTTCCCCACGGGGTAATAAACTTAGTTTTCTCCATGTCCTCCGGCGCCATCTTGATCTGATTGTAGCCGGAGAAGCCATCCATGAACGAAAACACGGAAAATTGAGTTGTATTGTCGACCAACACATCAATATGAGGGAGCGGGAAATCATCTTTAGGGATCGCCCTATTCAGATCCCGATAATCGACGCACATCCGTACCTTACCGTCTTTCTTCGGTACGAGTAGTATGTTGGCGACCCACGGAGGGTAAGTAGTGACCGCTAGGAAGCCAGCATCCAGCTGCTTTTGCACTTCTTCTTTGATCTTAACGGCCATATCTGGTCGTGTCCTTCTATGCTTCTGCTTAACGGGAGGACAATCTTCTTACAGTGGCAGATGATGGACCACTATGTCAGTATCGAGTCCGGGCATATCTTCGTACGACCAAGCAAAGATGTCACTATACTCTTGAAGCATCTCAACCAATCTCTGCTTGACATCACTCTGCAATGCAGCCCCTATCCTGACATTCCTGACAAGTTCTTCAGAACCCAGATTCACAATCTCAATCTCTTCCTCGTGAGGCAGAATGACTTTCTCTTCTTATTTCAACAAACGGGCCAACTCTTTGGGAAGGTCTTCGTCTTCATCAATCTCTTCTTCAGATTGATATATCGGGCAATCGAAGTCGAAGTGAGTCATAGAAGGTTCATAGTCTATGTCATCTGTGTTGTGAATCCTGCAATAACAAGGGTTAAGCTTAAAATAAGGATATGCAGGTTAGCACAAACCATACTGCCATTTTATTGTTTTTTAAAACAAAAGATAAAACAGGAATAACAGAAATCACAACATTTGAATGCAAAGAAAAACTCCCTTTGATTTATTGATAAATTGTATGTATATAATCAAACAAGGCCCTGACAATAAAACCACTATGCCCCGGGTAGGACATAGGGTTGTACAATAATTTGAGAAAGTAAATCATTACTCTTTGCCTGTCACTTGGATGATATCCTGGACGGACCAATTGTTGAGGCTCTGGCCTGGTTTGCTTGGCTGAATCCAGGAATCTAGGTCGCAATCACTGTCTTCGTCGTCTTCAGACACTGCGTTGACATTTTCGAACATCAGCCCACCTCTTGTGAACTGGATCGGCCCTTTGACGCGTGGCGCACTGTGAGAGGAGGAAGCATCAGCAACAGGAGAATACCCTAACCCAAACTTATCCTGCTGTTAGGTATTTCCAGAACTTGCCCCCAGCCTGGGGCAGAGCTAGCTTGAATAACAGCCCGAGCTTCCTTAAAGGAAGAGAGAGTCATCTCCGGTTTCTCAATCATCACTGGAGTCACATCTTTGACCTTAACAGCTTTGAAGGCCTGACACAAGGTTTCGTGGATCTCGCCATCCACCTCAACATATTTGAATGACGAAAAATGGCTCACCATTATGTCTTCTTCGCCACAGACAGTTACGATGCCGCCCCCCACAGCATACTTCAGCTTCTGGTGCAATGTGGAGGTCACTACGCCAGCATAATGGATCCATGGCCGGCCTAACAGGCATCTATAGGCTGGCATGATATCCATGATGTAGAAGACTGCGTCGAACGTTTCCGGCCCAACTTGGATGGGTAGAGTTACCTCTCCAAAGACATGACGCTTGGTTCCGTCAAAAGCTTTTACAACCAGGTCACTGGGTGTGCAAATTAGTCCCCTCGTATCCAACTTCATCATAGCTTTCTTCGGGAGAACATTGAGAGATGACCCGGTGTCCACCAACACATGGGACATAACGGTTCCCCTACACTCTATCGAGATATGTAGGGCGCTCTTGTGGTTTCTTCCCTTCGGCGTTAGCTCTAGGTCGGTAAACCTTAACCCGTTTCCAGCGTTCACGTGAGCCACTACTCCCTCCAGCTGATTGACCGAGATCTCCTGCGGTACATACGCTGCATTCAGAACCTTTAACAGTGCGTTGAGATGTGCCTCAGAACACAGCAACACATTCAAAATAGAGATTTTCGACAGTGTTTGATGAAGATGATCAACGATCTTATAATCACTCTTCTTGATCAACCTCATGAATTCTTCAGTGTCTTTTACGAGTAGGTATTTCTCTACCCCACGAGGGGTTTCCTCAACGACCTTACTCTTTCCCTTATCAGCTTTCTCAGCTTTGTCAGTTTTATCAGCCACAACCTCAGGTGGAGCGAATACTCTTCCACTACGTGTCATTCCTCCAGTTCCCACTAGGTTATCCACAGACTTCCTAGATGGATCTAACTCCAATTTCTGTCTGTTACAGTAGACGTCTGCCCCATAGTGCCATGGAACAGCGTCGGTACTTTCAAATGGAATAGGCCCGACCTTTGTGATGGTGGTCATGGGTGGCCTGGACGCAGAAATGGTTATTGTCTTGAGAGGGATGGTGATAGTGGAAACTTCATCATCCTGTTTCAGCATTACCTCTTCGGACCTGTTCTCAACCCGCCGACTAAACTGCAAGATTCCTTCAGGCATCAGACTCTGAATCCCCGCTGTCAACTGTTCACAGCCGTCCGAACGAATCGCACAGTCCATACACAATTCTCCACAGCCCGAAAAGATGCCACTCTTCATCAGCTTGGCTTTAACGAACCCAAGCGGTGTCCTCAGGTCCTTGACATCAGTCAATAAATCTGAGTCCTCTTCTTTAATAATGGAATTCACCCCATCTCCCCCATGGTTCGACATAGGGTTCTTTGTGACGTTCGGCACATTATCATAAAAATTGATGATTTTAGCGTCGACCATATCTTGCACCTTGTGCTTGAATGCCTTACAGTTTTCTTTCGTGTGGCCAGGTGCCCCCGAGTGAAAATGACATCTTGCATCCGCATCATAGCCATATGGAGGCGTCCCAGTCAAGGGAGCCATGGTTCTTTTCTGAACTAGCTGTAACTGAAGCAAAGTCTGTAGGAGTTGAGCATATGACATAGGCGGTGTCTCAAGATGACGATTTTCCAGAGGTATTTTGTTCTGGTACCTCCTGTACCCTTGTTGATTTTGTTGTTGCTGCTGCTGAGGTTGTTGGACATCAGGTATGGTTATGCTAGCAACCTGCTGGCGCTGGCCTTTACCCTTCCTCTGAGCGTTAGACACTGCGCTCGTCTCTCCTTCACGTCTTTTGCTACTGTATGGTTTCTTTCCTCCTCCAGCTGAGGATAAATCGACGCCCTGAATTTTTCCCAGTTTGATCCCATTTTCAACATGCTCACCAGTAATGACGAGATCTGAGAAACTTCCTGACATACCACTGACCAGTTTCTCGTAATAGACCCCCGGAAGAGTGGCTACAAACATCTCAACAAGCTCTCGTTCGACCATCGGTGGTTGAACTCTAGCTGCTAGCTCACGCCACCTTTGGGTGTACTCTTTGAACCCCTCATTGTTCTTTTGAGACAAGTTATGCAGTTGAACCCGGTTAGGGGCCAAGTCCCTTTTATACTGATAATGGTGTACAAAGACCTCAGCAACTTCTTTCCATGTACGTACACTGGTGGGTTCCAAACCCATATACCACTCCAAGGATGGGCCGGACAGGCTGTCTTGGAAGAAGTGCATCAGCAGCTTCTCATCTTCAGAGTGAGCGGACATCTTTCGGTAGTACGACCTCAGATGGACACGAGGGCAAGTAGTGCCCTTGTATTTCTCAAAGTTGGGCACCTTAAATTTGGGAGGCACCTTGAAATCTGAAATCAATCCCAGTTTGGTCATGTCAACACCCAAAGTGTTCAAGTTCTCAAAACTCTTCATTTTGTCCTCGAGCGCTTTAAACCTCAGACGGGCTTCATCATTCAATTCGCCATCAGCTCCCTTCTAGGAGAACAAGTCCTCTTGGCGATCCTCTAGCCATGGCTGATTGGCATTGCCAGCCGCAAACCCAGCAATACCATATATGTTACCAGCCCCAGCATTCCCTGCGTTGCCAGTTCCTCCAGTGTTGCCATGGCCTATCCCAACATTGCCATTGGCTTCAAAATTACCGTTACCGATGCCAGTCGTATTTCCATTAAGCCCGGTGTTAGTGACCGGATTCCCGTTACCACTTGCACTACCTCCAGTCACAGGGATGCCACCCTGAGGGGTCTCAACAGGTGGAGGGATTGGAGTGTTCCCACCATGAAGCACATCGTTGCTGTCAACCCTTGAGATCAGTGGCTGCACCAAGGTTCTGAGCTGGTCTTGGCCGTTAGCGACCACTTGCATGAGCTCCATGAAGCGGTCCATCCTCTCTCTGAGTTCCTAGATGTCAGTCTGGACTTGTTCCATTGCTCTAGCTTGGTTCGCTCTGGTCGAGTATCGGTGGATCGGTCTTCGGTCAATCTTGAAATAACCTGCATACACAAAGGGTTAGAAAAACGGCAAGGCGCCTATTATGCAAATGATTCATGCAAATGCAAACGTGTGCCTGTGCCTTAGGGAAATTTCTCCCCCGATTCTAGTGCCAGAGTGCCGGTGCTGATAAAAAGAAGTGGATCCAGTCATGGAAATAACATCTTGTGTATATATATATATATATATATATATATATATATATATATATATATATATATATATATATATATATATATATATATGTATATATATATATATATATATATATATATATATATATATATATATATATATATATATATATATATATATATATATATATATATATATATATATATATATATATATATATATATATATATATATATATATATATATATATATATATATATATATATAGATATAAAGTCCATCAAGGCAGCATACAATGTCAATGACTACATGGAGAATCGATAGCATGACCTCGACCAACAAGCCTAGTGATGGTCAGCCTACAACAAAGATCAGAAAAATATAAAGAGTTACAAAGATAATCAAGTGCGACAACGGGCACGAAACTCTTCTAGCAACTCTTTTGTCTTGGGGTGATCAAGCCGAGTGAGTAACCCTTCAACAAGCAACTCTCTCTGCAATAGTGCACTGGAGACCTTCAACAGAATCTTCCCACGCTCCCTAGCCAAAGCAATCTTCTAACCTTCGCTTCTTGGATTCGAACTTCTGCTTGCGCTCCTTTAGGTTTGCAATAGCCTTGTTTAGCAGGTCTTTAGTGGCGTATCTGCAAGCAGTTTCCTCATCAAACCTCTTCTCGCTGGCCTTCACCCGAGCCTTCAACCTGGAGATCTGCTGTTTCAGTTTATCCTGCCGCTCTTTGTTGCTGTCCATAGTGGCATTCCAATGCTGATTGAACTTGGATATTCTCCGGTATGCTTCATCCAGATTCTGCTTCTTGGTGGCCAGTACATCATTGACAGATTTGAAATCCAGACCCAAGCATTCATGATCAGCTATCTGCTTAGTCAAGTTCGTGCCTAACCTGTTCACCAGTTCTGTCTGCTTTTTGAAGGAGTGGACGACTTCGTTTCTCTCGCTTCTAAGTTGTGCTAACTCTTTCTCCAACTCTTCGTTGGCCTTTTTCATCTCTTCCTTCTCAGCTAACACCTGATTATACTATTGAATCGACACGGTAGTAGGTTCCTTAACCACTGGAGGACACTCTTGCTTAGAAGGTGGAAACGACATTCCTATTGTCTCTGTTGTGGCCTTAATCCAAGTCACATACAGAGCATAAGTTTGGCTATTGCTCCTGCCCAACAATGATTTCTCTCGTCTACTGATATCATTCCAGGCATGCTGAAGCTTAGCTAACATATCCCCCTCTAGAAGACCTGTGAGGTACAGAGATTCCTGCACCTCTTCATCTTTTGGCGGGCCTCTCAAGGCGTACGGGAATTGTCTGACGAGCAATGAGGGATTATAGTTAACACAACCTTTTCTTCCAATCAAAGGCACATTCGGAAAACCACCGCAGCTGAATATGATTTCGGTTCCCAGCATATCCCGATCGAACCAAACAATGCTCTCTCTTGATAAACCCATCAAGCGCTTAGACCACTCAGTTGTGGCTGCAAATGAAGCAAAGGGACCTTTCTTGGGCAGATGACCATCAAACCATCTGTAGAGTAAGGGCACACAACATGATACATTCTTACCCCTTCTATTTTCATTCTTGTAATGGACGGAATGATACACATCGCAAATCAAGGTAGGGACTGGATTTCCTGATGCAAAGATGTGGAAGGCATCCAAGTCTATAAAATCAGGCATGTTGGGAAACAAGATGATGCCATATATGCAGAGGGCAAGAATAGCATTGAATGCAATCCAACAACCGTCTTTGGCACACTGTTGGGCTTTCCCAACCAGGAACTGCAGTGAAAATCCAGGAACCCCATTCCAACTGGACAGGAGCAACTCAGAGGCATCCAGATGAAGAGTAAGAGCTAGATTAGCCAAATTAGGCTTGACATCCATGTGAATGAACGACATCTGATTCTTAACCGGTACACCCAATAACTCAACATACTCCTCTAATGTAGGTGCAAGAATGAAGTACGGGAAAGTGAAGCATCTCAAGGGAGGACCATAGAACTTTAGCAAGGCATACAACCCATTCAACTCATATACCGAAGGTTTACGAACTAGACTAAGCAGCTTCCCATAAGATTTTCTGAATTCCCCTCTCACTGTATCATCTGCCAAGACAATCAAACTGGACAACAAAGCAACATCTGGGGTAGGGAGCTTGTAGGCCACGTTCTTCTTCAAAGATCCCATTCTAACAGAACTGAAGGCAAGAATTACCGGAACCGGGAGATAGTATATGCACCTGCAACACAGACACACGTTAATGACATGCAAATGAGTATGCAAAAATGCGAGATGCAATCATGCAACAGGAGATCAAAAGCGTTGTTGAGGAGATCAAGGTTCTGTGTCAACAAAAACACAACACCGCTCGGACAACAAAACCCTGAAGAGGACCAATTATTCTGCTATGTCAAGAACAAATATATCTCTGATGATAAGAACCCTCTGATGCCAACAATGCTGATTCACTATCAAGAAAATCAGGTTGTCTGAAGGTTAAGGTTTCCTACAACAAACCGACCCTGCTCGCAGTTATGGACCTACTCACGGACAAGGTACGACATCCTATGCATTTCCCAGCGTCACAGACTTTCGAGAAACGATGATACGATACCCAGAAGGTGTGGCATCATCATCTCTTGAAGCAGCCTTACTCAGCTGAGTCACAAATGATTTGTCCCCAGAGTCGACAATCCTCCAAACCAACAACCCCTCAAGCCCAAAGGGCTGGAAATGAAGTCAACCGGGAGAATCTCGTCTGAGCGTGGATTTCATGAGACACTAGTGCCTGCAAAGCAAGCACGCGCCCACTACTTTCCATAACTAATGCTAAGTACACTCAAGCCTGGGTCAGGCTTCTCACTCATCAGAGCCCCTCCCACAACAGCACAGATAATCATATCATGCTGAAAATAAAATGCGGAAGGTAAAAATGATAAATAAACACAACCCCACAAGGCAAACACGCAAGCGCTAGGATTGACTCGCGCAGGGGACGTTGGATCCCCAGCAAAGTCGCCAGCTGTCGCTACCGCGAAAATAAGGTGCCGGCAAAACAGAAGATTCGCCACCTTTCGTTATTTATCCCTTAGAACGGGAAAGGAAACGATCGGAAAAACCTGACGAAAAGGTATAAGACAAGGTCATCGCAACCAATGTCTGGATTCGGGAGTCGGTCACGCAAGGGGAAGGTATTAGCACCCTTCACGTCCATTGTACTCGATGGGATCCACACTTGTTGTGTTTATCTGACGGGTTGGTTTTATCTATCTACCTATCCAGGCTGGTCTGAAAAGAAAAGAACATGACTAGGCAAAGCGTCGCACTTTATGCCTACGTATTCCCATCAGAGAATGAGAAATCAGAGTCTACGTAGTTTGGCTAACTACGGGTTACGGGGAAGGTGGCTCGCCAATACATTAGTATTGTGCCTACGTACTCTCAATAGATATGAGAGATCAGAGCTTACGTAGTTCGGGATAATACAGATTACGAGAATTCCGATTCATCTGTTTTTCTAAGTAGGGTTAACAAACAGTTCTGGCAGTTTGGTGTACGCAACTCGACCCTTGGAGACTTAGGCGTTACCGTTTGCGGTAGAACTGGGAGTTAACGACACTCTTTTCTTCAGAAAAGCTTCCTTTGAATTATGGGCCCACGGGACAAAAAGGTTCGAAGTTTGTTTTCTGTCTTTTACGGAAGAACTGTTTTTTATGGATGTTTGCAACCAATATCGCACTAGAGACTATGAACTGAGAGTGAATGCGTCGCATGTCACCCAAAGGGTGCCATACTAAACATCCAAGATGTTGAAAAGAAACTCTCCAATAACCCTTTCTCAAATAGCTTAAGGCTCATAACGTACGACATCAGTTAACCTTTATTACTGTATTTTGATTTGTTTTGAGATGAGAAAAGAACGAACTCTATGGGGAGACTATCAAGTCCTAATGTTGTCATGTCAAGGATTCATCCTATGGTTGAGGTTTGAAACAGGGAACTCCTAGAAGTTATCATGCATAGGTTTCAACCTAAAGTTCTAATCATCACTTCCTTATCAAAGGAAGTGAGATTCCTAGGGGATCATGCCAATGGTATACAGAAACAGATAAAGCATCAACTAAACAGATAAATAGTAAACAGTAAAGATGCACATGCAATGCAGCAATACAAGCAGCGGGAGACCCACTCAACCTCTTAGCAATCAAGCAAAGAAAAACAGACAAAACAGACAAGCAGAGGGAACTCACTCAACCTCTTAATGCAGTCATGCATCTACACTTAAACTATCCTAATCATGAACTATCCTAATGCAACACACCACTCAATTATGAATGAGGAAAATGACTTATGGCAAATAATGGATTCATTCCACAAGTAATCACACAGGGCTTCTATCCTAAGGAAAGAAATTGATGATGGGATGCATGGTGTATACCAAAGGTATCCACCATGATGTTCAACCAATCATGGATAATCAGGAAATGAGATGATGCATGGTGTATACCAAAGGTATCCACCATGATTTTCGACCATTCATGGGAGAGTGAAATGAAGGGAATCATGGTGTATGCCAAAGGCATCCACCATGACACTCTACCATTCATGGGAGATTGAGATGAAGGGAAGCATGGTGTATGCCAAAGGCATCCACCATGACACTCTACCATTCATGGGAGATTGAGATGAAGGGAAGCATGGTGTATGCCAAAGGCATCCACCATGACACTCTATCATTCATGGGAGATTGATTTTCCTAACACTCTTAAGTTGAAACCCTAGAGATTAGTTAAGGATCACCTAAACTAAGAAGGATTAAAGCTCTATCAAGGCCTACTCTAAGCTCTAACGAAGTATCAACCTAGTCTTAATGTTGTCAAGGAGTAATTCAAAGCCTAGAGTTGTCTAAAGATTCATCTTTAATGTTAAACTACAAGTTAAGCTAAGATTAAGGTCACCTAACAACATTAACTTGTAAAATAGGGGAATAATAGAAAATCACTTCTGGAAATTCCAAGGAAAATACTACACTATCCTACATGTATCAACATTCTATGGTACAAAAATCAGGGGCTAAACCTAAATCAAAAGGCTCAAACTAAATCTAAGATCTCAAGGGTACACTAAAGGGATTCAACAATGAACACTCCAAAACAACTACCCTAAAATCCTATTTAGAATCATCTAAAAATCATCACAAAAATCACATAACATAATCAACATGTATATAACCAGCACACAAAATTTCAAGATCAAACTCAAAATCAAGAATGAGAAATAAAATCCTCAAACTCAGCATACAATTTCTCAATTATTAAAACATACTAAAAATAGAAAATATGCCATAAATGGAAAAATGCATGAAAATAGAAATTAAAAATGTGATAAAATTCTAAACACATCAAAGTATCCACATTATTTATTTCAGGAATTATCAACAACATTTATTTTTTTTTTCATGAATTAAAACTCACAAGAAATTAATTAAAACAAAATAGAAAAAATAAAAATAAAATGGAACAGGGGGAGGTGCGCTCAGCAACTAGTTCACGTGTTAATTGAATTGGGCCATGCATGAGGGGGGTGCAGGTAGCGCTTGAGGAATGGGCCCAACTGACTATCAAACTTAGCTTACTCAATAAAACCAGCCTGAGCTGTAACGAGCAATGTTTCTACGTGTATTTTGATTTGGGCTCAGGAACGGGGAGTGGGAATAGCATAATGACTTAGGCCCAGCAGAGTTTCCTAGTGAAACTCTGCGTTTCACTTAAGGAGGAGTTGGTCACACGTAGACGCGCCTATGCCATGAGATGCGCTTACCAATTCAACTATTCAACGCCATCGGACGGTCACGATAAGAACTGGCAAATTCAAACTCAAACGAAGGGAATTCTCATACGGTGGTTGCAGGGGCGGCCGGAGAAGATCCGGTCTTCTTCTCCGGCGAGCATGTACAGTGACCGGAGATCAAAACTCAATGGAACTTCCAATTTTTTATATCATTTTGCCAGTCTTGCTTCCTAAGTTCCTAATCTAGGTTTCATTTTCGATTTTAACCATTATCAAGTGAGATATCTGAACAACAACTTGGATCACCATATCACAAACTCTCACGATTCATCACTAAACCGATACAGAAACCATCCACGTTCCAATACTAACTTAACTGCATGTATCTAAGGTGTTAAATGCACATAATTTAAGAGTAATTTTGCGAGGAAGAAACTGATGCAGAGCTTCGAATATGGTGACCTCTAGGGCTCCACTTGCTTCTAAAAGGTGCAGATTCCTTCAATGGATGATGATGAACAATTCTTGAAGTCCAATTTCTTCTGAAACCTTCTCAATCTCAAAATTCGAAAATCAAACTCCAAGCTTCTTCACACACTTGCTCTAATTGATTCTCAACAGAAATTGGCACTAGAAGCTTCTGGGAATGATCTAAAATCAATTTATAATCTGTTTGAAACCTTTGGAGGCTCAATCAAGGCCCAATTTATGATTTCCAAGTTTCAACTTTTTCTCAAAAATCCACTTATGGTGTGCACGAGTTTGCCTTGCTCTTGATCTTAATCCACCTTAGTTCACTTGCTTGATAGTTATGGAGTGTAATTGAGTGATTATTCTCCTTTGATTTCAACCAAAGAGGTGTATTTGATTTGTTACTTCATCATGAAGTAATCCACCAAAATACCATGAAATGAGTATCAACTCAAAATTCTAATAATGCAAAAGTGTTTAAAGTATCATTTCTAATCAAAATGAGCACAAATTTGACTTGAAATCATTCAATTATCAATTGTTTTGAATTTTTCCCTTTTAATCCATTAAAATGGTCTTTTTGTGAAATTTCTTCAGCCAATGCTTGCTCTAATCCATATCAATGGACTCTTGATAATTGGCTGAGCTAAAAACATCATTTTGAACAACTTTCAAGTTGAACAAAACTCCATTTGAAGCTTGCAAGATTGTGAAATGGACCCATAATTCAAAATGACTTGTAATGTCCAAATACCCAAAATACCCTTGACTTGTCAAAGCGATAACTTGAGTTCTATAGATCCAATCATGGACTTCTAGTACTCTTTAGAAAGCTAAGAGAATAAGGAACAACATTCATATTAACCAAAAGTTCATAGGAATAATCCTTCTAGGGAAAAAGTGTCATGCAAGTTGGGTAACTTTCAAGCTCCAAATTCACATGCCTCAGATGACCTGTAACCTGTCTGGCTCATAACATGAGTTCTATAAACCCTATCAAGGACTTCTAGTACTCAAATTAAAGCTAAGATCATGCCCTACAACAATCATGTTATGGTCAAGATGAGATGAAAATCACATCTTGAGTTAAGTGGCCTTGGAGTCAGGGGTCAAGCTAGGGGATTTTACACTGTCAAGCCTTAGAAACCCTAGCCTAAAACTTCTCAAACTCTTCAATCATGATGAGTTAATATTGTAATAATCCATATAACATCTCAAGGTATCAATCCATGGTCCCATGGCTCTTGAATTAGGTCTCAACCTTCTTCAAATCATCAGTTGACTTAGGGTTGACCTAGTCAAACCCTAATTGCACCAATCATGGCTGAGGCTTCTTAATCTTGCACAATGACATGTCTAGGCCTCAAAGTGATCTTCAACACTTCTCATGAGCTCTCTCAAGATCTCAAGTCCAACTTCATGGCCTCAGAATCATCTGATGGTTTCCCACAACTCTCAAGTTAGGAGACATGCACACTTGGTTTCAATCACTCTCTCTGAGGGTCTTTTAACTTCTCTGGTAAGGATATCAACCCTTAAACACTTGGATAAACCTTCTTAGATAGCCTCATAGTCTTGTATAGATCTTGATTGGTAATCATACCTCTTGATCTCATGTACACATGTCAATGAAATGCAAATGATAATGCGAATGTGAATGAAATGAAACACAAGCTAGGTAAAGAAAAATTGGGCAAATTTTGGGGTGCAACACTAGCTGCTCAAGCTCTCAGGATCCTCATAGTTGGCTCTCAGCCCTGTCGACCATCTGACATTTCTCACTGCAGATGTCACTCCCCCTCAACTGATGCATCTCATCAGCTGATCATTGTGCCTGCATACCTTTCAGTTTTATAGACATCCAATCTGGATGTTATGACATTCAGAGTAACCTTTTGAAGTTACACACTTGTGCTACTCCCCCTGAAGTCACACACATAGTTCATACATGGCATACCTCAAACCAACACATCAGTAATAACCCAATTAGTTGTTATCATACACACACACACATCTCATTAGTACCTGCAACCATGCAAGAATATGATAATATGCACTATGGTACATATGTTCTAGCTAGTCTTCAACCTGTTCTGCTCAGCCTGTTCTCCCACCTGCTGTTTTCTATCACATCTATCTCATCTATCTCTCCCCCTTTATAGCCACAAATTAAGATCCAACTAACACATAGCATAGATTATAAAGTGTACCAATACATATGTTTGGGGTTACATTACCAAGCTGCTCATAGAGAGCATCACAAAAAATTCATGCTTGAGAACAAAAAAATTGACCAGCAACACACTTCATCACCTCAGCAGCAGTTTGAGGTACATACCCAATTCTCAATTTTCTTCATTAGAGGAAGAACTGGAATCACTGCTATCCAAATCTTAGAGAGAGATGTCTTGGTTTCCGTCATACGAGTCTTCATCTAGAAGATCCTCATCTGGGCCCCGGCGAGCCAGGGGTATGGTGAAGCCCTTAACAAGCAATCCTTTCCTGATGATATTGTCAGCAATTTCCCCCATGGATTTATTCACGTAAGTTGTGCCTTCCCTGTTCATAATTCTCCCAAGTTCTTCTTTAGTGGGAGAAGGATACTTGCGGTTTGGTTTCTCAGCCGAGGGAGGTGTATCTTTGGTGAATTTGGGGGGGGGGGGACTTAGACGAATATCCTTCATGATGAGAGGCCATGTTGTTGTCGAGACGGAGGGTCTAGAAGAGATGCTGAACGGTAATGGGGGCAGAGTAGCACGTTTGTGTGGAATGGAGAGTTATGTTGTTCAAAGACTTTGACTGCATTGAAATCCTAAAACTCTCACGTGCCATTAACTGCTATGCATCCTCATACATGCAGATACCCAACTTCCCTCTAAAATTTTCAAATTGGGCAGGATCTAGAGCCTTTGTAAATATTTCAGCTAGTTGTAGCTCAATGGACACATCCTCTAAGGAAATCACTTTATCTTCCACAAGATCTCTTATGAAGTGATGCCTTATATCAATGTGCTTGGTTCTGCTGTGCTGGATCAGGTTTTTGGAAATGTTAATAGCACTAAGATTGTCACAGTACAATGTTATGACATCCTGAGTGACATTGTATTCAGTTAACATTTGCTTCATCCACACCAACTGAGAACAACTGCTACCAGCTGCGATGTATTCAGCTTCAACAGTGGACAAGGAGACACAATTTTTCTTCTTGCTGAACTAGGATATTAGGTTGTTACCTAAGAAGAAGCATCCACCAGAAGTGTTTTTTCTATCATCAGCACTGCCAGCCCAATCTGCATCAGAATAACCAGACAAAATAGGGACACACCCATGAGAGTAGAGTATGACATAGTCACATGTTCCATTCACATATTTGAGAATCCTTTTTACTTGGTTCATGTGACTCACTTTAGGATCTGCTTGATATCTTGCACATACCCCAACAACAAAGGCAATGTTTGGTCTGCTGGCCGTTAGATATAGCAGACTTCCAATCATGCTTCTGTATAGCCTTTGATCAACACTAGTACCATTTTCATCTCTGGTCAACTTTAGATGAGTGAGGGCAGGTGTTCTTTTGTGACTGGAATTGTCCATCCCAAACTTTTTGACTATATTTTTGGTGTATTTACTTTGGGAGAGGAAGATGGAGTCTTCGATTTGCTTGACCTGTAGCCCAAGAAAATATGTTAATTCTCCACACATGCTCATTTCAAATTCAGACTACATGTGACTGACAAATTGCTTCACCATCCTTTTTGACACCCCACCAAACACTATGTCATCTACATAGATCTGAGCTATCATAATTTCTCCACCCTCATTTTTTACAAACAGAGTCTTGTCAATTCCCCCTTTTCTGTATCCGTTTGTGGTGAGAAACTCAGTGAGCCTTTCATACCATGCTCTAGGTTCCTGTTTCAAGCAATAGAGAGCCTTCCTTAGCTTGTAGACATGGTCTGCCAGGTTAGGATCCTCAAATCCCCTGGGTTGTACCACATACGCTTCCTCACTTAGATATCCATTTAGAAAAGCACTTTTCACATCCATCTGAAAGAGTTTAAATTTCAGGATGCAGGCAATTCCTAACATCAGCCTGATAGACTCAAGCCTTACAGCTGGTGCAAAGGTTTCATCAAAATCAATTCCTTCTACTTGAGTATATCCTTGTGCCACTAGTCTAGCTTTGTTTCTGACTATGACTCCTTCTTCATCTGACTTGTTCTTGTAGATCCATTTGGTTCCAATGATATTGGTTCCTTCAAGTCTAGGCACCAGTTCCCATACTTCATTCCTCTTGAACTGTTCCAATTCATCTTGCATTGCCTTGATCCAGTATTCATCAAAAAAGGCTTCCTTTACATTTTTGGGTTCAACCTTGGACACAAAACAAGAGTTTGAGATGACATCTCTTGCTCTGGTCCTTACTCCACTGTTGAGGTCTCCAATGATTAGGTCTTTGGAATGATCTTTCAGAAGTCTAATAGAAGGTTCCTTGGTGGCTGTATCTGGTTCAGTACTTGGACTTGCAGCTTGGGTGTCTTCAGTCTCCTCAGATGGAGTCTCAACCAATGTTCCTACATCCTCTATGACATTGCTTTCATCAGACTGATCATCAATGATAACATTAATGGATTCCATTAACACTTTATTTCTGGAGTTATATACTCTGTAAGCTCTGTTGTTGGTAGAATATCCTAAGAATATTCCTTCATCACTTTTGGGATCCACTTTCCTTCTTTGTTCACGACCGGCCAAGATGTAGCATTTGCTTCCAAACACGTGAAAATACTTCACATTTGGTTTTCTTCCTTTCCACAATTCATACAGAGTGGAGGATGTTCCCTTTCTCAGAGTAACCCTGTTGTGAACATATCATGATGTATTCATAGCTTCATCCCAGAAGTGCATAGGCAGCTTCTTTGCATGGATCATGGCTCTAGCAGATTCTTGAATGGTTTTATTTTTCCTTTCTACTACTCCATTTTGTTGAGGGGTGATAGGTGAGGAAAATTCATGGCTTATGCCTTCAACTGCACAAAATTCAGCAAACTTGGAGTTTTCAAACTCCTTTCCATGATCACTTCTGATCTTGATAACAACACTCTCTTTTTCTCTTTGGAGTTTGATACACCGTTCTTGGAAGACTTCAAATACATTAGACTTTTCCCTGATAAATCTTATCCAGGTGAATATAGAGTAATCATCAACCACCACATAAGCATATCTTTTCCCACCAAGGCTTTCTATTTGCATTGGTCCCATCAGATCCATGTGCAGTAGTTCCAGAACTCTGGAGGTGGTTAGATGTCCAACCCTAGGATGAGAAGTCTTGGTTTGTTTGCCCACTTGGAATTCCCCACAAACTTTTCCCTCATCAATAGTTAGTTTAGGTATCCCTCTCACAACCTCCTTGGAGATGATCTTCTTCATTCCCCTTAGATGAAGATGTCCAAGTTTTTGATGCCACAATTTTACTTCCTTTTCCTCTCTTGCCATAGAACAAATTGTGGATTTACTAGTGTCCTGAGGCTGCCACAGATAGCAGTTATCCTTGGATCTACGTCCTTTCATGACTTCTTTATTTCCATCATTTGTGACCACACATTCTTCTTTAGAGAACTTCACACTCAGTCCTTGATCATAGAGCTGACTGATGCTGATCAAGTTGGCAGTTAGCCCTTTCACCAGCAACACATTGTCTAGGGTAGGGACTCCAAGGTATTCCAGTTTCCCAACACCTTTGATCTTTCATTTTGCTCCATCACCAAAGGTCATATAACTGGTGGAATGTGGTTTGATGTCTACCAATAGATTCTTTATGCCAGTCATGTGCTTGGAGCAGCCACTATCAAAGTACCAATCTTCTTTAGCTAATACTCTTAGAGAGGTGTGAGCTATAAGTGCAACCTTCTGGCAACCCATTTTCTTTGCTTGTTAGGCACCTCCCTCATGGATTTGGCAGGATGATGCCTCTTGCCCTGATGCAGCCATTTTTCATGATGTTGCCTTTTGCCATGCATACCCTGTTTGGTTTTTCCTTGGCTAGGGAATCCATTCAGCCAGAAACACACAAGTTTAATATGCCCAAGTTTTCCACAGTGGTAGCATCTATGCCTTTGGAATTTTCTCTTGATTTGATTCCAGTTTCTGTGTGTTGGATGTTGTGTCATTGGTCGTTACATCCTTTGTAACATTTTCATCTCAGGCTGCAACCTCTTGAGTTTCAAGACAGGATTTTGTTTCTCAACAAATCCTAGGCCAGACCTATTTCCTGCAGTCTGACCACTCTGAAGGATTTCCTCAAGGGTGTCAGTCCCAGAGTTGAGCATCCTTATGGATTTAGCCATTTGATCCTTCTCATATTTCAAATCATTTACCTCACCTCTGAGTGTGTTTATTGTGGCTAGGTGCTCTTTCTTTTCTGCTTCTAATACCTTGATGATTTCCTTCTGAAGCTCTCCTTGTTGGTACAGTTCTACACTTCTGATGTGAAGCTTCTGATATGAGGTTGTAGGGTCCTCAAAAATAAATTCCTCTTCACTTGAATCACCATCAGATATGTACACACTGGTGGGTGCAGTGACATGTTTAGCTGTTTCTTCTCCTGATTCACTGTCAGAATCAGTCCATGTGACAGTCAGGCCTTTTCCCTTTTTCTTGAGGTATGTTGGACATTCCTTTCTGATATGTCCATACCCTTCACATTCATGGCACTGTACTGTATTGACTTTCTCCTCATATTTTTCTTTGTCAGCAGGCAAGCTTTTGGAATAAGGTTTAGACTTAGCATCTATCCTTTTGACCAGTTTGTTGAACTGTCTTCCAAGCATGGCTATTGCCTCTGTTAAATTCTCCACTTTTTCATCATTTGAATCCTCAACACTGTTTGAGACAAGAGCTATACTTTTGCTCTTTTTCTCCATAGCCTGATCACATATCCCCATCTCAAAGGTTTGGAGTGAACCAATGAGTTCATCCACCTTCATGTGGCATATGTCTCGAGCTTCTTCAATGGCGGTTACCTTCATGGAAAACCTTTTAGGTAATGACCTTAGAATCTTCCTTACAAGCTTTTCTTCAGCCATCTTTTCTCCCAAAGCTCATGAGGTGTTAGCTAGTTCAAGAACATTCATGTAAAAGTCATGAATGGTCTCATCTTCCTTCATTCTTAGACTTTCAAATTTTGTGGTCAGCATTTGAAGTCTAGACATTTTTACCTTGGAAGTTCCTTCATGAGTGGTTTTGAGAGTGTCCCAAACATCCTTTGCTAGTTCACAGTGGTGGACCAGTCTGAAGATGTTTTTGTCTATACCATTGAAGAGTGCATTCAATGCTTTAGAGTTTCCAAGAGCCAATGCCTCTTGCTCTTTGGTCCATTCCTCTTTAGGAATTTGCACAGATACTTCATCCTTGCCAGTCTTCACAGGATGTTCCCAGCCAGAGTTTGCAGCTCTCCGAGCTTTGCTGTCTAAGGACCTTAGGAATGCAATCATCCTAGGCTTCCAATAGTCATAATTAGAACCATCCAGAATTGGAGGTCTATTGGTGAATCCAATATCTTTATCCATTGTACCAGAATTTGTTTTCCCTATATCTCACCTAGTTTAAACAGGCAGGGTGCCTGCTCTAATGCCAATTGAAAATTCTGGCTAGCTCACGATGGATGTTCTCACAGAAGTTATAACATCCACTGTGACATTCACTACAGACCTACTATTATGCAGTAATTATAAAGCAGTAAATAACATAGTTGGTTGTTGACCCAGTTCAGTGCAACACACTTACATCTGGGGGCTACCAAGCCAGGGAGAAATTTCTCTATTAGTAGAATTAATTCAGAGTCAAACCTCCAGTTTGCACTCCTCACTTAAAACCTACCCAATGACAATTTAATCTAGAGACACTCTAGACCTGAGTATACCCACTCACTCCCCACAATCACCTCAGTGATATCCAACAACACTTACAAGTATAACAGTAGTAAGAAGAAACACTTCAACTACACACACCTTGATCTTGCTTCAAAGCTTTGATCAAGGAACTCACACTCTTGCTTAACAGCTTCGAGTGACAGACAGCGTAGAAACTACCTAACCAATGCAATCAACAGATGCTTGGATTACAAGTGTTCCTAAGACACAATCGTGAAGAACAACCTCTTCACTTCTAAACCACTATGGTGATTTCTCTGTTTCTCTATCTTCAACAACTGTCTTTTAGAATTGCTTCTCCTATTATTTATAGCAGCAGATCAGTCCTTGGGCCTGGGCGCACAATCTAGGTTTTTCATCACAAAACCTCTTCTTTAATTGTCTGCCCACTTGCCAATTCATTCAGGGACATTTTATTTCGCTTAGGGCTTTTAAAATGTTTCCTGAATCCCAGCTTGAGTTTCTGATTTGTTTCCTGAGTTCTAGCTACCAGAATAACAAACCTGCGCTTGATGTCATACGACCTATGTCATAACATTGAGTATGACATCCAGCTTAACTTATAGTTAGCTTAGTTAACTTACCCTGCACAGTCCATATTATGAATGTATCAACATCAGACATGACATTCATACGCACACTAATGTTTTGCCACAAAATGCAGCAAATCAAGAGCACTTACAATTTGGATACAAATTTAGTTAATAATAACCGGTTTTTTTGCACACCCATAATGTTGACTACAACGTTTTTCATGATATGTCACACCCACTTACAATACATTTCTATTATATTTTATTTTAATATTTTGGCCCTCTCGTTGTTGTAAACTTTGCATGACGGCCTCAAATGACATGGTTGTGGATGGGTTCTAAATTTTTATTCTAAGGAGACAGATGTACAATTTTTCATAATAGGAATTAATTCTTCCTCACTAAGGGAGCTTAATTTCCATCTTTTAATTCATTTATTGTTTTTCCAATCATATAACTGTAATTAATAATATTATGAGTAGATAAATTTGGTTTAATCAGGCATTTTAGATTAATTTATCTTAAATGGCTAGCGTGATATAATTTGATATGTGAACAACCACATAACTTAATAAGTGACATATCCATATGTATTAAACTAATTTCAAAATTAGCAATTTTATTATAAATAAAATCATGATGAATATTTTTGTCTCATTCAACGTCACGCATGAATATTATGTTTAAAAAAATATAGATATATTAATTACTCTTTCATTTAATAAACATATATTAATGAAACATTTTTATTATTTAACAATTTTTTATTTTTTCTCACATGTTGATCCACCAAAGAAATTAGTAATTGATATAGACTTATTTGAAAATATGGATAAAGACAAGGTATCATTCCAAAGCAAGATACTATTAAAGTAAGAAGTGAGAAAAACAAATTGAAGAGAAAAAACAAAAAGAAAGAAAAATGGTGATTGAAGGAGCAAGTGTAACAGCAGCAATGGTAGGAATTCAATTCCTGGAAGTAGGTGGTGACACACTAATGAAATCAGCAACTAAAAATGGAATGAGTATTTTCATTTTCACTGTTTACTCAAACCTTTTTGCTCTCTGTTTTCTTCTACCATCTACCCTCTTCTATCACAGGAAAAGAGCTCCTCCTCCAATTTCAACTTCAATTTTCTGTAGAGTATTTCTTCTTAGTTGCATCCAGTATGTATAAAAAAACCAAGAATTTAATTAGCATAATATATATTATTGTTGTCATAATAAGAATTTGAATAAGAATCTACATGTGCAGAACTTCAGTGCAGATTTTAATGAATACTGGAATTGGATATAGCTCTCCCACTTTGGCATCAGCTATGGTTGATCTTGTCCCTGCTTTTACCTTCATACTTGCTCTAATTTCAAGGTTTGTTCTTTCTTTTTTTATTTATTTTTTATTTCATGAAATTTCAAGCTTTATCTTCTTCGGATTCCCAGCCACCACTTGCATCAAAAGTCAGCAGCATAAAATATATTTTATTCACCATAATATTTGAAGCTTACAATAAATTGGATTTTGAAAAAGAAAGATTAAAATTTATACTCTCTTTCTCTTCAGCTACTCCTCTTTCTCTTCAGTTACACCCTCTTATTCTTAAGATAAAAAACAATTACAAAATTTTTCTTCATGCCTAGAATTTTGATTATAGGACCATCTTAAGAGATTCAAAAAGGTGGCTTAAGCTCTTTATTACATCATTGAATAAACAAGTTAGAGATTGGCCTTGAAAAAAATATTCATAAGACATAGATCTTTTGACTTTCATGTGTTGGCAGTAAATTTTATGGGTTGTACAATTCAGACAATGGGAGATTGGTGTTTGGAGGAGCTATTAGTCAGGATAAAGGTTTCAATTAAGGATTGTCCATGGAGAGAGTTTCCATGATAGTTAAGTTAATGCATCTGCTGCTGTAGTTAAGGGATCAATACAGTAAACTTCTTTAACTTTGATCTTGCATAGGTATTTCAAACTTTATTTTGGCCAAAGATACGTGTCAATCAATTCACATGGAGGAGGAAACTATTTTTTTCAATAAGAAGTTTTTTCTTTAAGACCATAAATAGAGTGTAGTTTTTTTTACCTATTAAAGTTGAGAGATTAAGTTTGTATTTACAATAGAGGATGCCTTATACGCTTTTGGGATAAAGTATCTCTTATAATGAACTCTGTGTTCTCCAAATGAAATTTTTAAGGCCCAGTCTTGTGTGTTATAAGACCATATATTGAGAGATAATGTGAGATATATGGTACTAACTCTAGTTTAAATAGAGCATTGGATGATCTTAGTGGCGAGATTTCAAATTTTTACGTTAATAGTTTGACTAGAAAATACACACTCCCCATTAAAGCTCATCACATTTTGGTTAGTGTATTTTTTTTATAATAAAAAATGTTCAAAATATAAAAGTAAAGTTTGACATGACAACAAGACCAAAATTAAATTTTGGGTGTTTGCAAGCAGCCAAGCATCACATGCTCAAGATATTCTCTTAGCTATCATATGGATATGTTTGGCCATAATATGTCATTGGTAGATTACATACGATTCTAAGTAATCTTCTTATGAATCATTTATTTTTTATTGAAGAGGTTTGATATATTTGTTGTAAGTTGTGCTTGGATACCTTTGAGAATACACAATTTATTGTAAGGCGTTTCCATACTTCAAATACCGACATGAATTTGTTAGATATGTCTGTATTGATATATTTCTACAGAGAAAAGAGTACTTGTGAAGCAAGACGCGCTTGTGAATTTCTCGACCAATCTAAATGTTGGAAGATTTATATTTAGTGAATCATGTGGGGTTGATGACTTAAGGTTTTATTGTGGGACAAACATCTCACGTAGCCATTTAAGTAAAGTGGTCAAACTTGAGAAATGATTGTAGATATTTTACACTTTTGATTTCCAAGCTCCATCGATTGTAGATCTTTTACAAATAGCTCACAGAATCATACATATAGGAATGTTGTGTTTCCTATGATATAAATTTTGTTTTTAAGAGAAATTGATTTTTTCATTCAAAAAGATGTAGAAGAGCAGTTCTTTCATTTATATGTATTCATCTTCTCTTGATAAAAATAATTTTAAATTCCTACTTTTTATTAAATAAATTATGACATACAACTAAAATCACTATTAATCAACCATGTTATTGGAGCTCGATTGGTAGTTTCATAGACATGTATTTGAACTCATGATATCTCACTCATTTGCTTCTAAAAATTTAAATTATAATCAATAGATTAGTATTAATAATTATTTGATTACTCTATAAACATTGCAAAACCAGATTTTTCTTTTGGCGTGAACACTGTATTGTGCATTTTCAGGATGGAAATTATAAATTTGAAACAACATAGTAGTCAGATAAAAGTTATTGGTACAATGGTCTGCGTTGCAGGGGCATTTACTGTGACATTTTATAAAGGGATACCATTGCTTAGTAATGCCTTTCAAAATATTGAAATCGGAGCTCGTGGAATTAACATCTCAGAAAAATCAGATTGGATAATTGGGGCTATTCTTCTTGCAACCGCTAGCTTTTGCCTCTCAGTTTTACATATAGTTCAGGTAAATATATATATATATATATATATATATATATATATATATATATATATATATATATATATATATATATATATATATATATATATATATATATATATATATATATATATATATATATATTTTTTAATTCTTTATTTATAAATATAATCTCTTAGACCAAAAATTTTATTTGTTGATGTTTTTAAAATGTTGTTATCAGAGTTTCAACACTTAGACTAAAAATTTATGCCTAATTGAGCTATGTCACCTACACTATTTGTTGATTTATAAATATTAATATTTCGATTACATTTTAGTATATAAATATAAATAAATATTAATTGAACTCTGAATTGATAGTTTATTCTCATTTAACTCAATTAACATATATCAATTGAGCTGCCTGCCTCACTTTTATGTACTTAAAATCTTAAATATAAATATCATTTGCATTTTTTTCTTTATAAAAAATTGTGAGTATAATTAATTGTATCTATTTTATACATAGATGTTCTTAAAATATGCTTTGAAAATATAAACAGTCAATATTTATTTTAATTGTTTTAATTTAAAATTTATTTAAAGAAAAAAAAAACAATACTTATATTTAGTAATTTAGAAATAAATATTTCATGTTATATGTTAGAAATTAAATCAAATGTCTTCTAATGAGTGAAAAGTTAACCAAGAAATATGAACTATATTCTCATCCATTAAGTAATTTAAGTTTATTAATTCATTAAGTAACCAAACATTGTTATCTATTAAGTAACCTAAGTTTCTTATCTATTAAGTAACTTAACATTCTCATCTATTAAGCAAGTTCTATTTTCTTATGCATTAAAAAATATATAACTTATAAGAAATTTCCTTATAAAAGGTCATCTATATTCTATATCCAATTGACATCAAATTGATATTAGAGTATGTTGTGATCACAAACGATACCTTTCAACAAATAAAGATTGAGAAATGAAATTTTTGGGTGAACAATGAAAACAGTTAAAACAAAGAGCGAAAGAAGAAAGGATAAAGAAGAAAGAATAAGAAGAAGAAGGATTAAGACAAATTGTTATACTATTCACTTTCTCATTTAGGGTTTACAAATGAATAACACAATTGGCTTCACTCAACAACCTGAGTGATCTAGCATATATATAGACTAACTAGATAACTTGCAACTCAAGCTAACTAAATAATTAGATCCTTAACACAATGCCCAATTCGATATGCATTTCGACAATACATATTAGAACAAACTTCGACTATAATATGTATCCTTCGACCACATCACGCGACCTATCTTCGACTTCATGCTTGTCTCTTGTCGAAACACATGAAAGTTATTCCTCGACAGAGTTAGAGTTCGACCCAGAATCTCACAAATATCCACCTAGGATCTAACTCTACAGACAACAGAGAATAAACTAGCTTTCATCATGAAGCTCTATAAACTGCATAAAGTAGAAAAACTTGCAACTTGACAACGTCTTGGTGATCATATCAGTAGCATTATCATCAGTCGAAACCTTCAGCACCTGAACTTCACCATACTTGATTATCTCTCTAACTAAATACAACCTCACATCAATGTGTTTTGTTCACTCATGATAGGCTGAGTTCTTCAACAAGTGTATTGCACTTTGACTATCACATTTAACAGTGATACTTCGACCTTGAAGTTTCAGCTCCTTTGCAAAATCTTTAAGTCATAATGCTTCTTTCACAATTTTAGTGAAGGTAATATATTCTACTTCAATGGTTGATAAGGCAACAACCTTCTGAAGCGTTTCTTTCCAACTGATTGTTGTGCCAAACATAGTGAACATATATCCAAAAATAGAGTTTCTGGAATCCTTACTACCTGCATAATCAGAGTTGACAAATCCTTCATTTTCGACTATGCTATCACCTCCACAGGCTCCACCATAAATCAGGACTCGACTCAGAGACCCATTTATGTACCTGAGAATTCACTTTATAGCTTACCAGTGCGTCTTTCCAGGGCCATATACCTGCTTACAAGGCTCACACCATAAGCTATGTCTGGCCTCCTACATACCATAACATACATTAAAGAATCTACTACACTAGCATATGAAATGCTACTCACATAAATTCTTTCAGCTTCAATACTTGGACGTTAAGAAGTACTTAGCTTAAACTGAGGATTTGTATGTGTCACAATAGGCTTTGAATTCGACATACCAAACTTGTCGAGAAGCTTCCGTAGGTATGTCTCTTGAGATAAGCACAAATCTGACTGCTTTCTATCTCTCCAAGTGTTAATCCCAAGAATCCTGGTGGTAGCTCCCATATCCTTTATTTCGAACTCCTTGTTGAGTTCAGCCTTCACCTCTATTACATCCTCGACATTGTTGCTACCTATGAGGATATCATCCACATAAAACAACAAAATAACAAGTGAATTTCCAGGTCGAAATCTGAAGTAAACACAGTGATCGAACTGGCTCTTAATGAAACCAATATGTGCCATAAACTTGTCAAATCTCTTGTTCCACTATCGAGGAGATTGTTTTAGGCCATACAAATACCTATTCAACTTGCACACATAATCTTCCTTATCCTTTTCTGCATACCCTTCAGGTTGATGCATCAGGATCGTTTCGTCTAGGTCACCATACAGAAATGTTGTCTTCACATCCATTTGCTCAAGTTCTCGGTCAAACTTTGCCACCATGGCTAACAACATTTGAATGGATATATGCTTTACAACAGGTGAGAACACATAATTGAAGTCGACACCTTCTTTTTTAGTGAACCTCCTAGCAACCGATCTTTCCTTAAAGCGCTTCGACATTACTCATTTGATTCCTTCCCTGACCTTAAAAATACACTTACAACTTAATAACCCTGCTCCTGCATGTTTCTCAATCATTTCCCAAGTTTTATTATCATGAAGAGATTTCATCTCGTCATCCATGGCTTTTTTCCATTCAGTCTTATTTCGACTCCTCATAGCTTCCTTGTAATCTCTAGGTTCTTCCTCAAGTACCTCACTTGCAGAGATTAAGGAAAAAGCTATAAGATCCATATAACCAAGTCTTTGAGGTGGCTTGATGACTCTTCTCGACCTATCTCTTTCCAGTAGGTAGTCATCGATAGTTTCCTCAGTCTCTCCAGCATCTTGCTCTTCTTCTTCGACTTCATCTGGGTTATGCACTGCAGCATCACTATGCTCCACCTCAATAGGAATCTTTACGTGTTCTAGATCTTCTCTAGATATTTCTGCACTTCGACCAACATCACCAGTTTTCTTGAACGCCATCTCTAATTCATTGAAAACTACATCACGACTTGTGATACATCTTCTTTGACCTGGTTCTAGGTACCACATCATATAACCTTTTACTTCCTTAGGATATCCAAAGAACATGCATTTCATAGCTCTAAGTTTGACCTTGTCTTGCCTAATGTGAGCATAGGCTAAACAACCAAATACTCTCAATTTGTCGAGATCAGGTGGTTGACCCGACCGAACTTCTTTAGGTGTCTTCATTCTAAAGGCAGTCGAGGGACATCTGTTTATTAGATAAGGTGTTTCGAAACAGCCTCCACTCAAAACACCTTCTTCAATCTAGCACTAACCAACATGCATCTAACCCTTTCAAGGATTGTTCGATTGAATCTCTCGGCTAAGCCATTTTATTGAGTAGTACCTGCTACAGTCTTATGCCATGCAATCCCAGACTCAACACAATAACTGTTGAAAGCTTCATTGCAGAACTAAAGGCTATTGTCAATTCTCAACCTCTTAACCTTTCTGCCAGTTTGAGTTTTGACCAGAACCTTCCAACTTTTGAAATTCTCAAAAGGTTCATCCTTAGTCTTCTGAATCAATGCCCGTGATTTTTTGAAATAATCATCAAATATGGATAGAAAATACCTTGCACCTGCATATGAAGGATTCCTTGCAGGCACCCAAAGATCCGCATGAATGTAATTAAGTGATCCATGCGTTCTTTGTTTACCTTTTCCCTACAGGATTTTCCAAATACACAAGTTTCACAAAACTCCCACTTTTCGACTTTGTCACCACATAATAGGTTCTCTTTCCTCAATTCGACCAGGCCTCTTTCGCTGACATGACTCAATCTCATGTACCATAATTCTGTCTTCGACACCGGTTTCATGGATTCAAAATCTGCTGAACCACTTACAACTTTAGCCTTAAGGGTATACAAGCCTTGTTTCTCCACGTCTCTCAAGACTTCCTTCGACCCCTTCATGACTTTCAGGATGCCTTAATCTCCTTTGAAGACATATCCTTTCTTGTCAAATTCACCAAGAGAAATTGAATTCCTCTTAAGGCCAGGTACATACCTAACCCCAGTCAATAGCCTTATTGACTCATCATGGAGATTGAATCTTACGGATCCAATACCTGCAATCTTGCAAGCTTTATTGTTTCCCAGTAGCACTAATCCACCATCTTGATCACATAATTTTTCAAACACATTCTTGTTTGGAGTCATATACCAAGTACATCCAGAATCTATAATCCACTCTTTGCAAGAGTTGCTGCTCGACACCACAAGGACATCAGATGATTCACAATCATCTTGCACAATAACTGCATTGTCATTGTCCTTACCTCCATGATTATTCAGACGCTCATGGCACATATTTCTTGTGTGACCCTTCTTCTTACAGTGATAAAACATAATCCCAGAAATATCACTACCATAAGACTTCTACTGAGTTTTACCTTTCATTTTCTCAAACCTACCATCTCTCTTCGATGATTTCCCCTTTACGGACAACCCTTCGCCAACTGATGATGATGGTTTCGGCTCTTTTCTTTCGTTCAAATCCTTCGAATACAAGGCTGCTTGATCTTCTTCAAAGGCCAAGGACTCTCTTCCATACAAAAAGGTTTCTTTTAAGTAAGCATGTAACTTAGGTAAATAACACAACAATAACAACGCTTGATCTTCATCATTAATGGTAACGTCATTATTTTCAAGATCAAAGATCAGCTTGCTGAACGTATCCAGCTGCTCCATCAACGCTTTATCTTCATTCATCTTGAATGAATACAAAGCTTGCTTCAAGTACAAATAATTCACCAAGGATTTATTTCATATACAATACTTCGAGTTTCATCCAAACACCAGTTGTCGCCGTCTCCTTTAAAACATGTCTGAGAACCTTATCACCAAGACTCAGAACAATTGCATTGTAGGCTTTCTCGATCATCTTTGTCTTTTCCTTCTCCGTCAATGCAGCATCCATGGCATCTTCTCCCTTTAACGCTTCTATCAAATCCTATTGAATAAGAAGGGCTCACATCTTCAAACGCCATAAACCGAAGTCATGAACTCTGGTGAACTTCTCAACTTTAAACTTTCTTGACGAAATCTTCTCCATGCTCATTGCACCAGTTTGTTGTGATCACAAACGATACCTTTCAACAAATAAAGATTGAGAAACGAAGTTCTTGGGTGAACAAAGAAAACGGTTAGAACAAAGAGAGAATAAAGAAAGGATAAAGAAGAAAGAAGAAGAAGGATTAGGGAAAATTGCTATACTATTCATTTTCTCATTTAGGATTTACAAATGATTACAAATGAATAACAAAATTGGCCTCACTCAACAACCTGTGTGATCTAGCCTATATATAGACTAACTAGATAACTTGCAACCCAAGCTAACTAAACAATTGGATCCTTAACACAAGACCCAATTCTACATACATTTCGACAATACATACTAGAACATATTTCGACTATAATATGCATCCTTTGACCATAATATGAGACCTATCTTCGACTTCATGCTTGTCTTTTATCGAAATACATGAAAGTTATTCCTAGACAGAGCTAGAGTTTGACCCAACATCTCACAGAGTAGGTTATGTATTGCTAGTGTGAGTGTAAATATTTCATATATTATGTGTGAAATTTGACAAATGGGAAAGAAATATAGAGACATATTTCCAACTAGAAAATCTCGGAGATTGAATAAACTCTTGGAGATAATTCATCCAGAGACTTCTGCTTAGTAGAAATACCAACACTTGGTGGTTGTAGATGATTTATTACTTTTAATGATGATTTTAGAATAAAATTTTGGAGTGTATCTATTGAAACAAAAATCGGAAGCTTGTGATACCTTAAAAACATTTAAAGAATTTGTAGAAAAACAAAGTAGTTGTGAAATAAAGCGTTGAAAATAGGCATAGGCCAATAATACTATGTTTGTAGAAGTTTCATTGAGAAATATGGAATTGAGCATCAATTAACAACAAGATACACACCTCAACATAATGGATTTTCCAAAAATAAAAAGAAAAGAATCATAAATATGGTAAGATGCATGTTGTAAGCCAAATATATGCATAAGAAAAATTTGGCAGAAGGAGTTTCTGCTGTAGCTTATATTTTGAATAGATGTCCAACAAAAAGTGTTCAAGAAAATACTATTAAAGGAGCTTGGAGTTGAAGTAGAACTTGAATCTGACACCTACGATTTTTTAGATGTATTTTATATACTAATGTACTATATCAATTGATATAGTAGTTGGATGATAAATGCAAGAGATGTATCTTGTTTGGCTACAGTGTAATCTCAAATCCTATAAACTCTACAATCTAGAGACAAATAAGGTGATTACCAATCAATATGTAACTTTTGATGAATGGGGAATATGGGATTGGTCCTCAAATTGATAAAAGGATCCAATAGTGACTTCAAATGATTACGAAGGGGAGAAAGAACTTAATCCAATACATAGTGAGCCAAAAATATCCAAAAAAAAATACATAGGTCCCATGGATTACCTGCCAAATTACAAGATTGTGTTTTTCATAACAATAATAATCTATATGATGAAGAAATTATCAAGTTTGCTTTAGTTTTAGATTAGGAACTAATTACTTGTGGAGAAGCGACAAATGACTAAAATTAGACAAAATTCATGGAAGAAGAAATCAATGAATTGAAAAGAATAAAACATGAGAGCTAACAAAATTATCGACACACAAGAAACCTATAGAATTGAAGTGGGTGTACAAGACAAAGTATAAATAGAGTAATGAATTTGATCACTTTAAAGCAAGGTGGTTAAAAAAAGATACAAGAAAAAATAAATTATTAATTATTTGGAGGTATTTGCTTTTGTTTCAAGGTTGTATACAACTTGAATTATTTCGATCTCAGCTCAAAATAGTTGGAAAATACATCAAATAAATGTTAAGTCTGGAATTCATAATGAGAATCTGGAAAAAGAAGTGAATGTTGTGAGACCTACAAGATATATAATCCAAGAAAATAAAGATAAAGTCTCATGATTGAAGAAAGCATTATATGGTTGCTCTCACTTAAAAAGGGCTCGACCTCGATTTTTTTTCAAGGAATGCCATATTTCTAACTCACACTTGTACCTCAATAACATGTTGGATACATAAATAGTGATTGGGATGGAGATATTGAAACAATAAAAGGCACATTATGGTACGCATTTCATTTAAGAACAGATGCAATTTCATAGTCTTCAAAGAAGTAATCATTTGTCGCACATTCTACCGCTGAAGTAGAATATATACCACCAACTAATTTTACTATTCAAAAAGTATGGTTGAGAATAATTTTAGAAGTAATACATAAAGAAAATAATAGTCCTACATAAATATATTGTGATTACGTATTGGGTGCATCGTTAGGTTGTGCCATGTAAAATTTGCTCCGTTTTTTTTCTGTTGCAGAGAGGAGATCCCTTCCCCCTGCTTTCAAAAACTATGATGAAGTCCGCGTGGCTGCAGGTACTATGGATCCTCTGACTCCCAATCAGGTTTCCTTCCCAGGTCTCCCCGTTCTTGCCTGTAGGTCGTGATGTTCCTCGAGATGGTTGTCTCCTGTCCCCCTGCCGGTAAGGGATCCGCTCTCGGGTTGTCGCTTGCGTCTTATGGAAAATCAAAATGCAGTCTGGTTCGAGCATATCCTCTTTCATATCTATATCTCGCAAAACCTGATTCTTGAATTACATACCTATTAGAAGTAGCAGATCCTGTTCCCACTAAGTTCGCTATAACACTAAGCAATCATTCAATTTTACATGGACGGTTTCACAAGATTTGAGCACTAGTTCCTTAAAAGGAAGTGGTGATAAAGCTTTATTGTCCCACTGAAGAACAAATTGCAAATATATTTACAAAGACTCTAAAGATCGAGTTATTTTACACGTTAAAGAAGATGTTTCGAATCATAAGTTTGAGAGCTTGATTTAAGGGAGACAATGTTAAAAAATAAATTATCTAAAACAAGTAAGAACCTTAAAGATGTAACTTAGGTTTTTTTGTAATCTATTACGTAACCTATGTTTTATTATTCATTAAGAAATAAATATCTTAGCTTACAAGAAATTTACTTATGCATCATAAAATTTAGCCTATAAAATGCCATTTATATGCTAAGTTCTAAATAAAATTCAAGTGAATGAAATAGAATATTAAAGAAACTTTATTAAGAACATCCTTTCTCTCTCGTAATTCTATTTAAGTTATATGTTCAATTTACATCATTATACTTTAAGGTAAAAGAGTAATAAAAAGACAATAAATATCTTTACAAGACTACAACTACATCATATTTGTAACTTGAGCCGCATTGACTATAGTTCTGAATTTTTATTTATTTTAAACTTCCATATGTATACAGACTTGGATCATCAAGGAATATCAAGAAGAGCTAGTGGTAACAACTATTTGTTGCACTTTTGTGGTAACCCTATCTTCCATTGTGGCTCTCATTTCAGAGGGTATTTCAAAAGCTTGGATACTTAGACCTGATAAGGAGTTTGTATCAGTGTGTTACTCAGTAAGTATACACTTTATTAATGTTAATAAATTAAAATAAAACTAAACTTCTGTATAACTTTAAAATATGTTTTAGTTTAAATATTGGTGTTATGATATTTAATGTATAGGCAATATTTGTTGTATCGACGAGGAATGTTGTAACTATATGGGCATGTCGTAAGAAAGGACCAATATTCGTAGCTATATTCAAACCTTTAAGAGTTGTCATTGCACTTGGTATGGGAGTAATATTTCTGGGAGACAATCTTTATCTTGGAAGGTAAACTAATAATTAATATGTGAAGATTCATTTAATCATATAGAAATATAATATTGACCATTTTTTTTGAAATTTTTTGTGTGTGGGTGCAGCATGATTGGAGCTACTATTATAATTAGTGGATTTTATGGTGTAATATGGGCTAAGGGTCAAGAGAAACTCATCACAAGTGAAAATAACATTCTCCCATCTTCTTCAATGCCTCTTTTGTCAAACAAAAGCATGGATATCTAGCCAACTCTGCTTTTGGAAGGTGGTAATGTATACCTAGTATTGAAGAAATTTATGTTATGCAAAAATATGCATTTAATAGAAATTAGGCTAAAAATATGGTTAGATATTTGTAATAAATTAATCTTTTAAATTAATTTTATAATAATTTAATATTTTAAATCCCATAGATTTACATGTCGTTCTTCTAACCAGATTTCATTGTAAGAAAAGAGCTTTTATGTTAGTTAAAGATCTTAAGTGTCACTTATGTTGTAAATGTATGTCTTAAAATTTCAAGTGATATAGAGAAGCTTTTGAACAATTTTTTTGTTTTGTTTTCACCACAGTTATTTGTCAGAGACGATGACTCGGGGACAACTCTGGTCAGCTCACGGAGTAGTCTATGAAAATCTAGTTCATTTGAATTTTAAGTCTTTATAAATATGGTTCTATGTCACTTTTATAAAATGATAAAAAATGTGCTAATTCCAGGGAGAAAAACTTAGAAGACATTTGTAGAAATTCCTATAATTCATTGTTTTAAGAATTGGGAGTCATTTGAGGATATCTAAAGAGATTGAGAAACATTATTATTAGAAGTGACATCAAAGTCTAATTCCCGTTTAAAGATTAATCGTCTCGCATGTAGGATGATTTTCAACACTATTTTTAACAAGAGGTCTTTCCTAAACACACATGCACCATTTAATAGTGATATGTTTGAACTATGGAAAGGTAGATTTACTATCTTCATTCAAAGTTTTGATTTTAAATCACGGTAAAGAATAATTAATGGTCCATTTATCCATACTCACCGCATAAATGGAGAAATATTATATAAACTTGATTTTCTTTGGACCATAGAGAAAAAGAGAATGTTTAATATTGATTTTAAAACAAAGAAATAATTAATGGTCCATTTATCCATACTCACCGCATAAATGGAGAAATATTATATAAACTTGATTTTCATAATTTTGTCATTAGATGATAATCAATTATTTTATGTTCATAATTGTAAATCTGCAAAGAAAATGTGAGATTCTCTTGAAATAATATATGAAGTTTCTCCAAGTGTCGGACAAAAACGAATGAACATAACAAGCAAAGAAAATGAATGTTTCATTCATAAATGCTTATCTAAATTTAGAAATGTTGGATATAATGTTATAACGCTTATCACTAAAAAATATCTAAGAATTAAGAATTAAAATTACAAATCTCATCTAGTCCTTAAATTAGTCGATGAGAGTGTTGATGACTTTTAGGAAAAATTGAAGAAGGAAGAATTTGTAGAGAAGTTGAACTAATTAGTTCAATTACTTAAAGATGAAAAAATCAAATTAAAGCTAGAAGAATCCTTAACAAATTCATCAAACTCCTACAAGTCAACTCATATGATCTCCTTCAAAAGAACAGTCTCGGTAGTTAAACGATCACCGGAGGATTCAACATTAAAATAAGGAATGTCATCTATAAGAGGATATGAAGTGGATGCCTCGTCTAGTGAAATCTTCGAGAGAATAAGACCTATAGAAATGATAAAGAGTAAACCACTTGAAGAACCTTCGAAGAATATTCTTTCAACGAAGAAGATGAAGTTTGCTTGAACGTATCTCACAAAGAAGATGATCATGAGGTAAAAAAGATATCCTACAAACTACTATTTAAATTAAGTGCTAATTTAGTTGAAGAAAATTGATAATATTACAATTTGTAATTTAAAACTTACAGATTATCTTGAGTTTCTGGAAAAGAGTAATGAAACTCTTAAGCACGAAATAACTAATATTAGAAATCAAGAATCGTTGAAAAAGGAAGTAACAAATTTGCATGAAACTCTAAGTAAATTTACTGAGAAAAAATAAAATTGTGACTTGATTTTATCATGTTAAAGTCATTCCTTGAATAAAACTAGATTATGGTTTAAGTTTGGTAGAATACTTTGTAAATAACTAAATACGAAGAAAGGGAATTGACCTATTTTTAAATGATCTCACTAGAATTTGGCCATTTATAACTATTTTGTTTTAATAAATTGAAAACGTCTAAAGATATTAACCCTAGACATTTTAGAACTACTAACACACTGAGATCCATGAAAATTTGGGTACCAAAGGTGAAACCTTATTATATTTTTGCAGGGATGCTTTGCAAATTTTATGAAGCTTTAGTGAATATTAAACAAAATTGTGAAAAGGAAAGAGTTTACTCTCCAGTATATGTAACGCCCCATTTTTTTTAAAATAACTTTTTCGTAATTAAAATTATGTGTTGTTGTGTATATATGTGTTATTGGTGTGTTGGGGTACTCTGTGGTAGATGGTAGTGATTTTAGAATTATAGACCTATAGGTGAGGGGTGTATGACCGATTACCTAGAACTTAGTGGTGTGGCGAGAATGACTAATTAAAATAATATTAGTTGAATACTACTAATTTAAATAATTAGGGATTATTATTATTATTATTATTATTATTTAATTTGTGGAATAATAATAATAATAATAATTTTTATAATTATAATAATAGAAAAAGAGGAGTTGTTGTCAGATTGTGAAAACTGAGAAAAAGTGTGAAAGAGGAGTAAAAAGGCTACGTCTCTAGAGAAGAGAGAAGAGACTCCATTATTAAAGAAGATGAAATCATCACAAGAACTCTAAGATAAGGGTGAAGTTCTAACTAGCTAAGGGTTATTATGATTATCATGGTGGGTGTTAGAAGGTATTTTGGGGTATTGTTTTATCGTCTCCACAAGGATTGAAGAGAATATAAATACTTGTCGTTCAACAGTTTAAGGTCTTAAGAAAAGGGGTTTTTTAGAATGGTTTCAATTTCGTAACAAAAGTTTGAAAGAAATAAAGCGGAATACAATTCGGTCTAAGTTTGATAAAAACATGTCAAGATTAGGGTTCACTAGTCCGTCCTAAACGTATCCAATCAATCAAATATGTGAACGAAGTTTTAACCAACATAACCGCGTATCCTCGCAAAAACGTTCATGTCTAAATCGATTTCGTGGTTGTTATTGTTTTGACCGTTAAATGATCTCTCTAAGTAACAATCGAAACAATAAACATTAAGATCAATACAAAGCAGATATCAACTTTCAAACCTATGTCTAGAATTTGTATAGTTGATAGATGAAGATATTAGGTCAAGACTTGGAAAGTTCATGTCTAAAGCATTCCATACCATAAATGTACAAAGAGTAGCAAACAACTTCATCTATATTGATCACAACATTTGTTCACATACAAAAGATCAAATGGAATACATAAAATCTGAACTAACTACTTCTAACCTTGACAAGAGAGGGATTTAGCTAACCATTTCCATGATAGCTTGAGCAACAAGTTTCAAAAGAAGGTTGATCAACATCCGAGTCGAATAATCGAGATTGGATGGGAATCCACCTTCTTTTTGTGAAATATTGCTAAGAGATGATGAAAAATGGCGGAATGAGTTCCTATGTCATAAAATCCTCTCAAAATGCAAGTACAAGAAAAATAGATATTTTTACAAAAAGTAGCTCATACTACTTATAGAAGTGACTGTTGTGCTGTCACGTTCGCAGTGCAAATGAATTGTTCGCGTAGCGAACACCCAAAATGGCACCTGAAGTGCTTAAGTCTTGTGAAAGCTCCCCAGTCATAAATCCCAATGTTCGCTGTGCGAAGAAATGTTCGCTGTGCGAAGGCTTCGCTGCACACTTCGCACAACGAGTTTATGGCCCTTTCCTTGTTGTTATAAGTCTGGGAGTGTTCGCTACCTCTTTGCCTAGCGAGCTCTTCTCTTCCTTCTTCGCCTAGCAAGTTTATGGCCCTTTCCTTACTGTTTTGGATTCCTGGCCTTCGCTACATAGTTCGCCTAGCAAACTTTGTGAAGTTTTGTTGGCAGCTTCGCTAGCAAGCCGAGCGAACTTGTTATTGTGTGCATGCTGTCTTGATTTCTTTGTCATCTTTCTTGTGTCTTAATTTCTACTTTTTCATGCCTAATTCCTACACAATAACACAAAAATCAAAGGTACCAAGAAATTTTCACATAATGTTGCAAAACAACCAAAGCAAGAGTGATATTAAACACTTCTTTGACAAAAAGGAGTAAAAGATACCCACATTCGATAGCTCAAATAAGCAAATTTGTGCATCTAACAATCTCTGCATATCATATCATTGGCTCTTGAGACATTGGATCAAGGTATTTCTGTGACTCAATGTTCCGTTTTGTTGCAAGGGTTCAAACAACGAGCATCAAAGGTTCCAACATTTATTTTGCCCATGATCGAGCGGTCAATTTTATTTTATTCAGCGGGTTATTTTTAGCTTAGGAGATAGTGTACAGGCTATCTCAAGCATTCTCACAATCATAATATCCAAGACCAAGTTTCAAAGGCTTAACAAAACTTAGAACAGGTGGCAACGGGTAATTATGCAGGATTTCCTTCATTTGGCGCCAAATTGGACATTTTTTGAATGTGGTAACCGATTATCGCATATTAGGTAACCGGTTACTTCAAGCGAAATTTGCCAAGAAATTCAAATTTTCAGCATTGCAAGTTTTCCAATCATTTTCAACCATTGATTTCACATGATCATCATTGGAAGGATCTAGAATTGTTTCAATTTTCACCATTTCCCTCCAAATTTCAAACACTCTATTCCTAATTCCACTCCTAATTTCCATTCCAAATCTTAATCCATATTCCAAACCATATTTTGATTCCAAACCTAGAGCTTATTTAAGCGAATTTTCTCCAAACCTCACACAATAACCTTCATTTTTCAAATTTCACATTCATTCTTGAGAATTTGCTCTCAACTTTCTCTCCACTTTTTCACTCTCAAAACCTCCATTAACGCTCTTTTCACTTGAGTTCTTGTATTCTTCATTGGAATCCTTGAATTCTAGAGCTAAACATCCATCACTCATCTCCATTATTTTCAATTCATCATTCAATTTTCGTTTGGATTTAGATCTGAATTTGGAAGCTAGATTGGAAGTGCTTTTTTGGATCATTTTTGCTTGATCTTGCTTGTTCTTCATTTCTACCATAAGGAAGCTCTTGGATCTTGAAAATTCTCTGGGTTTCTAGCTTGGATCTGTTAATTTCAAGTGAATCAACACTTACCAAAGCAAATCTCAGCTTTGAAGGTTGGTAATTCTAGATCTAGTTTTGTTTTGAGCTTATTTGAATAATCACAATGTAGATCCATGGCTTTTGTTGCTTTTTGATCCATTTTGATGATTTGGATCATAGTGATTTGTGATTTTAGTGTTTGATTGTGTTTACATGATGGTTGATCATTGATATTTGATGTTAAATTCGTGCTTAATTGATAGCATATTCATGTGAGTGATTGGATAAGTTATTGGATGTTGAAAACTGATTTTAAAAGCTGATTTTCTATTTCTGGTTCAGTGGTAACCGGTTACTCTTCACAAATTTCACATTTTCAGCTGTTTTCATAACAAGTAACCGGTTAACACTGAGCAGAATGTTATGTTTTTGCATTTTTTTTCTTGTTTGTTTGGTATCTTTTTCACGTGTAAACTTCATGGTTTGATGTGATGCATTTATATGGATTGTTTTTGACATATTTCATCATTCTTGAATGTTTGATCTTGATTCTTCGACGCGTAACTTTTGGTTTCCGTGTGAATGTGTAACATGTTAATGTTGCTTGTTTGATGAATGATCATATTGCTTTGCTTGCTTATATAATGTTAATTGGTTATCATGAATGTTTGTTGCTGGATTTGTGATGTGTGTTTTCATTTGCTTCCAATGCCGCTTGTTGCATGTTTGTTTGATCGGTTGATCGTCCAATTTAATTTGAAAAAAACATGTTGATCTTGATGATTCTTGTTGATGCATTGTTGTTGATCGATTATGTTTGATTGTTAAAGCATGTTCACATTTGCATGATATCTATCCATGATTCGTGCTTGTTGCATTCAAGCTTGCTTGCTGCCTAATTTTCACAGCTATTCTTTTTCTGAACTTGCATGATATCTTTGCCCTTGCTTGCTTGCTGCCTGCCTTTTACACCTGCTTTTGTGCTGAAACATGTACTGTCATAGGCTGTCTTACTTGTATGCTGGGTTTTATTGCTGTTTTGTGCAGGAGGCGCTGTTGTAGCTGCTGCTTTTACCTTGTTTCTTCACTTTTTGCTTTGCCTTTGCATGCTCCCTTAGGTTTCTTATTCCAATTTAATTTTCGATTAAATTTGGAGTAGGATAGACACTAGGAGGGCAATCCAAGCATGACAACAAGTAGGCTAGTTCCTTTTAACCTCAACCATAGGTCCATCTTTTGCATGCTAACATTAGGATAAAATCTCCTTTCGCATCCCGACCTTAGGATCACTTTGCATGACAACGTTAGGGCCGAGTTTCCCTTAGACCTTCCATGCGTTTGTCTTCTCATCTCAAAACACATTCTAACTCATCTAATAAATATGATAAATATTGTGCGCTACGAGCCTTAAGCACATGGGAAATAATGAGTGAGAGATTTCTCCTCACTTTTCTAGAGTGTTTAGCGTATGCCCTTTGGGGGATATATGACGCATTCGCTCCTATGTCATAGTCTTTAGTGCAACGTGAATCACAAAGTAAACTAATTCACTTGACTAAAACTCACAAACCAAATTCAAACTTTTTATCCTTCGGGATTTGTGTTTCAAACTCATTTTCAGAAAAGAGTATGTTACATTTATGTTCTACTGCAAACAGGCATCGACCCTAACTGCTGGAATTTGAACTTAACGTCACTCATAAAAAATGCCTAACCATCCTGTGGTTTCGTTACCCGAACTACATTTTCTATTATTTCTCATACCAGATTAGGATACGTAGGCACAAGACGACGATGTCTTGGCGAGCAACCTTTCCCCCATCACCCATAGTTTTTTGAACTACGTTGACTCTGACTTTCCCATTGCACGAGGGAATACGTAGGCATAGGGCGGCAATTTCCTATCGAATCTCTTTCTTTTTATTTTTTTCTCGTTTCCGTTTAGCAGTAGCTTATAGATAACACGCCCTTTGATTAGAAAACAAGCGTGGATCCCGTTGAGTACAACAAACGTGAGGGGTGCTAATATCTTCCCCTTGCGTAACCGACTCCCGAACCCAAGATTTAGTTGCGATGACTGTAACAGCCCGATTTTTCAATAATTAATTATTCGCATCTAATAATTTATTTATTTGGATGATTTTAATTATTGGAATTATTGGTAGATATTTGAGAGGAGAAATAGAATGGAAAGAGTATAAGAAAAAGTAGAAAGAAGAGGAAAAGATAGAAACATAAGAGAAAATAAGAGAAAGAAAAAGGAAGAGGAGAAAAGAGAAGGAGAAGAAGGAAAAGCTTGGAATCATCAAGAACAACTCCTAGCTTCCGATTTAATCAAGGTAAGGGTGTGAAATATTGTTATTCTATCAATGTCTATGATTATGTATGATTGGTTTGGATTGTTTGGATGTTTTCTCCATTTTTCATTTTAGGGCATAAATGCGTTTAATCGGTAGAATCAAGGTTTTAACAGTTTAAATCAAGGATAAAATATGTAGTTTAATCGAGGAATGTTAGACTAAGACTATAGGAATTGGTTTGGTGAGAATCGGTTGATTTTGTGAAGAGTTGAGGATTGATGTAAGTGTGGGTTTTTAAGTTCGCAAACGTTCGCTAGCACCTTCGCTAGGCAAACAGGTCGCGAGTGTTCGCTAGCAACTCGATAGGCGAGCAAGTTAGCGAGTGTTCCCAGACTTGCTGGTAGCGAGTGAGGTAGCAAGGATTCGCTAGGGCCTCGCTGCAGCGAGTAGGTGGCGAACGAAGACAGCGAGCGTGACAACATTTAATTTTCTTTGTGATTCCATCCGATGTTGATTGTTGGTTCGATTATGTTCGATCCATATCGGAATGAATAGTTGTGTACTATGGTGTGATATGTTGTGGGTAGTCGTATGGCGTGAATCCTAGATTGTGGAATTGATTATGAAATGTGGTCTTTTGACAATATATGCATTGTTTAAGTTGATTAAAAGTGCATGATGATTGTGATTGAGTTCGTTGTCGTTGGCACGATGTATGTTAATAATGCACGAGAACATATTGTGAATATGTGTGCATTGCTTGTAATTGTATGTGAATAATGCATGAGAACATATTGTGAATATGTGTGCATTGCTTGATGATATGGTGATGATGATTTAAAGTATGAATACTTTGATTATGTGAAAAATGTTGTGTGTGCAATCATGTTATAATTCTTATGTGATGAATTATTGAGAATGCATGAGATTAAGATGCGAGAACGGTCTTAAGTGCATTTGGTTATTGATTGTATATGCATCATTTAGTCAAGAGGCAATGTTTGCTAGTTTCGTGGAGACTTGTGACTTGTCCCAAGCCTAGAAGAGTGGGTTTGAAAGCTTAGAGGACAGGATTTTGTTGTTATTGGTCTAGAAGAGTGAACCCGGTTTAAGTGTAAAAACTGAAAATGATAACTAGTGTTGGTACCACATGGCATGAATTGCATTGAGTTGTGTTGGGTCACATGGCATAGATATCATTGTTATATGAAATATGCTTGTGTGTGGATTTTTGAGTTGAGAACTATGGATATTGTTGCACCCTAATTTTTGACCATAAGATTCCACCTCCTTTTTTTTCTTTTCTTATTGCATGTATAACTAACCATTTTAACCAATTTGTTCATTTTGTGAAGTTAGATTCGCTGCTAAAGGCTTAGAGAGCCATGGAGGATTTTTGTAGAAATCTTGTCCCCCGCAAGTTGTGTTGAGTTCTTGAAGGAAGGATGCACCCTTGTTCTCATAACATTCTATTCAATACAAGGACAGTGTTCCTCAAGGTTTTAGATCATAGTCAACAAGAATCCAGGTTGACTTTGCATCGGTGGAAGGCAAAGTCATTATTAAAGATTGATTAAATCTTTTCTTAGCATCCTTTCTTTAATTTGAATCCCCGCTAAGGATTTGGGTTATAAAGTTGTCAGGCAAAGGTTCTTAAATGTAAGCTAAGTGGTTGAACAAGAATATGACTACATCATCGTTATTGCGAGGGAGCATATAAGCACATGGAAGAAAGTTTAAAAAAAATTATTACAAGTGCAAATAACATATGGCCTATGCATTCGTCAAGGTTTTCAATGAAGAATTCTTTTACAAGCCCAATAAGGAGTTGTTTTTTACATAAGCCAAGAGCCTCAAATTATATCAACTATAACAAAGACGGGAGAGTTGGAAACATGGTCGTTGCCTGACATTACAAAACGCAAGGTGATTCACAAAAGAATTTAAGGCCATTAACCCGAAGTTTCACGTTTTTTTGGAAATTTAATTGAGGATACAAAATAAGAAATTTCACTTTGAAAGCTTGAGTTCATGCTTCGAGATCCAAACCCAATTTGGTTCAAGGAATATGAAGTTTAGTGCCTATACAAATGTAAAAAGGTATTAAGTTATTCTCAAACCAACTTCAAGGATTTCTCCAGAATATTCAAAAAAACTCAAGCAAAGTACAACAGGTATTAATGTTACAATTAAAACCATAAATTACTGCTACTCATTTGCAACCGCAAGCTTCAGGGCTTCCGTTTTGATAATATCCCACCTGCACTTGCAATTTATTCTAAGTCTGGTAGAGAGCAGCAACATTAGGTCCGCACGTCCTGTTATCAGGTCACGTGTTGGTTTTATTCTTTTTCGCACGACAAGTAGGATCTCAAAAGGATTGAATCTCATGTTGTCCTTGTCAAAACTCAGAACCTGTCGCACAATCATGGCATATCAGTGGCATCAAGCTAAATGTGCCACCTCTGAAACTGCAAACCTGTCATGACAGCATTTTTCAGAGTCAGTTTTTTTCACCCAGGATGAACATCCCAAAAGGCACCCACAAGAATTCGATACAAAGGAAATTATGCGGCATCACTTAAATAGCATTGGTAATTTGCTTGTTGATATTCTGAGATGAGAAGAAAGTTACCGCTTTGTGAAATTCCTTTCTCCCGCTCCAGGAATTATGAAACAACGGCGAACGCGTCTCCTGCAAAGAAGTTCAGAGCCTGAATTCATTGGTTCCATCTCAATTTTCGCTCTAGCCGTGTATCATGTTGTATGCCCCACCAAATCTCGACCGATGGCGCTATCTCGCAGACACTCGCCAACAGCTCCACATTCCTGGCCTCGTCGTGCACAATATCACGTCAAACCTGCAACAACGAACAACAGGTATCAATAACCTCATCCTCAAATTCATCCACAAATGCAACCTAATGGTCCAGTTCGGTATCCTTCTCAGCCCCAGATGCAACCGCATTCAACCACCTCATAAGATGTATCAGTTTCTCGTCCATCACCTGGCGTTGAAGAGTTATTACCTAAAACATCTTCAAATGTGTAATTGTATCCGTACGACCGTTGTCCATGATTAGAATCAAACTTGTAGAGAAATCATGATGCAGGAAAGTATGTGGTCTTAAAGACCAGCCAAAATCCTCGTTATCCCTAAGAGTCGCAGCTTGGCTAGATTGAGACGCATCCGGTGTGCTTTTCACAACGTGTTCCTTCACACATGAAGTACTTGCGCCCCCTACATGATAGATCGAAGGAAAATGGTTGTCAGGTATCACAAAGCTTAGGAACATTAAATTGAATCGAAGACATGAAAGGAAACTCAGAGTTTTATGTTAGAATAACTCAAAGAGGATGAAGAGATCCAATTATCACACTAGCTCCAGTCATTGGCTACAATAGGAAGGCTCAGCTATGACATGGAAGAATCAAAACGCGTTCGACAATACCGCAACTGCATAATAGTCAAAACAGAAAGTTAACACAAGCTGTTAGCAGAGGTTTTTCACTATTTGAGTATCAGTAAAACAAGGCATACACATCACATGCAGATTCTTCTAATCCATATGGTTATGACGGTAATACGGGATACACAGGCTACTATAACAGATATCAGCGACAACAACCTAATCATGCTTATCCATAGCCTGTAGGAGCATATCAAATACAAGTGCTCCTTATCAGCCCTTTCTTCCTTTCAGAGTACTGGGTCTTATGCCGGATCCGCAACTTATTCGAGCACTTACTACAACCCTGTGGATTATCAAAACTACTGAAGGTTATCGAAACAGCAATGGATACACAAATCAAGCGCCGCAACTTCAGTGCAGTATCAACAACAATACACAATAAAGCAAGCTTACTTGAGTGCATCTGAAAGCAGGCGGTGGTAACCGGTAGTGTTAGTCGCAGTTGCGCATGCTGAACGGAAGTTAAACCATAACTTGCCATTTAACGCGACCTGCCGGAAAGTAGAAACATCGTTCTCAAGAAGCTTAAACCTTTGTTGCCCCGAGCGGAAGTTCTTGTCATTTCCTCTTGTGCACTTCTGTCACAGGTTTAGTGAAAATTCAGAATTCAACACAGGCGAGAAATCCGGTATATATAATAATCAAGAAGAGATGTGTTCTTTGTTACCTGCACAACTATTACAAACAGCTACCTCGCATAGCCAACCCACCTTGCTGTTGTTTCCACACTTCACATTGCTCTTCCCATCCTGTTATGACGTACGGAAAAGAAAACCAATAATAAGATTGTATTAGCTTGCCCCATAAAGCAACTGCCTCGAACCAAAACAATCCCAGCCAGCATTTGCAACTATCATCACTATATGAAACGGCGTAAAATGGTAGCAACCATACAAAATGGGGTACAAAGCCGTTACAGTTACCACTGACCTGCCACGAACCTCACCCAATACCAAAGGCCCTGCAACAAGCCATGTTGCTCCAAAACTACACTCACGCAGTCCACACCAGAAATCTTCGTGAAAATGCCACAGCTTCATTGGCATTTCTCTATGAACCTAACTCCCCTGCAGCTACCAGTCCATGGATGTTGGAGCGAGGCTCTCAGGCAAAGTTGCCGTCGACAGGGTTCAGTATACGCTGGCTATTGTCGTTGGACGGGATCGACTTGTATATCAATATCACCTGAAGTATGAAGCGATTTAATTAGTTAACATGAGGACAGAATCCTAGCAGCCACACCACATAACCATTTCTAAGCCCTCATAACAGGTCTGCCAAGGAAATATGGACGCGACCAACATGATATTACAAGCAAGTTACCTAAGGTTCGCACTTTGGCTTTTACCATCTTCAACACTTTATGGATCTCCAGGTGAAATCAGCAGCAAATCAAAATAGTAGTTTGGAATCGTCTTTTCGTGAGTCAGACTAGATAGAGGACGGACTTAGAAGCATATGTTGTAATTCCAGACGACTTCTCCCCATGACTTCGCGAGATAACTCGTTACGCCCGCCAGCAATATTATCTACAAAAGGAAATCCACGCCAGACTCATTCAAAGCAACAAAACCGAAAGCGCATATCCTGTTACAAAAGCGTCCAAACATAATTAGATGGAGACCAATTCATCATCAATTTCAGATTTAAAATTTCCTAAAGTATTTGCCAACATGTTTCGAACATGATTAAACCAGAATTGATTTCTTTCCAAAATCGGACGAACATGTCCCTACGGATTTGGCATTGTTTTAATAACAAAATCATGATTTGGAGCCTATAAAAGGAGCAGGAGCCATTCTCATAAACATTGATCCAGAGAAGCCCTAAACCGAAATCCACACAAACAACAGATCGAAATAACAGAAATTCTCAACAACCACAAAATCCCAAATCGTAAGAACATAAAGGGCAAAAGAAAGGAGGAGACTTATCTTCATCACCCGTCATCAGAAACCACCGGAAGCCCCTTTTCAAAAAAAACGATCGAGGCCGGAATCACCATCACCTTCAAACCTCCGTCTAAACTACACCTTCCACCGTGAATCATCAGCCGTCGAACCTGCAAAACCACTTGGACGTGAGTTTTCTTTTTTGTTTTGATTGATAGTTTTTTTTTTCAGACGTGTTCGAAAAGATTGAGAAGAAGAAGGAGAAACGGCGAAGCAGGAAACGCAGAGGAAGAGGAGAAGGAAAGAAAAAATCGAGAGAGAAGAAGGAGCCGTCGGCGACTTGGGGGGGGGAAAGGGATTTAGGGTTTCATTTTTTTTCTTTTGTCTTTTTTATGTTGTAATTTGTTAACCCTGCACGTGAGCACACACATCACATGCACACACTCACCTAATCACCATTAACCTTCTCTAACCGTGTTTAACTTCCTTTAATCCACACTAACTGCGATTAGACTCTTGTCAAACCTTTAACTTTTCTCTTTTGATTTAATTAATCAGTTAATCAACCCTAAAAAAATAATAAACTAACAACTTTTTATTAATCATAATCATTATCTTTTAATTCAATTATCTAGTTAATCCACCTTTTAATTAATTCACCTTATTTAATAATTAATTACTTCACCTTTTGTTTAATATTTTCAATTAATCAACATTTTCATAATATCTCTTTTATTATAATTTAGTAAAACCATTAAAATAATTTATTTACATTTTATTAAATCTATTTAATAGTTTAATAGTATTAACACCTTTTATTAAGAATTCTAGCTAATTTGTTTTTTTAATATTAGGTCCCCTTTATAAAAAACTCATTTTGTAATTTAAAATTAATATAACCCTTTTTTTCTTTTTTTCATAGAAATGATATTTCTTAAACAATCTCATCAAAAATTATTTCCGCATAAGTCTAAGTCAACTAAAATTAGTTCATCTCAAACACAACTTTTTTTTTACTAAAATCAGTTTCACATATAAAAATAAATAAACCTCACTAAAACACAAATCAACTAAAAACAGTCAATCCGCCTCAAATCCAATCGACACTTTCTTATAATTCTAACTAAAAATACAACTCAAACTAAAATCAATTTAATCAGTTAAAATCAACTCACAGCGTAAAATATAACCTAATCGCGCACTTCACGACACATTCACCAACACCTTAGCGCTTTCATGCGTACGTGTATGGTTTACTTTTCCGCAATTTACCTTCCAGTCATTTACATTATCATATCTACATTTCTACATCGCATTCGTCCAAAGGAAAACCCTACACATGAGTCAACACTTGTGTGTAGTGCACATCATTTGCATCATACTCCCTTCGATCCTTGATTCCTCTCGAGTTGATCGCTTAAGATAGATCCTACCCCATAGGAAGGACCATTATCTCTACAACTTAGACAAACAAACAACATTATACAACTTTTTCAAACACAATAGAGAATAGATGCTAATCATCTTAAGTGAGATATAATCTCCACCCCCACAATAATACAATCAAACATGTAGGAACTTTGCCTTGAGAGTGATAAAGGCATACTCGTCAAACAATCCGAGTACTTAAGCCCTTTTCTTAAGACGATGCAAAGACTATTTTCCTACAACCCCCTTTACACTTGTGGTGGTTACATCTCCCTTTACATGAAGACTCATCTCTTCTCCTAAACTCAATCAAAACAACTACCCTAAACCCGTAGGAACTTTGACCACAGTCAAAAAGCTCCTCTAACCCTTTAGGGGAACTACAAATACTCTGATTCCACTCCCGTAAGGATATGTAGGCATAAGATGCGACATCTTATCGAGTATACTTAGAAATAAACCACTAGGGTCTTTTAACCAATAAGCAGATAAACACTTAGCAATAAACAAACATAAAACAAGAGGTTCCTGTAGAGTACTACAGAAACTTAGGATGCTAGTACCTTCCCTAAGTTTAACCAACCCCCGAACCTATAAGTCTCTAGCTTGCATTTGCATTGCATTGTGGGAATTTCGATCTTTATCCCTTCCTTTGGACAAATCAAAGTTCGGTTGCAAATTGAATTAACGATTCAAACTAATTAATAGTTTGGTATCCAATTTTCACCGCGACATAAATGGCGACTTCACTGGGGATAGCTCAGTGGGTTTCCCTATCTTATTTTATTTGTTTACTGCTTTATATATCTGCCTACTTGATTAATTATTTATATGTTCCTCTTGTATTTCTTTTGGGTTATTATCCTTGAGTGGTGAGACAAAGTCCTACATCCGGACTTGAGAGAAATTAAGATAGGATGGTGATATATTCGATGAGGCTTATAGGGAGTGAGTCCCGACTAAGTTGATTCGAGAATCCCGCTTAGTTGAGACCCTTTTGAAAATTGTTCAGTTGAACGAGTTTAGTCGTGAAAACTTTTACTATTCTCAATTGGAGTCCATGATGGTAAGGACCGTAGTTACCTTTAACCCCACTTTGGCCTTTATTAGGAAGTAGTGCGAGGCTATGAGGGAGTAAGTCCCGAAATAGTGCTACGCGATGCTACACTCAAATGAAGTTCTCTTGAGAATATTATTAACCCCCGAGTTAGTTGGGAAGTTGATAATATCCGAAAGATGGGCTAATGACTTTGGGAACCTTATTAGAACCTTGTTCTGCAAGGACAATCAACCTTTAGTCCACAACCTTTGGGAATGGGTATACCCTTTGGCTCCATGCTCATTGCAAACCTAGGGTCTCCCTTGTTTGTTTACCTTTGTGTCCTTATGTGCTTACTTGTGTTTGTTGCATTCATAAGCATCATATTGCATTGGTTTCATGGAATCCCGAGTTTATTTATAAACATTATAGAACCAATAGGGATTACAAAAAAAAATTTTTTTTTGAGATATTCCTCTAAGAGTCCTAACTTGGATGTCCTAAGGAAGTAGGAGCTCAGGTTGAAAAGAACTCGAAAGACAAATATAAGAGGTTTTTCCTTAAGGATCAAATGTGGTTTCAAAAAATCATCAACATTGAAGATCTAAGTAAGCAAGAGCCTCCTTCTGTATTTTCCAACAAGGGATAGAGGATTTACTTTCCTCTATCACATTACTCCTTAAAAGATGATTATGGACCGTTTATTTTCAAGAAGATCCAAGTGGAGGAACAAACCAACAAGCACGATGAAGGACTTCCTTAGGGCTTTATCCAGCTTTTATTTAGCCATTATGTTGGGACTCTTATGAGAATATTCACTTGTAATCTAAAAAAATAAATTTTCTTTGGATACTCCGTGACGTTTATAAATGCTTGAGTTCCATGAAACATTTCATTTCGCATTCGTGCATTTCTTTTCATTTCGCATTTTGCATCAGCATAGCATCCTTCGCATTCTGGGGGGTCTCACTCTTGCTTCATCTTCACAGACAAGCTGAATCACAAGTACAACACTCGAGCCAGTCGACGCCAAAAGATGGATCAATTGGAACAAGAGAACATAGTGCTCCATGACGAAGTTGCAACTCTAAAAGAGAAATTGGAAAGGTTGAATGGTATAGTTGAAGCTCTGTCTAACCAGTCTGCACTCAACAATCAAGAAGTTCAAGGGACCGTTATCTCCGAAATAGTATCAACACCGATCCCAGTAGTGTCTACTGTTGCTGAAGTGACCTACAGTATGCCGCCAGGTTTCCCGTGAGGGATGCCTCCTTATTTCACTACGGCTGGTTATCGTCCACCTGTTCCCGAGGTTCCTGCCGTGACCACTGTTCAAGCCATCCCTGCAATTACTGCTGTCATGACTACCGCACCTCCGCGTGTGAATATCACTCCACATACACTAGACGAACCAATTCTCCATAGGATACCCAGCGAAACTGTGGGTTTGGAAGAAAGGATGGATGGTTTTCAAGACCAATTTTCTGAGATACAAAAAGAATTGAGAGCCCTTCGTGGGAAGGATTTGTTTGGGAAGAGTGCTTCCGACTTATGTTTGGTTCTGAATGTCAGAGTTCCGCCAAAGTTTAAGGTCCCTGATTTTGAGAAGTACAAAGGAAATACTTGTCCTCAGAGTCATCTCATTATGTATGCCAGGAAGATGTCTGCCCAAACTGATAATGATCAATTGCTCATTCATTATTTCCAAGACAGTTTAACAGGCGCTGCGCTCAGGTGGTATATGTGATTGGATAATGCAGAGATTAGAACTTTCAACGATCTAGGAGGAGCCTTCATCAAGCAATACAAGTATAATATGGACATGGCTCCAGACCATGACCAATTGAGGGCTATGGCTCAAAAGGACAAAGAAAATTTCAAGGAATATGCTCAGCGTTGGCGCAAGTTAGCTGCGCAAGTCATACCACCGTTAGAAGAAAAGGAAATGACCAAAATTTTTCTGAAGACTCTAGGTCCGTTCTTTTATAAGAAAATGGTAGCAAGCGCACACAGTGACTTCACCAAAATGGTCAACATGGGCATGCGTTTGGAATAGGGGGTCCGTGAAGGAAGACTAGTCAAGGAAGGGAGTACCTCCAATAATGCTAAGAAGTATGAGAGCGGTTTTGTGAAAAAGAGAGAACATGAGGCAAGTGTTATGCAGCAGGGACGACCCAAGAGAGGGTATCTGCCATCACATCAGGTTGTTGTGGTTCATCAGCCACCACATCAACAAAATCAACAAAATCAGAATCGTGTACACAAAAGACCGGACTTTGATCCCATCCCGATGACATACACTGAATTGTTCCCAGCTTTGATTCAAAAAGGTCACATCCAGACGAGAGCTCCGCCTAAGGTACCCAAGAAACTTCCGTATTGGTACAAAGCTGACAAATTTTACCTATACCATCAAGGTGCTCCAGGCCACGATACTGAGAACTATTACGGTTTGAAGGCAGATGTTCAAAGGTTGGTTAAGGACAGAATCTTATCCTTTAAGGGTTCCATTCCTTATGTGCAGGGTAATCCCCCACCTCAGCATGGTTCGTCCTCCGTGAACATGATCCAAGGTTATTCGGGAAGCTCATACCAATATAGTGCCTGAAAATGGATCCGAAGGCGACACATCAGACAATTTTGCAAGCTTTTCCATTCCATGCAAAGGCTGAATAAAATCCTGAGAAAGGGTCATCAAGATGTTTTTCTTTCCGCATTTCATTTCTTTGATTAAAAGCACGTTTGGCTTGTATGGCTTGTTTATTTTGAATAATTAATGCGATAAAATGTTTGTCTTGAAGAAATCCATTAGTTTCACTCGTAAAACATTTCTCACAATTTATAATGCCGACTACACCCAATTCTCTCACTTTGGTGAATAATTGGAAGGAGGATGATGAAGTAAAACGCAGGATCTCTCGTTGTATGCTTTTGAATAAAAAACCTACTAATGATGTAAGGCGTTCCTGTTTCAAAACTCCTAAAACACCAGAAATAGTCAACCTTTCTTTTAAGCCTTGAGAAAGAACCTTTTCTCTCCCAAACTAAAACCCCGTTTTAACCTGGGGCAGGGCACCAAAACATGAACATCTCTCAAAAAAAAAACTTGGGTGGGCACCAAGATACTTTGACCCTTACCCTTTTTTTTACAATTCATAAACTAAACCCATAAATATAACCCATAAAGTCCTAATTGAAGTAAGGTTTAGTCCGAAAGCATACTCGATGAGATAACATTTCCTGACTCCTATGAGCTATGCTCAATTTGGCATTGGCATTATAAATTTAAATTAGTATCCTAACTAGTGATTTTGTCACAAGTTATCGTGACATCTATTTTCAAAACTTTAAGACAAAATATGTGTTGCATTAACAGTTTCAGAATTGACATTTCCGACTTGCTAGATTTGCCTGATGTCTTAGAAAGATTACGTGAGGAAATCACCGATTTAAATTTGAAGACTTTGCTAACCTGGGGCAAATTATTTCGTCCAGAGATTTGATCCATACAAGTTTGGATTCACCCATAACAAGTCGGAAGACTCGGTTATACCATTAATCAGGGGCAGTTACGTCGAGCTTCTGCGAATCTCTCCAAGAGTTTGAAAACAGTGGGGCATTTGGACGCCATGTTTTCTGTAAAATCCTCTCGAGACGACCTTTTTATCGTGAACCATGTGACTTGGGGCATTTGAGAGTCGAAGGGGGTTTCTGATTTAGCTTCACTCATCTAACATATTTAACAACTTTGTTAACCCAGTTTCCCCATTGGATGGTCCACGAAGCCTCTCCGATTAAGAGAGGGATCTGTTTCCAACAGAAAGTTTTGAAGCCTTGAAGCAAGACTGTGATCCCATATATGGTTCTCCACCTGTCTACAAGTGATGTTTCTATCTTCCAAGGTTGAGGGAATTTCAAAAGCAAGTGTACATTCTTCAAGCAATGTTTGATCTGTGAAGATTTGGTTTGAGTACCCGGAATGTTTTTCTTCATACGCATATCATATAGATAGATAGCATGGCATATGCATTTTGCATTTCTGTTCAGATTGTTCTGTCACTTTGGCTGTGTTTGTCCCTAAGTAATTTGAGCGTGTCTTCTCCTTCCAATGTAGAGTTGTCAGCCCTAGGCAGAAAGAGCACAATATTTCTACTTTCCTCATGAAGTTCGATCCTCATGGAAGACGGTCGTTTTAGTATGTTCCCGTTTGAGTTCATACCTCAATGGTCGGGTCTTGTTTGATAGTTTCTCTTCAGTTATTCCCTGAATTGAACTTCGGTCCTTGGCAATCACATTGTGGACATCTCCAGCTTTTGGATATAGATTAAGCGCATCTATTTTGCACTTTACTTCCAAGGAATGGTCTTTATGAAGATAACTTTTGAAGACAGATATTTCTCCAAAGAATATTACAAGGGTTCCTCAACAATTTACATATGGATCACAAACAATCTCTTTATTTGAGCAACTCGTTTTGATTAGGATCTTGTTCAAAACGACAAACGACAATTTCTATAAGACAGATCATTTGCCCTCGGTGGGTCCTTTAATATTATTGATCCATCAGAGAAGACATTACAAGACACCTCTCTTTATTTGAGAGTTCACAGAACATTTTACAACTACAACAAGAAATACTCTCTAGGAATGATTTCCCCAATGAGTTCATCACAAAAATAATTCTATCAAATGACATATCTTCTTAAGATCCCTGTTGGAGTTTTACAATCTCCAGTACATCCTTTTGGGTCAGATATCGTTGCTTAGGCTGCCAAAATTGGTAGTAGGTCATCTTTCCTTTGTGTTTACTATCATATGTTTGATAGTAGGTATAACACAATCTTTCTTTTCGGTCAGATACCTTTGCTTAGGCTGCCAAAATTGGTAGTAGGTCATCTTTCCTTTGTGTTTACTATCATATGTTTGATAGTAGGTATAACACAATCTTTCTTTCGGTCAGATACCTTTGCTTAGGCTACCAAAATTGGTAGTAGGTCATCTTTCCTTTGTGTTTACTGTCATATGTTTGATAGTAGGTATAACACAATCTTTCTTTCGGTCAGATACCTTCGCTTATGCTGCCAAAATTGGTAGTAGGTCATCTTTCCTTTGTGTTTACTGTCATATGTTTGATAGTAGGTATAACACAATCTTTCTTTCGGTCAGATACCTTTGCTTAGGCTGCCAAAATTGGTAGTAGGTCATCTTTCCTTTGTGTTTACTGTCATATGTTTGATAGTAGGTATAACACAATCTTTCTTTTAGTCAGATACCTTCGCTTATGCTGCCAAAATTGGTAGTAGGTCATCTTTCCTTTGTGTTTACTATCATATGTTTGATAGTAAGTAATATACCATCCGTTTTGGTCAAATACCCTTGCGTAGGCTATCATATACTTGATGGTAGATAACATGTGATTCTTGCTTCAACCGGATACATTTGCTTAGGCTACCACGCGTTGGTTATCCATCACATTCAAGATTTCTATTTCACTGTCCAAACTACTGTACTTCTGGTGGTATTGCTATATCTTATCTTCATTTTGGGAGAGTTCACAATGTTAATCGCTGTCTCTTCTCGTGATGTCTTGCGTCGTTGGGTCTTTTGTTTGGGTCCCGTGTCCGGTTATTCCATTGTGACATCTTTTCTCCACATGTTTCTTTGTCTCGCATCTCATGTCATTGCATATCATTTGCATTCGGTGGCTTCTTAGGGCCAAAAATTCGTGCAATGTTTGTATTTAAGTCCCTCCTATCTCGTTGAGACGGAAATTTCAATCTCCATATCTCCGGATAGAAGTAACTTAAATAGGGGCATCTGTTGCACCCTAATTTTTGATCATAAGATTCCACCTCCTTTTTTTTCTTTTCTTATTGCATGTATAACTAACCATTTTAACCAATTTGTTCATTTTGTGAAGTTAGATTCGCTGCTAAAGGCTTAGAGAGCCATGGAGGATTTTTGTAGAATTCTTGTCCCCCGCGAGTTGTGTTGAGTTCTTGAAGGAAGGATGCACCCTTGTTCTCATAACATTCTATTCAATACAAGGACAGTGTTCCTCAAGGTTTTAGATCATAGTCAACAAGAATCCAGGTTGACTTTGCATCGGTGGAAGGCAAAGTCATTATTAAAGATTGATTAAATCTTTTCTCAGATTCCTTTCTTTAATTTGAATCCCCGCTAAGGATTTGGGTTATAAAGTTGTCAGGCAAAGGTTCTTAAATGTAAGCTAAGTGGTTGAACAAGAATATGACAACATCATCGTTATTGCGAGGGAGCATATAAGCACATGGAAGAAAGTTTTAAAAAAATTATTACAAGTGCAAATAACATATGGCCTCTGCATTCGTCAAGGTTTTCAATGAAGAATTCTTTTACAAGCCCAATAAGGAGTTGTTTTTTACATAAGCTAAGAGCCTCAAATTATATCAACTATAACAAAGACGGGAGAGTTGGAAACAAGGCCGTTGCCTGACATTACAAAACGCAAGGTGATTCACAAAAGAATTTAAGGCCATTAACCCAAAGTTTCACGTTTTTTTGGAAATTTAATTGAGGATACAAAATAAGAAATTTCACTTTGAAAGCTTGAGTTCATGCTTCGAGATCCAAACCCAATTTGGTTCAAGGAATATGAAGTTCAGTGCCTATACAAATGTATAAAAGGTATTAAGTTATTCTCAAACCAACTTCAAGGATTTCTCCTGAATATTCAAAAAACTCAAGCAAAGTACAACAGGTATTAATGTTACAATTAAAACCATAAACTACTGCTACTCATTTGTAACCGCAAGCTTCAGGGCTTCCGTTTTGATAATATCCCGCCTGCACTTGCAATTTCTTCTAAGTCTGGTAGAGAGCAGCAACATTAGGTCCGCACGTCCTGTTATCAGGTCACGTGTTGGTTTTATTCTTTTTCGCACGACAGGTAGGATCTCAAAAGGATTGAATCTCATGTTGTCCTTGCCAAAACTCAGAACCTGTCGCATAATCATGGCATATCAGTGGCATCAAGCTAAATGTGCCACCTCTGAAACCACAAACTTGTCATGACAGCATTTTTCAGAGTCAGTTTATTTTCACCCAGGATGAACATCCCCAAAGGCACCCACAAGAATTCGATACAAAAGACATTATGCGGCATCACTTAAATAGCATTGGTAATTTGCTTGTTGATATTCTGAGATGAGAAGAAAGTTACCGCTTTGTGAAATTCCTTTCTCCCGCTCCAGGGATTATGAAACAACGGCGGACGCGTCTCCTGCAAAGAAGTCCAGAGCCTGAATTCATTGGTTCCATCTCAATTTTCGCTCTAGCCATGTATCATGTTGTATGCCCCACCAAATCTCGATCGATGGCGCCATCTCGCAGACACTCGCCAACAGCTCCACATTCCTGGCCTCGTCGTGCATAATATCACGTCAAACCTGCAACAACGAACAACAGGTATCAATAACCTCATCCTCAAATTCATCCACAAATGCAACCTAATGGTCCAGTTCGGTATCCTTCTCAGCCCCAGATGCAACCGTATTCAACCACCTCATAAGATGTATCAGTTTCTCGTCCATCACTTGGCGTTGAAGAGTTATTACCTAAAACATCTTCAAATGTGTAATTGTATCCGTACGACCGTTGTCCATGATTAGAATCAAACTTGTAGAGAAATCATGATGCAGGAAAGTATGTGGTCTAAAGACCAGCCAAAATCCTCGTTATCCCTAAGAGTCGCAGCTTGGCTAGATTGAGACGCATCCGGTGTGCTTTTCACAACGTGTTCCTTCACACATGAAGTACTTGCGCCCCCTACATGATAGATCGAAGGAAAATGGTTGTCAGGTATCACAAAGCTTAGGAACATTAAATTGAATCGAAGACATGAAAGGAAACTCAGAGTTTTATATTAGAATAACTCAAAGAGGATGAAGAGATCCAATTATCACACTAGCTCCAGTCATTGGCTACAATAGCAAGGCTCAGCTATGACATGGAAGAATCAAAACGCGTTCGACAATACCGCAACTGCATAATAGTTAAAACAGAAAGTTAACACAAGATGTTAGCAGAGGTTTTTCACTATTTGAGTATTAGTAAAACAAGGCATACACATCACATGCAGATTCTTCTAATCCATATGGTTATGACGGTAATACGGGATACGCAGGCTACTATAACAGATATCAACGACAACAACCTAATCATGCTTATCCATAGCCTGTAGGAGCATATCAAATACAAGTGCTCCTTATCAGCCCAGTTCTTCCTTTCAGAGTACTGGGTCTTATGCCGGATCCGCAACTTATTCGAGCACTTACTACAACCTTGTGGATTATCAAAACTACTAAAGGTTATCGAAATAGCAATGGATACACAATACACAATACACAATAAAGCAAGCAACAATACACAATAAAGCAAGCTTACCTGAGTGCATCTGAAGGCAGGCGGTGGTAACCGGTAGTGTTAGTCGCAGTTGCGCATGCTGAACGAAAGTTAAACCATGACTTGCCATTTAACGCGACCTGCCGGAAAGTAGAAACATCGTTCTCAAGAAGCTTAAACCTTTGTTTCCCCGAGCGGAAGTTCTTGTCATTTCCTCTTGTGCACTTCTGTCACAGGTTTAATGAAAATTCAGAATTCAACACAGGCGAGAAATCCGGCATACATAATAATCAAGAAGAGATGTGTTCTTTGTTACCTGCACAAATATTACAAACAACTACCTCGCATAGCCAACCCACCTTGCTGTTGTTTCCACACTTCACATTGCTCTGCCCATCCTGTTATGACGTACAGAAAAGAAAACCAATAATAAGATTATATTAGCTTGCCCCATAAAGCAACTGCCTCGAACCAAAACAATCCCAGCCAGCATTTGCAACTATCATCACTATATGAAACGGCGTAAAATGGTAGCAACCATACAAAATGGGGTACAAATCCATTACAGTTACCACAGACCTGCCACGAACCTCACCCAATACCAAAGGCCCTGCAACAAGCCATGTTGCTCCAAAACTACACTCATGCAGTCCACACCAGAAATCTTCGTGAAAACGCCACAACTTCATTAGCATTTCTCTATGAACCTAACTCCCCTGCAGCTACCAGTCCATGGATGTTGGAGCGAGGCTCTCACGCAAAGTTGTCGTCGACAGGGTTCAGTATACGCTGGATATTGCCGTTGGACGGGATCGACTTGTATATCAATATCACCTGAAGTATGAAGCGATTTAATTAGTTAACATGAGGACAGAATCCCAGCAGCCACACCACATAACCATTTCTAGGCCCTCATAGCAGGTCTGCCAAGGAAATATGGACGCGACCAACATGATATTACAAGCAAGTTACCTAAGGTCCGCACTTTGGCTTTTACCATCTTCAACACTTTATGGATCTCCAGGTGAAATCAGCAGCAAATCAAAATAACAGTTTGGAATCGTCTTTTCGTGAGTCAGACTAGATAGAGGATGGACTCAGAAGCATACGTTGTAATTCCAGATGACTTCTCCCCATGACTTCGCGAGATAACTCGTTACGCCCGCCAACAATATTATCTACAAAAAGAAATCCACGCCAGACTCATTCAAAGCAACAAAACCGAAAGCGCATATCCTGTTACAAAAGCATTCAAACATAATTAGATGGAGACCAATTCATCATCAATTTCAGATTTAAAATTTCCTAAAGTATTTGCCAACATGTTTCGAACATGATTAAACCAGAATTGATTTCTTTCCAAAATCGGACGAACATGTCCCTACGGATATGGCATTGTTTTAATAACAAAATCATGATTTGGAGCCTATAAAAGGAGGAGGAGCCATTCTCATAAACATTGATCCAGAGAAGCCCTAAACCGAAATCCACACAAACAACAGATCGAAATAATAGAAATTCTCAACAACCACAAAATCCCAAATCGTAAGAACATAAAGGGCAAAAGAAAGGAGGAGACTTATCTTCATCACCCGTCATCAGAAACCACCGGAAGCCCCTTTTCAAAAAAACCGATCGAGGCCGGAATCACCATCACCTTCAAACCTCCGTCGAAACCACACCTTCCACCGTGAATCATCAGCCGTCGAACCTGCAAAACCACTTGGACGTGAGTTTTCTTTTTGTTTTGATTGATAGTTTTTTTTCTTTCTTTTTTTCATACGTGTTCGAAAAGATTGAGAAGAAGAAGGAGAAACGGCGAAGCAGGAAACGCAAAGGAGGAGGAGAAGGAAAGAACAAATCGAGAGAGAAGAAGGAGCCGTCGGCGACTTGGGGGGGGAAAGGGATTTAGGGTTTCATTTTTTTCTTTTGTCTTTTTTCTGTTGTAATTTGTTAACCCTGCACGTGAACACACACATCACATGCACACACTCACCTAATCACCATTAACCTTCTCTAACCGTGTTTAACTGCCTTTAATCCACACTAACTGCGATTAGACTCTAGTCAAACCTTTAACTTTTCTCTTTTGATTTAATTAATCAGTTAATCAACCCTAAAAAAAATAATAAACTAACAACTTTTTATTAATCATAATCATTATCTTTTAATTCAATTATCTAGTTAATCCACCTTTTAATTAATTCACCTTATTTAATAATTAATTACTTCACCTTTTGTTTAATATTTTCAATTAATCAACATTTTCATAATATCTCTTTTATTATAATTTAGTAAAACCATTAAAATAATTTATTTACATTTTATTAAATCTATTTAATACTTTAATAGTAATAACACCTTTTATTAAGAATTCTAGCTAATTTGTTTTTTTAATAATAGGTCCCCTTTATAAAAAACTCATTTTGTAATTTAAAATTAATATTACCCTTTTTTTATTCTTTTCATAGAAATGATATTTCTTAAACAATCTCAACAAAAATCATTTCCGCATAAGTCTAAGTCAACTAAAATTAGTTCATCTCAAACACAACTTTTTTTTACTAAAATCAGTTTCACATATAAAAACGAATAAACCCTACTAAAACACAAATCAACTAAAAACAGTCAATCCGCCTCAAATCCAATCGAAACTTTCTTATAATTCAAACTAAAAATACAACTCAAACTAAAATCAATTTAATCAGTTAAAATCAACTCACAGCGTAAAATATAACCTAATCGCGCACTTCACGACACATTCACCAACACCTTAGCGCTTTCATGCGTACGTGTATGGTTTACTTTTCCGCAATTTACCTTCCAGTCATTTACATTATCATATCTACATTTCTACATCGCATTCGTCCAAAGGAAAACCCTACACATGAGTCAACACTTGTGTGTAGTGCACATCATTTGCATCATACTCCCTTCGATCCTTGATTCCTCTCGAGTTGATCGCTTAAGATAGATCCTACCCCATAGGAAGGACCATTATCTCTACAACTTAGACAAACAAACAACATTATACAAATTTTTCAAACACAATAGAGAATAGATGCTAATCATCTTAAGTGAGATATAATCTCCACCCCCACAATAATACAATCAAACATGTAGGAACTTTGCCTTAAGAGTGATAAAGGCATACTCGTCAAACAATCCGAGTACTTAAGCCCTTTTCTTAAGACGATGCAAAGACTATTTTCCTACAACCCCCTTTACACTCGTGGTGGTTACATCTCCCTTTACATGAAGACCCATCTCTTCTCCTAAACTCAATCAAAACAACTACCCTAAACCCGTAGGAACTTTGACCACAGTCAAAGAGCTCCTCTAACCCTTTAGGGGAACTACAAATACTCTGATTCCACTCCCGTAAGGATATGTAGGCATAAGATGCGACATCTTATCGAGTATACTTAGAAATAAACCACTAGGGTCTTTTAACCAATAAGCAGATAAACACTTAGCAATAAACAAACATAAAACAAGAGGCTCCTGTAGAGTACTACAGAAACATAGGATGCTAGTACCTTCCCTAAGTTTAACCAACCCCCGAACCTATAACTCTCTAGCTTGCATTTGCATTGCATTGTGGGAATTTCGATCTTTATCCCTTTCTTTGGACAAATTAAAGTTCGGTTTCAAATTGAATTAACGATTCAAACTAATTAATAGTTTGGTATCCAAATTTCACCGCGACAGATATGTGCATGATGAAACATATTTTGTGATTATCCATGTGTGTTTATACATGTTGTGAAATGTATGATGAGTTGTGAATGAATTGTGGTGAGAAATGCGGAATATGTGTATTCTATGGTCGGTTATGCTCTGATATGTAGCACCGGGTAGTTAGGATTGTATAGTGTTCTTTTGGGATACATTTTGTATATGTATCTGATGGTAAATGTTTATGTAAACCACGAATGATGTGATGAAACAAACTGAATGATATGTATTTATATGATTACATGTTTTAAGTGATTCAATGTTTAGATTTTTCGCTTAAATTCTAAATATTGAGATGTGGGTGTAAGGACTAAGTTCCTCTGTTAAGCTACCCCACTGTTACATGTCTTTTATAGAGCAGGTGTTGTATGTTATTTTGGTGAATGATGTGGCATACTTCTTTATACCATGTTTCAAATTTACTCTGATGAAATTTTATTATGTGATTTATTTGTTTATTTGGGGGTATAGAAGGGGGTGTTACAATGACCTTGTTTTTTCCCGTTCTTCAGGTTTTCTTCCATCGTTTCCTTTCCCCCTTTTTGGGATAAATAACGTTCGGTGGTGACTCTTCTATTTTTCCTCCGGGTGTTTTCGCAGTTGCGACAGGTGGTATTTAATAGACTGATGAAATTGGTGAATTTTATTCGATTAACATCAATTTTCCTTTCCATAAGTTGGCACAAATGTACATCCGACTAATCGTAAAGCTACATGGAGTTTCGTCGAATATTGTTTGTGATAGAGACCCGAGGTTTACATCTAGATTTTTGGAGGCTTTATAGGATACTTTGGGTTCTAAGCTGGGGTTGAGTCATGCCTATCATCCACAGATAGATTGTGAGACAGAGAGAACTATTTAGTTCTTAGAGGACTTGTTGAGAGCTTGTAACCTTAGGTTATAAGCTAGTATGCAAGGGAGAACCATCTGCCACTGATAGAGTTCACTTAACAATAATTTCCATTCTAGAATTGGAATGACACCCTTTGATGCATTGTATGGTCGGAGTTGTAGGACGCCTTTGTGTTTCCATGAATCTAGTGAGAATGTAGTGTTTGAGCCTGAGATTGTCTAGCATACTACTGAAAAGGTGAAGTTAATTCGAGAAAAGATGAAAGCTTCATAGAGTAGGCAGAAGAGTTACCATGATAAGAGAAGGAAGGACCTTGAATTTCAAGAGGGAGACCATGTTTTCTTGAGAGTCACTCTGGTGACCGGTGTAATACCCATTTTAATTATTCAGTCTTTTTGGTGTTATTTTATTTTGGTGTGTTCTTATGTGGGAGTGTGTCTGAGAGTGTTGGTGGGTACCCTTAAGTTATGAGGATTATTTAATAACTACGGAGTTTAATACTAATATAATATGATTAATGGTGGTGATAATTTAATAATTAATAGTATTATTATTATTATTATTATTATTAATTTTATTGGAATAAGTAAAATAAGGAATTAGAGATATAAGAAGGTTTTTGGGGTAGAAGAGAGAGAGAGAGAGAGAGAGAGAGAGAGAGAGAGAGAGAGAGAGAACACGATAAACCAGTTTAGAGGAAGGAGAGAAGAAGAACTAGGAAGGAAGAGAGTCAAGGCTAGGGTTGTCAAATTCTTCAGAGTTCTTCGTCAATCTGAGCATCTAATCAAGGTAAGGGGGGAGAAACTAATTGGGATTGGCACGGTACATGAATTGGGTAGAGGGGATTCCTTAACCCCATAGGAATTCTGAAGAGCATGAATTGTATGCTGATAAATTGGTGCATATGTGTTTATATTTGTTATTGTTATGATGAATTTCGTGTACATTGATGTGTTTATGAGTATTGCTGCCATTGACGAAATTGGGCATGTGTTGTTGTGAGATTGGTGAAGTTTTGTGTAACTTTTGTGGTTTTGGTAATGACCATGAGATTTGGTTATGGGGAGAAAGTTTAAGGAGCAATTGATTGGTGTAGTATGTAATAGTATGTCATCCTAAAGCATCTATGATGTCATGTTAAGATTAAATCAAGGAGATTCAAGAGTTCAAGAAGTTACTAAATTAGGGTTTCAGTTGATTTAAGTGCAAAATTCCTTTCTTTGGTTCCTAAATTCAAGGATAATATTCCCTATGATGCAAGATAAATTTCACTTTCATGAAAACATGATACTTGTAGATCATCTTTAAAGCTTTCTTTTGAGTACAATAACTCATCCATTGAGTTTGTACATCTCAAGTTATGATGTCAACAAGTTAGAGTCTTCAGTTGAAGAGAATTTTGGACAACTTAAAGTCAACTCACTTCCAAGGCATTTTTGGAATAGAATCAAGTTTCTCCTCAACTTCAAGTGAACAAGAAAGTTGTTCCTCATGATCGTAGCTTTCTAAAAAGTCCTAGAAGTCCTTATTCTCATGTGTACATCTCAAGTTATGAACTTCACAAGGCAAGGGTATTTTTGGAAACTTCATTATAGTCATTCATTTCAATGGTCCATTTCATGAACTTCAAGGCCTCTAATCCAATTTTTTCCAACATGAAAATTGTGTCTAATGGCCTTAACATCATCTTGAATCAAAAATCCATGATACTTGATGATTTATGGGATCATTTGAAACATGATAAGCTTAAAAAAGTGACTTTTAAACATGGTGTGGCTTTCTTCATTTACAAGTTACCCAAATGACTTTGTATTGAACCTTTTGGCACCACATGAGAACAAACTTTGTATCTTGAAAATCTTTACCATTTTGGGACCAACCAAGACACACATTCCATGCCATATTTTCAAAATTTATACCTTAAAAGTCATGACTCAAATTTAGTGTAAGGAGTTGTTACATGAACCAAAATAAGATCAATGATTTCTACACTCCCCAAATGCTTGATTGTTGGCCAAAAAGGATGGGGGCAAAGCCTAACCCGTATGTAGCATGAAGTGGAAAATTTGGCCAAAAAACTTGAAATCATGCAATGCAACTAACATGGGCCTGCATGGTCATAAAAAACCCACCATGTAAAAGATATTTGGTTGCCCTAAATGCTCAGAGTTGGATGCAGCTGCTTGAGAGAGAGGAGAGAACTTGAAATTTTCATTAAACTTCACTTCTTCAAATCTTGTTGCACACTGAAAATCAACTCAAATTTCTGCTCATTTCTTCTTCACAAGAACTTAAGGAGCAGATTGAAAGCATTGGATCAAAGCTTGCGTGCGTTTGAAGGATCAGCTGAATCTCTCTATTAGGTAACTTTCAGCAACTCAAAACCTTCATTCTAGGCATCATTTTAGCTTCATATTGGATGCATCTGAAGCCCTACCTATGGTAGGAAATGTTTGAACCTTTCATTTGTATGTACGTTGCAATTTCAGTGTGTGCTCTCAAATTTTCGTGGCTTGATTCTGGCTTATTTGGGAACCTTTTTAAGTTTTAAATGGTGGATTCATACTCCTTGTAACTTCAGCTTTAGAATGGTATATGATGATGGCATTTTTATGGAAGTTTCATATGTGGTCTCCAGCGAGTTGGCCGAAGAAGACGACCGGAGCCCTAGCTTCGGCGTCTGGTTTAATTACTGATCTAAGCTGACTCATCCTTACTTAAATGTTTGACCTATGACTTGTTTCATTCTCATTGGATTGACTTTGGACACGCAGGCGTTGAAATCCACCTGGGATTAATGAAACGCTGTGTTTCATGCTTGGCCTGAGTTTGTGTTGGATTGGGCTCAATTTTCTTTCCACACCCTCCTTTTATTTGGCCCAGCTCGCTTCTGTTCATGATTCTGTGTATTTGGGGTATTGCTGGCCACACCCCTCCTTGCCTTGTTTTATTTTTATTTCATTTTAATTTATATTTTCATTTTATTTGTTTAAAAATAGATTTAATTATCAGAAAATTCTACAAAAATATTTTTCTAACATTTCAAGATGCTATTTAATTTTCCAATTTTATTATTTTAATTTTCCGCTTATTTTATTCTTTTATTTGGAATTAAAGATTTGAGGTGTTTTATGGTTCTTATCTTGTTTGATCTTGTGCATTTGAACCCTAATTTTATTCCCCAATGACCATTTTTCTCTCTAATTTAGGTGAGGGGTTGAAGCATTTTTTAGGGTGATTTTGAGTGGCCAATGATCAATTTCCATTTGGTTTCTATTGGACTTTTGTTGAGCCTCGACATATACTCGATAAGGTGGAGCACCATACATTCTTAGAGTTATTTGGTGATGCCTTGAGTTGATTTTTTCCATGAGACTTTACTTCCTGGTTTGTAATTGATAAAGATTGGTTTGAGATTTATTGAACATTCCTTCTATTTTTGGTGAGCCTTGCAAGTCAAGTCACTCTTGGAGGTGTTCATACATACATGCTTGACCTAGTTTCTTTGGGAAATGATCTCAAGTGATCCCATATGCATCTTTTAAGTCTTGTTACATCATTCTAACATACTGTTGAGTACTACGGGCGTGAGGGGTGCTCATACCTTCCCCTTGCGTAACCGACTCCCAAACCCAAGATTTGGTTTCGATGACCTTGTCTTTCCCCTTTTCGTCAGGTTTTCTTCGATCGTTTCCTTTCCCTCTCTTTTGGGATAAATAACGAATGGTGGCGACTCTTATGTCTTTGCCGACCCTTCTTCGTAGGGATGCGATAGCTGGCGACTCTGCTGGGGACCATTCCCATCTCCTATGCGAGTCAATCCTAGCGCTTGTGTGTTTTTGTCTATGGGTGTGTATATGTGTTGCATTTGTACAGTTTTACATTCACATTTTATTTTCCCGCACATTATTATCATGATATTGCTATGTTGTTGGGTGGGTTTGTTCCTTTGAGAGATAAGCCAAAACCCAGGCTTGAGGATATACATAGCATTAGAGTGGAAAGTAGTAAGGACATGCACGTTTAGCGCGCACTAGTCCTTATGAAATTCACGTTCAGACGAGGTTTTCTTTGAAGACATCCTATCCTGTACATTGGTCAGGAGGGGGATGTTGGATCTGAAAATTGTCGACTCTGGAGACCGTTCATTTGAGAGTCAGCTAAGTGAGGCCTCTTCGTTAGACTATGATGCCAATCCAGAAATGGTGAACGTATCATCGTTTCTCGAAAGTCTGTGACGTTGATGACCGCATAGGATGCCAAACCTTGTCAGATATTAGGTCCATACCTTGTGAGTGGGATGGTTATGCCGGAAAATTGACCTCCAACCTACCCGGATTTCTTATCATTGCGGACCTTTGACCTCTGATGTTATGAGGTTCCTATACTTTGGTTTTTTGATGTTCCGATATTTTCTCGCTAAAGCGAAGCTCTGGTTCAACTCAGTCAGCAGCACAACAATCTTGATACCCTGTTTGCATTTTCATATTCATTTGCATTTTTAACATTTGCATGTATTTGTGTTTCAGGTGCATATTTTCCTCTTGATTCTAGTAATCTAATCCACCATCATAATGGAGCCTGGTCTCAAGAAAGAGTTTGTTTACAAGTTCCCGGTACTAGATGTAGGATCTCTGGTTGGCCTTATTTATGTGGTTGAGCGTGGGGTTATGGAAGACTTCAGAAAGGAGTATGGGAGAATTCCGAGTTTTTTCTGCAAGGTCTCCAAATATGAGCTGAGAGGTATTCATACGCTGCTGCAATTTTATGATCCTCAGTTGTGTTGCTTTACATTCCCCAAATATGTCTTGTTGCCAACCTTGGAAGAGTTTGCTCAGTTGTTGGGAGTCCCAGTCTTGGATGAAATGACTTTTGTGCATTCTGAAAAGGAGCCTGATTTGACTAAGCTAGCCAATGCTCTTCATTTGGATGGAAAGATGGTATGGAGAAATGGAGCTCCTGGATTCCCCTTATCATTTTTGGTGAATAAAGCTCATCATTTTGCAAGAGAAGGATGTTGGGTAATTTTCAATGCAATCTTGGCCCTCTGCATTTATGGTATAGTATTGTTCCCTAATATCCCAGATTTTGTTGATTTGGACGCCTTCCATGTCTTCGCTGCTAAGAATCCTGTGCCAACACTCTTAGGTGATGTCTACCATTCTATCCACTATAAGAATGAGAATAGAAGAGGGAAGAATGTCTCCTTATGTGCGCCACTGGTATACAAATGGTTTATTTCACATCTGCCTACGTATGGACCTTTTGTTGATATTGCAGACACAGTTGAATGGTCAGAAAGGCTCATGGGCTTGACCTCGAAGAATATTGTGTGGTTCAACAGAGACCTCCTTGGTAGTGAAATTATCTTCAGTTGTGGAAGTTTCCCTAATGTTCCTTTGATTGGGCGTAAAGGTGGCATCAATTATAATCCTGCTCTCGCTGTTAGACAGTTTGGTTATGCTCTGAGAGAACCCCCGAAGGAGGAATAAATACAGGAGTATCTATATTTCACAGGTTTAGCTGATAGTGACACTCTGATTAGTTTGCAGCAAGCTTGGAGTAATGTTCAACGCAAAGGAAAACTTGCTTTGGGTAAAGGTGATAGCAGAGCTTATAGACCGTATGTTGAATGGATACAAGAAAGGGTTGAGAGGTTGTTGTTACCGTTCCTGACCAGAGAGCCTCTATATCTTTTGGTAGTTGAAGAACCGAATACAATTGACATTCAGAAGTATGATCAATTATGGGTTGAAAAGAAGAACTTAACAAAGTGAATGAAGAGTTGGAGAAGGAGATCGTTCAGCTAAGAAGTGAGAAGAATGAAGCCACTCGCCTATCTAAGATGAACATAGAGACTTTGAATAGGATGGGTAGAGAACTGACTGAAGAAATTCACGTCAGAGAACATCTTGGACAAGATCTAAGGAACTTAGGTAATGCCCTCAAAGGAAAGAAGAAAGAGTTAGAGAAAGCGCACCTAGAGATATCAAAATTCAACGCTCAGTGGAATGCCATCTTGACTAACAAAAAAGAGAGAGAAGATGAACTTCGTCAACAAATTGACAGGTTGAAGACTCAACTCCGAGTCAAAGATGAAAAGGCTCCCGGAGAATTAGCTTGTCAGTACGAGAATGACCGCAAGCTACGAGAAGCTCTTGCAACGTTGGAGGAATACAAGTTAAGAGCAGATCTAAAAAAGCCTAGACTTGAAGATGCTTTCGGAGAAGGAGCTTGGGAAGACTATGTTCAAGGCTTGAAGGATGTCATCAGTAGGGGGGAGTTGCTTATTCAGGAGTTGATCACCCGACCAGATCATCCAAATACAAGGAGTTATTAGAAGAGTTCCAGACTCGCTGTCGTGCTTGATGCAGTTCTCTTTTATTCCTCTGTATTTATTGTTATCTTGTATTCCGACCATCACCAGGGTTGTTGGATGAGGTCGTATTGACTCTATTGCTTTCCTTGGTGCAATGGTGTATATGCTGATTTTGATCCTCATTTTATTTATGGGAGAGATTGTGTGGCTCCATCTGTTGACTCTTCATTTTCCTATTGCTTCTGTGAACTAGAATCAAGGGGAAAATTTCCTTGAAACATATTTACATTCTTGTGTTTTACATCACTTATCATATTGCATTGCAGGTGTTCTAGTTTTATTAACCTTATTCTCTCTGTGGTTTTTCTCTCATCAATGTTTCAGGATTGCAGACCGGACAACTCATCGTTACTCGACTAGGGGAAATCAATAGAAAGCAATGGATCAGATTCAAATTGAGTTACAAGAGTTCAGAGATCGCATGGCGCGGTTCATGGATCTTATGCAAGGGGTTTCTAACGGCCAAGAGTAGTTGAGAATGCTTGTTCAACCTTTAATTGCTAGGGTTGATGGAAGTGGAGTTTTGCACGGTGGGACCACGACAGTTCCTCCCCTAGCTGACAATGACACTCCTCAAGCTAATGCTATTCCAATAGTTATTATTCCTCAGGGCGGAGGTAATCAACCTGGAGCTCATATTCCAGGTGCATCGGACGCTGTACATGGTAATGTCGGTCCTCACTAGGAGGAGAATGAACAGGATGATGTCTTTTCTATGGGAGATCTGGGTGTAGGCCTGCAGTCCGATGCAGACAAGAGGTTCAAAATGATATAAGAGAAGATGAAGAACTTGGAAAATCAGAGTTCTCTTGGTCTTGATATGTCTAACTTGGGGATGATCCCAGGTCTGAAGATTCCGCCGAAGTTCAAGGTACCTAACTTTGACAAGTACAAAGGGACGACTTGTCCCAGAGTACACCTCTGATCCTACTACAAGAAGATGTCTGCATATTCTGAATGAAAAGTTGTTAATGCACTTCTTCCAAGACAGTTTGTCTGGACCGTCTTTAGAATGGTACATGGGACTTGAGGGGACCAATATCAGAAGCTGGAGAGACCTTAGGGAAGCCTTCGTCCGTCACTATCAATACAATAATGATCTAGCGCCAAATAGGGTTCAACTACAGAATTTGTCTCAACGCAGTAATGAGGGGTTTAAAGAATACACACACAGGTGGCATGAGCTGGCTGCGAGAGTTCAGCCAACAATGGTTGAGAGAGAACTCATTGATATGTTTGTGGCAACATTGCCAGGGATATATTATGAAAAGCTGATGGGAAACATGTCAGGCAGTTTCTCAGATCTTATTATTACTGGTGCAAGAGTTGAGAATGGTATTAAACTGGGAAAAATTCAAGCAGGAGAAGTATCCACATCTGGTGGAGGGAGAAAGACTTTATGTAATAACAAGAAGAGGGAAGGTGAAACGAACACAATGTCAGGGTACATAAATAAGAACATGAATAGGGCTCCACGCCAACAACAATATCAGCAATAGCCACAGGTTGCAAGCATCATTATTCCTGCAGCACCTCAACAACAACGGCAACAACAACAACAAAAACAGAACTATGCATCACGAAGGTTTCAAGACCGTGGAAGAACAATGAATAGGAAGTTTGACGCTCCACCTATGCCGTATTCACAACTTTTACAACATTTGTTCCATCTTCAACTGATTTGGAAGAGAACATTATCACCTTTGACTGGTGCGCCACCTCCGGGTTATGATGCAAACGCCAGATGTAACTTCCATTCAGGCGCTCCAGGTCACAATATCGATAATTGCAAGGCTTTCAAGCATAAGGTGCAAGACCTTATTGATAGCAAGGAAATTAACTTCACTAATGATGCGCCTAATGTTGTTCAGAACCCGATGCCCAATCATGGAGCGGTCGGTGTCAATGCTATTATTAAAGAAGAAGAGCTGAATTTGGTAATGGATGTAGCTGAATTGAAAACACCATTGAGCTTTGTTAAAAGCAAGTTGTTTAAAGGTGGAGTTTTTCCGGGTTGTGGGGGAAATTGTGAAGGGTGTGCAGTGCATCCCGAAGGTTGTGAAGATTTGAAGAATCATGTTCAGTGCTTGATGAATGAAGGGGTCTTATAGTTTGACAGGATTAAAGAAGAGAAAGATGTGAAGGTGATTAATCAGGAGCAGAATGAGATTGCTACGATCTCGATCCCTTTCAGAATAATTAATATATCAGCGCCGCAAAGGCCAGCGACTGTTATAATCACTAAAGCAGGGCCAGTGCCGTACGAAAGTACCAAAGCAATCCCGTGGAATTATGGGGCGAAGGTCTTTTGTAATCGCCAAAAGCAAGAGTTGAGGGGAACATTGTCTGATGGTTCATCTGTTGATAATTTGATTGGAACTAGTGGAATGACAAGAAGTGGTAGGGTGTTTTCACCGCCAGAAGCCAATGTGGAGAGGCCTGACAAGGGAAAGGGAAAGGTTGTTGTAGAGGAAAGTTCACAACAAGGAGAGAAGGATACTCTCGCTAAAGACACCAAGGAATTCATGCGTCTGATTCGAAAGAGCGATTATAAAATTATTGATCATCTACAGCAGACTCCTTTCATAATTTCATTTCTATCTTTCATAATGACATCCATGACAGTAGTTCATCCATGAAAGCAGCTTTGTCATCTGTTCTTGTTAGCTCCTGATGCACATAGCTCCTGCTGCACCAGATGTCAACACATGATAGTAGTTCTGTTATTAGCTCCTACTGCACCACTACTCCTGCTGTTTCTCACACATGACAGTAGTTCTGCCATGAGCAAATGGATGTCGTGATGGATGTCATGACATTCAGCATGACATTCACATTAAACCACTCCACAACAGTTCTTTCACCAACTCCTGTTTGCTCCTTTAGCGATGTCATAACTATGGTAATGACATCCTGCTTAACATTAGTGCAGAGTCATGTTTTACCACAATTTAGCCAATCATAGAACCATGGTCAATTCTATATCATAGAACCATGGAACTAACAGGTATCATTGGTAAGCCATTAGGGTTCATTACTATCAGAACTGGGTTTCTAAGCTCTTTGAGAAGAGAGTTTTGGGTATGGGTGTCACCTCCTATCATGAGGATCATCAGAGGGTTATCAAAGAATCATGAGGTCACTTACTTGAATAAGACATGATTTAAAAGCTCATTGTGTAACTTGAGAGGGCTTTGTGGAGCTTGTATAGTCATTCATTTCATATGCAAGAGCCTCAGTCAAAGAATGTGAAATTAGGATTTCATCTGGTCAACCACAAGCAACTGTGGACTTGAGGGGGTTCAAGACTTGGTTCTAAGTTTTGCAAGCCATGGTAAGTCATCCTAAAGCATCTAGGATGTCATGCAAAATTAGGGTTTCAGTTGATTTTAATGCAAAATTCCCTTCTTTGTTGCCTAACTTCAAGGACAATTTTCCGTATGATGCATGCTAAATTTCATTTTCTTGAAAACATAAGACATGTAGATCATCTTTCAAGCTTTCTTTTGAGTACAAGAACTCACCCATTGAGTTTGTACATCTCAAGTTATGATGTCAACAAGTTGGAGTCCTCAGTTGAAGAGAATTTTGCTCAACTTAAATTCAACTCACTTCCAAGGCATTTTTGGCATAGAATAAAGTTTCTCCTCAACTTCAAGTGAACATGAAACTTGTTCCTCATGATCTTAGCTTTCCAAAAAGACTTAGAAGTCCTCACTCTCATGTGTACATCTCAAGTTATGAACTTCACAAGGCAAGGGTATTTTTGGAAACTTGATTATAGGTCATTCATTTAAATGGTCCATTTCATGAACTTCAAGGCCTCTAATCCAATTTTGTCCAACATAAAAACTTGTTTCCAAAGGCCTTAACATCATATTGAATCCAAAATCCATGAGACTTGGTGATTTATGGGATCATTTGAAACATGATAAGCTTGAAAAAGTGACTTTTAAACATGGCGTGGCTTTCTTCATTTACAAGTCACCCAAATGACTTTGTATTGAACCTTTTGGCACCACATGACAACAAATTTGTATCTTGCAAATATTTACCATTTTGGGATCAACCAAGACACACATTCCATGCCATATTTTCAAAATGTATACCTTAAAAGTCATGACTCAAACTTAGTGTAAGGAGTTGTTACATGAACCAAAATAAGGTCATTGATTTCTACAATCCCCAAATGCTTGATTGCTGGACAAATAGGGAGGAGCAAAGCCTAACCTGTGTGTAGCATGAAGTGGAAAATTTGGCCAAAAAACTTAAAATCATGCAATGCAACCAACATGGGCCTACATGGTCATTAAAAACCCACCATATAAAAGATATTTGGTTGCCCTAAATGCTCAGAGTTGGATGCAGCTGCTTGAGAGAGAGGAGAGAACTTGAAATTTCCATTAAACTTCACTTCTTCGAATCTGGTTGCACATTGAAAATCAACTCAAATTGCTACTCAGTTCTTCTTCACAAGAACTTAAGGAGTAGATTGGAAGCATTGGATCAAAGCTTGCGTGCGTTTGAAGGATCAACAGAATCTCTCCGTTAGGTAACTTTCAGCAACTCAAAACCTTCATTCTAGGCATCATTTTAGCTTCATATTGGGTGCACCTGAATCCATACCTATGGTAGGAAATGTTTGAACCTTTCATTTGTATGTACGTTGCAATTTCAGTGTGTGCTCTGAAATTTTCATGGCTTGATTCTGGCATATTTGGGAACCTTTTTAAGTTTTAAACGGTGGATTCATACTCCTTGTAACTTCAACTTTCAAATGGTATATGATACTGGCATTTTTATGGAAGTTTTAGACCTGGTCTCCGGCGAGTTGGCCGGAGAAGACGACCGGAGCCCTAGCTTCGGTGTCTGGTTTAATTTCTGATCTAAGCTGACTCATCCTTATTTAAATGTTTGACCTATGACTTGTTTCATTCTCATTGGATTGACTTTGGACACGCAGGCGTTGAAATCCATCTGGGATTAATGAAACATTGTGTTTCATGCTTGGCCTGAATTTATGTTGGATTGGGCTCAATTTTCTTTCCACACCCTCCTTTTATTTGGCCCAGCTCGCTTTTGTTCATGATTCTGTGTATTTGGGTATTGCTGGGCACACCCCCTCCCTGCCTTGTTTTATTTTTATTTCATTTTAATTTCTGTTTTCATTTTATTTGTTTAAAAATAGATTTAATTATCAAAAAATTCTACAAAAATATTTTTCTAACATTTCAAGATGTTTATTAATTTTCCAAAGTTTTTTATTTTAATTTTTCGTTTATTTTATTATTTTATTTAGAATTAAAGATTTGAGGTGTTTTATGGTTCCTATCTTGTTTGATCTTGTTCATTTGAACCCTAATTTTAATCCCCAATGACCATTGTTTCTCTCTCATTTAGGTGAGGGGTTGAAGCATTTTTTAGGGTGATTTTGAGTGGCCAATGATCAATTTCCATTTGGTTTTGATTGGACTTTTGTTGAACCTCGACATGTACTCGATAAGGTGGAGCACCATACATTCTTAGAATTATTTGGTGATGCCTTGAGTTGAATTTGTCCACGAGACTTTACTTACTGGTTTTTAATTGATCAAGATTGGTTTGAGATTTTATTTGAGATTTATTGAACATTCCTTCTATTTTTGGTGAGCCTTGCAAGTCAAGTCACTCTTGGAGGTGTCCATACATACATGCTTGACCTAGTTTCTTTGGGAAATGATCTCAAGTGATCTCATATGCATCTTTTAAGTCTTGCTACATCATTCTAACATACTTGAGGTGTTGTATTACTTGTCTTGGGTCATTTACTTGTGTAACTTGCTTTGCAAGTTACTTTGGAATCATGCTTCTCCACTTATTTTAGGTGTTGAGTTTGTGTTGAAACTTTGTTTCTTCTACTTGCCATGATCTTGTTTGTGCTTTCCTTTTGTTTCTAAAATTGATTTGAGGCTTTTATCTTGGTGATTCACTTCTTTCCTTCGTGGTTTTACCTTTGTTCATGATGATTTGGTGTCTTTATGTACACTTTGAGTTTGTCATGAACATTGTTGATTGTTTTATATTACTTGTTTGCATTTATCTTACTTGTGTTTCAAGAATTGTATGGTTGAGATGTGCTTGTGGTGGTGGCTTCCCCACACTTTTTTCCTGCCTCTTTTCTTTGTATGAGCACCTTAGGATGGCATTCTTTTGTTTGGATGATTGATGGTTGATGGTTATAGGAGCTTGCTTCTCCCATTTCATCTCATCTCTTGTTGACTTGTTTAAGTCACTTATTTGTGTTGAGTATTTTTTTGTTGCATCATTGCATACTTGCATTTCATGTTGGAATTTCTAATTGCATTGACCTGTTTAAGTCACCTTCATATCTCATTTTCTTTATTCATCTGTGATTGGATTTCTATGTGTTTACTTGGTTTTTTGCCATGATCCCTTAGGATTCCTAGTCCCTATGTTTAAGATGGGAGTACGAGAGACATTAGGTGTTCAATCATTTCTATGATAACATTAGGTAGTTCCCCTTTCAATCCCAACTTTAGGAGGACATTGCATGATAACATTAGGGTTGATCAGTTCCCCTTAGAGTCTTGTGTTTTCTCTTCTCATCTCATAACTCTTTAAGACATTTAATAAAGGTTAACACTTGTTGTACGATACGAGCCTATAGTACTTGAGTAATGATGAATGGAGGGCCTCCTCTCACATTGTCTAGAGTGTTTAGTGTATACCCTTTGGGCGATATGCGACGCATTCGCTCTCAAGTCATAGTCTTTAGTGCAACATGAGTTTCAAATCTAACTCAATTAATTTATTCTCATAAAAAACACAAACAACACATCAAACCTTTTTATCCTTCGAAATTGTTTGCAAAAATCATTTTCAGAAATAGTGGTGTTAAGTTTTTGTTCTACCGCAAACAGGCATCGTTCCTAACTGTTAGAATGAAGATTTCACCATACTCATTAAAACACTTGAACCAACCAGTGGTCGTGTCAGCCCGAACTACATTTGCTCTGATTTCTCTACCAGACGAGAATACGTAGGCACAAGACGACGATGTCTTGGTGAGCAACCTCCCCCCATAGTTTCCCGAACTATGTTGACTCTGACTGTCCCATTGCATGAGGGAATACGTAGGCATAGGGCGGCGATGTCCTATCAAGTCAGTTCTTTCCGTTCACCCTCTGTTTAGCAGTAGCATTAGATAGTTTTCACCCGTAGATAGACAACAAGCATGGATCCTGTTGAGTACAACGGACGTGAGAAATGTTGATACCTTCCCCTTGCGTAACCGACTCCCGAACCCAAGATTTGGTTTCGATGACCTTGTCTTTCCCCTTTTCGTTAGGTTTTCTTCGATCATTTCTTTTCCCTCTCTTTTGGGATAAATAACGAACGGTGGCGACTCTTCTGTCTTTGTCGAACCTTCTTTGCAGCGATACGACAATGTCCTCTACAACTTTTATTCAGTATGAAAGTTCCAAAAACATATGGAAGACCTTGAATTTTGTTAAAAAATTATAGGTCATTCTTGGTCCTTAAAAAGACTTGAAAAGTTTCTAAGTGTTTTGCGAATTTGAACCCTTTGATGCAAGCTACATTAAAGATCCGTATCTCTCAGCTCAAATCGCCAAATCAATACTTTTTTCACATTATAAAGCTTGTATCTTCCTTTATCTAATGCAAGAAGAATCAGTTCATAAAGCCTCCTACATTGGGAGAACCATGGCTACAAAATTTCAATTTTAAAACTGAGTTGGTTGTTGAAATCAAAATTGAGTTGGATCAATATAGCCTCTAATCACCAAATTAAGGTGGGAATTTAATCTAAACATAATTAACAAACTTGTCTGGGTTAATTAGAGCAATAAAACGCATGTTTTCGATGAGATTTAGCATGTTCCAAGTCACACTTTTCTCATGACACATGTGTGCACAAATTCAACTCAAATTGCATCATTCATCCTCCTTCAGCATTCCAAACTTCTCTCCTATAAATAAGGACTTGATTCCACCCATTTCCACAAGCTTTGATAGCCAGAATCACCCTGCTGAGATCCCATTTGAACTCTTAAGCTTAAAATTTGTTTCTTCATTTCCACACCCTAATCACTCAAAATTTCCACTCAGTTAGCTTCACCTACATTCAGTGAAGTTAACCAGCTCAAGAACTTGAAGATCGTGGCCTAAATCAAGATTGGTGACTCCATTTTTAGAGCTTCAGAGTTGACCTTCAACATGTACAATTCTCAACCATTTTGCTTCAAATTTATTGCTAAAATGTAGTCCTTGATGCACTGATGTTGTTAGGATTGTTAGATTTTAGTTGTATTTGAGTTTAGCATGTCTATTTTGAAATCCGTGTTTTGTTTACCATCTGGTTTTTTCCAAATCGAGTGAGCTATGTGTAAAATAAATTTGGCGCGATGATATGGTTGAGATCGTCTTGAAAAGACACACAAATGATACAACTATGAGCACCAATTGTTATGGTTTGATGTAACCACGAATTTCTGAAAATCTTTGTTGATTTCAGAGGACTGGAGGTTGAATATGATGAGCTGACATTATCTGACTGTCCAACCTACCACTTGTTGTGCTTTTGAATTTTAATGGTTGGATGTGATGAGTTTGACTTAGATCAACCATAGGTGCGCACTCCTAGGCCCTTAGATCAGCCACGTCATTTAATGAATGGGGATCCAACGCGCCACAATTTTTCTATTTTATTTTCTTATTCAAAATTTGTTTTAAATTCATTTTATTTTCATAAATTCATAGAAAATTCAATTTTTATCAAAAAAATACCAAAATATTTTCTAAAATTTTCTTTTATATTTCTCTTTATGATTCTTATTTTTGGGCATTTTTATTTTTCATTTTGCTATTTTTCTTGATTTTTTGTTTGTTTGAATTATTTGCTTGATTTTAATCAGTTTAAATTTGTTTTTTGGCATTTTAAAATTGTGAGAAAAATTGTATATCTATGATGGTCTCTGACCTATGGTAATTTTCTTGAGTTCTTATTTGTGTTTTAACTAATTTATATCCTTTTTATAGGTTTTATTTGATCTTTTTAATTAGTTTTAAGTTGCAAAATTGTGTAAGCTTGTTTCTAATCCATTTTGGGTGGTATGTTGATCTTCCTCAAGTCATTTGAGACTCATGTGCTTACTTGATGTTACTTTCCTTTTTTGGATGATTTTGATGTATGATTCTTTCTTGAGGCTTGTTTTGAATTCAACTTGTGTGATCTCTTTTGTGTGTTCATGGATAGCTGTTTACTTGTTGATCATGTTGATGTTGTGGTTTCATGTTGATTTCATGTCATAACCACATGCCCTTTTCCTTTAGGGTTATCTTTTGCATGCTCGTTTTGTTTGGCTTTTGACTTGTTTATGAATGGGATGCATGGCCTGACTCTGTGTGCTCCTTATTTGATCATTATCATGAATTATGTGTGATGTGATGTTGTTGTTGCCCTACCATGTTTCTAATCTCATTTGACTTCATTTCACTTTGCTTTGTGATTGATGATGCTTCTTATAAGTTGTTTAGGTCATTTGGATGTGTGTGTGCACTTTGTTTTGCCATTGTGCTTTGGTTTTCAAATCTTTTGTTTTGGTTTGATATTGTGATTGCTATTTGTATTATTAACATGATGTAATTGCTCACCTTGTATGAGATTGGAATGTGTGTTAGATACTTCTTTGTCATTTAAACTTCCATGATTGTTCTTCCTGATTGTATCTTCCTATTTCTTCTACTTTCTCCTCCATCTTCTCTCTCTTTGAGACTTTTTTAAGTTTCATCTTGTTTTCATTTGTGATTGATTTGAATATTGTTTACTTGTGCTTGCTTACATGATCCCTTAGGATTCCTAGTCCCACTTAATTTCTGATTAAGGTGGGTGTAGGAGAGACATTAGGCTTTCAATCCTTTGCATGATAACAATTAGGATAGTCCCTTCTTAACCTCAACTCTAGGTCTAACACTTGTATGATAACATTAGGTCGACTTTCCTTTCATCCTAACCTTAGGACCATTTTGTATGATAACATTAGGGTTTTCAGTTTCCCTTTAGTGTTTTCTTTTGTGTCTTCTCTTCTCATCTCAAAAAACTCTAAGACACTTAATAAAAACGATGAACATTGTGCGCCACAAGCCTTAAGCATATGGGAAATGATGAGTGGGGGTTTCTCCTCACTTATCTAGAGTGTTTACTGTATGCCCCTTGGGCGATATGCGACGCATTCACTCCTATATCATAGTCTTTAGTGCAACGTGAATCTCCAACAAATTTAATTCACTTCATTAAAACTCACAAACAAAATTCAAACCTTTTTATCCTTCGGGATTGGTTTCAAAATTATTTTCAAAAAAGAGTACGTTATTTTTCCGTTCTACCGCAAATAGGCATTGACCCTAACTGCTGGAATGGGAATTTAGCGTCACTCATAAAAACCACTTAACCAATCTATGGTTTAGTTACCCGAACTATGTTTGCTCTAATTTTTCATACCGGATGAGGATATGTAGGCATAAGACGATGATGTCTTGGCGAGCAACATTCCCCCCATCACCCGTAGTTTTCCGAACTACGTTGACTCTGACATTCCCATTGCACGAGGGAACACGTAGGCATATGGCAGAGATGTCCTATCAAGTCTCCTTTTTATTTTCCCATTTCCGTTTAGCCATAACTTTTAGATAACACACCCTTTGATTAGATAACAAGCGTGGATCCCGTTGAGTACAACGGACGTGAGGGGTGCTAATTCCTCCCCCTTGCATAACAGACTCCCGAACCCAAGATTTGGTTGCGATGAATTTGTCTTCTCTTTTCTTTTAGGCTTTCTTCAATTGTTTCCTTTCCCTCTCCTTGAGATAAATAACGTTCAGTGGCACTCTTCTATTTTTCTGCTGGGTATTTTTCGCAGTTACGACATCGTGTCGAAATGATAAAACATGAAATTTGGAAACTAAAACCAAAACCAACATACAATCATAAATTCACACCTAAAGTTTTCTACTGAGTCCCGTCGGTAACAACGGTCCTCATACGCCAAACTCAATTAATTTAGCAAGATATGATATTATCCATAACGAACATATTAGCAACAATCATAATTAAAACTAACATGGTGGACATAATTAAAGTAACTGCGAGTGTAATAGTTAAAATAAAAAATAAACCTGTAAAAAAAATGGGACTTGAATTAAAATATGCCGGAAGGCTTCGTTCGGGATCCTAGAGTACTACAATGAAAGAAAAGTAAAAATAACAAGTGCGATAATCCCTCGATGTGAGTTATTATCGCTTTACAATTGATTTGTGCCTAGAATACCAAACAAAAATTCTGCAGCGCTTCCTCACATCTTGGATGCACCTGAAAATGTCCAAGAGGTCCTATATATAGAGGAATGAGGGTCTTCAACTGCTCTGGACGTATCTGGAGAGTAGAGGAAAAAAGGAATCGAAAAAACTACTTCTAAACTACTGCTGAAATAAAAACTGCATCCTGCGCTACAATGGTGAACGCTATTTCCCCCTTTCATTAATTGACATGGCAGATGGGAGATGGAGAACACCATCTACCCATGGAAAATGCCATATCAGCAGAATTGCTTCTTTTTGCTGCATTTTCTCCATTCTTTCACTCTTCTTCTGATTTGCTTCTGATTTTGCAACGCGTGAACCTGACATTGCAAAACACAATAAAACACAACAAGGCTTGATAAAATACAGAAAAATAATATGTGCAATGAGCCTAAAAATATGATACGATTTCTCGTTATCAAACTCCCTCATACTAAGACTTTTGCTTGTCCTCAAGCAAACTCCTAACACAAATGAAAATAGTAAATGCAATATTCGAAGCACAGGCATGACATGACTCTAAAATGGTACACGGCTGCTAGGCTAATGCTAAACATATGGGTACTAAATATCGACAACAAAGATATCATAATGACACATATCCGCGTTTGTGGATAAAGACTCCCCTCTATGCAATACCAATCCAAATCATACCATTATGATTTGACCTACATTCCTCGTTTCTTTTCACATCTTTTTCATTCTCGCCTGATTACATTAAGCCCGTTGTCCCCACGCTCACATGGTAAGTGAACCTGTTAGTGTTTATGATCTCGTTATTCAACTTTTTGTTCTTTTTTTTCTTATATTTTCCTTTTCTTTTCAAATTTCAAGAGTTCGATCCGTTGGGATAAATGGTCGGGTGAGGACCACCTAACTTAGAGGGAAACAAATATTTTCTTTTACTTTTCTATAAGACTATTCAATTCAATTCAATATTTCGAGATCACCACATATTTGCATTGGTTCATTACTTAGTGTGTGCCTTACAATGATGTTGACCGCTAATATAAACTACTTAAGAGGCTACTACAAAAGACTCAAAAATCAAGGTTTCCGCATAACGGTTATTTAAATCGGTGTCACATACTTAGAAAATCTAGGGTGTTATGACGGTACCGATGTTATCAAAACTTTCCTAAGTTTAATTTCCATAGCCTAGAAGTGAAAAGTGTAATGCCATTGAATTGGAACAAAAAAGTTGTTTGTTGGGGGTCAATTTTAAGGGAATTTTCTAACAAAAGGAAAAGGTAGCATACAATAGGACTCAATCAGCGCATAAAAGACTCAACACCCAAACAGAAATAGACTAACTAGAAAAACATAAAAGTAACATAAAAAATGACAGAAAAGTAAAAATAAAGGAATAAATCTTCTCCACCACACTTGAACCAAACATTATCCTCAATGTTTTAGTGCAAGGTGAAAGAAGGAGTAGAGAAACCTAGTGTAAACTCAGTGGTGACGGCCTCGGCTGCAAGGGCGTCCAAATCATCCACCAAGTGTTGGGTTAGGAACGTGTTGCATGATCTCTCTCATATCCGAAACCTCTGTCCTCAGTCCGCCCATCTGCTCAATAAGATCTCTCATGTCATGCCGAGTCCTGTCAGCAAAATCAACTTGTTGCTGGATGACATGGTCGATGGCAACTCTGAGCTCCTCCTGCTGTCTCTGCATGCTCTGAAGTAGTTGATCATGCTCTGCCTCCCTATCGTTCCAATACTTAAGCTCAGACAAAATATCATCGAGAGTACTCTGGATGGCAACATAATCATACTCTTCACGGGGCTGGTAGGTACTTGAAAACTGATCAAAAAAATAGGTGCAGTGTGTGCATGGGTATTAGGCCTTGGGATATCAGCAACATTGGCATGGGTGCCAATCTGTGGAGCACGACCCACAATGTCAGCATAGGCCCTGTTAACCGTCTCCTCCTCAAGATCGGTGGCCTTAGTGTCAAATAACCAAATAATACTAATGTTCACATTAATACGAGTGACGCATGGTAAAGTGATACTCCTAACCTACCTATTACTAATCATTAACCGATATTTGTCGCTATAGAGATTCTTAATGAGGCACATGTTGTGGCAATACTCCAAGTCAGCAAAAGGGATAGCTAATTGCTGAATAACAGCCAACTCAGTGTTCAAGCCTAAAGCGAAGGCTATGAAGGTAACCACTCCTCTAACATAAATATGACCACCGGATCGACCGGCGGCGGACGTAAGATGCGATAAAAGGAAAGGGGTTGGATCAACCTTAGTTTTGGACAATGCACCAAGGATGAAGAAAAGGTCTTTGGAATTTACATTCCCTGTGTTCTACCTGCCAAAAATGGGTTTGGCTAAAATGTGGTGCAAGTATCTTATGGCGAGATTCTGTATCGCTGTGGCTTTAAGACCTTCCCATATGGTGGAAATCGTACCAGTAATCTGGCGCCAAAAGCCTAAGGCACTAGATTGCCACTCACTCTCGAGAGGTGCTTGGCAAGAATAATCCTCGCCGCTAGGAAACTGAAAGATTTAGCCTATTCTTTCCTGAGTGAGTGTATAGTCCCTATTAAACATCCTAAAGTTAATGGTGCTAGAGGTGCGGAACAAATCATGTAAATAACGAAAAGAACTTAAAAATTCGTACGTCAACCTAATATACATGGGGTTAGGAGCAGAGAAAAAGTGAGACATAACCTAGTTGGTCAACATCAAGTTGACGCTATCGTACAACCCTAAGTTGTGGATAGTGTCGATATTAGGATACCTTGTTGCAACAACGGGTCTTTTGCACAGCTTGTGGAAATTGGTTCGTTGATTTTCACCAACGATTCTTTCTGCGACCTCGATACCCATGTATTCGATATCTCTAGCAACTCTTGGAGGCATTCTGGAAATTTGGATGATAATGTGAGGTTTTGGAGGATTAAGAATGGTGATTATGAGAGAAGTTTATGAATGGTGATGATAATGGAGTAAGAGTGAATGTTTTTGGTATTTATAGAGAATAAGAAGTATGTGAATGGTTGGGGGTTAGGATAGAAGTTAAGAGAAGTTAATATGTGTGGTCATTGAGGATTTTTGGAATTTGAATGGGTTTTAGTTTGAAAACCGTACAAAAATAGTAGTATAAAACGCGCAAAATTCTGCTTGCTCCGCTGCCATGGTGAATGCCATGTGTTTAAAATGTTAGAATTCAAACACAAAGGCCAATGGCGAACGCCATTAAGCTAAAATGCGCAGATTTTTATATTTTAAGTCCAGAAACACATAATGGATAATTTCTACAAGTTAAATTACTGCTATTACGAGTTATAGGCACAGAATGTTAAATTAGAAATTGAGAAGTGCATAAACATTAAAAAGTACATAATAACTATAAACAAAATTAAACAACGGAAAGGGAAATCACATTAATTTAAAGAACATTAACAATGTGTCTTCGTCGATAACGCGAAGGTACAGTAAATTCAGAACAACTATGAAAGGAAATACAACGATAAACTAAAACAATCTGAAACAAAGAAACAATGGAACATAATGGTACGAGTCATCAACATCAACCAAAGTGGCGCCTAAATGAGTGAACTTGCTGAAATAAATGATTAAACTGCTCATTGGCGACATCCATAAAACCAATGAGATCTCCTTGGATAGAAATGATCTCATTCCTAAGATTCTCCACCTCAGACTGCAAAGCACTAATAGAGGCATCATAATCTAAATAATGAGCTCCAAAGGCATGAGAAATGGCATCCCGAACTTCATAAGGTTGAGGGCTATATGGTGGGGTAGATGACTCATTTTGTTCCTCTAAGTCATACAACCAGTTATCTTTGTTGTGAACATTGGTTTTCTCATGGTTAGCCAAGATGAAGTTATGGACTACCTTATTATCAATCATAAATTCAAACTCAGCAGGTCCTAAGTTAGCTATAATGCCACGGTTAAAACAAAAACGCAGATGCATGGGACGGATACCTCCAAAGACACTGATATGGCTAAGCTAGTATCTCAAGCCAATGGTATCAACAATCACAGTGACCTATCCTCCTTCGAGATTATTACCATGTGTCTCATGTGCAATACAGCTCAGGTTTGCTAGCATATAGGTGGCGGCATTTACAGGCCTTCCCTAAGAAGCACAATATATGATAAATAATTCATCCTTCAAAACAGAAGTGACATTCTCATCCTTCCAAATAAAATATGGGCTAAAATCATCTGAAAGTACCGGATGAGTGAGTTATGGATATGCTTAGAGAACATGGTATGAGGTTTTAGGGTGATAGTTATCGGTTATGGTCCCCCGGAAGAAATCTAGATCTAGGTTGGTAAAGGCGTCATCAGGCATTAAGGTGTGGGTATCAGGTCCATTCGGAAATCCTAATACATCAGTCATCTCGTGATGGGTGAAGCAGTATTTGGTTCTGAAAAGTTCGAAAGTAGCTAAGCCTTGGCCAAATCCGATACCTTTGTTAGGATCATAATAAAGGGAACTCAGGAATTCAAGGGAAAGCATGCGGTATGGGGTAAATCTTCTTCTCACATAAAATTTAACCCAACCTATTTGGTTGAGCAGGTACATCACACTGTCCCTGAGTCCTAGGGTAGTCAAAGTAAGTCCATCGAGGTAAATCGGTAATGCCATTTCCCTTTGATCCAGAACATCAAAACAGAATCTTTGGGCTTCATTTCTAAAAACAATCTCCATGTCATCAATAGGTTCCATACTCTTAAGTCATTGATTGGCTATCCTAAGTTATGCTAGCCTGAAATTAGACAAAGGTTATATTATTAATGAACTGTACCGTAAAGTGTTCAAATAGTAATTAATAAATACAATAATATTACTAATAGTAGTAATAATAATAATGAAAACAAAACACAAAAATAGATCATTATAAATAGGAAAAATAAAGATTAAAGATCGTGGGTTGCCTCCCATAAAGCTCCTATTTAATGTTGGTAACTCGACATTACAACTGAGTCGAGCTATTCCTTTGACAGAGCGGGTAGCTCTTCTAATTTGTAACATATGCAAAAGTCCTTATTTTCTACGTTGTGGTAATGCTTAAATCGCTTCCCGTTTGCAACGAATGTCTCACTGGATTTTCCTCTTATTTTTACGGCTCCACTTTGGAAAACTCTTATAACCTCGAAATAGTCAGACCATCTAGAACAAAGTTTGCTTGGAAATAGTTTAAGTCGAGAATTAAAAAGAAGGACTATGTCCCCCTCATTGAAGTCTCTCCTTATTATTCGTTTATCATGCCACTATTTAGTTCTTTCCTTGTAAATCCGGGAATTTTCATAGGCATTTAGTCTAAGTTCCTCTAGTTCATGGGTATCCAAAATTCTCTTCACTCCTGCAGATGTGTAATTCATATTTAGAGCCTTAGTGGCCCAATAATCTTTGTGATCAAGATCGACAGGCAGGTGACAAGATTTTCCATAAACTAGTTTGAATGGAGTGGTTCCTATCGAAGTTTTATAAGCTGTCCTATAAGTCCACATAGCTTCATGATGTTTTGCAGATTAATCCTTCCTAGGGGTTGCAACCATTTTTTCTAATATTTGGTTAATCTCTCTATTAAAAACCTCTACTTGTCCACTTGCTTGGGGGTGATAAGGTGTTGCTATTCGATGTCGCACCCCATATTTGAGCAATAATTTTCCAAAGATATTTGAGATGAAATGGGATCCACCATCGCTAATGACAACTCTCGGCACACCGAATCTAGGACAAATTATATTCTTGAAAAGTTTGATAACTACTCGTGCATTGTTAGTAGGAGAGACTACTGCTTCGATCCATTTTGACAAGTAGTCAACTGTGACGAGTATGTATTTGTTACCAAATGAGGATGGGAAAGGACCCATGAAATCTATACCCCAAACATCAAAGACTTCTACTTCTAAAATACCCTTTAGTGGTATCCCATCGCATCTAGAGATATTACCAGTGTGTTGGCACCAGTTGAAATTTGTAACTGCGGTGTGGACATCCTTCCAAATGTTAGGCCAGAATAGGCCAAAGTGTAAGATTTTCCCCTAAGTCTTTGAAGTCTTGCATGCCCTCTATAGGGTGCAGAGTGGCAGTGAAGTATGACGTCTTTTACTTCAGATTTTGGGACACATCGACGGGAAATTCCATCAGGGCTGAAATTCTGGCAAGCACGCGATGGATGTTATCACGAATGTTATGACATCCACTGTAACATAGGCTACTGAACTTACTAAAAAGCTGTAATTGGAAAGCAGTAAATAACACAAGAGATTGTTCACCTAGTTCAGTGTCAACCACACTTACATCTGGGGGCTACCAAGTCAGGGAGCAAATTCACTATCAGTAGAATTAATTCAGGGTCAAACAATCCCAGTTTGCACTCTTCACTTAAGACCTACCCAATGACACTTCAGCCTAGAGACCACTAGACTCGAGTATACCCACTCACCCCCCCTCAATCACCTCAGTGATATCAATACACAATTACAAAAGAGATATGAAGACTCACTTCAAACACGCCTTGATCTTGTTTCACATCTTTGATCAAGTGACACACACTCTTGCTTAACCGCTTTGAGTGACACAATGAACACACCTGTTCATACACAATAACCAAAGCAATTATACAACATACAATTGCTTAGCACACAAGGAATCCTAAGACTCCTATACACACGTGAAGAGAAAACCTCTTCACTCACAAATCACACTCTCTAATCTATGTCTTGAAGCTCTCTCTTCAAGCTCTTCCCTATTAGGAATGATCCTTCTATTATTTATAGCAACAGACTTGCTTTGGGCCTTGATGGAGAAACTAGGTTTACCCAAGATAAACCTCTCTTCATGAAGCTACGCACTTATCATCAGGTCAGGAGTCTCCTATGTTATCCTCAGCAATGCCTGTTATGTTGCCTAAAATAACTATGCTTCCTGGATTATTTCCTGAAGTATAGCCTGAGCTAATAGCAAAAAAACAAACTCTGCGCGTCTGATGTCATACGATCAATGTTACAGCATCCAGTTATGACATCCAACTTCACTTACCCTGCAGAATACTCTTAGTGTATGTCATAACATTCGTCATGACATTCATATACACTCTAATGTTTTGCCACAAAATGCAGCCAATAAAAAGCATCTACAAACTCCCCCTTTGGCAAATTTTTGGGTAAAACACCCTGTTAACATATCAGAGTTTACAAGTAGCAGAAGTCTAACATATAACTTATCATGCAGGAAAGTTACTAGCTAAGCACTATAAGAGTAGTCTACATAGTTAGCTCTCAGCTTCTCAGGATCAACCTGTTCACACAAAATCATCTGTTAGTCAGCACTACAAATGTCACAATGTTTTGAGTAACATTCTGGGTTACTCCCCCTCAACTGATGTACAACACATCAGTACACACAACCTGCAGCCAACCTGCAGTCACACAAATTCATCCATCCTGCTCTGGATGTTATAACATTTAGGATGACATCCTGAAGTGCACAGTCACCTGTGAAGCACAACATTATGCTACTCTCCCTGAAGAGGTGCACAGCCACATACATTCTGCAAACACCCTGCAGAAACACAACCTACTAGCATCTAGAATACTACTAGGTTCCATCAAGGAACACACACACATAGGTTCCATCAAGGAACACACACACATCTAATAAACATTCCTATACTCATTAGGAACTCACACAACACTAACAGCATCAGTTGTTATTACACATGCATATTTGCAGCAGCACCTATAACACACCTGCAGCAGTAATAAACATAAGTCTACACACAAGTCTTCCACCTGCATCATCTCTAACCTGCTGGCTGTTATCTACCACTCTTATCTAACACTCTCCCCCCCCCCTTTTAGCCATAAATTAAGATCAAACTAATAAAATAGTATAGATCATAATGAGTAACATTACATATGCTTGGGGTCATTACAAACAAAAACTGCTCATGGAGAGCATCACACAATATCTTGCTGTCACAAGAAAAAACACAAAATTCTAAGCAAAGAACCAACAAACACACATAAGTAGCACACCATTAACTCAACAACCATTAGCATGAGCCACACAATAGACTACCACCTCATCAACCTTCTTCCTCTTCAGAGCTGGAAACAATGTTATGCGCATCGGTTGAGACATCCTTGTAACAGTCATCAGAATCTGCACCTGACATAGCTACACCATTAGCAATACCTCTTTCAAGACTTTGAATAAATGATTCTAACTTGATCTTTCGTGCAGTTGCTGTCCTGATGGTTTCTCCTAATTCCTTACATGTTTCCTTTAATTTTGCTATTACCATTCTTTTAGAGATCTTAGCCCTCTCACTAGAAGTGAAATCCATATCTGGAACATGTCTTCCTTCAAATAGTTTAAAGTGAAGGGACAGTGCAGGTTCCCTTTTGCTGGCAACATCACTTGAACTCAGGATTCCAGGGTATTGATTGAGTGTGGTCTCACAAATGAGGGAAGGGAAAGCAATGGGCCACTTGATAGCACTGGTTGTGGAGTGCTTAACAACTTGATCAAAGATGTATAGACCAAAGTCAAAGTTAACTTTGGTACCTATGGCATGAATGATCTTACCAAGGCCAACTGAAATGGTATTAGTATGGTAGGTAGGCACCCAATTAGGTGCACCAATTCTATGAAAAATGGCATACTTTACACTCAGCAGTGTTGTAGACAATTTACCTTAGGATGGCTAGGTAGTGACTTGATTTGCAGTGATCACTTTGCAAACCTGGTTGTCTGATGCAACCAACTTCTTCTCACCCCCATTTGCTCACCCTAAGTACCTGTTGATCACAGCTGGTGAAAACTGCACACACCTTCCTCTGACAAATACCTTCATGAACTCGTTGTTGTCCTTTTTTGAGATTGAATCAGGTATGTTGACAATAAACTCCTTCACCAGTCCTTCATAGCATTTTGAAAAACCTACGACTGTTTTGATCCGTCCTGCCTTGTTGATAAGATCCATTACCTCCTTGATCTCTAAGGCATCCTCTCCCAAGTCTCTCTCAAGGGCTATTCTTCTTTGATAGACATATCTCCATTTTGTCACATTGTGAATGGAATGAAAGGAGATATTGTCTAGAGGAGCATCTGTCATTGGTTTCAGAGTTTTCTTACTTGACGATTTCTTCACATTGAAGATGTTAGGAACATCTCTCACAACATCACCATCAGACTCAGAGTTACTATTCGTAACTTTCCTTCTCTTGGATGCAGTTGATGCCTTGTTCCAAGATTTAGAAGGTCTAACAGGAGTTCTTTTTCTCTGACTTTTGGAATGATTTCCTTCAAGTACAGATTTTCCTTTCTTGGTCACTAGTTTCCTGGCTATACCAGGAGCAACATTCTTGATGAGTTCATCATCTGATGACACATCTACAACATGATCACCATTTCCAGCAGCTTCATTCATCTCTTCCTCTTTTTCTAAGCGCTTGGTTTCATCATGTTGGTCATCATCCAGACCTTCCTCCTGTACCACAGAATTACCTAACTTTTCTAGGTTCTCTGTGTTAGGGTTAGACTTAGCAGAGAAACACTCAGAGTCATCTTCATGGCTTTCATTGTGACGTGGAGATGGATCTACCCTAGACAGGGGAATGGTTATCCCCTGTACTTCACAACCTTCATGGAATAGTTTGGAGACCAGTTCATCTACATACCTGTCCTTATGTGTAGAGTCCTTCATTTTGTTATTGTTGTTTGTGGAGGATTCAGAATTCTTACCTTTTTGCTCTGCATTTGAAGGGGCTGAAGTTTGGCCTTCACTACCTCTTCCAAAAATCATACTTAGAGGAATGACATCCATCACATCATCCAGAGAGATGCTCTTGTGCTGAGCAGAGTCGGGCTTGGTAGGGATGGAGGTATGATGTTAAGACATTGTAGGTGACTTAGGCTGTATCAAAAGAGGTTTTCTGATGAGGTTATGTGAGGTAAGGAAAGAGGCGAATTGGTAGAATAAAAAGGGGCTAGAAGGGTTTGCTCGAAGAAGTGGAGGGAATTCAATATTTTGACCAATCAGAATATGATTTTTTTTCAAAATATAATTCCCTATTAATTGCTAAAATTCAGTATTAGGCCCAATTATCAACTTACTTAGTGAATTTTCAAATTGAGTGGTCTTGAGATTCCTTGTATCCTTATGATCACTGTATGTTTCTGAGTCTCCTAGTTCCTCATATTATTTCCCAAGGTGAAGCCAATCAATATTTTTCATGTCTTTCTCTGGCTGACTTGGATTCCACTTTATGGCACTGAGATTTTCACAAAACAATGTCATGACATTCTGAGTGACATTACTCCCTGTATGTTGGGTAGCTTCCATGGACTCCATCAGATTCCAGTATAACATATCTATATTTCCCTGATGGCCATTCTTTGGGTGTCCCTTTTTGGCTTGCATGCCCACACGACATTTTCCACATCCTGTCCTACTATCTGAAGTAGACTTTGAATTTCCTCTTACTACCGTTTTGGACATGGTCCTTTTTATTTTTAGAAGATGTTTTCCTTTCTCCAGCCACAGTTGATCCTTCTTCCCTTTTTGGACCAAGCCATTGAGGTTCTTCTGGGCTCCCATAGGTAACAATTGTTCTTGGCTCTGGACCCCCTCATGACTTCCTCACCTTCTTCATTGGTGACAGTACAATTACTCTTAGTGAATTTAACATTAAATCCTTGGTCACAAAGTTGACTGATACTAATAAGATTAACAGTCAGTCCTTTAACCAACATGACATCATCCAGTGTTTGAATACCAGGATAGTCTAGTTGTCCAACACCTGTGATTTCTCCTCTAGCTCCATCACCAAATGTTACATGACTTGAGGAATGAGGTTTGATATTTACCAAAAGGTTCTCCATTCCAATCATGTGTCTAGAGCAGCCATTGTCAAAGTACCAATCTTCTTTGGTTGGCATCCTAAGAAAGGTATGAGCTACTAGAGCAACCTCCTTGGAAACCCATTGTTACTTCTTGACAGGAACTTCCTTCTTGGGTCTAGCATGATGTTGTTTCTTGGTATGAGCACTCAGTTTGGATTTGCCTTGATAAGGATGACTTGGGAAACCATGTAACCAGAAGCAGATGGGTTTAATATTCCCATGTTTTCCACAATAGTAACACTTATACCCTTGGAATTTGTTCTTGATCTGGTGCCTACTTTTGTTCTTTTGATGTTGTGACATTTCTGGAGACATCCATGTTGACCTCTGATTCTCTGTCTTTGGCTTCTTGAACCCCAAGATGGGTTTTTGTTCACCAACAAATCCTAGTCCAAACATGTTTCCTGCTGTCTGACCACTCTGTAGAATTTTTTCTAGAGTGTCAGTCCCAGGGTTCAGCATCCTTATGGATTTGGACATTTGATCAAGATTAGATTTCAACAAGCTGGCTTCACTTTTGAGAGACTCTATAGTTGCAAGATGCTCCATTTTCTCAGCCTTTAACTCCCTTATGAGTTTCTTCTGTTTCTTTCCTTGCTGATATAATTCTCCACTTCTGTTGCACAACTTCTTATATGAATCGGCAAGTTCATCATAAGTCAGCTCATCTTCACTTGAATTGCCATCAGATATACATACTTTGTTCAGAGCAGTGACATGTTTTGCAGACTCATCTTCTGATCCACTCTCAGAATCTCCATCAGTCCAAGTGACTGCTAATCCCTTCTTTTGCTTCTTAAGATAGGCGAGACACTCAGTTTTAATGTGACCATAACCCTCACATTCATAACACTGAACTCCTTTGCCTTTGTTAGATGTATCTTTAGATTTTTCCCTTCTGTTGGGTCAGAGGAGTTGTTCTTGACATAAGGCTTAGACTTATGGTCTATACTTTTGATCAGTTTGTTGAATTGTCTACCAAGCAAGGCAATTGCTTCTGACAGATTCTTCTCACTTTCACCATTATCTTCTTCAGCCTTTGACACAAAAGCTATGCTTCTCTTCTTTTTAGCCTGATCACACATTCCCATCTCAAAGGTTTGGAGAGAACCAATGAGTTCACCCACCTTCATATTGCATATGTCTTGAGCTTCTTCAATGGCAATGACTTTAATGGCAAACCTTGTAGGCAACGATATGAGAATTTCCTCACAAGTTTTTCTTCAGACATCTTTTCTCCCAAAGCTCCTGAGGTGTTTGCAATTTCAAGAATATTCATGTAGAATTCGTGAATAGTCTCATTCTCCTTCATCCTCTGACTTTCAAACTTGGTGGTCAGCATTTGAAGTCTTGGCATCTTGACTTTAGAGGTTCCCTCATGAGTTGTTTTGAGATTATCCCAAACCTCTTTAGCCAGCTCACAATGATGCACCAGTTTGAAAATGTTCTTGTTTATACCATTGAATAACGCATTCAAAGCTTTAGAATTCCCAAGAGCCAAGACTTCTTGCCCTTTGTTCCATTCTTCTTCAGGTATAAGCACAAATAATCCATCTTTATCAGTCTCCACTGGATGTTCCTAGCCAGAGTTTGCAGCTCTACATGCCTTGTTGTCTAAAGACTTTAATAAAGCAATCATCCTAGGTTTCCAATAGTCATAATTAGAGCCATCCAGAATTGGTGGTCTATTTGTGAATCATGTTAGTTCCATGGTTCTATGATATAGAATTGTCCATGGTTCTATGATTGGCCAAATTTTGGTAAAACATGATTCTGTACTGATGATTAAGCAGGATATAATAACATCTTAATCTGCTGTGGTGACAAAACTACTGTGGAGTGTTTTAATGTGAATGTCATGCTGAATATCATGACATCCATCACAACATCCATTTGCTGTCATGACAGAACTACTGTCATGTGTGAGAAACAGCAGGAGTAGTGGTGCAGCAGGAGCTGATGACAGAACTACTGTTATGGATGTCATGGATGCAGAAGGAGCTAGCAGGAGATGATGACATAACTGTTGTCATGGATGTCATACTGAGTATCACTACTGCTATGTGTTAGCAGTAGCCACAATAGGTTGAGTTGTGATGAAGTTCCTCACAGGTGGTGAGTGAGGTGTGATGTCATGTGTTTTAAGCAGGACATCGCTGCATGACAACAGAAGGAGCTGCTAGTGTATATCACTTGACAGAAGTGCTTTGAATATACCTCATCAGTATGTGCAGGCCAAAGAGAATTAGTAGCAACAAAGTGCAGATTTAGTTGGGGTTCATAAAAAGGATCTTTGAGACTTTTTAGGAAACTACAATATGCTTGTTTCTACTGGTGTGAAGAAGATTTTGCATGAGTGTTCAGCGGGGCAAGTTTGGTCAGCTAAGCACAAAGAGAGTTGGATGTCATACTGGATGTCATATGACATTGAGCGTATGACATCAGGCGTGCAGGGTTGGTTTTCTGTTATATTGCAAGAGGAAACTCAGGCTATCCTTCAGGAGACCTTGTATGACTCCTGAGTTATCTCAGGAGAGATTCTAGGCAGTGCTGACCATATCATGAAAAGCCATGACCTAATTTGGCAGCACCGTGAACTGTGGAAATTAGTTTTACTTTGTTAAAACTAATGTTTGTTACTTGTTGTCGCTACTGCGAAAATAAGGTGCCGACAAAGACAGAAGAGTCGCCACCTTTCGTTATTTATCCCACATAAGGGAAAGGAAACGATCGAAACAAACCTAGCGAAAAGGAAAAGACAAGGTCATCGCAACCAAATCTGGGTTTGGGAGTCGGTTACGCAAGGGGAAAGTATTAGCACCCCTCATGTCCGTTGTACTCAACGGGATCTACGTTTGTTGTGTTTATCTTACGGGTTGTTTATCTATCTACCTATCAAGGCTGGCTCAAAGAAAAGAAAAATGACTCAGCAAATCATCGCGCTCCGTGACTACGTATTCTCGTCAGAGAAATCAGAGTCAACCTAGTTTGGCTAACTACGGGTGAAGGGAAGGTTGCTCGCCAAGACATTGCATCTTGTGCCTATGTATTCTCTTCTGAGAAATCAGAGCGAACGTAGTTCGGGCTAACGAAACACAGGTTTTGATTAATCTGTTTTCACCCGAGTGAAGTTAAACAACAGTTCCAGCAGTTAGGGACAATGCCTGTTTGCGGTAGAACGGCAGTTTAACAGCACTCTTTTCATCAGAAAAGGTTTTCCTTGAATTAAGAGCCCACGGGGCAAAAAGGAGGTTTAATATTTGTTTTTTGTCTTTTACGAAACGAAGTGTTTTTTATGAATGTTTGTAGTTCATATTGCACTAGAGACTATGACTTAGGAGTGAATGCGTTGCATGTCACCCAAAGGGTACCATACTAAACATCCTGATTACTAGAAGGAAACCCTCCAATAACCATTTCCTAAGTGGCTTAAGACTCGTAACGTACTGTACCAACTTGCCTTTATCAAGCATCCTACTGTTGTTATGCAATGGATTCATCCTATTGTTGAGTTTGAAACAGGGAACTCCTAGATGTTATCGTGCATGGTTTCAACCTAAAAGTCTATCATCACTTCCTTAAACAAGGAAGTGAGAGCCCTAAGGGGAACAGGTGAGTGGGAAACAAAAAAAATTGCTAAAGTCAATAAAGCAGATAAAACAGAAAAGTAAACAGTAAAGATGCAAATGTAATGCAACAATACAAGCAGAGGGAGAAACTCAACCTCTAAGCAAACAAGCAAAGCGAACAAACAAAAACAATCAAGCAAAGGGAGGGTCACCTCAACCTTTCAATGCAAACACATCAGTTAGAAAAGGGAAAATAACACACAAGCAGAGGGAGGGCCACCTCAACCTCTAAAGCAATGAAGCAAAGGGAGCTCAGCTCAACCTTTCAGTGCAGTCATGCTCCTAGCCTAAAATACTCTACACATGAGACTATCCTAATGCATCAAGCAATGTTCAAACAATCATGATGAAAGAAGAAGAACTGGATGAACAAGATGACATGTAAGGAAATTACTCCAAAATAATCAAACAAGGCATCTAGTCCTAGAGAGAAGGAGATTGATGGATGGATGCATGCCTGATGTAAACCAAAGGAATACATCAAGGCATTCAACCAAAGATGAAATTTGATGATGGGAAGCATGGTGTATGCCAAGGGTATCCATCATGACACTCAACCATTCATGGGAGAATTAAATCATGGGAAGCATGATGTAAACCAATGGAATACATCATGACATTCAACCAATCATGGAAGAAATGACGGGAAGCATGATGTAAACCAATGGAATACATCATGACACTCAACCATCCATGAAAGGAATTGAATGAATGCAAAGCATTCAAGGAAGAGTCATCTATCTAAAGATTCTAATGAAAACCTAATGATTAGTTCTAAAGATTAACCATCTAAATGAATTTAGAAGCTCTATCAAGGCTTAGCAATTGTTCTAAATAGGTGTCAACCTATGCTCTACTCTATCAAGAAGGAATTAGAAGCCTAAAGTTAGCTAAAGTTCACTTTAGAAACTAAACTATGAGGTAAGCTAGGTTAGGATCCACCTAAAAACAATCAACATCTAAAATATGGGAATAAGGGAAGGTCACTTCTAAAAAAGCTAAGAAAAATCCTAGGGGTTCCTAAGCGTGTTAAGGAATCATGGTACAAAATCCAGAGCCAAGACCTATGTCTAAAGGTTCTAAACAAATTCTACACTTAAAGGTATGCTTAAGGGAATCCACAAGGGAAAGGTCCTAGAAATCTATCTCAAACCTATACCTAAAAGTTTCTAAAAAAATCACAGAAAAATCATACAACTCTATCAAGATGTCTAAAGCAATCATGCAAAAAAAAAAAAAAGAACTTAACTCTAAAATATGAGCTAGTACAAAAATCAGCAAGCAACCAAAACAATTTCACATTTATTTAAATGGCCATTTGAATGGAAAAATCATATTAAATTGGAAAATAATCCTAAAATTATTCTACCAATTTCTTAAATCATCTAACATGTCCAAGTTTATCGTGTAAAAAAATCAAGAATTTATGAGCATTTTTACTATTTTTTCAGAATTAAAATGAAACAAGTAATCAATAGAAAAATGAATAGAAAAAGAAATTAAAAGGAAATGACAGGGGTGCAGGAAGTAGCATTTCTCATGCGTTATATCCAATGGGTCGTGTGAGTGGGTGTGATAAGCGAATTGTGCTAAGGCCCGACTGAGTTATTAAAACTCAGCATTTTGGTCCGTTGGAAAAGCTTAGCATCTCGTTGTCGCTTCCGCGAAAATAAGGTGCCGGCAAAACAGAAGAGTCGCCACCTTTCGTTATTTATCCCTCGGAGCGGGAAAGGAAACGATCAGAAAAACCTTACGAAAAAAGGTAAGACAAGGTCGTCGCAACCGTTGTCTGGGTTCGGGAGTCGGTTACGCAAGGGGAAGGTATTAGCACCCCTCACGTCCATCGTACTCGATGGGATCCACGCTTGTTGTGTTTACTGGACGAGTTGGTTTATCTATCTACCTATCAAGGCTGGCTTAAAAAGGAAAAGAAAATGACTCGGCAAAGCGTCGCGCTTTATGCCTACGTATTCTCATCAGAGAATGAGAAATCAGAGTCAACGTAGTTCGACCTACGACGGGTTACGGGAAAGGTGGCTCGCCAATACATCAGTATTGTGCCTACGTACTCTCAACAGGTATGAGAGATTAGAGCTTACGTAGTTCGGGATACTAAGGATTACGGGAATTCAGATTCATCTATTTTATCGAGTAGGGTTAAACAGCAATTCCAGCAGTTAGGGACAAAGCCTGTTTGCGTTGGCGCTGAAGTTTCACGACACTCTTTTCTTCAGAAAAGCTTTCCTTTGAAGTACCGGCCCACGGGGCAAAAAGGTTTGACGTTTGTTTTCTGTCTTTTACGAAAGAAGTGTTTTTTATTGTGTTTGCAATTTCAATCGCACTAAAGACTATGACCTGAGAGTGAATGTGCCGCATGTCACCCCAAGGGTACCATACTAAACATCCAGACCATTGGAAAGAAGCTCTCCAACAATCCATTCTCAGATAGCTTAAGGCTCGTAACATACGAAAGAAATCATTCATGATTACTGTATCTTAAGCTGTTTTGAGATGAGAAGAGAACAGGCTCAACTACGGGGAGACTATCAAGTCCTACTGTTGTCATGCCAAGGATTCATCCTATGGTTGGAAGTTTGAAACAGGGAACTCCTAGAAGTTATCATGCATAGGTTTCAACCTAAAATTCTATCATCACTTCCTTATCAAAGGAAATGAGAGTCCTAAGGGATCATGTCAATGATACACAGAAACAGATAAAGTATCAGCTTAAACAGTAAAAAGTAATACCGTAAACGACTGCAAAATGCATGCAATGCAAGTGAGGGAGGAAATGTGTATGGGGCAGCAGCCTCCATAAGCTCATCTCAACCTCAAGCCAGAATGAATAACAGTAACTATACAGAAAGATAAACATGCTATCAAGCAAAATACAGTAAACTGCAATCATACAGATGAAATAACATGCTATCAAGCAAGCAAAACCACATGGGCAAGGGAGCAGGGCTCTACCGAATACCCGCAAGCAAAGTCATACAGTAACAATACAAGCAGAGGGAGCAACTCAACCTCTAGTGCAATCATGCTCCTAGATTAAAGCTAGTCTAGATATGGACTTATTCTAATGCATCAAGCAAGTCAAACAAGGCACATCAACACAGAAAAGAAACAGATAAGAAAGCAGATCCACTCCTCTCTCTTCCAACTCCAAGCCTCAGCTCTTCTGACAGCAACTCAGTCTTCAGACCTCCATCACTCTTGACAAATATCGATTTGCTTCTCCAGGTTTCAACCCTTCAACATAAGTTTCAACTTATTCTTCTTCTTCAAGCTTCAGCTTTCCTTAATCAGTTCCACCTTCAGTCTTCACTCTTAACCACAAGTATCAACTTGAGTCCTTTGTTCTTCAAGCTTCAGCTCTTCAATCAATCTCAATTGAATCCTATTCATAAGTATCAACTCAGTCTTCAAGCTCTCAAGCTCTCTTTGCTTTACCAGTCTCAACTTGGTCTTCTCTTCCGACAAGCTTCAGCTTCTCAGAGTAGTCCTCAATCACTTGGAAATGTCAACTTCATCCTTCAGTCTTTAAGCCTCAGCTCCTCATTCAACCTTTACTGGATCTTCATTGGGTCTTCAAGTATCAACTTGCTCTCCTTGCTCTTCTTGCTCTTCAAGCTTCAGCTGAAATGGCAATGCTCAGGGAGTCATCCTCTTCCATACTCTTTAATGAAGTCTTCATCTTCACACTCAAGCCTAGCATCTCTCAAGGCTTCAAACCAGAAGAAAACACTTAACTGGATAAGCTAGGATATTAAACTGCTTATTGACCACCAAAGGTGACCTATAAGGGTTTAACATCAAAAGTATGGTTCCCTCAAAGGTTCTACTTCCTAGGTACCATCACTTATCCCTCCAAAGGAGGGAGGTGAATACCATGGAAGGACCTTGAATCATGGGGAGGAATGGAGGTGAAAGATACACTCCATGTTTAAGAAGGAAATTAACTAAGTCTAAGCTCTACTTAATTCCTAACCCTAAAACAACAACAAAACAAACAAGTCTTCAAGCTCTCAAGCTCCTTCTTCAATCCTCAAGTTTTCTACTATGCTCCTCCATGCTCCACAAAGCAAGACCCAGCCCACCAAGCCAAGCAAAAACCCACAAAGCAAGGCAAAACAAAATACAAGCCCACAAGGGCAACACAAACAACAATCAACTACAAAAATCAATTAAAAATAGTATACTATTATATTAAAATCTAATATAATTTCTAGGGGATCCTATATGACTACCCTTAATACCCCATATGTCCCAATATCTATCTTGACCTAGAAACCCAAAATTATAATGTTATTGTGGACCTATGTTAAGGATTGACCTAAATATACACAACCTAAAGTCATCTAATCAAAACTAATCAAAAACTAATCACAAAATTATGGAATAAATCCAGAGGAGAGAAAAAGTCCTAATCTAACTATCCTAAAAAGAATGGCATAAAAATTCAAAAGGAACTAGCTAAACAAAATTCTACAAATCTATGCATCAACATAAAAGGAATTAAAAAGCTATTAAAAGAGAAAATACACAAAAAATATTAAAAATGCATGAAATGCAAATGTTTTGATTTTATTATTTTCTAGACATTAGCATGAAATAGGAGAAAAAATTCCCATGCAAAAATCATTAATTTTCTATTTAATATGATTTTTAAAGATTAAAGAAAAATGGAGAAAAAGAAATTAAAATATGAAATGTTTGGTGCAGATAGCAATTCAGGGCAGTTCATTATGGGAATGGGCCCTAAATGGGGGTGTCATCAGCAATGCGCGCTAGGCCCATGATTTAATCAGAAAATCAATTCAAAAAATACAAAGAAAAAGGAAAGAACACGGTGCATTTAGTAAAGAAAAGTAGTTCAAAATGCAATGGGCCATGAGAGTGGGGTGTGACTATCAAAATCAGCTTAGGCCCAAGACCACAGTTTTAATGAAACGCCGCGTTTGGTGTATCTTCAGAACTCCCTCTTCAAGTGTGAAATTAAATCACAACCCTTAGATCCAAGTCCAGTCAATGGTCTACTCTCCATCCAACGGCCAGCATATCATCTTCTTCCTTCAGCCAAGGTTTGAATGAAGAAGCCATGGAAACAGAGCTTCATAGCTCAAGCTTCTCCTAACTCGTATCACCTTAATTCTCAACCAAAATCCATGGTTCAAAACCCTAGTCTGTTCTAAATTCCATGCTGATTATGATCATCACCTTAGAATTCAAATAATCATCCTCAATCTCTAAACCCGATAGTGAATCCAAGTTATGCTCAAATCTCAACTCTAACCATTCTTGAAATTAAAGTGATCAATCTCTTCCTCATGCTACACTGGTCAATTCTTGCTATCATACCACGATTATCTCTCAAGATTCAGCAAGTTATGGTGGTAAACAGAAATGGTGTCACTATCTTGAACTTCACCAAATGCTCTCAAACTTTCCAGAATCCATCTCCTACTTGTCTCTAACCATTCTAACCTAACAATTCTAACTAATTATGCTTAAATTAAGGTGTAGAAGAAAAGTTGCAAATCTGTCAAATCTTTAATATCAGATAGGTCAAATCTTCAGTTCAGCCTCTCAAACTCTTTAGAAACACTCCTTGATTGATGTTAAAGCTTCTGTTTGCAAAAGATTTGATCGAGGAAGCTTGAATCTCCAAATCCGATTGTGACTTGCAGCTCCCAAAATCCAAATGCTATCTCTCCAATCTCACACGATCTTGCCCTCAATTTGGTATGCACACATTCAGTATGATCAATGGAAGGTGTTAGGATTGAAAGAATCAATGAAAATGATGTGGAATAGAGAAATTGATTTCAACTTGCGATGGAAGAAATTGAAATGGCTATCTCACTCTCCTTTCTAATCTCTCACCAACCTTTCATCTGAGCAAGTTCTAATCCATATATAGGATGATTCTAAACCATCCAGAACTTTCTGGAATCATCCAATGAGAATTTGAGATTCTTATGCCATGAGTTTTTGATTTCAATCCATCTCATGTACCATCTCATGCTATACCTCTTTCAGCACTTGTATCTCCTTTGAAAATCTCCTTAGATGAGATGCATGATGTGTTAGGATACTTAGCTAGCTTGTGTATTGAGTTTCCTTGTGTTTTGCATATGTACCTTAGTATGCAAGTAACCATTCTCCAAAGCAAGTCCATGATCTAAACCTCAAATGAAAAATGTGGTTGAACCATTGTTTCTAAAATGCTTTTTAGATTCAAAATGACCTATTACATGCCATGGTTTGGATGTGTAGCTTGGAAATTTCAATTTCCAACTTTGACTTATTTAACTTATGCCTCCATTTTAGGTCATTTTTACCGTTTTGAGCTACAAGCCTTTTCAACATCTCATGACCTCCTTACTAGCCTTAAAACATCATTTTAAGCAAGTTTGATGTTGAAGATTTTTCCATTTTAAGCTTGGAAATAGGAGTTATGGCCTTATGCTTGAAATGACCTATAATCTCCAAGTGACCAAAATGCCCTTGACTTGTCAAAGCCATAAGTTGAGTTCTACAAATCCTATCAAGGACTTATAGTACTCTCTAGAAAGCTAAGAAGATAAGGAACAACATTCATGTTGACCAAAAGTTCATAGGAATCATCCTTCTTGGGCAAAAGTTGGATGCAAGTTGGGTGACTTTCAAGGCCCCAGATTCACATACCTCAGATGACCTGTAACTTGTCAAAGTCATAACTTGAGCTCTACAAATCCTATCAAGGACTTCTAGTACTCAAATTAAAGCTACGAACAAGCTCTACAACATTCATGTTGGGGGTAAGATAAGATGACAATCACATCTTGATCTAAACTACCTTGAAGATAGGGGTCAAACTAGGGGATTTTACACTGTCAAGCCTTAGAAACCCTAGCTTGAAACTTCTCAAACTCTTCAATCATGATTATTTGACCTTGGAATCATCCTTATAGCATCTCAATGCATCAATCCATGATCACCTGGCTCTTGAATTAGGTCTCAACCTTCTCCAAATCATCAGTAGACCTAGGGTTGACTCAGTCAAACCCTAATTACACCACTCATGGTTGGGTCTCCTTAATCTTGCACAATGACCTCTCTAAGCTTCATGATGGCTTTCAAGACATCTCATAAGCTCTCTCAAAGCTTCAAGTCCATCCTCATAGCTTCAGAATCATCTGAGGGGCTCCCACAACTCTCAAGTTAGGAGGCACACAACCTTGGTTTCAACCACTCTCTCTGAGGATCTCTTAACTTCTCTGACAAAGATATCAACCCTTGAACACTTGGATAACCTTCTTGGCTAGCTTAAAACTCTTGTGGTGCTCTTGATTGGTAATCATACCTCTTGATCTCCTGCACACATGTCAATGAAATGCAAGTGATAATGCTAATGTGAATGAGATGAACCACAGGCTAGGTAAAGAAATGTTGGTCAAATTTTGGGGTGCAACAGCTGCCCCTATTCAAACGGCTTGGACCTGACTGGGTGAGGAGCGAACGGCTCTCAACCAATCAAGGTGCGAGACGGTTGAATACCAACAAACCCGAAAATTTGCCAACTGCACAAGTGCACGGTACTCTGATGGGAACAAATCTTCGAAAACTAAAATATTAGTTGCACGACAACTAGCTGGAGAATTGGTCACACGGTAACCGGTAATACATGGTCGATCATGCCGTCAGGCATCAAGATTCCTCGGGACTCATCAGGTCAACAATCAGGTTAGTCATGTCGTCGGGCATTTAAAGAAAACTTTGGGCATCAGTCGGACTTCATCAGTAAGTCGGGAATAGAATTCTCGGTCAATCATGAGCCAGTTGGGGATACCCAAACTTCTGCCATCAGGCACTCCGCATCAGCTGAGAGAACTTCTTCGTTAACACGGTCGGACTTCAATCATCAAGTCTTCAGGGGGGGAAGTTTCAACTTCGCTATTCAGAAACCTGTTGGGGATGACGCATCTCCGCTGGGGATTCTGGAGAACTATTAAGTAACTCTGCTTCGGGGTCCAGGAATCATTCTGGATGAATCAACTCTACTGAGGACTTCAAGAATCATTATGGACAAATAACTCCGCCGGGGACTTCAAGAATCATCCTGAACCAAACTATGCTGGGGATTTCAGGAATCATCCTGAGCAAACACTCTGCCGGGGACTCTAAGCATCAACTTGAGCAACCCACTCTGGCGACTGCACTAGGGATTTTAAGAATCGTCTTAAGCGAACAACCTTGCTGGGGAATTCAAGAATCATCTTGAGCAAGCGACTCCGTTAGGGAGAATTCAAGAATCATCTTGAGCAATCGATTCTGCGGCGGAACACCTGCAAAACAAGAACGGTAACAACCTAGATCATGCTTATTATGCATATGCTTCGGCAATGGCGCAATGCTCCACACGGTGGAAATGCTACGCGTTTATGATAAATGCTATGTAGTCATGCAAAATGATGCAATCCCGTCAGCAAAATAAATACTGAAGGGAGAATCCTCCTGTCAAGGAGAAAGAACCACTCAGATAGGGGGAAGGAATCATCCTGTTGAGGAGAACAAGTCACGCCAATCTCAATCGGGCGTTGTGGGGAAGTGAACTTCAGTTGACTGCTGCAGGGGAACGAAGCTCTGCGAGAACCTGGACCTGCTGAGGGAAAGCGATGTCAATCGCAGGAATAAACTGCACGGCCTTCACGGCTAACCTTCCTGGAGATAACGGCTCCGGCGGGGAAACACAGCATCAGCTATTCAACACTCCACTGGGGAAAACCAATCATGGCCTGAGTGGCTTCCAAGGACTCGGATCTCTTGGGGATCTGCAAACTCGGCTGAGGAAGAAGAAATCATTCTGCTTGCTGGGGAGAGTACGACTATGTGGGGAACCTCAATTCTGCTGGGGACTTCAGTCTGGAACTACCAATTGCTGCACACTTCAGTATGACTCAGCTGGGGAGACGACGTTCCTTCAGGATGCATCTGATTGGGGAGAGAATCTTCTCTTCCTGGGGAGACATATCAATGCTCACGATCTCGTGTTCAGACTCTGCGGGGAGAGGCTGCTGAACTTTGCTGGAGAAGGAGGAATCATCCTGCTCGGGGACGCGTACGGCGTACTGTCTGATACATGCTACACCTGTAACAACACAAACAAACAGACAAGATACCCTTCTCAAAGGGACCTATCAAGGTTATTATTTCGTGACAATGTTCAAGTAATTCATTGTTTCAACAATCACTGGCCTAGGCCAGTAAGTTTATGTATGCGCATTTTATCAAAAACATCGGCGTTCTTTTTCGCAAACAAAACAGATAAATGCTAAACAGGCAAACAGAATTGCTGAATAGTATACATTTTATTGATAACGAACCCCTGAATGGGTGAAAATGTTTTACAACAGATGCGAGCTCCTGGAATGAGGAAGCCGCGCAAAAAATAAAACATAAATATACATCAGTATATACAAATGTCGGCAACGAGGCGTAGACCAACACCATGAGTTGATCCCTCTATGACCCACTCGACTTCGATACTTCTCCGACGCTTCAGCTTCAGAAGAGATTGATTCAGATAAACGGCCCTCAGGTCTTCCAAACCACTAAACAATGAAAGTCCACGCGCGGAACACAGTCATTTGCTTTTTCAAATCCCTAACTTTTGCGTGAACCGCCCTTTGCGGGTTTTCAGTTCACCGGGATACCCTTTTTTGCCAAATTCGCCCATCCGGGTTTTCGACTTTGCGGGTGTACATTTTTTTCAATTTATATCCCTAATTTTTTCCCGAACCTTTTTTCTTTTTTATGGTTCACCGGGATGCCCCATTTTTGCCTGGACTTTCTTTTTACTGTCCAGCGGGTCACTTTCAAGCAAAGTATTTTTTAACTGCGTTCGCGTTCACCGGGGATGCAAAATCTTCAACATCCATCGTGGATAACAACAAAGCTCCTCCCGAGAAGACCTTGCTGACAACGTACGGACCTTCGTAATTGGGAGTCCACTTGCCCCGGTGATCGGAGTGTGGAGGAAGAATCTTCTTCAGGACGAGATCACCCGTCTGAAAGCTTCTAGGATGCACCTTCTTATCATAAGCTTTCTTCATTCGGCTTTGGTATAAACGACCATGCGCAATCGATGCTAACCTCTTCTCGTTCATCAGGCTGAGTTGGTTCAGTCGGTTCGTAATCCATTATGCCTCGTCGAGTTTCACATCAACCAAAACTCGCAAAGAAGGGATCTCCACTTCTAACGGTAGGACAACTTCCATACCGTACACTAAGGAGAAAGGAGTTGCCCCGGTTGACGTACGTGCCGTTGTACGATAACCGTGCAGCGCAAATGGCAGCATCTCGTGCCAATCTTTGTAGGTCTTAACCATCTTCTGAACAATCTTCTTTATGTTCTTATTGGCCGCTTCAACGACGCCATTCATCTTCGGCCGGTAAGGAGATGAGTTGTGGTGTTCAATCTTGAAACTCTAGCACAGCTCCTTCATCATCTTGTTATTCAGATTCGAACCATTATCAGTAATGATCCGCTCGGGAATTCCGTAACGACAGATGATGTCCCTCTTTATGAATTTAGCCACCACCTTCTTGGTCACATTGGCATATGAGGCTGCCTCCACCCACTTGGTGAAGTAGTCGATGGCTACTAGAATGAAGCGATGACCGTTAGATGCGGTAGGCTCGATCTTGCCTATCATGTCGATGCCCCACATGGAGAACGGCCACGGGGAGGACATGACATTTAACGGGCACGGCGGCACATGAACTTTATCAGCATAAATCTGGCATTTATGACATCTCTTCGCGAATTTAAAACAATCTGATTCCATCGTCAGCCAGTAGTATCCTGCTCTCAGGATCTTTCTCGTCATAGCATGCCCGCCGGCGTGCGTACCAAATGTTCCTTCATGGACTTCTTCCATGAGCATACTCGCTTCTTTGTCATCTACATATCTGAGTAGCACGAGATCGTGGTTTCTTTTATACAAAACTCCATCAGGAATGAGATAAAAATTTCCAGACAGCCTCCTCAGAGTCTTCTTATCCCGGGTTGACGCACCCGCAGGATACTCCTTATTTATAAGGAAAGTCTGGATGTCATGGAACCATGGCTTGCTGTCGGCGGCTTCCTCGATTGCAAAGACGAATGCAGGTCTATCAAGACGAGAAAGGACAATTCTTGGAGCTTCATTCCAAAAATTGACTTTATACATCGAAGCCAACGTGGCTAAGGCATCAGCCATCTGATTTTCTGCTCTGGGCACATGATGGAGTTCCACTCGATCAAAGAACGGAAGTAGCCTTCTGGCATAGTTCATGTACGGCACCAAATTCGATTGACGAGTCTCCCACTCCCCTTTAATCTGGTTGATCACAAGCGCTGAATCACCATATACGTCTAGATTCTTGATTCTCAAATCAATTGCCTCTTCTAGACCCATGATGCATGCTTCGTACTCCGCTTCATTATTGGTGACCGGAAACGCCAGTCTCGCAGTAAACGGGATATGGGATCCGTGGGGAGTCGTGATGATCTCCCCTATGCCACTTCCGTAAGAATTAACCGCCCCGTCAAATATCAATTTCCACTGAGATTTCTTATCTGGCCCCTCGTCGGGCAACGGCTCATCGCAATCCTTCGCTTTGAGAAACATGATATCCTCATCAGGGAACTCAAATTTCATCGGCTGGTAATCTTTGATCGGCTGTTCGGCAAGGTAATCAGACAATATGCTTCCCTTGATGGCCTTCTGGGAAACTTACTAAATATCATATTCTGTCAACACCATTTGCCATCTGGCAATCCTGCCCGAAAGCGCTTGCTTCTCGAAGACGTACTTGATTGGATCCATCTTCGAAATTAGCATGGTGGTGTGGTTGAGCATGTACTGTCGTAAACGTTTGGCATCCCAGGCTAGTGCACAACACGTTTTCTCCAGCATCGAGTAACGAGATTCACAGTCAGTGAACTTTTTACTCAAGTAGTAAATGGCATGCTCCTTTCTGCCCGTCTCGTCGTGCTGACCGAGAACACACCCCATACTATTCTCAAGAACTGTCAAGTACGTGATTAGTGGCCGTCCAGTCACTGGGGGTATCAATATTGGAAGTTCCTGAAGATACTGCTTTATCTTGTCGAACTCCTTCTGGCAATCCTCATTCCAGGTAATCGCCTGATCTTTCTTTAAAAGCTTGAACATCGGTTCACACGTGGTCGTCAGCTGAGAAATAAACCTTGTAATATAGTTTATTCTGCCCAGGAAACCACGAACTTCTTTTTCTGTTTTTGGCACTGGCATTTCTTGTATCACTTTAATCTTCGCAGGATCAACCTCGATGCCTCTTTCGCTCACGATAAACCCCAGTAACTTTCTGGACCGTACTCCGAAAGTACATTTGTTAGGATTCAGCCTCAACCTGAACTTCCTAAGTCTCTCAAAAAGCTTCAGCAAATTGACCAGATGTCCCTCCTCCGTTTGGGACTTCGCAATCATGTCATCAACATAGACTTCAATCTCATGATGAATCATGTCATGAAACAAAGTTACCATAGCTTGTTGGTAAGTGGCCCCTGCGTTCTTCAGACCGAAAGGCATTACCTTATAGCAAAATGTTCCCCAGAGAGTGATAAACGTCGTTTTCTCCATGTCCTCCGGCGCCATCTTGATCTGATTGTAACCGGAGAAGCCATCCATGAATGAAAACACGGAGAACTGGGCTGTATTGTCGACCAACACATCAATATGAGGCAGCGGGAAATCATCTTTAGGTCTCGCCCTATTCAAATCCCGATAATCGACGCACATGCGTACCTTACCGTCCTTCTTCGGTATAGGCACTATGTTGGCGACCCACGGAGGGTAAGTAGTGACCGCTAAGAAGCCAGCATCAAGCTGTTTCTGCACTTCTTTGATCTTAACGGACATATCTGGTCTCGTCCTCCTAAGCTTCTGCTTAACGGGAGGACAATCTTCTCGCAACGGTAAGTGGTGGACCACGATGTCCGTGTCAAGTACGGGCATATCTTCGTATGACCAAGAAAAGACGTCATTATACTCTCTTAGCATCTCGACCAATCTCTGCTTGACATCACTCTGCAGTGCAGCCCCTATCCTGACGTTTCTGACGAGTTCTTCAGAACCCAGATTCACAATCTCGATCTCCTCTTCATGAGGCAGAATGACTTTCTCTTCTTGTTTCAACAAGCGGGCCAACTCTTCAGGAAGGTCTTCGTCTTCATCAATCTCTTCTTCGGCTTGATAGATCGGGCAATCGAAGTCGAAATGAGCCGTAGAAGGTCCAGAGTCGATGTCATCTGTTATGTGGATCCTGCAATAACAAGGGTTAAGTTTAAAACAAGGATGTGCAGGTTAGCACAAACCCCATTGCCATTTTATTGTTTTTCAAAACAAATATAAAACAGGAATAACAGATATCACAATATTTGAATACGAAGAAAAACGCCTTTGGTTTATTAACAAAATGCATGTACATAATCCAACAAGGCCCTGACAATAAAACCACTATGCCACGGGCTGGACATAGGGTTGTACAATGATTGGAAAAAGTAAATCATTACTCTTCGCTTGTCATCTGGATGATATCCTTGACGGACCAGTTGGTAAGGCCCTCGCCTGGCTTGCTTGGCTGGATCCAAGAGTCGAGGTCACAGTCGCTATCTACGTTGTCTTCAGACACCGCGTTGATGCTTTCAAAAATCACTCCGCCACTAGTAAACTGGATCGGCCCTTTACCTCGCGACGCACTGCTAGAAGAGGAGGCTTCAGCTCCAGGAGAATATCCCAACCCAAACTTGTCTTGCTTGTTAGGTATCTCCAAAATTCGCCCCCAACCTGGGGTAGACCCGGCTTGGACAACGGCCCGAGCTTCCTTGAATGAGGAGAGAGTCATCTCTGGCTTCTCAGTGACTACAGGAGCTACGTCCTTCACTTTGACAACTTCGAACGCTTGGCATAGAGTCTCATGGATCTCTCCATCCATCTCAACATACTTGAAGGATGACAAATGGCTCACCATTATGTCTTCCTCGCCACACACGGTTACGATGCTTCCTCAGACAGCATACTTGAGTTTCTGGTGCAACGTGGAGGTCACGGCACCAGCAGCATGGATCCACGGCCGGCCCAAGAGACAACTGTAGGCAGGCATGATGTCCATAATATAAAAGACCGCGTCGAACGTTTCCGGACCAACCTGGATTGGCAGGGTCACCTCCCCGAAAACATGTCGTTTAGTTCCGTCGAACGCCTTCACAACCAGATCACTGGGTGTGCAAATCACTCCATGAGTATCTAACTTCATTAATGCCTTCTTCGGAAGAACGTTAAGTGATGAACCCGTGTCTACCAGCACGTGCGACATAATCGTGCCCCTACACTCTATCGAGATGTGCAGGGCGCTATTGTGATTCCTCCCCTTCGGCGTCAGCTCCAGGTCTGTGAAACCTAGCCCATTTCCAGCATTTACGTGGGCTATGACCTCTTCTAGCTGATTCACCGATATTTCCTGCGGTACATATGCGGCGTTCAACACTTTCAGCAGCGCGTTGCGGTGTGCTTCAGAACACAACAACAAGTTCAGAATGTAAATCTTTGAGGGCGTCTGATGGAGATGATCCACAATTTTGTAGTCACTCTTTTTAATCAACCGCATAAACTCCTCGGCATCTTTAACAAGCAAGTCTTTTTCCGCCCCACGCGGGACCTCTTCAACGACTTTACTTTTACCTTTATCAGCCGCATCAGCTCTGACTACTTTATCTGCCACGACCTCTGGTGGTGCAAACACTCTTCCGCTGCGAGTAATACCACTGATTCCCGCAAGGTTCTCCGCAGCCGACCCAAACGGTTCTAGCTCCAACCTCTGTCTATTGCAGTAGACTTCAGCCCCATAATGCCACGGGACAACATTGGTGCTTTCGAAAGGTATCGGCCCAGCTTTGGTGATAGTAATTGTGGGCGGTCTGGGCGCAGAAATAGTTATCGTCTGGCGAGGGATGGTGATGGTGGCGACCTCGTCATCTTGCTTCAGCACTACCTCTCCTGATCCACATTCGGCCCTCCGGCTAAACTGTAGAATCCCTTCAGTCATCAGACTTTGAATTCCTTCTACCAACTGTTCACATCCATCAGAACGTGTGGCACAGTCCATACATAGCTCTCCGCAACCTGGAAAGAACCCTCTTTTCAGCAACTTAGCTTTAATGAAGCTAAGCGGCGTCTTCAGATCTCTGACGTCAGTCAACAAATCCGCACTCTCGTCTTCGATCATGGCGTTCACTCCGCCTCCCCTATGATTCGGCATAGGATTCTTCGTGACATTTGGCACATTATATGAGAAGTTGATGATCTTGGCATCCACCATGTCCTGCACCTTGTGCTTGAAGGCTTTGCAGTTCTCTACTGTGTGGCCGGGTGCCCCTGAGTGAAATTCACAAGTTGCATTAGCGTCGTAACCTGGAGGAGGTGCCCCTGTCAAGGGAGCCAAGGTTCTCTTCTGGATCAACTGCAGCTAAAGCAGAGTCTGCAATAGTTGCGCGTACGACATGGGCGGTGCCTCGAGGTGACAGTTCGACTAAGGTGCCCGATTCTGATACTTCCTGTATCCCTGTTGATTTGGTTGTTGCTGCTGCTGCTGCTGTGGAACTACCGGGATAGTTATGCTGGCCACCTGCTGGTGAGGACCTTTACCCTTCCTTCGAGCGTTGGCCACAGCGCTCGCTTCTCCTTCCCGTCTTTTGCCACTATAAGGTTTCTTTCCGCCTCCAGCTGAGGATGAATCACCTTGAATTTTCCCGATCTTGATCCCATTTTCGACGTGCTCACCCGTGATAATGAGATCTGAGAAGGTTCCGGACATACCGCTGACCAACTTCTCATAGTAAACCCCTGGGAGGGTGGCTACGAACATCTGCACGAGCTCACGTTCAACCATCGGCGGCTGAACCCTGGATGCCAACTCACGCCACCGCTGGGCATATTCCTTAAACCCTTCATTGTTCCTCTGCGACAGATTCTGCAGCTGGACTCGGTTCGGGGCCAAGTCGCTATTGTATTGGTAGTGGTGCACAAATGCTTCAGCAAGATCCTTCCTTGTGCGCACACTAGTAGGCTCCAGACTCATGTACCACTCAAGGGACGGCCCGGAAAGACTGTCTTGAAAGAAGTGCATCAGCAACTTCTCGTCCTCAGAATGAGCAGACATTTTTCTGTAATACGATCTCAAGTGGACGCGAGGGCAAGTGGTGCCCTTATACTTCTCAAAGTCAGGTACCTTGAACTTGGGAGGCACCTTGAAATCAGTAATTAGTCCCAACTTGGACATATCAACGCCCAAAGTATTCTGATTCTCGATATCTCTCATCTTATCTTCAAGTGCCTTGAATCTAAGCCGTGCTTCAGCGTTCAGCTCCCCTTCAGCACCTCTCTGAGAGAACACATCGTCCTGACGATCCTCTAGCCATGGATGAGTCCCAAACAGATTCCCGACGCCTGCATTGCCGTTGCCCAGCCCGACATTGACATTAGCTCCCAGACTCCCATTACCGACGCCCGTCGTATTGAGTCCCATGTTGGCCATCACATTTCCGTTGGCACTGTCGTTTCCCCCGGTCACGGGAACACCATTCTGTGGAGTTTCAACTGGTGGAGGAGTAGGCACAGTCCCACCATGGAGTACGCCATTGCTATCAACCCTTGAAATCAGAGGCTGAACCAAGGTTCTGAGCTGATCCTGGCCATTGGCGACCGCTTGCATGAGCTCCATGAAGCGATCCATTCTTTCGCGGAGTTCCTGAACATCAGTTTGCACTTGCTCCATGGTCCTGGTTTGATTAGCTCTGGTCGGATAGCGGTGAATAGGTCTCTGATCAATCCTGGGACCACCTGAAACAACCTGAAACAACCTGGAAAACACAAAAAGGGTTAGGAAAAACAACAAAATGCTCGTTATGCAAATGCTTCATGCAAATGCAAATGTGTGTCTGTGCATTAGGGAGGTCTCCCCCGATCCTAGTGCCTGAGTGCCAGTGCTGATAATAAGAAGAAGTCCGAGTCCAATCATGGAAATAACAATCTCATATATAAAGAAAGCCCATCAAGGCAGTACACAACATCAGCGAGTACAAGATGAATCAACAGTGTGACCTCAGCCAACAAGCCTGGTGATGGTCAGCATACAACAATGATCAAAACAAAAGGAATACAAATAATCAAGTACGGCCACGGGCGCGATACTCTTCTAACAACTCCTTCGTTTCTGGATGATCCGGCAGAGTGAGTAACCCTTCGACGAGTAATTCCCTCTGCACAATGGTGTACTGAAGACCTTCGATCGAATCTTCCCATGCTCCTTCGCCGAAACAATCTTCTAACTTCCGCTTCTTGGACTCAAACGTCAGTTTGTGCTCCTTCAGGTTAGCAAGAGCCCTATTGAGCTGGCCTTCAGTGGCGTATATGCGAGCGGTTTCTTCATCAAACCTCTTCTCACTATCCTTCACCTGGGCTTCCAGCTTGGAGATCTGTAGCATCAGCTTATCCTCCCGCTCTTTCCTGGTGGCTAGGGAGGCCTTCCAGTGCTGGTTGAACTTGGATATCCTCTGATATGCTTCGTCCAAGTGTTGCTTCTTCGTAGCCAGTACGTCGTTGACAACTTTGAAGTCTTGACCCATGTGTTCTCTTAGCTATCTGCTTAGTCAGGTCCGTACCTAGCTGGTTCACCAACTCTATCTGCCTCTTGAAAAAATGAACGGCTTCGTTCCTCTCGCTTCGGAGCTTAGCCAATTCCTTCTCCAATTCCTCATTTTCCTTCTTCAATTCATCTCTCTCAGCTAACACCTGATTATGCTGCTGAATGGGCACAGTGGTAGGCTCCTCAATCATTGGAGGGTTTTCTGGCTTGGCATGAGGAAACGGCATCCCTATAGCATCTGCTCTGGCTCTGATCCAAGTCACATATGGAGGGTAGGCTTGATTGTTGCTTTTCCCCAACAGTGGTTTTCCCCTCTTACTGATGCCATTCCAGGCGCGCTGAAGCTTGGATAACAGATCCCCCTCTAGAAGACCAGTGAGGTACAGAGATTCCTGTACCTCTTCATCCTTCGGCGGAGCTCTCAAAGCATACGCGAACTGTCGGACCAGCAAAGACGGATTGTAGTTTATACAGCCCTTCCTGCCTATCAAAGGCACGTTTGGAAACCCGCTGCAGCTGAAGATAACCTCGGTACCCAGCCTATCTCTGTCAAACTAGTCAATATCCTCTGCAGATAAACTCATCAGACGCTCGGACCACTCAGCTGTGGCTGCAGACGAAACAAAAGGACCTCTCTTGGGCAGATGACTATCAAGCCATTTATAGAGCAAGGGCACACAGCACGAGACATTCTTACCCCTTCTGTTCTCGTTTTTGTAGTGGACGGAATGGTAGACATCTCCTATTAAGGTAGGGACTGGATTCCCTGATGCGAAGATGTGAAATGCGTCGAAGTCTACAAAATCGGGCATATTGGGGAACAAAATGATGCCATATATGCAGAGAGCGAGAATGGCGTTGAACACGACCCAACATCCGTCTTTGGCGCACTGCTGAGCCTTTCCCACTAAAAACTGCAAGGAGAAGCGAGGGACCTTGTTCCAACTAGTCAATACCAACTCGGAGGCATCCAGATGAAGTGACGGAGCTAAATCAGCCAGATCAGGCTCAGCGTCCATATGAACAAAAGGCATCCGCCTCTTGATAGGCACACCTAACTAATCAGCATATTCCTCTAGTGTGGGTGCGAGAACAAAATCCTGGAAAGTGAAACATCTCAACGGAGGGTCGTAGAACTGCAGCAGAGCGTGCAACCCATTCAACTCGAACGCAGAAGGTTTACGAACCAAACTGAGCAATTTGCCGTAAGATTTTCTGAACTCATCCCTTACAGCATCATCTGCTAAAGCAATCAAACCGGTCAGCCGAACCACATCAGGGGCAGGGAACTTGTAAGCCACAGTCTTCCTCAGAGAACCCATAACAAATACAATAGGAGGCAAGAAATCCTGGATCGGGGAAAACTGTACCTGCAACACAGACACACGTTAATGAAATGCAAATGAGTATGCAAAATAATGTAAAATGTAATCATGCAGCAGGAGATCAAGGCAACTGTGCTGTGGAGATTCTGTATCAACAAAACCATGACGCTGCTCTGTCAAGAACAACCACTATATCTGATAATAAGAAAACCCGGGTATCGGACCACAAATCTGCTCTGTCAAGAACAACCATCTGATAGGGCCATATACATAGGACCATAAGTCTGCTTTGTCAAGAACAAACGTCTGATAATAAGGACCTCTGATACAGGACCAAGAAACTCTGCCCTGTCAAGAACAAACATACATCTGCTGATGAGATCTTCAGACCCCGATCATAAATCTGCTCTGTCAAGAACAAACAACTGATGACCAAAACTCTGCTCTTTCAAGAACAAACATCTGATAATGAGATCCTCAGACCCCAGTCATAAACCTGCTCTGTCAAGCACAAATACACATCTGATGATAAGATCCTCTAATCAAAACCTGCTCTATCAAGAACAAATACACATCTGATGATAAGATCCTCTGATCCCAATCAAAAACCTGTTCTGTCAAGAACAATCATATATCTGATGATGAGAACCTCAGATCCCAACAAAACTGATCCACTAACAAGAAAACCAGGTGGTCTGAAGGTCAAAGTTTCCTGCAATAAACCCAACCCTGCTCACAGGTATGGACCTAAACTGACTCAAGTTCGGCATCCTATGCGTTCATCAGCGTCACAGACATTCAAGAGGGGTGATACGATACCTAGAAGGTGTGGCATCACCAGCTCATGAAGCGGCCTCACTCGGCTGAATCACAAATGATCGGTCCCCAAAGTCGACAATCCTCCAAACCAGCAACCGTCTCAACCCAAAGGGTTGAAAGAGAAGCCAACCAAGAGAACCTCGTCTGAGTGTGGATTTCATGAGACACTAGTACCTGCCAAGCAAGCACGCGCCTACTAATTTCCACAACTAATGCTATGTTCACTCAAGCCTGGGTCTGGCTTCTCACTCATCAGAATGCCCCTCCCACAACAGCACAGATAATCATATCATACTGAAAATAAAATGCGGGAAATAAAATGCGATAAATAAACACAACCCAACAAGTAATCATACAAACGCTAGGATTGACTCGCATAGGGAACCGGAGAACCAGAGATTCTGGGTTCGATCCCCAGCAGAGTCGCCAGCTGTCGCTTCCGCGAAAATAAGGTGCCGGCAAAACAGAAGAGTCGCCACCTTTCGTTATTTATCCCTCGGAGCAGGAAAGGAAACGATCGGAAAAACCTTACGAAAAAGGGTAAGACAAGGTCGTCGCAACCGTTGTCTGGGTTCGGGAGTCGGTTACGCAAGGGGAAGGTATTAGCACCCCTCACGTCCATCGTACTCGATGGGATCCACGCTTTTTGTGTTTACTGGACGAGTTGGTTTATCTATCTACCTATCAATGCTGGCTTAAAAAGGAAAAGAAAATGACTCGGCAAAGCGTCGCGCTTTACGCCTACGTATTCTCATCAGAGAATGAGAAATCAGAGTCAACGTAGTTCGACCTACGACGGGTTACGGGAAAGGTGGCTCGCCAATACATCAGTATTGTGCCTACGTACTCTCAATAGGTATGAGAGATCAGAGCTTACGTAGTTCGGGATACTACGGATTACGGGAATTCAAATTCATCTATTTTATCGAGTAGGGTTAAACAACAATTCCAACAATTAGGGACAAAGCCTGTTTGCGTTGGCGCTGAAGTTTAACGACACTCTTTTCTTCAGAACAGCTTTCCTTTGAATTACCGACCCACGGGGCAAAAAGGTTTGACGTTTGTTTTCTATCTTTTACGAAAGAAGTGTTTTTTATTGTGTTTGCAATTTCAATCGCACTAAAGATTATGACCTGAGAGTGAATGCGTCGCATGTCACCCCAAGGGTACCATACTAAACATCCAGACCGTTGGAAAGAAGCTCTCCAACAATCCTTTCTCAGATAGCTTAAGGCTCGTAACGTACGAAAGAAATCATTCATGATTACTGTATCTTAAGCTGTTTTGAGATGAGAAGAGAACAGGCTCAACTACGGGTAGACTATCAAGTCCTACTGTTGTCATGCCAAGGATTCATCCTATGGTTGGAAGTTTGAAATAGGGAACTCCTAGAAGTTATCATGCATAGGTTTCAACCTAAAGTTCTATCATCACTTCCTTATCAAAGGAAATGAGAGTCCTAAGGGATCATGTCAATGATACACAGAAACAGATAAAGCATCAGCTTAAACAGTAAACAGTAATACCGTAAACGATTGTAAAATGCATGCAATGCAAGTGAGGGAGGAAATGTGTGTGGGGCATCAGCCTCCACAAGCTCATCTCAACCTCAAGCCAGAATGAATAACAATAACTATACAGAAAGATAAACATGCTATCAAGCAAAATACAGTAAACTGCAATCATACAGATGAAATAACATGCTATCAAGCAAGCAAAACCACATGGGCAAGGGAGCAGGGCTCTACCGAATACCCGCAAGCAAAGCCATACAGTAACAATACAAGCAGAGGGAGCAACTCAACCTCTAGTGCAATCATGCTCCTAGATTAAAGCTAGTCTAGATATGGACTTATTCTAATGCATCAAGCAAGTCAAACAAGGCACATCAACACAGAAAAGAAACAGATAAGAAAGCAGATCCACTCCTCTCTCTTCCAACTCCAAGCCTCAGCTCTTCTGACAGCAACTCAGTCTTCAGACCTCCATCACTCTTAACAAATATCAATTTGCTTCTCCAGGTTTCAACCCTTCAACATAAGTTTCAACTTATTCTTCTTCTTCAAGCTTCAGCTTTCCTTAATCAGTTCCACCTTTAGGCTTCACTCTTAACCACAAGTATCAACTTGAGTCCTTTGTTCTTCAAGCTTCAGCTCTTCAGTCAATCTCAATTGAATCCTCTTCATAAGTATCAACTCAGTCTTCAAGCTCTCAAACTCTCTTTGCTTTACTAGTCTCAACTTGGTCTTCTCTTCCTACAAGCTTCAGCTTCTCAGAGTAGTCCTCAATCACTTGGAAATGTCAACTTCATCCTTCAGTCTTTAAGCCTCAGCTCCTCATTCAACCTTTACTGGATCTTCATTGGGTCTTCAAGTATCAACTTGCTTTTCTTGCTCTTCTTGCTCTTCAAGCTTCAGCTGAAATGGCAATGCTCAGGGAATCATCTTCTTCCATACTCTTTATTGAAATCTTCATCTTCACACTCAAGCCTAGCATCTCTCAAGGCTTCAAACCAGAAGAAATCACTTAACTGGATAAGCTAGGATATTAAACTGCTTATTGACCACCAAAGGTGACCTATAAGGGTTTAACATCAAAAGAATGGTTCCCTCAAAGGTTCTACTTCCTAGGTACCATCACTTATCCCTCCAAAGGAGGGAGGTGAATACCATGGAAGGACCTTGAATCATGGGGAGGAATGGAGGTGAAAGATACACTCCATGTTTAAGAAGGAAATTAACTAAGTCTAAGCTCTACTTAATTCCTAACCCTAAAACAACAACAAAACAAACAAGTCTTCAAGCTCTCAAGCTCCTTCTTAAATCCTCAAGTTTTCTACTATGCTCCTCCATGCTCCAAAAAGCAAGACCAAGCCCACCAAGCCAAGCAAAAACCCACAAAGCAAGGCAAAACAAAATACAAGCCCACAAGGGCAACACAAACAACAATCAACTACAAAAATCAATTAAAAATAGTATAATATTATATTAAAATCTAATATAATTTCTAGGGGATCCTATATGACTACCCTTAATACCCCATATGTCCCAATATCTATCTTGACCTAGAAACCCAAAATTCTAATGTTATTGTGGACCTATGTTAAGGATTGACCTAAATCTACACAACCTAAAGTCATCTACTCAAAACTAATCAAAAACTAATCACAAAATTATGGAATAAATCCAGAGGGGAGCTAAAGTCCTAATATAACTATCCTAAAAAGAATGGCATAAAAATTCAAAAGGAACTAGCTAAACAAAATTCTACAAATCTATGCATCAACATAAAAGGAATTAAAAAGCTATTAAAAGAGAAAATACACAAAAAATATTAAAAATACATGAAATGAAAATGTTTTGATTTTATTATTTTCTAGACATTAACATGAAATAGGAGAAAAAATCTCCATGCAAAAATCATTAATTTTCTATTTAATATGATTTTTAAAGATTAAAGAAAAATGGAGAAAAAGAAATTAAAATATGAAATGTTTGGTGCAGATAGCAATTCAGTGCAGTTCATTATGGGAATGGGGCCTAAATGGGGGTGTCATCAGCAATGCACGCTAGGCCCATGATTTAATCAGAAAATCAATTCAAAAAATACAAAGAAAAAGGAAAGAACACGGTGCATTTAGTAAAGAAAAGTAGTTCAAAATGCAATGGGCCATGAGAGTGGGGTGTGACTATCAAAATCAGCTTAGGCCCAAGACCACAGTTTTAATGAAACGCCGCGTTTGGTGTATCTTCAGAACTCCCTCTTCAAGTGTGAAATTAAATCACAACCCTTAGATCCAAGTCCAGTCAATGGTCTACTCTCCATCCAACGGCCAGCATATCATCTTCTTCCTTCAGCCAAGGTTTGAATGAAGAAGCCATGGAAACAGAGCTTCATAGCTCAAGCTTCTCCTAACTCGTATCACCTCAATTCTCAACCAAAATCCATGGTTCAAAACCCTAGTCTGTTCTAAATTCCATGCTGATTATGATCATCACCTTAGAATTCAAAGAATCATCCTCAATCTCTAAACCCGATAGTGAATCCAAGTTATGCTCAAATCTCAACTCTAACCATTCTTGAAATTAAAGTGATCAATCTCTTCCTCATGCTACACTGGTCGATTCTTGCTATCATACCATGATTATCTCTCAAGATTCAACAAGTTATGGTGGTAAACAGAAATGGTGTCACTATCTTGAACTTCACCAAATGCTCTCAAACTTTCCAGAATCCATCTCCTACTTGTCTCTAACCATTCTAACCTAACAATTCTAACTAATTATGCTTAAATTAAGGTGTAGAAGAAAAGTTGCAAACCTGTCAAATCTTGAATATCAGATAGGTCAAATCTTCAGTTCAGCCTCTCAAACTCTTCAGAAACACTCCTTGATTGATGTTAAAGCTTCTGTTTGCAAAAGATTTAATCGAGGAAGCTTGAATCTCCAAATCCGATTGTGACTTGCAGCTCCCAAAATCCAAATGCTATCTCTCCAATCTCACACGATCTTGCCCTCAATTTGGTATGCACACATTCAGTATGATCAATGGAAGGTGTTAGGATTGAAAGAATCAATGAAATGATGTGGAATAGAGAAATTGATTTCAACTTGCGATGGAAGAAATTGAAATGGCTATCTCACTCTCCTTTCTAATCTCTCACCAACCTTGCATCTGAGCAAGTTCTAATCCATATATAGGATGATTCTAAACCATCCAGAACTTTCTGGAATCATCCAATGAGAATTTGAGATTCTCATGCCATGAGTTTTTGATTTCAATCCATCTCATGTACCATCTCATGCTATACCTCTTTCAGCACTTGTATCTCCTTTGAAAATCTCCTTAGATGAGATGCATGATGTGTTAGGATACTTAGCTAGCTTGTGTATTGAGTTTTCTTGTGTTTTGCATATGTACCTTAGTATGCAAGTAACCATTCTCCAAAGCAAGTCCATGATCTAAACCTCAAATCAAAAATGTGGCTGAACCATTGTTTCTAAAATTCTTTTTAGAGTCAAAATGACCTATTACATGCCATGGTTTGGATGTGTAGCTTGGAAATTTCAATTTCCAACTTTGACTTATTTAACTTATGCCTCCATTTTAGGTCATTTTTACCATTTTGAGCTACAAGCCTTTTCAAAATCTCATGACCTCCTTACTAGCCTTAAAACATCATTTTAAGCAAGTTTTATGTTGAATAGTTTTCCATTTGAATCTTGGAAATAGGAGTTATGGCCTTATGCTTGAAATGACCTATAATCTCCAAATGACCAAAATGCCATTGACTTGTCAAAGCCATAAGTTGAGTTCTACAAATCCTATCAAGGACTTATAGTACTCTCTAGAAAGCTAATAAGATAAGGAACAACATTCATGTTGACCAAAAGTTCATAGGAATCATCCTTCTTGGGCAAACGTTGGATGCAAGTTGGGTGACTTTCAAGGCCCCAGATTCACATACCTCAGATGACCTGTAACTTGTCAAAGTCATAACTTGAGCTCTACAAATCCTATCAAGAACTTCTAGTACTCAAATTGAATCTAAGAACAAGCTCTATAAGATTCATGTTAGGGGTAAGATGAGATGATAATCACATCTTGAGGTAAACTGCCTTGAAGATAGGGGTCAAACTAGGGGATTTTACACTGTCAAGCCTTAGAAACCCTAGCTTGAAACTTCTCAAACTCTTCAATCATGATGAGTTGACCTTGGAATAATCCTTATAGCATCTCAATGCATCAATCCATGATCACCTGGCTCTTGAATTAGGTCTCAACCTTCTCCAAATCATCAGTAGACCTAGGGTTGACTCAGTCAAACCCTAATTACACCACTCATGGCTGGGTCTCCTTAATCTTGCACAATGACCTCTCTAGCTTCATGATGGCTTTAAAGACATATCATAAGCTCTCTCAAAGCTTCAAGTCCATCCTCATAGCTTCAGAATCATCTGAGGGGCTCCCACAATTCTCAAGTTAGGAGGCACACAACCTTGGTTTCAACCACTCTCTCTGAGGATCTTTTAACTTCTCTGACAAAGATATCAACCCTTGAACACTTGGATAACCTTCTTGGCTAGCTTCAAACTCTTGTGGTGCTCTTGATTGGTAATCATACCTCTTGATCTCCTGCACACATGTCAATGAAATGCAAGTGATAATGCTAATGTGAATGAGATGAACGACAGGCTAGGTAAAGAAATGTTGGTCAAATTTTGGGGTGCAACACTCGCGAATGAAATCTGGCCGTGCATTGCGTATAACAAGTCAAGTAGATAGCATGGTCGTGTAGCTGGCATCGCGTCTGGGCATTTGAATGGAAAACAGAGGGAAAAACACAGAGCAGCCGCGTGTGGTGGCTGGACTTGCTCCGGTCATCTTCTTCCTTATGTCGAAAATGGAACTTCCTTGTTTATTCACCAAAATGAGATTTTCTTGAACCAAACTTGCATGATTTTTTGTTTAGAATCCAAATATGTAATTTATTTCCACTTTCCTCCATTAAAACTTAAAAATCGTGATCATCCAAGAATCTCTCAATGATTCTCAACTTTCACAAAAGTTAAAATTGAAGACACTAATCTCTTCCTCTCACTTCCTACATCGATATTCCATGTTTCTTTTCCACTCTTATCCAATATCTAAGGAAAAGTTCAAACTACAACCTAAGGTGTCATTTCAAGAATTGTCATGAATCCTAACCAAAATAATCCTAAAAGCTTCTACATACTCTAAGGATCATAATTATGTGAAAATGGCGTAGCAATTCACCAAGAACAGAGAGTATGGATAAAAAATAGGAACCTGGTTTGGAGCTTCAATGGTGAAGTGTTCAGGCACGAATTATTGATCAAAGCTATGCAGAATCAATCAATGATGCTTGGAGAAGCTTCTTGAATCTTCAATTCCCTCTGAAAATGCTTCAATCTCCAAAAACGAAAATCACTCACACCTCACTTTTTTCAACTATGTATTACCTGTTCTTGCTTAATCCATCACCAACCTTGATCTGAATTCACTCATGAACTTATATAGAAGTGATCTGGGCTGAAATGGAGGCCCAAAAATGGCTGAAAGTACAATTTCAATTTTCACATTTCCTTCACTTTTTGCTTTGTGTTTTCCATGAAAATGGTGCGTGGAAGCTTCCAATTCTGTTCAATTAGCTTGCAGAATGTATTATGAACATGGAGGGTCAAGATTAACTCCTTAATTCCAATCAATGGATGATCTTGATCATGTAACTTCCTCTTGAAGTAACTTCAAATTTGACCATGAAATATGCTTCAATTTGGAAATCTAAAAATGCCAATGTGTTCCAAATATCATTTACACTCAAAATATTCACAAACTTGCAATATTTTGAGCCAATGTGAATTAATTTGGATTTTTCTCACTTTAATGCCTTTAATTATTCATTCATGAAAATTTCTTCACACACTTCTCATTCCAATCCATGTCAATGGATTCTTGGTGCTTGGTGGAGTAAATAACATCATTTTGAACAACTTTCAAGTTGAACAAAATTCCATTTGAGGTGTGTAAGATGGTGAAATTGACCCATAATAAAAAATGACTTGTAATTTTAACTTCCCAAAATGCCCCTGTCTTGAAAGCAATGTATCTTGAGTTCTACAAATCCAATCAAGGACTTCTAGTACTTTTTGGAAAGCTAAGAAGATAAGGAACAACATTCATGTTAGCCTGAAGTTGAGGAGAAGCTTCCTTCTAGGTCAAAAGTGGCATGGAAGTTGGTTGACTTTCAAGCACCAAAATCACATTCATCTGGTGACTTGTAACTTGTCCTCCTCATAACTTGAGTTCTATAAACCCTATCAAGGACTTCTAGTACTCAAATTAAAGCTCTGATCATGCTCTACAACAATCATGTTGGGGTCAAGGTGAGATGAAAATCACATCATGAGTTATGTGGTCTTGAAGTTAGGCACTAAACCAGGGGATTTTACACTATCAAGCTTAGAAACCCTAGCCTAGGAACTCCTCACACTCTTGATTCATAGTGAGTTAGTATTGGAATCATCTTTTAGGCATCTCAATACACCAATCCATGATCACATGGCCTTGAAATTAGGTCGCAACCTTCTTCAAATCATCTGTTGACCTAAGGTTGACCAGATGAAACCCTAGTTGCACTCATCTTGGTAGTAGCTTCTTATCCTTCACATGATGACCTGTCTAGGCTTCAAAATGACTTTCAATAATTCTCATGAGCTCTCTCAAGGATTCAAGTTCAACTCCATGGATTCAGAATCATCTGATGGCCTCCCACAACCCTCAAGTTAGGAGATATGCATTCTTGTGTCCAACCCTCCCTCTGAGGAACTTTGTGGCTTCTTTGATAAGGATATCAACCCTTGAATACATGAATAAGGACTCTTAGATAGCTTCATCTCTTGGTAGCCCTTTGTTGGTAGTCATACCTCTTGATCTCCTACACACATGTCAATGCAATGCAGATGATAATGCTAAAATGAATGCAATGAAACACAAGTTAGGTAAAGAAAAATGTTAGGCAAATTTTTGGGTGCAACACTTGTGACCAGCCCAAGCCCAGTCTGCACTACTATAAAAGGAGGAGCAGAAGCAAAGGAAAAAAAGAAGCACTCACATCAATAACAACTTGAGTGTAAAATAGAGGTCTAGGGTTTGAGAGTCCCTTGTGTGTAAGTCACCCTTTGTATCTTTTGATACATTGTGGTAGACATATTTGTGAGTGAAGAGTGTTGCTCTTCACGTGTGTTTTGTGAGTGGAGAATTCTGTGGTATGCAGTGATTCTTCATGTGTGTAGGAGTCTTAGGATTCCTTGTGTGCCAAGCAATTGTAGGTTGTATGATTGCTCTAGTTTATGAACAGGTGTGTTCATTGTGCCTCTCAAAGCTTTTAAGCAAGAGTGTGTCTCACTTGATCAAAGTTGTGAAGCAAGATCATGGTGTGTGTTTGGAGTGTATCTCCATTACTGTTTTATAACTGTAATTGGACATCACTGTGTTGTGATTGAGGGGGAGTGAGTGGGTATACACAGGTCTAGAATGTCTCTAGGTTGAAGTGTTATTGGGTAGAGATTAAGTGAGAAGTGCAAACTGGTTGTTTGACTTTGAATTGATTCTGCTAATAGTGAATTTCCTCCCTGGCTTGGTAGCCCCCAGATGTAGGCGATGTTGCACCGAACTGGGTAAACAATTACTGGTGTTATTTATCTTTCTGCATTTACAATTATGCACAATTTAAATGGTTAGATAAATAGGTCTGTCATCCTGCAGATGTCACAACAGAGTTCATGACGTTGGTCATGACATTGGTACAATTTAAAGAAATTTAAATTGTTCATGATTTGTCCTCGTCCTTGTTTCAGCAGAGATCAATGTTCTTAGGACATATGAGATCTGCATACCATAATTTCAATTGGTATCAGAGCAGGCATCCTGTTTGCTCTGGGTGAGATTTTGGGAGATACTTTCTGGTGTTTTGGAACAAGGAGAAGCTGTAGCTGAGTTGCTGATCTTGCTTAATGTTTGAGCTACTGCTTATGGAGCTAAGGAGAAGCATGTATCTGCTTATGTGCCCTCTGATATAGGAGCTTTTATGACTTGTTGTATGTTCTGCCAAAGGAGGAGTGACTACTTCTCTCCTATGAACTGTTGAATAATCAGACATCTTGTTTAGGGCTTGTTAAAGATGTTCTTTTGATGGTTCCTCTTCATATTCTTCTGATGAAAGAACTCTGGTAGCCCTGGCAGAAGACTAGCTTATATACATGCTGATATATGGTTGTAAGATGGTAGGGTCTACTGCTCTGATTGGTCTGACAAAATATGGATCCTGCTGGATGTTGTTGTAATGGCGTGTTGCTTTGTATCACAAAGGCTGTTTTAGAAAGGATGGTGGGAGGTGATTTATTTTCACCACTCATGAATTGCAAAGGCTCTTTCAACATAGGAAGTCAGAGGAAGGTTGAGTCAAGGGTGTCAGCCTTGATATTTCAGCCTTGATATTTCTGAAGTTGTGTGGATTTAAGATCAATTGCTATTTGTGTTCTACACACGTATTTAATTGATTATCCATGAAGTTCAGAGAAGGATCTGTTAAAAGGATTTAAGATTCGTTGCTATTTGATATACTTTCAAATATTTAATGGATTATCCTTAGTTGATGATCAAGTTGTCTCATCAGTTGTTGCTCAAATATTAGGCAACTGATTTGATGTTCAACCAGATGTTGAGACATTCCATCAACAGAAATTGTGCAGAATTTTGTTGATTCAAGGAGTGAATGACAGGTACCATACGCATGTGTGGTAGGATCTGACTTTATTCTAGTAAGTTTCCTGGCAAGAAACTAAGACTAGAATGTAGTGCTGATGAAAGTGAAGATGAAGACAATTTTCTCGGATCAGTCTATTGGAGTGCATCAACATATGATCTGCATCTAGAAAGTTTCCTGGCAAGAAACTTGTCTAAAAGATGGTGTTGGTAATAGCACTGCTTGGGTCAGTTTATTTCTGATCTAAGTGCATAGGAACATATGACCTTGGTCATATTGGAGGTCAAGGATAAGTGGCAGTTGTCTCTGACTTTATAAAGAAGTCTCTACTTAAGGAAAGCGAGAATCCTTGTGTAAAGATTTCTTTTGTGACCCTTCCTCATTAAAGAATCAAGCCTTAGCATGTTTGGTTTCTCTTAAGAGGAGTTCATGAAGCAAATGCATTTCAAGCAATGTGTTGTGGTCTAATAAAGCAAGATGAAGGTTGTCTACTCAATCTCAAGTCTATGAGCTCTTTCTGACTGAGTGATGAGGTTATTCGAAGTGGCAGAATGAAAGCCTGAACTCTCCAGCTGGATGTCTTAACCAATGTTGTGACATCAAGTAGTAACTTCAAGGCCTTCATTGATGAAATATGAGTTGATCTTTTTAGGTATGAATGGAATTAATGCTTCACCTCATGCAGTTTGCGGGAGCTGTGTGAAGGATTAGATGCCTTGCTTTGGAGCAAGAAGAATTTGAGACTTGAAGATCAAAGTGGCTTGGTGGATTAGCAGATTTTCTAGAGCTCTGAAAGATGCTAAGTAACCAAAACAGTGGAATTTGGTTATGTAAGCAGTGTGCCTCAGAAAACTACTGTTGTATAGAAGGGTAGTATTTGAAGACCAAAGAAGGTGCTGGGTATGGAACTAATTACTCTTGTGCAGAAGGGTGGTTGGTTGAAGACCAAAGGAGGATCGGGTTCTGTTCATACATTTGAGCTTGTGGTAGAAGCCCTAAATTACGTATGGAAGGTTACCTTCTTTTGGAGAAGTTCTTGATCAAGCTGGTGGAGCTGTGAAGATCTTCAGTTGGATTACTAGGCAACAGTAAGTTCAGTATGGGAACATAAAGAACCATGGGATGGTGTGTCTGTAATATGAACCTTCTGATCTGTGAAGATCTCTTGTGGAACTTGTGATTTACTTCTTGACTAAGAAGTACTCTATCTTGTCATACGGGAGAATGATGAGGTAAAAGGACTATCTTGGAGGATGATGTGAAGACATCCTACAAGACTGGAGTGGATCATTGGCTGATTGCATCCTGATGTGGCATATGGAAGTCATCAAGTCATTAGGCGACTCAAAAGTATTCTAACCCATCATACGGGAGAATGATGAGGTAAAGAATGCCTTGGAGTATATCTTAGGCTCTATAAAGAAGTGGAGCAATTTGATACACTCTCATTGGATGAGCATGAAGGTGGTCTTGAGATATAATGTGGTGATCTTGGTGCATCTTTGGTCAAAGATAGGGGGAGAGCTTTTGGTTGATAGGTGTATTATTTGCTTATGGTGAATGCGTTCAACTTGTGTGATGAACGGAGAATGAGTTCTTGAAGACATGAAGATGCGTCTTATGTTTTCCATTCTTGCGCAATGGTTACCCTTGATATGGGGAGCTATACTTCTATCTAGGATGTGTTGCTACAAAAGTGCAGTTATGTACCAAGATTGTTTGTGGTTTCAAACAGTTTGGGATTTTATGAAGGTAAAATGTTAGACAAGATGTTTTGACATTGGGTTACTGCTCCAAGCTCATGGTGAACATGACAAGTGTCTTCCTTTTGGTTCTGTCCTTAGGATGTCCATGGATCCAGTCAAGTCTGAAGGCCTCTATCCTAGTGTGTCTTGTGAAGATAAAGATCAAGCTCTGATCCTGTGCAGATGGAAGGACCTTTACCCTGACATCTTGGAGACCTTTCTGCAACTCTTCTGCTATCTGTTTCAGTATGGTTTGTAGGAATGTAAAGCTGCAGTATGAAGATGTTGAAGAAAGTCTTCATATGTTTGGATTCTCTCTTTCAGGAGGAGTACTGACTATGCATGACAGGGGGAGTTGTGTACATGTACAACTGCATTGCTTGTGTTGGCATTGTACTAACATGAAGATGTGTACAAAGACTGCTGAAGCTCGGGCAAGCTTGTGTCCCGGACCACTGATGAGAATATTTGTGTGTCTCAAATTGAGGATTTAAAATCAATTCTTACGTGTGGCAGGTACTTAATGATTATCCTTTAATTGGTGATGACAAAAGTGTCACTCCTAAAGGTGCAGCTTCAGACAAGGCAAAAACTCAAGATCAAATGACTCTTTTCATAAGGTAAAACTATGTGGAGTTTTTACTGTGGAAGAGTGTTTCTCATCATGATGAAGCATGGTTGTGTGTCCCAGCTATTGATAGATCTAGTACAAGAAGAGATGTAGTCCATGCCTTGGTGCTTACAGTCTGACTGGTGGATGAAGGAATTATTTCTTAAGGTGCTTAAGAATAATTTTTGGAATGTCAGACAGGGTGTTTGAACATTGTGTATCTGAGGGAGCTACATGAGAGTCTAGTTCTCTCTATGGTTGTCTAGTGATGACCTGTGGAGCTGTTGCTGTTGTGTCTAGCTGTTTTCAAATCCTTGTCAATGGATTGGTGCTGAAGTGGTGCAGTCTTTATAAGAGGTCAAGTAGCATGTGCAATATGTACACTTACTCCAAATTTTGTCAATGTTTGACTAAACCAAGGGGGAGTTAAGGACTGTTATCTGCGGCAACTATCAAGGGGGAGCATGATAGTGTGTGAGGCTGGAAAAACTATTGCTGCTACCCTGATAAGGTGTTTGGATGTTTTAGCCAAAATTTGTCAAAGGTGGAGATTGTTAGTTCCATGGTTCTATGATATAGAATTGTCCATGGTTCTATGATTGGCCAAATTTTGGTAAAACATGATCCTGCACTGATGATTAAGCAGGATGTTATAACATCTCCATCTGTTGTGATGGCAGAACTGCTGTGGAGTGTTTTAATGTGAATGTCATGCTGAATATCGTGACATCCATCACAACATCCATCTGATGTCATGACAGAACTATTGTCATGTGTGAGAAACAACAGAAGTAGTGGTACAGCAGGAGCTAATGACAGAACTGCTGTTATGGATGTCATGGATGCAGAAGGAGCTAGCAGGAGCTGATGACATAATTGTTGTCATGGATGTCATACTGAGTATCACTGCTGCTATGTGTTAGCAGTAGCCATAACAGGTTGAGTTGTGATGAAGTTCCTCACAGGTGGTGAGTGAGGTGTTCTGTCATATGTTTTAAGCAGGACATCGCTGCATGACAACAGAAGGAGCTGCTAGTGTATATCACTTGACAGATGTGCTTTGAATATACCTCATCAGTATGTGCAGGCCAAAGAGAATTAGTAGGAACAAAGTGCAGATTTAGTTGGGGTTCATAAAAAGGATCTTTGAGACTTTTTAGGAAACTATAATATGCTTGTTTCTACTGGTATGAAGAAGATTTTGCACTAGTGTTCAGCAGGGCAAGTTTGGTCAGCTAAGCACAAAGGGAGTTGGATGTCATATTGGATGTCATATGACATTGAGCGTATGACATCAGGCGTGCAGGGTTGGTTTTCTGTTATATTGCAAGAGGAAACTCAGGCTATACTTCAGGAAAACTGTTATGACTTCTGAGTTATCTCAGGAGAGATTCTAGGCAGTGTTGACCATATCATGAAAAGCCATGCCTAATTTGGAAGCATCGTGAACTGTGGAAATTAGTTTTACTTTGTTAAAACTAATGTTTGCTACTTGTGACCAGCCCAAGTCCAGTCTGCACTACTATAAAATGAGGAGCAGAAGCAGAGGAAAAAAAGAAGCACTCACATCAAGAACAACTTGAGTGTAAAATAGAGGTCTAGGGTTTGAGAGTCCCTTGTGTGTAAGTCACCCTTTGTATCTTTTGATACATTGTGGTAGACATATTTGTGAGTGAAGAGTGTTGCTCTTCACGTGTGTTTTGTGAGTGAAGAATTTTGTGGTATGCAGTGATTCTTCACGTGTGTAGGAGTCTTAGGATTCCTTGTGTGCCAAGCAATTGTAGGTTGTATGATTGCTCTGGTTTATGAACAGGTGTGTTCATTGTGCCTCTCAAAGCTTTTAAGCAAGAGTGTGTCTCACTTGATCAAAGCTGTGAAGCAAGATCATGGTGTGTGTTTGGAGTGTATCTCAATTACTGTTTTGTAACTGTAATTGGACATCACTGTGTTGTGATTGGGGGGAATGAGTGGGTATACTTAGGTCTAGAGTGTTTCTAGGTTGAAGTGTCATTGGGTAGAGATTAAGTGAGAAGTGCAAACTGGTTGTTTGACTTTGAATTGATTATGCTAATAGTGAATTTCCTCCCTGGCTTGGTAGCCCCCATATGTAGGCGATGTTGCACCTAACAGGGTAAACAATTATTGGTGTTATTTATCTTTCCGCATTTACAATTATGCACAATTTAAATGGTTAGATAAATAGGTCTGTCAGCCTGCAGATGTCACAACAGAGTTCATGATGTTGGTCATGACATTGGTACAATTTAAAGAAATTTAAATTGTTCATGATTTGTCCTCGTCCTTGTTTCAGCAGAGATCAATGTTCTTGGGACATATGAGATCTGCATACCAGAATTTCAATTGGTATCAGAGCAGGCATCCTGTCTGCTTTGGATGAGATCTTGGGAGATACTTTCTGGTGTTTTGGAACAAGGAGAAGTTGTAACTGAGTTGCTGATCTTGCTGAATGTTTGAGCTACTGCTTATGGAGCTAAGGAGAAGTATGTATCTGCTTATGTGCCCTCTGATATAGGAGCTTTTACGACTTGCTGTATGTTCTGCCAAAGGAGGAGTGACTACTTCTCTCCTATGAACTGTTGAATAATCAGACATCTTGTTTAGGGCTTGTTAAAGATGTTCTTTTGATGGTTCCTCTTCATATTCTTCTGATGAAAGAACTCTGGTAGCCCTGGGAGAAGACTAACTTATATACATGTTAATATATGGTTGTAAGATGGTGGTCTCTACTGCTCTGATTGGTCTGACAAAATATGGATCCTGCTGCATGTTGTTGTGATGGTGTGTTGCTTTGTATCACAAAGGCAGTTTTAGAAAGGATGGTGGGAGGTGATTTATTTTCACCACTCATGAATTGCAAAGGCTCTTTCAACATAGGAAGTTAGAGGAAGGTTGAGTCAAGGGTGTCAGCCTTGATGTTTCAGCCTTGGTATTCCTGAAGTTGTGTGAACTTAAGATCAATTGCTATTTGTGTTCTACACACGTATTTAATTGATTATCCATGAAGTTCAGAGAAGGATCTGTTACAAGGATTTAAGATTCATATGCTATTTGAGATACTTTCAAATATTTAATGGATTATCTTTAGTTGATGATCAAGTTGTCTCATCAGTTGTTGCTCAAACATCAGGCTCCTGATTTGATGTTCAACCAGATGTTGAGACATTCCAACTGCAGAAATTGTGTAGAATTCTGTTGATTCAAGGAGTGAATCATAGGTACCATACGCATGTGTGGTAGGATATGACTTTATTCTAGTAAGTTTCCTGGCAAGAAACTAAGACTAGAATGTAGTGCTGATGGAAGTGGAGATGAAGACAGTTTTCGTGGATCAGTCTATTGGTGTGCAGCAGCATATGATTTACATCTAGAAAGTTTTCTGGCAAGAAACTTGTCTAAAGGATGGTGTTGGTAATAACACTGCTTGGGTCAGTTTATTTCTGATCTAAGTGCATAGGAACATATGACCTTGGTCATATTTGAGGTCAAGGATAAGTGGTAGTTGTCTCTGACTTTCTAAAGAAGTCTGTACTTAAGGAAAGCGGGAATCCTTGTGTAAAGATTTCTTTTGTGACCCTTCCTCATTAAAGAATCAAGCCTTGGCATGTTTGGTTTCTCTTAAGAGTTGTTCATGAAGCAAATGCATTTCAAGCAATGTGTTGTGGTCCAATAAAGCAAGATGGAGGATGTCTACTCAATCTCAAGTCTATGAGCTCTTTTTGACTGAGTGATGAGGTTATTCAAAGTGGCAGAATGAAAGCCTGAACTCTCCAGCTGGATGTCTTAACCAATTTTGTGACATCAAGTAGTAACTTCAAGGCCGTCATTGATGAAAGATGAGTTGATCTTCTCAAGTATGAATGGACTTAATGCTTCACCTCATGCAGTTCTTCTTTTGTTGGTAGGATAGGTCTGATGGAAGTACCCCAGCTACTAGGTAGTTGACAAAGTCGGCATACCATGGTAGTGTGGTTTTCTTGCAAATTGATTCCACAACTTCATTTGTTTCTGCGTCATGATAAATTAAAGAGCATTCTCTTGTTTCACTTTTGCTTTCTAACTGGGCTACAAGTTGGTCATAGGGAAAATCATCATTGATAGGCACCTGTTCGAGTTCTTGATCCTCAATTCTAGAAACATGATCTGCCACTACATTTTCAGTTTGTTTCTTATCTTTGATTTCTAGGTCGAACTCATGTAAAATCAGAATCCATCTTAAAAGCCTCGGTTTGGCATCCTTCTTGCTCAACAGGTACCTAATTGCGGCGTGATCTGTATATATAATTATTTTCGCTCCTACCAAGTAAGAACAAAATTTATCTAAAGCGAACACAACAGCCAGAAGTTCCTTTTCTGTGGTGGCGTAGTTCATATGCGCATTATCTAAGATTCTACTTGCACAGGAAATAACATGAAGGTTTCTATCCTTTCTTTGTCCTAAGACAGCGCCAACGACATAGTCACTAGCGTCACGCATTATTTCAAATGGCTTACTCCAATCGAGCGGTTGCATAATAGGTGCAGTAGCAAGAGAATTTTTCAGATGTTCGAACACTTTCAAGCAGTCCTCATCAAATATGAATTCAACATCTTTCATTAATAATTCTGTTAGTGGTTTAGTTATCTTAGAGAAATCTTTAATGAATCGCTGGTAGAAACCAGCGTGTCTTAAAAAACTACGAATTTCTCTAACGGTTTTCGGAGGTTAAAGATTTTCTATAATTTCAATTTTTGCTTTATCCACTTCAATTCCTTTGTCAGATACCACATGTCCAAACACAATTCCTTCTCGGACCATAAAATAACATTTTCCCCAAATCATCACCAGATTGACTTTAATGCATCGTTAAAGTACCATTTCTAGGTTCGATAGACATCCTTCAAAACTTTCCCCACAGATAGAGAAGTCTTCCATAAATACTTTCATTGTATTATCTATAAAATCAGCAAAGATTGACATCATATATCTCTGAAAGGTTGCGGGTGCTTTACACGGTCCAAATGACATTCGCTGATAGGCAAATGTACCATAAGGACAGGTAAAGGTAGTCTTTTCTTGGTCGTTAGGATGAATAGAAATTTGAAAGAATCCTAAGTATCTATCTAAATAACAGGAATGAGAGTGTTTAGCCAGTCGCTCAAGCATTTGATCGATAAAGGGCAAAGGAAAATGATCTTTGTGAGCGACCTTATTCAATTTTCGATCTATAGTCTATGTACATTCTCCATCCAGTTTGATTTCGTTTTGCTATGGATTCGTTGTTCTCGTTACAAACAACTGTAACACCTCCCTTCTTCGGTATGACATGCACATGACTGACCCAGTTACTATCAGAGATCAGGTATATAATTCCGGCTTCTAGTAGCTTTTGTACTTCCCTTTTGACTACATCGCTCAAGATAGGATTTTTTCTTCTCTAATGCTCTCTAGAGATTTTACAATCTTCCTCGAGCATAATGCGATGCATACATATAAAGGGGCTTATTCCTTTTAAGTTTGAAATGTTATACCTCAATGCTTTCGAATATTTTCTTAGAACATGTAGCAATTTTTTCAGTTTCTATCTGTCCTAAGTCGGCATTGACTATTAATGGTCGTTCTTTAGTGTCCAGAAACTCATACCTTAAATTTTTGGATAGCTTTTTAAGTTATATAGAAGGTTTTTTCGGCCACGGCATGGGCTTGAGTTGGAGCAAACAAGGCGTTGTTGTTCTTGTAGGAAAAATTTGGATGATTCCTTCAGCCTAGATTGTATGTGTTTGAGTATGGGTTTTCTTGAGCGTAATTTACTTGGTCAGTAGGAATACCAGCCAATAAATGACATTCAACGTTACTGTGCCCAATGATTCCACACATTTCGCAACTTGGTGTCACAGCGGCCACGATGACTGCTAGAGCTACAGTCAAACTTTCAATCTTTTGAGTAAACATATCCACTTTAACACTGACCCGGCCCAAACTGTTAACTTCACACATTTTATTTTTCGTAGCAAGTTTTTCTGTTAACTTAAAAATATATTGAAAAAAAAACTATCTTCAATTTAACCCTTTTCTGAGTTAAATATAATTGATTTAAGGATTTTTTTTAACTTAAACTTATTTAAGCAATTTTTAATTAAGAAATATTTTATAAATTTATTTTATAAAAAATAATTAATTAAATATAGTTAAGAAATTGTTTAAATCAATTTACTATTACAAAAGCAGTTGTGTGCTATTTATTACAAAGGAACTCAGATAAGAAATGCAAGAATACATAATCATAGAGAGGGAGAGAGAAAAATAGAGAGATGCTTCAATGGCTAAACATGAATGGCACAAACAAATTTCTACCATTTTTGGGAATGATCATAGCTGTTTTAGCACAAAGTGGAAGCTTGGTGGTAATTAAACTTGCAACAACAAATGGAATTAACAAATATGTAATGGTTGTTTATTCCATGGCACTTTCCACCATCTTGCTTCTTCCCTTAGCTTTCTTTAACAACAGGTTCTTTTTTCTTCTTCTTTTTCTTATATCTTTTTGTAATATGGAAGGTAAAAATTATTGTTTAAGAAATAACTAAAGTTTATTTTTTCTTGTTTCTTCCCATCTTTCATTTGCAGGTCACAGTGTCCTCCACTCAACTTCTCTATACTTTCCAGCTTCTTTTTCCTTGCTCTACTAGGGTTAGTATTTCAATTTTAATTTGTTAATTTTTTGTGTCTGTTAATTATTTGCCATTAAATTATATTCACTGCATTCGTTATTATAAAATAATGGTTTTATTTCATAACTATATATCTAATTTATATTTAGTTTAAATATATTGACTATTTAATATATTTTAAAAAAATCATAGTAAGGATGAGAAATGAAATTTTATGTGTTTTACTTTTTTTTTGAAAAATATTTAGATTGCTTGTCAATTCCTACGACACTCTAAACTCTCAAAGGTTTTTTTTTTTTTTTTTTTTCATTTTTTTATATTTAAAAAAAAAAAACTATCTAAGGTTCCGTGGACGTATTAAACAAATAATTATAAATTTTCAATCTAAAGAAAATATAAGTTCATTTAATTGGTTCCATATAAGTCATATTTCAATGAAGTCACGTCAATCTACTTTTTCTTTTGTTGTTGATAATTATTGATATCTTGAAGTTGACTTAAGTGTTTGACACCCATACACATACAAAGAAATATCGTACCATATGATTACGAAAGATATCAATTATTTTTGGTTCTCTATGTTAAGGTCCTTCTATCTTAAACAAAGACATCAGAAACAAGATATTTCCATTAATATGTAAATATTGATAATAATTTTAAGAAATAAATTAAGTAAGTGTAATTATAAATATTTATGTCAATTTTGGATATAGACATGAACATTGAATCCCTAAATTAAACAAGTTAAAATTTATTGATTCTTTTATTTCAAATTGCATAAATGCATTAACATGGATATTTCTGCTTACATTGAGTTATTAAAATGTGCAGAACTTCAGCACAGATAATGAGTTATGGAGGCATAGAACTCAGTTCACCTACTCTTGCATCAGCAATGCTTAACCTCATTCCAGCTTTCACTTTTGTGCTTGCTCTCATTTTCAGGTTCGGTGAAAGTTTTGTCTTTACTTTAATTAAAATTAATAAAACTCGGTTCACCCACTCTTACTCCAACTGCAGCATATTTAAAGTCTAAAAGTATTTCCTTTTTAAATAGACTTTTACTATTAAATTAAAAATACGCATATTCTTTTTTTAAATAAATAATTATTGAACTACTTTTATATTTTAATAATTTACTAATACTGGTGGTAGAAGGTGAGCTTCAAATCTCACTATGTTTCATGACTTTATGACTAGGATTCAATGAGACTTTATTTGTGGTGATTTGATGACTTCGGTGTAATTAATAATTATTAATGATTATTATTGTGTTTTAAAATGATGAGAAAACTTGCAAAGGAGTAAATGATGATTCAATGTATGGAAATAGTCAGCACATGAAAAATTTAACTTATTTAATGTTCCTTATATATATATATATATATATATATATATATATATATATATATATATATATATATATATATATATATATATATATATATATATATATATATATATATATATATATATATATATATATATATATATATATATATATATATATATATATCAACTCAACAAACTAAAAAGACAATAAAGTGTCACATAGACAAGTGTGAGATTCCAAGTCTTATGTTAAATGTTACCTTCACACTCCTCTTCGATGATATCATTTGTGACAACGGCGCTGGGTCCGACATCAGGGGCGTGAGTGTAAAGACGCTAGTGATGGCTTGTAGGCGACATTTGAGGTGTGTTTCGTCAAGAGTTGTAACCTTGTGAAACAATACTAATTAGTCTATAATTAGGTCATTTTTCAAATTCTAAAAATTACACAACTTTAACTTATCCTCTTTAGTGAAAATTCCAAATTTTCATGTTTCCTACATTTGAGTTTTCATTTGTCTTGTGCAAACTCAAATATAAGTTAAATTATCCTAGATATTCCTACGCATAGACATTATGACATATTCATTGCGCTTAAAATACTATTACAAAAGTGATTAGATATTCATACGCATAGACATTATGACATATTCATTGCGCTTAAAATACTATTACAAAAGTGATTAGATGCATGATTCAAGCTTGAATCCATTGAAGTTACAAAACTTATATTACAGTCTAATAAGATCTCAAACAATGACCACCAAGAGTAGCTTGAACATCAAGTATCAAAGTGATAAACAATAATCTTTTTAAGTTGGATCATTTCAATATAAATTTTTTTACTCGTTGGCAAGACAAAATGATCTTTCTCCTAACTGCCTTGAAGATTCATTATGTCTTGGATCCTAATCTAAAATCAATTCTAGAATCGCAAGATGACTCTGAGGAACTCAAAATAATGCAAATAAAAAAAGAAAGAAGGATGAATTGTTATGTCGTGGACACATTTTAAACACTTTGTTCGACTGTCTCTATGATCTATACACAAAAAACCAATCAGCAATAGAAATCTAGAAGGCATTAGAGTTCAAATTTTGTGTTTAGGAGGAAGGTACTAAAAAGTTTCAAATTTCTAAATATTTTGATTTTTAAATGTTGGATTCAAAGCTCATTCTTGCACTAGTGCACGAGTTATAGGCTCTCGTAAATAAACTAAAGGTTGTAAAGATCAATATTCTAGAAGATTTCCAAGTTGGTGTAATCATAGCAAAATTGTCACCTTTGTGAAAAAGCTATTGGAATAAATTGTTTCATAATTACTAGGACTTCTCATTGGAGAAAATCCAAAAACATATCGGAATTAAGAAGGAATCAAAAGATAGATAGAAATTTGAGGTTGTTGGATATTCTAAGGTCATAATCAATGTGGTGACCATAAAAGTGAAAAAGAAACATGATGGTAAGGAAAAATAACTTCGACATAAGAAGGAACAAAATAAGTTCAAAAATTTTAGAGGATCAAATGGCCCCAAAGGCGCCTGTTATGTGTGCGGAAAAATCAATCATCACGCTCGAGATTTCAAAAATGAGGCAAATTTTGTTCAAGCATATGATAACATAACTGCTAATGTGAGCAAAATTATGGCAATTAAAGAAAATGTATAAGGATGAGTGTATGATACTTGTATTTACTATGACAAAATAATAGTCAAAACATATTCTAAATTCACTGATGGACAAGAGGTTCAAATGGGAAATGAAGGACGATCAATGGTCATTGGAATGGGAACTATGGAACTCAACTTCACTTCAGGAAATAAAGTTACTCTTGTCAATGTACCTCATGTTCCTGATAAGAATATGAACCTTGTTAGTGGGAATCTTTTGAAAAAATCAGATATTAAATCAATGTATGATTCGGTCAAGTTAATCTTGACCTGTAACAATGTATTTGTTAAAAAGGGTTATTCCATTGAGGGAAATATTAAGCTCTATACTATTGACAATACTATTAATAAGATTTCTATTCCTTCTTATATGAATGAGTTTGTTTCCTTATGGCATAGTAGATTATCCTATATGGGCATTATCATTACGAAAAGATTAACTAAATCTGCTTTAATTTCGTACGATGTTAATAATTTTTAAAAATGTGAAATTTTTGTTAAATAAAAGATGATTAAGAAATTTTTCCATAATGTAGAAAGAACACCAACTTGTTTGATCTTGTGCGTTCAGATTTGTGTGAATTTAATGGCATGTTAACCCCTGGGGAGAATAGATGTTTCATTAGTTTTATTGATGAATTCTTTAGACTCACACATATATATCTTTTAAAGCATATTATGATATTTTTAATGCATTTAAGTTTTTTAAAAGCGGAAGTAGAAAATCAGTTAAGTAGAAATATTGAAGTCCTTTTAAGTGATATGGGTGGTGGATACTTTTCTACTGAATTTGATGCATATTGTGAAGAATATGATATTATACATAAATGTTTCAACCTTGTACACCACAACAAAATGGTCTACCCGAAAGAATGAATCAGACGTATCAAGAAATAATAAATGTCTTTTTAATGCATTTTGAATTGTCATTTAATTTATGGGGTGAAACTTTACTATATGCTTGTCATACAATGAATAAAATTCCCTTAAAGAAAATAGGCACTTCGCCATATGAGGTATGGAAAGGCAAATCACCAAATATTAGTTATTTTAGATTGTGGGAGTGTGTAGCTTATTATAAGATCATGGATCCTAAAAGGACTAAGTTGGGTCCACGAGAGATCAAATGTGCTTTTGTAACATATGCATGTAATACTAAAACATATAAACTCTTAATTTTTGAGTCTAATGTAGTTATTGAATCTTGGGATGTTGAATTCTTCGAGAACCTTGTTATAAAGGATAAGAAATCTGAGATTTTCAAAAATTAAGAATTTTGTGATACATATTCTTAATGGATTGTTGAAACACATCCCGAAAGTTCTTCATGGATTGTTGAAATATAATCCTCACTTTAAGATAATCATGAGACCTGAAAGGCTAAGGATCTAGGACCAAACAAAATTGATTCTCAACTTATTTCTTTTTATCTAATAGAAAGAAATAGTGAAATTTTTTTTTTTAAGATTCCTATTATTCTTCAAGTGAAAAATGGTCCTAATACTTATAAAGAAACAATAGCTTCAAGGAACTAATACTTGGAAGGATGTCATCCACAATGAAATGAATTCAATTATGTCAAACCATAATTGGGAAAATGTTAATCTACCTAAAAGATCAAGGCCAATTCAATGCAAAAACTTTGAAGCTAATTTATCCATGAATATTTGTATTAAATATTCTATCTAAATCAATATAAAAAATTTGAACTTTTTCTCTTCCTCCTTCCATGAATGTCATGTTTCATGTTGGATACAAAGCGTAAATTATTAAGCAATTAAATTACAAAATACTTAAAATTAAAGGTAAAATTGTGTAAATTAATTTGATTTAATTGAGTGCATCTTTTTTAAATGATAGTAAAGTTTAATATTTATATACTAATAATGGTATTGTTGACCATATTGTACTAGTTTGCAGAGTTTAGTCTTATACGACTACTTACACAAGTAATGAGTAAATCTTTATCTTTGAGTGGTTGTGACACTTCACATATGGCTTAATGTCTCCTATTTTACAAGATGTTCTACCCTATCTATTTGTGTTTTTTTGGCCAACATCTTTGTGTTGTTCTACCTTTTTTTTTATAAGCAAAAATGCATTATGAGGAGTACAAGGGGTACTCAGCCCTTAATGCAAGGAAAAGGACTCAAAACAAAGGAAGTCCATAAGGAGAAACAAGAAAAAAAACAAACAAGAACCTATGAAAAACAACTCCCAACTCAAGGAAGGAGACTTCCCATAAAATCCTTGAAACCACTCCCAACAAGATCTCTTAATATTTTCCACACAATTCCAAAAAGCTCCCTCCTCCGATTTAAAAAGAATGAGGTTTCGGCGCTGCCATAAATTTCAAAAAACATTACTCCAAAGCAAGCAAACAAAAAGCTTTTTAAAGGCTTTGCCCAAGCTAGCAGAAAAAGAGATGAAGTGGTTTGAAACACTATCCACCGTGCCAACCGAATCAATATGGAGGCAACGAGAAATAATAAACCAAATCTTCTAACTAAATTGACAGGAAGAGAATAAATGATATGCATCTTCCTCAACAAGAGAGCAAAAATGGAAAAACAGATTACTCTAACCTGCAAGAATTCCTCGACGCCAAAACTGGTCTTTAGTAGTGAGACGGTTGAGCAAAATCTCCAACAGAAAACTTGGACTTTGCTTGGAATTTTTGGTTTCCAAACCAAAGACATAATCTGCAAAATGGAAGAAGGATAAGACTCAAGAGTATCTTCCGATGAAGATAGCACCGCATACACACTGCTAACCGAAAAAATACCCTTGGCTGGCCACCAGAAAAACTGATAATCACTGTTTTGAGAGGGAGTAACTTCAGACAGGATTTGTTGCAGAGCCAACAATTGGCTGGTTTCATCAAAATTCAGAATTCCCTTTGAAAAATTAAGCCTTCATTGTCACACATCCTTAAGCCAAGAACCCTCATTGAACACCTTGACTTCCAGATATGTTGCAATGCCGTAAAGGAGAGGAAAAGTAGAAGAAAGAAGATATTGCCAAGCCATCCTGAATTCCAAAAACTTATCACATTCCCCATTCCCAATTTGCAACATATATAATTAGGGGACCAATTTGAAAGAGATAGGGGATCAGGACGTATGTTCAACAAATCTCGCAACCAAATAGAATCCTTTTGTTTCCACACACGAGAGGATGGACTAAAAATCTTGGAAAGAAGATCTTCATATCTATAAACTAAAAGGTCCTTCCAAGGAGGAGTAGGTTCAGTAGTGATCTTCCATAACCATTTACAAAAAAAAGCTTGATTAAAATGACCTCAATGCATGATTCCTAAGCCTCCCTCCTTCTTACTACCATAAACCGAGTTCCAACCCACCCTACAAACTTTCCTATGAGGAGTATCTCCACCCCAAGGAAATTCCTTTGTATGTTAATTCTTTCTTTGATCACCACCTTAGGTGCTCTATAAAAAGAAAAAGGATAAACTAGAATGTTAGTTAAAATGGCGTTAATGATTGTTATATGACCTCCTTGAGACATAAATTTCCCTTTCCAAGAAGCCAGCCTATTATGAATCTTAGAGACCGTTTTCTTCCAAGCAGATCACTTCCTCAGGTTTAAACCCAGCTCCACTACTAGAAAGGTGAAAGGGAGAAATCTAACCCCACAAGATAAGAAAGAAGATGTTAATGTAATGAAATCCTCCTTCAAGTTCAACCCATAAATCTTAATTTTTGCTAGGTTGATTTTAAGACCCAAAACCAATTAGAAACTTCGTAAAAGGGCTTTTACACTCCATAAGTTATCCCACGATCCATCACAAAATAGAATGGTGTTCTCGGAAAATTGAAGCAAATTGAAACTCAATTCCCTATTAATATTAAAACCCTTAAATTCTCCCAACCTAGAAGCTTCCGCATAAGCCCCGCCAAACCTTCAGCCACCAGTAAGAAAAGGTATGGGAAGAGGGATCCCCTTGCCTCAACCTTCTATCCATAATAAACTCTGAAGTTGGACTTCCATTCACCAAAATAAACATGGAACTGGTGAAGACTAAGGATTGCATCCACAAGAGCCATCAATTCCCGAAGTACATCGACTTCATCATAGATCTCAAGAAGTCCCAAGAAATGCTGTCATTAGCCTTTTGGAAGTTTACCTTAATCACTAAACATTCCTTCTTATTCGTGGTTGCAAAATCCAAGACTTCATTTACCACTAGAATCCCATCTTGAATGTGAAAATCACTTAGGAAAGCCAACAGTTGCTTCTAGATTAAATCGTTCATAAGCTGTTTCAATCTAGCAGCCAATAGCTTAAACATAATCCTATAAAAACTCCTAATCAAACAAATGGGCCGATAATCACCAAGGGACTGATGATTCTCCTTCTTTGGTATGAGAGTCAAGAAAGAGGCAGTAACGTCTTTAGGAACCTTAGAAGTGCGAAAGAAGAAACTAATAAAGTTCAGAACATTGATCTTAAGAATATCCCAACAAGCTTTATAGAAATTCATGTTGAATCCATCCGGTCCTGGACTTTTGTTGTTTTCATATTGCCAAATCACCTCTTATACTTCGTTCTCCTCAAAAGGTAACTCCAAGAATAATATATCCTCCAAAAAGAGTTGATTGAATACTAAACCATTCAAAGATGGACGACAGATTGATGGTTCTTGAAAACTATCCATAAAATGATCTTTAATCTTGTCCTTGACTACCCTAACTTCCTCTGTCCGGCCATCATCAGTAAAAAAACCCACCACCTTAATCCTCCTAAATCTATCCTGCATAACTCGATGAAGAAACCTAGATTTAAAGTCACATTCTTTAATCCATTTATGCCTATACTTTTGTCTCAAAATGCTTTCTCTAAGAACCATGGACTGCCACATATTCTCATTAGCTTCTATATGACTGTTATTATGTAGCTTCACATTTGTAACACAATCAGTATCCTCTAAAGATTCCAACTCATTAACTATACGAACTGCATTATCAACTTCAAGATCAAGGATATCAAACACGTCCTTGTTCCAAGACCTCAATGTAACACCCTTCTAAATCCCACAAAATAAACATAAATAAATCAGAGTAATTATCATGCATTTCACAAAAGGGTGTCACATAAATTTTCAAAACATCACATAAACCTGTCATGCTCAATAACACTTAAATAAATTCATGTTTTTCATACACTTTCACATTAGCATGTAGCAACAGATTTATTCCAATCATAATAGACATAATGAAAGTATCTTATGCATCTCATTCATAATCAATACTTAGGCATAAAACCTATACTCCATATGATTCAGATAAACATAAAAACATAAAGTAGAGTACATAATGTATCTCCCAAACATAAACCAAAATATCCCAGTGTTACATGATCAGAGCACGACTCAACCCAAAATAAATAAATAAACTAAACAAGCTACTCCAACGGCTACCTCGCGCTAGAAGCAACCCTACTCCTCGGTACCTGAGCGATGTCGTAAAAACATCATTCCATCAGAAGGGTGAGAATTCAGATAATCATCAAAATCATAAGATGATATATAATTTAAGGCATACAAACATAATTACAATTATCCTCACACTTCAAAAGTTTTATCAACAAAGTATCACTCAAGTTACCATACCATTCACAAGTATATACACACAATCTATAATTTCACCAATTCAACAATTCACATAAATACACATAATCTCATATTGCAAACAAAATGCGACTCAATGCAACTGGGCATTTGGTTCATATAAAACCCATCAATTCTCATCAATTTCCATTTAGAATTATAGATATATCACTTATACCCCATTAGGAACGACATCTTAGTCATTCTACCCTAGTGATTACCCCACTAGTAATGACATCTTAGTCATTCTACCCCAGTGATTACTCCACTAGGAACGGCATCTTAGTCATTCTACCCCAGTGCGTACGACTATATCACTTATACCTCACTTGGAACGACATCTCAGTCATTCTACCCCAGTGCGTACGAGTCTTGTACATGTCTTATGTAATACAAACCATGATAAATAACTCATGACAAACATTCGCATACACGCGTAATTCAACACAATGAATTACTGACCACACAATTACACATACTTGCATAATTTTATGAATCATCCACACACAATTCACTTTCAAATGGTATACAACACATTTTACAATACAATCACAATTGTATTATCATTTCAACAAGAAATAACTATCATGTATTTCATGTTTTCACACACAAAATATACTTATACAAGCATACACATAAGTATTCGATAAATTATCCACAATAATTTCACATCCGGCAGCAAATAATGCAATAATTCATTAATATAACATATATACACAATTGACTTCCCAAACTTATTAGATATAAAAATATTTGGAAAACAATTATATCATATATATTATGTTATACCTCTATTCATTATCTTTCCAACGCTTCGAACGGGGACCAAAATGGACTTACAGATCAAAAGTTATGGGCAAAATCGTAGAAACGAAAATTTTACCAATACACATCATTGCGTCGACTGCTAGCGACGGGATCAGTCGACGCATTGAAGGCAGAAACAAATCAACAAAAACTCATTCAGTATGCATCGACCTCTGCGACGGATGCGTCGACGCAAACAGTACATTATGCGGAATTTTCTGCGTTTTTCACCGTTGGAGGCCTTCTGGACCTCCGACTTCAATTCCGTAAAAAGCCCCAGTTCCAGAATTCAAAATACTACCATTATATGACAATTATAACAGCCGATAACACATGTTTAAGGATACTACCATCATATATTATGTAATCATTAATTTCAAAACCATGGAAATTAGGGATTTTTATCCTAAATATGATACTACCCATCATACACTATCATACAATCCCAATAATCATATAAAAACCCACCCTTACCTTGGTTTTTGGATGATTCTTGATCTCTCTCTCTTGGTGCTTCTTCTTCTCCACTCATCCTTCTCTCTAGCCTCTTTCTTTCTCTTTACTAACTTTTTCTCTCCTTCTATTCTTTTCTTAAACCCTAACATTGTCTTAATCAATTGAGCTTAACTTAACCCACTCCCACTTACTATTCACACACCTAATTAAGCCCAACTAAATAATCTAACAATTCTACATTATTCTACCAAATAGAATAAATAAATTAATTTAATTAATTCAATATATCACATATTTAGATTAAATCAATTAAATCAAATAGGCACAAAATTACACAATTAATCAATTAATTTAATAAATAAATAATTACTAAAATTGGGGTGTTACACTCAACGCTGCTTTCAACCCCTTCAATTTCTCTAAAAAGATAAATTCATCCATTCCCTTGATTACAATAGAATTACAAATACTAGAAACAAAATAAAAAAATTCTTTATTCTCCAACCAAGCATCAAAGAATGTGAAAGGTTTGGGTGCCCAATCAAAATGATTTTCTTTGATCCAAATATGTTTGATCATAGTTAAAAAAAAGCCACGTAACTAAGGTCCTAATATGATATTTTATCTAGTTATATATTTATTCAATATCTTTTAATTCTAGTATCTCAATCATCAATTAATTATCAAATCAATGGTTTAGGATGGAAAAAATATATTGGAGACATTATAGCAACCAAGCTAAAGTGATAGGAACTATAGTATCAATGGGTGGAGCATTTGTTGTCATATTGTACAAGGGTCCACCAATCTTCAAGATACATTCATCAACTTCTTACAACTCACTTCAATTTTCACCAAATTTGAAATGGATTCTGGGAGGGTTGTTAAGTGCTGGTGATTCTTTACTTTCATCCATATGGTACATATATCAGGTTGTGATAATTATTTCATACACTTCTTTATATTTTACATCTATCTTATGTGTAATCTGTTTTTTCTTTTTCATATAAAATGAGTCTTCTTTTTCTTGCTGATTGTTTTAGGTTTCAATAACAAAGAAATACCCTGCTGTAATAGTGATAGTCTTCTTCCAAGTATTTTTCATTACAATTCAATCTGGAGTATTTGCTTTAATTGTGGTTAGAGATCCAAGTGCATGGGAACTAAAGTTTGATATGGGATTGATTGTCATTTTATACCAGGTAAAAATTCATTATCTACTTTAAACAAATTAACTAGTTTATTGTTTATTGTTGGAGTAAAACCCTAATCACAAGATAAAATAATGAACAAGAATAAAGGAGAGAGTGAGAGAATTAGAGAGAATTACAGGTAAAATGACGGGTCATATTAATAACCTATCACGGGATATATATACAACAATATACAAGTGTATTGCTAACTAACTAAAGAAGAAAAAAATTTCAACCATGTAATTGGCATCATAAAACCTATAACCGCTTACAAACTCTATTGTCTTGAAAAATACCAAAATCTAGAAGGTGGTAATTAGTTACAAAAACCTGTAAACGGTTACAAACCCCACTATTTTGATATTTACGCTGCTATAAGAGATGGTAACCGGTTACATCCCTGCAGTAATTGGTTACATTAACTTGAATTACCAAAAATTACACCACACCACATTAATTTAAGTCTTTAAAGTCTTCCATACTTATGTGTTTCTTCAGCCTCTTGAATAATTCACTTGTCACTCTTTTAGTTAGCAAATTGTCTACTAGATCTTCACTTTACTTTTGCAATACCCCAACTTCAATTTTTCTTCACTAACAAGCTCTCTCAAGTAGTGAAATCTCATCTGTATATGCTTGCTTCACCCACGTGCAATGAGATTCTTGGCAAGGTTTATAGCATATACATTGTCTTTTATTAGTGTCTAGCCTTATACTTTTTGTTGCAAGGTTCCTTCATCAGATTTATGAACCATACATTTTAACACACACATAGATGTTGCAATTTACTCAGCCCCGCAAGAAGTGAGCGCCAAACCTAGTTCCTACTTAGTACGCCAAGAGATTGGCGTTTCTCCTTACATAAATATGTATCTAGCAGTGCATTTTGTGTCATATTTATCTCCAAAGTAGTTTGAGTTGGTATAATCAGGCCACTTATAGCTTCTACCTTTATTCGTTATGGGAAACAAAATTCTACAGCCAATCGATCATTTAACATATCTCAAAATCTTTTTGACTGTTTCCAACTGCAATGCCTTTGACTTCCCTATAAATCTACTCACTATGCCCACACTATATGCCAAGTCTAATCTCGTATTACACACGTACTTCAATGATCCAATTATTCTCTTGTATTGCGTTGCATTAATATCCTTCTAATTTTCATTCTTTGACAATTTTAACCTTGGTTCTGCAGAGGTAATGACCATATAACAATGCTCCATTTTTAAATTCTTTAATATCTTAAGTGCATACTGTAACACCCTTCTAATCCCCACGAAAAAATACATAATTAATCAGAGTAATTAACATGCTTTCACAAAGGGCGTCACACAAAATTACAAAATCTCAACATTCACCTGTCATACTCATGTAACCTTGAAATAAATAGTCATTCTATTAAATTTTCATCTTGCATGAAGCAGCGAATTCAATATGGTTTACATAACTCTTCACAGAAAATTCATGTTCGTCACATAATCATCAACACTTAGGCACAGAGGCCATTATCACATATTTCAAATATATTTAAAACACAACTTAGAATATACAATATATCTCTAAGGCATAAACCCCGCAATCCCAGTGTTACATAACCAGAGCATGACTTGACCCAACATTATTAAATACTAATAGCTGCACCAACAGCGACCTCGCAACTACTATCAGTACTACTCCTTGGTACCTGCACGATGTCATGTAGGACATCATTCCAGCAGAAGGGTGAGAAATATTATCATAATAATCAATGCATACAATTATATATATATATATATATATATATATATATATATATATATATATATATATATATATATATATATATATATATATATATATATATATATATATATATATATATATATATATATATATATATATATATATATATATATATATATATATATATATATATATATATATATATATATATATATATATATATATATATATATATACACACACACACACACACAAGTATAGAATACATATAACCCACATTTTCTCACCACAATTCAGTTCCATTATCAGATGCATCACAACGTGCATATAAACAAACATAGACATTCATCAAGCATTTTCATCATGCATACCTCCCTAAATCTCAACATACCACATAAACATACACATGTTATGTTTTATCCACCAATTCACTATTACACATTCACATTTCTCAATTACACAAGTAATGCACATACGCATATTCCACAATTCTCACCATACTTCATCATAACTCATCATATACTTTACAAAGCCTACTTATATAAACAAATATGGACAATCATCAAGCATATTCATCATGCACATATCCATAGTCCTCATCAATCCACATAACATACACATAAACATTTTTGCATACAACAATCTTATATTCACACTCTCAAATCAACAAGTCACGCACACACGCATGCTTCATACAACAATCACAAATATGTCATGTGACTCAATGCAACTCATGCCATGTGGTACCAATACTTGTTATCATTTTTCGGTTTTTACATTTAAACCAGGTCCGTCCTTCTAGACCGATAACAACAAAGCCCGTCCCCTAGGCTTTCAAACCCACCCTTCTAGGTTTGGGACAAGCCACTAGTCTCCACGAAACTAGCAAACATTGCCTCTTGACTAAATGATGCATATGCAATCAACCAACAAAATGCACTTAAGACCGTTCCCGCATCTTAATCCCATGCATTTCAATAATTCACCCCTTCAAGAATTACAACATGATTACACACACAACATATCACAACAATCATCAATGTGCTCATTTATCAATACCATTATCACATCATCAAACAATGCACACATATCCAAGATATGTTCCCATGCATTTCTCACAATTATTAAACAATGCACACATATCCACGATATGTTCCCATGCATTTTTCATATTTAATCACATGCACACAATATGCATTTATAACATCTATCAAGCAATGCACACATATTCACAATATATTCTCATGCATTCTCAAGTAATTCATCATACAAGAATTACATCATGCTTACACGCATAACACATTTACCACGCAATGCACATATATTCACAATATATTCTCATGTATTGTTCCCATATAATCGCATCCAATCAATATACATTCATAATATCGTGCCAAACGGAGACGAATTCATCACAATAATCATGCATTTTAAACACGTTAAAATAATGCATACAAATATTTGTCAAAAGATTGCAATTCATATTCGCAAATATATCTCTATGCATATTCATCTCATGCAAGTACACACAATCTATGTACATTCATACTAATCCATCATGCATTTCCATTCAATTCAGACAAACACATAAAATTGCCAAATGGCCATGTTTCACACTCCACGACCCACAACTAAGAATTCACGCCACACGGCTACCCACAACATGTCATGTAACAACAACACACAAACTATCCATTCAAATAAGGTTTAGACATAACCGAACAAAGAAATCCGCGTGGGAAGGAAAAACACAGAAAATAGGAAAATGTTGTCGCATTCGCCAACCTTCGCCTGGCGAAGCCTCTGGCGAACCTTCGCTGCTTCGTTCGCCGGCGAACTTGCCAGCGAAGACCATTGGGAGTTATTCTGGAATTACTCGCTAGCACACTCGCCTGGCGAACCTTCGCCACACTCATTCGCCTGGCAAACTTTCGCCACACTCATTCGCCTGGCGAACTTGCCAGCGAAGACAGGGCAATTTGGTTCTATTTGGGTTCGCTACCATTCGCTGGGCTTCGCCCGGCGAATGCTCGCTGATGTTCGCTCGGCGAACCTGCGAGACCAGAACGCCCATGGCTGTCCAAAAGCCCAAACCTCACAAAATCAACTGGTTCCAAACCAAACAACTCCGGTAAGCTCAACCCAATAATACCCGACCATACTACTCCATCCATCCTCGATTCTAACCGATTAAAACACCATTCTACCGATTAATTCATTTTCGACCTAGAAATGAAAAGTATAGAAAAACACCTAAACAACCCACACAACACATACATAATCATATACATGGATTAGATAATAATGTTTCTCACCCTTACCTTGATTAAATCGAAGCTTTGATTTACTCTTGATGATTTCCACACTTTTCTTCTTCTTCTTCTCTTTTCTCCTCCTTTTCCTTCTTTCTCTTTTTCTTCCCTTTTCTTTTTCTTACCAACTCTTATCTCCTTTTCTTTCTATTTCTATTCTTTATATTTCTTTCCATTCTATTTTCCTTTATATACTTTCCATTTGATTTTTCTTTCTATTATATTTCTTTTCTCATAATATCTACCAAATCTTTTCTCACAAAATATCTCATCTTGACATTAATTAGAAAATATCTGGTAAATCCACATTATTCTACCAAATATAATAAATCAGTTAAATCCATTAACTCATATAATTTAAATAAATCCAATTATTCCTTTAAATCAAATAAACCACTTAAACTAATTAATTAGTACCAATAATTAATTACTGAAAATTGGGTTGTTACACATACCTCCTTTGATGTATGATCATTCCCTTTTTTTCGGACTTGTGAAACTCAATGTCAAGGAAATATGTCATGAGACCAAGGTTGACCATCTCAAACTCCATTAAATAACCCTTGAATTCCATAATGCATCCTTCATTGCTTCCCATAATCAATAAATCGTCGACGTAGAGACACAAAATGATCACTCTTTTTCTTATATGCTTATTCACATATACACCATGTTTGGATACACATTTATCAAATCCTATCTCCTTTAGAAACCCATTAATTCTCTTGTTCCAAACTCTTGGTGCTTGCTTCAGCCAATTCAACGCATTCCTAGATCTATAGAACATAAATACCTAATTTTTATTATAATAAAACCAAATGGTTGTGTCATATACACTTCCTATTCTAAATAACCATTCAAAAACACACATTTCACATCCATTTAGTAGATGGACCAATTGATGTTATTTGCAATACCAACAACTAGCCTAATGGTTTAAATCCTAGCCACTAGAGCAAATAAGTCTTTAAAGTCTATGCATTCTCTTTGAAAAAATCCCTTTGTCCTTAATTGAGTGTTATGCTTAGGATTTGTCTTCAATTTGTATACCTATTTTACACCAATTGGCTTATTTCGTTAAGGTAGTCTATTGTCATACATGGGTCAAGAAATGAGTAAATCAAGTGTAGTATAAGAAAACGACACTTGAGTCGTATCACAAGGACTCTAAGTTAATTTAGCCAAAGGAAAGAAACGAAAAAAGGGGAGTTTTAAGTTTTCAGACAATTGAAAATAAAGAAAACAATTACAATTATGATCAACAGATTAATTTACTAGTTCGGTAACTTCTGACTTATCATCGATTATTATATCACTAATTTCCTTAGTGAATTAAATTCCTATTTGATCAAATTTAATCAAAGTTAATGAATAAACTAAGTTAATATGTGAAGTTAAGGAACATGCGTCAATCAAAATTAATCAATCCCATTATATGAAACTTGAATTAATCAAACAAGGCACATAAAACAGAATTGAAAGGAACTGAATAAAAACTAGAAAATATAATAACCTCAAAGTCTTGATGAAATTACGAAACAATATATTAACCTTGTTGTTTAGTCGGCCATGTAATCCTAACGCTCTTCTTTATTTCCTAAAAACTATCTAACTTTCTCTAATGCTGAATTTAGCTTAAATAATAAAGAAAATTTAGTTTTAAGAGCATCGGCCCGAAAAAAATAAGTTTTCCCAAAACTGACTAATTTATTTTGATTAAGTATGGAATGAAATCTAATAATTTGACTCTTCTGCACTCTTTTCAACATGAAACTTGTAGCGTTTACTCTTAGCTTTCCAACACATATTAGAATGCATCAAACGACATCTCGTACCTCAAGTTATGATCTGCACAAAGAGAAGGTGTCAAATTACTACTTATTCAAAAAAATAAATAACAAAAATAAAATAAGAAAAAAATTATATTAAAATTGAAAAACAGACTAAAAATAATAGAAATAACAAGAGAAAGTATATATTGTGTAGCACAATAGTAAAAGAGTGTGCATCAAAATGCACTGATCAGTAGATCAATTAGTTTCCATGTCTTATTTTTCTCTATTGACTCTAACTCCTCCTTCATTGCACATATCCACTTTGGATCACTTAAGTCTTTCTCCGTTTTCTCTGGTTCAGATTCGTCCATGAGCATAAAATGGACAATATCACTATTTTCATTTACTTTATCATCCAGGGACAATTCATAGTCATGCAATCTCGCAAGCATGCATTATTTCCTTGTTGATCCTATCACATTTTCTTCAACTTGGATTTTACAGGCTCCATTTTCTACCCATTCAAACATTGCATGAATAATTTCAACACTATTATAACTTGTCACGATTTGATGGTAATCGGTTACAACATGCATATAATCCCTAAATTCATTAAAAAGCATGCCCCTAGTGATTATAATTCTCTTGTTAACTACGTCATAAAGTTTGTAGTCACCAGTTGAGTGATATAGAACAAGTATCATTTTTTGTCCCTTGTCACCTAACTTCTTTCTAAGCTGGTTTGGAACATGTCTATACGCAACCAAACCAAATAATTTTAAGTGACTCATATTTGGCTTGAATTTGAACCATGATTCTTCGGATGTAATATTTTTCACCTTCTTTTTTTGGACACCTATTCAAAAAATATGCAGTTTTAGACACCGTTTCTCCCCATAATTATTTAGGAAAATGCTTCCCTTTCATCATGTTTCTCACCATCTTCGTAATTGATCAATTCTTCCTCTCAGCAACTCCATTTTATTAAAGTGTATAGGGTGACACTACCTCATATACAATGCTCTCTTGATCACTAAATTTCCCAAAATCATTTGAGATATATTTACCTCCACCATCTGGTGTTAGAGTTTTCATTTTGTGACCACTTTGCCTTTCTACCATGTATTTGAACTTGTTGAACACTTACAACACACCATATTTCATTTAGATCAAATAAGTCCATAACTTTCTACTAAAATCATCAATGAAAGTGATAAAGTACATATTTCGTTCGATTGAGTCAACTAGCATCGATCCACAAACATATGAATACACCACCTCAACAAGACACCTAGTTATGCACCCTGCATCTTTGCTAAAGTTTCCTTTATGTTGCTTGGCCTCTACACACTCTTTATATACTTCTGTTAGCATATTAATCAATGGAAGCTTTGTAACCATGTTTTTTCATACATAACATTGAGATCTTTAAAATTTAAATGCCCAAGCATATAGTTCCATATCCATTCAACTCTAAAAGTGATTGTTGCAAGACATCTAGGCTCCATTACTTTCAATTCAATTTTGAAGGTTTCATTTTGAGCCATATGGGTCTTTAGGATTAAAATCCAATTTGCATCCATAAGTTTCATCACTTTATTTTTCATGTGAATCTTGAAATTCCATTCAAGCAATTGACCAATTCTTAAAAGATTACACTTGATTTCAGGAATATACAACACATCTTTAATAAAAGAATTCTCATCATTCTGGCTCTTGATTGATACATCACTAATACCCTGAGTTGCTAGTGTGTTGTCATACTCAAATGCCACCTTGTTTTTCAATTCTTGATTACTTTTTACAAACCAATCCTTCCTTTCCATCACGTGACTTGAACACCCGAGTCAAGGTACCATTGATTGATGCATTCAACATCTTCACGCGTAGTCACCATCACATTTTCAAATGATGGTAACATGTAATGCTATGCTTGTAAATGATTATAGTTTCCTTTTCATATTCTATTTTTTGCTTTAACAATCACCATCAACAGTGTGCTATCATCATTTCTTGCCTTGCAAACTTAGCTTCAGCTTCTTGTGGTTCATTCTTCTTGGAATTACAGTCACGAGCTAAATGTCCAGTCTTTTGATAATTAGAGCATTGCTCATATCATCTTTCCTTTTTCATCCTCTTCCTCTATAATTATCAATTTTGTAATTGTTTGATCCACAACCTATGTTATGGCTTCTTTCACGCTTTTGAATTGTTGAATCGTTGGAATTTTGGGAGTCCTTTCCATCATTGTTATGATTGTTTCCTTTATCTTTATTAGCAAACTGTTTTCCCTTCACTTACTTGTCTTTTCCAATGAGATGGGCCTGAAAAGAAATTGCATCCTTTGATTCACCAGTCTTGTGATTCTTGTAGCAAATTCACTAATGGTTCCCTTTTCTTCCATCTGAATTAATTCCAGCTGCCTCTTATGAGTTTATAACCTCACTATTGTTTTTCTTTACAGCTTCTGCATAACTTTTTTTTCAAGATTTATCAAGCTTCTTTTGAGGATGTGCAATCACCAATCTTATCAAAGTTTTCCGCATCAACGCATTGATGAATGAGATACAAAGCATTGTAATCTTTCGTCTTATCTTCCTTGTGCACAATTTCTTGTGCAGCCGTTGCACCTTCTACAAGTAGATTGACACCATTCTTGATCACTTCAAGAACATCTTGCCAACCAAACATCACCTTTATCTGTTTGCACCACTCATCATAATTCTTCACATCAAGAATTGAGAGATTTGCAGGGAAACATTCATTAGAGATGAAAGACATTTTTGTACACTAAGCATTCGATAAAACAATCAGACTCTTGATATCAAATATTGAGGGCAAAACCCTAATCACAAGATAAAATGATGAACAAGTGAATAAGAGAGAAAGTGAGACAATTAGAGAGAATTAGGGTGAAAACATTGGTTCTTCATTAACAAACCTAACATGAAATATATATAGAACAATACACAAGTGTACAACTAACTAACTAAAAGAAAAAACAAATTTTCCAACAATATAACTAGTTATATATACTCAGTAACGAATTATAAACTCTGTTGTATTGAAATATATCAAAATCTAAGGGATAGTAACTAGTTACAAAAATATGTAATCGGTTATAAATCCCACTGTTTTGATATTTTTGCTGCTTGAAGGTTTGGTAACCGGCTACACCCTACTGTAACAAGTTACATTAACTTGAATTAAAAATTACTACATTTATTAATTAAGTTTAATTAAACAGGCAATAGGTGCAATAGGAGTTCGGTACTGTTTACAAACATGGTGCGTACAAAAAGCTGGTCCTCTTTTTTGTGCTATGTTCAAACCAATAGGAATCATCTTCACTGTTTTCTTGGGTTTTACTTTTCTTGGGGATGAATTTTATCTTGGGAGGTAAATATTCAAAACTATTTCATTTTAAGTAACATAGTTAACTAGTATTTTTTTTCACGTAACATTTAGAATTCATTTTGCAAATGTCTTTTTGCAGTTTGATTGGTGCGATTATAATTGTGGTAGGATTTTATGCTGTGCAATGGGGGAAAGCTTCAGAAGAGAAAGTTGAGAGAGGGATCGAAAACTTGGAAATACGATGCAGCGTTGTTCCACTGTTACAAAACAAAGAATAACTCATTTATATAAATAATGTTCAAACACACTTTTTATAAGACAATTTAATATATTTCTTTGTATAAATTAAAATTTATGAGTAATAATACATAAATCTAAAATAAACATAATTTATCCATAAATCCTAACTTAACTTGCATATGTTGATATTATTAGGTTGGACAATATAATTAGAGTTTGAAGTTTTCCCGGCTAAGTGTGTAAGTTTTTAGTAGTTAGTACCACTTCATCTATCAATCCAAAAAAATACACATAATTTATATTAAATACTCTATTACATTTTGATACTGAATTTATGTCTATTATTTCTTACCTTATTGAAAATTACATCTAAGGCGTGGAAGAAGATAATTATGATTTAAAGAGGATTCTTTGGGAGTTGGGTGAATGGTGAGTTTAAGATTTCTCTTGTGTAATAGTCTAACGTTTGTAAGAATAAGCGGGGAGGTGGTTAGATGTTTGTGGTCTTCACTTTGTGAGTTGGACTTTTCTAGGTAAATGTCAATGGAGACAAATATTTGATGTTACCGACTTTAGGTGCCCTTCTTATAACTAGATAAGGAAGTCAACTTTTAATAGAAAAGTTTTTTGATTTATAAGTATCAACAATTTGTTTACATTAATAGATTATGAAAAAATACAAAGAACTATTACTACTAATGATTGAACCTTTCATCAACAACTTAAACACATCTAGCTCAACTAACAAGTATTGAGTTGTTTCCTCATTCAAGACGGGTAAGTCTTCTAGTTTTCATTGTTCCTCTACTCAGTAAAAATTTTTCTAACTTTTTAGTTCTTATTATGGGGCTTCCTCTAATTGGTTTGTGGATAACTTGTTTAAGAAGGTGTAAATTAGCATTCGCACTTGTTTTTGACAAGACACTAGAGCGGGATCAATCCCTTTTAAAACTAGTTTTCGTAGAATTTTGATTTCACCTGATCATAAAGAGTTACTGGCTGGCCACACGTTTGAGCTGTCTAACTGCCAAGGAGAATGTAGGGGGTATACCTGAAACACACTCCGATGTCAAAGTAAGAGTCAGACGGAGTGATAATAAGTACAAAACAGAAGTAAGAATGAGATTACCTGGCCCTCTAGTGAAAGAGGGTATTTATAGTGTGCCCCCAATGCAGGGCCAACTGTTACTTCGCGTTAGACTGGGTTTCCAGGCCAAATGCTGGTAACTGCTAGGGCTGATGTGGCATCAAGAAGACCATCACGTGGTCTTCGCCCTAGTGTAACTACTCCGTGCTATCTAGAAGGTGGATGGCCAAATAATCAGGGTACGGGTAGTTATCTGATGACGTGTCTCCGCGTAGGGGACACGTTGAGAATGTGAGGGAGGTAAGAGGAACCCTCTAAGCTGGATAGGGTCTGTCCGGCGGTTGGGCAGAAGGGAGAGTGTGCCTAGCAGATGTAAGGTGCCTGCTCGACTGCCAAGAGGTTCGTGCCCGACGGGAGAAAGGGCTCTGCCCGACGAGGAGGCAGTTTAGGTCTTATTGGACCTTCCAACCCGATGTGGGGTTGGGTCTGCTCGACTGTGGGCCAAGTGTCGGCCCAGTCCAAAACAGTAGCCCCCCTAAGTCATTACTCGTGGTTAAACGAGCTATGACTTAAAGTGCAGAGGTGTCGAGCATGTTGCTTTGTTGGTTTGTCCGCGACCATACTGTTCGGGCGAGTCTACGATGCGCGGAGAGGCCCGCGGACGAGGAGAGGGAACCTGAAGAGATGCAGAGAAAGCTAAGAGTCACCACGTGTCACCCTAGGGAGGCTACGAGCTAGGTACTCGAATGCCAAGTGACGCTTCGTTTCTCGTGCTAGGGGCCTATATATACGTTGGCTCAATCCGCCTTTTTGCTCACTTGTCTCCTTGTTGCCGCTCAGTTTTCTGAATTATCTGCTCGATGTCTACAACATTTCTGCTCGACGCAATCACCGCTCTCCGGCTTACCAAATAAGTTTCCGCCCCTCTACTGGTGTTTTAATGGGTTTCCGGCGGCGTTTCTGGTGGGTCAGACGGGCCTGCCAGGGAGGCCGTGGATGTTTCCGGCGAATACGCCAGAAAGTCCTTCAAAATTAGGATTCTGACCGAACGTCCCCGGCACTTACAATGAGTGACCCAGGTAGACGTGATGATTGTTGAATGCCCCGAGGGTGTTTGATGAATACCCTAGGCACGATCGATGAGTATCCCGAGGAAAAAGGATGAATTCCCCGGGGATGATGAAGGATCTAGGTTTAACCCATAATGGTCCTCTTCTGCTCGGCTTTAGGTGTCTACGCCCTTTCACTTGAACTGTGGTGGAAGGGTGAATTTGATTTAGCTGTCAAATTCACCAAGTTCCTCTAATTTTCAGGTAAATGGCTTCCTGCAAAGAATAAGAAATAATGTGGTATCTGTCTGACAACGAGGGGGGTCTCCAAGACGGGACCGCCGTGGAGCCTCCCAACAGTTCGGCAGAAGAATGGGCCAGGGACGAATCCCGTAATTACATGTCACATTTCATTGACAATGACGCGGATGTCTTTGCCGTAATCGAGGACAGAGTCGCAGGGGATCCTCTCCAGTTTAGGGCATGTTGCCTTCGGGAGCAGGATTGCATCTGTTCTCGCTATGACGGGGGACGATTCCCCATGTACGAGTTCGCATTTAAGGAGGCGGGGATGCACCTGCCGTTCATAGATTTTCAACAGGGAGTTTTCGACCATCTGATGTTGGCGCCCTCTCAGCCCCACCCCAACTCTTTTGCCTTCATTCGTGCCTTTGAGATCGTCTACAACTATCTCGAGCTCGGTGCCACCATTTCACTCTTCTTCTGCATCTTCCATCTGCAATGGTAGACTGTGTCTGGGAGAGACAATTGGGTATCCCTGAAGCAGCCGACCAGGCTCTTCCGGGCATACACAGATTCTCTCCAGGGGTTCAAAGACAGGTGGTATGTGGTGATGCCAGAGACGGACGAGGCCATCAATACGTTGTTCCGACGTGAGGTTACCGTGGTGAACGGAAAGCCCGAGGTGGACTTCCATTCCCATTTCCCCTTGGAGTGGATGGAGCTGCATTTCCAATCTAGCACAAAGAGCTTCATCTATCGGCCTAACCATCTAGACGAGGATGATAGTTTGGCTTTCAAGAAATTGGTCAACTTTGTCGGGCGGCTCCGCCCTTGCAAATGCGTGACACCGGATGGGCAGTACATCCGCGACGCCAGCGGGGAGATCTGGACTGAGACTAGATATTTCAGCATGAAGTCCCTCCTCGGTTGCTGGACCGAGGCAGAGGCTCATCATTTCTTAGGTAACGAGCAGCTTTCTCGGATCTCTTTGTTTTGTTTTGAGCTCCCATACTGACTTTGCTTTTTCCGTGTTTTCTTTGTAGGTGATATGGGTTCTATGGAGGAACGTGTCACGAAGCTACTCAAAGGAGGTGGTAGACGTCCTACGAAGAGGGCCTCTATTGTTTAAAAGGAGACCGGTGCTGGACAAGTGGGGTCGACTCCGTCCCTCCAAGGTAGAAGCTCCCTAGTCGCCCAGCCGATCCTCAAGGGGTGTCGAGAGTCCGAGACGTCCCCGATCGACCTGACGGATAACTCTCATGACCATCATTTCATCCTTCCCCCCTGTTGTCTAAGACCTAACTATTTTACCAGGGATAACGTCCCCGCCGTGGCTCCTGAGGAAACCAAAACCATCCTGGTTGCCAACAAGGTGGCCCGAAGGAAGATGCTGTCGAATGAACTGGACTTGGTGGTGAGGGTGTTTGAAACGACTCTCGCACTCAACAAGGAGGCTTGTTCTTCGGCAGACTTGGCAACAGTGCGGGGTGAGCTAGCAATTTCTGAAGAGGTTAGATCTAAGCTGGTTACCAACCAGAAAGAATGTCAGAAGCAGGACAAGGAGCTCGAAAAGACGGTGAAGGATGGGGATGACGAGCTAACTCGGATGAAGGGGAGGGTCACTGAACTCGAGGGCTTGCTGGCTCCTGCCAAGGAAGAGTCCGATGAGGAGAAGCTGATGGTTTCCCGATGCGAGCTAATGGAAAAGATCTGATTGTTGGAGGATGACTGTTTGAGAGCTGTCGAGGTGGGTTTTAATAACGTCGTGGCCCAACTTCGGCTCGCCAACCCCGACATGGATTTGGTGACTACAGGGACAGACCCTTACCATCAAGTCCAAGGTGATCGCATTGTGGTGCCCAGCGGACTAGACGGTGAAGAGGAGCGGCCTTCCGAGGGGGACCAGCCCGACCTAGAAGGAGAGGATCACGCTGAAGATTAGGAGTTTGTGTGGCCTGCGTACCCATTTTTTGTCGGCCTACGTGCTGTATAATAATTTTTTAATGTTGTTTGGGCCTTGTGCCCTTTATTGTAATTTCCTAACAGCTGGGCTCGTGTCTGTGATTTTATAACAATGTTTATTATTTTTCGTTAAGTATTTGTGTGTGCTCGTTTATTTGTTTATGCATGCCTGTTTGGATGGATTTTTGTATGTTTATTTTCATGTTTTTATATATTGTTGTTTTTGGGAGTGGTAGCTCGACGTTATCTATTATGCCTAGTAGTGTAGGGAACTGGCCGGGTGACCGGGGTTGTTACCTTGTCGGGTTACAAAGTGGGGGCCACGGTCGTAACTCTCTCTCTGCGGTGTGAACACCCCATCGTGAGTTGGGCGTTCTACCATCTTGGTACGGCGGTGGAGGAGCTTGGTTGATAGATCCCTGTTGGACAGAGCGTTCTGCCTACACACACAAAGGAAAGGCGCGTAACATCTCGTTAAGTTTTGGGAGACGCGTTTGAACTAGGTCGCGCTCCGGTGGTCGCGAGGCTGATTGTTGTGGGCAGTGTCTAACTGTAGTATCTTTTGAGCTTTTCATGGTCAAGTGATTTCCTCCCCATGTAAGTTTTCGAGGTAGTAGGTCTTGTGTTCTGTCTTATCTTGGACACAGTAAGGGCCCTCCCAATTCGCAGCGAGGTTGCCCTTGCATGAGTCCTTCTGGTTTCTTCGCAAGACCAGATCGCCGACCTGGAACTCATGTTTTATGACTTTGCTGTCACAGCGAAGGGCAATTTTTTGCTTTAGTGCAGCTTCACAGAGAGCTGCCCCTGAACGGATCTCTTCGACTAGGTCGAGCTCATCTCTGAGGGCCTCATCGTTGGCCTTCTCCTCGAGTGGGGACTCGGTTCTTCTGGACGACTCCCTTATTTTTACCGGGATCACCACTTCGGCCTCGTAGGTTAGTCGGAAAGGAGTCTCCCCGGTGGTCGAGTGGGGCGTTGTTCTGTAAGCCCAGATACACTATGGTGCTCCTCGACCCATCTCTTCTTGGCATCCCCGAGCCGTCGTTTCAGGCCCCGCAGGATAACTCTGTTTGCGGCCTCCACCTGACCGTTCCCTTGCGGGTGCTCGACGCACCTGAAGTTCTGCTTTGTTTTGAGCTTGGTCACAAAGTCTTGGAAATTTTTTTTAGTCAACTGCATCCCATTTTCGGTCATGATGGCCAGGGGAACACCGAACCGAGATAGGATATTCCTCTTGTAGAAACAGAGTATGTTGTGTGCTATGATTTTGGCGAGGGCCTCGACTTTGATCCATTTGGTAAAATAATCGACAATCGACTATTACGTACATGTTCTGATACGAGCCAACGGTGAATGGACCGAGGATATCCATCCCCCACTAGGTGAACAACCATGGGGATGAGTGCGACTTAAGCTCGCTCGGAGGGGCGAGGTGCATGTCCCTATGTCGTTCGCATCTGTCACACTTCTTCACATGCTCCTTAGCATCCTGCTGCATCATGGCCCAATAGTATCCTGCTCGCAAGGACTTCCGGGCAAGAGACCTTCCCCCAAGTGTTATGCGTTGATGCCCTCGTGGATCTCTTGCAAGATGCTCGGGGATGGGTATTTATCAACGCATTTGAGGAGGGGGATCGAGAAGCCTCTTCGGTATAATTTTCCCCTGAGCAGTACGTAGTAACAAGCTCGAAGTTTGACCGTGCTGGCCTCCTTCGCATCGTCGGGGAGACGTCCCGTGCTAAGGTAGGTGTGCACCAGGGTCATCCAACAGTCTCTGTCCCCGATGGCGTTGACCTCGAGCATTTCTTTCGCCTTCTCCGTGCTTGGCCGAGTGAGGACTTCCTGGACGACATATTTGTTCCTACCCTTCTTCTTCGTGCTCGCTAGTTTCGAGAGGACATCTTCTCGGGTATTATGCTTGCAGGTAACGTGTTACACTTCGGCGGAGTCGAAGCTCTTCATCCGCTCCCTTATAAGGACTAGATAGTCATCAAGATTGTTGTTCTTGGCTTGATACTCATCCTGGTCCTGGGAGGTGACCAGCTGGGAGTCCGTGAATTTTTTTATCTCCTTGGCATTAAGGTGTTCAACTAGGCAGAGTCCGACCAAGAATGCCTCGTACTCGGCCTGATTGTTTGTTGTCGGGAAGGACAAGGAAAAGGATACTTCCACCACGGTTCCTTCTTCAGTTTCTAAGGTGATGCCCGTGCCACTTTCCGACGAGCTCGAGGCACCATCGACGAAGATGGCCCACTTGTTAGCCCCAGAAGCCGGTTCTGTGGTGGGTGTCATCTCGACGATGATGTCAGCCAGGACTTGTCCCTTGAGTGCTTTTCTGCCTTCGTAGAGGATGTCGAACTCGGAGAGTTCTAGCAACCACTTTAACATGTGGCTTGACATGTCCGGTCTATCGAGCAGCTGTTTGATGGGCTGCTCGGTTCTGACCATGATAGTTTGGGATAACAAGTAGTGTCATATTCTTCTAGCCGCGTTGATGAGGGTTAGGGCGACTTTCTCGATCTGCTGGTATCTCACTTCGTGAAATAGATCAACTTCTGTCCTTCGGTGGCTTCCCGATTCAGTACAGAGCTGACGACCTCGGTGGAGACGCCAGGTACAGGTAGAGGGTTTCCCCGGCGTTCGGTCTCGTTAGAACTGGTGTCTCCGAGAGGACATGCTTGAGATGGAGAAAGGCCTGCTCGCATTCGTCCGTCCATTCGAACGTGGCTTCCTTCCTTAATAGTTTAAAGAATGGGAGGGCATGTTGCGTGAACTTGGCAACGAACCGGGATAGCGAGGTGAGCATCCCATTCAACGACTGATCGACTTCTTCGTGCTCGGCGTTGCAAACTCGGAGAAAGCTTGACACTTGTCCAGGTTTGTCTCGATCCCTCGTTTGGTCAAGTAGAGTCTGAGGAACTTTCCTGCCCGCACACTGAAGGTGCACTTCTCCGAGTTGAACCGCATCCTGCACTTTCTTGTCGTTTCGAAGACCTTTTTGAGGTGGACCGTGTGATTGACCTCGATGCGTGATTTGATGATCATGTCGTCTGTGTAAACTTTGAGCATGTCTCCAATCTCTCCTCGGAAGACTTTGTTCATCATCGTTGATAGGTGGCACCAGCGTTCTTCAGACCGAAGGGCATTGCATTGTAGTAATAGTTGCCCGACTCGGTCATAAAGGTCGTGCTCTGTTTTTTAGCCTCAACCATGGGGATCTGATTGTATCCCGAATATGTGTCCATGAAGGACAATAATTTAAACCCCGCTGAGTTGTCAACGACCTTGTCGATGTTGGGGAGGGGATAGGCATCCTTGAGACATGCCCGATTAAAATCTGTATAATCAATACACATCCTCCACTTTTCGTTATTCTTTTTAACCAATACAACATTGGACAACCAGGTTGAATATCGGGATTCTGAAATAAAATTTTCCTCTAAGAGGTCTTTTACGACTTTCTTAGTAGCCGCCGACTTTTCAGGGGACTGCCTACGCCTACATTGTACTATGGCCTTCACGGCTGGGTCGATGGAGAGCTGATGGCAGGCGACCTCGGGGTCGAGACCAGGCATCTCCGAAGCACTCTTGGCGAAAAGGTCGACGTTCTCATGGAGGCAGACCTTCAGCTGATTCTTCGCCAGGTCAGGCAATCCAACTCCTATCTTGACTGTTCTTGCTCGTATCCTCGCCGAAGGCCATGAGCTCGAAGTCCCAGTCTGGAATGGCGCACGTTGGGTGGGAAGGCTTCCCGTTGACCGTTGGAGGAGCATGCTCGGATTTTGCTTCCTGGTCCTGCTCACCGGGGAAGCGACAGTCGAGGTCCACAAAATCGACGTGGTCTTTTGACTTCTGCTCTTCGACGGGTAGAGGATTCTTGATCGCCTTGGGAGAAGGGCCGATGGTGCTGAGGACCTTTATCTCCGCTTCAAAACACCGTCGGGTTGCTTCTATATCGCCGTTGAGGGTGACGACACCTCCCCGCCCGGTGTAGTACATCATCTTAAGGTGGATCGTTGATGGCACTGCAGTGAGGTCCGCCAAGGTCGTCCTGCCTAAGATGCAGTTGTACAGTGATGGGAACTCGACGACCAAGAAGCAGATGTTGATCTTCCTGGCCGTTTCATTTGTCCTAAAGACGACCTTGAGTTCCACATACCCCTATGACCTCGTCGTTGTCCCTTTGAACCCTTGGAGGTCGGAAGCGACGTAAGGAGTCAGATTGGTCTCGTCGAGCTACAACATCGAGAACATGTGGGTGTACATGATATCCACCGAGCTCCCCCCATCAACCATGATGCGGTGGACGTCAAAATTCTCCATTTGTGCCCATATCAGTAGCGGAATGGTGGCGTTGGGGGCTCCCTCGGGTAGCTCTTCGAGGTAGTAAGTGATCGGGTTAGACATACTGTGGAACTTGTCGAGGGTACTCATCTTGTTGGAGCTCTTGCTCATCAGCTCGTCAAATTTCCTCTTCATAGACCCGATGAAGAGTTTGTTTAAGGCCCTGCCAGAGATAACCATCGCAGTGGGGAAGTATTCCCGTGGGCTGATGAGGCTTCTTGGTTCCTCGGGCAGCTTGAACCTGGCAGAGAAGTTGAGTTCTCTTAGAGAGAAAAAGTCTTCGGGCCGGGTTATATTGAGGGTCACCTGCAGTTCGACGTTATTAGCGAGCAGAGGCGCGTCTTCGACCCTTTTGGCCTCGTGGGCCTCTTGTCGAGCGGCTTCTCCTCCCCTGGTATACCTCTTCAAGTGCTTGTCCTTGATAAGTATCTCGATTGCATCTTTGAGATGGATGTGATCCTCAGTGACATGTCCGTGGTTGCGGTGGAAGCGGAAGTACTTGAGCTTGTCCACATTAGCTTAGGGAGGTACCTGTTTAGGGAAACTGACACCTCCTCTTACGAACTCTGAATTGATGCACTCGACCAGGATGTGCTCACGGGAAGCAAAGAGGGCAGTGTACTCAGTGAACCAGTATGCGGGGCCCCTCTATTCTCACAGTTCCCGAGGACGATCATCCCGTCATCGATCTACCCCGCGTCGAAGGGCTGATGCTTCTTCTTCCCGAGCGCCACAAACAGCTTTGTGATTCCGAGAGTCTCGAATGGAATTGACAGCTTCCGTCTCCTCGAATCGGATGTACGCTCGGACCTTTTCGAGGAGGCCTTGGAGGGTGGTTGGCCGGTGGATTGCTGTTAGATGCCCAATTGTGCTTATTGGAGCTATCAAATATGGACATCTTTCACTTCTTTTTATGCCGAAAACGTATTTATTAAGCCTTGCTTTTGTTAATGTGCATCATTGTGTCAAATGCTTTTGGTCCTTTTGATTTGTGTGTTATTGTGCAGGATTTAAGTGTGAAAGAGCATTATTTGAAGGCACAAGAAAAATGGCAAAGGAATCAAGCAAAGAGCAAAACAAAAATTGGTTCGCTCAAGCGAGCACTTGGAGAGTGAGTAGCGAGTGTTCGCTACAGCCTCACCTAGCGAGCACGTAGCGAACAGCTCCAGACTTGGGCAGAATGGTTTTCAACATCAATCTTGGTCAGCGAGCAAGTGGCGAAGAGGCTCGCTAGGCGAGCCCCCAGCGAGCACCTAGCGAAGCAAAACAGAATGTCCCAGGCACCCTTCGCTGGCTCATTCGCTGCAGCGAGCACCTAGCGAAGCAAAACAGAATGAAACTTGCAGACCTCGCTGGCAGGTTCGCTAGGCGAGGCTGTAGCGAGCGTTCGCCAGCAGCTAGCCTAGCGAGTGAGTAGCGAGCGTGCCCAGAACTGTCACTTACTATAAGTAGCTTGGGCCACTTTTTGGAGAATATCTTCTTTTTTCACTTTTACATTGTTTTGGTGTAAGAAAGGGTTTTGTGACCTAAAAACCTATTTTGGCTTATTTTTCTTCATCTCTTAACATAATCAAACAACAACAAGGTGGATCATCATCAAAGTTGGATCATTCGACTTGGATGTTCATCAACCGACTTTAAAACTTCTTTTGCAAGCTACCATGAGAATGGGTAGCTAAGTTCATTTTGTTGTCAAAGATAGATGTAGGTAATCATTGAACTTTGTATTTGTATGGATGATTTTCATTTGTAAACTATTGAATGATTAATGTATGGTGAAAACTTTGTTTTATTCATAATCTTTTGTGTTGGTTAATGATTGAGAAATATTTACCAACTCTTGACCTAGGTTTTCACCCATCTCTTTTCTTGAGCTAGAAATAGTCTTGGATGATTTTGTTCACTTAAAATGTTGAACTTTAAAGTTGTCATTTTGATAGATTGTGTGAGAGATCAACAATGGATTAAAATGATAAACTTCACAATATGAGTTAGAGATAATCATATTGAGAGGATATTGTGAATGCATTGATCATTTGAAAGAGTTTATTAAATGTTGATCGGAAGTATACATGCAAAGTGATTACCGAAACCTAACTTTGACAATCTTTATTCAAACCGTTAAAACCTAACTTTTATCGCATTTATTCCTTTCATGCAAAACACTTGTTACCTTAAACACAAACCCTTGGATACCATTAAACTATAAATTTAACAACTGTAGAACGGCGGCAAAATCTTATATTCCCTGTGGAGACGATAATACAAACCCGACACTTAACCACTGTTCTAACAAAATGGCGCCGTTGCCGGGGAATATAAATTGATATTGCTAGCATCACAATAGTTGCCGAATTTTTAGTTTTGAAATTTTTACTTGTGCTTGTAATTTGTTTGGTTAGTGTGCAACCCTTGTTTATGCGAGGACAGATTCCTGAGGACCAAATTCTTTTTTATCCTGAGATCGAAAGAACCGCAAGGAGACTGAACAGTAGAGCAAGACACAGGAGGCAACAAGCCAGGCAAAGACAAAATCAAGGAGAAAGTTCTTCGACTACCACATCACCACCACATTTCACACCAATCATGGCAGAACCACCACCCCTCCACCAGTTTCTACTCCATGCACAAACAGTCCCAGACATACAGCTCAGTTTGCACGTAATCTCCAAAATGGAAGACAAGCGGAGATGAAAATGGGAATACTAGCTCTTGTCTAGCAAAATCCTTTCACGAGATTAGACCATGAGGATCCGTTTACTCATTACAAAATTTTATGAGATTGCGGGCGCAACTGGAGCTACCGAAGCTGACGAAGAGTCATTGTTTAGGAGACTATTCCCTCATTCCTTAATAGGGAAAGCGAAGGAGTGGTATCTTGACCAATCGACAACAGTCATGACCGATTGGAATCTTTTAGAAGAAAAGTTTCTTGAACGGTTCTTTCCACATAACCGGTTCATGGAGGCTAAAACTGCAATTGCGGTATTTTCTCAAGGAGCTAGTGAATCACTCAATGAAGCTTGGGAGCGTTACAAATCTATGTTGAGAAAATGCAAGGGACATGGTTTCGATGAGCTCACTCAAATTCATATTTTCCGCAATGGACTCCTTTCGGTTCATAAGACCTTATTGGATGCTACGGCGGGAGGTTCTTTAATGTCAAAAAGCGCCGAAGATGCAACTGCGATCATTGATAAAATGGCACTTAATGATCACCAAGGGAACCACAACTGAGGGGTAGCTCAAAGAAAGCCGGGTGTTCTTGAGTTAGAAACAAATGATGCTATACTTGCGCAAAACAAGCTCATCTCACAACAAGTGGAACTTTTAACTCAACAAATCAAGGAGCTAAAAGAACCGTCAACAGCTAAACAAATAGCTTGTTGCGAGCTTTGTAAAGGCGAACATGATACTGGATTTTGTCCGCCTCCCGGATTCGAAGAAGTGAACTACATGGCTAACCAGAGAGATTACCAACAAAGGCAACCACAACAACAACCATACCATCATCCTCAACAACAGCAACAACAAAACTATCAAGGATACCAACCTAGAGGTAACTACCACAATAACCAAGGTTATGGGGGAGGAAACTCCAACCGTCAAAATCCGTATGTACCTCAACAACCGCCGGTTGCGACTTCTAAGCTAGAAGATACATTGACGCAATTCATGCAAATGTCTATGGCAAACCAAAAAAGTAATGATGCGGCTATAAAAAATCTTGAGACTCAAGTTGGTCAACTCGCTAAGCAATTAGCGGAACAACAAGCCGGACCATCTTTCTCAGCAAATACGCAAACAAATCCGAAGGAGCATTGTAAGGCTATAAGGACGAGAAGTGTGAGGGAATTGATTGACGAGAGTGAAAAAAAAGAGGTAGAGAAAAAAATTGATGATAAACTTGATGGTGAAGTTGGTGAATGGAATGAGGAGGAAGTAGAAAATAAAGAAAAACATGGTGAAGTTGAAAAAGACATAGTGGTTGGAGTTGAAAATAAAAAAAAATGGTGAAGTTGAAAATAATGAAAATGATAAAGAAAAAGTGGATGAAGTAAAAAAGAAAAGAGAAAGGAACCCAAGAGCATCTAGAAGCAAGGAGATGGTGAGCACCACTCCGGTTCAAAATTTGCCTTACCCGCACGCTCCATCTAGGAGAGAAAATGAACGGCATTACGCACGGTTCATGGACATTTTTAAACAATTACAAATCAATATTCCGTTCGCCGAAGCTTTGGAACAAATGCCGAAGTATGCCAAATTCATGAAGGACATACTTACAAAGAAGCGGAGGTACACGGAACCGAAAACAATAGTACTCGACGCAAGTTGTAGCGCTATCATCCAACGTACTCTACCAAGAAAGGAAGTTGATCCGGGGAGAGTTACATTGCCGGTTACCATTGGTGACCTTTTTCCTGGAAAAGGATTGATTGATTTGGGGTCGAGCATAAATCTTATCCCATTGTCTATCGTGAAAAAGCTTGGCAACATTGAGATTAAGTCCATCCAAATGACGTTACAATTAGCCGATAAGTCTACTACTCATCCTCATGGAGTAGCTCAAGACGTGTTGGTTAAAGTGGACAAGTTTTTCTTCCCGGTGGATTTTATTGTGATTGATATGGAGGAAGATGATGATGCGCCTTTGATTCTTGGAAGGCCTTTCATGAAAACTGCTCGAATGATGATTGATGTGGATGACGGTTTGATGAAGGTAAGAGTTCAAAACGAAGAGGTCACTTTTGACCTTTTTGAAGCAATGAAGCATTCAAAGGACAAGCATGATAGTTTCCGAGTTGACGTAATTGAGGAAGCTTCCTTTGAAGTTGCAAAGCATGTTAACGACATCACCCCCATAGAGCTAGCCCTTAATAACTCCTTTGAAGTTTTCACTCTTGAAGAAGAGGAAGCTCTAGATGAATGCTTGAGAGAGCTTGATAGTCTTAAGGATTTGCAACCGTGGGAAGTAGAGGAAGAAGTCTTAAAAAAAGAGGTCAATGAAGAAAAGCCAAGCATTGAATTAAAAGATTTACCCAATAATTTGAAATATGCATTTTTGGATGAAGCCGAGGAGAAGCCGGTTATCATTAGCAACCTCTTGTCAAAAAATGAAGAATCTCTTTTAATTGATGTGTTGAAGAAAAATCAAGAAGCAATGGGATGGACTCTTTCCGATCTAAAAGGAATTAGTCCTTCTTATTGTATGCACAAGATCTTAATGGAGGAGGATTTCAAGTCGGTAGCTCAACCGCAACGCCGTTTGTATCCAACAATGAAAGAGGTTGTGAGAAAAGAAGTTGTAAAACTTTTGGATGCGGGAATGATCTACCCTATCTCGGATAGCCCTTGGGTAAGTTCGGTGCATGTGGTTCCTAAGAAGGGGGGCATTACTGTTATTCGCAATGAGAACAATGAGTTAATTCCTACTAAGGTAGCATCGGGGTGGAGGATGTGCATAGACTATAGGCGGTTAAATACCGCAACTCGGAAGGACCATTTCCCACTTCCGTTCATGGATCAAATGCTTGAAAGACTCTTGGGACAAGAATTTTATTGTTTTCTTGATGGCTATTCCGGGTACAACCAAATTGCGGTTGACCCGGCCGATCACGAAAAGACGGCTTTTACATGTCCATTTGGAATCTTCGCTTACCGCAAAATGCCCTTTGGGTTATGTAATGCGCCGACAACTTTCCAAAGGTGTATGCAAGCCATTTTTGCCGACCTTATAGAGAAAACAATGGAGGTTTTTATGGATGACTTTTCGGTGTTTGGGGGATCTTTTGGTTTATGTTTGGAAAATTTGACGACGGTACTTGAAAGGTGTGTGAAAACAAACTTGGTGTTGAATTGGGAGAAATGCCACTTTATGGTGACAGAGGGGATTGTTCTCAGCCACAAGGTCTCGTCAAAAGGACTCGAAGTGGATCGTGCTAAAGTTGACGTGATAGAGAAGTTGCCTCCTCCGGCGAACTTAAAGGGAATCAGAAGTTTTCTTGGGCATGCCGGTTTCTACCGGCGATTCATCAAAGACTTCTCAAAGGTGGCTAGACCTTTGAGTAATTTGCTTGCCAAAGATCAGGTATTTCTCCTAACTGATGATTGTTTAAAAGCTTTTGAGACATTGAAAGAGAAGTTGGTCACCGCTCCTATCATAGTCGCTCCAAATTGGAATTTGAATTTTGAGCTAATGTGTGATGCGAGTGACTATGCAATTGGAGCGGTGCTTGGCCAACGAAAAGAAATTTTTTTTCATACCATACACTATGCGAGCAAAGTCCTTAATGAGGCACAAGTTAATTATGCCACTACTGAAAAAGAATTGCTCGCAATAGTGTATGCACTTGAGAAATTTTGTTCATATCTCATTGGCTCAAAAGTTATTGTCTACACCGACCATGCGCCGATTAAATATTTGCTAACCAAGCCGGATTCTAAGCAAAGGCTTATTCGGTGGATCCTTTTGTTGCAAGAATTCGATGTTGAGATTAAAGACAAAAAAGGATCCCAAAATGTGGTAGCAGATCATTTATCTCGCCTTGTCAATGATGAGGTGACCGCCTTAGAAAAAGATATCTGAGAAGAGTTTCCTGATGAAAAGCTTTTTAAAGTGCAAGTGAGGCCGTGGTTTACGGATTTTGCAAACCACAAGGCGAGCGGTTTTGTGCCGCACGACCTAACTCCTAATCAAAAGAGGAAATTCATCTCGGATGCCAAATACTATGTGTGGGATGATCCTTATTTATTTAAGCTGGGCGGTGATAATTTATTGAGAAGATGTGTTACGGGCGATGAGGCCCAAAGTATTTTATGGCACTGTCACAACTCGCCTTATGGTGGTCATTTCAATGGGGCTAGAACGGCGAATAAAGTCCTTCAATCGGGATTTTATTGGCCTTCTATTTTTAAAGATGCAAATGCCCATGCGCAAAATTGTGACAGTTGTCAAAGGAGTGGTGGAATAGGAAAGAGAGACGAAATGCCTCTTCAAAATATTCAAGAGGTAGAATTATTTGATTGTTGGGGCATTGACTTTGTCGGACCATTTCCACCGTCTTTTCGAAATGAGTATTTGTTGGTAGCGGTTGACTATGTGTCGAAGTGGGTTGAGGCGATTGCCTCACCAAGAGCGGATGCTAAAACGCTAATAAGCTTTTTAAAAAGAAATAATTTTTCCCGTTTTGGAACCCCTCGAGTGTTGATTAGTGACGGAGGTTCACACTTTTGCAATGCGCCGCTTGAAAAAGTTTTGCAACATTATGGTGTAACACATAAAGTGACCACTCCGTACCACCCACAGGCGAATGGTCAAGCCGAGGTCTCGAATAGAGAGATCAAAAGGATTTTGGAAAAAATTGTGTCTAGCTTGAGGAAGGATTGGTCTCAAAATTTAGACGAAGCTTTATGGGCATATCGCACGGCCTATAAAGCTCCGATTGGGCTAACTCCATTCCAATTGGTTTTTGGTAAAACTTGCCATTTACCGGTTGAGATGGAGCATAAGGCCTTGTGGGCGTTAAAATTTTTAAACTTTGATCAAGAGTTAGCCGGTGACAAGAGAAAAGTGCAACTTCTTGAGTTGGAAGAAATGCGCAATGCCGCATACCACTCAAGTTGGTTGTACAAGGAAAAAGTGAAGGAGTACCACGACAAAAAGCTCTGCAAGAAAGAATTTGCGTCGGGGCAGCTTGTGCTTTTGTTTAACTCCAGGTTGAGGTTATTCCCTGGAAAATTAAAATCCAAGTGGTCTGGTCCGTTCCGCGTCAAAGAAGTGAAATCTTTCGGAGTTGTGGTAATTGAGGACATGGATGGGAAAGACAACTGGACTGTGAATGGTCAACGCCTAAAGATTTACCTCGGCGGGCATGTGCACCAAGGAAACTGTGCGATTCTCCTTGATGTTCCAGCTTGAACATCATGGACCGTCGAGCTTATCCGACGTTAAACAAGCGCTAGTTGAGAGGCACCTCAACATTGTAAGTTTTTTTTATGTTTTCTAATATGTTATGTGGGGACTGATATTGATTTATGCTTGAATAGGGAGTTGCCTGCTGTGCTGTATTTTTCCAAATTCTGTCATGCTCGCTAGCTTCTCGCTAGGCGAGCACACAGCAAGCGTTCGCTAGCTTCTCGCTAGGCGAACCTCGCGAACCAGGAAATTCTGGTTTAAGTGGTGGGCCACTTATTGGGCCCAAAAGTTTGTTAGTTTGTTTTTATTTTGTTTCCCCCGTCCCTTACTCACTCTCACTCTCATTTGCACTCACTTTTACTCTCACATATTCTATTCTTTGCTCTACTCTTGTTCCTAATCACTTGAAAACCTAATTGTGCTTCAGATTATCTACACTACTGCACCAGGTTTGACTTGTTCCTCATCTCTTTGCTTTCTCTGTTTTTATATTGTTGAATTGAGGGATTTAGGTTATACTGTGCATGTTAGGGTTTGAGAGATTTTGAGTTGCATGTGGATTTAGAAAAAACCTTAGCATAGTAAACGTATGGTATCTGGTGTTTAGATTGTTGCAATTTCCGTTAGTGGTTTCTGATACCAGCAGTCGCTGTTCTGCAAATTTCGCAGCCTTCGCTAGCAGTTCGCTAGGCGAGCTCGCAACGAGCATTCGCTGGCATCTCGCTAAGCGAAGCCGTAGCGAACGTAGCAGACTCTGTTTTGTTTATTCTATGTTGCTTGCTAACGTTTTACTATGTTGTTGTTTCTCTGATGTTATGAATGCAGATGGCCTCAGGTAATTTCGGAAAAAAGCGAAAGGTGGGATCCACCTCTAGGAAGGTTCCTATCCAGTTCGACACGGACAAATTTGTGGGGGCAAAGCAAGCTGCCCGTTACCAGGCGTTGCAAAAGCGAAAGATTTTGCCGGAGAGAAGGTTCGTGATTGACTCTGAGGGAGAATACCGCAACTTTGCAGGGTTAATTGATACAAAAAAATGGGGCATGTTGACGTCCCCTATGGAGAGCTACAGTTTGGAGGTGGTGCGCGAGTTTTATGCGAACGCGCTGCCTGACGATGATGAACCGTTCACCTGGTCTTCAAGGGTGTTCGGCCGTCAGATAGCTTTTGACAGGAACGCCATCAACCGTATTCTTGGAGAACCCTTCCACTTGGGTCCTAATGAACTGGATATGTATTCAAGGACTCTGAGGTTGCATCTGAAGATTGATGAGATGTCATCTGCTCTCTTACTGCAAGGCAGAACTGTTGAGAGGAATCACTCAGGTGAAGCTATTAGGTTTAAAAGGGAAGACATGACACCTATGGCTCAATTGATTTTGATGTTGGTTCTGTCCAACATTAAGCCGAAGTCGCACACGTCCACCGTGCCGATCCCAGTGGCACGGCTTGTTCACGCTATTTTAACTAATGTGCAAATTGATGTGGCTGGTCTTATTGCAGGTGAATTGAAGTCTGTCATTGAAAGCGGGCTTAAGTCGGGGGCGCGGGCTAATTGCCCCCTGGCTTTTCCCTGCCTCATTATGGCATTATGTACACAAACCAGGCTGAAGCTTCCCTCCAGAAGTTTGGTCAAGATACCAGCTGCAATTGATGATAGCTACTTGAATAAGTACTGTAGGCCAAGAGTTGATAGGAGTGGTTCATCTGCTGATGGTGACAGGACTACTGATGGTTCTGGTGGTTCATCTCGAGGGTTTGATCCCTTCCAGCGAGCAGTATGCAACTACAATTGGGATTGGATGGACACGACTCAGCGCGCAATGGTGGACTTACATGATTCGATGCAGGTCTTGCAGATGCATAACCGTGATCCTGCTTCAGACCAGTCTATTATGACGCGTGAGCAGTTCATGCAGCACGCGAGCTGGCCTGGGGACAGGCCTGTTTTCTCTGAGGGGGCAGGTGCGGATGCTACAGATGATGATGATGAAGAGGTTGAGGGTGAAGAAGATTTTGATGAGGAGGGAACTTCGGAGTATGAGTCTGAGGACGGAGAGGAGTGATGTGATTTGTTTCTGTTTTCAGTTTTAGTGTGTTTTGATTTGTACTTGTACTATTGGGGTGTTTTGTCCCCCACGCACATTTTTATTTCTTTAATTTCTTTAATTTCAGTACTTTTGATTTTCAATTATTTTGGTTCAATAATTTTTTGTGATTGATTTTTGTCCAAACCTTCTAGATTGGTTGCTCTCTTGAAAGAAGTATCCAATGAAGGTGCATCCGAGCTTGGATGGCGATGATAAAATTAAATAAGTGATGAAAGCTAAGGTACATTGTTACCTTCGGTTAGAACTGTATAATTCTTGCGGAACTTTCACTTCCTTTTGTGATAAAATATTTTCCGATTGCAACTTAATTGATTGAATGATTCACTTAGGACTTTTAAACCACCAATTGTGAAGAAACCTCCATTATGTACTTAAATGCTGGATTCTGATAAATTGTGTTGATTCATTTTATTCATGCGTTGTCTTTTATTATTATGAATTGTGGAAGTAGTTGAAATGATCAAGGCACTTGTTTCTCTCGAGCATAACCATTTCCAAAGATAAAGATACTCGTGAGCAGAGAGAGTATTTGTAACCCAATTTTGAGCCTAAAACAGTTGAATCCTTGCTTGGAATAAAACGAGTGTCAAAAATCTTTTTCTTGAAACCTTGGAAATTTGGATTAATTGTTCTTCTGATGCAAAAAGAAAAAGAAAAGGGCATTCATTTAGGGGAAAAGAAAAGACAAGTTGGGGAGAACAAATTTGTAAAGAGTAATTGGTCACAATTCTTGTTAAACTAGCAAGCATATATCTAAAAAAAAAAGAGAAGAAGAGAAACACTCATTTTTGTGAATATGGTGTAGAAAAACAAGAAAACAAATGCTTGCTTGGTAGAAAAAGTTTGAAAAACAAAAGGGAGTTGTGAAGGGTTCAAATAAGGAATTGGTGGAACAAAGTTGAAGAGGTGTAAATAATTGTATAGTGAATGTCTCTTTTGCATCGGAAACTTCGTTCAATGGCCTTAGATATGTCCCTTGTTTGTTAACCCGACCAAGCTATAACCGGAAAAGACCTTAGTGATCTTCGTGCTTCCACAGTTTCATGTAGAATTGTTAGACATTGTATGAATAGAGTTGATTTTGACATTGTTTATTGGAGAGTGAAAATTCCCCCGCGCTTTCATGTGCGACATTTTCTTCAATCCTTTTTCGAAGAGGAGAGTTAGGGTGATTCGTTCATGATATCATTGTTGTGATTTGATGAATGTTTAGTATTGCTTAAAAGTTTTAGTTCTGGAGCATTGTTTTGTTTTTAACCGTTGGAAACATGTGTCTGGTCAAGTCACTTGCAATTTGAGCCATATGATCCGATCTCGGAAAAACCTGACTCTTTAAGCAAATCTTCTTGGTTACTCGAGAGGCATACTTTGCTTGAGGGCAAGCATGATTCTAGTTGGGGAGAGTTGTTAGATGCCCAATTGTGCTTATTGGAGCTATCGAATATGGACATCTTTCACTTCTTTTTATGCCGAAAATGTATTTATTAAGCCTTGCTTTTGTTAATGTGCATCATTGTGTCAAATGCTTTTGGTCCTTTTGATTTGTGTGTTATTGTGCAGGATTTAAGTGTGAAAGAGCATTATTTGAAGGCACAAGAAAAATGGAAAAGGAATCAAGCAAAGAGCAAAACAAAAGTTGGTTCGCTCAAGCGAGCACTTGGAGAGTGAGTAGCGAGTGTTCGCTACAGCCTCGCCTAGCGAGCACGTAGCGAACAACTCCAGACTTGGGCAGAATGGTTTTCAACATCAATCTTGGTCAGCGAGCAAGTGGCGAAGAGGCTCGCTAGGCGAGCCCCCAGCGAGCACCTAGCGAAGCAAAACAGAATGTCCCAGGCACCCTTCGCTGGCTCATTCGCTGCAGCGAGCACCTAGCGAAGCAAAACAGAATGAAACTTGCAGACCTCGCTAGCAGGTTCGCTAGGCGAGGCTGTAGCGAGCGTTCGCCAGCAGCTCGCCTAGCGAGTGAGTAGCGAGCGTGCCCAGAACTGTCACTTACTATAAGTAGCTTGGGCCACTTTTTGGAGAATATCTTCTTTTTTCACTTTTACATTGTTTTGGTGTAAGAAAGGGTTTTGTGACCTAAAAACCTATTTTTGCTTATTTTTCTTCATCTCTTAACATAATCAAACAACAACAAGGTGGATCATCATCAAAGTTGGATCATTCGACTTGGATGTTCATCAACCGACTTTAAAACTTCTTTTGCAAGCTACCATGAGAATGGGTAGCTAAGTTCATCTTGTTGTCAAAGATAGATGTAGGTAATCATTGAACTTTGTATTTGTATGGATGATTTTCATTTGTAAACTATTGAATGATTAATGTATGGTGAAAACTTTGTTTTATTCATAATCTTTTGTGTTGGTTAATGATTGAGAAATATTTACCAACTCTTGACCTAGGTTTTCACCCATCTCTTTTCTTTGAGCTAGAAATAGTCTTGGATGATTTTGTTCACTTAAAATGTTGAACTTTAAAGTTGTCATTTTGATAGATTGTGTGAGAGATCAACAATGGATTAAAATGATAAACTTCACAATATGAGTTAGACATAATCATATTGAGAGGATATTGTGAATGCATTGATCATTTGAAAGAGTTTATTAAATGTTGATCGGAAGTATACATGCAAAGTGATTACCGAAACCTAACTTTGACAATCTTTATTCAAACCGTTAAAACCTAACTTTTATCGCATTTATTCCTTTCATGCAAAACACTTGTTAACTTAAACACAAACCCTTGGATACCATTAAACTATAAATTTAACAACTGTAGAGCGGCGGCAAAATCTTATATTCCCTGTGGAGACGATAATACAAACCCGACACTTAACCACTATTCTAACAATTGCCACGACCTCGGCAAACTTGGAGCCGTGGCGCAGCCTTTGCTCCATGAGATATCGCTTTATCTTGTTGGAAGTAGTTACCTGGAATGCCTCCATGGTGAACCTCTCGATATAGTTCCTAAGATATTCGTCCCTGGCTTGGATGATCGCACCTAGGGATGCTTTCGTCTTTGGATGGCGCCGAGATACTTTGAAGTATTGTGAGAAACGATCTTTCAGCACTCTTCACGAGGTGATGGATTCGGGCTCCGGGCTCTTGTACCATGCCATGGCTCCCTTTCTCAGAGTTGTCGGGAAGAGCCTGCATTTGATGGCTCCTCAGATGTTCCGGTATTCGAGCATGGCTTCGATGTCCTCGAGATGGTCATCTGAGTTTGTCGTGCCATCATAAGTGGAGATGGCGGGATATTTCTCCATCTCGTGGGGGATGTAACACCCATTTTAATTATTTAGTCATTTTATTATTATTTTAAATATTATATGTTGGTGTACCCTTTGGTGGGGGTGTATTTGGTGATATTTGGTGGGTGTCCCTAATGTGGGAGGATTATTGGTGGTGTTTTGGTGAATATAATAATATAGTGTATAATATTAATATTGGTGGGAATATTATTATTATTATTATATTTATTATAGTTACTATTGTTATTAATACTATTATTATTTTGGTGAGATAATATTATTATTATTATTATTATTATTATTTTATTAAGTTATTATTATTATTATTATTATTATTAAGTTATTATTATTATTGGGATTAGAGAATTAAAATAGAGAATGTGAGGGGTTAGTAGTTTTTACGATACATTGTGAGAAGTTAGAGAAAGTGGAAAAAGAACGATAGAAAGGAGAGAAGTGAGAAGAACGGAAAAGGGAGCGAAGAACGAAGGAACGGGGGAAAATCAGAATTGGCCAAACCTTGGAGGGTTCTTTCATCGATCAACCGATTAACAAGGTAAGGGGGGAGAAACCTGATTGGGAATGGTTCATACATGTATAGGGTAGTGGGGAGTCCTTAACCCCGTAGGAGATTGATCGATATATGATATTACATATTGATATGTTGTGATTGTTGACTATTGCTGATAATTGGATGTTGATTGTTGATGAATTGTGGTTTTTGGTTAATTTGGCGGATAGGTTGGGTTTACGGGTTTTAGGGAAAATTCTGTGTGACCTTTTGGGATATCGATAGAATGCCTAAGAGTTGAATTGGGAATGTAGTCTAGAAACCGATAAGTTATGATATCTATGTTGTTAGTACTGATGTTAAGAGGTGAATTGGAAGTAAGAAGTTTAACCCATTTGGCTTCGAAAGCACTCTGCAGAACTGTGAGAAATTGGTGAAATCGCAGCATTCGCTAGGCTTCGCCTGGCGAGTGTTGGCGAAGCTTCGCCTGGCGAGTGGAGGCGAGTGTTCGCCTGGCGAGCTGAGGCGAGTGGCAGCGAATAATTCAGAATTAAGTCCCAGACCTAAAGGGTAGGAACTTCCCCTGGCGAATGCCAACGAAGGTTCGCCTGGAGAGTGAATGCTTCGCCTGGAGAATGCACGATAGTTGGAAAGGGGGCTTCGCCAGCAGGTTCGCCTGGCGAATGCCAGCGAAGGTTCGCCCCGGTTCGCCTGGCGAATGCCAGCGAACGTCGCAGAACCAGAATGTGATTTTTGTGATGTTTTGGCCTTGATGCACTATAAGGTTGGTGAGTGTGGGATTTAACTTGCGTACTGGTGATAGTACGTGTTTCCCTTGATATTGTCGGTGGACAATTAGTTGAGGTATATGTATGTAGTGATCATTAGGATCGTGTACCCCCGAGTGGTGGGATATGTTTATATCTTGGTGTTAAAGTATGAACTTGTTTACTATCTGGTTGATTTATATGGTGTTGGTGTATGTTATATCTGTACATATATGCACTGATGTATGATGATATGATCAGGAGGATCGTGTGCACGTTGAGTGCCTAAATATATTAGTTATGCATTGGTGTGTGCATATCATGGTGTTTTGGTGGGATGAATCATGTCTCAGGAGGAGCGTAAGTGATTCATCCGTACTCCTTTGTGGAGAATGGTGGGGGATAGATCATGTCTCAGGAGGAGTGTAAGTGATCTATCCAGGTTTGATTGAATGAACCAACGAGTCGGTACCGCATGCATGGTGTTGAGTTGCATTTTGCATTATAATATGTTATATTGTAATTTGAACAGTAGGTTCGTCATATGGTGTTGTTAGGGGTGAATCTTGGTGTGTTGGTGTGTTGTACTACCTTATTTACATGTATTACATTACCATTATATTTTTGATCATGTTTTCTCACCCCTTTGTTGTTGTTGTGGTCTGTGCTTCTTCGGAAGTACAGATAATCCAGGTGCTTAACTAGCTTGGATATTGGTGTGATTGTCGAGTCTAGGATGCTCTGATACGTAGCACGAGACTTGGGCATTTTTATTTGTTTTATCTTGAACTCATATTTTATTTCCCTGTGAACGTATCAAAATTTTATTGAATTTTATTATTTAACATTCCGCTGTATTTGGAGAAAAAACCTTTTTATAAGGAAACATTGTTTTCATGTGATATCCCACTTTGGAAATTGGAACTCTGATTTTGTTTATTTATAATGTTTATTAATTTAATTGATTTTGGGAAGTGGGGTGTTACAATTGGTATCAGAGTAGGTCGGTCCGTCCGGCCAGTGTTGTTGAGTCGAGTTGAGTCTGTCCTTTATGATGTAGTTGAATATCTTTTAACCTGGTGTTGTTCTTTTTGAGAAGTATGGCAGGAAGGAACGATGCTGCATTGGCTGCTGCTATGCAAGCAATGGCGCAGGCGGTTGCTAATCAGAATCAAACTGCAGATGCCCAATTCAGGAGTTTGGCGCAGTTTCGGAGCAACAAGCCGCCAACATTTGAAGGAGGAATTTTGGACCCTGAAGTTGCTCAGAAGTGGCTGAAGGCAATTGAAAAGATCTTCAGGACTATGGAATGTAGCGATGAACAAAAGGTGAGGTTTGGTACTCATATGCTGGAGGGTGAAGCTGAAGCCTGGTGGGACAATAGTCGCCAAAGGTTGGAAGCTGCTGGAACTACCATTACTTGGGAGGTGGTTCGGAAATGTTTTCGGGAGAAGTATTTCCCGGAAGATATCCGAAGCGCTAAGGAAATTGAATTCTTAGAGCTGAAACAGGGTAGCATGACTGTAGCAGAATATGCTGCCAAGTTTGAGGAGCTGGTGCAGTATTGTCCCCACTATAATGTGGAAGGGGCAATGACCTCTAAGTGCTTAAAGTTTGAGAATGGACTGCGTCCAGAGATTAAGTTGGGGATTGCTTATCAGAAGATCAGGAGCTATCCTGAGCTGGTAGGCAGGAGCAGAATCTATGATAATGATAACCGAGCAAGGATTGCGCATTACAAAGCTGTTAATGACCGTAAGGGTAAGCAGAGGTTTAGTGGTACTCCTTATAGTGTTGCTGCTGATAAGGGAAAATGTAAAGCTGTTGTTGATAAGAAGCCTAGAGATGGGAGAGCATCTGCTGAAGGGAAATGTTTTCGGTGCGGTGGTATGGGACACCGTGCTAATGATTGTCCTAATGAGGCCAAGAAATGTTTTAAGTGTGGGAAACTAGGTCATGTGATAGCTGATTGCAGAGCAACTATGCCGACCTGTTATAACTGTGGTGAGAAGGGTCATATCAGTACACATTGTGAGAAGCCGAAAAAGCCTCAAACGTCTCCGGCTGGTGGAAAAGTGTTTGCCTTGGCAGGAACTCAAGCTGCCAGTGATGAGCGTGTGATCAAAGGTACTTGTATTATCAATAATATTCCTTTGATTGCTATTATTGATACGGGTGCAACGCACTCGTTTATTTCTGTAGATTGTGTGGAGAGGATAGGTTTGGTGTCGTCCACTCTGGAGATACAGATGACTATTGAGACACCCTCTATAGGTTCAGTGACTACTTCTTTGGTATGCCTGAAGTGTCCGCTGACTATTTTCGGTAGAGAATTTGGAGTGGATCTGATTTGTCTACCACTTGGTAAGTTGGATGTTATTCTGGGTATGAACTGGTTAGAGTTCAACCGAGTCTACATCGATTGTTTTCGGAAGGAATTGTTGTTCCTGACCCCTGAAGAGGAAGTTGTGGCAAGTTCTTTGTCTAATAAAGAATTGAGGGCCTTGTTGGAAGATGAAACTAGAGTGTTTGCTTTATTTGCAACTTTATCGATGGATAACAAAGTGCCAATGGAGGAATTAGCAGTGGTGAATGAATTTCCAGAAGTGTTTCCTGACGACATTACGGAATTGCCTCCGACGCGAGTAGTAGAATTTGGTATTGATCTTGTTCCTGGTACGAGACCTATTTCTATGGCGCCGTACAGGATGTCTGCAGTGGAATTGGCTGAGTTGAAGTCTCAGATTGGAGAATTGTTGGATAGAAAGTTTATTAGACCAAGTGTATCGCCGTGGGGAGCTCCAGTGTTGTTGGTGAAGAAGAAGGATGGTAGTATGCGTCTGTGCATCGATTACCGTCAATTGAATAAAGTGACTATTAAGAATAAGTATCCTTTACCTAGGATTGATGATTTGATGGACCAGCTGGTGGGAGCTCGTGTATTTAGTAAGATCGACTTAAGATCGGGTTATCATCAGATGAGAGTAAAAGAAGGTGATATTCAGAAGACTGCCTTTAGGACTCGATATGGACATTACGAATATGCTGTAATGCCGTTTGGAGTGACTAATGCACCGGGAGTATTTATGGAGTATATGAACAGAATTTTCCATTCTTACTTGGATCAGTTCATTGTAGTGTTTATTGATGATATATTAATTTATTCTAAATCTGATGAAGAGCATGCAGGACATCTGAGAATTGCCTTGCAAGTGTTGAAGGAAAATAAATTATTTGCTAAACTGTTAAAGTGTGACTTTTGGTTGAAGAAAGTAAGTTTCTTGGGGCATGTAATATCTGAAGATGGAATAGCGGTGGATCCGTCAAAGTAAGTGCAGTATTGCAGTGGGAACTGCCGAAGACAGCGACAGAGATTAGAAGCTTTTTGGGGTTAGCCGGTTATTACCGCAGGTTTATTGAAGGGTTCTCTAATTTGGCGTTACCATTAACTCAGTTGACGAGAAAGAACCAAGTTTTTGTATGGGATGCTGCTTGTGAAGAAAGTTTTGAAGAGTTGAAAAAGAGATTGACTACGGCACCAGTGTTAGTGTTTCCGACTCCGAGTGAACCGTTTGTGGTGTACTGTGATGCGTCTAAGATGGGATTAGGCAGGGTTCTGATGCAGAATGGTAAAGTAGTAGCATATGCATCGCGGCAATTGAGAGTGCATGAGCGAAATTATCCGACTCATGATCTTGAATTAGCTGCGGTTGTTTTTGTGTTGAAAATTTGGAGACACTATTTATATGGTTCAAGATTTGAAGTGTTTAGTGATCATAAGAGTCTGAGATACCTGTTTGATCAGAAAGAGCTGAATATGAGGCAGAGAAGATGGTTGGAATTTTTGAAGGATTATGACTTCAGTTTGAGTTATCATCCAGGAAAGGCCAATGTAGTGGCAGATGCTTTGAGTAGGAAAGCAATTCATATGGCAGCTCTGATGGTGAAAGAAATTGAGTTAATTGAACAGTTTAGAGATTTGAGCATGGTTTGTGAGACTACTGCAGATAGTGTAATGTTGGGTATGTTGCAGGTAAATAATGACTTCTTGGATATGATTAGAGAAAATCAGAAGTTGGATGTGAAATTGGTAGATTTGATGCCTGGAGTAGGGAGTGACTCCGATAGTGACTTTAAATTGGATAGTACAGGTGTGTTGAGATTTAGAGGCAGGATTTGTGTACCAGATGATGAAGAATTGAAAAAGTCAATTTTGAGCGAAGGACATCGTAGTAGCCTGAGTATTCATCCGGGAGCTACGAAAATGTATCATGATTTGAAGAAATTATTTTGGTGGTCTGGTATGAAAAGAGACATAGCTCAATTTGTGTATGCCTGTTTGACATGTCAGAAGTCGAAGGTGGAACACCAGAGACCTTCTGGATTTATGCAACCATTAGAGATTCCGGTTTGGAAATGGGATTGCATTACTATGGATTTTGTGACAGGTTTGCCGAATACGGCGAGAGGTTTTGATGCTATATGGGTGACTGTGGATCGATTGACGAAGTCTGCACACTTTGTGCCGCTCAATATTAGTTTTCCGTTAACGAAACTGGCGGATATTTACATTCGGGTAATTGTGAAGTTGCATGGTGTTCCGTCCAGTATTGTGTCGGATAGAGATCCACGGTTTACTTCGGAATTTTGGAAGAGCTTGCAGGAAGCTTTGGGAACTAAGTTGAAATTGAGTTCAGCTTATCATCCGCAAACTGATGGTCAGTCGGAGAGGACTATTCAGTCGCTTGAAGATTTGTTGAGAGCTTGTGTGTTAGAAAAGGGTGGTGCATGGGATACTCATTTACCATTGATTGAGTTCACGTACAATAACAGTTACCATTCTAGTATAGAAATGGCACCGTTTGAAGCTTTGTATGGGAGGAGGTGTAGGACTCCTCTGTGTTGGTATGAAACTGGTGAGAATATGGTGCTTGGGCCAGAAATTGTACAGCAGACTACTGAGACAATTCAAATGATTCGTGAGAAATTGAAAGTGTCTCAGAGTAGGCAGAAAAGCTATCATGATAATCGGAGGAAAGAGTTGGAATTCTGTGTAGGTGATCACGTATTCCTAAGAGTTAATCCGATGACTGGTGTGGGTCGTGCATTGAAGTCCAAGAAGCTGGATCCTAAGTTCAGTGGACCTTATGAGATTTTGCAGAGAATTGGTGATGTGGCTTATAGGGTGGCGTTGCCGCCTGAGTTGTCAAACTTACATGATGTGTTTCATGTGTCGCAATTGCGAAAGTATGTTTCTGATCCATCTCATGTGATTCAGAGAGATGATGTTCAGATTCGGGAGAATCTTACTGTTGAGACGATGCCGTTGAGGATCAAGGACCGTAAGATGAAACAACTCCGAGGGAAAGAGATACCTTTGGTGAAGGTAGTTTGGGGAGGTGCTGCAGGAGGCAGTGTGACCTGGGAGTTGGAAAGAAGGATGCGAGAAGCGTATCCAGAGCTATTTCCATCAGGTAATTTTCGAGGACGAAAATAATTAAAGTGGGGGAGAGTTGTAACACCCATTTTAATTATTTAGTCATTTTATTATTATTTTAAATATTATATGTTGGTGTACCCTTTGGTGGGGGTGTATTTGGTGATGTTTGGTGGATGTCCCTAATGTGGGAGGATTATTGGTGGTGTTTTGGTGAATATAATAATATAGTGTATAATATTAATATTGGTGGGAATATTATTATTATTATTATATTTATTATAATTACTATTGTGATTAATACTATTATTATTTTGGTGAGATATTATTATTATTATTATTATTATTATTATTTTATTAAGTTATTATTATTATTATTATTAAGTTATTATTATTATTGGGATTAGAGAATTAAAATAGAGAATGTGAGGGGTTAGTAGTTTTTACGATACATTGTGAGAAGTTAGAGAAAGTGGAAAAAGAATGATAGAAAGGAGAGAAGTAAGAAGAACGAAAAAGGGAGCGAAGAACGAAGGAACGGGGGAAAATCAGAATTGGCCAAACCTTGGAGGGTTCTTTCATCGATCAACCGATTAACAAGGTAAGGGGGAGAAACCTGATTGGGAATGGTTCATACATGTATAGGGTAGTGGGGAGTCCTTAACCCCGTAGGAGATTGATCGATATATGATATTACATATTGATATGTTGTGATTGTTGACTATTGCTGATAATTGGATGTTGATTGTTAATGAATTGTGGTTTTTGGTTAATTTGGCGGATAGGTTGGGTTTACGGGTTTTAGGGAAAATTCTGTGTGACCTTTTGGGATATCGATAAAATGCCTAAGAGTTGAATTGGGAATGTAGTCTAGAAACCGATAAGTTATGATATCTATGTTGTTAGTACTGATGTTAAGAGGTGAATTGGAAGTAGGAAGTTTAACCCATTTGGCTTAGAAAGCACTCTGCAGAACTGTGAGAAATTGGTGAAATCGCAGCATTCGCTGGGCTTCGCCTGGCGAGTGGAGGCGAGTGTTCGCCTGGCGAGCTGAGGCGAGTGGCAGCGAATAATTCAGAATTAAGTCCCAGACCTAAAGGGTAGGAACTTCGCCTGGCGAATGCCAACGAAGGTTCGCCTGGCGAGTGAATGCTTCGCCTGGCGAATGCATGATAGTTGGAAAGGGGGCTTCGCCAGCAGGTTCGCCTGGCGAATGCTAGCGAAGGTTCGCCCCGGTTCGCCTGGAGAATGCCAACGAACGTCGCAGAACCAGAATGTGATTTTTGTGATGTTTTGGCCTTGATGCACTGTAAGGTTGGTGAGTGTGGGATTTAACTTGCGTATTGGTGATAGTACGTGTTTCCCTTGATATTGTCGGTGGACAATTAGTTGAGGTATATGTATGTAGTGATCAGTAGGATCGTTTACCCCCGAGTGGTGGGATATGTTTATATCTTGGTGTTAAAGTATGAACTTGTTTACTATCTGGTTGATTTATATGGTGTTGGTGTATGTTATATCTGTACATATATGCACTGATGTATAATTATATGATCAGGAGGATCCTGTGCACGTTGAGTGCCTAAATATATTAGTTATGCATTGGTGTGTGCATATCATGGTGTTTTGGTGGGATGAATCATGTCTCAGGAGGAGCGTAAGTGATTCATCCGTACTCCTTTGTGGAGAATGGTGGGGGATAGATCATGTCTCAGGAGGAGCGTAAGTGATCTATCCAGGTTCGATTGAATGAACCAACGAGTCGGTACCGCATGCATGGTGTTGAGTTGCATTTTGCATTATAATATGTTATATTGTAATTTGAACAGTAGGTTCGTCATATGGTGTTGTTAGGGGTGAATCTTGGTGTGTTGGTGTGTTGTACTACCTTATTTACATGTATTACATTACCATTATATTTTTGATCATGTTTTCTCACCCCTTTGTTGTTGTTGTGGTCTGTGCTTCTTCGGAAGTACAGATAATCCAGGTGCTTAGCTAGCTTGGATATTGGTGTGATTGTCGAGTCTAGAATGCTCTGATACGTAGCACGAGACTTGGGCGTTTTAATTTGTTTTATGTTGAACTCATATTTTATTTCCTTGTGAACGTATCAAACTTTTATTGAATTTTATTATTTAACATTCCGCTGTATTTGGAGAAAAAACCTTTTTATAAGGAAACGTTGTTTTCATGTGATATCCCACTTGGGAAATTGGAACTCTGATTTTGTTTATTTATAATGTTTATGAATTTAATTGATTTTAGGAAGTGGGGTGTTACAGGGGATGGGAGTCTCCATGATGTCACGTGACAAGGGAGTCCAGTGACTTTCCTCATCACTTCGGACAAAGGAGTGCGAGGGGGTAGGATTGCGTTGTGTGGGCTGACCACGACCCTTCGTCCTCTTGCTCAGACCATCAGGTCTGCTCTTCCTCAGGGTCCGGGAGCACCTCTCCTTTCCGGGAGGTGACCTCTCGCACTTCTTGGAGGCCACGGTTTGGGGTCTCTCTAATTATGGCCGGTGCCCCTGTTGACGTGGATAGGGGCTCTAGAATTCTTCACATTGGGATCTCCGTGGGGGATACGTCGGTCGTGTCTCACGCAGTACTAGAGAAAGGTTCCAAACAGGACAGTGGTGTCTCCGCAGAGGAGAACGAGATGGACAATCTTGTTCTAGCATCCCAATACGCTTGTTCTGCAGGAACAACATCAAGTTAGTCTGCTTGATCACCGTGAAGGGCTGGAAGGCAGCTGGGCTCCTTGCTCGTGGGGCGACGTTGAAGGTCGCGTCGTCAAATGAAGGAGAGGTTGTCCGCCCATTCCTAATGTCGCCATCATGGTCATTGACGGGCACACCATGATCGTCACCATTGGTGAGCGGGTCGAAGGCGGAGTCTTGGACAACATCTTCGTGGTGCGGGCTGGCCATGATCATAGAAGTTTATGAAATCTTTGGTTCTATTGCTTGGAAGAACGGGGAAGCTATAGTTTCCCATAGACGGCGCCACTGTTTTCACTTGATCAGAAGGAGTCACTGGCTGACCACAAGTCTGAGTTGTCTGACTGCTGGGGAGAATGGAGGGGGTGTACCTGAAACACACTCAAATGCCAAAGTAAGAGTCAGACAGAGTGGTAAAAAGTACAAAAACAGAAGTAAGAATGAGATTACCTGACCCTCTAGTGAAAGAGGGTATTTATAGTGTGCCCCAAGTGCAGGGCCAACGATTACTTCACGTTGGGCTGGGTTGCCAGGCCCAATGTTGGTAACTGCTAGGGATGACGTGATATCAGGAAGACCAGTATGTGGTATTCGCCTTAGTGTAATTGCTCTGTGCTATCTGGGAGGTGGAGGACCGAATTATCAAGGCACGGGTAGTTACCTAGTGATGTGTCTCCGTGTAGGGGACACGTTGAGAACGTGGGGGAGGTAAGAGGAGTCCTCCGAGCAGGATAGGGTCTTCCCGACTGTTGGGCAGAAGGGAGAGCGTGCCTGGAAGATGTGCGATGCCTGCTTGACTACCAAGAGGTTCCACAGGGAGGCGGTTTAGGTCTTATTGGCCTTCCAACCCGATGTGGGGTTAGGCCTGCTCGACTGTGGGCCAAGTGTCGGCCTAATTAAGAACAAATTTATTATGTCTGGGCAACAGGACAAGAAAGTTGGAAAAAGTGATTTTAATGAGGATTGGTACTTGGTTCGGGACCTCTATTGAAGAAGAGCTTTTTTTATTTATTTGTGTCAATATAATTTACAATGTAGTGAGTATATTTTATCGTTTCCACAAGTATTACAACAATAATATAGCATATATGTAATAGTTACTATTTTAAATAGAAAAGAGTTAGAAAGTCATTTGCTTAACACAAAACAATAACAAAAGTAATGTAAGAGAATAACAATGATATAGCGATGTTTGGGTTAGGCCAGTGGCGGAGCCAGAAAAATTACGAAGTCTGGGAAAATATTTAAATACTGCAAATTCACATTATAAATAAAATATAAATAGTCATTAATCAAAATAAACTAAACTATGGAGTTTTGGAAGTGATGAGAAATTGAAACTATGAAGCGTACCTTTTAGTTCAATATTGGTGAGATTTACCATGTTGATGGATTTATACTCATCATTGTCATACCCTAAATTTGTCCGCCCTCTTTTTTTGATCAAAAGCATCAGTACGAGCCATCAGGTGGGTTTTGTTATCACAAAGTCATCAAAGGATCATCAGAGGGAGTTCATAAGGAGCATGAAAAAAAGAAGAAAGGAGAAGCCTTTTGAGTATCTCAAAAGTCATAGTAGGGTTGGAATGATCATCCAGTTCATCTGCACAGTATCCAAGCAAAAAGGGGAAATTAGGGTTTTCGCACAGCTAAAAGTCGAGGTTTCAATGGTTTGATCAGTCGACGTCTTGATTTGATTTCCAATGAAATAGGGTCAAGGATGCCACATTGCTTCAAATATGTGTTCAATCTGAGGTTGGCACCCAAATATTGAAGACAATGCAGCTTAGGCCCGATTAGGGTTTTCGATTAGGAAAAGTCAATTGTAGTTTGACTTTTGATATGAAAGGTGTTATAATGATGAAATCTTAATTCACAGGGTTTATATGGCTTAGTGAAGTCCATTCAACAAGATTCAAGGCCTCAAGACACCCGAATCGTCAACAGTCGACTCGGTAGTCACCGATCGATCGAACGGTTGACCGAAAAGTCAACTCTCCAACCATAAGGAATTTGACTTCAAGATGTGAATAAAAAATGTTCCTTATGTCATATTACACCTTCCCATAAAATTTCATGACCATTGGATCAAGGGTTAAGGAGTAATTGCAAAATACGGGAATTAAGGTTTCAAAAGGGGCAAGACCATAACTCCTCAACCACACATCCAAATGAAGTGGTTCAAAGCTCATTGGAAATCTCTTAACAAATCCTTCAAAAGCCTCAAAGTTGTCCATGATCAGGAAAGGCATATATTTGGAGTTATGATCAAATTCATTTCAAGAAGGGAAAATAACTTAGAGAAATTTCACTTTTAAGCTTGTTTTTCAGCAACTTTGAGAGGCTTTTTGGCCAAGCTCCTTTGAGAATCTGAAATTCATGAAAACATGAAAGTTATAGAGCTATATGAGGGCTTCCCAAATTGTGGTATAACTCCTCCATAGCCCTTATGAGCTGAGAGTTATGAATTTGGCAAGATGGGCTTTTAACACTTGAGTCCCACATTGACAATTCTTCACAAACTCAAATTTTAACAACTTGGGCCATCCCCAACCATTGGATCATGTTTTATTCTGATAACTTGAGGCCTAGATGAAGAGAAAACCATAAGAAAGAAGGAATTGATGGACTTGGCAACTTGGAGACAAGTTGACAATATAATATTCATAAAATGGAAAGAGAAACTTTTGCCACTTGCACTTGCAGCTGCAGTTCCCTATTTTCCTAGAAACTCTAATCATCTCATGTCATTAATTTTCACTTGACTAATTCATCAGTTGAGGCAAGGCTTTGAAGCTTGCAGCTGTACCAAACCCCAAGCCAAGGGTTTCCTTTTCAAAATCTCTCCAAAATACGAAGTTTACAAATCTGCCCTCACCTTGTATTCTCCTATAAATAGGGGCTCCCTCTATGTCATTTCACACGAGAAAAATCTCAAAAAACCATAAAAACAACAGCTCTCAATTCCATCTCGCTTCCTTAAGAATTTCAAAGTTTCAAATTTCCATTTTTAACTAAAAAGCTGTCTTGAGGAAAACTCTGCTCAAGATCAGTTCTACCATCTCTAAGTCGTTCAAAACCATCTATACAATCTCTAAACATTGTGTAGAAGGTGTCCATGCATTCAAAACACTCAAAAATCTCAATTTCACAAAAGTGAACTTTCACACCAAGGAAGTTTGACCACTATGCTCAAAATCTGCCAAATCCTTGTCTAGGCACATTCTTGCTATTATAACCATCCATAAACCTCACATATGTCATATTGCAACTGTCCAAAGCATTGAAAACTAGTGGTGAAGCTCATTTCTCCAATTGTCATAAGGTTTGCATATTACTTCAAGAGGAAGCAAACTTCAACATTGTGCCAAAAACAAGATCTCTGGATTTCTTTGTGTTCTAACTTGCTCAACATAGTCTACAAGAGGTATGTAGTCTATGAACTTCTCACTTTACATCTTATTTCCATGTTTGGCATTTTTTGAGATGTTGTATTGAGAAACATGTTCCATGAGCATCACCACTTTCCATGACAGTTTGGTTTTGATTGATGCTAAGACCTATAATCATTGGTTAATGTTTATGAAAGCCTACTTGCCTATTTGAATTGTTTGAGCATGAGAGATATAAGTTTGGTCTTTAGAGCTGTTTTGAGGTATTGATGATTTTGCTCTCAAAACTTGTTTCAAAATATCATTTTTGAATTGAAGCATCTTTGGTTGATTTTAAATTTGGAGATTCATTTGTCATTATGTTTAGGGATTGTGTGTGGTGCCTATGTGTTCAACATCTTCTTAAGTGCTCAAACTGCCTTATCATTGCTTCTAACTTCATTTTTCAAAATATCATGATGCCAAGCATGACACATTCTGTTTCAATCATTTTCTACTTGATTCATGTGCATAATATCATTGCCTTACTCATTTGAAAAATGTATGTGTTATCATTTCTTCCCAACTATCATGGATATGGCCTGCTGCATGTTTAAGTTGTTGTTTTCATATGTCATGAGCTCCAAAATGATATTTTCTGTTTGGCAAGTTTTTGATCCATTTCCTGAGCTTAATCTCATCTGTTAGCATCATTATGACATGTGTATAACATTTGTTTCATCAAAGAATTCATTGCTTGTCAAAAATGTCTTGCTGTACCAAAGCTTGTTTTCAAAACAACTTGTTATTGCAACCAATATGTCACTTTCTGTGCCAGCTACAATGAACTTAATTTCAATGCATGGTCACTTTCCTCATCATATTTATGATGTGTGTGGATGTTTGTTTTGGTCTAAAACTTCACAGTTTGAAAAGAACACCTCCTGCTGCCACATGTATGCCAAGACATATTTGTCACTTTTCACAATAACATGCCATTTTCATTCCAACTGTCATGTATTTATTTTATGAGCTGAAATTCATTCCTTACCATGACAATGATATGTGTACATTGGTAATTTGATATGTTCTTGCATGTTCCATCATTTTCACTCACAATTGCATTTCATGCTAGAATGAGCCACCACATACCAAAATTCTGGTTTGCTTGCAATTTGCCTAATCTTTGAGTTGTAACTCATCTGTATACTTGATTTTGATGTGTGAGTATGATTGGTTTGATATATAATTACCTGCATTTACACTTCACCTTCAAACTTCTCTTTTAAGCTAAAACCTACCATGAATATGTCAATTTCTTGTTTACCTACCATATGCCTAGTTTCTGAGTTGTAACTCATTCCTTTATGCATTTATGATGTGTGTGTGTAATGTTTATCAATGTGAGACCCTTTGTTCACAGTTAAATTAGTTTGTGCTTTTTTTGCTGTCAAATAGTTTTGAAAATCAATTGCACACACTTCACTTTCTTGGTCTGATTCAGTTGTAGGGTAACTCATTTATAGATTGGACTTCTATTGGTATTTAGGACCTGGTTGTACATGTCTAAGGCTGTTAACAGGAATTTGTGTTTGGCTTGCTGTTAGATTATTTTTCAAGCCTGTTGATAGGCCACTGTGTTTGATTTCATCTGCTCTATTTTATTTGAGGCATTTTAGAGCTGGTAGTCCACTGTTGTTTTGGAATCTGGTGCTAGAAGGTGTTGGGATGATTAAGGCTTACATTTTTGTAAGGGTTTGATAACTGACCTGTTTGAGGACTGGCAGATAGTTTTTAGAATTTGTAGGCCAGATTTTGGTTTTAGGATCAATTGTAGTTTTGCTTGAGAGGGTGTTGCTGGTTGATAGGGACCTATTGGCATAAGGTGGAGGTGAGGAGAGGACTGTCACCACATTTTGTTTAACTTACAAGCAGAATGTTGAGGTTTTAAAATGTGTTTGCCCCTTTTCTAAGAGATTCAAATGTGATGAGATGGGGATACTTTGTGGATAACTTTGTCATGTTAGAGATCATTTTGAGTTTGTGAATTCATCATTGCCTTAGGTTGGTGAGTTTGTTTTTATGATTTAATTTGGACTGAGGTATAGGTAGTGCCATTTATGCCAGGTCTGCTGGTATGCTTTGCCTTCTGATCAGATTGTGTATGCAACAGTTTTTACTCTTGTTGGATAACTTTGTAAAAACCAGTTAAGTCTAGTTCCCTTGAAGTGAATTGGTGAATTCATAGTTTCTTTTCTGTTTTGCTTTGGCAAATGATTAGGTGGTGGATGTGTGATCCTAGGACTGTCTTTGTTATGCCAAGGAATTTTGGTCTGTTAAATCACCTTGACTACCAAGAGAGGAAGAATCTTAGTTTTCTATTAGAGGTTGTAGATGGTAGCATCAAGTTTTGATGATTGTTATCACATGACACTATGCCTTAGATCCTTAATCCATAAACTGTTTGCCTTATGTTTTTTCTAATTGAAATGAGATTATCGCTCCCATCAGCCTGTCATTGCAATCCCTTGGTCCATAAGTTTTCTTGTTAGATCAATTACTTTGGGATAATTCTATGAAGTGTTTTAGATATGTATTGATTGAAACTTGGTTTGATTTTGAGATCTGTCATAACTGGTGTGGGCTGTTTTCAACTCCTGTTCCATTTTTCAACTCGCATACCATTTTCAAATTTAAACCATCTTTCTTGTTTCAGTTTCTGCTTATGCTATATTCATAATGTGTGCAAGCATGTTTACATTTCACTCAATGCACCTCAAAAATACCACAAATACTACTGATGCCTAGATCAGTTAAACTTGGGACAAGTTGTTGTTGATTTTGTGCATATTTCTTACCTCCTGTTTTTGAATCTGTTTAATCCTGATACCATTAAGTTTCAGTCCTAACCATCAAAATTTATGACCAGCTGCATTCCTGCTTACATTATAAGGCAATTTTTTGGTAGCTGTTTCAATCTGTTTGAATTTACTTGCCTAACTTCCAACATGTGTGCCCCCTGTCCATGTGTGCATCTATGTCTCATATGTGTGTGTGGATCTGGCCTTGCATTTACTTGATCAATAATGAGTGTTCATGGCCATGACTGTTGTGAGGTTTTTCAACCTATTGTGATGTTAAGGCTTCAGTTGGGGTTTTGTAATCTTGTATATCTATGTTCATGTCTTGACAGAGTGTGAATCCTTGGAAGTGTGTGTGGATGTTTTGAGGTACAACATACTGCATCATAACTTGTTTTTCTTTTCCAACTTGCATTTTCAACTATGGCTGCCATTCACCTACCAGTTCTTGTTTTGAATTGTTTCTAATTGTTTGATCTGAAAATACTCCAAGCGTGTTTTGAACACCATCATTGCATTTCAAATGACAATTTGCAACTTGATCATCATTTTTCATCACAGTCTGTTTTGAACTCAATCTTGTGCTCAAATTCATTCATCAACATGTTTATGGTGTGTGTATGTGTTTGGTTTGATCTGGAAATGTTTAGAACATGACTTGAACCTCAAAATACATTTCAAAGCATCTATTTGCATCTGCTATCGAATTTTTAATTAGAAGCATCATTTCACAATTTCAACGCCACCACTGAATTCCTCATGAAATTCTACTCAATTTAGACCTAAATTTTGCCTGATTCCATGGAGTTTTGAGGGAGTTCCAAATCTTCATGCATTTGCATATTTGTTGCTCTTTCATTTTGCCCATAATTCCATGTGGTTATGCCTCATATATTTATGGGGGTGGCTATATCAACAGATGTATAGCCACCCCAGTGGTAATCAACTTACTCTTAAGCATGCCTTTCACCAGCCAGACCTGGGTTCGATCCTTGAGGAGGATCAACCCTTTTTGCATTTTATTTTTCAATTGTGTTTGTCTTGTTTTCTTTCTCTCCTTCCATTTCCTATCCAGTGCGCATGTGGTGCCTTGGTGGTTGATGTGTATGTTTGTAAGCACAAGGGCCTGGGTTCAACTCCCAGCTTGGCCCTTTCTCCTTTTTTATTTGTTTGATTATTTGTTTTATTATCATAAATCATATCAAAGCTTGGCCTACTTGTTTTATTGTCATAAATCATATCATAACTTGTTCATATTTTATCATTTTTGATCCATTCTTTTTGCAACATGTTCATGACAATGTCTAGTTTCATTTAGTGTAAAAATATTTCAAATTGCTTGTAGTCAATGCTTTTTACCTACTTGAAAGTTGGTTTGTTTTCAGGATCGTCATCTTGCATATAGTTGAATTATCTTTCATGCCATGTTTATTTTTATCTCGTGAGATTTAATGACATGTGTTTCCTTTGTGTTTGTTAACATATGAAAGCTCTGTTTTCTTTTGGTTACCACCATGAACTTACATATCTTCGTCATAAAAAACCTCGGTCCCGTACCGAATTCATTTTCGTAAATACCTTCAATTATAAAAATCATTTTCTCTTTGTGTTGAACTATATTAAGAAAGGGTTAAGTGTAGACTTTTTCCTCTCTGAGTATTAAGACGCTCACAATAGTGTGAGGGGTCGTGATACTCATCTTTCAATACAAAGACGCAACTTTATCCATCACCTATCTTTATCTACCGTCCCTCTCTTTTCATAATTTCCTTCCGAAACCTTTATGACTTAAAACCTCGGTCACGCACCGAGTGCATTTTCAAACTCATTTTCGTAACAAAACTTGATTAGTCGTGGAGTGGTTAGGCATAGGCCTTCTCATACCCCGAGTGCTGATATTTACCGTAGAGTTTACAGTCGTAAAGCACTTACCATTCAAAACCAAAATACTTTAATAAGAGAATGAAGTTCTTTTTGAATTTGAAGTAAAGAGAGAGGATTGAGTGTAGTCTCCTTCCTCTCCAAGTGTCAGGATATTCACTTTAGTGTGGGTGGTCTTGATACTTGTCTTTCAATACAAAGACGCTACGTTCGCCACACCTTTCATAACAAAAACTTTGAGATAAAGAATTGGGTACTACCCGTAGGGGTTACTATCTAAGGACTTATCTCACCCCTAAAAAACAATTCAACCAATCAAACGTGACATCTTGCCTCGCATGGCGAAAACTAATCAATATTTCAAAAGGGACATGTTACGTCCGTTCTACCGCAAACAGGTAACTCTTAAGTCTCCTCACATGCGAGCAACAAAACACCTAAACTGCTAGAATGCGCACGATAGCACCATCCGTAAAAATATCAATAAACCGTAGGCCGAACTATGGCTGCTCTGATTCTTTACTTCGTCCAAGTAAAGATACGTAGGCACAAGGGCAACAATCCCTGCCGAGCATATTCCCCCCATATCAGTAGTTCCCCGAACTACGTCGACTCTGACTTTCTCATATCTATTGAGAATACGTAAGCATGGGACTGCAAAGTCCTACCGAGTCTGTTATTTCTCTCTTCTTCCCCGTTGCCTCCTTTCTTAGTTTCTAAACCCTCTTTCTTTACCCTTTGGAAAAAAATTTTATAGCATAAAATTTAAGCAGATATAATCACACATTGACAAGCAATTGGTTCCCATCGAGTACGATAGATGCGAGGGGTGCTAATACCTTCCCCTCGCATAACCGGCTTCCGAACCCGTTCTTGGTTGCGAGACCATCTTATCCATTTCTTTCTTAAGGTTTTCTCGATATTTTCCTTTCCCCTCATGGGATAAATAAAATTCGGTGGCGACTCTTCTATCCATCCCTTTTTTCGCCTCCCCGTCGTTGCGCGATGCATTTTTCGAGTAGCGACAATCATCACATTCAATTCCTTCCCAGCCACAAGGATTACTATCAGTCCATGAAATGATAAGCATCTACGGAACATGGTCATTAGCCTTCTTTTCATCCTTCTTAAAATCTTGAGTGCTTTCTTTTTCTTCTTTTCTTTGTCTTTTAATGGTGTTTGTAGGAGCATTTCAGGTATTGTTGCATAAGTAACAAACACTTGAGTGTGTCATTTTCATTTTCATTCAAGGTTAAAAAACACACATTCAACTTAGTACCAAAATGCAACAAAACAAAATACTATGAAACAAGATATATATACTTAAAATAAGCAAAAATGAGTCTCTTATATTAACCTTTGGTGCTGGCAGTTGCAGTTTGAGAAACAGAAAACCTATTGAAGTAAATTTCTCAAATTTGTTTAGAAGCTTTGCATAGAGCTTTTGAACTTGAGTATATAACCTAGAATTGTTTCTTTCCAGTTTTAGTGCTGAAACAATTTCACCCCATTTCTTTTGCTTACCTACCTGAAAACATTCAAGACAACAAATCCATAAAAGATATAATTACACAACATATTTGGATTAATAGACATGCATTAATAAAAAAATTAAGATATGAATAAATACAACAAATTAAATCATGTCATCGTGTGAGAGGAATCAATGCCATTGGGAATACTACCATAGAATAAATTGAAAAAGGAAAAGAAACTTGGCTGAGACAATTTAATGAACACTTAGTGTGCAAGTTGTAAAATGGTCAAAATGACAATAATTTAATAGACGTAAAATATACTGTTCATTTGACTCGATTTTCACGTGTTATTTAGGATTTTATTTCTGTTTTCTTGTTTTAGGCCTCCGTTTTGTCTCTTTTTTAGTTTTTAGAGCTACTCAAGAAGAAATGAAGAAAAACGAGCAAAAAGACCTGCTTTTCAGGAATTGCACACATGGCACTCACCATGGCGGGCGCCATAGGAGAGGCCATGACTTGGATAAGAGACCAACTTCTGACAACTGCCACGTCTCCCACTTCTTTCTATTCTAGTACACATGGCGGGCGCCATGAGGGCATGGCGGATGCCACCCTTGTATTTTGTTTTCCCTCCCAAAAGAAGTTGAGGGGGCATTCTAGTCTTTCCTTGTACTTTCCTAGCATTATAAATAGAAGAGTTCTGCCTCATTTCTAAGCATCCAAGCTTTGTTACGGAACTCAAGCTATAAATTTTCATCTATTGTAAAGTGATAAACTTCTCACATCGGGTAGTCATCACATTGTCTAATCGAGCCTGTAATCGGGTTTGGAGCACTTTGGTAGAAGTTAATCCTACCACTATTTTATTTCAGTCTTTTACTTCAAGTTGTACCAAGATTTAAAACCTCCCGTTTGGAGCAGGTTTCTATTTATTTTCCGCTTTTATTTATCCGCATTTATTTCCTGCACTTTATTTATTGCCCTTTATTTACTCGCACTTTATTTACCGCCCTTATTTATCGCACTTTATTTACCATGTCTATTTATATTTCCATGTCCGGCTAAATCTTAGATGTTAGGATGTGAGGATCATAGTTAAAAGTGATATTCCATACGGCTGTCGATAGAATCACTTAGGGATTACTCTGACTTTTAATACATATTTTTGCACTTAAAATCTGTTGGGTAAGATCGAAAGTTGTCCAACCTTTAGATAAACTTGGTTAGTCTTAACTGTTCAAAGAAAGCGAAAGTGTATAGTCCAGTTAGGTAGGAATATTTAATGCTTTAGAAAAATGATTTTGAAACTATTTTCGGACGCGTTTATGGATTTAAAATCCAGTTCGCAAGAACCTCTTTTTGTTAGAAATTCCAGGTTAAAATACTTTTCAACTAAGTTAAGAAACTATATTTTTTAAAAATAAGTTTAATCACTCTAACGCAATGCGCACGTTTTTATAAGTTATAATAAGAGAGATCTATTAGTGGATAAACTCGGTTCTGAATACGCGAAAGCGACAGTTTCCGTTAAATTAGTTCTTTTCATGAGTATAAAACATTACCCCTCAAGAAGTCTATTTCTACGCATTTTGAATATTGCCTAGCTATGTGAATTACATCCAAGCCTGTTGTTTTAATATTGAATTTATTTTCACACTTTACTTTTATTTCGCAACAGCCAATTCCTAATTGACTTGCCTTAGATAAACATCGTAATAACATTAATCAATAGATTGATATTTGGTCTCTGTGGGATAGATAATCTTTTATATTACTCTGACGCTATTCGTGCACTTACGAATAACAACATCATAATTCGATACTAGTTGATAAGCCACAACCTGCAACAACGACAAAAGAACAATAAAATTAGTAATAAATTAGATAATTAATTGAAGAATTAAGTGATTTTAATCACACACACATTTTGCATGAGAGTTTAATGTACTCCTTTAAATATCCAAGAGAATGAAATCATCATATTCTACTACTTCATTTTTATATGATAATGAAAAAATATCCTTATTTGAATACCTACAAAAATGAGATAAACTAAAATTAAAAAGAGTGAAATTTATTACAATTGTGCTAAGCGCGCTCAGATTATGCTAAGAGCGATCCCACTTAAAATATCCTTAAACTGTCTTAAATCGCGCTAAGCACGATTCTACTCACGTTAATCGCAGTCAAGAAAACAAAAATACTCTAGCTTCTGCCATCCAGTTCCCAGCGCACTAAAAATTTCACTAAGCGCGAATGAAAGTATTTTGTTGATCAAAACTGCATTTTGAAGCATCCCACTTGGATCAAATGGGTCTATACTCCAACCATGCATTATTGCCTGTAAAAACAGATGAAAAACTGTCAAAATCAACGATGTGTACAAAAAAGTGCATATTAGACACTATAATGTAAACTATACAAAATATACATAAGAATGAAGGATTATTAACGGAAAACAAATGAATCAAGCCAATAAGTGCCAATTATTGACACTCAAAATCAGTACATTTTAGCAATTATCAACTCTCCCCAACTTAAACTTGTTTTTCCTCAAACAAGAATTGAACAACTCAAAGAAAAAAAATTAAGAACCAAGCAATCACGACTCAACAAGTTTCAAAAAATAAAAACAAATGTATGGTTCAACACAAAAACGTACATGCAAAGCAAAACATACCACTAAAATACAATGATAACATGAAAGTGAAACAACTCTTGAATACAAAACACATGTAAAAAATTCTAAGACAATACAATGTTCAAAAATGAACCACACCTAGCACACTCTTCATCGGTAGTGAATAACAAAAGCATGAAGGGCTCAACTCTCACCCAACAATCAAGCCAACAACAAGTTAAAAAATTATGTATTCAACAAGAAAAAACTCATATTAAACAGTATAAAAGAAGAAAAAAAATCATAAGGGTTTTAAGGGTTGTAATGTGCCTTGGGTAATGAACGATTATTTTTCTCAAGGTAAAAGAAACAAAAGCTTGCCTAATCAAATGAGAGTGATCATTTCTCACAATCTCAAGCACTCACAAATTTTAATCACCTTTTTCTCTTTTCCAACATGGATTCTAACAAAGGCTCAAAGGAGGTAAGACAATTATCACTGACTCACAAGGTAGATTGACTATTTGGTCAAATGGTTATGCTCAAAATCAAACAAAATGCCTTGATCGTTTTAATGCGATCATACAAATCAACACAAATAAAAGATTAAACATAATAAAACCGAGTTAAACAAGACTATTGGTCTCCTGCTTATAGTAAATAATGGAAAGCTCCTCGCAAAAATGGTTTTGTTATAAAGTGATTCAAAATAGAGCAAGTATGAAAAAAGAATGAAATATATCAAAATTGTACAAATGAAAAGTCTCCTAATCATGCTATGTTCTAGAAAGCGATAAACGAGTATCTTGCGAAGTACTAACTTCAAACAATATCACTACCATACAATCGGAAGTTGAAACAATCAATCATGGAAAATCACAAAATGAATCCACAAGCTAATAAAAAATGAACATGAAAGCAAACACAAAATTATATTCTAACAACCTAACACAATTGAATTAAAACTAACTAAACACGGACCAAAATTTATGAAAGTGGATGGAAAATGAGAGATTTTACTTTGCAAAACAAGGTGCGCTAAACGCGGGCAGGTAAATTTTTTTTTCAAAATTGATTCTTTCTCTCATTCTTCGATCCATTGTCACTTTATATTAACTATACTAATAAACATAAATTAATACATACTCAAGAATTGTTGGGTTGCCTCCCAACAAGCGCTTGTTTCACATCGTTAACTCAACAGCTTTATTCATGCAAATGCTCCTCCATGTTGCTTGGTGTTATACCCTAAATTTTGACCCTTAGATCTTCATCATAATTCTAGGAGCATCATTATTTGTTTATCTAACCCTTAACCTATTTCAAGTTTGTCTTTATCATGATGCAGATTAATTAGGGTTCCATACACTCAATAATCAGGATTTCTATGGTTTGATCAGTCAATTCTTGGATTGATTCTCCATGAAGCAACTCCCCACATCATCAATAATGCTATATTGGATCAAGTATGAATCCAATTTGCGGTTTTCACCCAAAAAATAAAAGCAGTGCAGTTCAAGACCCCCGATTAGGGTTTCTGATCAGGAAAAGTCAATTGTTGTTTGAATTTTAGTTTAAATGGTATTCTAATGATGGAATCATGTGAAGGTGAGAAAATACTTAGAAGGGGGGGGGGGGGTTGAATAAGGATTTTGAAAATATTATGGCAATAAAAACATAATGATTTTTATCTTGGTTCGTTGAACTCAACTAATCCAGTCCACCCTATCAAGAGTGATTTGCCTTTCTCCACGAGGACTTAATCCACTATAATCAAACTGATTACAATAACAACCACTAAGAACAATTGTTCTTAGTCTTGTCAAGAACTACTGACCACAACTTGGTCTTCTCAAGGAACTTTTTACAATCAAATGTAAAACTAAACAAGTGTTTAAATGCTTCTAAGAACGCTATATCATAACTGTGATTTACACTTAAGTTTAAGAACTTATGAAATAAATTCAGCAAAGAATAATAATTTGTATGAGAGCTTTTCAATGAACTTTTGTCAAAGTATATCAATTTTCGTCAACTGAAGAAAGTTGTTGAAGGCTTGCTTTTATAGACTTAGAAGTCCAAGACTTTGCCACTTGAAGACCGTGTATTGCAAAGTAGCTGTAGCCTTTTGTCTTCACATCACTTGACCTTTCCTAGAAGTAGAACGTTCAGAGAAATCCTTTTTTCCTGTGTTCTTGTGTCTAGCATAAAAGAGGAAAGAGTCGTTTGGCATAACCAACGGATATAACTTTAAATAATCTTCTTCAACAAGTTTCTAATTCACAACAATTAACATCAGAGCCTTGAGTGATCAGAGTCTTGATGTCTTCAGAGTTTGCTGTATCAGAGTGTTGCAACAAGTGTGCTTCAGCGTGAAACTAATTAGAGCAGAGTTTAGATATCAGATCCTCAGTACTTGCAGCATACACTACTATCAGAGTCTTTTGAAAAACAGTGCTTGAAACTCTTCATACAAAGTCTTCAGTCTACGCTTCAGATGCTTCTGTAGCTTCTGCTTCAAATCCTTCTGTAGGCAGCGCTCAGAGTCTTTTGTAGGCAGTGCTCAGAGTCTTCTGTAGTCAGCGCTCAGAGTCTTCTAAGAGATGTTTCTGACGCTTCAGAGCCTTGCGTAGTTCAACGTTCAAATCCATTTTTGCTTTCAGAAGAATATTAAATTTAATATCTGCAGCAAAAATACTTGAACAAATTTATAGTATATAATTTCTTAATACAAAATTTTGTAAGTGTTATCATCAAAACATAGAGATATAACTAAGAACCAATCTGTGTTCTAACAATCTCCCCCTTTTTGATGATTACAAAAACATAGAAAATTTTGTTCAATAAAGATATAAAATTATAACTCCCCCTGAGATTATGAATCTCCCCCTGAATTGAATACTAAGAAAGAATAGAAACTTCCCTTTTTGCATGAGTATTCTTTTCAAAATCAGAGCCTGAATGTTCAAAGTTAGAGCTTGATTTGGATGAACGTTTCAGAATCAGAGCCTGTTTGGTTAAAACTTGATATGGGGATCTCAGAGTTACTTTAAAGAATTTTGTTAGATTTATCAATAGTTCTGAAATACTAAAAATTCACGTTAGTTATAATTTGATATGTCTGAATTCCATTCATGTAAAGTTTATTTGAACAGTCAGAATTTCATTTTCTCCCCTTTTTTGTCATAATCAAAAAGAAAACTCTTAAAGACAAATAAAAGGAAATAGAGAGAAAATATACAATTAAATAGAGAAAACATTCAGATTCATTCATTCATTCAAATAAGTATTCAGACAGAACAAACAAAACATCAGATGATAAATTCAAAATAAGTGCGCAAACATCAGATAAAGAAAACATAAATACAAGTGCTCAAACATCAGATAAAGAAAACATAAATCTAGGATTGTTTGGAGAGAAGCATCTTCAGAAGGTGGGTGATCTCAGATGAAGATTGTTCTTGCTTTGACATCCATTTTTCAATGTTCTGAGTCTTTTGATCTTGCCTTGCCATCCAGGATTTGATCTCAGATTGACCAGCTTCCTGCACTGCAATTTTATCTTCTAATTTTGGATTCTCTTTCTTGATCTCGGAAGAAGTAGACGGAGCAGATTCTGACGCAGGAGCAGAAGCAGAGTCAATATCCATTGGAGTTGCAAAGTCTGGAGCCACAGATGCAGAGGGTTTGTCCATAGTAGTCAGAGCTAAGGGATTCTCTTCCAGAATAACTTCAGAAGCAGATCCTTCAATTGTTGCTGTAGCAGATACTCCAGAAGATGAAGGTGCATCCTCAAGAGGCAAAGGTGCAGATCTTTTCATATTCCATAACATGGTTCTGGCAGTTTCAGCAAATCTGATCTTCACATCATCAGAGCAAACACTCTTCAGATTTGAAGCAACAATATTGAATCTGGACATGAAGCTATTCCAAATAGCATCAGATTCATCTGAGTTCATGGTTGACAAGCATCTCTTCTTCACAGAGTCTAAATTCATCCTTATTTCTTTCATAAAATTAGCAAATAAAATATCAACATTTAGCCTAGGTTTTGGTTTAAGAAGGGCTTCCAGAGTTGATGGTTTGATTTACTTTGGTGGAGTTGGTATGGTAAAGGTTGGAATGATGAACAGAGGACGAGGATAGGAAGGAAAAAATGGATGGTCAGATGATGAAGTAGAGGTTTTGAATATGGATAAAGTGTGAAACATAAATGGTTTAAAACTTGATGTAGAGGGAATGACATCAAATGTTGTCGAAGTGGGGAATAAAAACAGATTTATCAGACAACAGAGGTTCTGATGGAATGATATCTGGTAGTTCTTTTAAGTAGGTTTGAAGTACAGATGGTAAAATAGTTGAAGAGCTAGGTTTGTATGGAGTGGTAGGATCAGATGGTTCTATTCTGGTATAAAAGTTTTTAAGTTTTTGACCAGAAGGAAGGGGATCAAAGGGATGTGGTTTAAAGGATGCAAATGAAACAAACTCATATGTTCCGGGTTTAGATTTTGGAATGGGTTTATGAATGATAGCATCAGATGAAATAGATGTATATGGTTGTTAAGGTTCATATCCTCTGAGAGAGGGGGGTGAGCTTACGTCTGGATGAACATCAGATTCAGATGAATCAGATGAGGTAGATGAGTGACAGGATGTGGAAGATATGTCAAACATAATCTTGAGGGGTTGGATGTCCAGAACCTCATAATCAGATACGTTTGATTCAGAAGGTTTGGGTTGTTCTGGTTGAGGATTAGGTTGTGGATTGGAAGGTATATATTTTGGTGGTTCAGATACAATGGGTTCAGATGGTATTGGTTCAGGTACAGAAGTTTGTTGAATTTCAGGTTGTTGTTTTGGAGTTGGTTCTTCTGGTGATGTTGTTTGTGGTTCTGATGAAGGAATGTCAGATGATTATAATGGTGTTGAGGATAGAGGTCGTTGTACAAATGATTGAGATGGTACAGGAATGGTTTGAGTTTAAGAAGAGGGGGGTTCAGGAATAGAACTAAATGTTGATAATTCTACTGCAATTTCAGGAATAGAAGGTAACGATTTTTTAGTACCTCTTATCTTGATGTGTTTGGTAGGAATAGAAGGAGCTTCTCCAGAAGCTTTTCTCTTCATCTGCTTCTGTGGTTTTTCAGCAATTTTTTGTTTCTTATGATCAACAGCTTCTTCCTCCTCTAAATGTCTTCTTTTCTTCATATTCTCCTCATAGACATCTGGGACTGGTTCACTTGCACGTAGCAGAATATCCGCAGGTACAGGTGTTCCATCTGCCTTGCATATCTGAATGTATGTGAGAATAGCGTCTCTAGGTTCCTCAGCACCAAAAATAGGAAAATCTTTTATTGGAATGCTCCTCTGACTGGCTTCAGCAATGTTCAGCTTTTTAGGAGTAGTTGTGAGTTCATCCACAACTCTGAGCCTTTGGAGACTCATCCCATTCAAAGGTTTACCAACAATTGAAGCAAGTTCTTCTTTCACTCCAGCTTCATGCTGAGAAGCTACCAGACCATTCTTCGTCAGAATGTCTGAGATTAATCTTCCAAAAGGTATCCATGTTCTGATCTTTTGACCCTTAGTCTTGACATGTTCTCTGGAGGCATTAATGTGATTCCACAGATGCATGGAGAGAATGTGTGGCAGATCCACCTTAGTACTCTGACTTAAGCAGTACATGAAGTAAATATGTTCATTGTTCACATAATCTGGAGAGTTTGTGGATTTTCTGTGGTTGATGCAGCCCAGAAAAATCTTGGCCCAGATCTTGTACTTAGGTTTCAGATCCTTGAACTTGTTGGAAGCTTGTCTAGATGAAATTACTTCAGCATAAACTTCATCCATTTCAACACGCTCAGCTGGCAGATGAGAAACTCCATCAGTTTCTTCATACCCAATGAGTTTTCTGATCAGATCTTCAGTGATAGTAATCTCTTTTCCCCAGAATTGAAGAGATTATGAACTTTGGGTAGGCAAATGCGTGAGTCCAGAATTCTTTCACTAAGTATGGATAAACTGGTCCAAACAATCTATCAAAGTACTTCACCCAGCCTTGAGCATCAATGATGGGACGTAAATCAAAACCATTATCAGCCAAGGAGTCAAAATCCACCATTGATTCACATAAAACTTCAAGCTTATCAACTGGTGTTAAAAGAGTTCTCTCAGGTTCCTTAAAAGGGGCAGCACCCATGTTTGATGAAGAAACTGCAGCCATTGAAGATTGGAACTAAGCTGAGGTTGAAGATGAAGTGGACATTGAAGAAGATGATGAAGGTTTAGGGTTTAGATGAAGGCTAAAGAGCAAGCAGAAATGCATAAACGTGTTTGTGAGAGTGAAAAGTGTGAAATGTTGAGATTTGTGGAATTTATAGAGAAAATTAAGGCACACAAACGGCCACACATTCAACATGTTCTCATTTAACATTTAATAGCAGTTAATGAAAAGAATTAATCATTTCAAAGCATTTATGATTCTGACATTTGGGGGGAAACCAAGAAACCAACTATTCCAACAATACCTCAAACGTCTCTTTTGTATGGTGCACTCCATCTTTTCAGATTCTAGAGTGACACGTGTTTGCTTGCATGTGCTTCTGAAAACTCTTGAGAAATGAAACGTTAGCCAACATTCAGATCCTCTGAGATTGGTTAGTTCAGATACACACAGAAATGATAATTCAAGAAATAATCATGAAAGACAGATGAAATACTTCAGAGCTTAAACATTTTGCATCTAAGAAAGTTGCTTTTGATAAATATTATTCTGGACAGAATTCCATACCAATATTTTTCAGAATAAACTTAAACCTATCTTCAGCAAGGGGTTTTGTGAAAATATCAGCCCATTGATGATCTGTATCAACAAAGTCTAATTTTATAATACCCTTCTGAACATAGTCTCTGATGAAGTGATTTTTAATTTCTATATACTTAGCCTTAGAGTGTAAAATAGGGTTTTTAGACAAGCATATAGCAGAATTATTATCACAGAATATAGAAATATTACTCTCAAAGATTTGATAGTCTTCTAGCTGACTTTTCATCTAGAGCATCTGTGTACTACATCCAGCAGCAGCAATATATCCTGCCTCTGTAGTTGATAGAGCAATTGTAGGTTGTTTCTTTCTGTACTAGGAGATTAAATTTCTTCCCTGAAATTGACAACTTCCAGAAGTACTTTTTCTTTCCACTCTGTCTCCAGCGTAATCAGCATCATAGAATCCAACTAGTTTAAATTCATCAGATTTTTTGTAACACAAACCCAAATTAGAAGTACCTTTCAGATACCTTAGAATTCTCTTAACAACTGTTAAGTGTGATTCTCTAGGATCTGATTGGAATCTTGCACACAATCATACACTGAATAAAATTTCAGGTCTAGAAGCAGATAAGTAGAGAAGAGATCCAATCATACCTCTGTAGAGTTTCTGATCTACTTTCTTACTTACCTCTTCCTTACCAATAGTGCTTGTTGGATGCATAAGAGTCTTTGCCATCTTACTATCACTCATGTTGAACTTCTTCAGAAGCTCTTTTACATATTTAGTCTGATGAATGTAAGTGCAATCTGGAGTCTGGTTGACTTGAATTCTCAGAAAGAATCTCAATTCTCCCATCATGCTCATCTCAAATTCAACCTGCATACATTGAGCAAACTTCTTTCCACGCGTAACATTGGTAGATCCAAATATAATATCATCTACATATATTTGATAAATTAACAGATCTTTCTTAAATGTTTTAAAGAAGAGAGTTGTGTCCACTTTGCCTCTGATAAAATTTTTCTCCAGAAGAAAATTACTTAACCTCTCATACCAAGCTCTGGGAGCTTGTTTTAAACCATAAAGAGATTTCTTAAGTTTAAAAACGTGTTCTAGAAATTTATCACTTTCAAAACCAGAAGGTTGGTGAACATAGACTTCCTCTTCTATAATTCCATTTAGAAAGGCACTCTTAACATCCATCTGATATAGAGTGATGTTATTTTGTGGAGCAAAAGAAATGAGTAAACGGATAGACTCTAACCTGGCCACAGAAGCATAAGTCTCTGTGTAATCAATTCCTTCTTGCTGGCTATAACCTTGAGCAACAAGCCTTGCTTTGTTTCTTTCAACTTCTCCTTTTTCATTCAACTTGTTTCTGAAGACCCATTTAGTTCCAATTATATTGAATCCTTTTGGTCTTGGAACCAAATCCCAAATATCATTTCTTGTGAACTGATTGAGCTCTTCTTGCATGGCAATTATCCAGTCATTGTCTTGCAGAGCTTCATCCACATAAGTTGGTTCAATAACTGATACCAAACCAAATAATGCCGCTTCAGATGATCTGAGGTAGGATCTTGTTCTTATAGGGTCATCCTTCTTTCCAATGATCACATCCTCTGGGTAAGAGGCCTTGATTCTGGAAGATGATCCTTTAACATTTGATTCTTCAGAAATATTCAAGTTGTTCATTTGAGAAGCTAAAGGAGTTGCATCTGGCGTTGCTTCTGGCTCTTTCACTTGAACCTTTTCTGCCTCTGAGCCTTCAGAGTCTGTGAGAATTGCTTCTCTATCTGCAGAAATTTCAAACTGCTTTGGCTTTTAAATGCCAAGCTTATCATCAAATCTAACATGTACAGATTCCTCCACAATCTGTGTTTCAGTATTGTATACTCTGCAGCCTTTAGAGCGTTCAGAATACCCAAGCATGAAACACTTCTGTGCTTTAGAATCAAACTTGTTTAGATTCTCTTTAGTGTTCAACATATAACATATACATCCAAAAGGATGAAAATAAGAAATGTTAGGCTTTCTGTTCCTCCACAATTCATAGGGAGTCTTTTCCAGAAGAGGTCTTACAGACACTCTGTTCTGAATATAACAAGCTGTGTTTATTGCTTTTGCCCAAAAATGCTTTTCCATATTAGTCTCGTTGATCATGGTTCTGGCCATTTCTTGCAGAGTTCTATTTTTCCTCTCTACAACTTCATTCTGTTGTGGAGTTCTAGGGCAGGAGAAATCATGAGCAATGCCATTTTCATTAAAATATTTTTCAAAATATTTGTTTTCAAATTCGCCACCATGATCACTTCTGACTTTAACAATTTTAAAATCTTTTTCATTCTGGACTTGTTTGCAGAAGTCAAAGAACACAGGATGTGACTCATCCTTGTGTTTTAGGAATTTCACCCATGTCCATCTGCTATAGTCATCAACAATGACTGGTCCATACTTCTTGCCTCAGATGGATGCAGTTTTCACTGATCTAAACAGATCAATGTGAAGTAACTCTAATGGTCTTGAAGTTGAAACAACATTTTTTGTTTTAAAAGAAGATTTTGAAAATTTTTCTTTTTGACATGCTTCACAAAGAGCATCTGAGTTAAACTTCAACTTAGGAAGTCCTCTGACCAAATTGAGTTTATTAATCTGAGATATACGTCTCATATTAATATGTCCCAATCTTCTGTGCCATACCCATTGCTCATCATTAATAGACATAAGGCATTTAACATTTTGAACCTTAAGTTCTGAAAGATTTATAAATGGTGTTCTTCCTCTTTCCATTAAATAGGATTGAGCCATCCTTCTGACTAACAGCTTTGCAACATTTTTGATTAAAGATTATGTCATAACCATTGTCACTTAATTGACTTATGGACAATAGATTATCCTTTAATCCTTCTACAAGTAAAACATTAGATATAGAGGGAAGGTTACCATTGCCAATAGTACAAGAGCCAATAATCTTGCCCTTCTGATTCCCTCCAAACTTCATGTCTCCTCTAGATTTAAGCTTCAGGCTTTGGAAAATAAACCTTTCTCCCGTCATGTGACGTGAGCAGCCAGAGTCCAGGCACCATGACTGGCGTCTTGACTTTGCTGCTAAATACATCTGCAACAGGTATTATCTTCTCCTTAGGTACCCAGATCTTTTTGGTTCCTTTTTGGTTAGTTTCCTTAAAAGTTTGTCTAAACTTCTGTCTTTTTACAACAGTTGTGTTCTGACTAACTTTTGGTTTAAACACAGGAACGTTCTGATCAGAATGTGTGTGTTTAATATCATTCAGATGACCAAACTTAAAATAAGAATATAAGGGAGTCTTCTTAATGATAAGTTTATCAACAGGCATTGGATTTAAATCCTTTCCAGAGGAAGATTCATATCCAATTCCTTTCCTGTTGTTTCTGCTAACTCCATAGATCATTGAAGCCATTTTGCTTCTATCTATGCTTTTAGCCAGAAACTTCTGAAAACTGAAGTCATATTCTTCTAAAATATTTTTGCATTTTGACTTAGTTTCAGATTCAGAGTCTTGTAGAGCTTTTTTCAAAATTGTTTTTCATTTTCAAATTGTTTTCTTTAAGCTCAGCAACTTCTGACTTTAACAGACTATTCTCAGATTCAAGATTGCATTTAAGCTTCTTGCATTTGAGCTTAATCTGGTTATAGTTTTTCAGGACTTCTAATAAAACTTTGATAAGTTCTTCCCTAGAGAGATCAGAAAGTACCTCTTCTAAGTCAGATTCAGAATAAGAGTCAGATCTAGATGATCCTTCATCCTGATCTTCTACTCCAGCCATTAGTGCCATGTTGGCGCATTCTTCTTCTGACTCTGATGAAGATTCAGATGCATCTGAATCATCCCATGTAGCCATAATAACTTTCTTTTTATGCTCAGCCTTTCTTCTAGGCTTTTCCTTCTGAAGATTTGGGCATTCATTCTTGTAATGACCAGGTTCCTTGCATTCATAGCAAACAACCTCCTTCTTTCCAGATCTTTTGTGTCCAGAGGACTCTTTGCGTTGATCTGGCTTCTTGAAGTTCTTGAACTTCCTCTGTTTGTGCTTCCAGAGTTTATTGATCCTTCTGGACAACAAGGATAGTTCATCTTCTTCTTCAGAAGAAGACTCTTCAGAACTTTCTTTTGAGGCTCGTCTTCTTCAAGTTCAGTTTCATGGCTCCTCAGAGAGCTGATAAGTTCTTCTAATGTGATCTTGTTCAGATCCTTTGCTAGCTTCAGTGTAGTGACCATAGGTCTCCATCTGACAGGCAAGCTTCTGATGATCTTCTTCACATGATCAACAGTTGAATAGCCTTTGTTCAGCACTTTTAATTCAGCTATGATGATCTGGAATCTAGAGAACATAGCTTCTATAGATTCAGATTCTTCCATTTTAAAGGCTTCATACTTCTGGATCAGCGCCAGAGCCTTGGTCTCTTTAACTTGTGAGTTCCCTTCGTGTGTCATCTTCAAAGACTCAAACAAATCAAATGCAGTTTCTCTGTTGGTGATCTTCTCATACTCAGTATGAGATATAGCATTTAATAAGATTGTTCTAGCTTTGTGATGATTTCTGAACTCCTTCTTCTGGGCTTCAGTCATAGATTTTCTATCAATTTTCTTGCTATCCCCATCAGTGGGGTGAATGTAACACCCCCTTCTATACCCCCAAAATAATGCAATTAAACACTTAATCACATATACAAAATTCATCAGAGTATACTTATAACATGGTATAAAGAAGCGCATCACATTATTCACGAAACGACAACATAAATAATAATGTTCATAAAGAGATAAAACAAAAGGGGTAAATCTCAACTAAAAGTAAAGCATAACGCATAGAGTCCACATATCAATGTTTTGATTAAAGCGGAAGAATAGAACATTGAATTACTTAAGACATGATATAATAGAAGTACGCATCATCAAGTTGTTCATAGTATCAATCATATTTTACAAACATCATTAGCTGATACATATGCAATGTATCACAAAAGAATACTCTACAAGCCTGGCTACCCGATGTTACATATCAGAGCAACCGACACAAAAGAATGAAGCTTTACTTCACCAAAAGAAAACCTCCAGCAATCCTAATCTGCAATGCCACATAGGGCATTATAAAACAGCAGAAGGGTGAGAAATATTATCATAATAATCAATGCATATAATTATATATACACACATAACATAAAACATACATACATTACATTTCTTACCACAATCCATTTAACTCATATAAATAGTCCATACGAAATCATATATCATATAATAATGACATTCATGCTATGTGACTCAATATGACTCAATGCAAACTTATGCCATGTGGTACCAACACTTGTTATCTTTTTTCGGTTTACATTAAACCGGGTCAACTCTTCTAGACCGATAACCACCAAAAGCCCGTCCTCTAAGCTTTCAAACCCACTCTTCTAGGCTTGGTACAAGTCACTAGTCTCCACGAAACTAGCAAGCATTACTTCTTGACTAAATGATGCATATGCAATCAACAATTCAATGCACTTAAGACCGACATCTTAATCTCATGCATTCAAATAATTCATATCTTCAAGAGTTATCACCACGATTGCACACACAACATATTCATACATATTATCAATATATTAACAAACAACGCACACATATACACAATATGTTCTCATGCATTCTCAATACATTTTTAATCACACTAAACAATGTATAACATTCGTCAAAAGACCATAATTCAATTAATTCAACAATAGGATTCACGCTATAAGGCTACCCACAGTATAAGATATCCCGGCGTAATCGACGCCTCGAGCATGGAAACAATCAAAGTTAAGTCGGAAATCCGACCTCGGATGGAAACATTAAAGAAAAAAACATACTGTCATGTTTGCTACTCTGCTCGCTTAGCGAGCTCCTAGCGAGTATTCGCTACTTGTTTACCCAGCGAACAAGCTCGCGAAGGAAAACAGAAGCTTCTAACTTTGTTTGCTACCTCGCTCGCTCAGTGAAGGCCTAGCGAACCTTCGCTACCCCTTTCGCTACCAGCGAACACCATAAAATGCATTCTGTCTAAGTCTGGGACCGTTCGTTACTGGCTCGCTACTAGCTCGCTTAGTGAACGTCCGCTACCAGCTCGCTCAGTGATCACGCTAGCGAATGTCTGCGAACTGAATTTTCCCCTTACTGTTATCAAATCCAAAACTCACCAATCCATCCAACTCTCACCAAACCAATTCCATTAACCTCAGTCTAATATCTCTTGACCATTCTACATCATTATGTTAGTTTTTAACCGATTAAACTTGATTTCTACCGATTAAATCCGATTTTGCCCTAACGTGAAAAATGTTGTAAGAACCCCAACACCCAACCCAATCAAACCTAACCACACACATTGATCAAATAATAATGTTTCTCACCCTTACCTTGATTAATCCAAAGCTTGAGAGTTTTTCTTGATGATTCCAAGTTCTTCCCTCTTCTTGTTCTCTTTTCTCCTCTTTCTCCTTCTTTCTCTATTCTTTCCTTTATGTTTCTATCTTTTCCTTTTCTTTCCACTCTCCTCTTAATATGTCTTTCTCTTCTAATTCCGTCCAACATCTAATAATTCATTTAATTAATTACCCCTCAATTAAATAATTCTCATTAAACCATTAATTAATGCAAATAATTAACTAATGAAAAATAGGGCTGTTACAACTCTCCCCCACTTTAGGAATTTTCTTCCTCGAAAATGTTACCTGATTCGAACAACTCTGGATAAGATTTCCTCATCTGGCTCTCCATCTCCCACGTTACATTCCCACCAGCCGGTCCTCCGCAAGCGACCTTCACCAAAGCAATCTCCTTGCCTCGAAGTTGCTTCGACTTTCGATCCTCTATCCGCATAGGTGATGTCTCCACAGTCAAGTTATCTCTCACCTGTACCTCATATACTTGGACTACATGAGACGGATCCGAAATGTATTTCCTCAATTGAGATACATGGAACACATTATGAAGTTTAGCAAGAGATGGCGGCAAGGCAACATGATAGGCTGCCTCTCCTATCCTCTGCAAAATCTGAAAAGGACCAATGAAACGCGGCTTCAACTTACGCGACTTCAATGCTCTCCCAACACCAGTTATAGGAGTGACTCGAAGAAACACATGATCTCCCTCTTGAAATTCGATTGCTTTCCTCCTCTTGTCATGATAACTCTTATGACGACTCTGGGAAATCCTCATTTTCTCTTGGATCATCTTAATCTTGTCGGTAGTATCTTGAACTAACTCGGGTCCAACTACAGAACTCTCTCCCGACTCATACCAACACAATGGCGCCCTGCAACGTCTACCATACAAGGCCTCAAAAGGTGCCATACCGATGCTCGAATGAAAACTATTGTTGTATGTAAACTCAATCAAAGGCAAGTAGCTATCCCAAGCTCCTCCCTTCTCCAATACACAAGCTCTTCATAAATCTTCAAGTGATTGGATCGTTCTTTCCGTCTGACCATCTGTCTAAGGATGATAAGCTGAACTCAAACGCAACTTCGTACCCAAAGCACTTTGCAGACTCTCCCAAAATCTCGAAGTGAACCTTGGATCTCGATCTGACACAATGCTAGACGGAATACCATGCAAACTGACAATCCTCTCAATGTACAACATCACCAATTTCTCCAATGGATAGTCCATGCGCATAGGGATAAAATGAGCAGATTTGGTCAGTCTATCCACCACAACCCATATGGCTTCAAAATTACTCTGCGTCCTCGGTAAACCGGACACAAAATCCATAGAAATGCTATCCCATTTCCATTCAGGAATAAACAACGTTTGCATCAAACCTGACGGTTTCTGATGTTCAATCTTCGACTTATGACAAGTAAAACAAGAATGCACAAACTCTGCAATATCCTTCTTCATACAAGGCCACCAAAATACTTTCCTCAAATCTTGATACATCTTAGTAGCACCCGGATGAATACTCAATCCACTACGATGCCCTTCCTCAAGAATACTCTTCTTCAGCTCAACAATGTCAGGAATACAAACTCTATCACGATACCGCATAATACCATTCTCATCAATCCGAAAATCACCACCTTAGCCTTGATTGATCAAAGTCAACCGATGAACTAAGCTCAAATCCGATTTTTGTCCTTCTCGGATCTTGTCTAGGATACCACTAGTAAGTTTCAACATACAAAGCTTCACTCCATAAGAAGTCCTTTCACACACCAAACTCAAATCATGAAACTGCTCAATTAATTCCAACTCCTTCACCATCATCATCGACATATGCAATGATTTCCTACTCAATGCATCTGCTACCACATTCGCTTTACCGTGATGGTAATTCAAACCAAAGTCATAATCCTTAGAAATTCTAACCATCTTCTCTGTCTTGCATTCAATTCCTTCTGATCAAAGAGGTACTTCAAACTCTTATGATCACTAAACACCTCAAATCTTGAACCAAATAAATAATGCCTCGAAAGTTTCAACACAAATACCACGGCGGCCAACTCTAAGTCATGTGTCAGATAATTCTTCTCATACACTTTGAGTTTCCTCGAAGCATAAGCTACAACTTGGTTATTCTGCATCAACACACCTCCCAGACCCATTAAAGAAGCATCACAATACACAACAAACGGTTCTTCCGGATTTGGCAAAATCAAAACAGGGGCCGTCGTCAATCTCCTCTTAAGCTCTTGGAAACTTCCTTCACACTTGGCATCCCAAACGAAAGCTTGACCTTTCCGAGTCAACTGCGTCAACGACGATGATAGCTTAGTAAATCCTTCAATGAACTTCCGATAATAACCGGCCAACCCAAGAAAACTTCTAATCTCAAAAACTGACTTCGGAGTCTCCCATTGCGATACCGCTTCAACTTTCGATGGATCAACCGCAATACCCTTACTTGAAATTACATGCCCAAGGAAACTCACTTCCTTCAACCAAAACTCACACTTATAAAGTTTCGCATACAACTGCTTTTCTTCCAACACAGATAACACGACCTTCAGATGCTCGACATGCTCTTCTTCATTCTTCGAATAAACTAGAATGTCGTCAATGAACACAACCACAAACTTGTCCAAATAGGGATGAAAAATTCTATTCATGTACTCCATAAACACACCTGGTGCATTAGTCACACCAAATGGAATCACAGAATACTCATAGTGTCCATACCTCATCCTAAAAGCAGTTTTCAGAATATCCTCAGTCTTCACGTGAATTTGATGATATCCGGATCTCAAATCTATCTTACTGGACACACTTGCACCAACCAACTGATCCATCAAGTCATTAATTCTCGGGAGTGGATACTTATTCTTGATAGTCATCTTATTCAACTGTCTGTAGTCCACACAGAGACTCATAGAACCTTCTTTCTTCTTAACCAACAACACTGGCGCACCCCATGACGACACACTTGAACGAATAAACTTCTTATCAAGCAGGTCTTCAATTTGACTCTTCAATTCTTTCAATTACGATGCGGACATACGATATGGAGTCATCGATATCAGACTAGTTTCAGGAACCAAATCGATCGTAAACTCCACTTCCCGTTCCGGCGGTAAATCTCTTATCTCATCAGGGAAAACTTCCGGAAAATCACGAACAATTGGTAAAACAGTAATTTCTTCACTCTCACCAATACTCAAAGTTGCCAACAACATAAACACCTTTGCACCATCTTGCACCGCCTCCTTCACTTGCTTAGCCGTCATAAACAAATCCCCTTCTTTGTCAGATTCAGGGAAAATAATCGTTTTGTCAAAACAGTTAATATAAACACGGTTGAACCTCAACCAATTCATTCCAAGAATGACATCAATCTGGTCTAAGTGAAGACACACTAAGTCAACTCCAAAATCTTTACCAAAAATACTCAACGGACAATTCAAGCACACATACTGGGTAGTTACCGAACCCATAACAGGAGTGTCATTAACCATACCGCCACCCATAACAGACAACTTAAGACTTAATCTCTTAACACAATCCAAAGAAATAAAAGAATGCGTAGCTCCGGTATCAATTATAGCGATCAAAGGTATACCATTAATGAAGCACGTACCTCGGATCAGTCGATCATCACTAGCGGTTTCTGATCCAGATAGAGCAAACATTTTTCCGCTCCCTTGCATCTTCTTCGGCTTATCACACTTTATACTAATGTGCCCTTGCTCACCACAATTGTAGAAATTCACATTTGCACCGCTTCTGCACTCTATAGCTTTGTGGCCTGGCTTGCCACACTTAAAACACTTCAACCCAGCACCTTTGCATTTAGGAGCACGGTGTCCCGCTTCACCACAATTATAACATCTTACTGGAGTAGAGGCTCCTCCCCACTTGGCTTCTTACCATAATCAGCTCTTTGTTTCCCTTTATTTGTAGGAGTCACATTAGGTTTCCCTCAAAATGGACCCTTTCCCTTCTTATCACCCAAATTCTTGTAGTGGCTAGACCGAGCCCTACTATCCTCGTCATAAATCCTACTCTTGTTTACCAATTCAGAAAATCGCCTGATCTCCTAATATCCAACAGCTTGTTTGATCTCCGACCTCAAACCATTTAAAAATTTGAGACACTTATATCTCTCAGCATTAATGGTGTTGTAGTGAGGACAAAACTTAATCAACTCTTCAAATCTTGCTGTATACTCGACCACAGTAGAGTTACCTTGCTTCAATTCTAGGAACTCGATTTCTTTCTTCCCACCAACATCTTCTGGAAAATACTTCTCCAGGAATGTCTCTTTAAAAAGATCCTAAGTGATCACCATCTCATTCTCCTCAAACCTTTGGCGAGTATTACCCCACCAATCCTCCGCTTCCTCCTCCAGCATATGGGTGCCAAACTGCACCTTCTGAGCATCCGAACATTTCATAACTCGGAAGATCTTTTTTATAGCCTTCAACCAAACCTGTGCTTTGTCAGGCTCATGGGTTCCTTTGAACACTGGCAAATTATTCCTTTGGAACCTTCCTAAAGCACGGAATTCATCATCTGCTTGATTCCTAACATTCAAATTAGCATGAGGGTTTTGCTCGATCGCTCCAGCCAATCTATTCAAAGCCTCCACAATCGCCTCGTCGTTCCTACCAGCCACCATCGCTCTGTATCTCAACAACAGAACTCACAAGGTCAAACAATACCGATAGTGTCACACACAATCAGATACACAAAGGGAATAAACAAGTTAACAACTTGGCCAACTGGCCGACCTGCTCTGATACCACTTAATGTAACACCCCATTCTATACCCCCAAAATAATGCAATTAAACACTTAATCACATATACGAAATTCATCAGAGTATTCTTATAACATGGTATAAATATGCGCATCACATTATTCACGAAACGACAACATAAATAATAATGTTCATAAAGAGATAAAACAAAAGGGGTAAATCTCAATAAAAGTAAAACATAACTCTTAGAGTCTACATATCAATGTTTTGATTAAAGCGGAAGACTAGAACATTGAATTACTTAAGACATGATATAATAGAAGTACGCATCATCAAGTTGTTCATAGTATCAATCATATTTTACAAACAACATCAGCTGATACATATGCAATGTATCACAAAAGAATACTCTACTAGCCTGGCTACCCGATGTTACATATCAGAGCAATCGACTCAAAAGAATGAAGCTATACTTCACCAAAAGAAAACCTCCAGCAATCCTAATCTGCAATGCCTCGTAGAGCATTATAAAACAGCAGAAGGGTGAGAAATATTATCATAATAATCAATGCATATAATTATATATACATACATAACATAAAACATACATACATTACATTTCTCACCACAATCCATTTAACTCATATAAATAGTCCATACGAAATCATATTTCATATAATAATGACATTCATGCTATGTGACTCAATACGACTCAATGCAAACTTATGCCATGTGGTACCAACACTTGTTATCTTTTTTCGATTTACATTAAACTGGGTCCACTCTTCTAGACCGATAACCACCAAAAGCCCGTCCTCTAAGCTTTCAAACCCACTCTTCTAGGCTTGCGACAAGTCACTAGTCTCCATGAAACTAGCAAGCACTGCCTCTTGACTAAATAATGCATATGCAATCAACAATTCAATGCACTTAAGACCGACATCTTAATCTCATGCATTCAAATATTTCATATCTTGAAGAATTATCACCACGATTGCACACACAACATATTCATACATATCATCAATATATTAACAAACAATGCACACATATACACAATATGTTCTCATGCATTCTCAATACATTTTTAATCACACTAAACAATGTATAACATTCGTCAAAAGACCATAATTCAATTAATTCAACAATCTAGGATTCACGCCATAAGGCTACCCACAGTATAATATATCCCGGCGTAATCGACGCCTCGAGCATGGAAATAATCAAAGTTAAGTCGGAAATCCGACCTCGGATGGAAACATTAAATAAAAACACATCCTGTCACGTTCGCTACTCTGCTCGCTTAGCGAGCTCCTAGCGAGTTTTCGCTACTTGTTCGCCCAGCGAACAAGCTCGCGAAGGTAAACAGAAGCTTCTGACTTCATTCGCTACCTCGCTCACTCAGCGAAGGCCTAGAAAACCTTCGCTACCCCCTTCGCTACCAGTGAACACCATAAAATGCATTATGTCCAAGTCTGGGACCGTTCGATACTGGCTCGCTACTAGCTCGCTTAACGAATGTTCGCTACGAGCTCGCTCAGCGAACACGCTAGCGAATGTCTGAGAACTGAATTTTCCACTTACTGTTATCAAATCCAAAACTCACCCATTCATCCAACTCTCACCAAACCAATTCCATTAACCTCAGTCTAACATCTCTTGACCATTCTACATCATTATGTTAGTTTTTAACCGATTAAACTTGATTTCTACCGATTAAATCTGATTTTGCCCTAACGTGAAAAATGGTGGAAGAACCCCAACACCCAACCCAATCATACCTAACCACACACATTGATCAAATAATAATGTTTCTCACCCTTACCTTGGTTAATCCAAAGCTTGAGAGTTGTTCTTGATGATTCCAAGTTCTTCCCTCTTTTTCTTCTCTTTTCTCCTCTTTCTCCTTCTTTCTCTATTCTTTCCTTTATGTTTCTATCTTTTCCTTTTCTTTCCACTCTCCTCTTAATATTTCTTTCTCTTCTAATTCCCTCCAACATCTAATAATTCATTTAATTAATTACCCCTCAATTAAATAATTCTCCTTAACCCATTAATTAATGCAAATTATTAACTAATGAAAAATAGGACTGTTACAGTGAACATAACCATCAATGACTAAGTCCCATAGATCAGCATCATAACCAAGGAAGAAACTCTCTATTCTGTCCTTCCAATAGTCAAACTTCTACCCATCAAACATCGGGGGTTTTGTGCTGATTCTATCCCTTTCTTCATATCTGTTGTTGTTGTTAGATGTTGAAGCTTCAGCCATAATATCAACCAAAAATATATATTAAAGTTTTCTCAACTGGATCTTTTCTGTTCACGGTGAAGTGATAGCACAAACAGAACCGGAGCTCTGATGCCAACTGAAGGTGAGAAAATACTTAGAAGTGGGGGGGGGGGGGGGGTTTGAATAAGGATTTTGAAAATATTATGGCAATAAAAACACAATGATTTTTATCCTGGTTCGTTGCACTCAAGTAATCCCGTCCACTCTATCAAGAGTGATTTTCCTTTCTCCACAAGGACTTAATCCACTATAATCAAACTGATTACAATAACAACCACTAAGAACAACTGTTCTTAGTCTTCTCAAGAACTACTGACCACAACTTTGTCTTCTCAAGGAACTTTTTACAATCAAATGTAAAACTAAACAAGTGTTTAAATGCTTCTAAGAAAGCTATATCACAACTGTGATTTACACTTAAGTTTAAGAACTTATGAAATAAATTCAGCAAAGAATAATAACTTGTATGAGAGCTTTTCAATGAATTTTTGTCAAAGTATATCAATTTTTGTCAACTGAAGAAAGTTGTTGAAGGCTTGCTTTTATAGACTTAGAAGTCCAAGACGTTGCCACTTGAAGACCGTGTACTGCAAAGTAGCTGTAGCCTTTTGTCTTCACATCACCTAACCTTTCCTAAAAGTAGAACGTTCAGAGAAATCCTTTTTGCTTGTATTCTTGTGTCTAGCATAAAAGAGGAAAGAGTCGTTTGGCATAACCAACGGATATAACTTCAAATAATCTTCATTAACAAGTTTCTAATTCACAGCAATTAACATCAGAGCCTAGAGTGATCAGAGTCTTGATGTCTTCAGAGTTTGCTGTATCAGAGTGTTGCAGCAAGTTTGCTTCAGCGTGAAACTAATTAGAGCAGAGTTTAGAGATCAGATCCTCAGTACTTGCAGCGTATAGTATTATTAGAGTCTTCTGAAAAACAATGCTTGAAACTCTTCATACAAAGTCTTCAGTCTATGCTTCAGATCCTTCTGTAGGCAGCATTCAGAGTCTTATGTAGGCAGCGCTCAGAGTCTTCTAAGAGATGCTTATGACGCTTCAGAGCCTTGCGTAGTTCAACATACATATCCTTTTTGCTTTCACAAGAATATTAAATTTAATATCTGCAGTAAAAATACTTGAACAAATTTAGAGTATATAATTTCTTAATACAAAATTTCGTAAGTGTTATCATCAAAACATAGAGATATAAGTAAGAACCAATCTGTGTTCTAACATTATGGTCCATGAAGGTTATATGACTTATTGAATTTCGTTCAAGAAGTTTTAAGGCCTCAGGGAACCCAGAATACCAACAGACGATCTAGAGCTTTTCAATCGATCGATTCGTCTGACTGAAAAGTAAACTTATTGACCAACAGGGTTTTGACCCAAAATTGAAGGCAATCATGTTCCGAATGTTATATCAGATCTATTCATGAAGTTTTGTAACCATTGGATCAAGGATTAAAGAGTAATCGAAAAATTTGGAAATTAGGGTTTTGAAAGGGGCAAAACCATAACTTCTCAACCACACATCTAATTGGAGCAGTTCAAAGCTTGTTGGAAAGGTCTTGCGGAGTCCTACAGAAGTGAAACAATTACCTATGTGAAAAAATTAATAGATTTTGAGTTATGATAAAAAACAATGCAAGAGGGAAAAACACTTAGTGAAATTTTGTGATTTTGGCACTTTTCAAATCATGTTTTCATTCAAGTTCAAGGGTGTTTTTGACCCAGTTCCACTTGCAATTTGAAAAAATTTAAAATATGCAAGTTGTAGAGCATGATGAGGGCTTTCCAAAAAGTACAAGAACTAATCCATATCATTTTTGAGCTAGGAGTTTTGAAGGAGGGAAGTTGGGGTCCAAGCACTTAAAGTCCACACTTTCAAGTTTGACCTAAATCAACTTGCCAACCATCTAACTTATTTTCAACCATTGATTAGCCTCTGATCTGATTTCTAGAGTGTGTGATGAGTGGAAATGTAGAAGGATTGAAGAGCATGGCAAGTTGTTAAGTCAAGTGGCATTATTATATTCAAAGAAAATCAAGAGGAAAGAGAAACTTTATTGAAGGAAATCTGGAGCAGCAGGGCCCCTAGCATCTAGACACACTTGAATAACTTCCTATGGCCTTAAAATAACTTGTCTCATGCATCACAATGCATCAAGAACACTCAAGACCAGCTGCATCAAGGTCTTGAACAAGATTTGATACATTTTCCCTCCAAAAGCAAAAGCTCCAAATTTGTCCTCACTTTTGATCATGTGGCTTTGCCTATAAATAACACAACTTCTATACATCAAAGACAGAAAATAGCAACCAAGAAACCACCCAAAAACACTCTCCTTCATCTGTTGCAAACCTTCTTGTAAATCAAGCAACTTGTACAAAAACATCAAAAAATTGTCTTGGACAGAACTTGTGCCAAACTGATCTCCAGCCATTCCAAACTCCTACCAACACTCCATACAACTTACAAATGATCCTCTAGAGCTATCCAAACCATCATTTGCACCAGAAACCATTCCATTCTCAAAGTCAACCTCCAAAACCAAAAAAGTCAACATGCTGCATTATCCAAACCACAGTTTACCACAAACCATTCCACACTCCTTCAACACCTCTAACACTTTATAAATAATATATATAAGTTGTCCAAATCAAGTTCATACTTCTGTAACAAAGATTGAACCATGTTGCTTTGTAAAACCATGTATTTTTGAGGTTTTTTCCCCATTTTTCAAGCCATTCTGCGTGACAGTGGAGTTGTGGATCATTGAAGCTTCTATTCATCATTCAAAGTTCATTTTTAGGCTATAGAAAAGCATTAAGGACCTCTGGTTTTCTTATTTAACAAAGTTGCTTCAAGATGTAAGCCTAAATTCTTTTCCATGAACTTTTGCTTTGCATTTCACATACTATTTTGAGTTGTAACCATGATTATGTGTTAGACATTATTTGAGCATGTTATATGTGTTCTATATGTCATGTATGAACCCCTGCTTGCACTAGAAATTGCCATTTCTTGACTTCCTAAAATGCTGGTCACAAACTAGATCCAACCTAGTCATAATATGCATGTTGATTCCAATCTGCCAAACTATGTGTGCATCATCTGATTTCTATTGATCCAATCACTATAAATTATGTATATTCAATGTTTTTACACTTGTTTCATCAAACCTTTTACTATTTGAGACTGTCCATATACTCTTGCTCTTGGTTGTAACCAAAATGGCCTAAATAATGATGTTACTGAATTTTTCAATGTGTGTTGTATGAAAAAAAAATTATAGCATTGAATTCCTTGTTCAAAAACACACAATTTTCAATTTTGTTTCACTCCATTTGGTTAAGAATTGACTAATTTCCATCCTTCATGCAAATGACCTTAAATTGGTGACCTTGCCCTAGTCTTGTCACCATTGGTGCACCAACTTTGAATGATGATAACTTGCTCATTTTTTGTGCTAATGATGCCATTCTTTTTAAAAAATACTCTTTATAATTTCTATTTTAATTGAGTGAAGAAATAATTTAAGGATTGTTATCCTAGAAAGACATTGATCCACTTGAAAAGCATGTGTTTTTAGGGTTTTTACCATGGTGTTTGTAAACTTTTTCAACTTGAAACTTGATTTTTCTTGTGATAGTGATCTTGTATGATTCAAACATGTTTTTCAACATGTTTAAATGCTCAATTTTGTTTGATTCATTGCCTTAACATGTTCATACTTGTTTTTTGTGAATGTATACATGAATCACGACTTTTCAAATTTCATCAGTGAACTTTACCATAATTTTGGATGTTGTAATCTTTTGAATATGTTTACCATGCCTTATCCTACTTGTTTATGTGTCTTGTTAGAACCATAACACGTTTAGGGTTTGTTTCTTGCCTTTGTGAAATCTTGAACATAAATGGTATACCTTGAAACTTCTTTGGTGCATAACATGATTTTGGATGTTGTAACTTCTTAAATGTGTTTGTCATGCTTCTTTCAACTTGTTATTGTAACAGCCCAAATTTCATTAAATAATTAATTGTAGTAATTAATTGATTTAGTGGGATTTTTATTAATGTCGGAAATTAATTTTTATTAATTGGAATTAATAGAGAATTGAGAAGGAAATTGGAAGGAAGGAAAATAAAGGAATTATATAAGAGAGAAAGAAAAGAAAAGAAAGATAGAAAACATTTGGAAAGAAAGAGGAAAGAAGAAGAAAGGAGAGAAAGAGAGGAGAAGAAGAGGAAAAGTGGAAATCATCAAGAACCAACATCAAAGCTCTGATTAATCGAGGTAAGGGTGAGAAATGTTTCTATTTGATCATTGTATGATGTTATGTATGTTGGGTTGGGGTTTTGGTAGAGTTTTCATCACTTTCCAATTAGGGCAAAAGTTGGAATAATCGGTAGATTGATGATTTAATCGGTTGAAACTGAGCAATAATGCCGTAGAATAGTCGGGTAACATGTGTTGATGTTGTTTGTACTGATTTTGTTGTGTGAGAAGTTGGATGATGGTGGATGGTTGAGGTGGAACAAAATAGGGTTCTGTTCTGCGTAGGTTCGCTGGCTCTCGCCAGGCGAGCGAAGGCGAAGCTTCGCCAGGCGAAGCCTAGCGAATGTTGGCGAATAATTATATTTAAGTCCCAGTGGACTTCGCTGGCGAGTTCGCCAGGCGAAGTTGGATAGCAAAGGTTCGCCCAGCGAAGGTGCTGGCGAATGGTGGCGAATGAAGTCAGTAGCTACTGACTTGGGCTCGCTGGGAAGTCTCGCCAGGCGAAGCCTAGCGAGTGTTCGCTGAGGGAGTTCGCCAGGCGAAGGCCAGGCGAAGGTTCGCTGCGAGGGTTCGCCAGGCGAATGAAGGCGAATGTGACAGTATATTTTCTTTGTTGTGTCATCCAAATGATGATTGTTTGGTTGATTCGCATATGTTAATACTTCTATGTTATGAATGAGTATGTGAACTATTATGATAACATGTGTTGTGGGTAGCCTTCGGGCGTGAATCCTAGAGTTGTGATATAAATGATTAATTGTAATCGGTTAAAATACATGAGAACATAATGATGATTATGTGTGTATTAATTGATGAGTTGTGGATGTTTGATTGTTGTGTACAATTATGTAATGAGTATGCATGAGAACATTTTGAATATGTGTGCATAACTTATAATTGTATGATTGGTATTGCGATGTGAATACCTTGATTGTTGTGATAATTAGAGATACATGGGAATACAATGAGGAATGTATGTGTATCGTCTAATGAATTGTGAGTGCATATATGTATGCGATTGTTGTGTGAATGCATGGGAACATATGTGATATGTGTGCATTGTTGTTGAATATGATGATATGTGAAATGAATACATTGATAAATGTTGATATATGTTGTATGTGCAATCATGATGAAATTCTCGAAGGGGTGAATTATTCGAATGCATGGGATTAAGACGCGGGAACGGTCTTAAGTGCATTTATTGTGATTGGTTGATTGTACATGCATCATTCAGTCAAGAGGCAATGTCTGTTAGTTTCGTGGAAACTAGTGGCTTGTCCCAAACCTAGAAGGGTGGGTTTGAAGCCTAGGGGACGGGCTTGGTTGTTATCGGTCTAGAAGGGTGGACCCGGTTTAAAGTAAAAACCGAAAAATGATAACAAGTTATCGGTCTAGAAGGGTGGACCCGGTTTAGAGTGAAAACCGAAAAAAGATAACTAATGTCGGTACCGCATTGCATGAGTTGCATTGGATATGTTGAGTCACATTGCATATTATTGTTGTTGTATAAATGCGCTTGTGGATGATTGTGGGACTGAGCATGAAGGGATGTGCTTGTGAATGTTCATAATGTTGATATATGTGAATACAATATAATTATGATTATGAGGATGAAGTGTGGTGAGAAATGTGAATATGTGTTATATGACTACCTATATATATATAATCTCATGCTTTGATTATTATGGTTATATTTCTCACCCTTCTGCTGTTTTATAATGCTCTATGAGGCATTGCAGATTAGGATGCTGGAGTCCTTTTGTGAAGATTAGTCTTCATTCTTTTGAGTCTGCTGCTCTGATATGTAACACCGGGTAGTTAGACTAGTATAGTCATTCTTTTGTGATACATTGCGATGTATCAGCTGATGTGGTTCTGTAATCTAACTGACATGATATATTAATTTGGATAGCTTATGTGTACGTGAATTAATATTTTGAAAACGATCAAATGATTTTATCTTCCGCTTAAATTGAAAATGTTACATATTTTATGGAGCAAAACGTTAAAGTGTTTTATTGGTGAAGTTGTGACATTCTTCTTTTATACCTTATTCTAAAACTTTTACTCTGATGAATTTGTATATGCTTAAATGTTTTATATGCATTTATTTGGGGTATAGAAGGGGGTGTTACAATAGTGGTATCAGAGCAGGTCGGTCCGTCCGGCCAAGTTGTTAGAGTGTTTTTCCCTGTGTGTTATTGATATGCGTGTGATGCATTATCAATATTGGTTGTTCTTACGTAGTTCTGTTGTTGGAATTAGTAAGATGGTTGCAGGGAGGAACGACGAAGCGATTGCGGAGGCACTGACGAGATTGGCGGGGGCAATTGGGCAGAATCCTCCGGCCAATGTGAATGTGAGGAATCATGCTGATGATGGATTCCGTGCTTTGGGGAAATTCCAAAAGAATAACCCTCCGGTCTTCAAGGGAACTCATGAACCGGACAAGGCACAAATTTGGTTGAAAGCTGTGGAAAAGATTTTTCGAGTTATGAATTGCTCGGATGCACAGAAGGTGCAGTTTGGGACTCATATGCTCGAAGAAGAAGCTGAAGATTGGTGGGGTAATACTCGCCAAAGAATTGAGGAAGATGATATTGTGATTACGTGGGATTTGTTTAGAGAAACCTTTCTGGAGAAGTATTTTCCAGAGGATGTGCGGGGGAAGAAAGAGATCGAATTTCTTGAGTTGAAACAAGGTAATTCGACGGTTGCTGAGTATGCGGCGAAATTTGAGGAGTTGATCAAATTTTGTCCTCACTATAATACTGGTAATGCTGAGAGGTCTAAGTGCCTCAAGTTTGTGAACGGTTTGAGACCCGAGATTAGACAAGCTATTGGATATCAGGAAATCAGGCGGTTTTTTGAGTTGGTTAACAAGAGCAGAATTTATGACGAAGAAAGTAGGGCTCGGTCTAGCCACTACAAGAGCCTAAGTGATACGAAAGGAAAAGGTCAATTCAGAGGAAAACCTTATGTGACTCCTGCAGACAAAGGGAAGCAGAGAATGGGTTATGGCAAGAGGCCAAGTGGGGGAGTTTCTACTCCAGTGAGATGTTATAGGTGCGGTGAAGAGGGAAATCGTGCTCCCGAATGCAAAAGGGTTGAGAAGACATGTTTTAAGTGTGGCAAGCCAGGCCACAAGGCTCTTGAGTGCAGAAGCGGTGCGGGCGTAACTTGTTATAACTGTGGTGAGCGAGGGCACATCAGTACCAAGTGCGATAAGCCGAAGAAGAATCAAGGGAGCGGGAAAGTGTTCGCTCTATCTGGATCTGAGACTGCTAGCGACGATCGATTGATCCGAGGTACGTGCTTCATTAATGGTACACCTTTGATCGTTATAATTGATACCGGAGCTACGCATTCTTTTATTTCTTTGGATTGTGTTAGAAGGTTGAATCTTGAGTTGTCTGTGATTGGTGGCGGTATGGTTATTGATACTCCTGCTATGGGTTCGGTAACTACACCGTATGTTTGCTTGAATTGCCCGTTGAGTATTTTCGGTAGAGATTTTGGGATTGATTTAGTGTGTCTTCATTTAGATCAACTAGATGTCATTCTTGGAATGAATTGGTTAAAATTCAATCGTGTGTATATTAACTGTTTTGACAAAACGGTTATTTTTCCCGATTCGGATGTTGAAAGGGATTTGTTTATGACGAGGAAACAAGTGAAGGAATCGGTAAAAGATGGGGCTAAGGTATTTATGCTTATGGCAACTTTGAGGACTAGTGAAGGTGAAGAGATTGATGCTTTGCCCATTGTTAGAGATTTTCCGGAAGTATTCCCTGAAGAGATAAAGGATTTACCGCCGGAGCGAGAAGTGGAGTTTTCGATAAATTTGATTCCTGGAACTAGTCCGATATCGATGGCTCCATATCGTATGTCGGCCTCGGAGTTAAAAGAGTTGAAGAGTCAACTTGAGGATTTGCTTGAAAAGAAGTTTATTCGTCCGAGTGTGTCACCGTGGGGTGCACCGGTGTTATTGGTTAAGAAGAAAGAGGGTTCTATGAGGCTCTGTGTGGATTACAGACAGTTGAACAAGGTGACTATTAAGAATAAGTATCCACTTCCGAGGATTGATGATCTGATGGATCAGTTGATTGGTGCAAGTGTGTTCAGCAAGATTGATTTGAGATCTGGGTATCATCAGATCCGTGTGAAAGCTGAGGATAGTCAGAAGACGGCCTTTCGGACGAGGTATGGACACTATGAGTATTCCGTGATGCCATTTGGTGTGACTAATGCACCAGGTGTATTTATGGAGTACATGAATAGGATTTTCCATCCTTATTTGGATAAGTTTGTGGTGGTGTTTATCGACGACATCTTGGTTTATTCGAAGAGCGAAGGAGAGCATGCCGAGCATCTGAAGATTGTGTTATCTATGCTGAGAGAGAGGCAGTTGTTTGCGAAGCTTTCTAAGTGTGAATTTTGGTTGAAGGAAGTTAGTTTCCTTGGTCATGTGATTTCTAGTAGTGGTGTTGCGGTCGATCCGTCGAAGGTTGAAGCGGTGTCGCAATGGGAGACTCCGAAGTCAGTTTTTGAGATCAGAAGTTTTCTTGGTTTAGCCGGTTATTATCGGAAGTTTATTGAAGGATTTGCTAAGTTATCGTTGCCGTTGACGCAGTTGACTAGGAAAGGTCAAACCTTTGTTTGGGACGCTAAGTGTGAAGCGAGTTTTCAAGAACTTAAACGAAGGTTGACGACAGCTCCTGTTTTGATTTTGCCAAATCCGGAAGAACCATTCGTTGTGTATTGTGATGCTTCTTTGATGGGTTTAGGAGGTGTGTTGATGCAGAATAACCAAGTTGTGGCTTATGCTTCGAGGCAACTCAAAGTGCATGAGAAGAACTATCCGAAGCATGACTTAGAGTTGGCCGCCGTTGTGTTCGTATTGAAACTCTGGAGGCATTATTTATTTGGCGCGAGATTTGAAGTGTTTAGTGACCACAAGAGTTTGAGGTATCTTTTTGATCAAAGGGAATTGAATGCGAGACAAAGAAGATGGCTTGAACTTTTGAAGGATTTTGATTTTGGCTTGAATTACCATCCGGGTAAAGCGAATGTAGTAGCGGATGCATTGAGTCGAAAATCATTGCATATGTCGGTGTTGATGGTGAAAGAGTTGGAATTGATTGAGCAATTTCGGGATTTGAGTTTGGTATGTGAGAGGACTTCTTTTGGATTTAAGTTGGGTATGTTAAAGCTTACAAGTGGTATTTTGGATGAAATTCGAGAAGGACAGAAATCGGATTTGAGCTTAGCTGATCGGTTGACTTTAATCAACCAAGGCCAAGGTGGTGATTTTCGGATTGATGAGAATGGTATTATGAGATGTCGGGATCGAGTTTGTGTTCCGAACATGGTTGAGCTTAAGAAGAGCATCCTTGAGGAAGGACATCGTAGCGGATTGAGTATTCATCCGGGTGCTACTAAGATGTATCAGGATTTGAGGAAAGTATTTTGGTGGCCTAGTATGAAGAAGGATATTGCGGAATTTGTGTATTCTTGTTTGACTTGCCAGAAGTCAAAGATTGAGCATCAGAAGCCATCGGGTTTGATGAAGCCGTTGTTCATTCCTGAGTGGAAATGGGATAGTATCTCCATGGATTTTGTATCGGGTTTGCCGAGGACGCCGAGTAACTTTGAGGCTATTTGGGTTATCGTGGATAGATTGACTAAATCTGCACACTTTATTCCTATGCGTATGGATTACCCTTTGGAGAAGTTGGCTAAGTTATATATTGAGAGGATTGTGTGTCTGCATGGTATTCCGTTAAGTATTGTTTCGGATAGAGATCCGCGGTTTACTTCGAGATTTTGGGAGAGTTTGCAGAGTGCCTTGGGTACTAAGTTGCATTTAAGTTCGGCGTATCATCCTCAGACTGATGGTCAGACGGAGAGGACGATTCAGTCGCTTGAAGATCTTTTGAGAGCTTGTGTATTAGAAAAAGGAGGAGCTTGGGATAGCTACTTTCCTTTGATTGATTTTACCTACAACAACAGTTTCCATTCGAGTATTGGTATGGCACCATTTGAGGCGTTTTATGGTAGGCGGTGTAGGACACCATTGTGTTGGTTCGAGTCCGGAGAAAGTTCTGTTGTTGGACCCGAGTTAGTTCAACAGACTACTGATAAGATCAAGATGATTCAAGAGAAGATGAGAATTACTCAGAGTCGTCAGAAGAGTTATTATGACAAGAGGAGGAAGGCACTTGAATTTCAAGAGGGAGATCATGTGTTTCTTCGAGTCACTCCGATGACAGGTGTTGGTAGGGCACTGAAGTCGCGCAAGTTGTCGCCGCGTTTCATTGGTCCTTATCAGATTTTGCAAAGGATAGGAGAAGTGGCCTATCGTGTGGCTTTACCGCCGTCGCTTGCTAATCTTCACGACGTATTCCATGTATCTCAGTTGAGGAAATACATTGCGGATCCGTCTCATATAGTCCAAATAGATGATGTGCAGGTGAGAGATAACCTGACTGTTGAGACATCACCTATGCGGATAGAGGATCAGAAATTGAAGCATCTTCGAGGTAAAGAGATTGCTTTAGTGAAGGTCGCTTGGGGAGGACCGGCTGGTGGAAATGTTACGTGGGAGCTTGAGAGCCAGATGAAGGAGTCTTATCCAGAACTGTTTGAATCAGGTAACATTTTCGAGGACGAAAATTCCTAAAGTGGGGGAGAGTTGTAACAGCCCAAATTTCATTAAATAATTAATTGTAGTAATTAATTGACTTAGTGGGATTTTTATTAATGTCGGAAATTAATTTTTATTAATTGGAATTAATAGAGAATTGAGAAGGAAATTGGAAGGAAGGAAAATAAAGGAATTATATAAGAGAGAAAGAAAAGAAAAGAAAGATAAAAAACATTTGGAAAGAAAGAGGAAAGAAGAAGAAAGGAGAGAAAGAGAGGAGAAGAAGAGGAAAAGTAGAAATCATCAAGAACCAACATCAAAGCTCCGATTAATCGAGGTAAGGGTGAGAAATGTTTCTATTTGATCATTGTATGATGTTATGTATGTTGGGTTGGGGTTTTGGTAGAGTTTTCATCACTTTCCAATTAGGGCAAAAGTTGGAATAATCGGTAGATTGATGATTTAATCGGTTGAAACTGAGCAATAATGCCGTAGAATAGTCGGGTAACATGTGTTGATGCTGTTTGTACTGATTTTGTTGTGTGAGAAGTTGGATGATGGTGGATGGTTGAGGTGGAACAGAATAGGGTTCTGTTCTGCGTAGGTTCGCTGGCTCTCGCCAGGCGAGCGAAGGCGAAGCTTCGCCAGGCGAAGCCTAGCGAATGTTGGCGAATAATTATATTTAAGTCCCAGTGGACTTCGCTGGCGAGTTCGCCAGGCGAAGTTGGATAGCAAAGGTTCGCCCAACGAAGGTGCTGGCGAATGGTGGCGAATGAAGTCAGTAGCTACTGACTTGGGCTCGCTGGGAAGTCTCGCCAGGCGAAGCCTAGCGAGTGTTCGCTGAGGGAGTTCGCCAGGCGAAGGCCAGGCGAAGGTTCGCTGCGAGGGTTCGCCAGGCGAATGAAGGCGAATGTGACAGTATATTTTCTTTGCTGTGTCATCCAAATGATGATTGTTTGGTTGATTCGCATATGTTAATACTTCTATGTTATGAATGAGTATGTGAACTATTATGATAACATGTGTTGTGGGTAGCCTTCGGGCGTGAATCCTAGAGTTGTGATATAAATGATTAATTGTAATCGGTTAAAATACATGAGAACATAATGATGATTATGTGTGTATTAATTGATGAGTTGTGGATGTTTGATTGTTGTGTACAATTATGTAATGAGTATGCATGAGAACATTTTGAATATGTGTGCATAACTTATAATTGTATGATTGGTATTGGGATGTGAATACCTTGATTGTTGTGATAATTAGAGATACATGGGAATACAATGAGGAATGTATGTGTATCGTCTAATGAATTGTGAGTGCATATATGTATGCGATTGTTGTGTGAATGCATGGGAACATATGTGATATGTGTGCATTGTTGTTGAATATGATGATATGTGAAATGAATACATTGATAAATGTTGATATATGTTGTACGTGCAATCATGATGAAATTCTCTAAGGGGTGAATTATTCGAATGCATGGGATTAAGACGCGGGAACGGTCTTAAGTGCATTTATTGTGATTGGTTGATTGGACATGCATCATTCAGTCAAGAGGCAATGTCTGTTAGTTTCGTGGAAACTAGTGGCTTGTCCCAAACCTAGAAGGGTGGGTTTGAAGCCTAGGGGACGGGCTTGGTTGTTATCGGTCTAGAAGGGTGGACCCGGTTTAAAGTAAAAACCGAAAAATGATAACAAGTTATCGGTCTAGAAGGGTGGACCCGGTTTAGAGTGAAAACCGAAAAAAGATAACTAATGTCGGTACCGCATTGCATGAGTTGCATTGGATATGTTGAGTCACATTGCGTATTATTGTTGTTGTATAAATGCGCTTGTGGATGATTGTGGGACTGAGCATGAAGGGATGTGCTTGTGAATGTTCACAATGTTGATATATGTGAATACGATATAATTATGATTATGAGGATGAAGTGTGGTGAGAAATGTGAATATGTGTTATATGACTACCTATATATATATAATCTCATGCTTTGATTATTATGGTTATATTTCTCACCCTTCTGCTGTTTTATAATGCTCTATGAGGCATTGCAGATTAGGATGCTGGAGTCCTTTTGTGAAGATTAGTCTTCATTCTTTTGAGTCTGCTGCTCTGATATGTAACACCGGGTAGTTAGACTAGTATAGTCATTCTTTTGTGATACATTGCGATGTATCAGCTGATGTGGTTTTGTAATCTAACTGACATGATATATTAATTTGGATAGCTTATGTGTACGTGAATTAATATTTTGAAAATGATCAAATGATTTTATCTTCCGCTTAAATTGAAAATGTTACATATTTTATGGAGCAAAATGTTAAAGTGTTTTATTGGTGAAGTTGTGACATTCTTCTTTTATACCTTATTCTAAAACTTTTACTCTGATGAATTTGTATATGCTTAAATGTTTTATATGCATTTATTTGGGGTATAGAAGGGGGTGTTACAGTTATGTGTATTGATAGGATCATAACATGCTAAGAATTTTTTTGTCTTGGTTGTTACCATGAGCATTGATTTTTCCATGAAACCATGAACCTATACTTAGATGTTTGTCTTACTCTTTACATCTTTGCTTTGTTGATTGCCATCTCTTTGCCCTTTCATGTTGTCACATGATTATCTTAATCTTTTCTGGTTGTTACCATGCTTCATGCCTTCATCATGTTGAATATTGTCACATTTAGTATTACTTGATTCATGTCCCGTATTTGGTTTAAGTTGTAACTTACATGCTTGATTTCTACTTGTTCATGTTTATCTTTGTGTGTTCCTTGATGTTGTAACCTCATGAACATGATCCCATGTCCTTACCTTACTTGTTATGATGTCTTGTTAGAACCATAACATCCTTAGGATTGAGTCTTGCTTTGAAAGTTACCATGAACTTGTATGCTTCCCCATGAAATTGTGAACCTCCATACTTGAACTGTTGTAACACTTCTTATATGCTTACTTGTATTTAATTTTCATCAATGCATGATTGTTGGTCTCATGTTGTTACATTTGACATTCATTGAACCTTATGATATGATTGCCTCAAGTTGTTACTTGCTTGCATTTAAACCTATTTGAATTACATGTTCTTTTGTGTGCCTTGATGGTTGTTACCTCATTTCTCTTCATCTTTGTTAAGATGCTTAAAATTGATTTCACCTTATATGATTGAACTTGTAAGAACCTCTACCATGTTCCCTTCTAGATATTGTAATATCTTTGTGTATCTATGGTTGTAACCATTTGCTTTAATTGTAATCTTTGCTTGATGTTGTCACATGCTTGCATATCCTCTTTGGTTGTTACCGTACTCTGTTATATCTTTATCATGTTTGAATGAATGCTCATGTTTTACTTTGTTAAGTTATTCCCCAAGTGATGGAACTTGTTAGTTCTCATCCAGTTGCCTCATCATGTCCTCTCTAGATATTGTAATGTCTTTGTTCTTAGTTGGTTGTAACCATTTGACTTGATTGTAATTTTTGCTTGATGTTGTCACATGCTTGCATATCCTCTTTGGTTGTTACCATACTCTTTTATATGTTCTTCACGTTTGAATGGATGGTTATGTATGTTTTTTTAAACTTTGTTAAGTTATTTCCCCAAGTGATAGAACTTGTTAGTTCTCATCCAGTTGCCTCATCTTTCCCTTCCAAAGGAAAGTCTCTCTATTGACCCTTGGATCATAGATAGATCATCACCCACCCTTGAATTTGTTAAGTCATTTTTGAACCCTAACTTAGTTAAGTTAGAACCTATATCCACTAGACTTTGCTTTAAGTCTAGAAAACCTACCCCTTGTTAGGAGTATCTCCTCAACTAGAGCTTTAAGATAGAGTTTGTTAACTCTATGTAAGAATCATGGTGATGATTACTTACTCCCCCTTGGCTTTTGTAAAAGCCAACATCCTTTGAGTGTTTAACTTAGAAATAGAGAGTTTTGTTAAACTCTATGCAAGCATTATTATGTTTGTTCCCCTAGTGTCTTGACCATAGTCAAGTACTTTTTGATCCTCAGTAAGGTGAACTACAATTGCTCTTATTCTATCCTAGTTAGGATACGTAGGCAGAGGATGCGATATCTTTGTGAGAAAACTTATAAAGTATACTTAGGTCTTTACCTTAACCTTATACCCGATCCTAAACCATAGCAAACATTTAACAGTATATCATAAAAACATACAAAAGGTTCCTATAGAGTACTACAGATGTTTGGGATGTGAAATACCTACCCTAGGCTTAACCAACCCCCAACCCCCGATCTCTTAGCGTTGTTATTACATCACGCAAAGGATTTTTCTTTCTTTGAACTTTGCTTTGGATAAATTAAATTCCGATTGTAAATTCAATGAATTAAGATTCAAGTTAATCAATAGCTTGGTATCACGATTCTCACTGCAACACTTGGTTCACCGGCTAATACCAAATAAACTTGCACAACACTTGAGCAAACGTAAAACAAAAACAAAAATATGCACAGACACATAAACATGATAGAAAACACATATATACAATCACTTATGGAAGACAACTATAAACAAGTATATACAAAGCATAAAAACATAGAAACAATCGCAATCCAATTCAATATTAAAACCAATCCCCGACAACAATGCCATTTTGTTAAAGCGGCAAGCAAAAATTATTTTCAAAAGAATTCCCTCCGGGATTTATGTCGTCTGCATAGGAAGATGCAAAAGAAAAACATAAGACAAGAAAATAAATACATCCTTAAGACATGAGAAAATCATCAGGAGTTGTATTTCTTTCTACCCTCATGTACTAAAAAATAAATTGATCAAATGCATGCAACCTAGATCACTCGTCAAAATCCTCTAGTTTTGCTCACAAATAATGGTTATGTCTAATGTAAAGTTTGGGAGGTCAACTGCATCCTCTCGAAGGTGATGTCTCACGTGACTAAAAGACATGGAGCATTAAGATCCGAAACACACACACACATGACTATTAGACCGCTTCCCACATCCAATAAATGCACATCTTACATCGAGTTTGAAAAGTATAGGTCTATAGTGAATCAAACCCATTAAGATAGAGATTAAATCAAAGATGACATCGATTAAGAGTTGTAAAAGAGATTTTATACAAAGATCCATAAGTATACATACAATCAAGAGAAACTTACATTCAAAACCTTAACAAATAAAGGGTACAAAGAGAAGAGAGAAGAAGAACATAAATCTCACGGTTTTCCAACTCCGATTGAAGTGGATTCAACTCCGATCCGTCAATAAGAACACTCTAATGTTGTTTCTAAGCTAAATCTACTCAAGGATGTGTTTGAGGAAGATGGATTAAAAGTTCCAACAACATAACCTAAAAAATGATGAAAAGTGACTTAAATAGGGGCTGAAATGAAGTGAACCACGCTGAGCTCACAATGAGGGTGTTAGCACCACCAACAAAATCACAATTCTTACTTTCTTCATAACTTTCGAACCATAACTCCGATTGACACTCAGTCAGAAGCGTTGGAAGGCTTATTCAATGCTCTATTTGATCATGAAAAATATTCTTGCTTCAATACCTATAAAAACGAGATAAACTAAAATTAAAAAGAATGAAATTTATTACAATCACGATAAGCGCACTCATATCACGCTAAGTGCCATCTCACTTAAAATACCCTTAAACCACCTTAAATCGCGCTAAGCGCGGTCAATAAAAAAAATACTCTAGCTACTTCCATCCAGTTCTTAATGTGCTAAAAATTGCGCTAAGCACGAATGACAATATTTTATTGGTTAAAACTACATTTTAAAGCATCCTTCTTGGCTCAAATGGGTCCATACTTCAACCATGCATTATTACCTACAAAAACAGATCAAAAAACTGTCAAAATCAATAATATGTACACAAAAATGCATATTAAACACTATTATATAAACTATACAAAATATACACAAAAGTGGAGGATTATTAACGGAAAACAAACGAATCAAGCCAATAAGTGCCAATTATTCAGACTCTAAATCAGTATATTTTAGCATTTATCAGAGAGACGAGTGAAAGAGTTGTTAGGGTCTTATTTTGAGATAGATGACTTTATTGTAATGAAGCAAGAGATAATTTCGCTTATATATTAATAAGTATCTCCTTTCATCACGATTTCAAACAAAAATTGTGGTGATATACAAGGCCAATCACATTTTTATCACGATAAATGGCTAATTGTTGGTGCTAGGATTTGAACCACATGACTCCGTGTACCTTTCACTATGATTGCTACATATGACAATTGTGACATGTTCTTTGGTAAATACCAAAACAAAAACTATTTCCACGATTAACACTATGACCGTTGTAAAATTGGTGTAAGGAAAAGTCTATTTTGCAGTAGTGCACACCTACGTCTGGAGGGCACTCTACACAAGCAAGGAAATTCACAACTTTGAATTAGAACAATTAGTCTTATAAGAACCTTCAAACACTATGAATTTTTATGTCTCTCCCAGATCCTAGTGACTTTCTATTTAGGTGTCCCCTAAATATGAGAACTCAGTCATTTTCTTCAACCACTAACCCCTAGTGATCAATTTCAGTAATAAGTATTTAATTTTTGGATTTACAACTCTACCAAGACAAAATAATAATTATGCCAAGTTACTAAAACATAGAGTGATGTTTAACAGTAGATTTAACACTAATCTTTATGAGGAAATTAACGTGGAATACAAGGAAAAGACTCACAAACCCTATGCAACAGGAAATTAATCTTGTGTACAAAACTATTAAGTAAAAAATATGAGAATTGAGTCTCGTTTTATAGAAATGCCTTTTGGGTTTTTTCCTTATAGATCTCTAATTTAAATTCGTCTAGAATAATAAAGAATCTTATTGGAATTGATTGCTTTATAAAACTCACCTAAAAATACGATTTGTTACATTCAAATTCAAATGCAAATTACCATTTAAATTTGATTTAATCTTCAACAGCTGTCAAACAAGTCAACCGTGCATTGCTAACAAATATGCAGCAATCTGATTGAAAACCAATAAGAAAATATGCACCAAACAACACCCCTTATGACATGCTGCAAAGGCTAGATGTTGTGCTACATATGCTGGAACATTGTGTTCCACATGTTGCCCAAATACATCTAAAATAACTCTTCTGAATGACATGTAAATCTTCTTCTTAGACAATATCTTAGATAAAATTATTTTGAACCAAAATGCTATACCATTTCTTTGGTGGTAGAGGCCAGATGTTGTAGCACACATGTTGGAACATCATGTTCAACACGTGTCCCTTCTACAACAGAGCCAACTTGAGCAAACTCCATGTTGTTTTGCATAATGCAACCAATCCCAAAAGGACCAACACTAGTCCAAGATTAACTTTTCTGATTTAAAAGGTACCAAAACTACAACCTTTTATCCACGACGTTGCATCACTAAATCTCCTTAGAAGCTTCGATCAACAATAGCTTCCACAATCTCTCCCATTTCTAGTTTTGCAACAGGATAATGGCGCTATATACGGGAAATAAATTCTGATTCCTAAAATTTCTACGAGGTCATATTTGTTCAATACATGTCCCTTGTACACCAGAACCATCTTGAGCAAACTTCATGTTGTTTTTCTTAATGCAACAAATACCAAAAGGACCAACAATCTCCAGCTTTGGAAAATTCTAGTAAAACAAATCTTTAAGCCGAAATGTACCTAAGTATTAAGATATACTTAGACCAATCGTAGTAGTGGCAGCATCAGAAGAACCAAACTCCAAACATCAGAGCATACAACAGCAGTAAAAGCAACACATAACAAAGCACAATTCATAATTCATGAGGTAGATACACACACTTACAATATTATGAGTTTAGTACATGCAATGTGTCATAAACAATCAACATACAATCATTTAAGGTGAGTTATTCATGCTTGTATGCATGGTTAGTAGTCACTAGTAAAATTTTAGAGGCTATTACTAACACACACAAAATTATCACACGCTATCACCCAATGTGTGTAGGCCATATTCCACACCAGATGCTTCAGCAAGTTTGCTAATACTCTTCGTAAACACTCATCCATAACACACACTAATTACTCCCCTTTTTCGCCAAAGTTTGGAAAAGGTGATATTCAAAATGATTGGTTAGTATGTTAGCACCTACACATTAGGTCAAGAGAACGAAAAAATGTTGAATCATAATGCTAGAGCTTCACCCCTTGATATTCAAAACTTGATGTCACTAGGTTTAAAGTTTAAGGTTACATCACAATTACAAAAGTACACACATAAGAGCTAAAAATTCATATGAAAAGAAAATAAAAAGAGGAAGGTTAAACAATAGCCAGCTACATCAGATCCCACATGTTAGACCAAATGTCTGTCATATTCTAGTTGACATCAATAGATAGCTTACTCTTCAGAGCTATCCTCCCCCTCTTCAGCTTCTTCTCGTCCTTTCTTCTCATTTAACAATAGTTTTATTAAACCATCATATTATTCTTTCTGATGGTACTTGAAGTGATTGTTGGAAGAAGAGTCTTTAACACTTACATCATTTCATGTAGAACCTCTTCTTTGGTGGCTTTGAAACTAGAATAGTGACTTCCACTAGCAGTATGATTATGACTGCCTGGAACTTCAACGTATGCAACATGTGACCCAACAAAGAGTTTGTAGTCCAAAGTCAATGGTTCTAGATTTTTTTTCGGTATTTCATTTGCATGCACTATTCTAGGGTATTTATTTAATATTGTTACAGTGATAAAACACAAAAAGGAAATAGGAAGTTTTATTGCATAAGAGTCACCATGTTTCATTGTCTGACTAAAAACATTCTCCCAAAAATTCTGCTTGGACTTTGTTTTGATTTGAAAAATAAGTTTGGCCAAGACAGGTGTGATGCTAGAGCTATGGTTGGTGGGAACCCAATTTGATGCACCTGTTTTATTTAGCAAAACATATTTCACACTCAAACTTTAGGAAAGTAAGCATTTCTTTGGCTACAACTGGACTTGATTAGTTGTGATTTCTCATACCATTTGATCTAGAGAGGTAAAACTATCAGATTCATCAAATTTTCTTCTTTCTAGATTTGCGTCTTACTTTAATTTTTATCTCTAAGATTCCACTTCATTTGTATCTTTAGAATGCATTAAGATCACAAACTTGGGTCTCCTCTAGCCCTCTCATCCTTGGGGTTGTCTTTGCAGAGATCCCCAAGCACCTTTCTTTGTATCTTTTCATTTGTGCTTATATGTTTTATGTTTCACTAATCACTAATCGAAATATAAAAAATATGCTTTGCCCCTTTTGTTTCTTTGCAAGGTAGGGTTTTGTATCAAAAGGATCAAGCATGGTTTCTCAACTAGGGTTTTGGTCCCTCAAGTCAAAATGTGGTTAACCATTGATTCTCAAAGGTATCTTCATCATGGAATGGCCTCTAATCTCAAATTGATTGATCTCAAGCATCATTCAACTTCATTTTTGATCAAGGATATCTCAAGGTTTAGTAGCCTGTTCCTCAAGAAAAGTCAAAGGTTCATGTGTTTATTTGCATACCTTCATCAACAAGTTACCTCAAGTTTTGGTTAATTTAATCAAAGTAAATTCAAGGGAACATTATTTTGAGTTCATAAGATCATTCATGTACCGTGAAGTGCAAGAAAAGTCCAAGATCACAAGTTGATTCCAAGAGGTTTGACCTAAAAAGGTAAAGTTCAAAAGATCAAAACTCCTTCAATTTTAAACATTTTTAATGCTTGTTTATGCATATGACTCTTCTCAATATCCTCTACAATTTCTCTTTACATGATAAAATCCAATTATGCTTGGAGGATCATCAAACGTTTGAAGACATTATAGGTCATTTGTGGACTTAGTGAAATTTTGCAAATTTTCAAATGACTTTTCATCAACTTTCAAGAATAATAAATTCTTCAACTTTCAACATTTGAGGCTGATTATTTTTCCATAATATCATTTGTGACGACCTCTACAAGTTTTCTTCAAGAGTCAAAAGATGATTGTGCTTAGAAGGCCATGGAATTCATTAATATATTATAGGTCATTTTTAGTCACTTTGGACTTAGAATTTTTCGTGACCTCATTGCCAGATTATGTGCCAGCTCCAACATGCCATAACTTTTGACACAAGCATCTAAATGCAATCTCTCTTGGCATATTGTAATCTTTTTTATGATGTTAGCAAGTTGCAAAAAGAATGGAATAAAAAAGCCTCATGTGCAAGATGCCCCGTTGATCGAAACATGGCTACTTGAAGTTGAAAACTTCACCATGATTGGATTTTGAAGTTCATTAGTTCTCAATTATAATCCAATTTACCATGCTTGTTCCATCTAAGCATGTCTAACCAAGTTCCCTGGAATTAATTGATACCTGAAGCGCAGGTTTAAGGTGAATTTTGGGCAAATGCAAGTCACACTTTCTTCATGATGAGGGTGCACACGATTTCAAAAAATCCTAATAATTTCACCTCTCTCAACATTCCATCATCCTCTCCTATAAATACAGGACCTCACTCACTTCATTTTCAAGCTTTTGAGACCCAAAAACACTCTGCCCAAATCACAGTTGAACCTCTGATTTGAGAGTTTCATTTTCACCTTTCCAAGCCTTTCCAATCCATTCTTCCCTTTCATTCGCTTCATTGTTCTCCTCTGAAGGTAAAGGATGAAGAACCAAGGACTGAGGTGCTCTAAATTGCTCATATGATTTTCTCTGATTTTTGCATTCCACACCTTTTCGTTCAGGTAGTTATAGGCCTCAAATTGAACAAAAATTGATGCTATAATGTAGCTATGAACTTGATGATGCCAACTGTATCCTCAATTTTAAGAATATGGTATGTTTGCTTTGTGTTTGATTGAGTTTTATGTTTTGTTACCGTGTTAAGTTTCTGTAAAATTCTCATGACTCACTTCAAATAAATGAAGCATGAGGACATAATTGAGTTGGCACCACTGAGAGGATTCAAATAGTATAGGCTTCATGATCTAATGTTTTTATTTAATGAATCTTCAGCGAAGGTCAAACAGAGAAAACGATTGGAAATGATGATGATGGTGGTCTGAGATATTTTCAAACGCTCTGTGCCACGTGAAATGTTTTGGTTGGTTGTTTTTAAATAAGATCTAGTGTGTTTTCACACTAATTTCCACCATGTGCAGGCACTTATGGACCATTAGATCGGCAAGATCAGATTAATGAAATGGATCTAACACTCCTTGTTTTTTTCTATTTTATTTTCTTTTTTTTTATTTTCATTCTAAATTATTTTTAATTTCTAAAATTCATATTACATTCTTTTTAAGATCAAAGAATCTGAAAATAATTTTTCAAATTCTCTTTTATTTTACTTCACCTGATTTTAATTTTTGAGATTTTATTTTTATTATTTGCTATTTTTCTTTGATTTTTTCCTTTTTGCATTATTTAAATTAGTTTTAAAATAGTTTTTTGACGTTTGAAATTCTTAAATTTTTTTCATATGCTTCTTATTCTATTTATGACCTTCCGTAGTTTTCTTGGCTATTTATTTGGTGTTTTGGAGAATTTTATGGTTTTTCTCTTTTGTTTTCCTTTTAAAAATCATTTAAAAATATTTTGGTGCATTTTATTGTATTTTATCGCGTCTTATATTTGTTTGACATATGTTGACTCCTGTTGGCCTTGAATCTTGGTTGATTTAATCATAAGTTTCATCAAATTCAATGGATCTTGGGTGTTGATGGGGTGAAAACCCTAATCCACCAAAATGGATGATTGATTTTGATTATAATTTGATTAATGCCTTGATCCAATTTGGTTTTCTTTCCATCTAGCTCAAATCTCTCTTCTTCTCTTTCTTTTTTACCTTTTTTTTTCTGTTGATCAATTGGATGATGCGTAGTTCATCTTTTTCATGAATTTTTGATTGATGCTTAATGAACTTTCATAATTTAAAATCTATCATTTGATTGATCATTGATCATTGGAGGTACTTTAGATTCATGCATAAGTTTGCCCTAAGTGTCATGAAGGATTGATTGATGTAATGGACCAATCTCCTTACCTTATTGGTTGGTACCTCCTTGGTTTTGACTTGTGCTACATGTTTTTCGAGTATGATCTCTAACATGTATGATACATATAAATTGTTATTGACCGGCCTCCCATAGTATGATCTTCCTTGTAGATTATGCTAAGATCGCTTAACGTAACACTAAATTTGTCCCGAATCCAACTATTAATTCTAACACTTGTGTTAATCATATAATTGTGCTAACATTTATTTGTATGTCATTTACTTTTATGCACCTTTATCTTTATTTCATTTACTTTCTTGCACCTTATATATATATATATATATATATATATATATATATATATATATATATATATATATATATATATATATATATATATATATATATATATATATATATATATATATATATATATATGGCCTTATTATTATCATTTACATATCATATTGCTATTGTTTATGTTTATGCTTTTTTCCTTTTGTCCATTTGGAATTTCCTTTTCTCTTTTAAGACATTAATAAAGGCTAAGCACTAAAACACTTAATGACCCATTTAACTATTTAGTTACTATCCCTTGCTTGGATGTTGGACTTATTGAACATAAAATTAGGTTCTTGATCCTATGCTTTGGATTTGTGACTTGAGACCTTGGAATTTATCTGGTACCTTGACCTTGGTTTGATCTTTGGAAGACTTGGCTCTGCTAACTCACCATTGGCCTTTGTTTAAGTTCTTCTTTATCTGATGCTTGGTTATTTCATTTCTCATTTGGTCGCTTATTGCTTCAATCCAAAGGATGGGATAGTTTGGTATCTTGGTTAGATCTTTCCTTCCTTAACTTTTACTGTATTCTTTAGGACAGTCTCTTCATCTCCTCCCCTTAGATATTCAAAATCTTATCCCTTTTTCAAAACCTTCTTGTTTTCAAACTTGAACCACTTTTAAAATAAACCTTGATTTTTTCAAGTGATCTTCAAACTCTTTTTCTTGAATAAAACTCTAATCAATCTTAAGCATATCAAGACCACTTTCATATGACTTAAATAATACACAACTCATTCAAAGAATTTTGTGCCCTTTGTGCACTTTCCCTTTTAAACGTTTTCTTAAGGTTTAGACATGATTCATTTTCATAGTTGAGATGTAATTCTCCAATCTCCATAGTGATTATTAGTGTTGATTCTTTTCCACTTGAGAGAGCTAGTGGCATACTTGTTGATTTCAATATAAGTTAGAGCCCTAAGTGATGTAAAGGTATATTTTCATACACTTACAAATACTAGTTGAGTGTTCTCCTTAAAATGATGACTTGTCTTCCTATTTAAAATCAATCAAAACAAATCTCTTTTGTTATTTTTACCACCAACTACGAGGTTTGGATCCTCTATTTCACTTTATGGGTACGTAGGCACGAGGCTCAAGAAGTTTTGTCTAACATAAAAATCTTAAAAAATGTTTCCCTTCTCATTTCTACCATCTTTTGCAAGAGGTTCCTATAGAGTGCTATAGATGTTTTAGGTATTTGTTGGGTGACAATCGTGATGTCAAACTATTGATTAACTTGAATCTTAATTCATTAAATTCACAATCGGAATTTGATTTATCCAAAGAAAAGTTCAAAGAAAGAAATACCTTTTGCATGATGTAACAACAACGCTAAGAGATTTGGGGATCGGGGGTTGGTTATGCTTATGGTAGGTATTTCACATCCTAAATATCTATAGTACTCTACAACAACCTTTCACATGTTTGTATACTATACTACTTGCTATGGTTTGGGATCAAGGTTGGGTTAAAGTTGAGGTAAAGATCTAGGGTGATGTTTCTAAGCTTGCTCGCAAAGATATCGTATCTTCTGCCTACATATCATAGCTAGTATATAATCAGAGCTATCGTAGTTCACCTCATTGAGGGTGGATGAACACTTGATTATGATAAATGTTCACAGGGGAACAAACATAAAAATGCTTGTATAGAGTTTAACAAAACTCTCTATTCTAAGTTGTACACTCAAAATGGACTTTAAAAAAAAGCCAGGAGGGGAGTAAGTAATCATGACAATGATCCTTACATAGAGTTAACAAACTTTAACCTAGGGTTCTAGTTGAAGAACACTCCTAGTAAAGGTGGGTCTTTTAGACTTAAGCAAACTCTAATGGCTTGTAGGTTCTAACTTAACTAAGCTATGGTTTAAGATGACTTTAAAAAGTCCAAGGGAGGGTAGTGAGTTGTTTATGACCATGGGGGACAATGTAGAAACTTTCCTTTGGAGTAGGAGAAAGATGAGGCAACTGGATGAGAACTAACAAGTTCCGTCACTTGGGGAAGACTTAATAAAGTTAAAGAAATAAGGAAGAACATGTACAAAATATGAACAACAGTCAAGATTAACATAAAGACATAAATGTAATAACTAACAATGCAAGTAAAGAACACATGTAACAACAACAAGTTCATCTATAAAATTCAAACAAGATTGATGCAAACAAGTTACAACTTGAAGCAGGCATGTTATAAGGATGAAATGAGATCTAATGTAACAACATAAGACCACTAAATATGTATTGATAACAATCAAACAAGAAAAAACACAAGAAATGTTACAGCAATTCAAGAATTTGTTCATGGATTCATGGGGAAAAGTAAGAAAGTTTCATGGTAACAACCTAGTCAACAATCAAACCCTAGCATGTTATGGTTCTAACAAGACACATAAACAAATAGAAAGAGGCATGAAGTCTGAATACTCAACGAAAATAGAACGGAGCCTCAATACTCAAAGGAATAGCCGGAGTCTGGGTACTCAATGCAATAACCGGAGTCTGGATACTCAACGAAAATGACCGGAGCCTGAACTCTCAACGTAAACGACAGGAGTCTGGATACTCAACGAAAATAAACGGAGCCTGAATGCTCAACATAATAACCGGAGTCTGGATACTCAACAAAAATAACCAGAGCCTGAACGCTCAACGTAATAACCGGAGTCTATATACTCGACCAAAATAACCGGAGCCTGAACGCTCAACGTAAATGACCGGAGTCTGGATACTCAACAAAAATAACCGGAGCCTGAACGCTCAACATAAATAACTGGAGTCTGGTTACTCAACAAAAATAACCAGAGCCTGAACGCTTAATGTAATAACCGGAGTCTGGATACTCAACAAAAATGACCAGAGCCTGAACGCTCAACATAATAACCGGAGTCTGGATACTCAACGAAAATGACCGAAGCCTGAACGCTCAACATAAATGACCGGAGTCTGGATACTCAAAGAAAATGACCTGAGCCTGAACGCTTAACATAATAACCGGAGTCCGGATACTTAACGAAACTAGCTGGAGCCTGAATGCTCCACGTAATAACCAGAGTCTGGATACTCAACGAAATGATCGGAGCCTGAACACTCAATGTAAATGATCGGAGTCTGGATACTCAACGAAAATAACCAGAGCCTGAATGCTCAACGAAAATAACCAGAGCCTGAACACTCAATTTAATAACCGTAGTCTGGATACTCAACGAAAATGACCGAAGCATGAACGCTCAACGTAAATGACCGGAGTCTAGATACTTAACGAAAATAACCGGAGCCTGAACGCTCAATGTAAATGACCGGAGTCTGGATACCCAACAAAAATCACCGGAGCTTGAACGCTCAATGTAAATAACCGGAGTCTGGATACTCGATGTAAATGACCGGAGCCTGAACGCTCAAAGTAATAATCGGAGTCATGATACTCAACAAAAATGATCGGAGCATGAACGTTCAATGTAAATGACCGGAGTCTGGATACTCAACAAAAATGACTGGAGCCTAAATACTCAACGTAAATAATCAGAGTCTGGATACTTGGTGAATGAAGGGATACACCACAAATGTACTCATCAGGGTCTGAACTCCACATGGGTTTATAACAACAGCTGAGGTTCGGCGACACAGCTTGGGAAAATGTAAGCCAGGGTCTGGATACCACGCGGGCTAACGGAAACAGCCATGGTCTAGATACCATACGGGCAGAAGAAGCAACCTTTCAAATGGTCGAAGTCTGAATACTCAACAAAAATAGACCGGAGCCTGCATACTCAAAGGAATAGCCGGAGTCTGGGTACTCAACGCAATAACTGGAGTCTGGATACTCAACAAAAATGATCGGAGCCTGAACTCTCAACAAAAATGACAGGAGTCTGGATACTCAACGAAAATAACCGGAGCCTGAACGCTCAACGTAATAACTAGAGTCTGGATACTCAATAAAAATGACCGGAGCCTGAACGCTCAACGTAATAACCGGAGTCTAGATACTCGACGAAAATAACCGGAGCCTGAACGCTTAATGTAAATGACCGGAGTCTGGATACTCACCAAAAATAACCGAAACCTGAACGCTCAATGTAAATAACTGGAGTCTGGATACTCAACAAAAATAACCAGAGCCTGGACGCTCAACGTAATAACCGGAGTCTGGATACTCAAAAAAAATGACCAGAGCCTGAACGCTCAACATAATAACCGGAGTCTAGATACTCAACGAAAATGACCGAAGCCTGAACGCTCAACGTAAATGATCGGAGTCTGGATATTCAACGAAAATGACCAGAGCATGAACGTTCAACGTAATAACCGGAGTCCGGATACTTAACGAAACTGGCTCGATCCTGGATACTCAACGAAAATAACCGGAGCCTGAATGCTCCACGTAATAACCGGAGTCTAGATACTCGACGAAAATGACTGGAGCCTGAACGCTCAACCAAAATGACTAGAGTCTGGACACTCAACGAAAATAACCGGAGCCTGAATGCTCAATGTAATAACTGAAAAGAGGCATGAAATCTGAATATTCAAGAGGTTACAACATCAAGAATTATGTTATAAATCACAAATATGTTCAAGGTATACCGTTCACAATCAAGAATTCACAAAGGCAATAAACAAACCATAAACATGTTATGGTTCTAAAAAGACACATAAACAAGTGGAATAAGCCATGGTAAACACATTCAAGAGGGTAGAATATCAAGAATCATGGTATAGGTCACAAATGAAGTTCAACATGCCATTTTCACATGTATGCTTTCACAAAAGCAAGCATAAACATCGCAAGGCAATGAATCAAACAAATTTGAACATTTAAACATGTTAAAAAACATATATGAATCATACAAGATAAATCACACAAGAAAAAACAAGTTACAAGTTCAAAAAGTTAAAGAACACCACGAAAAAACCCTAAAAAACACATGTTATTCAAGTGGACCAAAGTATTTCTAGGATAACAATCCTTGAATTCATTCTTCACTCAACGCAAATATACATGTTAAGGAGTAGTTTGCAAAAATAATTACATCAATAGCATAAAAAATTAGCAAGTTATGATCATGGAAATTTGGTGCACAAAGAGGGAAAAACTAGGTCATGACAAGGTAAGACAACTTTAGGCCATTTGCATGAATTGGAACTCAGTCAATACTTAATGAAATGGGGTGAAACAAAAGTTTTTGAACAAGGAATTCAATGGTATCATTATTTTCCATACCATGTGTCGCTACTCGAAAAATGCATCGCGCAACGACGGGGAGGCGAAAAGAAAGGACAGAAGAGTCGCCACCGAACTTTATTTATCCCATGAGGGGAAAGGAAAATATCGAGAAAACCTTAAGAAAAGAATGGATAAGATGGTCTCGCAACCATGAACGGGTTCGGAAGCCGGTTATGCGAGGGGAAGGTATTAGCACCCCTCGCATCCATCGTACTCGATGGGAACCTTTTGTTTGTCGATGTGCTAAAATGTTATGCTATAAAAGAGTGTTTCAAAGGGTAAAGGGAAAGGTTTAGAAACGAGAGAGAGAGGTAACGAGGGAGAAGGGAGATAGAACGGACTCGGTAGGACTTCGCGGTCCTAGGCCTACGTATTCTCAACAGATATGAGAAAGTCAGAGTCGACGTAGTTCGGGAAACTACGGGTGATGGGGGGGATTGTGCTCGCCAAGGATTGTGGCCCTTGTGCCTACGTATTCTCATCTGGTATGAGAAATCAGAGCAGCCGTAGTTCGGCCTACGGTGTGTTGATGTTTTCTTTTTTTATGGATGATGCTATCGTGCGCATTCTAGCAGTTAGGTGTTTTGCTGCTCGCTCGTTGGAGACTTAGGCATTACCTGTTTGCGGTAGAACGGACGTAGCATATCCTTTTTGAAAGATTGATTAGTTTTCGCCACGCGGGGCAAGGAGTCACGTTTGATTGATTGGATCGTTTTTTAGGGGGAGAGATATGTCCTCGGATAGTAACCCCTATGGGTAGTACCCTAATTCGTTATCTCAAAGTTTTTGTTATAAAAAGGTGTGGCGAACGAGGCGTCTTCGTATTGAAAGACGAGTATCAAGACCACACACACTACAGTGAGTATCCTAACACTCGGAGAGGAAGAAGACTACACTCAATCCTCTCTCTTTAGTTCAACACAAAGAGAACTTCATTCTCTTATTAAAGGTGTTTTTGGCTTTGAATGGTAAGTGTTTTGCGACAGAGAACCTTACGGTAAACGTCAACACTCGGGATAGGAGAAGGCCTACGCCTAACCACTCCACGACCATTCAAGTTTTGTTGTGAAAATGATTTGAAAATGCGCTCGGTGCGACACCGAGGTTTTAGGTGTGAAAGGTTACAGAAGGAAATTGTGAAAGGAGAGGTGGTGAAAGAAGTCGTGTCTTCGTATTGAAAGACGAGTATCGAGACCACCCTCACTACAGTGGGCATCCCATCACTCGGAGAAGAAGAGGTCTACACCCAACCTTCTCTCTTTAATTCGATACAAAGAGAAATTAATTTATTATGGTTTGAAAAAGGGCTCGGTACGAGGCCGAGGTTTTAGGTTAGAAATGTTGGAAGCGTCTTTGTATTGACAAACGAACGTCGAGATCACCCTCACTACAGTGGGCATCCCTATGTTCGAAGAAGAAGGGGTCTACACCCAATCCTCTTTATAGCTCAACACAAAGAAATGATTTTAAAGAGATGAGATTTGAAAATGGATGGGAAGCGTCTTCGTATTGAAAGACGAGTGTCGGGACCACCCTCACTACAGTGGGCATCCCAACACTCGGAGAGGAAGAAAGTCTACACTTAATCCCCTCTTTTAAATTCAATATAAAGATAAGATTTTTGAGAAATGTTACAAGATACAACGCGAGCAAACCCTAATAGAGGGTCAACTTTCAAGTAAGTCCAAGCTCTTGAAAATCATCAATGATTTGAAATGTTGTTTTATTAAACGAAAATAATTAAAATTATAGTTAATTTGCAAAAGAATGGATTAAGAATAAGTAAGTATTTAAAAATATATTGGTTTTGGAAATTATAGTTAAATCAAATAAATAAATTAAATGAAATTAAGAAAAAGGCAAGAGGTGGGAATCGAACCCACCTCCCTTTGGTTCAACGTCAACAATCCCAACCACTAAGACACCAGGCGCGCGTTTGACATGGAATAGGGAGGAAAAATATAAAAGGGTAGAAAGGAAACATAAAGGAAGAAAATAAAAAGAAAAAAAAGTGGTTTTGGTCCATGGCAGGACTCGAACCAAGGTGTTCAGTATTACAAGGCGCATGGTCTACCGCTGGGGCGGTGATACTTCCAATAACCAAAGCGGAAACAGAAAGATATATAGCAAACATTCATAAATTGCTGAACCAAAAAAAAAGAACAACACAAAGGCATAAGCAAAAACCAATGAAAGCAAATCGAAACTCCACGAAACCGAGTAAACCTGGAGTCTGTCCCATATGTTTTTTTAATGAGGAAAGCAAAGATGCCAATCAAAACTTCAAATCCAGGCTTGTAAAGTAAAAACTAATGAAAATGCAAGAAGGGTGATTGAAGTGCAAAATGAATACCAACAGCTTGAATTGACATAATCATGAATGGACCAAAGTCTATACATGCTTGAGAATGGATACTTATGGATTAGATTTAATGGACACAAACACTCTCTCAATACAACAAGTAATAACCACTATCTTGCATATCATGGAAGCAACTTATACAAGTCTTACATCTAAACCAAAGCTGGATTCTAGGCTCATGACAGCAACTTGTATACAATTCAGTTTGCAACTAAATCATGATTCCATCACATACCAACAAGCAATCAAACACGGTATCCTGACAGCAATCCCAACAGCAATTCAAAACAGAATTTGACTCTAAACCAAACACAAGTTACAACATATGTACCACAGAAACAACAACTTCAATAAAAGCCAAATGTCAAACCTATGCACAGCCAAACCCAATCAATAACAGCACAGCAGCCCTACTGTTAAACTGCTCTAAAAAGAAGGTTAACCTACATGCCAAACAATGATTTTTCTGCCACAAATACAAGTTCCAAATGCTGATAATACTGAATTCTAACAAACATCAATAATGCAATTGATACCACAGTCATCATGAAAACAAACACACTCAATGGCTCTTCTTTAGACCTAAACAAAATTCAAGCAAATAGGTAACAGCAGCAATAACATTCGTTTAGGACAAAGCCAACATGAGAAAAAACTTAATGATTCTTCTTTCAAACCAAAACAACATCTAACACCAACAATGCAGGATGACAATTATCAATAAATGGTATCAATTTCTGGCCTCAAACAAAACATGACAAGTTGAACAGAATCAGGCCTCAAAACAACAAGACATTAAACAGCATCAGCATTAATAAATCCAAGACTCAAAGCAACAGGATATTAATAATCTCAAACAGCCAATCCCAATAGTCCTTTATAATTTCAAACCAAATGCTAACTAGAGCAACATGTGGAATTTGAAGAAAACCAAATAGATGAAACAATAAAGCAGCCCTGCTGCCAACACTCAAAAAAAAAACTTCTGCTAATCTGGCCACTAAACCAATAGCAAGACTCTGATGGTTCTGACTCGAATTATAACACAAACATCAGTTATTGTTGCAAAAAAAAAACCTCAACATACTGTTACCACAGTGTTCAACAAAACCACAACAGCCACACTTAACAAGTTCAGGTTCTTTTTTCTTTAAAACAACAAGACAATTATCATCTTCAAACCAATCAAACCAAATATTAACTCAAAATTTATACATAATCACCACAAGGTAATGAATGCGTGAGGTGATTTGAAAGAATAAGTGAATGTGTGTAGAAGTACCAACAACAACAACAGCTTAAAACAACATTCAGGATGCACCAAATTCTAACAGTGTAGCAATGTGTTTTGGTGAATAATGTGAAATGCTAAAAATGTGTTTTAGTGAGAACGTGTGTGTACTGCAAGTCCAAACTAAATTGGCCAATTTCAAAAAAAACTTGTTGCAACAAGATGAAGTTCATGTCTTGAACAGCAAAAAAAACAAACAAACAAGTAATCAGGGCAGCAGAACCTCTCAAGCAATCAATGCAGTCAAACACATCCATCAGCAGTTGAAATAACATTTCAAGACTTTAAATGGAAACAAACATGAGAAAACAACAACCACTGGTAGAAACTAAACAGTTAAGATCAAAATGTAAAAAAAAAATTTCACAAACAGGTCCACAAATAGCAAAGTGTTTTGTAGCAAACGTCAAGATGTTCCAAGGCAAAAGAACAAAAAAACAAGCCATAAATGAGCACAAACATACTCAGCAGAAATGGTTCAGATCCAGGTATCTATCACCAAATACACACTGATTGCATAGCAGCAAATCACAAAAGTTAAAGAAACCCACAAGTTAGTTCAAAAAGAGACATGGAACAAACTTAGGAAACTTAAACCAACAGTGTCCTAATCAAACTGAGTCTTGACAAACCCAACATAGTTTAAACAAAATCACTAACACGCACAGTCTAAAACTATCAGCAGGATACAAGTAACATATTTCCAGCACATCCACTTTTTAACATATATGACTTTTGAAAACAAACTCAGTAAGACAAAACAACTGATGCATATGATGAGAATGAGAACCGGTATTTCGTACCTAAAAACAAGAACTGGAAGACCACAGGACTCTGAAAAAAACCCACCCTTGAGAGCAGCTCCAAAAAACCTCCTCTCTCTAAGATATTTTCCTTTGTGTTAAAACCTAAAATCTGGCTGCTAGGGTTTCTAGTTCCAAACTTAGACCTTATATACCCCAATTTCGAAATCCACAAATCTCCTTTGCTGAGCTTTTTTCGTGTCTTGTTGTGAGATGGTAGGGGTACCCACTAGGGTTTACAGCAGGCTGTAGAGGCTGCTGGCTTTGTCCATATTAGTGAAAGGATCAGGAAAACACAGAGCAAAGAGCTTTTGAATGTTTGGCCTTGAAATGGAAAGGCATCGTACACTTCAAACTTGGTTCACCATTTCCCTCTCTTTTGCAATTTCAAATGCCGCTTGTTCAATAATCCTCCATCACCAAAACCAAAAACGCCAACTCAATCCTTGTAGAAAAATGAACAAGATTGAAACTTGTTTCACCGGAAACGGACATGTTTTGCCCACTCTCTGAATCTTCACGCACAACCATCTGCTCCTCATCTTTTCCTAGCTTCTCTTCTTCTTTTAATATGTATAAACTTCCTCTTCATAGTATTCAAAACACGCGCCTTTGGCCAAGTGGTAAGAGTGAGACTTGGTGGAATAAGAGGTGGTGGGTTCAAACCCCACCTTGTGCACTTGTCTCATTTTATTTATTATTTTTTTTACTATACTTATTATTTTTTTTATCTTATGAAATCTAAAATATATCTTTATACCCACTTTTCTTCTCTTCTCTTTCTTTGTAGAAATGCAAATGATTATGTCATGTAATATTTTTTATGCCTTATGCTGATGCAGATGAAATGAAACATATGCCAGAGGGGTTGGCCAAATTTGGGGTACAACAGTTGCCCCTATTCAAACGGCTTGGACCTGAAGGGATGAATGTGAACAGCTTTCGAACATTCAAGGTAAAAGACGGTTGAATACCAAAGAAACCAGAAATTTGCCAACCGTAGGAGAAAGAGGAACCGCACACAAAAAATTTGAAGATAACATGCACCGATTGCAAAGATGATTTGCCAGGGAAAGCTTAACCAGACAACTCTGTGGGGAATGAGCGTCCATCAAATGATAACATCCGGAAGAGTCATCGACCGAAAGTCGGGAAGCAAGCTACTAACCAAAAGTTAGAATCGCTCAGAAAGAAACATCAACCAAAAGTCGGAACATAGCTACTAACCAAGAGTTAGAATCGCTAAGAAAGAAACATCGACCAAAAGTCGGAACACAGCTACTAACCAAGAGTTAGAATCGCTAAGAAAGATTAACATCGACCAAAAGTCGGGACATAGCTACTAACCAAGAGTTAGAATCGCTCAGAAAGAAACATCGACCAAAAGTCGGAACATAGCTACTAACCAAGAGTTAGAATCGCTAAGAAAGATTAACATCGACCAAAAGTCGGAACATAGCTACTAACCAAGAGTTAGAATCGCTAAGAAAGATTAACATCGACCAAAAGTCGGGACATAGCTACTAACCAAGAGTTAGAATCGCTCAGAAAGAAACATCGACCAAAAGTCGGAACATAGCTACTAACCAAGAGTTAGAATCGCTAAGAAAGATTAACATCGACCAAAAGTCGGAACATAGCTACTAACCAAGAGTTAGAATCGCTCAGAAAGAAACATCGACCAAAAGTCGGAACACAGCTACTAACCAAGAGTTAGAATCGCTAAGAAAGATTAACATCGACCAAAAGTCGGGACATAGCTACTAACCAAGAGTTAGAATCGCTAAGAAGGATTAACATCGACCAAAAGTCGGGACAAGTAAACTCCGTCAGGGAGATTGATAAGATGAACACATCTGTCAACGATCTTTGCTGAAGACCTATATTCCATACAGGCTTGATAAATATACTGATAATTGCTGGAGATGCGCTTGGGAATAAAAAGGATAACAACCTGGCATATGTTTCACATGCGTATGTTTGAATATGGCGAAATGCTCCATACAAAATGGAAATGCTTCGCATTTGGGTAGATGTTATGCATGTATGTAGATGCAAATGAATACTTCAGTGAAAAACGTTGAAGAGAAAAGAGCCAACTCCATTGGGGCAATGTCTGATGTACTTAGCGCAAGTAAACTCATGTTGGGAAAACAAGCTCTGGATAGCCTCCGAGGAACAACTGGGTAAAACTGCTCTGATAAGCACATATTCCATCTTGTTGGGGAAACACAGTTGAACACTGTGAATAACTCTTTTCTGCCGGAGATGGGATCCACTATCTGTTAGGAACATTGAACAAGATTTACTGGGAGATTATCCCGCACTCTTCTCTGCTGGGGATGGAGATAAACGGTCTCTGAGTTAGCTTCATCCTCTGCCTGGGGAGAGAAACAACAAACAGACAAATACGTTGCATGGCCAACGCCAAATTCATCAATTGTGACTTTAGTTAAAAAAACAAATGTCTTGATTAACAGTTAGCAAAGCCCGCACGTTTTATGTATGCAATTTCTTTTCTCATCAAAATGTTAGACGTCTTCCGTAATCAAAATGGTAAAAAGTAAAAAAAACAGAACAGAAAGCTTTTTCTGAATAGTATGTTTTATTGATGGAAGGCCTAAAAACAGGCAAATTTACATCGGATGCAACTCCTGAAAAGAGAAAGCTGCGCAAAAAGCTAATTTGCAGGAAAAGGAATACAAAATGTCGGCAATGTGGTACAGACAAACACCATGTAACGACTCATCCATGGCTGGCGTGACTTCGACGCTCTCCGATACTTTAACTTCCGAAGAGATTGATTTGAATGGTCGATCCTCGAGTTCTCCCTAGAATCCACTATGCTTGTGATAAATAATGCGCAGGCCGCAGTCATTTGCTTTAAAATCCCTAATTTTTGCCTGAATCGCCCTTGCGGGTTTTCAATTCACCGGGATACCCATTTTTGCCAAAGTCGCTTTTTTAGGTTTTCAACTTTGCGGGTTCACATTCTCTTATATCCCTAACTTTTGCCCGAACCTATCCTTTTGTGGTTCGCCGGGATGCCCCATTCTTGCCTGGATACTCTTTTTCTTTCCAGCGGGCTTTCTTAAGCAAAATATTTTTTGACCGCGTCTGCGTTCACCGGGGATGTAAAATCTTCACCATCCATAGTTGAAAGCAACAAGGCTCCTCCTGAGAACACCTTTCTTACAACATATGGCCCCTCGTAGTTGGGAGTCCATTTGCCCCTATGATCGTTTTGTGGTGGGAGAATTCGCTTCAACACTAAGTCGCCTGCCTGAAAATTCCGAGGACGTATCTTTTTATCATAGGCGCTCTTCATCCTCTTCTGATACAAACGACCATACGCGAGAGACGCCAATCTTTTCTCATCCATCAAACTGAGTTGATTCAACCTGTTCTTTACCCATTCTGCTTCATCTAGTTTGACATCAGCCAGTATTCTCAGAGAAGGGATCTCAACCTCCAATGGCAGAACAGCTTCCATGCCATATACTAACGAAAAAGGAGTTGCCCCAGTTGAAGTGCGTACCGAAGTACGATATCCATGTAAAGCGAAAGGCAACTTCTCGTGCCAATCTTTATAGGTCACCACCATTTTCTGCACTATCTTCTTAATGTTTTTGTTAGCCGCTTCCACCGCGCCATTCATCTTCGGACGATAGGGAGAAGAATTATGATGCTCAATTTTGAAGTTCTGGCACAGTTCCTTCATCATCTTGTTATTCAAATTAGAACCATTGTCAGTAATGATCTTTTCGGGTATCCCATATCGACAGATGATATCTCTTTTGATGAATCGGGCTACTACCTGCTTTGTGACATTGGCATAAGAGGCCGCTTCGACCCATTTGGTGAAATAATCAATAGCCACTAGGATAAAACGGTGTCCATTGGACGCGGTCGGCTCGATCTTTCCAATCATATCAATGCCCCACATGGAAAAAGGCCACGGCGACGTCATGACATTCAAAGGACACGGCGGTACATGAATCTTGTCGGCATAAATTTGACATTTGTGACATTTCTTGGCGTACTTGAAGCAATCTGACTCCATAGTTAACCAATAATATCCTGCCCTCAACAATTTCCGAGACATGGCATGCCCACCTGCATGTGTTCCGAAAGCACCTTCGTGGACCTCTTCCATAAGCAAATTTGCCTCTTTTTCGTCCACGCATCTTAGTAGCACTAAGTCATGGTTTCTCCGATAGAGCGCACCGTCTGGATTCAGATAAAAATTGCTGGACAATCTCCTCAAAGTCTTCTTGTCTTGGGTAGATGCCCCAGGCGGGTACTCTTGTTTTTTAAGAAAGTTCTGAATGTCATAAAACCACGGTTTACCATCAGGAGCTTCCTCTACTGCGAACACAAATGCCGGTCTGTCGAGCCGTGAAATGACGATTATCGGAGCATCATTCCAGAAGTTTACTTTGTACATTGAGGACAAAGTAGCCAAGGCATCGGCCATCTGATTCTCGGCTCTTGGCACATGGTGAAGCTCTACTCGATCGAAGAAAGGCAACAACCTTCTTGCGTAGTTCATATATGGGATCAGATTAGGCTGGCGCGTCTCCCACTCCCCCTTGATTTGGTTGACCACTAAGGCTGAATCTCCATAGATGTCAAGGTTCTTGATTCTTAAGTCGATTGCTTCTTCAATACCCATGATACACGCTTCGTACTCGGCCTCGTTATTGGTGCATGGGAACGTTAACCTTGCGGTGAATGGTATATGGGACCCGTGGGGAGTTGTAATGATTGCCCCAATCCCACTACCGTATGAGTTAACAGCGCCGTCAAAGATTAATTTCCACTGGGAACCCAATTCCGGTCCCTCGCCCGGCAACGGCTCGTCGCAATCTTTCATTTTCAAGTACATAATGTCTTCGTCAGGGAAGTCAAACTTCATTGGCTGATAATCATCGACTGGCTGCTCTGCAAGGTATTCTGACAGAACACTACCTTTAATAGCTTTTTGAGATACATATTGAATATCATATTCTGTCAGAATCATCTGCCACCTAGCGATCCTTCCTGATAGCGCCTGCTTTTCGAACACGTACTTAATTGGGTCCATCTTTGAAATCAACATGGTTGTGTGGTTTAGCATATACTGCCTTAGGCGTTTGGCGGCCCAAGCAAGTGCGCAACAAGTCTTTTCTAACATTGAATATCTGGATTCACAGTCCGTGAACTTTTTACTTAAGTAGTAAATTGCGTGCTCCTTTCTTCCAGTCTCGTCGTGCTGACCGAGAACACAACCCATGGAATTCTCAAGGACTGTTAAGTACATTACCAATGGTCTTCCAGCCACTGGGGGTATCAGTATTGGAGGTTCTTGTAGGTACTCCTTTATTTTCTCGAATGCCTTCTGGCAGTTCTCGTTCCAAACGACCGCCTGATCCTTTCTCAAAAGTTTAAATAACGGCTCGCAAGTGGCGGTGAGGTGAGATATGAACCTTGCAATATAGTTCAATCTACCTAAGAAACCACGAACCTGCTTCTCAGTCTTTGGTGCCGGCATTTCTTGAATTGCTTTGATCTTCGCGGGATCAACCTCAATACCCTTCTCGCTAACGATGAACCCCAACAGCTTTCCTGACCGTACGCCGAAAGTACACTTACTCGGATTCAGCCTCAATTTGAACTTCCTCAATCTCTCAAACAGTTTTAGAAGATTCACCAGATGTCCCTCCTCCGTTTGGGACTTTGCAATCATATCGTCGACATAAACTTCGATCTCATGATGCATCATGTCGTGAAAGAGTGTGACCATTGCTCGTTGATAAGTTGCCCCTGCGTTTTTCAACCCGAAAGGCATCACCTTATAGCAAAAAGTCCCCCAAGGTGTAATGAAAGTTGTTTTCTCCATATCCTCGGGCGCCATCTTGATTTGATTATATCCGGAGAAGCCATCCATGAAAGAAAACACTGAGTATTGCGCGGTGTTATCGACAAGTACGTCAATATGGGGAAGCGGGAAATCATCCTTTGGGCTTGCTCTATTCAAATCCCTATAATCAACACACATCCTAACTTTGCCGTCTTTTTTAGGCACGGGCACGATGTTAGCGACCCAAGGAGGGTAGTTGGCCACAGCAAGGAATCCGGCATCTAACTGTTTCTGAACTTCTTCCTTGATCTTCACTGCCATGTCTGGCCTGGTTCTTCTCAATTTCTGTTTGACAGGGGGACATTCTTCACGAAGAGGCAGACGATGAACCACGATATCTGTGTCAAGCCCGGGCATATCCTCATACGACCAGGCAAACACATCTTTGTACTCTTGGAGTAACTTAATCAATCGTTGCTTGACCTCATCTTGCAATGTGGCCCCTATTCTGACCTCCTTCTTATCCTCTTTGGTTCCCAAGTTGATAACTTCAACTTCCTCCTGATGAGGCAAGATGACCTTCTCCTCTTGTCTGAGTAACCTGGCAAGCTCCTCAGGCAGGTTTTCATCCTCCTCCATCTCTTCTTCAGCTTGAAAGATCGGATTGTCAAAGTCATACCGAGTCATAGACGAGTCTGAGTCGGTGGCATCTGAAATATATAACCTGCGATGATGATGATTTTATGCTTTTAAATGATATGCAAACAAAACGAACACAAACCACACTGCCATTTTATTGTTAAAAATGAAAACAAGAAAAACAAGGATCACAAAATTTTGAATGAAAAAGACGACTTTCAATTGATAATAAAAGATTGTTCACATGCATAAAAGATAGGGCCCTACAAATAAAGTCCATTACGCCTTGGGCAGAGCATATGGAAATACATTAATCAAAACAAAACAATTACTCTTCATAGGTCACTGTGACAACTTTCTCCATGCTCCAATTCTTCAATCCTTGGCCGGGGACACATGGCTGGATCCATGTGTCCATATCACAGTCGCTATCTCCTTCCCCATCTGATATGGCGTTGATACGATCGAAGATGACCCCACTGCTAGTAAACTGAACAGGACCTTTGTAGCGAGGAGCGCTCTGTGAAGATGAAGCATACGGGCTGTACCCTAGTCCAAACTTATCCTGCTTGTTTGGGACGTTTACCACCTGCCCCCATCCTGGCGCTGATCCAGACTTCACTATGGCTTGAGCATCCTTGTAAGACGTCATAGAAACTTCTGGCGCCTTTTCTTCCACAGGTGCCTTCTCCTTGATTTGAATTGTTTCGAAAGCTTGGCACAAGGTTTCGTGAATTTCACCATCAACCTCCACGTATTTGAATGAAGATAGATGACTTACCATGATATCCTCCTCACCGCAGACAGTCACGATGCTACCGTCCACCATGTACTTCAATTTCTGGTGCAAGGTTGATGTCACAGCTCCTGCTGAGTGTATCCATGGTCGCCCCAAAAGACAACTATAAGCCGGGCTGATATCCATTACATAAAACACTGTATTAAAAACCTCCGGACCAACTTGAATTGGCAGAGTCAGTTCCCCAAGTACTGACCTCCTTGTCCCATCAAAGGCTCTAACCACTAAGCTGCTTGGAGTGCACACTACTCCTCGAATATCCAGTTTCATGAGGGCTTTCTTGGGTAACACATTCAATGATGACCCGGTGTCTACCAATACATGAGACAAAACAACTCCTTTACATTCGACGGAAATGTGCAGTGCCGAATTGTGATTCCTCCCCTTTGGTGTTAAATCAAAATCCGTAAATCCCAAACCATTCCCTGCATTAACATGGGCCATCACTCCCTCCAACTGGTTCACAGATATTTCTTGTGGTACATAAGCGTTATCAAGAACCTTGAGTAAAGCACTTCTGTGAGCCTCAGAACATAACAGCAACGATAAGATGGAAATCTTTGAAGGTGTCTGTTGGAGATGATCCACAATCTTATAGTCACTTTTCTTTATCATGCGCATGAACTCCTCGGTGTCCTTCAGCGCAGCCTCCTTTTCTCTAGTATGAGAGCTTTCTTCCACTACAGATTTCCCTTTACCTCTATCAGCCCTTTCTGCGCTTACTTCGGGAGGCGCAAATATTCTCCCACTCCGAGTCATTCCTCCAGCCCCTACCAAATTGTCGACCGAATCAAAAGGCGAATTCTCCAACTCCTGTTTCTGTCCGTTGTAATAGCATTCTGCTCCATAGTTCCAAGGAATGGCTTTGGAGTTCTCATAAGGCACAGGTCCCGCCTTGGTGAATATAATGGTAGGTCGCACCGGAGGCGCAGAAATAGTAATTGACTTGAAAGGGATAGAGACGGTGGCTACCTCATCCTCTTCTTCATCGTTTAATTTTTCATTCTTCTCACAGATCTTATCAAATTGTAGAACACCTTCATTCATCATGCGTTGTATGTGATTCTTCAAATTCTCACATCCTTCAGGATGGGCAGCACATTCTTCACAGTCCTTTTCACATCCAGGAAACACCCCACCTCCTAGCAGCTTGCTTTTCACAAAACTCAAAGGAGTCTTTAGCTCTTCGACATCATATACCAAGTTTAAATTTTCTCCTTCAACCACAGCATTCACTCCACCTGCCCCATGTTTCGGCATAGGATTTTGAACGACGTTGGGCGCATCGTGGTTAAAGTTGATAATCTTGTTGTCCACAAGGTCTTGCACCTTGTGCTTAAAAGCTTTGCAATTGTCAATATGGTGACCAGGAGCGCCATAGTGGAAGTCGCACCTAGCGTTGGCGTCATACCCGGGAGGGGGCTGGCCAATTAGAGGTGCCAACGTCCTTTTCTGGACCAACTCTAATTGCAGTAAGTGTTGTAGTAACTGAGAGTAAGGCATTGTTGGGGCGTCAAAGTGCCTATCCACCACCCTTCTTCGGTCTGGGTATTGTCTTGGAGCAAAATTTCGCTGTTGAGGTTGCTGCTGCTGCTGCAGGCGTGGCTGTTGCTGTTGAGGTAATTGTTGCTGAAGTGGTTGTTGTTGAGGTGGTAACGTTGCCGGGATGGCGATACTAGCTACCTGTGATGGTTGATGATAGTAGGGTTGTTGCTGATATTGATTCTGATTCCGATTCCGATTCCTGAAACTTGACACCGCGTTTGCCTCATTTTCTCTTTTCTTAGCTCCAAAGTTCTTTCTTCCACCTCCCAAAGAAGTTCCTTCTCCTGCTTGAATTTTCCCCAACTTTATGCCGTTCTCGACTCTTTCACCGGTAATGATCAAATCTGAGAAGCTTCCGGACATGTTACTCACCAACTTCTCGTAATAGATTCCAGGCAATGTTCCCACGAATAGATCAATTAGTTCTCTTTCCACCATGGGAGGTTGAACTCTAGCGGCAAGCTCCCGCCACCTTTGAGCGTATTCTTTAAAACACTCATTACTCCTTTGGGATAAATTTTGCAGCTGCACTCGATTTGGTGCCAAGTCACTGTTGTATTGGTAGTGTTGGACAAAAGCCTCTGCCAAATTTTTCCAGCTTCGGATATTGACAGGTTCCAAACCCATGTACCATTCCAAGGAAGGCCCGGACAGACTGTCTTGGAAAAAATGCATAAGCAATTTCTCATCGTCAGAGTATGCAGACATTCTTCGAAAATAGGAGCGGATATGCACCTTTGGACATGTTGTTCCCTTGTACTTATCGAAGTCTGGTACTTTGAACTTTGGAGGAATCTTAAGTCCCGGAATCAATCCCAGATTGGACATGTCGAGCCCCATAGTATTTTGATTCTCCAGAATGCTTTTCATCTTTTCTTCTATTTCATCAAACCTTCTATTGGTGTCGGATCGTAGCCCTCCCCCAAGGTCTCTCATAGAGAAGATGTCATCTTGTTCATCTTGGTCCCACTGAGGATCAATGCTAGTGGGTATGGCGCCCGCCACAACTGGGATAGGAGTTCCGGTTTGTTCTCTTCCGCCCGGAAGGTTAACTACAGTTGGGCCACCATTGGCTTGCGAGGTTCCACCATTAACAGGAGGGGGAACAGCAGCAGCCCCACCGTGTAAAACGCCACTTCCATCCACTTGAGCTATTAAAGGTTGAACCAATGTCCTTAACTGGTCCTGTCCATTGGCCACCCCCTGCATCATCTCCATGAATTGCGCCATCTTCTCACGAAACTCCGTAAGCTCAGCCTGAACCTGTTCCATAATCCTCTGCTGATTTCTTCGCGTGTTGTAAGAGTGTCGAGAAGTCAGCTTGCTCTTCCTCTTTATCTCTTTCTGAAATGGCAAGCGGGGTGAGGTCGAGCTTCAGGGGATGCAGAATGATGCACAAGTCCATGCAAATGTTCAAGAGACTTTCAAAACTTATGATTATAACCGGTATTATAGAATTGCGAATGAGCAAATAATAAAGAAAACACAATTAAACCAAAAGCAAATTCTCATTAATTTGGGAAGATTCAATACAAACATTTGCTGACTATGTCGAATAACAATTCTCATTACAAGGAGAACACTAAATGGCCGGAAATCAAGAGTACCAAAAACTAGAATTTCTCCTTTTGGAGACGCTCTTCAAGCTTCCTCGTCTCGAACATAAACCTCCTGACCATTTGGTCACAGAGCTGGATAAAGTGGTGAACAGAAGGGGGAATATCATTTCCTTCCAAATCTTGAATGGCGCTCTCTAACCTCCATGGAATATCACGGATCATAAGGTTGCAATGCTCCACCAAATTGTTGTACCTAGCACGGCACGTATCTAGAGTCGACTGGTAATAACAAATAGAATCCACGTGGGTGTCTAGCAACTCATTGAGCTGAGCCTCTTTCTCGAGCCACTGCGCACCGTCTCTTTGCAAGGCCTCAAAACGATTCCTCCACAGAAGGGCTGTCTCTTGGGCAGTCTTCAATTCTTGACACTTGTTATTCCACACGTCAGATGTGACATATGACCCCCTCAAGGCCTCCTCTTTGAGTCTTCGTTCACTTTCCGCTAGGGTCAAGGCACTTCTTAGTTGTTCCTCAAGATTCCCAATATCAGCTTCAAGGTTCTCTCGTATTTCCTTTTTCTCGGCAGAGGCAATCTCAAAGAAATGCCACGCCCTATCACAAGAAGCTTTGGTGTCCTTCAGGCGCTGCCGGAGAGTTGTCAATGATGCGTCAGCCCCTTCGTAACCTTGTTGGTACCTGACTCTCAAATCTGTTTCTAGTTTTAGCTTCTTGCTACTCTCAGCCGCTTGATCTTGTTCAAACTCCACCTTTCTTTTGTACTGACCGTTCTCCACATTTGCTTGGTGAACTTCATTCTGAAGGTCCTGATTCTCCTTAGTCAATCTCTCCACTATTAGCTTCAATTTTTCATATTCTTCTATGGGTACATGAGTGGGAGCAGGAGGTGCTTCTCGCATAGAGGACTCTAAGGGAAATGGCAACAACCTTTCAGCTACCCTGGCTAGTAACCACCGGTTGTAGGGCTCCTTTGCCACACAATTCTTCGCTTTTAACTCCTTCCTTCCCTTTGTATGAATCTTGCCCCAAGCCTTAGCAATCTTCCTGACAAACGCAGGGTCCTCTGATGTGGCTAGCAAAAAGAAACTCTGAACCTTCTCTGCTTCGGGCTCGCTCTCCATGGCATAGCCCAACTGACGTAGTGCCATGACTGGGTTATAGTTAATACAACCGGCCCTACCAATCAAGGGTACATTACTGAATTCTCCACAACTGAAGATGATTTCCACATCATAGTACTCATGGGAGTACCAGGCAATATCACTAGCTTCCAGGGACATGATGCGCTGAGACCATTTTAATTCCTTCTTGTTTTCCACGAACGGTCCTTTCTTGGGCAAATGAGAAGCATACCATTTGTATAGTAGGTGAGAGCAGCATTGGATCGTTCCTGCTTTCTTTTCACTCCTCCAATGAATAGAGTGATAAACATCGGCGAGGAGTGTAGGGATGGGATTCTTCTGCATAAAGAGAACAATGGCAGTGATGTCTATGAAATTGTCCACATTTGGAAAGAGGACAATCCCATAGATCATCAGAGCAACACTTATACCGAACTTTTCCCAATCTTCATCGACCTTGTATTGAGCGGCCTTTTCTAGCAAAAACTTCAATGGAAAACCCTGAACACCCCCTTTACTGGTTAGACCCTTCTTGACTTCTTCTTTGGTCATATGAAGAGCAAGAGCAATGACAGCAGGTTTTGGTTCTTCTTCCAAGCCAGTATAGACAGGTTGATCCTTAATTCTAATATTCAAAATGTGAGAATATTCTTCCAAGGTGGGAGCCAACTGGTAGTCTTGAAAAGTGAAGCACCGGAGAGGCGCATCATAAAATTGAGCCATAGCATACAGGGCCCAGGTATCAATTCTGGAGTGGAGAAGATCAAGCAGTTTCCCATATTCCCCTTGAAAGTTGATCTTGATAACTTTCGGCACGTCAATCAGAAGATCTTGAATTGATTCCAATTTTGGTTCCCTAAACTTTATGGAATTTGTGCTTCTCTTTCTTATATCAGCCATTGAGTTCACCAATACCTGAGATAATCATAGCTTCTTAAGTCTCTTGATATGCAAAATGATATGTAATGCAATGTTTTATGAATGCATATGACAACAGAACAATAACAAGATCAACATCACAAATCCTGCAAGACAAGAACACAAGGTATCTTTCCATTGGGTGAGCAATCTACTGGTTCGAGAGGACGTTCCAAAAGGCTTTTCAAACAAAGTCCTATGCACTAACCCTCAAAAGTTTCCCATCATAACGACTACTCGTAAGACGGTACTCCTTTCAAAAAGGATGAACACAGCGTCATGTTTTAGTAACCTTTGGAATAAGGTTCTACGAAGGTCCTCAGAATCGCGGACTCCCAAGTTGAAGATAAGAACGTCATTACGACTACACGTAAGACATAATCATTCCAACGGGGTCTCATCCGAGCGGTGGAATTCGATCCAACTCAACGAGTCCTAAGTCTCGCAAATCAGAAAGAAACCACCTCCTAACTTAGTGCATACTCGAAAGCTCGGGTAGAAAGCTTTAACCTCACAAACCAAACCAAATGAACCCAAGAAGTTAGAAAGAAACATAACCATAAAATGAATAGCAAAACAAATAAAGCACAAATGCGACAAACAAAATAGGCGTGGCTTGCTAGGTTGTCCCCAGCAGAGTCGCCAGCTGTCGCTACTCGAAAAATGCATCGCGCAACGACGGGGAGGCGAAAAGAAAGGACAGAAGAGTCGCCACCGAACTTTATTTATCCCATGAGGGGAAAGGAAAATATCGAGAAAACCTTAAGAAAAGAATGGATAAGATGGTCTCGCAACCATGAACGGGTTCGGAAGCCGGTTATGCGAGGGGAAGGTATTAGCACCCCTCGCATCCATCGTACTCGATGGGAACCTTTTGTTTGTCGATGTGCTAAAATGTTATGCTATAAAAGAGTGTTTCAAAGGGTAAAGGGAAAGGTTTAGAAACGAGAGAGAGAGGTAACGAGGGAGAAGGGAGATAGAACGGACTCGGTAGGACTTCGCGGTCCTAGGCCTACGTATTCTCAACAGATATGAGAAAGTCAGAGTCGACGTAGTTCGGGAAACTACGGGTGATGGGGGGGATTGTGCTCGCCAAGGATTGTGGCCCTTGTGCCTACGTATTCTCATCTGGTATGAGAAATCAGAGCAGCCGTAGTTCGGCCTACGGTGTGTTGATGTTTTCTTTTTTTATGGATGATGCTATCGTGCGCATTCTAGCAGTTAGGTGTTTTGCTGCTCGCTCGTTGGAGACTTAGGCATTACCTGTTTGCGGTAGAACGGACGTAGCATATCCTTTTTGAAAGATTGATTAGTTTTCGCCACGCGGGGCAAGGAGTCACGTTTGATTGATTGGATCGTTTTTTAGGGGGAGAGATATGTCCTCGGATAGTAACCCCTATGGGTAGTACCCTAATTCGTTATCTCAAAGTTTTTGTTATAAAAAGGTGTGGCGAACGAGGCGTCTTCGTATTGAAAGACGAGTATCAAGACCACACACACTACAGTGAGTATCCTAACACTCGGAGAGGAAGAAGACTACACTCAATCCTCTCTCTTTAGTTCAACACAAAGAGAACTTCATTCTCTTATTAAAGGTGTTTTTGGCTTTGAATGGTAAGTGTTTTGCGACAGAGAACCTTACGGTAAACGTCAACACTCGGGATAGGAGAAGGCCTACGCCTAACCACTCCACGACCATTCAAGTTTTGTTGTGAAAATGATTTGAAAATGCGCTCGGTGCGACACCGAGGTTTTAGGTGTGAAAGGTTACAGAAGGAAATTGTGAAAGGAGAGGTGGTGAAAGAAGTCGTGTCTTCGTATTGAAAGACGAGTATCGAGACCACCCTCACTACAGTGGGCATCCCATCACTCGGAGAAGAAGAGGTCTACACCCAACCTTCTCTCTTTAATTCGATACAAAGAGAAATTAATTTATTATGGTTTGAAAAAGGGCTCGGTACGAGGCCGAGGTTTTAGGTTAGAAATGTTGGAAGCGTCTTTGTATTGACAAACGAACGTCGAGATCACCCTCACTACAGTGGGCATCCCTATGTTCGAAGAAGAAGGGGTCTACACCCAATCCTCTTTATAGCTCAACACAAAGAAATGATTTTAAAGAGATGAGATTTGAAAATGGATGGGAAGCGTCTTCGTATTGAAAGACGAGTGTCGGGACCACCCTCACTACAGTGGGCATCCCAACACTCGGAGAGGAAGAAAGTCTACACTTAATCCCCTCTTTTAAATTCAATATAAAGATAAGATTTTTGAGAAATGTTACAAGATACAACGCGAGCAAACCCTAATAGAGGGTCAACTTTCAAGTAAGTCCAAGCTCTTGAAAATCATCAATGATTTGAAATGTTGTTTTATTAAACGAAAATAATTAAAATTATAGTTAATTTGCAAAAGAATGGATTAAGAATAAGTAAGTATTTAAAAATATATTGGTTTTGGAAATTATAGTTAAATCAAATAAATAAATTAAATGAAATTAAGAAAAAGGCAAGAGGTGGGAATCGAACCCACCTCCCTTTGGTTCAACGTCAACAATCCCAACCACTAAGACACCAGGCGCGCGTTTGACATGGAATAGGGAGGAAAAATATAAAAGGGTAGAAAGGAAACATAAAGGAAGAAAATAAAAAGAAAAAAAAGTGGTTTTGGTCCATGGCAGGACTCGAACCAAGGTGTTCAGTATTACAAGGCGCATGGTCTACCGCTGGGGCGGTGATACTTCCAATAACCAAAGCGGAAACAGAAAGATATATAGCAAACATTCATAAACTGTTGTACCCCAAATTTGGCCAACCCCTCTGGCATATGTTTCATTTCATCTGCATCAGCATAAGGCATAAAAAATATTACATGACATAATCATTTGCATTTCTACAAAGAAAGAGAAGAGAAGAAAAGTGGGTATAAAGATATATTTTAGATTTCATAAGATAAAAAAAATAATAAGTATAGTAAAAAAAATAATAAATAAAATGAGACAAGTGCACAAGGTGGGGTTTGAACCCACCACCTCTTATTCCACCAAGTCTCACTCTTACCACTTGGCCAAAGGCGCGTGTTTTGAATACTATGAAGAGGAAGTTTATACATATTAAAAGAAGAAGAGAAGCTAGGAAAAGATGAGGAGCAGATGGTTGTGCGTGAAGATTCAGAGAGTGGGCAAAACATGTCCGTTTCCGGTGAAACAAGTTTCAATCTTGTTCATTTTTCTACAAGGATTGAGTTGGCGTTTTTGGTTTTGGTGATGGAGGATTATTGAACAAGCGGCATTTGAAATTGCAAAAGAGAGGGAAATGGTGAACCAAGTTTGAAGTGTACGATGCCTTTCCATTTCAAGGCCAAACATTCAAAAGCTCTTTGCTCTGTGTTTTCCTGATCCTTTCACTAATATGGACAAAGCCAGCAGCCTCTACAGCCTGCTGTAAACCCTAGTGGGTACCCCTACCATCTCACAACAAGACACGAAAAAAGCTCAGCAAAGGAGATTTGTGGATTTCGAAATTGGGGTATATAAGGTCTAAGTTTGGAACTAGAAACCCTAGCAGCCAGATTTTAGGTTTTAACACAAAGGAAAATATCTTAGAGAGAGGAGGTTTTTTGGAGCTGCTCTCAAGGGTGGGTTTTTTTCAGAGTCCTGTGGTCTTCCAGTTCTTGTTTTTAGGTACGAAATACCGGTTCTCATTCTCATCATATGCATCAGTTGTTTTGTCTTACTGAGTTTGTTTTCAAAAGTCATATATGTTAAAAAGTGGATGTGCTGGAAATATGTTACTTGTATCCTGCTGATAGTTTTAGACTGTGCGTGTTAGTGATTTTGTTTAAACTATGTTGGGTTTGTCAAGACTCAGTTTGATTAGGACATTGTTGTTTCTCTCCCCAGGCAGAGGATGAAGCTAACTCAGAGACCGTTTATCTCCATCCCCAGCAGAGTCGCCAGCTGTCGCTACTCGAAAAATGCATCGCGCAACGACGGGGAGGCGAAAAGAAAGGACAGAAGAGTCGCCACCGAACTTTATTTATCCCATGAGGGGAAAGGAAAATATCGAGAAAACCTTAAGAAAAGAATGGATAAGATGGTCTCGCAACCATGAACGGGTTCGGAAGCCGGTTATGCGAGGGGAAGGTATTAGCACCCCTCGCATCCATCGTACTCGATGGGAACCTTTTGTTTGTCGATGTGCTAAAATGTTATGCTATAAAAGAGTGTTTCAAAGGGTAAAGGGAAAGGTTTAGAAACGAGAGAGAGAGGTAACGAGGGAGAAGGGAGATAGAACGGACTCGGTAGGACTTCGCGGTCCTAGGCCTACGTATTCTCAACAGATATGAGAAAGTCAGAGTCGACGTAGTTCGGGAAACTACGGGTGATGGGGGGGATTGTGCTCGCCAAGGATTGTGGCCCTTGTGCCTACGTATTCTCATCTGGTATGAGAAATCAGAGCAGCCGTAGTTCGGCCTACGGTGTGTTGATGTTTTCTTTTTTTATGGATGATGCTATCGTGCGCATTCTAGCAGTTAGGTGTTTTGCTGCTCGCTCGTTGGAGACTTAGGCATTACCTGTTTGCGGTAGAACGGACGTAGCATATCCTTTTTGAAAGATTGATTAGTTTTCGCCACGCGGGGCAAGGAGTCACGTTTGATTGATTGGATCGTTTTTTAGGGGGAGAGATATGTCCTCGGATAGTAACCCCTATGGGTAGTACCCTAATTCGTTATCTCAAAGTTTTTGTTATAAAAAGGTGTGGCGAACGAGGCGTCTTCGTATTGAAAGACGAGTATCAAGACCACACACACTACAGTGAGTATCCTAACACTCGGAGAGGAAGAAGACTACACTCAATCCTCTCTCTTTAGTTCAACACAAAGAGAACTTCATTCTCTTATTAAAGGTGTTTTTGGCTTTGAATGGTAAGTGTTTTGCGACAGAGAACCTTACGGTAAACGTCAACACTCGGGATAGGAGAAGGCCTACGCCTAACCACTCCACGACCATTCAAGTTTTGTTGTGAAAATGATTTGAAAATGCGCTCGGTGCGACACCGAGGTTTTAGGTGTGAAAGGTTACAGAAGGAAATTGTGAAAGGAGAGGTGGTGAAAGAAGTCGTGTCTTCGTATTGAAAGACGAGTATCGAGACCACCCTCACTACAGTGGGCATCCCATCACTCGGAGAAGAAGAGGTCTACACCCAACCTTCTCTCTTTAATTCGATACAAAGAGAAATTAATTTATTATGGTTTGAAAAAGGGCTCGGTACGAGGCCGAGGTTTTAGGTTAGAAATGTTGGAAGCGTCTTTGTATTGACAAACGAACGTCGAGATCACCCTCACTACAGTGGGCATCCCTATGTTCGAAGAAGAAGGGGTCTACACCCAATCCTCTTTATAGCTCAACACAAAGAAATGATTTTAAAGAGATGAGATTTGAAAATGGATGGGAAGCGTCTTCGTATTGAAAGACGAGTGTCGGGACCACCCTCACTACAGTGGGCATCCCAACACTCGGAGAGGAAGAAAGTCTACACTTAATCCCCTCTTTTAAATTCAATATAAAGATAAGATTTTTGAGAAATGTTACAAGATACAACGCGAGCAAACCCTAATAGAGGGTCAACTTTCAAGTAAGTCCAAGCTCTTGAAAATCATCAATGATTTGAAATGTTGTTTTATTAAACGAAAATAATTAAAATTATAGTTAATTTGCAAAAGAATGGATTAAGAATAAGTAAGTATTTAAAAATATATTGGTTTTGGAAATTATAGTTAAATCAAATAAATAAATTAAATGAAATTAAGAAAAAGGCAAGAGGTGGGAATCGAACCCACCTCCCTTTGGTTCAACGTCAACAATCCCAACCACTAAGACACCAGGCGCGCGTTTGACATGGAATAGGGAGGAAAAATATAAAAGGGTAGAAAGGAAACATAAAGGAAGAAAATAAAAAGAAAAAAAAGTGGTTTTGGTCCATGGCAGGACTCGAACCAAGGTGTTCAGTATTACAAGGCGCATGGTCTACCGCTGGGGCGGTGATACTTCCAATAACCAAAGCGGAAACAGAAAGATATATAGCAAACATTCATAAATTGCTGAACCAAAAAAAAAGAACAACACAAAGGCATAAGCAAAAACCAATGAAAGCAAATCGAAACTCCACGAAACCGAGTAAACCTGGAGTCTGTCCCATATGTTTTTTTAATGAGGAAAGCAAAGATGCCAATCAAAACTTCAAATCCAGGCTTGTAAAGTAAAAACTAATGAAAATGCAAGAAGGGTGATTGAAGTGCAAAATGAATACCAACAGCTTGAATTGACATAATCATGAATGGACCAAAGTCTATACATGCTTGAGAATGGATACTTATGGATTAGATTTAATGGACACAAACACTCTCTCAATACAACAAGTAATAACCACTATCTTGCATATCATGGAAGCAACTTATACAAGTCTTACATCTAAACCAAAGCTGGATTCTAGGCTCATGACAGCAACTTGTATACAATTCAGTTTGCAACTAAATCATGATTCCATCACATACCAACAAGCAATCAAACACGGTATCCTGACAGCAATCCCAACAGCAATTCAAAACAGAATTTGACTCTAAACCAAACACAAGTTACAACATATGTACCACAGAAACAACAACTTCAATAAAAGCCAAATGTCAAACCTATGCACAGCCAAACCCAATCAATAACAGCACAGCAGCCCTACTGTTAAACTGCTCTAAAAAGAAGGTTAACCTACATGCCAAACAATGATTTTTCTGCCACAAATACAAGTTCCAAATGCTGATAATACTGAATTCTAACAAACATCAATAATGCAATTGATACCACAGTCATCATGAAAACAAACACACTCAATGGCTCTTCTTTAGACCTAAACAAAATTCAAGCAAATAGGTAACAGCAGCAATAACATTCGTTTAGGACAAAGCCAACATGAGAAAAAACTTAATGATTCTTCTTTCAAACCAAAACAACATCTAACACCAACAATGCAGGATGACAATTATCAATAAATGGTATCAATTTCTGGCCTCAAACAAAACATGACAAGTTGAACAGAATCAGGCCTCAAAACAACAAGACATTAAACAGCATCAGCATTAATAAATCCAAGACTCAAAGCAACAGGATATTAATAATCTCAAACAGCCAATCCCAATAGTCCTTTATAATTTCAAACCAAATGCTAACTAGAGCAACATGTGGAATTTGAAGAAAACCAAATAGATGAAACAATAAAGCAGCCCTGCTGCCAACACTCAAAAAAAAAACTTCTGCTAATCTGGCCACTAAACCAATAGCAAGACTCTGATGGTTCTGACTCGAATTATAACACAAACATCAGTTATTGTTGCAAAAAAAAAACCTCAACATACTGTTACCACAGTGTTCAACAAAACCACAACAGCCACACTTAACAAGTTCAGGTTCTTTTTTCTTTAAAACAACAAGACAATTATCATCTTCAAACCAATCAAACCAAATATTAACTCAAAATTTATACATAATCACCACAAGGTAATGAATGCGTGAGGTGATTTGAAAGAATAAGTGAATGTGTGTAGAAGTACCAACAACAACAACAGCTTAAAACAACATTCAGGATGCACCAAATTCTAACAGTGTAGCAATGTGTTTTGGTGAATAATGTGAAATGCTAAAAATGTGTTTTAGTGAGAACGTGTGTGTACTGCAAGTCCAAACTAAATTGGCCAATTTCAAAAAAAACTTGTTGCAACAAGATGAAGTTCATGTCTTGAACAGCAAAAAAAACAAACAAACAAGTAATCAGGGCAGCAGAACCTCTCAAGCAATCAATGCAGTCAAACACATCCATCAGCAGTTGAAATAACATTTCAAGACTTTAAATGGAAACAAACATGAGAAAACAACAACCACTGGTAGAAACTAAACAGTTAAGATCAAAATGTAAAAAAAAAATTTCACAAACAGGTCCACAAATAGCAAAGTGTTTTGTAGCAAACGTCAAGATGTTCCAAGGCAAAAGAACAAAAAAACAAGCCATAAATGAGCACAAACATACTCAGCAGAAATGGTTCAGATCCAGGTATCTATCACCAAATACACAATGATTGCATAGCAGCAAATCACAAAAGTTAAAGAAACCCACAAGTTAGTTCAAAAAGAGACATGGAACAAACTTAGGAAACTTAAACCAACAGTGTCCTAATCAAACTGAGTCTTGACAAACCCAACATAGTTTAAACAAAATCACTAACACGCACAGTCTAAAACTATCAGCAGGATACAAGTAACATATTTCCAGCACATCCACTTTTTAACATATATGACTTTTGAAAACAAACTCAGTAAGACAAAACAACTGATGCATATGATGAGAATGAGAACCGGTATTTCGTACCTAAAAACAAGAACTGGAAGACCACAGGACTCTGAAAAAAACCCACCCTTGAGAGCAGCTCCAAAAAACCTCCTCTCTCTAAGATATTTTCCTTTGTGTTAAAACCTAAAATCTGGCTGCTAGGGTTTCTAGTTCCAAACTTAGACCTTATATACCCCAATTTCGAAATCCACAAATCTCCTTTGCTGAGCTTTTTTCGTGTCTTGTTGTGAGATGGTAGGGGTACCCACTAGGGTTTACAGCAGGCTGTAGAGGCTGCTGGCTTTGTCCATATTAGTGAAAGGATCAGGAAAACACAGAGCAAAGAGCTTTTGAATGTTTGGCCTTGAAATGGAAAGGCATCGTACACTTCAAACTTGGTTCACCATTTCCCTCTCTTTTGCAATTTCAAATGCCGCTTGTTCAATAATCCTCCATCACCAAAACCAAAAACGCCAACTCAATCCTTGTAGAAAAATGAACAAGATTGAAACTTGTTTCACCGGAAACGGACATGTTTTGCCCACTCTCTGAATCTTCACGCACAACCATCTGCTCCTCATCTTTTCCTAGCTTCTCTTCTTCTTTTAATATGTATAAACTTCCTCTTCATAGTATTCAAAACACGCGCCTTTGGCCAAGTGGTAAGAGTGAGACTTGGTGGAATAAGAGGTGGTGGGTTCAAACCCCACCTTGTGCACTTGTCTCATTTTATTTATTATTTTTTTTACTATACTTATTATTTTTTTTATCTTATGAAATCTAAAATATATCTTTATACCCACTTTTCTTCTCTTCTCTTTCTTTGTAGAAATGCAAATGATTATGTCATGTAATATTTTTTATGCCTTATGCTGATGCAGATGAAATGAAACATATGCCAGAGGGGTTGGCCAAATTTGGGGTACAACACCATGAACCCACAAGAAAACCCGATAGCTTCATTGGTAGGGAAAATTTGGTGACAATCAAAAGCAAGAACATATGAACAACATTGTGTAGTGGCGTGCTTAGTTAAAACATGTAAAAACATCACATATACATCATATATAGAGGTTGTCACTGTTACACCCCCTTTCTATACCCCCAAATAAACAATTAAATCATTTAGGCACTAATAAAAATTCCATCAGAGTATAATTATAACATGGTATAAAAGAGGCGCATCACATTATCATTGAAACGAAACATAAATAATACCAGCTCATGAAGATATGTAACAAAAGGGGTAAATCTCAACTAAACACAAAGCATAGCGCTTAAAACCCACATATCAACATTTAGAATAAAGCGGAAACATCTAAATATTGAAATCACTTCATTAACATAAGCATCATATACATCGTTCAGATTAATTTAATTCATCAGTTGAGTTTACAAAACATTCAGCAGCAGATACATACACAGATGTATCATAAAAGAATCAAAACAATTCCTAACTACCCAGTGTTACATATCAGAGCCATCTGACCAAAAGAAATGAAGACTCGCTTCCCAAAGACTCCAACAATCTAATCTGCAATGCCTCATAGAGCATTATAAAATAGCAGAAGGGTGAGAAACAATATCATAATACATAATGCACATAAACACATACACACACACACACACACAGATATATATATATATATATATATATATATATATATATATATATATATATATATATATATATATATATATATATATATATATATATATATATATATATATATATATATATATATATATATATATATATATATATATATATATATATATATATATATATATATATATATATATATATACATAACTTCCAAAAACGTCTTCCGCGTTCTCATCGCAACTCATCCCACTACACCGTACATCGAAATGTATTCACAATAATTTATTTACATCTAGAGTACCAAGCATATACAATATGCATCAACAATGTTTATATCAATTCGTAAACATACACACATATACATATATATTCGCACATACGTGTATCTTCAAGCCTCCCATTCTTGCCAATTATCAACAATTTACATAAACATCTACATTCATGTTTATTCACCATACATCATGCACAGATGTCTACATGCAACTCATAGAGACCGACACACGACTCTATGCAGATGCAAATGCGGTATCGACTCATTTCAGCAGGTTCAATTGAAAAAACCAAAAATAACCATCGCTCACACCCCACATGGGCACACGAGGTTCTGCAGATTCTCCGAGGAATCAAATATAACCATCGCAACATACGAGGTTCTGCAAATCCACTGAGGGATCAATAAATAACCATCGCTCACACCCCACAAGGGCACACGAGGTTCTGCAAATCCATCGAGGGATCAATAAATAACCATCGCTCACACCCCACAAGGGCACACGAGGTTCTGTAGATTCACCGAGGAATCAATCAACACAAGAATGCATACCATGATGCTTCACATGCAACATGACTCATGACACTCTTGAAATGCATACATGTTTACAAACATACTCATGCATTCATCACATTCTTCGCATACATTCATTATGCATTCAAATATATGTATCATAAAGCATATCTATATATATATATATTCATCATCCATTCAAACCAATTTTCATACATGGTTCACATTCACAATCAATCTCGCCATGCATTTCTATTTAATTCAAATAAATGCACAAAATTTCCAAACGACCACATTTCACACCTCACAAATCACAAACTAGGATTCGCGCCATTCGGCTACCCACAAGACACATAACAACATATAATTAGTCATCTCAGACAAGGAATGATCGCAGCCAAACCATAAAACTAATCCACGAATGAAAAACACAAGAAAATAAAATATACTGCTGTGGTCGCTAACCTTCGCCTGGCGAACCTGCGCTACTTCGTTCGCCTGGCGAACTTGCCAGCGAAGACCACTGGAAGTTATTCTGGAATTACTCGCTAGTACTCCCTAGCACACTCGCTTGGCGAACCTTCGCCATACCCATTCGCCTAGCAAACTTGCCAGTGAAGACAGGATGTTTGCTGCTGACTTGGTTCGCTGCTGCTCGCTGGCCTTCACCTGGCGAAGCTTCGCTGCCATTCGTCTGGCGAACCTGCGAACTCAGAACTCCCATTGCTGTCCAAAAGCCCAAACCTCACAAACCGAACGATTTAATCCAAATCAGTTCCAGTAGCACGGCCCACTCATCACCCGACTATACTACACCGTCTATTCCAAATTCTAACCGATAAAGCTCAGTTTCTACCGATTAAATCAACTTCCGACCTAGAAATGGAAACATAGAAAACGATCCAACAAATCCAATCTAGCACATACATGATCATATACATTATTAAGATGATAAAACTTCTCACCCTTACCTGATTAATCGCAAGCTAAGGTTGATTCTTGATGATTCTAGGTTTTGTTCCACTTTCTCTTCTTTTCTCTCCTCCTCTTTTCTTTCTCTTGTTTTTCTTCTTAATGTTTTCTATCTTTCTCTTTTCTCTCTATATCACATATTCTTTTTCTTTCCTCCCAAATTCTTTCCACACACTTATCAATTAATTCTCACAAAATATCCACTTAATATTATCACTAAAGCCCAAAATACCCCCCAAACTATTTTTACCCGAAACTCTCAAAGCCGGCCAAAATAGCTCAATATGTAAACATAACATATTATCACACAAATTCCACATAAATAAAATAATCACCTAAATAAATCAAATAAGGACTCAATAAAAATGGGAATTCAGAATCGGGGTGTACAGTCACGAGAGATATCAAAAAATGCACAAGTGGTTTGGCAAATTGGAATCAAAGTGCAAAAAGTGACTAAGTTGGGCCTAGTTTGTGACCTGGTTTGTGATCTGAATTTGACATGTCAAAAAATACATATTTTGCTGCAAGAAATGGTTCATACATGAAACATAACATGCATAAACATGTCTAAGCAATGTTCAATACAAAATCATGGCTAGAACTCAAGATGGCATGAAAAATGCAAGTTAAAAACTTACCTCTTGTAGCCTTGTGTTGCAAACTTGGGAGGCAAGAAAACTAGAGACCTTTCAAGGTCTTTGATGGTCTACAAATACTTCAAGGATGATAAGGAGGTGCTCCAAGTGAACTTTCAGCAAGCTAGTTGGCTTTGATGGCTTTCAAGTAAAAGTGAGTTTTTGGAAAGCTATTTGTGGTGTGTTTGAAATGTTGTTTGAGTTGGAGGATGTTTGGAGATGGTTTTGGAATGGAAAATGCAAAACAAACTTTGAAGGTTTTGGAAATTTGGTGACAATTTGAAGGACCTTAGTGATTGAGATGGTTTATATCAATGAAAATTGTGTCCTTTTTATGTTAGAATGAGGTTCAATTTACAGGCAAGTGTCTTGAGCAAGAGGTATGGGCAGAATGTTGTAAAATGCTAACTTTGGCCTTGTATCTTTGAAATCATTGTGCCAACCAATGAAATATTTCATTTATGATCTCAAGCCACCCTAACAAGAGCTTCTCCATGACCTATAGGTCATTTTCATCATGCTTGAGAGGATAGGAAGTGACTGATTGCATCATAGTTAGTTGTTTGAAGAATGGTAGCCACCATTTTTCTCTTTCTTCACCATTCACTTTTGCAACTTGCATTAAACAATCATTTCCCTCAAATATTGTGCAAAATTCGTGAGAAATGATGATAAACACTTCCATTAGCATTGTGTAAATATGAAATGAGGCTTAACCCTTAATTAGAGTTTATTTGGGAAGCCTTGGAATCAAGATGTCCATGCTGAGTTGGTTTTGCAGCAGTGAGTTTTTTCCAACTTGTGAGCTTTGGTTCTCCCTAACCATGAGGAGTTATCGAAACCACTTGTATTTTTTAGAAATCCCTCATTAGGTACTACAAAATGTATGTTTAAGTTAGGAACTCATTCCTCTTGAAACTAGGTCAAAACCCCTTGTGAATATGCTGGATTCTTGACTTACATGTCAAAAATCCTCAAAATTTCTAAGTGTTTAAAATCCTTCACAACTTGATGGATTCATAACCCCAAATATATTAAATTTTTTCTCATGGGTCAGTAGGACACTTTTGTTAGGCTCCTTAAGACCTTTCCAACAAGCTTTGAACCACTCCATTTGGATGTGTGGATAGGAAGTTATGATGGTTTGAAGTTTGACCCAAATTAGGGTTTTTTTTACTTTACCCTTGTTTCTTGATTTGCAAGTTATCTATCAATTCTTGATTTAATCTCCACCAAACTTCATAATTGGATGTGAAATAATATTAGAAGCATGTTTGACTTCAATTTGAGGTAAAAACCTTGTTGGTGAATGAGTTGACTTTTCTGATAGACGAACCGAATAGTTGAAAATCTCTAGATCGACTGTTGATGTTCTGGGTTCCCTGAGGCCTTGAAACATCTTGGGTAGACTTCATTGGGTCATATACACCTAATGGACCATAATTACCTCATTGGAAAACCTTCTAGACCAAAAGTCAAACTACAATTGACTTTATCAACTAGAAACCTTGATTAGGGTTTTTGCACTGCACTACTTCCAATCTCTTGGTGACAAACTTAAATTGGACTCATTATTGATCATAAGTGATATTCTTAAGGATATGGAGACTTTTTATATGGAGGAAATCCAAAACCTTGACTGATCAAGCCTTAGCCATCCTGATTTTTGACTGTATGGAACCCTGATTCATATGTATCTTAACAAAGACAAACTTGAAATAGGTTAAGGTTAACTAATCAATGTTGATGCTCCTAGAATGATGATGGAATCTAGGGGTGAAAATTCAGGGTATAACAGTTGCCCCTATTTAAATATCTTTACCAGATGGCAATGAGAGATGACAAACTCCATAGAAGCATGGTGAAAGGTATTTAAATATAGCAAACTGAAAATTTTGTCCCTTAGATACGATGGAATGCAAAAGGAAAAATGCCGATCATGTAATGAATTCTAAGAATGATGCTTCATGATGCCAGGTGTAAGAAAACACTGACACGCGAGAAAAAGAAAAGGAAGAACCAAAAACAATGAGTAACTAATCACTAGGAAGACATACACACTGGGAGGAGATCTGAAGTAAACCCAATCAATAGTTCAGACATGACTAATGATGGTATTTCAAGGGGATCCTCCACACAGGGGATATAAGCTCCACCAGGGAAGATAAATCTTCACTGGGTAAATGCAAATTTCTACTGGGGAAATGCAAATCTCCACTAGAGAAATGCATCGAGGGAGATATGGACAAGAAGCCACACAGAGGGACAAAAGCCAACAGACTCAGACTCTTACTGGGGATCAAGAGATCAGAGACACAATCCTTATTTGGGAACAAACCAATAAGGAATTTCCTTGTGACGAAGAGTTTGAACGTGATCTTCAGGACAAGAATAGAAATAAGACCATACTCACCAAGGAGATGCTAGTGACCATTAGACCTCTGAGACCTGCTGGGGAAACCCAAGGATCACTGGGAATATATTGGTCACAACGAATAATTTAAGAAGACAATGACACAGATCAAATATTTCCAATAACAAATGGATTCTAAACAACGCCAATAACCACTGAAACTTCTAGAGAAATGTTGATAAACAAACAACATTAAGAAATTATAACAGAAGTTGGATGAAAATTTGTCAATAACAATTGGACTCTCTGAGGAGTGCTAGTAATGACTAGACCTCAAAGGGGATACAGTGACAACCAAATCAATGATACCAATAACGATTGGATTTTATGAAAGATGCCAGTAACAACTAGTTTTCGTCTGAGTTATTTAACAAACGATATACCGACTGGGAGGTAGATTCAGGTAAATACCAGATCTCAAGGATAAGCTGCAACATTAGTGATGACTAGAGTTTAGTAACTAACAATAGCAATATCAGATAGGGGTCAGCTACTGACCTATTGCTAGTTACAACTAAACTTTATAGGGGAATCTAGTGACAACCAGTCAAGTAGCACTAACAGGGAGCTGGTAACAACTAGACTTCCTGGGGGATCCCGAGAGGAGTAAGATGTTCCCTGGGGATTAAATAAAAAATATAGGGTTTCCTTATAGCGAAGACTTCGAATGAGATCTTCAGGAAACAAATGAAGACAAAAATGGACTCACCAAGGATGCTAGTAACTACTAGATCTCCGAGACTCTACTTGGGATATCTACGGATATTGGTTACAACCAATCATCCTAAGCTTCACCGGGGAAATTGGTAACACCTCACCATCCTATAATTAGATATAGGTGGACATTTCCAATAACCAACAGGCTTTAAATGACACTAGTAACGACTAGACTTTAGAAAAAATGATTGGGAACAACCAAGTAGGATTTATCAAGCAATTCCAGTAACTATTGGACTTTCACCGGGAAGACAGGTCATAACCAATGTCAACATTACCAATAACAATTGAACTCATCAAGCAATGCCAGTAACTACTGGACTTAACTGGGGAAATTGGTGATGAACGAGCCACATACCAATAACAATTGGATTCTGAAACAATTCCAGTGACTACTGGACTTCAATGGGGAGATAGGTAACTACCAAATCTTATACCAATAACTATTGGATTTTGAAAACACAGTAACTACTACGTCTCAGCAGAGTCGGTTAACTAACAAAACATCGGTTGGCGTTAGACATTAGGTAAACACCGGATCTCAAAGACAAACTGCGGTATTAGTAACGACTAAAATCTTGGTAAACACCAATAAGTAGTATTAGGTATTGCTAGTTACAACTAGACTTCCTGAGGAAATAAGCATTTATCATGATAATACTTATTCCAGATAACTTGACAAACTTAAGGTAACAACCAAAAGGTAAGTCCGTGACAACAGGTTCGAAGTAAAGGAGTTTGGTAACGACCGAAGGATCTCAAGACAACGTCCAGTAACTACTAGCGAAGGAACACCTGAAGGATTCCTGAGAAAGAAAAACTGCCCAAACGGATCATAAAGACAAAAGCCAAAACGACCCGAAACATGAGGTATGCTGAAAAATGCATATGCTAATGGTTTGATGCAAATGCAATGCCAAAAAGACTCCGCAAGGGGAAAGAAACAAAAGATAGATAACAATCTATCACAACGGAAACAAAGAAAAACACAATGAATCCCATAGCTAGAGAATGTATCAATCCTCTGGTGATTCTTCTGGGGAAACAATCTCTTTTCCTTCAAACATGTTGGGGAGAAGTCACGACTTTGATACAGCTGGCTGGCTTTGTAGTACGGCAGCGTGGGGAATGAAATCTTTATCGAATCTTGTATTGCTGAGATGATGGTATTGAGGTTTCAACAATTCCTCTCTCCTGAGAGGAGTTTTTAATTTCTCACTATCATGTCATAGTTGACACTATGATTTGCTTGCTAATTAATTTAAAACAAATTTTAGTTTCAAAGTCAAACCTTTGTTTTCAAAAATCATTATTAACAAATAAGTGATGTTTGCATAACAACAAAAGATACAGCAATAGAACACAAACAAAGATTGGTCCAAATCAGATGGAAACTTGCAAAGGCAAAATCCCATGGAATAATTACAATTTGGAACAGAAAATGGTAATATGGGAAAGGGTTATAAAATTCCAATAATCATCTAAGTCCTATCTAACTAAAAGTTGGCCCTAAAGTGCTGCTTCTGACGAAGTAGCGAGAAGTGAGCCTTCTTGACAATCTTCTGCAGTCGTGACAACTCCTGATGTAGTGAAATGCCTTTGCCCCTAAATTTTTCCTGAATCGCCCTTTTTGGGTTTTCGATTCATCGGGACGCTCATATTTTCCTGAGTCGCCTTACCAGGTTTTCGACACAGTGAGCTCTTTTTTCTTTTGTTTTATCCCTAATTTTTTCCTGGATCTCCTTCATAGGTCATGATCCACCGGGATGCTCATTCTTGCCTAAGTCGCCTTTCCAGGTTTTCGACTCAGCGAGATTTTAGGCATAATATTTTCTTATTGCATCCTAGTTTATAGGATGTGGGAGTTGCTCTTTGTCCATCGTTGTAAGCCTTCTTGAATATACCACTATCCTATCATAATTGCACTCGAGTCCGGGTATATGATCGTCTCACCACTCAAGGTACCCAATATCCAACATACAAACAAATATATTGACAAATATACATGTTAAGAAAATATTCACAAATATAGCATACAATCAAACAAAATAGGCAAAACCCTCAAGTTTAAGCTTCCCGAGTGAAGTCGCCATTTCTGTTATGGTGAGAATCATGATACCAAGCTATTGATTAACTTGAATCTTTAATTCTTAAATTCACAACCGGACTTTAATTTATCCAAAGGAAAGGTCTAAAGAAAGAAAAAACCCTTTTCGCGATGTTATAACAACGCTAAGAGATTCGGGGGTCCGGGGTTGGTTATGCATAGGGTAGGTATTTCACATCCTAAACATCTGTATTACTCTACAGGAACCTTTTGTTTGTTTGTAGGCTATGTTTGTTAAATGTTTGCTATGGATTGGGATTGGGTAAAAGGTGAATTTTAAGACCTAAAGATAGTTTCTAAGTTTGCTCGCAAAGACATCGCGTCCTCTGCCTACATATCCTAACTAGGATAAAATCAGAGCAACCGTAGTTCACCTCACTAGGGTTAATGAACACTTGATTATGATCCAGGTTCAAAGGGGAACAAACATTAAAAAGCTTGTGTAGAGTTTAAGAAAACTCTCTAGATCTAAGTTGAACGCTCAAGAAAGGGAAGTAAGTAATCTTTTCCATGATTCTTACATAGAGTTAACAAACTCTATCCTAAGTTCTAATTGAAAGGGAGCTCCTAATAAAGGGTAAGCTTCTTAGACTTAAGCAAAGTCCAATAGATAGGTTCTAGCTTAACTAAGTGTATGGATGACTTAATAAAGTCAAGGGAGGGTAATGAGCTATCTATAACCCAAAGGTCAATAGAGAGACTTTCCTTTGGAAGGATAGAAGGGGAGGCGAGTTGGATGAGAACTAAAGAGTTCCATCACTTGGGGAAAATAAACTTAACAAAGCATAAGCATACAAACATGATGAATATAAGAGACATGGTTACAACCAAGAATAAACAAGCGTATTACAATAAGTAAGTACTTCAAATAGGATGAATGGTTACAACTAAAGCATGCAAGCGTATTACAATAGGCAAGCAAAGATGAGTTCTCACAAGACTAAATGAAAGATAAAGACTATCTTGAAAAATATGAAGGTAACAACCAATGCAAACAAGCTATAACTTCATGGGGATATTACATGGAAATCAAATAAATCAGGCATGTTGCTCACAAGCAAAAGTAATTACAATTACATACACAAAGAGTTTGACAAAAGCTCACATCAAGTCCAACAACAAACTTTAAGAAAAAAACAAAAGTTTTGAATGATTAGGAGGGTAAAAACCCTAAAAGAAGCATGACCATTTTTTAATACAAAGTTGTTTTAAAAAATGAAAGATTTAGAATATTCATATACCACATGAAAATATGCACAAATATGAGATATTTGGAAAAAGAACCAATCAAAAATAACAAAAATTGATGAAGTTGTGATTTTTGGAAATTTAATGATAATTAAATAAAAAAACAAAGGAATTAGTAATTAAAAAAGAGGGAGGCGCTTGGTAGGTGTTGAACCCACCACCTCATGGTCAACATTCCAAAACCTGGCCAGTTGAGCTAGAAGCACGCGCGTGCAAGTGGAAGGAAGGAAAGACTAAAATATGAAAACATGGCAAATATGGAAAAATAAGGCAAAAGGGTTGATCCACATGGATTGAACCCATGACATGGTGATGGCAAGGCGTTATGAGAGTGAAGGCTTAACCACTGGGGTGGCGATACATCCAAGTATTATGCCACCCCAAAATAAACAAGTACTTAACAAAATGAATACTTCTGGGCCAAGGCAAAATGAGTAAGGAAGACAAGTCATAACATGAAAATGGTAACTCCATAAATCACTTAAAACTCAACCAAATTTAACAAAATTTTGGTCTATCTCATGTGAAATTTCTCAAGGAATCCACTAGCAATCTCAGTTTTTCCAAATAAGGCACACAAATCAAAATTTGAATGCAAATGCAATATGAAGCTTATGAAATGCAAAAGGACAGCCACAACCCATGACAACACTTATTATGATCAAATGAAAGTATGCACACCTCTCAAATACATTGTTCATGGAATTTAGATGCAAAGATCATGCAAAGACAACTCCAAACAGAATTTGGTATATGGACTGTAATGATTTGAACAAGAATGCTTGATATGCTGTTTTAGGAAAAAGAGTAAAAGTTCATGATGCAGCCTACATTCTCAACTCAATCATCATACACAAAATGACTCATGGACATTAAATCAAGGATTCAAACATCATGCAAGAACTTAACACAAATTGATGACACATGAGTTAAAGCATAAAACAAAAGCTGACAGCAAATTATATGGCAATCAAAAGCAAAATTTCAACTAGCCACACATTATGAATCCCTACAATGCCTTTACTAAAGCAATGCACCCTAAGAAATTTGCATCAGTTCAAATAAACTGGTCTATCTGGACAGTTAGCAATATTGTGCTCATGGACTAGCAACTAAACCAATTTTGGATCCAACATGTAGAAAATCATATACATAATAGTAGCAGTTAGCCCTCAGTCAAAAATCATGCCAAACATATCAAATTCAAATAAAGCCTTAAAAAGTGAAGGTTTCAACCATAGGATAATGGACCTAGACAGTTTCTAACAAGATAATCATACTAGCAGCAAGATGACAATTAGCACCAACAAGGAATGCTCTTGGTTTACAAATAAATCACAATAGCAAACTTGACAAAGATTGGAAGTAACCTTAGCAACATCACTTGACAAAGTTGGAAAAAAAACATAGCAGCATGGTAATGTTCATGAATTTAAGCAGTTATGACAACAACATATGACAATGCCAATGATCAATAGTTAGCCCTAATTCTATATGCACATATCATCTTGCAAACACATGTCAAATGTTTGGCTACCACAAAAATGTGCTATAGCAGTTCATGAACCTAGGCAGTTGTGGCAGCAGGTATGGATTTCACAAATTGGCAAGTTGCAAGCTTAACAAAGGTATCATGACAGTTTGGTTCTCAACAGAATACACATGGCATATGGATGGAAGTACTCAAAATTTTGGCAAATGAGGCTAACAAGCAACTCAAAATAGATTTACACCAAAGGCTTGCAATGTATCAAAACAAGACATACATGCTTATCATAGTTGGCAAAGTAAACAATTTGTGGACAAATCATGGTTACAACCACAACCCTACTATGATGCCTAAGGATGACAGTAGTGATGCAAGTATAAACAATTCCATGATTCAAAGAGTATCAGATTTTCATGTTAACAAACATATACAATAATGGACAATGGTAGGAAACAACTTTAATAAGATATGAACACATCAAGCTTGAAAATAGTGATACCATATAGACCTAAAGAAAACACCAACTGATGCCATAATAACAGTGCCAAACATCCATAACACATGATTCTAAGGTACAAGACTCTCATGTAAACAAACACAAGTCAAACACAAGGCAAAATTTTAAAGGCATACTTAACATAACAATGGCATGTGTCAAGTGTTAGGCACATATTATGAAAGTTACAAATATTAAGCCAGCAAAAATAGGTATTGGTCCTCACATTCATATGAGTCATTCCAATGACCTTTGTCAAGTCCAATGAAGCTGAACAACTTACAAGCATGTTCAAAATGTATTAAAGACCAAGCTCAAACACACAAGTGATCTCAAAAGATGGTAGAACTAAAAAGGACCTATTGGTTGAAAAATGCACATGGGCTGAAAATGGTAAGAACAAAATTATTCAGAACCAAAACCAAACTAGTTTTCAACAATACAAACATCACATAAACACCTATATGAGGGTTTCTAATCAACATACCAACAAATAGATCAAGATCCAAAAAGAACAGAATTAAAACAAATGCTCAACTTTCACAAACAGAACAGAATCAAAACAAATGCTCCACCTTCCTAACAGTTACCAACATTCCTTCATATGTTCACACATGACATATAATACCACTTAAGAGAGTTTCAAAGTTCAAACCACAGAAACACCACATAACATATTGTATGATGATCATAAGAACAAATACACACATTGATGAGCAAAACCAACAATCTTGGTAGATTCAACATGTACTGCACTTATATTGAAAACACATTGCAACAACTAATGCATTTTAAACATGTTCATGAAAGTGGTAAAAGGGATAGTGACTACCAACCTTTTGTAGACTTCCAAGCAAGCAAATATAAAAGGAAAACCTTGGAGTTTCCAAATAAGATTTAATCCAATGCTTTGATGAAGATGACAGATTTTCTTGCACTTGAAGTAAACAAGTGGATCTTGGACCTGAGCTTGAAATAAGTGATGATGATGATATTTTAAGTTATGGACAACTGGTACATCATAAACCTAAGGTGATTGGAGGTTTACAATGATCAAAACAGGCCTGGTATGTGATTTGGCAGATTTTATGTGTGAGGTCAAACTTTCCTTGGTTGAAAGTTGACTTTTGGGAAAATGAAGTTTTTTTCTGGTTTAAAGGCTTGAACACCTCCCACACATCATTTGTGGATTGTGTGGATGGTTTGTGGTGATTTTTAGTGGGTGAAAATGGATTTGGAAGCTGTTTTGCTCAAGGCAGATTTTTTGTAGTTTTGGAGTAGTTTTCTTCACTTGTAAGAAAATGCAAGATAGGATGAGAGCAATGGTATTCTCTTTGGTTGTAGAGTGCTCTGGTGTACCTATCAACATAGAGGAAACCTCTATTTATAGGCAAGGAAAGGCTTGGGGCAGATTGGTGCTTTGGCACTTTTGGAGAGAGTTTTGAAAAAGTAATCTTGCTTGAGATTTGTTGCAGCTGCAAGTTCAAGTATTTGGCTCAAGATGATGCATTACTCAAGTGGCATGAATGACATAACAGTGATTGAAGTGTGGCTAGGTAGTAGGAGGGCTGTTTGCTGCAAGATTTCCATAAAGTTTCTCTTTCTTCCTTTTCTTTGATTAAAATAATACAACTTGCCTCCAACTTGCAATGTCCATCAAACCTCCTAATTTTCTGCATTTCTTCTTCTCATATTCTCTAAATATCAGATAGAAATATGATCCAAGGGCTGAGAATAGCTCAAGTGACCAAAAGGTGAGTTTGTGAAAAAGTGTTGAAACCTCATCTTGTTGAATTCATAACTCTCAACTCATAAGGGCTATGGAGGAGTTCTAGTACATTTTGCAAAGCCCTCATGAAGCTATACAACATTCATGTTTTCATGATCTTCAAATTCCCAATGGAACTAGGTCAAAAAACTCTCAAAGTTGTTGAAAAACATGCCTAAAAAGGCCAATAACAAAATTTTTCTGTTATTTTTCCCTCTTGTAATGAATTTGGTCATAACTCCAAATCTATGCATTTTCTACTCATGGACCACTGTGGGACTTTTGTAGGACTTGTCAAGAGCTTTCCAATAAGCTTTGAACCAACTCAATTGGATGTGTGGTTAGGGAGTTATGGTCTTGCCCCTTTCAAAACCCTAATTTCCCGATTTTTCGATTACTCCTCAATCCTTGATCCAATGGTCATGAAACTTCATGGATAGGTGTAATATGTTACTAGGAACATTTTTGCTTCATACTTTGAGGTCAAATTCCTTAGGATAAAGAGTTGACTTTTCGGTCAGCCGAACGATCGATCGATGACCGTCAATCGACTGTTGATGTTCTGGGCCTTTTGAGGCCTTGAAACTTCTTGAGTAGACTTTACTAAGCCATATAAACTTTACGGACCATGATTCCACCATGGAACACCTTTTAAATCAAAAGTCAAATTACAGTTGACTTTTCCTGATCGAAAAACCTAATCGGGTATCCTGAACTGCATTGTTCTTGATCCTTGGGTGACAACCTCAAATTGGATTCATACTTGATCCAATGGAGTATATTTGATGATGTGGAAAATTACTTCATGGAGAACCAATCCAATACGTTGACTGATTAACCATTGAAACCTCGATTCTCGGTTGTACGGAACCCTAATTCACCTGTATCTTAGCAAAGACAAACTTGAAATGGGTTAAGGTTAGATAATCAAATGAATATGATCCTAAGATGATGATGAAGATCTAAGGGGTCAAAATTTGGGGCGCAACAAGGAGCTTATTTGGATAATTCTTGCTTAATTTTGGTGGAGCTTCATTTCTTCTACAAGCAATCACTTGGATCTTGAAGGAATTCCGGATTTCTTGCTTGGATCTACTTAATTGGAGTAAATCAACAATTACCAAAGCAATTCTCCGCTTTTAGGTTTGAATTCTTGATCTGATTTTGTTTTTGAGCTTATTTGCATAATGATCGCGACTTTCTGAGTCTATCTGAATTAACTGCAAGTGCACAGTCTGACGCGTAGTAATAAAGATATGGATCCCACAAGGACTCATAATCAATCTAGTGCTATCGAGTGTTACTATGTTACTATGCCTTAAAAGAAAGTTATAAGTCTTTTTAATATAATAACAAGAGAAATCGGTATGCAATACTTTTGTTATCGGGAACTCGATATATCGTCGGCACGGTCTAATATTTTCAAAATAGTTTTCAGGAGAAAATAATTGTTTAAAGACTTTCGTCTCACATTAGTTATTGACGCTAATCGCAACTCTAAGGCGGAATGTATGCTTTCGCTATCCCATTCGGGTTAAAATGGCTTTTTTATAACTATTATGTTCTGATTCCTTTTAAAGCGCTTTCGTTGTATTTAAAATGAATGCCTAGTTCTTACTATCTAGTTCGAACCCCAGATTTCGTGTGCAGGTTCGTACCTATATGAATTTCCCACTGACGTGGCAAAACTACTGTAAAATAATTTCCCGCTGTCGCGACGAAGATTTATTTAGGAAATTGAATTAAAAACAACAGCCAGAAACAAGTTTGAAACGCAAAAAAAAAAAAAAAAACACCGGATGTTATTGAATCCCTTCTTACTAATTTATTACATACTGATTAATGCAGTTTAGTTAGGCATGAGGTTTAGAACTTGTATAATTAAACAATGGCATAATAGTATGTAAACATGCATTATAACCGTAATGGAAAATCAATTAATAATAAAAACCTGTAAATAATTCAGCTCTCGATCCTTGAGTAGTCCTCCACAATGTCGACAGGATTCTACTTGGGCGAGAATAAACATGCGGAAAAAGGAATACAAACAAGGCAATGGAAATAAAGGAAGAAAAAGGAAACAAGAGCAATATTTGGTTTCAGCAATAAATTCGGCAGCACTTTGTGATCTTCAATGCGACTCCCCTGTTCTGGTCCTGGGCTCCTCTTTTTATAGCTGAGATTCTCTACGTGAAGTCCTGAGGAAGTGGAGTTGATGGTGAGACAATATAGGAAAAACGTTCCACCAATTCTTAGTCTTCGTGGAGACGTTTTATTTCTAGAAGTTATTCAGTTTTTGCCTGCATGACGATCGTGAGGGGGTGTGACGTTCGTGAGAAGCGTGGCGGTCGTCATGAGCCTGTGACGGGCGTCACATGGGTGTGACGACCGTGACATCAGCAAAAATCCTCGTTTCTGCTTTTTCTTATCTCTTTCCATCTATTTAGTGCATTTGAACATGAGTTTTCTCTGTCTTGCTCATAATAATCTCGTGTCTGCTTCATATACCTGCAAAACACTTAACCAAATAGCTCGGAATGATCTGAAATCGGGGTGAAACCAAACATTAATAGCATAAAACTGTGGCATTAATAATATAAGTTTTCGCGTTACCAAACTCCCCTAAACTTGAATCTTTGCTTGTCCTCAAGCAAAAAGCATAAGAGCTGAGACGATGCAGTCACACGACGCGTTCCTTTGCGTTTTCAAAATAGCTTTAGAGGCGCTGAGTTGAGAAATCGTAGATAGGATTTAAAACAACACGCATACGGCTATGACACTAAGCGGTACGCTCTCGAAGGCCTCCTTCGTATACGAGCCAATTCCAATCATGCTGTTGTAGTTTGGCGTAAAGTGTATCGCACCAAGTTTTACCCAGTTTCGTTCTAGCGCAATCACATTAAGCCCTTTACCTTTTTGCACGCACGTAGTGGATTAACCTGTTAGTGATTTCGATCTTTCTTTGTACGGGGTCTGGTACACGAGTGCGGTACCCTTGGATATGTCCTCTTTGTAAGTTGTGGGGGATCAAACCGTAATTCACCCTACCGAGTCCATAACCATAGATCTATGGACCAACTGACAGAGGACTTCTTTTCTTTATGATCTTATTTTTGTTATTCTGAGATATCAGAGGTAGGTAATCACTACATGGCTGTGGAGCAATTATTTTCTTTATGATCTTATCGATCACTTATTTGCATCGGCTTTCCACGTGGTATGTGCTTAAGGAGGTGTTGATTGCTTGTATAAACTACTAGGGGTTTCATTTGGTGCTCGAACCTGAGGCTTTGGTACAGTAGGTAGTGGAACTGACTCGCATAAACCGGAGGTCTAAGGTATCAAAGCGGTATGGGTATTGTTAGCGTTCGATCTCGAGGTTCCCTGACTCGGCCTTTATCTTGGCGCATCGGGTGTTGCATCAATTTTGGAAAAAAATTAGAATAGCTTGAGTAAAACGGATAGAGGAGGGAAGTTCGCGTAATGGAAAAGAATACATAAATGTGCTTTATTGTACTGAAATAAAACAACTAGATTAAAATAGTTGAAAGGAAATATACATAACAAAAGTGAAAGGAAATAAAGTTCCACTCTCACACCATCTCAAGAAGTGTCCTCACTGGTTTGAAATGACTACGGAAGGGATACAACAACAAGAAATAAATTGCAAGAAATAAAACAACAACAAGATAGCTATGGAGAACACTACTCTCTGTCTCAGCCTCAGCCTAGATGTCGTCCGCCTCGGGTCGTGGGGTCCAGAGCGTCGGTGTGATAGATGGATTCGCTTAGGCCTTCCACACGGACAGTGAGAGCAGCCATCTCATTGATGACGTTGTCGAGGCGTTCATCATAGGCTACCAATAGTGCCATCAACTACTGGTGTTGTGCTTGGTGACGAACTTCGAGCCAGGCTGCTGTCTCATTTTGTTGCCAAATACCGCGAAGGATTTCTTCATTTGTTACCTTGGACTCATGGCAGCGTCGATGTCGAAAGGACGGGCCTTCCTCTGTAGGTGGTTGTGACTCGACGCGGGCGGCTTGGTCTATTGCATCTTCCATCTCATCCGCGGGCCGATTGGCTTCAACGTGAGGAGAAGCCGCAGGTGCTTCAGAAGCAGAAAAGTCAAAGAGCCAATTTGCTCGGTCCTGCGGATTTGTGCGGTCAGGGAGGGGCATTATTATGCTGCGGACGATACAGTTAGGTACCACTAGATGATATTTATCATCGGCTCTTACTTTGATGAGGTGGGAGGATCGACAATAGTCGATGTCAAGTAGGAGCAGAGGCAATGAGAGGAGGTTCTGCAGATGGTCACCGAGGCCGATGGCTAAGACAATTGAGGTAACGATACCTCCGATGTAAAAAGGTTTCGAACCACGGCCACAGTTGGCTTGTATGTGGCCAGCAGAAATGGTGCAGCATTGATGGCTTTAGCAGCGAACACGCCATGGAGAAAGAAAAGCTCCTTGGAGTTTACCTTGTGGTTACTATCCCTGGAGAAGATAGTATTTATGAGGAAGCGGTGGAAGTACCGGATGGCAGGATTATGAATGTAGGTTGCATTCAGGTTGTCCCAAGCATCAGCGGTGGTACCCGTAAGCTGGTTCTAGAGGGCGAATGCTTCTTGAAAGAATTAATCTGAGGGGACTCTACGGTGAGCATCGTCGCTGCGGTTCAACTGCAGCATTTCTGCAATCTGGTTTTGGGGCAGTCGGTACTCCATTCCAAACATCCGGAAGCATGCGACTCCGGTGAGTTGGTTTGTTTCGCAGGTAGGGGTAATGTAAGAGAAAGAACTTGGAAACTCCAGGGTGATCTTTTCGTAAGTTGGTTGTGGTGTGGTGCAGAGATGCCAGAGGCCGGAATTCTGTAGCATCCATGATACACCGTCCAAAATGCCCAACTCTGTTAAGCAAGCGACATGCACGTAGCGAGTCGGTTGAACTGATCGTTGAAAGAAGGCTATGTAGTTTGTTCGCTGTTGGTCGCCGCATTCTCCTTCTCTGAAAGTGATTGTGGACATGTCAGGCAATTCGCGGTTTGTTGCGCCATTGATGTGGTTGGGTAGTAGGAAAGAGATTTGGTAGAGAGGGAGAGTGGGTTTCTGCAAAAGGGGAAACGGAGGAATGGGTGATTTATAGTGAATGATGGAAAGTTGAAAGGGGGGAATGGTTAATGATAGGGTTGAACATAGTTAATGAAGATTTCAAAATGGATGTAGTGGGGAAGTTACAGGATGTAAGGGGAAAATAAATGAGGAACGGTCGTATTCTGCTAAAGATGCCGAATTGGGGTTTTTTATCCGTGACGGTCGTAACAGGGGTGTCACGGTTGTGACACTTGTGACGCTCGTAACGGGCTTGTGACGATCGTCACATCAGCAAATTCTGCAAGTGCAGAAAAGTTGTTGTTGGGTTCGTACTGGGTTTATTTGAATCTTTTGATAGTTGAGTGCAAGCCAGTATGATAAACAACAAAGATGCAAATTAAGGGGAAAAAGAATTAACAGTAAAGGAATGCAAACTATCAATTGAATGAAAAATAATGCGATTGTTCAACCATATACAATAACAAAGTAAATTCAGAAATTGAAAAGACATAAACTGGAAAGCTGTAAAATTAGAAAAAAATAAATAAAAGATAAAACATCACTTCTTCAACTTGTTGAACTCTTGAGTTATGTATTCGAACTGCTCGACAGCTATGTCCATGAAACTGGTCAAATCCTTTTGCAATGTTTTCAGTTCGTCCTTTACCGTTGTAATTTCCGTCTTGAATCCATCCATGGTTTTCAAGATGTTTTCCATCTTTTCAGTGGTTTGGTTAGGATTGGGTGTAGGGAAATCATAGTAATGTGGCGGTGTTTCGGGATCTGTCTTAGCTTTTGACACTTAGTCCTCATAATACATAAAATCTTGTGCTTCTGAGATGTGATCATCATCGCACATATAATCTTGTGGTTTAGAATAAGGTGAAGGCGGACCTATAGGCTCATTCAACTCGTACAACCAGTTATTTCGATTATGGACACTGGTCAACTCATGGTTGGGTAGCGTGAAAAGTTGGACTGGTTGGTTAGCAATGAGGTACTGGTATGGTGTTGGTCCTAAGTTACCAACTATGCGCTGGTTAAAGCATAATTCTTTATCCATAAGTCTGCTGCCAAAGTGAAGAGCTCGGTTCATCTAATACCTAAGGCCAATCTTACTAGCAATCATGGTTACAGGCGCCTATTAAGATGGGCAGGGTAGGATCCTGATTGAGTTTCTCGAAGGTTCTCATCATGAAAGGTACAACATTAACAGGTCGACCTTGAGAGGCACAATACAAAATGAAAAGTTCTTCCTTAGAACCGGAGGTGATATTTTCCTCCTTCCCAAAGAGGGTATTGGCTAGCATCCTATGGATATAACGGATCGCAGGATTATGTATTTCGTTAGAGTTCATGTCATCCTGTTCAGGGTGATAGTTTCCTGTGATTGTTCCCCAGAAATAATCTAACTCTATATCCATGTCAGCTTCATGGGCATCGGTATACACGAATGGTCCGCTAGGAAATCCTAAGAGGTCAGCTAGTGACTTACGGTTGTATGTGAAATTGATACCAAAGAGTCTAAAGCAAATCAGTTCCTTGGTGGAACCATAACCATGTTCGGGTATGTAGGTTAAGGAACTAAGGAATTCAAAAGTGAGTTCTCTAAACGTAACAAATCGAGTCTGCAGGGCAGCATTTTCCCATCCCAATTGGTTGTATAGGAAAAGGATGATGTCGTGGATTCCTAGTTGGTCCATGGTGGATGTATCAGGGTAAATGGTTAAGGCGATGTCTCTCTGTTTCAGGGCTTGAAATCTGGCTTGCTGAGCTGGTCCTCTAAATACGGTAACCATGTAGTCGATGTTAGCCATGCTCGAGAGTTAGTCAGATAAAAAGAGGAGAAAGTACGAAGGCTTAAAAATCTTGAATACAGATTCATTCAAATTAAGTTTTAGAAACAGAAAGGGGCAAAATATAAATAAAAGGGAGAATATAACATCAAAGTAAAAGTTGAAAGTTAGTAAGGAAGCATTGTAAAAGCATAGGTAAAATGAAAAAAACATAAAGTAAACAAATAAATCAAGCGGAAAGAACAAGGAGAAATGGGTTGCCTCCCATTCGGCGTTGTTTTTAACGTCAAAAGTCTGACGATAGCTTGGTGACAAGCTAGCTGGGGTGTTTAGCGGGAAGCTCTAACAATTTCAGACTGCTCACGCGGTTGCTGTGTTCATTCTGATTGTAGTGTTTCAAACGCTGTCCATTAACTATGAACGGCACATTATTTTTATTGCTGATTTTGACTGCTCCACTTTGAAGGATTTTAGTTATCTCGAAAGGACGTGACCATCTTGACTTTAGTTTTCCTGGGAAAAGTTTTAATCTTGAGTTAAATATGAGCACGATGTCTCTTACATTGAACTGTTTCCTGACTAACCGCTTATCGTGCCAGTGTTTGGTTCTTTCCTTGTAGATGCGTGTGCTTTCGTATGCGTCTAGTCGAAGCTCTTCCAATTCATGTAGATTCAAGATTCAAGACGTCGTGAGTTCGAGTATAGTTTCGCTCCGTCTATCTTGAGACGTTGAGAGGTTTCAAGGCGATCTTTTAGATATTGGCTTTCTTTCTGTTTATTGGATGAGATGACATTTCAAGAAGTGTTTCCTGACTGTTGATCCTTATTGACGTCGAGGCTCTTTGAATAATGTTTGGTTTTCCTAGTTGTCGATTCTTATTGACGACATGGCTCTTTGAAGGTGGTTTTCTTCCTGTCAATCCTTATTGATGATGTGGCCCCTTTTGAGGATATTGTTCTTTCCATCAATTCCTGTAGACGAAAGGATTCTGAAATTTGATGGGTATTGTTGAAGTTTATATGGTTTTCCTTCCGCTAGTTCTGACTGACGATGTGGCTCTTCGGACAAGGTTTTCCTCTCGTCTATCATTAGACGATGCGAGATTTGAATAGCATTTTCCTCTCGTCTATCATTAGACGATGCGAGATTTGAATAGCATTTTCCTCTCGTCTAGCATTAGACGATGCGAGATTTAAATATGACTTTCCTCTCGTCTATCATTAGACGATACGAGATCAAGATTGTTTTTCTTCCTGTCTATCATTAGACGGTGTGAGAGGATCAAGTGCATGTTGATCCAACCTTCGGGTTTGTTACCTGTGGCGTCACGCAAATAACTAGTGCTAAAGTCAGTTTCTTTGTCAAATGATTGATCAGTTTGTTGCCGTGACAACTGGATTCGGTGTTCTGGATATTTTCCCCAAGCAGTTTGTGCAATTTATTTCTGCAGGTTGGCAAATTTCTGGGTTTCTTTTGTATTCAACCGTCTTCTACCTTTGAATGATTAAAATTCGTTCGCTTCTCAACCCTTCAGGTCCAAGCCGCTTGAATAGGGGCAGCTGTTGCACCCCAAAATTTGACCAACCAATTATTGTTTTTGGCTTATGTTTCGACTCATTTTGCATTCTGCACTTACATACCGCATCCATTGCATTTTTGCAGTCAGATTGATTTTATCGGGATTACAGCCCCTCCTGACGCTTCAGACATTTCAGGCCAGTTCGAATAAGCTGTTTTGAGAATTTGTGCCCGTCCCGGTATTTTCGGCTCTCGCTGTTATTTTTGAGGACATTTCGGTGTCCGATTTTTACCGCTTATTTCGCTATGTTCGCGCATTTGTTTTCTAATCAATTTAATCGGCTTTATGGCATTTTTAGTTTTTTCCCTTATTTTCTGGAATTTTTAAATAGATTTTAATAGATTTAATTGATTTTTCTAGATATTAAATAGGAATTTTTAAATATTTTCTTATAGATTTAATTGTTTTTCTAGAATTTTAAATAGATGTTTCTTTTTAAATAGTTTTAAATAGATATTTGTTTCTAGATATTAAGTAGATTTTTAATTGGTTTTTTAATAGGTTTAGTGGACTCTTTTTCTATTTTTAATAGGTTTAGGAATTAATAGAGTTAATTGGAGCTTAACCTTTTTTTTTTAGAAATAATTCCTAGAGTTTAATTGGATTTTAATTAGTCATTAGGTTACTAATCAGTTTAATTAGCAGAATTAATTGAGTCTTAATTTTCATTTCAGTTCTAATTAGGTCATTAGAGTTTTTAAGTGAGTTTTATTCATTCATTAATTGGGGTTCAACTTTAATTGTCCATTAATCAGTGTTTAATCCCTTTCATTCAAATTCGGTGGGCCGTGTGGCTGATTTCTGGAGGCCCAAGTCCAAAATCGTGCCATGTGTCATGTATAAAAGCTGCCACGCGAGGCACTCTGTCACAACCACCTCATTCACACGTGTATCCCTCTCCTCCACATCACCACGCCACCTGTCCCCCTATCTCTCTGCATGGCCACACGTGTCTCTCACTGGCTTCACCGTCTTCCCCTCACCGGCCGGCATGCATGCGTCGGAGGACTGCCGTAACCATCACCAGAGTCGCCGCAACGGCCACCGGAAACTGTGTTTTTCTCCGGAAAGTGCATCACATTCATCCATTCTCCATATCAAAATACAAATCTTCATCAAGATCTTTCCAGCGACTTCAACCAAATCTGGATCTAAAATTTTGCAATCTCTAACAAACTTCATCAACACCGTAACTCGAACTTCATCATAATGTTCATCAGAATTCATCCAGGTTCTTTAATCTTCATCATGAACATCCAACTATGTTCTTCGTGTTCATCCATTCTTCCAGCTACTCCATGAATGTTCATCGCGCTCTTCAAACCTTCAAGTTTTTCTTCAGAAACTCAACAGATCATCATGATTTTCATTCGTATTCCAACCGTTCGTGATGTTCATCATCACCTTCAGAGCTTTTCTCCAGATTTTCTTCAAGATCTCGTCACGAATCGTCCAACCTGCGCATCCATCATGGTCCAGGATCCTTCAAGATCTTCAAAGATCTGCGAAGATCTTCATCGTTTTTGCCCTTGCACCTTTAAGAACGCTCTTCCTCCGTTTCCATATTTTCACTCTTTTGTTTCGTTTTTGTACATGTGTTCGTTTGTAGGATGTTTGATTGTTGTGAAAGGGGTGAATGAGTGGAAGATGGAGAGGGTAGATAGTGAATGTCAAGGAAGGTTTGGGATGTTGCCGGCGGCGGTGAGGTTAGGGAGAAGAGCAGTTAGGGTTTCAGAATTTGGACTGAGGAAAAGTGAGGGAGGAGAGGAAAGGTCCATGGGAGTGAGTTGATGGGCCTTTGGCCCAAAGAACGTTTCTAATCCGTACACCCCCCATTTTTTCTTTCCCCTCCCTGTGCTGATTTTTTTTGTTATCATGATATTGGGCTGGGCCCAAGCGTTTGGTTCTTTCTGCCTGCACCCACATTACCAGCGCACCCCCCAGTTTTTATTTTATTTTTTTAATGTATTGTGGGCTTAAAGCCCAGAGTGGTTTTTTTTCTTCCTTACCCCCAGTTTGCAGATTGTACCCCCTCCCTTTTCAATTTTCAATTCTCCTTGTATTGGACGATATGCTTGTAATAGTTTAGTTTTATTTTCCTATATTCTTTTAGGAGATTATTTTTAGAGATTATAGTATTATGCGTATTTTTAATATAGTTTTTTTTTCTATTTTCCTTTTAGAATATTATAGTATTTTAGATAGAAATTTTCTATGCTATTTTCATATGCATTTTCTTTTAATTTCTTTAGAATATTTTCCTGGTAGAATTTAATTGTTAATTTTAGGGGTAGATTTATTCTCATTTGTTAATAATTTTCTCTCCTCGTTTCTCTCCTTTTTTGTTTCCTATCCGATTTTGTCTCTTATTTCATTTCTTGGCTGACCGTGTGACACGATTCAATTGGAGAATGATTCCCGATATCATTTCTCTATCTTGTCTTTGACACGGACATCAATACGCTACCTCTGAGAGTTCGATTCTCGTGTAAGTCGAACCATGACGGTCTAAGCGATACATTGGTCCTGATTCGAGCGTCCTCATCAAGGATCCAGAGAGGAGAAGATTGGAATGGAGCTTGCGCGCATGTCAGGAGCCAACGGAGCTGCTTCGTTCAACATCATCTTATTCAAGTCTTCAGGCAACCGTCGAGCGTTGTGACCTGTATCGTTAGATATGTAGGAAATGACAGTTGAGGAGTTTCTTCTCAGTCGTCTAGGATGTCTAGTATGGTACCCTCTGGGTGACATGCGACGCATTCGCTCCTACGTATTAGGTCTGTGCGTGTGTGTCCCGAGTTCCTTCCCGTTTAGGCGTAAGCCTGCTTCCTCTTTGTTCTCGCCCCCGGCGATCGAAACCCTTTTTCTCTATCGTTCAGGCGATTGAGACCCCTTCTCTTGCCCCTGTGCAATCGAGACCCGTTTTCCCGCCGAACTACGTTTGTTCTGATCTCTCGTACCAGACGAGAGTACGTAGGCATAGGATGCGATATCCTAGCGAGCTACCCTTTTCCCGTTTCCCCTTTTGCTGTAGTTAGATGAACTACAGATGCTCTGATTTCTCGTACCAGACGAGAATATGTAGGCATAGGATGCGATATTCGAGCGAGCATACTAACAACTAATTTCTCTGTTCTCTCGCTGCCGTGCAATCGAGACTTTCCCCTTAACGACTGATGTTTCCCTTTCTCTTGCTCGAGCGCAATCGAGACCAGACCGTAGTTCTAGAACCTGTAGGTTCTCATATCTTTCAAACCCGACATACTACGTCCGTTCTACCACAAACAAGTAACTTATAAGTCTCCGTCGAGTGAGCAACATACACCTAACTGCTAGAATGTGTACGCTAGTATCGTCAATCCCTTCTCTCACCCCTGTGTAATCGAGAACACCCTGTCTAGCCGTAGTTAGCCTGAACTACGTAAGCTCTGATATTTCACGCCGTGTGGAAGTACGTAGGCACGAGAGGCGATATCTCGGCGAGCCCATTTTCCCCGTAGTTTCCCGAACTACGATGACTCTGACTTTCCCATTGGACAAGGGAATACGTAGGCATAGAGTGTGATGCTCTATCGAGTCAGTTTCTTTCCGTTTAGCTTTAGCAGCCGTAGATAGATTGTTTTTCACCCGTAGACAAACCAACAAGCGTGGATCCTGTCGAGTACGATGGACGTGAGAGGTGCTAATACCTTCCCCTTGCGTAACTAACTCCCAAACTCAGAAAATGGTTGCGATGACCTTGTCTTATACCCTTTCGTCAAGTTTTTCCCGATCGTTTCCTTTCCTGTTCGGAGGGATAAATAACGAAAGGTGGCAAATCTTCTGTTTTACCGGCGTCAATTTTCGTAGTAGCGACATGCTCTAGCTCTACTGGCAGGTGGCAGGATTTCCCATAGACTAATTTAAATGGTGTGGTTTTTATTGGCGTCTTGTAAGCAGTCGTATATGCCCATAAAGTGTTGTTTAATTTTGATGACCAATCTTTCCTGGAGGCGGCAACGGTCTTTTCTAAGATTTGCTTTATTTCTCTGTTTGAAACCTCCACTTGGCCGCTGGTCTGCGGATGATACGGTGTTGCAACACGGTGTTTGACTCCATATTTCGATAGAAGTTTGTCAAAGATTGGCGCTATGAAGTGTGAACCACTGTCACTGATGACAAGTCTGGGTACACCGAATCTGGGAAAATGGTGTTCTTAAAGAGTTTAATGACTACTCGCGTGTCGTTAGTTGGGGGGTAACGACCTCAATCCATTTTGATACGTAGTCAATAGCGACGAGTATATATTTGTTTCCAAAAGAAGATGGGAATGGACCCATGAAATCGATCCCCCATACAGCAAAGACTTCCACTTCCAAAATACCCGTTTGGGGCATCTCGTTGCGCCTTGAAATGTTTCCAGTGCATTGGCACCGGTCACACCTTAGTATTGCAGCGTGGACATCTTTCCAAAGGCTTGGCCAGAATAGGCCAGATTGTAGGATTTTTGCACATGTCTTTGAGGTACTAGCATGTCCACCGTAAGGGGTGGAGTGACAATGAGAGATGATGTCATCTATTTCTTCCTCTGGGACACATCGACGTAATATGTTGTCGGCTCCTCTCTTGAAAAGCAGAGGTTCGTCCCAATAATAGTGCTTTAAGTAGTGGAAGAATTTCTTCTTTTGCTGATAAGTTAAGTCCGGTGGGAGCACGCTTGCAGCTAAGTAATTTACAATATCAGCATACCAAGGCAGGGTAACTTGTGCGTAGACTGCTTCCACGACTTTTTCTAATTCTGGTTCTTTCGAGGTTAAGTGTGGCATATTGCTTTCCAATCTATCTATCAGGCGTTCATAAGGGAAATCGTCATTGATGGGCACTAATTCTTGTTTAATGCCTTCTATTCAGGATAAGTGATCGGCCACTACGTTCTCGATTCCTTTTTTGTCCTTGATTTCTAAGTCAAACTCTTTTAATAATATGATCCATCGTAATAATCTCGGCTTGGCATCCTTTTTGCTTGTCAGGTACCTAATAGCAGCGTGGTCTGTGTAGATGATTATTTTTGCTCCTACCAGGTAGGAACGAAATTTGTCAAGGGCGAACACAATTTCTAGAAGTTACTTTTATGTTGTTGCGTAGTTCATTTAGGCAGGATCCAAAGTTCTACTGGCATACTAGATTGCGTGAAGCTTCTTGTCTTTCCTTTGTCCTAGAACTGCACCTACAGCGTAATCACTCGCATCGCACATGATTTCAAATGGTAGTTGCCAATCTGGTGGTTGCATGATTGGTGCGATGATGAGGGTTATATTTAGAGTTTCGAATGCTTCCAAGCAGTCCTCGTCGAAGACGAATTCAGCATCTTTCATTAACAGATCTGTTAGAGGCTTTGCAATTTTCCAGAAATCTTTTATGAATCGTCGGTAGAATCCGGCATGTCCTAAAAAGCTTCGTATTTCTCGTACGGTTTTCGGGGGTTGAAGGTCCTTTATAATTTCTATTTTTGCTTTATTAACCTCGATCCCTTTGTCAGATATGACGTGTCCTAAAACTATTCCTTGTCGGACCATGAAATGACATTTCTCCCAATTGAGAACAAGGTTCACTTTTGCACATCTTTCGAGTACCATCTCCAAGTTTGACAAACACCCTTCAAAACTATGTCTGCATACAGAGAAGTCATCCATAAACACTTCCATGATGTCATCTATAAAATCCGCGAAGATTACCATCATGCATCTCTGGAATGTTGCGGGAGCATTGCAAAGTCCAAATAGCATTCGTCGATAAGCAAAAGTTCCATAAGGACAGGTGAATGTAGTCTTTTCTTGGTCATCGGGGTGAATAGGAGTTTGGAAAATCCCGAATAACCGTCTAGATAGCAGAAATACAAATGTTTGGCCAATCTCTCCAACATCTGATCTATGAAAGGTAAAGGGAAATGATCTTTTCGAGTGGCCTTATTCAGTCTTCTGTAATCAATACACATCCTGCTTCCGGTCACAACTCTTTGTGTTATCGATTCATGTTTCGAGTTCTTTACCACAGTGACACCTACTTTCTTGGGTACGACGTGCATTAGGCTAACCCATTGGCTGTCGGAGATCGGATATATGATTCCTGCATCTAGTAACTTCTTCACTTCGTCTTTGACCACAGTGCTTATGATATAATTTATCCTTCTCTGATGTTCTCTAGAGTTTTTCCAGTCATCCTCTAGCATGATTCGATGCATACATATGCAAGGACTTATACATTTGAGGTCAGTTATACTATGGCCTAACGCAGTTGGGTATTTCCTTAGGACTTCTAATAGTTTCTTGGTTTCTAACTGTCCTAAATCGGCGTTGACTATCACTGGTCTTTTGAATTCGGTGTCCAAGAATTCGTACGTGAGGATTTTAGGTAATTCTTTAACCTCTAAAGCTGGGTTCTTCGAAATTGGCATGTGATTAGGAGTCAGTGCTAAGATTTCGCTTAGACTATCATCTTTGTATGGCGCACGCTAATTGTCGTCTTCATGAATTTCTGGTATTTGGATTTTCATTATTTCCGAGTATGTAGTTTCTTCCTTCTCTAGTTCTCTTATGCATTCGTCAATGACGTCTACTAAATAGCATGTTTCGTCTATGGCTGGTGCTTGTTAGAACTTGGTGACGATGAATTCTATCTTTTCTTCTCCCACTTCGAATGTTAGCCTACCTCTCTTCACATCTCTGATAGCTCCGGCTGTTGCTAGGAAGGGTCTTCCTAAGATAATCGGGGTAACAGAGTCTTCCTTAATATCCATGATTATAAAGTTGGTTGGGATGTAGAATTGACCTATGTGCATTGGAACGTTTTCGAGTATACCGATGGGATATTTGACTTATCTGTCAGCCAATTGCACGGACATTTTGGTTGGTCTTAGTTCAGCCATATTCTTCTTTTTGCATATAGATAAGGGAATAACACTTATACTGGCTCCTAAGTCGCACAAAGCTTTGTCTATGACAAACTTTCTAATGACACAAGGTATGGAGAAACTACCTGGGTCTTTTAGTTTAAGAGGCATGTTGTTTTGAATGATCGCGCTACACTCGGCAATAAGTGTAATTGTTTCATTATCCTCGATTTTTCTCTTGTTAGACAAGATTTCTTTGAGAAATTTAGCGTATGAGGACATTTGAGTGATAGCTTCTGTGAAAGGAATTGTGATATTCAGTTGCTCCAGAATTTCTACAAATTTCTTAAACTGCCCTGTAGTTTTGGAATTTATGAATCTTTGAGGATAAGGAATCAGTGGCTTATACGGCGGTGGCGGCACATACGGGTTTTCATTTTTGGCGGCCTCTTTCTCGTTGTCTTCCTTCTCTTCGGTTTCAGACTCCTTTTCTGCCCGTTTATCAGTTTTCTGATGCATGACTGAGTTTTGATTCTTAGGATCGATCGGTCCGTCCAGTTCTTTTCCACTTCTTAATATGACAGCATTTACATGACCTTTTGGATTAGGTTCTGGCTGTCCAGCAAATGTGCCAGCGGGTGCGGCTGCAGAGGCTTGTTGTTGAGCCACTTGTGATATCTGTGTTTCAAGCATTTTCTGGTGGGTGGCTAAAGCATCTACTTTGTTGGTTAGCTGTTTAATCTGCTCGCTAGTGTGTATGTTTTGATTCAGGAATTCCTTGTTCGTTTAAGCTTGAGTAGCTATGAATCTTTCCATCATCAATTCAAGATTTGATTTTCTAGGGGCATTTGGAGCAGCTACGGTTGGTTTCTGATATCCTGGTGGAACAGAAGGTGCTTGATTAGGTGCACACAATGTGTTATCGCTTTTGTAGGAAAGGTTTGGATGTTTTTTCCAGCCTGGATTGTAGGTGTTCGCGTAAGGATTACCTTAGGCGTAGTTCACCTGGTCTGCAGGGATTCCTGCCAGTAACAAACATTCGGGCACAGTGTGAGTAGTGATTCTGCACAACTCACAGTTTGGGGTTACGGCAGCTATGGTAGCAGGCGGTGTTACAATTAAACTGTCGATCTTCTGTGTCAAGGCATCTACCTTAGCGTTGAACTTTTCAAGACTGCTGATCTCATACATCCCACCTTTTGTTGTGGGTTTCTCTGATGGAGTTCTTTCACCTCTCCATTGGCAATGGTTCTGAGACATGTTTTCGATAAGTTTATAGGCTTCATCGTAAGGCTTATCTATAAATGTACCGCCCACGGCGGCATCTACTGTTAATCTGGTGTTGTACAAAAGCCCATTGTAGAAGGTATGAATAGTCACCCAGTCTTCTAGACCATGGTGAGGACATGCTCTCATCATATCTTTAAATCTTTCCCATGCTTCGTAGAGAGATTCGGCATCTTTCTGTCAAAATCCGTTAATTTGAGCTCTTAGCATAGCAGTTTTGCTTGGCGGAAAGTATCTCGCTAAGAAAACGTTCTTCAACTGTTCCCACGTCGTAACGGAGTTGGACGGCAAGGATTGTAACCAAGCCCAAGCTCTATCTCTAAGAGATAAAGGAAAAAGACGAAGTCTTATTGCGTCTTGAGTTACGCCATTTGCCTTCACTGTGTCTGCGTATTGCACAAACTTCGTTAAATGTTCATTCAGATCCTCGGTTGCATTTCCTGAGAATTGATGTTGTTGTACATCTGACAGTAATGATGGTTTTAGTTCGAAATCATTCCGATTGATAGCGGGGGCAGCAATGCTACTATGAGGCTCTAGTTGAGATGGGGTAGCGTAATCCTTCAGAGTTCTGTTCTGAGGTCCTTCAGCCATCTGTGATTCTTCTTCAGATTTAGGAGTGTGAGTGAGAAGTTGGGGAATATTACATCTTCGTTGATGTTCTACAAATCGTCTTCCTAAGTGTAGGAAGCGATCAAGTTCGGCGATTGTTGGTAGCAAATTTTTGCATTGAGAGCGAGTAATTGGCATGCAATCGATGAACGAGTAAAAGGGAAATAAAATAGTTAACCTAGTCTATACTACGTATTAGAGGTTTACACTATTGACTAAACGGGTCCCCGGCAACGGAGCCAAAAACTTGATCGCAACTTTATGAGTCTATCTGAACTAACTGCAAGTGCACAATCTGTCGCGTAGTAATAAAGATATTGATCCCACAAGGACTCGTAATCAATCTAGTGTTATCGAGTGTTACTATGTTTGGCCAAGTCGGAAAAGGTTTTTAGTAAGTAAGTGCGTAATTAAAGGCTAATTTAAAAGAAAGTTATAAGGCGTTTTAAAATAATAACAAGAGAAATCGGTATGCAATACTTTAGTTATCAGGAATTCGATATGTCGTCGGCGCGGTCTAATATTTTCAAAATAGTTTTCAGAAGAAAATAATTGTTTAAAGACTTTCGTCTCACGTTGGTTGTTGACGCTAATCGCAACTCTAAGGCGGAATGTATGCTTTTGCTATCCCATTCGGGTTAAAATCGCTTTTTGAAAAAACTATTAAGTTTTGATTCCTTTTAAAGCGCTTTCACTGTATTTAAAATGAATGCCTAGTTTTTACTATCTGGTTCGAACCCCAGCTTTCGTGTGCAGGTTCGCACCTTAATGAATTTCCCACTGACGTGGCAAAACTACTGTAAAATAATTTCTCGCTGTCGCGACAAAGATTTATTTAGGAAATTGAATTAAAAACTACGGCTAGAAACAAGTTTGAAATGAAAAAAAAAACACCGGATGTTATCGAATCCCTTCCTACTAATTTATTACATATCGATTAATACAGTTTAGTTAGGCATGGGGTTTAGAACTTGCATAATTAAACAATGGCAGAATAGTATGTAAACATGCATTATAACGGTAATGGAAAATCAATTAATAATAAAAACCTGTAAATAATTCAGCTCTCGATCCTTGAGTAGTCCTCTAAAATGTCGACAGGATTCTACTTGGGCGAGAATTAAACGTGTGGAAAAAGGAATACAAACAACGCAATGGAAATAAAGAAAGAAAAAAGGAAACAATAGCAATATTTGGTTTCGGTAATAAATTCGGAAGCACTTCGTGATCTTCAATGCGGCTCCCCTGTTCTGGTCCTGGGCTCCTCTTTTTATAGCTGAGATTCTCTACGTGAAGTCCTGAGGAAGTGGAGTTGATGGTGAGACAATATAGGAAAAACGTTCCACCAATTCTCAGTCTTCGTGGACACATTTTATTTCTGGAAGTTATTCAGTTTTTACCTGCATGATGATCGTGAGGGGGTGTGATTTTCGTGAGAAGCATGACGGTCGTCATGAGCCTGTGACTGTCGTGATGTTTGTGATGGGCGTCACATGGGTGTGACGACCGTGACATCAACAAAAATCCTCATTTCTGCTTTTTCTTATCTCTTTTCATCTGTTTTGTGCATTTGAACATGAGTTTTCTCTGTCTTGCTCATTTGGGGTGTGAACTTCATATACCTGCAAAGCACTTAACGAAATATCTCGGAATGATCTGAAATCGGGGTGAAACAAAACATTAATAGCATAAAATCATGGCATTTATAATATACGTTTTCGCCTTATCACATAATTATCATGTGGATCTTCATTTTCGATTGATTTTGCTAATTTGATTCATATGATCTGTGATCTTGCTGGTTTAATGTGTTTATATGTTTATTGGATCACTGTTTTCTGGTTTAAATTCGTGCATAATTGTTTATGTGATTATCTGCATTATCGGATAAGTGCTTATTTGCTGGAAATGCTGTTATCTGGTTGTTTTTCTGCTCCTGGCACAATGTTAAACGATTAACCAACATGAATTTTCAAATTTTTAGGCATTTTTGGCTGGTTATACGATTAACCCCTGGTGTTAATCGATTAACATTTTGCCAGCAGGCCTGTTTTGCTGTTTTTCATGCTTGTTTGGTATAGTTTCACTTCGAATCTTCACGGATCAGCGTGATGCATTAGGAGTCAGATGTTTTGGATATATGTCATTGTTCTTGATCGTTTAATCATGATTTTGTTGACACTCGTGTTTGATTTCCACTTGAATGCATGCTTATGGATGTGATTCAAAGTGATGATCATTTGCATTGTTGCTTTTGCTTGCATTGCTTTCGGTTGAGATGTGCTTGCGGTGGCTGTTGTCCCTTACTTATTCCTCCCGCTTTTCTTTGGTGATCGATGCTTGAATGTTTGTAGGGGTCATGACTTCTCCCATTGCATCTCAATTTTGGCTTGAACTTGTTTAAGCTCATTTGTATGCTTTTGTGTGCATTTTCTTTTAGTTCTTGCATATCTCATTTGCATGCTTGAGGTTGAGATGTGCTTGTGGTAGTGTTTACCCCACACTTTGTTCCTCCCTCATTTTCATTCTAATTGTGCATTACATGTTTGCATACTTGCATTTTTTTCTTATGCTTTCTTCTTCTTCTTCTTCTTCTTTTATCTTTCTTTGCCATGATCCCTTAGGACCTCTAATCTTTCTTGTTCAAGAGAGATAATGATAGACCTTAGGCTTGAACCCATGCATGAAAACATTAGGTAGCATTCCCTTTTATCCCATTCATAGGTACACTTTGTATGAGAACATTAGGTTGAGTCTTAGTCTCCCTTTAGAGTGTCTCTCTCTTCTCATCTTCAATGTATGTTGTACGTTATGAGCCTTAAGTACTTGGTAAATTGTGATTAGGGGGCTTCCTCTCAATTCCTTAGAGTGTTTAGTGTACATCCTTAGGACGATATGCGACGCATTCGCTCCTAAGTCATAGTCTTTAGTGCACCATGAATTACAAACAATAATCAATACACTTCTTCTCTAAAAAACACAAAAACAAACTTCAAACCTTTTTATCCTTTGGGATCTTAATTTGGAAACCTTTTTCTTAAGGAGAGTTTTGTGAACTCTTGGTTCTACCGCAAACAGGTAAGGCCTAAGTCTCCAATGGTCGAGCTGCATACACCTAACTGCTAGAACTAAGTTTTAACCCTACTCGGGCCTAAAACTTTTGAACGAACTGATGTTCTTGTTAGCCCGAACTACAGTTTGCTCTGACTTCTCATACCATACAAGAATTCGTAGGCACAAGACAGCGAGATCTTAGCGAGCAACCTTCCCCCATTCACCCGTAGTTTGCCGAACTACGTTGACTCTGACTTTCCCATTGCACAAGGGAATACGTAGGCATAGAGCGGCGATGCTCTATCGAGTCTTTTTTTCTTTTCTTTTGTCCCTGAGCCGTAGCTTAGATAGTAAACACCCTTTTTAGATAGACAGCAAAGCATGGATCCCGTTGAGTACAACGGACGTGAGGGGTGCTAATACCTTCCCCTTGCGTAACCAACTCCCGAACCCAAGATATGGTTGCGATGGCCTGTGTTCTCCCGTTTTCGTTAGGTTTTCTCTGATCTTTCCTTTCCCTCTTTTGAGATAAATAACGAATGGTGGTGACTCTTCTGACCTTACCGGCCTCTCTTAGCAGCAATGCGACCGTTACCTTTAGAGATGGGGCCAAAGGTGAAATTAAGAGAGTTGGAAAGTTACACTGCTCAGGAACACCTGATCTTGAAAATGTTTTGTTAATCAAAGGATTAACTGAAAATCTGATTAGCATAAGTCAACTATGGGATCAAGGTCTAAATGTAAACCTCACTAAACTTGAGTGTCTAGTTACAAATGAAAAGGGAGAACTGATCATGAAGGGAGTCAGATCCAAGGACAATTGTTACCTATGGGCTTCTCAGGACTCTAAGTGTGCTCTTGCCATTGAAGATGAAGTAATACTATGTCACCCAAAACTTGGGCATGTGCATCTAAGAAGAACGAAGAAGATAATATATATGGAAGTTGACAGATGTATTCCTCAACAAAAATTTGAAGAAGGAAAAATCTATGGTGAATGCCAAATAAGAAGGATCTCACATAAGAAGTTCCATCATCTCACTTCTTTTAAAGTGTTGTAACTTCTTCACATAGAATCAATGAGATCTAAGGAAGTGGAAAGTTCTGCTGGAAAGAAGTATGCTTATGTTGCTATAAATGCCATGCAAGAAGAGGCAGAAAAATTCAAGAAAACTTTGAAGTATATCAATAGGACTAGTGAGCATGAGAGGTTATATAATCATGAGTCTGGGTGTATGATGTCTGGATATTGTGATTGGGCTGGAAGTACTGATGACAGAAAAAGCACATCTGGAGGCTGCTTATTTTTGGGAAACAACCTCATCTCGTGGTTTAGCAAGAAACAGAATTAGGTATCCCTGGCTACTGCAGAAGAAAATTACATGACTGTTGGGAGTAGCTGTTCTCAACTTGTATGGATGAAGCAGATGCTCACAGAATATAATGTCACACATGATGTCATGACATTATACTGTGGTTCCATGAACCCTATTTAACATGGCAGAACTAGGTATATTGATACTAGACATCACTTTATTAGGGAACTTCTTGAGCATATCACAACAAGAAATCAACAAGCCATGATTTTTACCAAATCATTGAATGCAAATCAGGTTGAGACTTTGAAAAGAAAATTGGGGATTTGTATTTATGAGGATTTATAGCAACTACTACTAAGAGGGATTTCTGGTTTTAAAAGATGTTTCTTTCTTAAAATAGAGATGATCCAACATCCCTCTTTAGTACATAACACGCCTTTGTCTACTCAAGCACGTTATCCCACTCAAATTTTTCCCTCCAACTGCCCTTTCAACTCCCACACCTCCACTACTGTTCAAACTACCTCCCACTCTCTGCGCATTTTCTATCTTCACCCTACCCAAATCTTTCCTTCTCTATGAAATAACAAGATGTCTCCTAAACATGATGCTTCCTCATCCAAGACTTCCCGCTCTGATGCTCAACCCATGAGCATCTCCTTTGAAGATGTTCTTGACGTGACCCCTATTTCATTGGTTCCTGGTCATACAAATGAAGCTCCCAAGACCACACCTTCACACGCAAACGAGTCCCAATAACCCTCCAAAGGTAAAACTTCTGATTCCTCCACTGACAACATTGCTAAAATGAAGAACAAGGAAGGCTCTGCCTATGTGGACTGATCCATTAGGGAACTTGTCACCAAGATTCTCTATGCAGGTCATAATGTGCATGGTATTTCCACCCCTCTTTCTCATGTAGATCCATCCCCCAGCTCTGATGAGAACCCAAAGAAAAATGTTGAAATTCCCTCTACTGTTGACAACCCTAACAGTGAAAACGTGGAAAAACATGCCAGTTCTATGGTACATGATAAGGGTAATGATGCAGGACTAAATGATGACGAAGCTAAAGATACTGGAAGAAATGATGATATGCATAATGCTCCTGACAATATTATAGATGTTGAAGATGTGCCATCAGATGATGAGCTCATCAAAAATGATACCCCAGGTATTACCGAGAGACTAGTGACTAGGAAAGGAAAAGTTGTGCTTGAGGAATCCCCCTCCAAAATCCAAAAGAAGAGGACTCCTGTTGGACCCCCCCATGGCATGGAGCAAGGTCTCTCTTGCCTCCATGAAGAGAAAGGTAATTGTTGAGAACACTCACTCTGATGAAGATGTTGTAAAGAATGTTCTTGACATGGTCCATATGATGAAATCCACTACCAAGAAAACTCCTAGACCAGTGCATGCTGCTTCTCTGGACAATATTTCTTTTCACTCCATTAGCAGTGTGACCAAGCAGAGATATGTGTATCAAAGGAGGATTGCTTTGGAAAGGGAGCTGGGAAAAGATGCTCTAGAAATCAAGGAAGTGATGGACCTAATCAATGAGGCTGGATTGCTAAAAACCGTCATTGGCTTCTCCAAGTGTTTTGAAGGGCTGGTGAAAGAATTCATTATGAACATTCCTGATTCCATTACTGATTGGAATAACAAAGAATATATGAAGGTCTTTGTTAGAGGAAATTCTGTGAAGTTTTCTCTAGCTGTTATCAACAGATTTCTGGGACGATCTAATGATGGTGAGGAAAAAATTTCTGTTACAAACAACCAAGTGCGCAAAGCGATCACTGCCAATCAAGTCAAAACTTGGCCTTCTAAAGGTAAGTTGTCAGTTGGACAACTCAGTGTGAAATATGCCATCCTTCATTGGATTGGGGCAGCAAATTGGGTTCCTACCAACCACACCTCCACCATTGCTGTTAGGCTTGGCAGATTCATTTATGTTGTAGGTACCAAGGTTGATTTTGATTTTGGCTTATATATTTTTGAGCAAATTATTAAGCACTCTACTTCAAGTGCCTTCAAGCTACCTGTGAAACTATATTTAATCAACACCCTGGGATTCTAAACTCTAAAAATGTTACTAGCAAAAGAGAACCGGTTTTGTCCCTTCACTAAAAACATTTTGTTGGGAGACATGTTCCAGATATTGTTCTGACATCTGGTGAAAGGGCCACTGCTTCAAAAGCAAGGATAATTGTTGAGATAAAAGAAACTTGTAGGGAATTAGGGGAAACTATTAATGCTGCTGCAACAAGGAAGATCAAGTTGGAATCATTAATTCCATGTCTTAAAGATGATGTTGCCAAAATTGATGATGCTAGTGAAGCAGGGTCTAGGAAGGAGTTTGAAGATATTAATGAAGATGTCCCAACTGATGTTGAAGGTGTTTGTTCTAGTTTTGCAACTGAAGATGAAGACTAAGCTTGTTATTTTGATGTTGGGCTGCTTTTTTATTTGTTATTTGTGTCGTCTGCCTTGGCAGAATAGATTGATTTTGTTGCACCTCATGTGCCTATGGGTTGTAATACTTCTGGGGTCTCTATGCCCTTAACTTACTTTTTTCTAACTTCGTGTTCTATGCTATCTTCTGGTTTCTGTTCTAAAAATTATGGCTAAAAAGGGGGAGAAGAGTATATTGTAGTAGCTTTGCTGTATGGCTAGATGTGCTGGTGTGTATAGCAGGTGTGTAGCTGAAGGTAAAGATGGTGTCTGCTGGTGTCTGTTGCTCTGATTGGTTTGACTTGATGTTGATCCTGCTAGATGTTTGTTTGTTCCTTTTTGGGGATATTCAGCAACTTGTTGTATGTTGTAGTAGTTTTGCTATTTACCTGTTGTTGTACCCCAAATTTTGACCAACCCTTTTTCTTGCTTGGCTTATGTTTCATTTCTTCATTTTAGCATTTTGCATTTGCATGTCATTGTTCTTATAGGGGATCAAGTGATTGTGTGTGTGTTCCATCCAAGAAGAGAGTCTTATTGGCTTCAAGTTCAAGGAAAAGCATTGGTAGAGGTCATTAAGTATGTAGAATCATTGAAGTTGTCAAAGCTCCTTGAGAGGAGAGGTGTGCTATAACTCTTTGTCTAAGAATCACTAGAGGATTTTGTCAAGAATTCATGAGGCTTTATCATTGGTGTGGTAATGGGATAAAGATTTGTTGAGTACCTTAGAAGCTATTGTGGATTTGGAATGGTCATTCAGTTCATCTGTAAAAAGCCTAGACAAGGGCATGAAATTAGGGTTTCACATATAATCAGTCAAGACTTGTATTTGGAGCAATTTTTTTCCATGATCCTACATATGTCCCTAGGTGTTTGGAAGTAGAAGATTGATCATCAATTTCAACCAGAACAACTTCAATTAGTCAGTCAATTGCAAATTAGGAGATTTGGGGGAAAAGTCAACTGTGTAGGAAAAAAGTTAGCTCCTGACTTTTTAAGGTCAAAATCATGTTCCTCAAGTTCAATATGACCAATAGGTGAAATTTGATCAAGAAATGTCAAGGGAATCATGAAAAGTCAAGAAGTATGAAACTTACCACTTTTGAAAAATTAAGGTTTTCGAAACTTGCTATTTATGGAAAGTTTCATGTGTGAACCAGCCACTTTCCAGGCCATTTTTCTTCATGGTCAAGGTTTCAAATCAACTTTAGTCCAACATGAAACTTATTCCTCATATTAGGAGCTTTCTTTTGACTACCAATTCATCATCTTGTGATGCTTGAAGCTCAAGTTATGATGATTCAAAGTTAGGGTTTTCAATGATCTCAAAATTAGAAAGTTTGGATGGATTTTTGGACCAACTTTCCAAGCAAATTTACATCAAGTTACTGTTGTCAAATGGAATTTTTTCCCACATGAAAGTTGTAGATCTTGTTCCAAGCTTTCCATCCATTACTAGAAGTATCTCATGTGATGTTTGAAGCTCAAGATATGAATGTCCAAAGTTAGGGTTTCAAGTGGATCAAACTCATAACTCAGAAATTTTTCTAAGTTATTACAATGCAGATTTTGTGATCTTCCAAGATTCAAATCAAACTTCCACCAACACCAAAGTTATTCCTTGCCATGCCAACTTCCATTTGAGACCAAGTTCCAACCAAGAGGAGCTTTTATACGTCAAGATACAATGAATCAAAGATGGTGGTTAGGATGACTTTACAAGGCATGATCCATCAATGATGTTGGGCATGTTGCTCATTTCAGCCTGGCAGCATTACTAACTTTCCAAGCCATGCGCATAAATTGGCAAATGGTACACTCCAAATATTGCCAAAACAAGACCAACATGTCATGTACCCTAATGGACAGATTTTGAATTTCTTGCCCAAAGGAGGAAAGGACAAGTAGCCACTAATTCTGAGCATTGCACATTCCTTCTGCTCCTCCCATTCTAGTTAAGCAAAGCAGCCTCCAATGCAAGCAATTCGTGAGGTACATCATCCATCATTGAGCTCAAAACTTTCCATTTGATCTACATCTGCTCCCTTCATTTTTTACCATAGTTAAATCTCCAAATATCATTTTTACCTCATATATAAGCTAAAGAAAGAAACCATAGTGAAGAGAGCCACCATTTCAGCAAAAACCAGAACTTGACATTTTTGATTCTCTCTAAAAATTCCTTTAAAACTCACTCCACTTTGATCATTTCACCAAAATCTTTCTCAAACCATCATCACCATAAGCCTCTCTTCCATCTGTTTGCAAAAGAAACCAGCTGTGTGCATATTGATCCTCAACTGTTCAAACATGTTTGGAAGGTTTAAGGAGTTTCCAAGGCCACTTAAGCACAACTTCAGCTCTCTCAAGTGCTAAGGAGTTGTTCTGCACTTCTTGGTGGAGTCTCAGCATGCATAGAAGAGGCAGTGGACCATTCTCCACTAGGTAAGAGTCTCTAAACTTTTTCCATTTCTTCTATTTGTTTGCAAATGATTAAGATGTGAAATCATGTCCACATTTGATGTTTGAGGTTCTTGGGGATAATATCTTATTTCTGTTTGACTTTGGTTTGAGTTGTATGGTGAGATTTCACTTGAACTCGTGATCTTTAAACCCATTTTTCTATGCCCTAAAGCACTCTATATTGGATGTAGTTGGCATGAGAGTGATCCTTGTACTTTGGAGATTATTTATAGTCTTTACATTTTTGTGAATCATTGAAGCAGTAGAGAGATATTAGGGTTTAGGTTTGAGAGTATCACACACGGGTTTAGCTTGCATGGCCTGGTTTTGTAGAGTGTTAACGTGAAAAAGATGATGAGGAGGCTAGATGTTTGCGTGCGTTGCTGTTTGAGGCTGAGGTGGCGGATGACGCGTTTAAATGAAATGTCGCGTTTCATCCATGAGTTTATTTTGTTTTGTTTTGCTGATTTACTTAAATGTTGGGCCCAACGCGTTTTGATATCCACGCCGTCCAGTTCCTGGGCCCAGAACGTGTTTCCCTTGTTTTAGTTCATAGCCAGTATTGCTACTACACCGCCCTCATCGCTTTGTTTATTTTTATTTTATTTTCAATTGTTGTTTTCTTTTATTTATTTAAAAATAGCTCTAATTTTCATAAAAAACTTCCAAAAAAATTTTTTTTAAAATTTTAACATGTTATTTACTTTTCCAAATTTTTATTTTTCATTTTCCATTTACTTTGCTATTTTATTTGGAATTTAATTTTCAAGGTGTTTTATGGTTCCTACCCTTGTTGAATTTGATCATTTGAACCGTATTGTTAAATCCCCTATGACAAATTCTTCTCCATCACTTAGGTGATGGATTGAAGTATCCTTTAGGGTTGAGTTCGTTCATGGTTTATCAATTTTCATTTGGTTTTGATTTGCTTTTTATTGAGCCTTGACATGTACTCGATAAGGTGGAACATCACTCCTTCTTGGATTTACTTGATGGTGCCTTGAGTTGATTTTGCTCATGAGGTTTTGTATTCTGTTTCTAGAATAATCAAGATTTCTTTGACATTTTATTTGAGATTTATTGGTCATGTCTTCTATTTTTCATAGTTACTTCAAGTTCAAGTCTTCTTTTAACATGCTTTCACAAACTAGTTTGACCTAAACTTTGGGATATGATCATGAGTGATCCCATATGCACCTTTTCAGCTTTGTTGATTCATTTTAACATAATTGAGGTGTTGTTTCATCTTGTCATAAGTCTTTTGAGTTTGTAACTTGTGTCACAAGTCACCTTTGAATCATGCTTCTCCACTTGTCTTAAGTGTTGAGATTGTGTTAGGACTTTGGTTCTTTCACTTCATGTGATCATACTTGTGCTTTGCCTCTTGTTTTCTATTTGAATTTGGATCATTTCCATTGTGATTCACTTCTGCCCCATGGGATTTAGACACTTGTTCATGATAATTTGATGTTTATGTTTGCATTTTGAGTTTGTCATGAACATTGGTGTTGGTTTTGCATTGTTTGTTTGACTTACTTTGCTTGAGTTTCAAAGAATTGCATGGTTGAGATGTGCTTGTGGTGGTGGCTTCCCCATAACTTTTCGTCCCTTTTTTCTTTGTGTATCCATTTTAGGATAGCATCGTTCTCTCTTGATGATTGATGGTATATGGTTGTAGGAGTTTACTTCTCCCATTTCATCTCACCTTTCTTGACTTGTTTAAGTCATTCTTTTGTGTTGAGTCTCCTGTGTTGTTGAGTCTTGTTGCATAATTTGTGTTTGCATTTCTTCTTTGCATCTCACATCTTTTGTTTTCATTGTTCTTTGACTTGTTTAAGTCAATTTCTTTTCATTTTCCATTTCATCTGTGAGTGAATTATATGTTGTTTACTTGGCCCTTTGGCGATGATCCCCTTAGGATTCCTAGTCCCTCTGTTTAAGATGGGAGTAGGAGAGACATTAGGTGTTCAATCCTTTTCATGATAACATTAGGATAATTTCTTTCCCTTTATCCCAACTTTAGGAGCATTGTGTATGATAACATTAGGATCCAGTTTCTCCTTAGTCTGTATCTTTCTCTTCTCATCTCCTAAACACTTTAAAACATATAATAAAGGATAACATGTGTTATACGCTACGAGCCTTAAGTACTTGAGGAATGATGGTTGGGGGGCCTCCTCTAAACTATCTAGAGTGTTTAGCGTATGCCATTTGGGCGATATGCGACGCATTCGCTCTCAAGTCATAGTCTTTAGTGCAACATGAGTTACAAACCTAACTCAATTCACTTCTTGTTTAAAAAACAAAAAAACAAAACATCAAACCTTTTTATCCTTCGGGATTAATTGAAGACCATTTTTAGAAAGAGTGTGTTAACTCTTAGATCTACTGCAAACAGGTAACACCTAAGTCTCCGATGGTCGAGCAGCAATACACCTAACTGCTAGAACGAAGGTTTAACCCTACTCAGTTAAAACACTTGAACCAACCTGTGGTCGTGTTTGCCCGAACTACATTTGCTCTAATTTCTCATACCGGACGAGGATACGTAGGCACAAGACAGTGATGTCTTGGCGAGCAACCATCCCCACCTTCACCCGTAGTATCCCGAACTACGTTTGCTCTGATTTCTCATACCTGACGAGGATACGTAGGCACAAGACGACGATGTCTTGGCGAGTAACACTCCCTACCTTCACCTGTAGTTGCCTGAACTACGTTTTACTCTGATTTCTCATACCGTATGAGAATATGTAGGCACAAGACACGATGTCTTGGCGAGTCAGTTATTTCCGTTTCCTCCCATTTAGCAGTAGCAACCCTTAGATAGTTTTGTTTTTACCCATAGACTTAGACAACAAGCATGGATCTCGTTGAGTACAACGAACGTGAGGGGTGCTCATACCTTCCCCTTGCGTAACCGACTCCCGAACCCAAGATTTGGGTGCGATGACCTGTCTTTTCCCTTTTTCGTAGGTTTTCTCTTATTATTTTCTTTCCCTCTTTGGGATAAATAATGAACGGTGGTGAATCTTCTGTCCTTGTTGGCCCCTCTTCGCAGTGACGCGACAGCTGACGACTCTGCTAGGGATTCTTCCCATCCCCTATGCGAGCCAATCCTAGCCCTTGTCTGCTTTTTATCTTTGGGTGTGTATATATGTGTAGTATGTGTTGCATTTGTATTTCTATTGCAATGTATTCCATTGTCTGATAAGCCAAAACCCAGGCTTAAGAATAACCATATCATTAGAGTGGAAAGTAGTGAGGACCTGCACGTTAGGCGTGCAGTAGTCTTCATGAAATTCACTTTCAAACGAGGTTTTATGTTGAAGACGTCCTATCCTGTGCATTGCTCAGGAGGGGGTGTTGGATCTGAAAACTGTCGACTCTAGAGACCGATCATTTGGAAGTCGGCTAAGTGAGGCCGCTTTGTTAGACTATGATTCCAAACCAGAAATGTTGAACGTATCATCGTTTCTCGAAAGCCTGTGATGCTGATGACTGCATAGGATGTCAGACCTTGTCAGAGATAGGTTCGTACCTTTGAGTGGGAGGGTTTAGCAGGAAACCTTGACCATCAACCTACCGGTTTGTCTTATCAGTATGACTTGTTACAGTGGGATCCTTATACTAGTGCTATATTATTTTCTCGCCAAAGCGAAGCGCTAGTTCATCTCCATCAGCAGCACAACAATCTTGATCCTCTGTTGCATTTGCATTTCATTTGCATGTTAACATTGACATGTACATGTGTTTCAGGTATATATCCTCCTTTTGATTCTAGTAGTCTAATCCACTGTTGTCATGGAGCTTGGTTTCAAGAAGGTTGTTATTTACAAGTTCCCAATACCAGATGTGAAATCTTTGGTTAGTCTTATTTATGGGGTGGAGCATGGAGTTAAGGAGGATTTCAAGAAGGAACATGGGAAGATCTTAAGCCTTGTCTGCAAAGTTTCTAAGCATGAGTTGGAAGGTATTCACACATTGCTACAATTTTATGACCCCCAGTTGCGCTGTTTCACTTTCTCGGGGTATGTCTTGTTGCCCACCTTAGAAGAATTTGCTCAGTTGTTGGGAATTCCAGTATTGGAGGAGATGCCTTTTGTGCATTCTGAAGAAGAGCTCAACTTGACTAAACTAGACAATTCTCTGCACGTGGATGTTTTTGAACTAGATGGAAAAATGGTATAGAGAAGTGGAGTGCTTGGGTTTCCATTACCATTTTTAGTGGGTAGGGCTCAACACTTTGCAAAGAAAGGTTGTTGGTCTGTCTTTAATGCATTCCTGACACTCTGTATTTATGTGATAGTCTTGTTCCCCAACTTACCAGATTTTGTTGACTTGGACGTTTGCTATATCTTCGCCTCTAGGAATCCTGTGCCAACTCTTTTAGGTGACGTCTATCATTCCACCCATTACAAGAATGATAATCGGCGAAGGAAGAATGTCTTATGTTGTACCTCATTTCTATATATGTGGTTTCTCACATTTGCCCAAGTCTGGACCTTTTATTGATACATCAGGCACTGTTGATTGGTCGGACCGGCTTATGGGTTTGATTTCCAAGAATATTGTGTGGTTCAACAGAGACCTCCTGGGTAGGGATCTTATTTACAGCTGTGGAGATTTTCCCAACGTTCCTTTGATTGGGAGAAAAGGTGGCATAAACTACAATCCAGCTCTCGCCATCAGGAAATTTGGCTACGCTTTAAGAGAACCTCCGAAGAAGGATGAAGTATAGAAATCTTTGTATTTCACGGGCTTAGTTGATATTGTTACTCTAGCTAGTTTGCAACATGCCTGGAATAACATTCATCATAGAGGAAATCCTTCTTTACGCAAGAGCTATAACAGAGGATATGGACCATACGTGGAATGGATTCAAAAGAGAGTTGACAGACTATTATTACCTATTCCAGTCAGAGAACCTCTGTACCTTATGGTAGTTGAAGAACCAACAACAACTGATATTCAGAAGTACAATCAATTATGGATTGAAAAAGAAGGACTACGCAAGGCGAATGAAGAATTGGAGAAGGAGATTATCCAGCTTAGGAGTGAGAAGAATCAGGTCATTCACTTATCCAAGATGCAGACGAAGATAGTGAACAAGATGGGCAGAGAACTGACTGAAGAAATTAGTGCCCGAGAACGAGTAGGCCGAGATTTGAAGAGTGTCAGTGATGTTCTCAAAGGTAAAAAAAAAAGGAGTTAGAGAAAGCATATTTAGAGATATCAAAGTTCAACGCCCAATGGAATGTTATCCTAACTAACAACAAAGAGAGAGAAGATAAACTTCTTCAGCAGATTGACAATTTGAAAACTCAGCTTCGAGTCAGAATTGAGAAAACTCAAGGAGAATCCTTGCTCCAATATGAAAGCGTCCGTAAACTCCGCGAAGCTCTTACAACATTGGAAGAATACAAGTTGAGAGTAAACTTGAAGAAACCCATACTTGAGGATTCCTTTGGGGTAGATGCTTGGGAAGACTATGCTCAGAGTTTGCAAGCCACTATCAGCAAGGATTAATTTCCAGACCAGATCATCCGGACACGAAGGAGTTACTAGAAGAGTTCTAGACTCGATGCCATATCTGATGTAGTTTCTCTTATTTGGTGTTATGTTGTAATCCGACCATCTCCAGGATTGTTGGATGAGGTCGTGTTAACTCTTTTGTATATCCTCTATGATGTGTATTGATACTCTACGCCTCATTTTATTTATGAGAAGATTTTTCTAGCTACCTCTGTTGGTTTTTCATCCTCCTATCATGCCCGTGGAACTAGAATCAAGGGGAGAATTTCCCTGAAACGTAATTACATGTCTGCATTTTGCATCTCATTTGCATAGCAGGTGTTCGAGGTTAGGTTTTGTTATCCTGATCCATTTCTTCCATTAGAATTTCAGGCGTTAACTTGTAGAGAAGACAAAAGTTGACTATGGAACAGATTCAAACAGAGTTTAGGGAAGTCTGAGGACAAATGGGATAATTCATGGTGGACATGCAAGCCTTGTGTCTGGATCAAAAGATGCTTAAGGATGAGGTTCATTAACTGAAGACCCAAATAGGCCTGATCACAGAAGTGATAAGAAATGTGCTAAGAAAGGAAGGAGATCATGTGCCTGAAGTTGCAGCAGAAATGGTTATTCCACCTTTGTCTATGGGACCTCCACCAAGGCGCGATGTGCCTCAAAGATCTTCTTGTCAACCTGAGGTTCCAGAATTTACCCATCCGCAGCTACCTCCAGTTTCCCGAGACGATTCTAGGATTAGGAGGTGTACTCAAAGGCCGAAGTAGCCCAATAGAATCTTTGACCAGATCCCTATGACTTGAGTTCAGTTGTCACATCTCTTGCTTCAACTTTGATTGGTTGAACTTCGGACTCTAGTTCCATTTACTGGTGAGCCACCATCAGGCTATGATGCAAGTGCCCATTTTGATTTCCATTCTAGGGAACCGGGGCATAATATCGAGAACTGCAAAGCTTTCAAGCACCAAGTTCAGGACTTAATTGATTCAAGGGCAGTTGAATTCGCGCCGGGCGGCATAAGCGTACCAAGTGGTCTTGTGCCATTCACTGCAAAAGAAGTGGATGTCCCTATTGTTTCCACTAAAGCTGCATCAGGTCAGAAATTTGTCTTGCAATCTATGGTTTCGAAATCTCTGTGCCCAAAGCTATTGTCTGTTCCTAGGCCAAGCCTGAGGATGAAAGTACCTGAACAAAGGGAGTCCCCAGTACCTCAAATTCAGTTTTCAAACACTTCGAGTGTTCAAAGTCAGCAACCTATTGGGTCTGTATATCAGATATCTATTCCCCTCCAGAGTCAACAGTCATACCGTCATCATTCGCGTCAGCACACTCGACAAATACTAAGGAAGCTAGAGAGGCATTTCACTCAGCTTTCGATGTCGTACAGTTAGATGTTTCCAGATCTGATCAAAGGTGGGTTGATGGCACTGAAGGAAATTAACCTAGTGATTCCTCCATATGCGCCAAGTTTTATTGTCAACGCCCGTTGTGAGTACCATGCTGGAGCACAAGTGCATTCAACCGAAGACTACAAGGTTCTTAAGAGTAAAATTCAGACTCTGCTTGACTCCAACATGTTCTTAGCCACGCCTCAGGGTATCAAGATCAACAATCCTCCTCTATCCAGTCATGTGGGTTCATCAGTTCATGTTATGGAGGAATTCACCAAGAGAAGATGTTCAGAAGAGTATCAGACTGACTTCGACGAGCAATTTTGAAGATGGCTGATCTAGCAGCAAATCCAGATTTGAAATCCCGGTTCCTAGAAGCTGGCAATCTTTTTATCATGTCATTTCTTGGCATTTGTAGTTTCTTTTCTGTTTAAGTGAAAATTTCATTTGTAAAACGTGTTTGGTTTTGATTGATAATGATAATGAAATGAATATGAATGTTTTGATTAAATCCATTCGTGTTCACTCATTTCTTTTTATTGATGTCAAACGCTTGTTTAAGCGGAATCCTTTGAGGGAGGATGACGAAATTGAAAGACGCAGAACTTCCAGTAGTATGCTTTTGAATAAAACCTCTGCTGATGATGTACAGGCATTGTTTCAGATTCCTAAGCACTGAAGATATAAGGATGATAATCCCTTGTCAACTCTTTAGAGCCTAGCAGTAGGAGTTCCTTGCTGAAAATGAAAAAGCATCAATCTTAACCTTGGGTAGGGTAGGTGTCAGTTAATTTGACCAAGCATCCAAATTGCAAAGGGAGCGTTCCTGTTCGAGGATCAATCATACATGTAGATATCATACCTAAAAAACCAAGGAGTGAGACAGTCACAACCCCTTTCAAACAAGTCAGACAAGCCGTTCTCACACAGATTTGTTCCAAACAGAAAAAAGAAGAAAAAGAAAAAGCCCGCTAAGTGGATAACTTGAAAATAAGTGGCATAGGCAAAAATTAGGGCATCCCACTAGACGTCAAAATCAAAAGATGTACTCAAAAGAGTCAGTCCAAGCAAAAATAAGGAAATAAAAACGATGAAAAATAGGTTGTGTGGCTCCAGGCACCAAAGACCAAAAACGGGTGACTGGTGTCACTACTGTGAAAATCGAGGTCGACAATGACAGAAGAGTCGCCATAGTGCATTATTTATCCTAATGGAAGGAGAGGAAACACTTAGAGAAAACCTAACGAAAAGAGGGATAACATCGGTCATCGCAACCAAATCTCGGGTTCGGGAGTCGGTTACGCAAGGGGAAGGTATTAGCACCCCTCACGTCCGTCGTACTCGACGAGATCCACACTTGTTGTCTATCTAAAAGGGTGATTGAAACTATCTAACTACAGGCTTGAGGACAAAATAAAAAGAAAGTGACTCGGGAAAGCAACGACGCTTTGTGCCTACGTATCTCATATGAAATGAGAAGTCAGAGTCAACATAGTTCGGCTAACTATGGGTGAAAGGGGGGAAGGTTGCTCGCAAAGACATCGCGTCTCGTGCCTACGTACTTTCATCTGGTATGAAAGATCAGAGCAAACGTAGTTCGGGCTAAAGGGAACACAGGTTTGTTCAATTGTTTTACCCGAGTAGGGTTAACAATTAGTTCTAGCAGTTTGGTGTATGCAGCTCGACCAAAGGGCAAAAAGAAGTTTGAATGATTTGTCCACAATTAGTTCTAGTAGTTCTAGCAGTAGTGTTACCGTTTGCGATAGAACCAAGAGTTAACAAAACTCTCCTTATGAAAATGATTTTCCAAGATTAAAGGCCCCAAAGGGAAAAAAGAAGTTTGAATGATTTGTTTTTGTGTTTTTTAGAGGAGAAGTGTTTTTTTGAACGGTTTGCAATTCATATCGCACTAGAGACTATGACTTAGGAGTGAATGCATCACATATCACCCAAAGGGAAACTCCTCAACAACCCTTTGAAGAGAAACTCCTCAACAACCCTTTCCTAAGTGCTTAAGGCTCGTAACGCACAATAATCGTTAACCTTTATTAAGTGTTTTATGATTGTTTTGAGATGAGAAGAGAAGGGACACTAAAGGGGGACTAAACTCAAACCTAAAGTTGCCATGCACAATGCTCCTAAAGTCGGGATGAAAGGGGATGAAACTATCCTAATGTTATCAGGCATAGGATTGAACACCTAATGTCTCTCCTACTCCCATCCTAAACGGAGGGACTAGGAATCCTAGAGAGATCATGGCACAAGGCTAAGTAAACACTAGATAACTCACTCACAAGTGAAATAAAAAGAAGAAAATAGAATTGATGAATTCAAAATAAAATGATAAAATAAAAATGGAAAATAAAATAAAATAAAAAATGGATGGAGAATAAAATAACACATTAAAATAAAAGAAAATGATTTTTTGGAATTTTATGTTATAAGGATAAAACAAAGGGAGATTAAAATAAAATAAAAAGAAAAAAGAAATGAAACAAATAAGTGATGAAAAATAGAAATGGCTACACAAGGAGTTGAACCCTTGACCTTATGGTTCATGAGCCAAAACCTAACCATTCCAACCAACATGTGTGTTTTAAACAAATGGAGAAAGAAAAACAAAATATTAAAACAACGAAAAAAAGAATGAAAAAAGAAAATAAAATTAAAAAAAACGCCCCAGCAGAGGTCGAACACGGGACATGGGCATGGCAAGGTCAAGTTTCAACCACTGTGGTAGCGATACATCCATTGTATAATGCCACCCCTTTAATACATAAGCCAATACACGCATATAGCTGGGCAACTCTCAAAGCATGATTCAAGTAAAACTCCACAAAACAGTTTGATCACAACCTTACCAATTTTGATCTAAATCTCATGAAACAAAAACCAATCTTGCTTGAAATCTCGTGAGGATTACAATGGTGCCATTCAAATTTTCGAAAGATACATACACAAACAAATTCGAATGATAACGCAATGAAGAAGCTTGAAGTTCATTTGGAGTTTCAATGGCCAAAGTAGATGCAAGCAGACTGAATTTCACATATGCACAGATTTCAAATATGCACTAGATCCAATTTCAACAGAAATCTAAACCAAAAGATAGTATGATAAGAATTTGGCATGTGAGTTGCAATTGAGACTATGGTTTGAAAATTCAAAACAAAATGGATAATAGCAAGACCAAGACTAAACATCAGCTTAGACCAAAACAAGCTAAACAGAAACAGTAATAAACCCTTGATGCTTACCAATGTCAACACTCACATTAATTCAATCACTTTGCTTCAAATGAAAAGTTTCAACTTCATACTAACTAAAACAATAGTCTAAGTATGAGGAGCAAGTTAGCAGCTGTGGACATCAACTCAACATAATCATGCTATCAACACTACACCATATGCTTCAACATCGTATATCAACACCTTTACCAAAGAAGCACCTACACGCATTGCCTTAATGACAGTCTAACCTTCTATCCCATGACAGTGGCAGTTTGGTCATTAATGCCCACAATCAAACACTAATGATCTTGACAGCAACAGTTCTTATGCAGAAACTTTAACTTCATATTAAATCAACTAGACAAACAAGTTATGAGTCTGACCTATACCAATTTAAAAGGCCAATGGGAATCTTGATGAGAACTTTACAAACCTCCCAACAATTTGTGGACAGCAAACATAGTATGACATCAACATCTCATTATGCCATCAATGTTTGAAACTTAGACTTAGTATGAGTTCGAACAACCATATAGGACAACTATAACTTGTTCATCAATCTCAGTTCCAAATAATCCCCTTAAACAAAAACCACAACATAAACCAACTAAATCTTATTACCTCAAACCTCATAGCTTGCCTCAAACATGCTAACCAAGCTCAGCAAATCTGAAGCCTCCAACAGACCTCACTAAGACAACCTATCAGCATATTTGAACAAGTTGAAACACTCACCAAACCTCCATGTTTGCAGCATACCAACTGCACTAAGTAGTCCACAACTCTTTAACACTAACTCTAGGAACTACCTTATGCATAATCTTTAATAACAGTCCCAGGCACACTACAAAATGCTATGCCAATCCAAGTGTGCACTAAGTGAGTTCCTAGTGAGAGACAAACAAGCATGAAGAACCAACTAGGAATCACAATTCAAACACAAGAACTTATGATCTAATCTACCTCAACAAAAACAGATGGCAATTCCAAAATTCAAAAAGATTGAGGACAAGTTTGTTGAGAAAATGACCCTAACCAAAAGGCAGATCAGTAGGCACCAACACCCACCCAATGTATCCACCAAGTCAATATCCTATGCTGTCAAGAATTCTTATGACAATCCTAAATGATCTAAGCAGCAAGCCTAATGTCCAGCCTTAAATGATGGATACCAATGCAAACACACAATTCTCAATGAGAGGTTCAAGTTCAACATGCTAATACAACAATTTCCAACAGCCTGTAGCAAAATCTGAGGTCAAGTTAAATTGGTTTTGAACAGAAAAAAGGTGAACTTGATGAGAGACCAACCAACATATCCTAACAGCAAAACTGGACTGCACCTAAAAACAACTAACAGCAAGTCAGGACAAATCTTCCTCCAAGGACCAACACAGACTGAGGCACACAACCTTAAACTCTTATGACAACTCTCAATTGGTTATTCAACTCCATCTTGATAAAACAACCTTAAAGTCAGTCACCTCAATGATGCAAATATGGGATAAACCAGCATTAGGAACATTTTGCAGAAAATGCAAACTCCAAATATAAACCACTAAAATCAAACATTCTGCTAAGAAATCAACTAGACTCATGATGAATTACTCTCCTCCACAAATTCAACACAAGCAAAAAAAGTCCTACTGAGTTTGATCATCCTAGCCTCACCTAGCCCACTAACCTATTCACTAATGGTTAACAGCAACGAAAGCTCCATCAAGAAACAAACTCAACTAAACAGCCAACCAACACAAACCTTCCTCAAAGCTCTAACCAAAACTGAGGCACACAACAGAAAGCAAGGTATTGCTAAAACCAGGACATTAAACATATGCCTTAAAGACTATCCGGTGCGGTGAGAATCGTGATGTCAAGCTATTGATTAACTTGAATCTTTAATTCTTAAATTCACAACCGGACTTTAATTTATCCAAAGGAAAGGTCTAAAGAAAGAAAAAAACCTTTTGTGCGATGTAACAACAATGCTAAGAGATTTGGGGATCGGGGGTTCGTTATGCATAGGGTAGTTATTTCACATCCTAAACATCTGTAGTACTCTACAGGAACCTTTTGTTTGTTTGTATGCTAAGTTTTCCAAATGTTTGCTATGGATTGGGATTGGGTAAAAGGTGTAGGTTAAGACCTAAGGACAGTTTCTAAGTTTGCTCGGAAAGACATCGCGTCCTCTGCCTATATATCCTTACAAGGATAGAATCAGAGCAATCGTAGTTCACCTCACTAGGGTTAAAGAACACTTGATTATGATCAAGGTTCAAAGGGGAACAAACATTACAATGCTTGTGTAGAGTTTAAGGAAACTCTTTAGATCTACATTGAACACTCAAGAAAGGGAAGTAAGTAATCATCTCCATGATTCTTACATAGAGTTAACAAACTCTATCTTAAGTTTTAATTTAAAGAGCACTCCTAATCAAGGGGTAAGTTCCTTAGACTTAAGCAAAGTCTGAAGGATAGGTTCTAACTTAACTAAGTGTATAGATGACTTAACAAAGTCAAGGGAGGGTAATGAGCTATCTATTACCCAAGGGTCAATAGAGAGACTTTCCTTTGGAAGGATAGAAGGGGAGGCAACTTGGATGAGAACTAAAGAGTTCCATCACATGAGGAAAATAAACTTAACAAAGCATAATCAAACATGATGAATGTAAAAGACATGGTTACAACCAATCAAGCAAGCATATTATAATAAGCAAGGATTTAAACAAGATAAATGGCTACAACCAAAAATCATGTAAGCAACAAGATATCACAATATTGTAAAGAGGGTTCTTACAAGACTTAAGCACAAAAGATTAAAGTCAAAATGACATATCTTAATGAAGATGATGGTAACAACCCAAAAGAGATATATTAACAAATATGAAGGTAAAAACTATGCAAATAAGTCACAACTTGAGGTAAACATCTTATAGATCAAAGTATAGCAAATGTAAAAATCTCATACTAACAAAACATGCTTTGATGACAATCAAATACAAGCAAAAAGAGTTACAACAGTTCAAGCTCAAGGTTTTATGGAGAAAGCATACAAGTTTATAATGACAACAAAAAGAAGGTAAACCCTAACATGTTATGATTCTAAACATGCACATGAATAAGTTAACAAACACATATAGATCAAGCACAAACAATCTCACAAGATAGCTCAAGCATTAATTGATAAAAAATTCAATGAGAAACAAGGTAAATAACTTTAAAAGGAAACAAATTTCAAGTGGGTAAAAGCATTATAAACATGAACAACTTTGAAATATTTTCTAACTATATGAAACTAGACATAATTAGGAACACTTTGCAAAAAGAATGGATCAAATATAATAAAACATGAAAAAGTTATAAGGTTTTGAATTTTAGGAAGAAAACATAAAAATAAGTGATAAAAAAAAATGGAATGGTCATGGAAGGTGTTGAACCCACGCCCCTTAGTTTACAAACTCAAAATATTACCAAGTCCACCACTGCGCGCGCGTGTTCAATTAATGGAAAAGAAAAAGAAAATAATAAAACCAGATAATCAAAATCAAACAACAAAAAAGTTGTCCCATTCAGGGATCGAACACATGACTGGTAGGGAAACAAGGTATTTAGCGCGCAAGTTATAACCACTGGGGTGGCGATACATCCAGTATGTAAAGCCACCCCATTAAAACATATACTTAACAAAGTATGTTTTCTGGGTAACAAAATTAAAGTCTAAATCACTTAGAATCTCATGAGGAATAAGATGGTAACAAACGTTTCTTAAAAAGATGCACACACAACATAATTCGAATGAACACGCAAATATGAGCTTTGAGATGCACTTTGGTATTTCATGACTAAAACAGATGCAGATGGATAAGTAAGGGCCTGAACATATTTAAATCATGATATGAACCTAGTTCCAACAGGAAAATCAACCATAATGCAACAAAATAAAGAAATGGCATGTGAGTTGCTTCAATGAAAATAGTTAAAACAAAATGATCAAAATATCAAACCAAACAAAACAACCTGTCAAGGGTCACACACACCAAGTTGAATCCAAATTTTAAACAAACTTCTGTTAATTTGAAGATTTGAAAGCTTATAGTGTTGTAAAGTCAAAGCCAAGATCTAGAACATAATCACCCAATGACATACTGCAGCAATAGATTCATATATCCACACAAAATTGAGGCAAAGAAACCAATTATGAATCAGTAGCAATGAGTTAGGAAACTCATACACAAGCTGCATAAGTTTAAAAACTCAGAAAAGGCAACAAGGAGTAATCCAAACTTAAACCAAATGATTGACATCATAACAATACATCAAACATGAACATAATTGGCTTAATATGCTAGGAAAACAAGAACAGCAGTCTGACTGCAGATTCAAAGCCAAATACACCCAAAAGCTAAATAGAAGATTTTCAGGTTTAAAAATGAGGTTGTCAAGGTAAAATGCTTCTGTTGTCACAAGGTTTCCAATCAAATGGCCAAAAATGGATTGATCTTAAAGTTGATCAAATCAACGTCAAATTTTATGAAATTTGACCCTAACTTACTTGGAACTTAATGAACATCAAGATGGTAACAACCAAACACCAAGATAATACACCAATAACAAAACTGAAATTAAAATGCCATGTGACGTTTGAAGAATGCATTTTGGAATGTACTGACAAAAACTGATGAGTTTATGAACCAGCAACAATCTGCACAAATTTGAAGTGTACTTCCTATGATTATGCTTAAATAGATGAGCTCAGCTTTGCCATAGATCACAAAGTGACTGTCAAATGCAAGTCAATGAAATGGTGTTTTTTAAAGGAAAGTATATCCACATGATGTTAAAGCAATGAGTTGAGAATAAACAACTTATCAAACCAAATGCAACAGGTCAATGAATTCAATACACAAAAATGCAATAGCTAAAACTAAAACTCAATGGTAACAGAATTTGAGCACATTCCAAAACAGGCAATGAGTGACAGACTTGCACAAAGATTTCTAAATTAGCAAACACACATCCAAAATTCCATTGGTCCAAGCAGCAGCCACATTTGTGGTGCTTCAACAATATCCATTAATGAATTGCAGCCAACATGTCTTTTCAAAGACATGGATCCAACATCAATTTTGAAAAAAAAACACAAACTAAGACCAAGACACCAAACAAAAGCATTTTGCTCAAAACATAAACAAATACCAAAACCTGATGCTACAAGTTATAACCAATACAACAGTCTAGGCTTTTCCTTTATGGCAGTCAAAGTGAATTAGCAGCCCTTAGTAGTGGCTGGTGCCAAACTGAGCATAACAATGCTACCACTTTTCTCATAAGTCACAGACTGTCAAACTACTACCAACAAACTTAATATGAATACCAAATAGAAACAGGTAAAATCACAAGTTGACTAACTTAAAGATCCAAAGTAGTTCAATAGCAGCAGTGACAAGTTGAGCTCTTGGTATTCCAATCCATGGATTCCAATCATAGCTCCAACAAATTCATGACAACAACAACTCAAAAGGTTTCAAAGTAAAAAGACATGTTTCAAGCAACAACTCACAGGCACATGACAGTTTAAGAAAACTCAAGGCATCAGCTTACAAACGTTTACAATAAGAATAAGTTCAAGCAGGCATAAAGGCAAGTTTTGAAACAAAATCAAAGTAAAGATAAAACAAAACTATTTGTACTCATGGCAAGCATTGAATATAGGGAAGGGATAATGATAGATCAGAGATCAGAACCAACACGGCAAGGGTTAATAGCTAGGTTTTGGTATGAAAATCAAAGTGTCCTCACAAAGACAAATCACAAATCTACATTCCGGTTAAGCTTTATGCATAAAATCTGAACAGTCACAACAAAGATCAAGCAAGCAGCCCCTACTATGATACTCTAAGCATGACAATCATTACTTCATTAGAAAACCCTAGCATGTAAACTTACTACTGACAGCAAATGATACAAGACATGGCAATGTCAACTATCTAAACAGGGCATGATTCATTTGATATTACATTTTCATGACAACAAGCATGTGTCAAACACAAAAACAGCAGTTCAAAAAAAAACACCACAGAGGTAAACTTGGCATATCACAGTTAAACATCAAACGTAAACCACATTTTTTCATGATGGCTACAGCCTTGACAGTATGCATAAACAACATTTGATCATAAGGAATAGGTGTTAACAAACACACTCAAAATAACAGTTGAACTCAAAGGACCAAGTGTATATGACACATATGAATTTATTACAATAAATGCAAGCATATCCAAATTTGTAGTCAACAGTTTAACGATGCATATTGTATATGAAAGAAAATAAAAGTTAGAGGTCACCAACCTCTTGTAGACTTCCAAATACCAGCTAGCTGCCCAGACAGAAAACCAGAGATCCTTTTAGAGCAACTTGGTGAAGCTAGCTTCCTCTTGAAGAAAATAACCAAAGATTGATGACAGTTTGAATAAACTCACTTCCAGCTATGATTTATGACAATGAACAGCTATAATATCATGGATATGGTGTGTTTTGAGTGTTAAATTGGTGAGAGTGGATGCAAGTAGTGGTTTGGTGTGAAAGGTGCTCAAAAGTCAAAATATTGTGGTGTGAATTTTGACTTTTTGATTTATGGAGTTTTTGGTGAATGTGATGATTGAAACAACTCTAAATAGTTATTTTGAGGTTGTGTATATGGTTTTAGTGAGGTTTGAATGGCTGGAATTGGAGCTGGTATGGAATTTGCACAAAGGCAATTTTTGTGGTTTTGGAGGGTTTCTTTACTTTCAAGCAAAGAGAGGAAGGAGATGAGAGTTGTTTTTCTCTGGTGTTTAGAGCTGCTCTGGTGTGGTTTGGAGAGTGGAAAGAGCCCTCCTTTTATAAGCCAAGAAGGCTGGGGCAGAATTGTCATTCTTTGAATTGCAAGCTTGCATTGGTGGGAAACCTCAATACCTCAAAAGTGTGTCTGCTGGTTTAAGGTTATTTCCATCAGTTAATGTCCTTCCTAACAGCTTCCCTTAAGCTGGTTGTGTCTAAGATAACTCTGTTGCAGCAAAACCAATGTTCCTTACACAATTTGCTTTTGCTTTTCAACATAGTAATCAAAGGGATTATGGTGAGATTCTTGGTTTTCCCTTGGTTTCCACCCACATCAGGTTCCAACTAATTCTAATACCACACCAGATATATCTCTATGGTTGGAAATGAACCATGTGGTTGAAAATTAATTTATGTTGAATTTTGAAAAGTTAACAAACCAATGCTCAAGCCCAACTTGCACACTTCATAACTCTCAGCTCACAATGGGTATGAATTAGTTCTATAACTTTATGGAAAGCCCTCATGGATCTCTACAACTTTCATGTTTTTGATATTTCAAATTCCCACTGGAACTAGGTCAAAAGACCTCTCAGAGTTGCTGAAAAACATGCCTAAAAGGCCAATAAGTTAGAATTTTTTCCAAGTTATTTCCCTTCTTGAAATGAATTTGGTCATAACTCCAAATCTATGCATTTTCTGCTCATGTACCACTTTGGAACTTTTGTATGACTTCTCAAGAGCTTTCTAATGAGCTTTGAACCAACTCAATTGGATGTGTGGTTAGGGAGTTATGGTCTTGCCCTTTTCAAAACCCTAATTTCCGATTTTTGCGATTACTCCCTAAACCTTGATCCAATAATCATGAAACTTCACGGGTAGGTGTAATATGTCATTAGGAACATTTTTTATTCCCACCTTCAGGTCAAATTCCTTATGTTTGAAGAGTTGACTTTTCGGTCAACCAAACGATCGATCGATGGCTACCGAGTCGATTGTTAATGTTCCAGGTCTTTTGAGACCTTGAAACTTCTTGAGTAGACTTCACTAAGCCATATGAACTCCATGGACTATGATCCCACCATTGGAACACCTTTTAAATCCAAAGTCAAACTACAATTGACTTTTCCTAATCGAAAACCCTACTCGGGTATCCTGAACTGCGTTGTTCTTGATCCTTGGGTGACAACCTCAAATTGCATTCATACTTGATCCATTGGAGTGTATTTGATGATGTGGATACTTATTTTATGGAGAACCAATCCAATACGTTGACTGATTAAACTATTGAAATCTCGATTCTCGGCTGTATGGAACCCTAATTCCTGTATCTTAACAAAGACCAACTTGAAATATGTTGAGGTTAGATAATCAAATGCATATGACCCTAAAACGATGATGAAGATCTAAGGGGTTAAAATTTGGGGTGTAACACTATCCAGCTGTCATGAGTTGAACAAACTCAGCTATAAAACAAATGACAACTCAAATTGTCGACTTAACATCAAAAAGCCTAATTCACTTAAATCAATCAAAACCTATGAGGCAGCCACTAAACTGTCATCACTATGCCATAACACAATGAGCCATCCATGCTAAACATCTCAAACACGAGTTGCCAGGTCTAACACCACCTCTAACAGCAGCTCTAAACATGGTCTCAGTGTAAGGCATAAACCTGACAGTAATGAGATTGGAAGAGACCAAAGCAGGCCTCTATGTGTCAAAATTCTGCAACAATGTTCCAACCTCATAAACCAAGTAGTACCGAAAGTTCAAAAACAATATTGTGCAAGCTTGTACAACAGTTCTCTGCACACCACAAAATGCTAGACAAAACCAAATTTACACTTCAATCAATGATTCAAGTTAAACACAACAAAGCTCACTACTAAAGCACATAAACTAAAACTCTCTCAAACTGCTCCAAGCCTGCCTCTCAAGACTAGCCAACATCAGCTCATACCAACCAAATCAATAACATCCTCAACCAACAGAACCTCACTATCAAGCATTGAACCTTAACAACCCCAACTCAAACAAAACCTTCTTAAAGCAAAAGAAAATGCTACTAATGATTAGCAGCAACAGGAGTTCAACACCACAGCTAAACAATATCCAAAACAGAACCAACTTGGGAAAACTGCACAAAGCTGAGGAAACTCACTTATCCTTCATAATAGCAAAACCGATCACAAGCCACCCATTGCCAAAAAAAACAAACCCTAACCAGCCAAAGCTCAAAGCCAAAACTACAACCTATGATGCTAAAATTGAACTCTAACCCAAAACCAAATCAGGAACAAAGCCATCAAACGAAGAATAAAAAAGGTTCACAACATAAGTGTTGGCAGATTTATAAACAAATTCTAGCATCAACCTTAAACAAGGCTCTAGAAACAGTCACAACACAAATCATACAACAACTGTATATTTTCACACATGACCTAGCCAAAACATGAATCAACACATTTGTGACAAAACCAACAACCTCATAACAGAACCTCACTCATGATTCACAATACATGGACAACATATGTTAAAGGCATATTCATACTCAAAACAGTTAACCAACACCAAAACAGAACTTAGCACATGTTTTAATGCTACTGATGCAATAAATCATGGTTTTGGGATGCTTACCTCTTGCAGCCTCCAAAATACGCTAGCAGCAAAACTCACAGTTTTGAAGCTCCTAGCCTTTGCAAACAAACCACTGGTTTCAGAACAGCTTGAGAGAGAACAAAACCACCAACTTCTCCCTTTGCAAATAGCTTCCAAGTAGTATTGGGGTGATAAATTTGTGATGAAAGGTTTAAGAAATGGTGAGGAAATGAGTGATTTTCATGGGAATTTTCTCAAAGAAGAGCAAAAATGCAGATTTGGGGTTTCTTCAAAATGGAGGCTAGGGTTTGGTTCAGCTGAATGCTTTTCTTAAATAGGGAGAGAAAAAGGTAAAAATCAAGCTTTTCATGGTGAAAAATGGAGGGGTCAGATGCAGCAAGCCAAAAGAGAAATTCAATCTATGGTAGATGAAGGGCCAAGGACAATAGCAAGCTAACAACTTTGATTACTTCTGCATTGGAGGGGGGCAAGGCAGAAGGACTGCATAATGGACAGAGAGAGATGCTGCTTGTCCCTTCCTCTTTGAGCAAGAGAAATTCAAAATGTTAGAAAATGGTACAAGCTTGGTTGGTCCTATTTTGGCAAAGTTTGGTGGGTAAAATATCAGTCTATGCGCATGACTTTGGAGCAAGGCTATGATTCTGCATGAATACTTGCAATACCTGCCAAAATGAATCAAAATACATGCTTTGAAAATATGCTCAAACCCCCAACTTTGATCAATGATATCTTGACACTCAAAAACCCAATTGCCCTAAACTTGAGTTCTTAGTAAAGAGGGCATGGAGTAGAACAACTTTCATATTGATGAAAGTTCCATTGGATCATTGGAAGACCATACAAGTTGAGTTTGAAAATCATGCCCCGAAATCTGTCCACAAATAACTTATAAAAATTCTAAGTTATGGATTTTGTCTTATTTTTCCTCAACTTTGCACATCAATAACTTGAGCTTCTCAAATCCAATGGAGGACTTCTTGTACTCTTTGGAAATCTTGGAACACACTCTAAAACTTTCATTTGGTAAAAAGTTTCATTTGACATCAAGAAGGTGATGAAAATTGGCTTGCAAAGTGGTGCAAAAATCTGTTCAAACTTAACAGTTTTGAAATCATTGAAATCCCCAACTTTGATTGATCATAACTTGAGCTCCAAATATCATATGATGATGAATTGGTACTCAAAAGAAAGCTTGAAATACAAGGAACAACTTTGATGTTGGCCAAAGGTTCACTTGAAAACTTGATCATGAAGAAAAATGGCTTTGAAGATGGCTGTTCCAAACATAAAACATTCCAAAAATGGAAAGTTTCTAAAACCCTAAATCCCAAAATAGCAACTTTCAACAAGTCTTGATTTTTCATGATTTCCTTGACTTTTCTTGATCAAATTCCAACCATTGGTCATATTGAAATTAAGGATCATGATCTTGACTTCAAAAAGTCAGGAGTTGACTTTTTCACTACACAGTTGACTTTTCTCCAAATTTCCTGATTTTCAATCAACTAATTAGTTGGAGCTCTTCTGATTAAAAATGATGGTCAGTAACCCATCTTCAAACACCTTAGGACACGTGGAAAACCATGGAAACAAGTTTAGCTCTCAAAAACAAACATAGCCTTATTAAAAATGAAACCCTAATTTCACCCTCTTTGCCTAGGCACTGTTCAGATGAACTGAGTGAGTATTCCAACTTCGCCATGACCTCTGAGGTATTCAACAAACTTATACCTCATTCTCACACCAATGATAAAAAACTATGGACCCCTTGACAATCTTCTGATGGTTTGTACCAGTGCCTTTGCTTGAGCTTGAAACCAATAAAGTCTTTCCTCTTGGATGGTACACAAACAAACACTTGATCCCCTATAAGAACTATGCTATGCAAATGCAAGAATGCTAAAATGCAATGAAACATAAGCCAAATGTTAAGAAAAAGGTTGGTCAAATTTTAGGGTACAACAACTGGCACTCCAAAACTTGTGGTTTTGTGAACCATCACCCCTGTCATTCAACCTTTGAGAGATGAGCGCTTGTGTCAAGTTAGTTGAACTTAGGACTAGAGAACATCAATGATAATAGGTGGGTTAAAACAAACTTCGAGCCTTATATCCTTTCTTCCGAACTGTGAACCTGATCACGTTACAACCTTAAAAAGTCCTAATTGAAGCAAGTTTATTTCGAAAGCATACTTCGGTAAAGATCGCGTCGAAACTGACTCCTAAAAGGATTCTTCTTGCCGTGTGGGTATTGATATTGACACTTTGATAAGCGATTCGTTCACTATATGTCATAAAACTTTTTCTAGTGAGCAGGCTTGGATTTCAAAACTTTCATATGCATTGCATTAATATTATCTTTTGCAAAACGATTTGTTTTACTTGCGAGTAAGCACTTGACATCAGGAAAGTTCCTATAGTGGAAAGTTTGATCAAGATAAGATACATAACGCCTAAGTACTCGTTTGAGCAGGGGCATATCAAATAATGATCATAATGGGAGTCAGCCATCCAAAAGTCAGGGCAAAATTTGAGGTCAGAGGTGTTGCTCCATAAATCAGCCAATTAGGGGGAAAGTCATTGTAAGGCTTGGGCAGGCCACCAAAAGAGCCCAGGAGTCATTCTTATCTAGAAGGCAATTAACTTGGAGTGCCTCTTCAGAGTTCAGAACATTCAGGCAGTCCATGACAAACCATTAGGGTACAGAGACTTCAGGGTTCCTCTCGAGGAAGTTTTTGCAGAAATCCCACAGGATGGGGCAAGATTGGAAACAAAGGAATTGTTCTTCTCCATATCTTCAGAGCTTATCAAGGTTGGTCAACTAGGGATGAATCCTTTCATGGTACATGTTCTAGGGCAAGCCATCTTGAGGTCATCTCATGGCAAGCTTTTTCTTTTCAACGTGAACTGTCCCAATGATTAGAATGAGGCAAATTGAACTACATTGGGGCAGTTACGTCAATGAGTTCCCCAAAAGTTCAGTTATTATAGGGGCATATGTTTCGAGAAATATCTCTAAGGATCAGTTAATTTGGGACAATCAAGTCGAGAGTCAGGAAATGTTTCAAAGACTAATCAGGCAGGGGCAAGGTTTTTCAAGGGCCCATTATGGAATAGATCATTTCAAGAACACAAAGTCTCCAGCAAGCAGGCATATTTGGTCATTTCCCTAACAGAGAAGTGAGGTTGGCATTACCCCCTAGTAGAATAGGTGTCATCTTTCGTCTTCTATCCCCCGGCGGATTATGGCTAGCATCTCCCCAGCAGGTTGAGTTCATGGTCATCCCCAGCAGATATTTGGGATTGTTCTCCCAGCAGTGGGACGAGTGCAGTGTTGTTACCCCCACAGAGTCTAGATCTTTGACTCCTTTCCCATCAGAGTTAAAGTCAGGGGCTCGTTTCTCTATGTAGATATTGATATCGTTGAGTTTGTTGCTCATTTCCCCAAGCAGAGGTAGATGTCATTTCCTTCATCGGGTGATTCGCCTAGCGAAGTTGTTATCCGTAGTAGAACCCTACCGGAAAATTTCTTTTGGGATATTTCCCCAGTTAATTTTCATCCCCTGCAGGACCCCAACGAAGTCCGCAGATTGTTTCCTTCCCTGCAGATTGGGATTGACCCAAAAAATTGTTACTTTCCATCCTCAGAAGAGAGTTTGGGATGTCCTCCCAGTAAGTCTTACTCATTATCCCAAACAGAGTGGATTCAAATTTCCAGCAGAGCAGAATCTTTGGTAGAGTGGAGTAAGTCCCTGCAGTTTGCTTTACTTCTCCAGTAGAGTCGTATTCCAAAAAGGCCATCCAGGGTTGATTTCCCCCAGTAGAGTGGATTCGTTTCCCCAACAAAGTTGTTTGTTCCCCCATTAAAGTTATAATCTGGTAGGTCATCTAGGGCCGCTATCCTCAACAAAGTTGATTTTGATCCCTAGTGTAGTGGATTTTTATTCTCAACAGAACATTTTACCCAAGAGGTTTCTGTTCCAGGAAGCCATCAGGGGCTTATTTTTCCCGGCATAAGTCCAATTGTACTTGGCACACCCAGTTATCCCACACGAAGTTGGTCTCCTCTCTTTAGCATTTATTTTGCTGGAGTGGTTCCTTCGCATTTGCATTGTGCATAGCATCCTACCAAACGCGTAGCATTTTCATTTCGTATGGAGCATTACGCCATATTCAAACATGTGCATTTAAAACATAAGCCAGGTTGTTACCTCTTATTTTCAGGAGTATCTTCGACAGACGATGGTTTATCATTTTTGGCTCACACTGATTTGGTTTTATTAGCTTTTGAGGTATTCAGACCCTGGCTAGCGTTTAACCGGTGTGGTACCCAGACCCTGGCAGATTGTGGTTTTCCTTTTCCTGTGCGGTATCCGGACCCCGGCAGATTATGGTGTTTTCTCAAGCCTGTGTGGTATGCAGACCCCGGCTTCTTCCGGTTTATTTCTTTAGCATGTGAGGTATTCAGACCCTGGCTAGTGGTGGTTTTCTGTAGCTCGTGTGGTATCCAGACCCCGGCTCTTACTGGTTTATTTTTGTAGCCCGTGTGATATCTAGACCCCGACTCTAACCGGTTTATTTCTGTAGCCCGTGTGGTATCTAGACCCCGACTCTCACCGGTTTATTTCTGTAGCCCGTGCAGTATCCATACCCCCAGCTTCCTCTGGTTTATTTTAGTAGCCCGTGTGATATCCAGACCCTGGCTTTCACCAGATCTTTTCTCAAGCCTGTGTAGTATCTAGACACCGGCTTCCTCCGGTTTATTTCTTTAGCATGTGGGGTATTCACACCCTGAATAGTGGTGGTTTTCTGTAGCTCGTGTGGTATACAGACCCCGACTCTCACGGATTCATTTTAGTAGCCCGTATGGCATCCAGACCCTGACTCTCACCGGTTTATTTCTGTAGCGCATGTGGTATCCAGACCCCGACTTCCTTCAGTTTATTTCAGTAGTGTAATACCCCAAATTTTGCCCTAAGATTTTTCGTCGCATTTCATTGCATTTTTATTGCATTTAATCAATTACTAACAAATTTGTGTAGTCGTTTGACTTTTTGCAGGTAAATATCATATGGCATGCATTTTTTTTCTAAAAAAGTAAAAATGGCACAATTGGCAGGAGGACATGTGTAAGGAGTTGGGGTCAGAAGGTTTTCTTCAGAAAAGAGGAGAGAGAAAGGGAGAAACAAAGGAGATCCCCAGAAAAAAAGGCGGTCGTTCCCACAACTCGTCAGAAGGATTGGAGCTTTCCAGTGTTCCCTTATTCAAACCTTTTTCACATTTACCGAAGCAAACCTCCGCTTCGTAGGTTAAATTACTAAACCTTTCGCCTTTTCATGTTTATGTGCATATTTTGCCATGTTAATGTGTTTAGGTCCGTTAAATTACTAAACCTTTTGCTTTTTCATGTTTATGTGCATATTTTGCCATGTTAATCTCCATGTGTGTTTAGGTCCCTAGATTTTAATATCAAAACCCTTTTTTAACAAAACCTTTTTTTAAAATCAAAACCCTTTTTTTTATTTATTATTAAAACCTTTTTTTTTAGTAAGACCTTTTTTAAAAACTGAAAAGCCTTTTTGTTCCCAAGAAAAAAAAAAACCTTTTTGTTCCCAAAAACCTTTTCCCAAAAAAACACTGAAAAGCCTTTTCCCAAAAAAACTGAAAAGCTTTTTTTTGGGATGAAAAGCCTTTTTTGTTCTAAAAAAAACTGAAAAGACTTTCCCCCAAAAAACTTTTTTTTATAGTTTAAACTTATTTTTTTTTATAATTTTAACTTAAAAAATTAAAACTTTTTTTTTATAATAAAAATATTAAAAAAATTAAAACCTTTTCGTAAGGAACTCCTGATGTTTGATGTTTGTCATGTCATTTTATGTACCTTTTATTACTTTTCTTTCTTTTGGCATTTCATGTGCATGCTCGAGGTTGAGATGTGCTTGTGGTGGCCACAGCCCCACACTATTTTCCTCCCTCACTTCATTCTAAGTGTCATTACATATTTTCATATTCTTCATGTTTTCAGAAATGTTTCTTTGTTTCTTTATACCCTCTGCCTTTATTACTTTTCTTATTTCTGTACTTTAATTATTCCTCCATATAATGATTTGTCATATTTTTACATTTTTTTACAGTTTTATCCTTCCGAAGGATTAGGTCCAGCCTTTTGGCCGCCGAGTCAATAGCCTTACCCCTTTAATGGATTAAACCCTGTTTAGCCTAGGTGTCCCGCCGTGGGCAAAATTGCTTTTATCCTAGTGTTAGGCCACAAGAGTCGCCGTACTCTGTTTTAAGGTTTTCTGCCGTGGAATCCCTAATTTAACCCTATTTTAATTTTAATTAACATTTTTTAACATAGAGATTGGAGTCTCTGAACAAACCTTGGCCACAGTCAAACGTTTCTAACCTCCCTTTTAAGGGGAACTACGATTACTCTGATTCCATTCCCGTAAGGATACGTAGGCACAAGATGCGATGTCTTGCCGAGTAAACTTAGAATTAACCCCTTAGGTGTTTTAAACCCTTAATCCTTTGTATATACCCTAAAGCAAAATAATTAATGAAATAAATTAAAAAAAATAAACAAAAGGTTCCCGTAGAGTACTACGGAAGTTTAGGGTGCTAATACCTTCCCTAAATTTAACCAACCCCCGAACTTTAGATCTCTCCCTTTTAGGTTTTTCCTTTCTTTAACCTTTCCTTCGGATAAATCAAAGACCAGTTGTAAATGAATTAATATTCAAGTTAATCAATAGCTTGACATCCAAATTTCACCGCAACAGAAAATGGCGACTTCACTGGGGAGTCCTAATTTTTGAGGGTTATCCCTATCTTGTTTATTTTTCTTCATATATTTGTTTCATTAATATTTTTACTCATTTGTATATACGTTGTTCAGGGTACCTGCTTGGGAGTTACTGTGTTGTGAGATAAGTCCTACACCCGGACTTGAGTGACATTATTATAGGATGGTGATATATTCGACGAGGCTTATAGGGAGTGAGTCCCGACTAAGTTGACTCGAGAATCACCGCTCAGTTGAGACACTTTTGAAAATGGTTCGGTTGATCGAGTGTAATCGTGAAAACTTTTACCATTATCGATTGGAGTCTGTGATACTGGGAACCGTAGTACCTTTACACCATCTTGGCCTTATATAGGATGTAGTGCGGGAACTATGTGGGAGTAGTCCTACAATGGTTGCTACGCGATGCTACACTTAAAAGAGGTTCTCTTGAGAATATTATTGACCCTCGAGTCAGTCGGGAAGTCGATAATATCCGAAAGATGGACTGATGACTTTGGGCACTGATTTAGAACCCTTGTTCTGCAGGTACAATCAACCTATAGTACATACCTCTTTGGGAAGGGTAGACCTTGACTCCATTCATTGTTCCTCTAACTTAGGACCTTTTGTTTGCTTATGTGTATTTGTGCTTCGCATCCATAAAGCATCATATCATTTCTAGTTTCAAGGAATTCAGCAGTCCTTTGCAAATTCGAAAAGCCTTACATTTTAAAGTCTAAAATTTTTTCCAACTTTCTTAAAAAGCAATATTCGCAATCGACCGTTGAAATTCTTGAAACCATTGCATGGCATCAGCATCACATTTTTGCATTGCATTTGTCCCCCGGTTTCTCATTCCCGGTTCTCTCATCTTCCAGTGTACCTTTGAGTCGTCAAGCAGACTCCTCAACGCCCAGTTATCAGACAAGACCAGAATCGGAACAAGGATCACTTTGATCCTATTCCCATGACTTACACAGAGCTGTATCCTGACTTAGTTCGACAAGGGCTGATCACTACAAAGGCTTTACCACCTCCTCTTAATCCTCTAGTTGGATTTAGGGCTGATCTAAAGTGTGCTTTTCATGAGGGTGCCTTAGGCCACGACTTGGAGCATTGTTTTGCATTGAAAGCCAGGGTGCGTGAACTGATTAGAGCCGGAATACTTGATTTTACGGATAGTCGTCCGAGCGTCCAGACAGATCCCTTGCCAACACATCAGAATTGAAGCTTTTTCATTGGGCCTTTTTTTTCTCGTTGTTTGCATTTTCCTTATTTTGTTTAAGTTGTTTGCTTTCAATTATGTTTGTACTTTCATTAATGAAATAAGCATTGCGACTTTTGATTCAATTCATTTCCGTCGATTTATTTGCATCTTTATGCTTTATTTTTCAAATGTTTACTTCTTGTCCAAAATTTTGATATGCTAAGATTGGAGGGAGGATGATGAAAACGTTATACCCATAACTGCTGTCAGTATGCTTTCAATTAAACCTTGTTGACGATGTAAGACATTGTTTCAATTCCCAAACACTGGAGAAATAAGGAAGTTAATCCCTCGTCACCCCCTTCGGGCCTAGAAGTTGGAGTTTCTTTCGTTACAAAAAACCCACAATTTTAACCTTGGGATGGGTAGTTCTCAGTTAACTTGGTTGTGTGTTCATACGATACACCTTTCATTAACAAATTTTCCTTCGCACACGTCAAACAAGTGTCGAAGATGTTTTCTAATCAAAAGGTCGATGATGGTTCACCGTAATCATTAAAATCAAACAGTCACTTTCCTTCACACAAAAAAATAATATAAAAAAATCAAAAGAAGCCCGCTAAGTCAAAACCTATGAAGGAGACTTAGGCAAAACTGGGGCATCCCGCTGACTGTAAACTCTAAAATAAACAGTTCAGGCAAAATTTAGGGATAATACAAAGAGATTTTTAAATCCTTATCTTGAAAATCCTCAATGTCAAAACAATCAAATGTTATAGGGGAGTAGTGGCTGCCTTTTCATAGGTCCCTTTGACTTCTGAGTCATCATTGCTACGATCAATGAAATCCCTAACTTATGGGAACCTGAATGCATAGTATGAGTTAACTGAGCATAGGACTGAAGATCATCACGTAGATTGGGTGGGTACAAATAAATTTTGAGCTTTTATCTTTGGTTTCATAAACCGTGAACCAGGCCACATTACAATCCTCAAAAGACCTAATTGAAGCAAGGTTATTTTGAAAGTATACTACAGCAAGGTTGCGTAACCTGACTCCTAAAGATCTTTGTGAATCATTTATTTTGGCAGTACACCTTTGTTTTAAACTTTGAGCGTCTTGAACCGTTGTGTTCTGACTAACGACTCATGTATTTTCCATCTTTCAAAAATAATTTTTCAAAAATCGCATGAACTTTGCATTACCCTGTTTGTATGAATATTTTTGTTTGCAAACTGGCTTTCCTCTAAGGAATTTTCAAACAATGAGAAACTTGGTCAAGTGATCTTATCAGGGGCAAGTTCCTTTTACATCCTGTCAAAGAATCAGTTCAAGATTTGTTCAAGGAAATATCTTCTCAGATTTTGTTTATCCAGAGAATTGTTCAAGACTCAGACTGGGGCAAGCCCTCCGAGGATACAGCAAAACAGTCGATTCCACGAATCAGACAGCTGAAGCAACTATCAGTTCATTTGACCTGGGGCAGTTTACTCGCATAATCCCTAAGCAGTTATTCATCATTCCTACAATGACTATCAACTTGATACAGTTTAACAGAATGACAGTGATCTCCGTGTTGAGGAATCAGTCCTCCAGTTTTGTCATCTCACAGAAAGAGTCGAGTCTTGTCGTTGACGTCTGCATTTGCATTTGATCATATGTCATAGCATAATTCCTATACATGTGCATATCTTGGGTGCTTTATTCCCCATTTACATTTCTATCTTGGGTGTTTTATTCCCCATTTACCTCTCTATCTTGGGTGCTTTACTCCCCATTTACATTTCTAGCTTAGGTGCTTTACTCCCCATTTACATTTCTATCTTGGGTGCTTTACTCCCCATTTACATTTTTATCTTGGGTGCTTTACTCCCCATTTACATTTTTATCTTGGGTGTTTTACTCCCCATTTACATTTTTATCTTGGGTGTTTTACTCCCCATTTACATTTCTATCTTGGGTGCTTTACTCCCCATTTACATGTCTATCTTGGGTGCTTTATTCCCCATTTACCTTCTATCCTTGGGTGTTTTATCCCCCATGTACCTTTTATCCCGGGTGTTTTATTCCCCGTTTACCAGATATTCCTGGGTTTACCTAACATCATGGTGTTTTACCCCTATTTGCTTCTTTTTTTTCTCCCTGAGGTCGTGTTTTACTCGCGTCTTACCTTGTGGGCAAAATTTATTTACTTGGCATCATGGGTGTTTTATCCCCATTTGCGTTTTTCTCCTGAGCTCGTGTTATACCCGCGTCTTACCTTGCGGACAATTTCTAATTTACTTGGCACCTATCAACAATTCTGTGTCGTGTCTATCCGACGTTATTCCAGATATGACATGTCTTCTTCCCTAGTGCAATTCCTCGGTGGGTCGTCCCCTGTGACGTTGTTTCGTCTGTATCCGTGCATTTGTCATTTTCATCATACGCATCATATCAGATTCATATTATATTTAGCATTATAGTTCGTTTTGTTTTGTCCATATCATTGCATAGCACTGCGTCTAAAGGCAACATTTTCGGTTATCTGTATTTAAATCCCTCCACCACGGTTTCTCGAGTCTCCGTTGCTCGAATCACCCGGTAAAGTTATTTAAATAGGGGCAACTGTAATACCCCAAATTTTGCCCTAAGATTTGTCGTCGCATTTCATTGCATTTTTATTGCATTTAATCAATTACTAACAAATTTGTGTAGTCGTTTGACTTTTTGCAGGTAAATATCATATGGCATGCATTTTTTTTCTAAAAAAGTAAAAATGGCACAATTGGCAGGAGGACATGTGTAAGGAGTTGGGGTCAGAAGGTTTTCTTCAGAAAAGAGGAGAGAGAAAGGGAGAAACAAAGGAGATCCCCAGAAAAAAAAGGCGGTCGTTCCCACAACTCGTCAGAAGGATTGGAGCTCTCCAGTGTTCCCTTATTCAAACCTTTTTCACATTTACCGAAGCAAACCTCCGCTTCGTAGGTTAAATTACTAAACCTTTCGCCTTTTCATGTTTATGTGCATATTTTGCCATGTTAATGTGTTTAGGTCCGTTAAATTACTAAACCTTTTGCTTTTTCATGTTTATGTGCATATTTTGCCATGTTAATGTGTTTAGGTCCGTTAAATTACTAAACCTGTGTGTTTAGGTCCCTAGATTTTAATATCAAAACCCTTTTTTAACAAAACCTTTTTTTTAAAATCAAAACCCTTTTTTTTATTTATTATTAAAACCTTTTTTTTAGTAAGACCTTTTTTAAAAACTGAAAAGCCTTTTTGTTCCCAAGAAGAAAAAAAAAACCTTTTTGTTCCCAAAAACCTTTTCCCAAAAAAACACTGAAAAGCCTTTTCCTAAAAAAACTGAAAAGCTTTTTTTTGGGATGAAAAGCCTTTTTTGTTCTAAAAAAAACTGAAAAGACTTTTCCCCCCAAAACTTTTTTTTATAGTTTAAACTTAATTTTTTTTATAATTTTAACTTAAATATTTTTTATTAAAAAATTAAAACTTTTTTTTTATAATAAAAATATTAAAAAAATTAAAACCTTTTCGTAAGGAACTCCTGATGTTTGATGTTTGTCGTGTCATTTTATGTACCTTTTATTACTTTTCTTTCTTTTGGCATTTCATGTGCATGCTCGAGGTTGAGATGTGCTTGTGGTGGCCACAACCCCACACTATTTTCCTCCCTCACTTCATTCTAAGTGTCATTACATATTTTCATATTCTTCATGTTTTCATAAATGTTTCTTTGTTTCTTTATACCCTCTGCCTTTATTACTTTTCTTATTTCTGTACTTTAATTATTCCTCCATATAATGGTTTGTCATATTTTCACATTTTTTTACAGTTTTATCCTTCCGAAGGATTAGGTCCAGCCTTTTGGCCGCCGAGTCAATAGCCTTACCCCTTTAATGGATTAAACCCTGTTTAGCCTAGGTGTCCCGCCGTGGGCAAAATTGCTTTTATCCTAGTGTTAGGCCACAAGAGTCGCCGTACTCTGTTTTAAGGTTTTCCGCCGTGGAATCCCTAATTTAACCCTATTTTAATTTTAATTAACATTTTTTAACATAGAGATTGGAGTCTCTGAACAAACCTTGGCCACAGTCAAACGTTTCTAACCTCCCTTTTGAGGGGAACTACGATTACTCTGATTCCATTCCCGTAAGGATACGTAGGCACAAGATGCGATGTCTTGCCGAGTAAACTTAGAATTAACCCCTTAGGTCTTTTAAACCCTTAATCCTTTGTATATACCCTAAAGCAAAATAATTAATGAAATAAATAAAAAAAAATAAACAAAAGGTTCCCGTAGAGTACTACGGAAGTTTAGGGTGCTAATACCTTCCCTAAATTTAACCAACCCCCGAACTTTAGATCTCTCCCTTTTAGGTTTTTCCTTTCTTTAACCTTTCCTTCGGATAAATCAAAGACCGGTTGTAAATGAATTAAGATTCAAGTTAATCAATAGCTTGACATCCAAATTTCACCGCAACAAGTAGCCTGTGTGGTATCCAAACCCCGACTTTCACCGGATATTTTGGCTCAAGCTTGTGTGGCATCAAGACCCTGGCTTCCTCCGGTTATTTCACAAAGCTTGTGCAGTATCCAGAACCCGACTTCCTCCAGTTATTTCAAGTTAGCCTGTATGGTATCTAGACCCCGGCTTCCTCCAAATATTTCAGTAAGCCCATGTGCTATCCAGACCCCGGCTTTCTTCCGTTCCATCCCAACGAGCCCGTGTGGTATCCAAACCCCGAATTATACCCATTTTGTTTAACCAATTTGTGCGGTATCCAGACCCTAGTTGATGTTTGTTCCAGCAAGCCCGTGTCATATCCTGACCCCAGCTTTCACCGATTTTATTGGTTCAAGCCTGTGCGGTATCCAGACCCCTGCTTTCACCGATTTACCTCATTGGCCAGTGCGGTATCCAGACCCCGGTTAACATCATTTTATTTCTCTAAGCTCGAGCGGTATCCAGACCCTAGGTTACACTGTTTGTTTTCTGAGCCTGTGCGGTATCCAGACCCTGCATGATGGTTTATCTTGCCTATGTGGTATCCATACCCTGGCAGGTTATAAAATTTCCTCTCGCCTATGTGGTATCCAGACCCTAGCAGGTTATAAAATTTTCTCTCGCCTGTGCGGTATTCAGACCCCGGCAGCTTGTGATCTTCGATGGATGCGTCCATTTTATCTTTGTCTCTCCCCAACAAAGTTTATTCAGTTACTGTTTCTTTTTGGGTTGGAAAATTTCTGGGTTCTTTGGTATTCAACTGTCTTTTACCTTGAATGTTTGAAAGTCGTTCACTTTTCATCACTTCAGGTCCAAGTCATTTGAATAGGAGAAGCTGTTGTACCTTAAAATTTGACCAACCCTTTTTCTTTCTTGGTTTATTTTTTATTTCTTCATTTTAGAATTTTGCGTTTGCATGGTATTGTTCTTACATGGGATCAACTGATTCTATGTGTGTGCCATCCAAGAAGAGAGTCTTATTGGCCTCAAGTTCAAGCAAAAGCATTGGTGGAGGTCATTAAGTGTGTGGAATCATTAAGGTGTGCTATAGCTCTTTGTCTGAGAATCACAAGAGGATTTTGTCAAGAATTCATGAGGCTCTATCATTGGTGTGAGAATGGGATAAATATTTGTTGAGTACATTAGAAGCTATTGTGGAGTTGGAATGATCATTCAGTTCATCTGCAAAAAGCCTCGAGAAGGGCATGAAATTAGGGTTTCACATATAATCAGTCAAGACTTATATTCGGAGCAAACTTTTTTTCCATGATCCTCCATATGTCCCAAGGTGTTTGGAAGTAGAAGATTGATCATCAATTTCAACCAAAAGAGCTTCAATTGGCCAGTCAATTGCAACTTAGAAGATTTGGGGAAAAAGTCAACTATGTAGGGAAAAAGTCAATTCCTGACTTTTTAAGGTCAAAATCATGTTCCTCAAGTTCAATATGACCAATGGGTGAAATTTGACCAAGAAATGTCAATGGAATCATGAAAAATCAAGAAGTGTGAAACTTACCACTTTTGGAAAATTAGGGTTTTAGAAACTTGCTATTTATGGAAAGTTTCATGTGTGAACCATCCACTTTCCAAGCCATTTTTCTTCATGGTCAAAGTTTCAAATGAACTTTAGTCCAACATGAAACTTGTTCCTAATATTATGAGCTTTCTTTTGAGTACCAATTCATCATCATGTGATGCTTGAAGCTCAAGTTATGATGATTCAAAGTTAGGGTTTTCAATGATGCTTGGACAAATTTTTGGACCAACTTTTCAAGCCAATTTGCATCAAGTTCTTGTTGTCAAATGGAATTTTGTCCCACATGAAAGTTGTAGATCTTGTTCCAAGCTTTCCATCCATTACTAGAAGTCTCTCACGTGATGTTTGAAGCTCAAGATATGAATGTCCAAAGTTAAGGTTTCAAGTGGATCAAACTCATAACTTAGAAATTTTTCTAAGTTATTACAAGGCAGATTTTGTGCCATGACTTTAAAGCCCAAATTTCATGATCTTCCAAGATTCAAATCAAACTTCCACCAACACCAAAGTTATTCCTTGCCATGCAAGCTTCCATTTGAGCCCAAGTTCCATCCAAGAGGAGCTTTATACATCAAGATACAATGACTCAAAGATGATGGTTTGGATGACTTTACAAGGCATGATCTATCAATGATCTTGGGCATGTTTCTCATTTCAGCCTGGCAGCATTACCAACTTTCCAAGCCATGCGCATTAATTGGCAAATGGTGCACTCCAAACATTTCTAAAACAAGACCAACATGTCATGTACCCTAATGGAGAGATTTTGAATATCTTGCCCAAAGGAGGAAAGGACAAGCAGCCACTAATTCTGAGCATTACACATTCCTTCTGCTCCTCCTATTCCACACAAGCAAAGCAGTCACCAATGCAAGCAATTCGTGTGGTGCATCATCCACCATTGAGCTCAAAACTTTCCATTTGATCTATATTTGCTCCCTTCATTTTTTTACCATAGTTAAATCTCCTCACATCATTTTTACCTCATATATAAGCTAAAGAAAGAAACCCTAGCGAAGAGAGCCACCATTTGAGCAAAAATCAGAACCTGACATTTTTTATTCTCTCTGAAAATTCCTTCGAAACTCACTCCACTTTGAGCATTTCACCAAAATCTTTCTCAAACCATCATCACCATAAGCCTCTCTTCCATCTGTTTGCAAAAGAAACCAGTTGTGTGCACATTGATCCTCAACTGTTCAAACTTGTTTGAAAGGATTAAGGAGTTTTCAAGGCCACTTAAGCACAACTTCAGCTCTCTCAAGTGCTACGCAGTTGTTATGCACTTTTTGGTGGAGTCTCAGCACGCATATGTTGCACCCCAAATTTTGACCCCTTAGATCCTCGTCATCATTTTAGGATCATTTCATCTGATTAACTAACGATAACCCAGTCCAAGTTTATCTTTGTAAAGATGCAGATGAATCACGGTTCCGTACCGTCAAAATCGAGACTTCAGTGGCCTGATCAATCAATGTTTTGGATTGATTTAACCTCAATTAGGTATCCACATCATTAAATATATTCCATTGGATCAAGTATGAATTCAATTTGAGGTGGTCACCCGGGAATTGAGAACAGTGCAATTCAAGATGCCCGATTAGGGTTTTCGATTAGGATGTTTCAATGGTAGGATCAAGGTCCATTAAGCTCCTATGGTTTAGTAAAGTCTATCCAAAGAGTTTCAAGTCCTCAGAATGTCTGGATCATCGAGAGTCGACTCGGTAGTCACTGATTGATCGAACGGTTGACCGAAAAGTCAACTCTTCAACAATAAGTAATTTGACTTCAAGATGTGATTCAAAAATGTTCCTTATGTCATATTACACCTCCCCATAAAATTTCATGACCATTGGATTAAGTGGTTCAAAGCTCATTGGAAAGCTCTTGGCAAATCCTACAAAGGCCTAAAAGTGGTCCATGATCAAAAAATGCATAGATTTGGAGTTATGACAAGATTCATTTTAGGAAGGGAATCTTTTTAAGTGGTTTTTTCAGCAACTTGGAAGGGTTTTTCAACCTAGTTCCATCTAGAATTTGGAAATCTCCAAAACATGAAAGTTATAGAGCTACTAAAGGGCTTTCCAAATTATGGTATAACTCCTCAATAGCATGTGTGAGCAGGAAGTTATGAGCCATGGAAGTTAGGGTTGTCAACACTGGAAACCACAATCCAACACTTCTCAAAATTCAGATTTTTACAACTTGAGACATCCTCAACCCTTGGATCATGATTCAACCTAATATTTATATGTGTGGATGAAGAGAAATGCAGAAAAAGGAGAAGTTTGAAGAGAGAGGCAAGTGGCAAGCAACTTGTGTAATAAAATATTCAAATGTGTAAGAAGGAGAGAAAAACTTTTTCACTCCAAAACTGTTGCAGCTGCTCTCCCTACACTCTAAGCTCACCTCAGTCACTTCATGTCCATCTCCACTTGATTTTTCTAATCTTCTTTGAACCATGGAGCTGATATGAGAAGATCTTGGCAAGATTTTTCAAAGAAACTTCACAAATCTCCCTCTAAAAGTGGCAAAGTACCAAGCTGCCCTCACTCTTGTTTTCACTATAAATAGAGGCCTCTTCATTGATGTTAGATACACCAGAGCAATCTCCAAAACCAAGAGAAAAAATAGCTCTCAATTCCCTTTCATTTCCTCAAGAATCCTATTTTTCAAAACTTCCATTTTTCATCAAAAAGTTGTCTTGAGCAAAACTTTGCTCATGGTCAGTTCTACCTTTTCTAAGTCACTCAAAACCCTTTACACAATCCCTAAACATTGTGTAGAAGGTGTCCATACATTCAAACAACTCAAAAAGCTCATTTTCACAAAAGTTAACCTTCACACCTTAGTAGTTTGACTTTCTTGCATTTTGAAAGCCAAATTCTTACTTGAAGGACTTCCTCCCATTCTAACACTCCCAACACCTCCTATACATCATATCTCAATTGTCCAAGCTCTTAAAAACCAGCTGAAAATCACACAACTCCAATTGTCTTGAAAAGTGGATTATTGCTTCAAGAGGAAGCAAGCTTCAAATCTTTGCAAAGAAGAGGATCTCTGGGTTTCTAAGCTTCTTAGCTTGCTCAAGACTTGTATACAAGAGGTATCTGACATTCAAATCCTTTATTGATCATACATTATCATGTTTTATCATTTTGAGGTGATTTGGTGAAAATATGGTCTTGCTGCCCCATTTTAGTTCTTTGTCAAGAACTCTTGTTTCATGGTCTTGTTACTTGCTCTTGCTAATGTATTTTCATTTGTAAATGATGTGTGGATGATATGTTACAAAGATTGTACTTAGATATCATGTATAACTTGTTTTTGAAGTTTTGGTCTATATGTTAGTTTTGAGAATCCAACATGGAAATGTGGTGTGTTTAGCCCTAGAACTGTCAAACCTAGTTCATTAGTGAGATTTGGATAACTTGTAAGTTATTCATAGGATCCCCCTTCCCTAGATCATGTTTGAATCTAGTGTGGCATTTTTGTTTTCACTTATGTTATTTTTGGTGTCATCTTGCTTATCATTACCATGAATTGTGTATGGGATTGTTGTGCTTGCCATGATTGTATTGATGCTTACATGATCTTACTTGCTTGTTTGTTTTGGTTGAATATTGAGAAACATGAGGTTTGCCGTTAGGGCCTGCTGTGAGTCTTGTGTTTTTGCTGTCAAACTTGGTTTTACATACCCTTTCTGGTTTGGATCAGTTGTTGTTAGATTTTAAGATTGGAGACTCATTTGTTAACCTATTTTAAGGATGTGTGTGGTGCCTATGTGCTAAAAATATCTTTAAATGTTCAAACTACTATAGCATCCTTCCAACTGCATTTTTCAAAAATATCATGATACCACTAATACATCATATTCTGTTTCATTTGGTTTCTACTTGATTTATATGCATAATATCATTGCCTTACTCATTTGAAACTTGTGTGTGCTACCAAAACTTCCCAACTGTCATGAACTTGCTGGCTGCATATTTAAGTTGTTGTTTTTGTATGTCATGGGCTCCAAAATGCTATTTTCTATTTGGTAAGGTTTTCACCTATTTTTTTTGTTGAATCTCATCTGTTAGCATCATTATGGTTTGTGTATAACAATTATTTCATCAAAGAACTCATTTCTTTAAAAATGCCTTGTTGTGCTAAATGTATGCCAAGACAGTTTTTTTCACATTTCCCATCACTATGCCAATTTTCATTCTAACTGTCATATGCTCATTCTTGGAGTTGAAACTCATTCCTTGTCATGATTTTGGTGTGTACACATTGGTTATTTGATCTGTTCTTGCTTGCTTTCACAATTTCACTACCAATTGCATTTCATACTAGAATATGCCTTGACCATACCAAATTGTTGTTCTGTTTGTATATGCCTATGTTTTAATTTGTAACTCATTTACATTCATAATTCTAAGGTGTGTAGATGATTGCATTGATCTATGTGTACCTGTTTTCTTATTTCACCCTCAAATTGCTCTTTTTAAGCTAAAACCTACCATGACCATGCCAATTTCTTTATTGCTTGCAGTTTGCCAAGTTTCTGAGTGGTAACTCATTCTTTTTTGCATTTATGGTGAGTGTGTGTAATGTTTGTCAACATGAGACCATTGATTCATAACTGGACCATATTTGTGCCCTGCTGCTGCAATTACTTTGAAACATCACTGCCACACACCTCACTTTTTCTGTTTGACTTATTTCTAGGTCGGTTCATGAAACATTGGACCTCTAATAGCATTTAAGACTTGTATGTACATGAATCAATCAACTTGATATGTCTTATTTTTGCTGTCATGACAGCCCTGCCTCACATGTTTGGCACAATTGCATTTTGGTATCCATTGTCTTGTTATATGCATTCCATGAGTGTCTTAAGTGCTAGCATCATTCCCTATCATATTTGAAAATTGTTGTATACATTTTTCTGACCTCAAGCTGTTTCCAATCTTGTTGTTTTCAAATATTGCATTGTGTTGTGTTAAGTGAGCAGTTAATGGTTGACTTTCAATTCTATGATGTTTATGAACAATTTTAAAGCATGGACACACTATATATTATGATTTGAGATTGTGTGTGGGACTGATTCAAACAGATCATGCTTCCTCCTTGTTTTGGCTTTCAACCTGCTCTTCTTTCTCCAATTTTCACTTAGCATAACAGTTGTGCTTTGAGGTGTATATTGCCATGCTATCTTCTTCCTGAGTATTGTTGATTGATGTGTTTGGTTTGAGTGCATCTTCATAGACATGATTAGGATCCATAGGCCATGTGCACAAACTGAATTTTGTTCAATTTTCCTATTATGTCTTGACAGTGGCAGCATTTTCATGCTTCATCTTGCAATTCATGCGCCAATTATATGTTTGTTGATCTTTGCTTGAGCCTTATGGGTGCAACACCTCTGTTATGACATATATGTTGTGTGTGCAAAGTTTTTTACATGAATTTTAGCTCACAGCTGTTTGTGGTTTTCAAAATGCAAACCAATCACCAAATTTGCAAGTTCTATCGTGTTTCATTTTCTATGCATGATCTTTAAAAAAACAACTGCACCATCTTATTCCTTGTTTAAAAAAAATCATGTTTGATTAAAATTTCATCAAAAAAGACATATATGTTGCTTCCTTTGTTTGCCCAAAAATTCCATGAAAACATGCCATATATGTTTTTAGGGGTGGCTAAATCAACGGATGTATAGCCACCCCAGTGGTAGAAACCTTACTCTCTCATGCGCCTTTCACTTGCCAAACCAGGGTTCGATCCTTGGATCAACCCTTTTGTTGTTTTTATTTTTCCATCATGTTTGAATTTTATTTTCTTCTTCATTTCCATTCCCTTGTCAGCATGTGCGTGTGTGCCTTAGTGGTTGAGTGTGATGTTTGTGAACTGAAGGGCATGGGTTCAACTCCCAGCTTGGCCCTTTCTCTTTTTATTTGCTTGTTTATTTGTTTTCTTTTCATAAATCACTTCAAACTTCAAAAATTCGTAACTTGTGCATCACTCATTATTTTCAACCCATTCTTTTTGCAATTTTCTCATTGTGATGTATAGTCTTATTTAATGGATTGTAATCTCATAATTGTTTTTTTTGCAATGCTTTTTGCCTACTCGTTAGTAAATCCATTTTTAGGTCGTTACCGTGAGTTTCGATTAAATTTCCTTCATACCATGTTTGTTTTATCTTGTGAGATTTATTGGTATTTGACTCCTTTATGTTTGTTAACATGTTGAGATCTCATTTTCTTGTTGGTTGTTACCATGAGTTATTGTTTCTTTCCTAAAGCCTTGTATTGAACTATTATAATCAATCCTTGCGTACTTGATTATTATCAATGCCTAGTTGTTGTTACCTTTGAACTTATGACATGATCATTTTTAAGTGGTAACTTATTTATATGGTTGATGTGTTTCATATTTGATAATATGGCCTTGGGGTTGTTACCTTCATCATGTTTCAATCTTTGTTAAGATATGCTTTCAATCTTTGTTAAGATATGCTTTCATCTTTGTCAAGATATTTGATTCTCGGTTGTTTATCAATCTCTGCTTATTGTAATGTGCATGCCAACATGATTGTAATCTTATTCATCTTACTTAATTGTTCATTTTCTTTATCGAGTTTGTTTCCCCAAGTGATGGAACTTTTTAGTTCTCATCCAAGTTGTCTCTCTCTCTCCCCTTCCAAAGGAAAAGTCTCTCCCTTGACCCTTGTGTCATTGGATAGTTCACTATCCCTCCTGTGACTTTGTGAAGTCATCTTAAACCCTAGCTTAGTTAAGTTAGAACATACAAGCCATTAGACTTTGCTTTAAGTCTAGAAAGCCACCTTCACTAGGATTGGTCTTACAACGTAGAACTTTAGGATAAAGTTTGGTTAACTCCATGTAAGAATCATAGTAATGATTACTTACTCCCCCCTTGAGTGTTATAACATAGATCTAGAGATTTTTGTTAAAATCTACACAAGCATTGTTATGTTTGTTCCCCTTTGAACCTTGATCATAATCAAGTGTTCTTCAACCCTAGTGAGGTGAACTACGATTACTCTGATTCTATCCTAGTTAGGATACGTAGGCAGAGGACGCGATGTCTTTGCGAGAAAGCTTAGAAACTATCTTTAGGTCTTTACCTACACCTATTACCCAATCCCAAACCTTAGCAAACATTTAGCAAACTTAGCATACAAACAAACAAAAGGTTCCTGTAGAGTACTAGAGATGTTTAGGATGTGAAATACCTACCCTATGCATAACCAACCCCCGATCCCCGAATCTCTTACCATTGTTGTTACATCACGCAAAAGGTTCTTTCTTTCTTTAGACCTTTCCTTTAGATACATTAAAGTCCGGTTGTGAATTTAAGAATTAAAGATTCAAGTTAAATTCAATAGCTTGGTATCACGATTCTCACCGCAACAAAAATGGCGACTTCACTAGGGATAACTACTTAACTTGAGGGTTTAGCCTATTTTGTTTAATTGCATGCTATATTTGTAAATATTTGCTTAACATGTATATTTGTCGACATATTTTGTTCGATTGTTGGGTATTGGGTGCTTTGAGTGGTGAGACGGTCCTATACCCGGACTCGAGTGCACTTTTGATAGGATGGTGGTATATTCAAGAAGGCTTATAAGGAGTTGATTCCCGACCAAGCTAACTTGAAAAACCACCGCTCGGTGTAGGCCCTCTTGAAAGTTTAGTATTGTTGATCGAGTATTCATGAAAACAATGCTACTTTCAATGAAGGCGCCCATCACACTGTGGAATTTTAGATTACATTCTACCCCACTTTGGCCTTATTAGGACGTAGTGTGATGACTATAAGGAAGTATTTCCGAAATAGTTGATACGCGATACTACACTCAGACGAGATTCTCTTGAGAATATTATCGATTACCAAGTGATTTAGGAAATTGATAGTCTCCAAAAGATGGGTTGATGACTCTTGGAACTTTGTAGAACCCGTTCTGCAGGTACAAATCAATCCATAGTACAATCCTTGGGGATGGGTAGACCTTGGACCCATGCTCGTCCTTAAACCTAAGCTTGTGTTGTGTGCATATGTGTGCATCTTTGCATTTGCATGTGTTTGTGCATTTTGCATTAATAACATTATATCATCATGGAACTCAGACTTTGTTGTTTGTAAACATCAGAGGTCGTTATGAATGGTGAAAAAAAGAAAACTTTGAAGTACACTTACAAGGGTTTTAACCTAGATGACTTGAAAAGATTGAGCACCTTAGTGACAGATCCAGAAGGATTTCAAAGCCGGTATGGGGAAGTTGTTGTTACTCTTGAAGATAAAGATGGATGGTGGACTCCTTTCTACTCTTCTCCAATTTTATGATCCGCTCTACCATTGTTTCACATTCCCTGATTATTAGCTAGTGCCCACGCTAGAAGAGTATTCCCAGTTGGTTAAGTTGCCCATTCCTGAAGATTCTCCTTTTCCAATTATGGAGAAGGACCCTAAAGAACAAGATATTTCCAAGGCCACAGGTTTGTGATTGGTTGATATTAAGAAGAATCTGATTACAAAAGGAGGAGTTTTTGGGTTAAAAGCAGAGTTCTTGGTTGAGAAAGCTCAGTATTATGCGGATCATTTAAGCATGAATGCATTCGAGGCTATCCTTTCCTTACTCATCTATGGCATCTTCTTGTTCCCTAGCTTTGAAAATTTTGTGGACCTCAATGCCATTAAAATTTTCTTGAAAAAGAATCCTGTGCCTACTTTATTAGCAGATACATACCATTCTGTTCATCTGAGGAATTTTCATAATGGAGGAATGATTACTTGTTACGCTCCTCTGTTATACAGATGGTTCACCTCACACTTACCCAAAGCCAACGCTTTTTGGGATCCAAAGAAAGGATGGTGGTCACAAAAGATCATGGCTCTCACCCACTCCGATATTGATTGGTATAGTCGTGACTATGATGGGACAATGATCATTGACAATTGTGGGGATTTTGGCAATGTACCTCTTCTAAGTGCTAATGGAGGAATCAGTTATAATCCAATCCTCGCCCGCCGACAGCTGGGATACCCTTTGAAGGACAAACCCAATGGTGTTCAAGTGGAAAACATCTTCTCCAAAGAAGAAGAAGATAACCAAGAACTAAAAGGAAAGATTCTAGAGGCTTGGAAGCATCTACACAAGAAAGGGAAAAAGGATCTTGGAAGACTCAACTGTGTCTCTTTGGAACCTTACCTCCAATGGGTTCGAAAGAGAGCCATCACACTAAGGATGCCTTATCCTAAGCAATAGCCTATGGCTTTGAAGGAAGAACGCCCATTGGTCTTCATGTCTGAAGAAGAAAAGTTGAAGATTGCTTTAGTCAAAGCACAACAAACTGAAGAAGCTTGGAAGCACAAGTATCAAGTAGTCGTCGAAGAGAATGCGGAGCTCCAGAAGCAACTCCAGTTGAAAGATGAAGAAATACTCTCTTGTAAGAAGAGGAAAGAACTAGAAGAACCTTATGAGCCTCAGTCTACTCCATGGAAGATAATTATGGATAAACACATCTTTGAGAAGGCTCAGATGGAAAGAAAGATCGAGAAGCTCAACTTGAGGTTGCTAGGGGAACCTTGTTAGGATCCATTTAGCTGTTGTTTATGTTTAAAACTCTTGTAATAGGAAACAATATTTTGTAATCCTATTTTGTTAGTCAATGAAATGACGACTTCTGATGTTCGTAAATATCCGAGTTCCATGACACCATTTGCATTTGCATTTGCATTTCTTCTAACCATTCAAGGAAATTCAATTTTTTTCTTTTTGCAGACAACAACATGGTAAGAAGAGACATGCTTCCGTTTCCGAATTTAAGATTGGGCCGTCTCAGGATGTTGGCGAGACTTGTCAGAAACCCCGCTGCTTTCATTGCCAAATATGGAGACCTCCTACCACTAATAATTGCTCCAGTCAACGAGCCCATGCTGTAAGCTCTGGTTGAATTCTATGATACAACCTACCACTGCTTTGTCTTTCCAGACTTTCAGCTACTCCCAACCATAGAGGAGTACACCGACTATTTGAAGATTCCTAGGACTTTCACAATTCCTTATGGAAAACCGAAGAAAAGGGATTTGGCTAAAGCCCTACATATTAAGCTAGAGGATTTACCACCAATGAGAGCGAAAGGAGAATGGTACGGAATGGATGCAAGACCTCTAATGGAGATGGCCGAATATCATTATGAAAATAGAAATCTGGGCATCTTTGAAGCAATTCTGGCATTTCTAATATATAGAATGTATCTCTTCCCAAGCAGTTATGACTTCATCAGTGAAGAGGTGATCCGTCTCTTCATCATCAAAAATTCGGTAGACGAGATACTAGCTGATACTTATATAGTCATCCACTGCTTCATCTTGTACGATCTTGGGCAATTCTCGTGCTGCCTCGCACTACTTGACTGGTGGTTTACCTCTCATCTGCCCAGGACCCATATCCTTTGGAGGCTTCCCAACAAAAGTGCATGGGTTTCTAAAGTCATCACTCTCAGGCACTATGACATCACATGGTATGACATCAGCCTTGGTGATCTTGTCATGATCCCCAGTTAAGGAGAGTTCCCTAATGTGCCTCTCATTGGGACAAAAGGGGTTATCACCTACAATCCTGTTTTTGCCCGGCGTCAATATGGGTATCCTACCGGACCAGAGCCCGAACCGGAACTGTTGAGACCTTGCTTCTGCGAAACAGGTCGCAACCCTGAACTTGAAGCCCGTGCTCAATACGCTCAAAGAGATCCACACCTCTTGGGCCTAACTACAATGGAGAATGCAAGTTGTTTAACTTCCAGAGGATATTTGCTTTGGTCGAAAGAAATTACCTTGACCATGTTCTATACTCATGATTATGAGATAACTATGGAACCTGAGGTCCCCACGACTAGGGAAGAGCTAAAATACACTTTGATCAAAGCACAACGAGAGAATGAAGACCTGTGGGAAATCATCCGACAGGACCAAGCTCATGTTGAAGTCCAAGAAGGAGAAGGATCATCTTGTTAGATTGATCTTTGTTTCACCATTTCCCTGCTTTCCCTAAAAAGGATTATAATCCTAATGTTGCATTTACTTTCATTTCTTGTAAGAAAGGTCTTGCTTTTTAGCAAGGGCCTCCTATTGTAATAGATTTCCATCTATCAATGAAAAAACGCTTTTGAGCATGTCGTTACATGTTGTTCCAACTTTTTTTGTTTGTAAACAAAAATTTGTTTTTCCTTGAATGGTTTGTGCATTTGCATTCGCATTTCATTCTGCATAGGTCTTGCATCTGGGTTCCGCAGCTCATCCTTTGTTCTTGTTCAGAGAGAAAGAGAGAGGGCGTCACGCTGAATACTCACAGATACACACTCGATTCAAAGCTCAAAAGAAGATGGACAACGACATTGAAGGAATCAAGGGTGACGTCAGCCAGATTATGGAAGTTCTCAATATAATCAAGGCAAAAATGGACACACAGTCTACGGTAATTTCCAAAGTCGCCACAACAGCGGCCAATATCACAGTAACTCCAATTACCAGTGCAGAGTTTCCCTATGGCATGTCTCGAGATTTTGTGCCACCATTCAACTATATGCAATCTTCAAGTCTTAATCCACTGTTTGATTCAACAATCAGGAATCTTATTTTCACTCAGGCAGGTGAACCCACTACAGTACGACCTGTTTTCAACAATCCACAACCAATCTTTGACATACCTGACGGTTTTGAAGCCGAGGATGAGAAGCACGAAAAATTGAGGGTAGAGATGGACATTATGGCCAAGAGGATGAGGGCTATTGAAGGAAGCAACGTCTTTGGGTCTGACGCCAAGGACCTGTGTCTGGTGTCTTGTTTGGTATTTCCTCAAAAATTCAAAATGCCAGTATTCGACAAATATGAGGGGACTACTTGCCCCAAAGTGGACCTAATCATGTACTGCAGGCGGATGGCTCCGCATATTGAAAATGATAAGCTGTTAGTACATTGTTTCCAAGACAGTCTAAAAGGAGCTTCGACTAAATGGTATCTCAGCTTGGATCAAGAAAAGATCCATAGTTTCCAAGACCTTTCAGACGCTTTTATTCAACAGTACAAGTACAACATGGACTTAGCTCCCGGCCGTCATCAGCTTCTCAGCATGACGCAGAAGAATACTGAAACCTTTAAAGAGTATGCACAAAGATGGCGCGGAACTGCAGCTCAAGTAGAACCTCCCCTTACTGAAAAGGAGTTGGCAGACTAGTTTGTGGATACAGTTCAGCCAGAATTCTACGAATGACTAATCAGCAGCGTCACAACTAACTTCTCTGATATTGTGGCAGTAGGGGTCAAAGTGGAAGCTGGTCTAAAGAGTGGAAAAGTGGCCACACCAAATAATAATTCAAGCGCCAGCGCAGCAAAGAAATCGGTCATCCATTTTCACAAAAAGAAAGAGGGATATGTAAGTGCGATCACATATGGGAAAAAGGCGCAAAATTCCAGAAGCCATCGCCAGCAGTACCACCCATCATCATATATAGCAGTGGTGACTCCCGTTTTTCAACCGTCATCACAACAGGGTTCCCAGCCTGGGGCATCCAGTAATCAGCACCAATATCATGCTGGCAATCAGCATCAATATCACTCCAACAATCAACAACAATACCATCAGCTTCAAGGTCAACAGCCTCAGAACAAGGCCCCAAGGGCGAATTACCAAGCAAATAGGCCAAAAATACAACCAATTCTCATGAGTTACACGGATCTGTTCCCCGTGTTAATAGAAAGAGGGTTGGTCAAAACAAGAAAATTAGGTGTTCCACCTAATCCACTCCCGTTCTATTACAATGCCAACGCTCGCTGCTTATTTCATGAGAATGCTCCAGGCCACATTCTTGAAGGTTGCTTCGCACTCCAGCACCTCGTTCTAGAATTGATTGAAAAAAGAATTCTGTCCTTTGAAGATAATCATCGAAACGTAAAAAGCAACCCTCTGCCAAATCATGGTGGAATCAATGCCATTACTAAAGAAGGTGAGGGGTCAAAAGACAAGAAAGTTACCACTGTTGGTGAGATCAAAGTGCCATTGGCAGACCTACACAAACGTCTCGCTCAAACATGGGCGCTTAAGACATCTCACGAAAACTGCAAAGAATGCATGCTGAACCCAGAGGGTTGTGACATTGTGAAAAAAAACATTCAAGCAATGATTGAACAAGGGATGATAGAAATCACTCGTAGGAAAAAAGGGGAAGATGTGGTAGTCACCGAACCTGTGCTTAACATGCCAGAAGAGCCCAACAAAAGAGATGTGTTCAATAACAACAACAACAATAACTACAAGAACGTCCGGCCAGTATTCCGCGACGATGCACCCCCAAAATTCGGGAGGGGACATGCCAGGTTTGAACCAAGGGGAGGATCCAAAACCACACCCAAGGGCTGTGACACCAAAGCAGGACTACTCATGGTGCGGGAGAATCTTCAAAGAAAAGAAGCCAGCAAATGTGGCTAACATTGCCGGTGGAAGCAAGATGATCCGGAGTGGTCATATTTACCAACCTCGGACATACAATGTGGCTCCTCCGCCAACATATTCTGTCCCAAAAGCTGTTGTTCCCCAGAAGCCCATCCCAGAGGCAGTCGTCACTAAAGAACCTTTAATTAAAGGAAAAGAAAGCCTTAAGAACGATGAAGAGGAATTCTTGAGAATCATTAGAAGAAGTGATTACAAGGTGGTGGATCAACTAAATCAAACACCATCTAAGATCTCGGTCATGGCCTTACTCTTAAGCTCTCCGGCGCATTGCCATGCTTTGCTCAAAATCTTGACACAAGCCCATGTTACCAAAGATATTACAGTGGTGCAATTTGTTTCCATTGTAGCAAATATCACTGCCTGCAACACATTCAGCTTTGACGACAATGATCTGACAGCTGATAAGCGTAAGCACAATCGTGCTCTACATGTGTCGATCAAATGTGAAGAGGATACAATGTCCAGAGTTCTTGTTGACACAGGATCAGTGTAACACCCTTCTAAACCCTGCAATTATAAAAATAATCAGAGTAAATTTTTTTCATGCATTTACAAAAGGGCGTCACACATAAATTCCAAAACACCTGTCATGCTCATCAACACATTAAAATAAAATCATGCTTTACAGAATTTCACTTTGCATGTAGCAGCTGATTAAACTCATATCATAAATTCTCTTAACAGAATGTTCGTGTTCATCACATAGAACAACATCATTTAGGCACTAAGGCCAACATCTTAATATTCAAATTAATTCAAATATGAAAACATAACTTAGATTACGTAATGTAATCCTCAAACATCAAACAATCGATCCCAATGTTACATGACCAGAGCATGACTCGACCCAACATAATTAAATTACTAAACAGCCACTCCAATAGCGACCTCGAAACTACAAGCAGCTCTACTCTTGATACCTGCACGATGTCATATAGGACATCATTCCAGCAGAAGGGTGAGAAATATTATCATAATAACCAATGCATATAATTATATATATATATATATATATATATATATATATATATATATATATATATATATATATATATATATATATATATATATATATATATATATATATATATATATATATATATATATATATATATATATATATATATATATATATATATATATATATATATATATATATATATATATATATATATATATATATAAACAGTCATAAATACACCTATTCCACATTTCTCATCACATATCATTGTAGCTCATCACATACTTCTCAATTTATATATTCGTATAAACAAACATGGGCAATCTACCAAGTATATTCATCATTTCACATAAACATACACATATTATGTTTTATTCGCCAATTCACTATTTAATATTCTCAACTCTCAAATCAACAATTCACGCTCATAAGTATACTTTGATACCACGATTATACATTCACAATTCTCAATTATACAAGTGATGCACATACGCATATTCCACAATTCTCACCATACTTCATCATAACTCATCATATACTTTACAAAGCATACATATATAAACAAATATGGACAATTATCAAACATATCCATAATTCTCATCTTTCCACATAATCATACACATATGCATACTCTCACACAACAAGCATACATGATCATGCCATAAGACTCAATGCAACTCATGCCATGTGGTACCAACTCTTGTTATCATTTTTCGGTTTTTTACATTAAACCGGGTTCACTCTTCTAGACCGATAACCATTAAAAGTCCGTCCTCTAAGCTTTCAAACCCACTCTTCTAGGTTTGGTACAAGTCACTAGCCTCCACAAAACTAGCAAGCATTGCCTCTTGACTAAATGATGCATATGCAATCAATCCACCAAATGCACTTAAGACTGTTCTCGCATCTTAATCTCATGCATTCAAATAATTCATCTCTTCAAGAATTATAACATAATTGCACACACAACATATTCAATAGTCATCAATTATTCATGCATCAATACTATCATTACATTATCAAACAATGCACACATATTCAAGATATGTTCTCATGCATTTTTCACATTTAACAAGCAATGCACACATATTCACGATATGTTGTCATGCATTCTCAAGTAATTCATCATACAAGAATTACATACACGCATAACACGTTTACCACGCAATGCACATATATTTGCAATATATTCTCATGCATTTTTCACATATAATTCGCTTACAATCAATATGCATTCACGATATCGTGCCAAACGACAACGAATTCATCACAATAGTCATGCATTCTTAATCATATTAAAATAATGCATACAAATATTTGTCAAAGAACAATTTTCATAATTGATTCCATAATCTAGGATTCACGCCATACGGCTACCCACAACACAACATATCACAGCATAAAACACTGCCCTAAGATAAGGGTTAAATCATACTCGAATCGGAAAACCAACCACGGATGAAAGGTACAAGAAAATCACATGCTGTCATGCTCGCTACCTTGGTCGCCTAGCGAGCCTCTAGCGAGTATTCGCTACCTGTTCGCCTAGCGAACAAGCTCGCGAGGGCAAACAGAAGCTACTGCCAAGCTTCGCTACCTACTCACTGCAGCGAGATACTAGCGAACCTTCGCCACATCATTTTGCTACCAGCGAATCAACACAAAATCCATTATGTCCCAGGTCTGGGACCTCTCGCTACTAGCTCGCTTAGCGAGTACTCGCGACCAGCTCGCCTAGCGAAGGTGCTAGCGAGGGTCTGCGAACTGAATTTCCTCACTGTCCATCATCCTCAATCCATTCCAAAACTACTCACCTCTTGCCAAACCAATTCCAGTAACCTTAGTCTAACATCCCTTGACTATTCTACACAACTCATTCTCGATTTTAACCGATTAAACTTGATTTCTACCGATTAAATCCATTTTGCCCTAAAATAAAAATGGTGGAAAACTCACAATAATCCAACCCACACATACATAATCACACACATTGATTAGATAATAATGTTTCTCACCCTTACCTTGATTAATCGGAAGCTAGAAGTCGTTCTTGGTGATCTCCAAGCTTTTCCCTTCTTCTTCCTCTTTCTTTCTCTCCTTTTCCTTCTTTTCTTTCTATCTCTATTCTTTTCTCTCTATTTTCCTTTTATATCCTTCTATTTTCTTTCCACCATAATTCTTCTCTCAAAATATCTATCCATTCCTTTTCTCACCAAAATATCTCATCTTATCATTAACATAGAGAATATTTATTAAATCCACATTATTCTTTTAAATAGGATATATCAGTTAAATCCATTAATACATATGAATTAAATAAATCCAATAATCCATTTAAATCAGATAAATCACATAAACCAATTAATTAGTATAATTAATTAATTATGGAAAAATTGGGTTGTTACAATCAGCGCTCAACGTGATGCCAAAAAGGACACTAGCCAAGCTGGCATATCAACGTGCTACCATGAGGCTTACTTCTCTCATAGTAAAGGCATTTAACGGATCCAGGAGAACTGTGATAGGGGAGGTTGATCTTCCTATCATGATCGGACCACAAATATTTGAAGTCACCTTCAAGGTGATGGACATTAATCCGGTCTACAGTTGTTTATTGGGAAGACCATGGATCCACGCAGCTGGCGCTGTTACTTCTACTCTCCACCAGAAAATGAAGTTTGTTGTGGATGACCAGTTGGTCATTGTTCATGGAAAAGAAGATTTAATGGTGAGCAACTTGTCATCATTCCGGTATATTGAGGCTGACTAAGATTCCCTTGAGACGGCCTTCCAAGCACTAGAAATAGCTCACGCTGTTCTAGTTGATGAATCAGACATAACCCGTGGGCCATCATTCACCTCTGTTCAGAGTATCAAGGCGGCACTGAAAGCTGGAGTCCCATTGGGATGGGGGGAGATCATCGAGGTCAACGCTCGAGACAAAAATGATTGACAAGGGTTGGGTTACAAACCAACTCTAGAAGGCGAACCAGAGGAAAGCACCATGAAGAAGAAGTCTTTGAATGAGATATTCACCAGTGGCGGAATGCAAGTCAACGCCATCGTTGATGAAGATGAAGATAATAATCTAGATCATCTAATAACTAGGGGAGGAGCAGCTTTGTGCAACTGGGAGGCTGTGGAAATTCCCATCTTTTTACCTTTAGAGTAATTCACTCTGCTTTTTAGCTTTGTGTTTTCTTTAAAATTCCTGGTCTTACCTAAGGCCTGCGAATTATTTTTGTGTTGGGCCACTTTGCAAATTTGAAAATCATTAATGAAAAAGTGTTTTTGTTAAAAATCTTGTCTATTATTTTGCGCATCATTTTCACTCTTTTTGTTAAAAGGAAAAATGGCAATCTTTTTGAAAAATAAAAATAACCCTTCATCTGCATGTCAGTGTGTGTGTCTAATTGTTCCCAAAAACAAAACATGCAAAATACCTCCATCCACCACAGAATCCTATGATCCTTCGGCTCCTTCTACTAGTGGTTTATCTATCTTTCAAGCTGAAGAAGAGAATGATGAAGAGTTAGAAGTCCCAGAAGAGTTGAAGAGAATGGTTGAGTATGAAGATGTGTATCTCCAGCCATACAAAGAGCAGACTGAGATCGTCAATTTGGGATCAGAAGAAGAAAAAAGAGAAGTCAAGATTGGGGCATCATTGAGGCCAGAGATAAAAAATAAGCTGATAATGCTCCTCAGAGATTATGTCGACATATTTGCTTGGTCTTATCAAGACATGCTAGGGTTGGACACCGACATTGTTATGCACAAGCTCCCCCTGAAGCTAGAGTGTCCTCCGGTCAAACAAAAACTTCGCAGGTCAAGACCAGACATGGCTCTTAAAATCCGAGACGAAGTCAAGAAACAAATTGATGCAGGATTTTTAGCGGTATCCAAATATCCAGAATGGGTGGCAAACATCGTACCAGTTCCAAAGAAGGATGGCAAGGTCAGGATGTGTGTCGATTAAAGGCATTTAAACAAAGCATGTCCGAAGGACGATTTCCCTTTACCACATATTGACACTTTGGTGGATAACACAGCCAGCTTCACAGTATTCTCATTCATGGATGGATTTTCTGGTTATAATTAGATAAAAATGGATCCAGCCGACATGGAAAAGACAACCTTCATCACACCCTAGGGCACCTATTGTTATAAGGTCATGCCTTTCGGTTTGAAGAATGCAGGAGCAACGTATAAAAGAGCCATGGTCACACTCTTTCATGATATGATGCACAAAGAAATTGAAGTATATGTGGATGATATGATCACAAAATCCCAAAGTGAAGAAGACCACTTAGATCATCTGTTGAAGCTATTTGAGAGACTCCGAAAGTATCAACTGAGGTTAAATCCAGCAAAGTGCACCTTCGGAGTTCGCTCAAGCAAGTTACTTGGTTTCATCGTTAGTCAACGAGGAATTGAAGTAGACCCTGACAAAGTTAAAGAAATTCAGGAGATGCCTGCTCCTAAAACAGAGAAACAAGACAGAGACTTTCTCAGACGTCTGAATTACATCTCCATATTCATCTCCAATATAACTCCTACTTGCACGCCGATCATCAAGTTGTTACGAAAGGATCAGACAGTAGTATGGAACGAGAATTGTCAGGCCGCATTTGAGAAAATCAAACAATACTTACAAGAGCCTCCCGTGTTGATTCCTCCTAGGCCTGGAAGACCTTTGTTCATGTATATGACAGTATTAGAAGATTCAATGGGTTGTGTTTTGGGCCAGACTGATGAATCAGGAAAGAAAGAACACGCAATCTACTATCTGAGCAAGAAGTTCACCGATTGCGAGAGTCGTTACTCTCCCCTGGAAAAAGCCTGTTGTGCCTTAGCATGGGCCGTCAAGCGTTTGAGATAGTACATGATCTGTCACACAACAATGCTGATTTCTAAGATGGACCCCATCAAGTACATCTTTGAAAAGCCAGCTCAAACAGGAAGATTAGCCAGATGGCATATGCTTTTATCAGAGTACGATATTCAGTATGTTGCTCAAAAATCTATCAAAGGAAGTGTCTTGTCAGAACACCTTACAGAGCATCCTATGGAAGATTATCAACCACTCAAGTTTGATTTTCCTGATGAAGATGTGGTGTATATTTAACGCACCAAACCAGAGCCTGGTTCAGAAGAAGATCCCGAGCCTGGATCCCGATGGGAAATGATGTTCGATGGGGCATCAAACAAGAACGGACATGGTGTTGGAGCTGTTCTGAAAAATCCAACTGGAGGGTATACTGCCGTCACAACCCGACTTTGTTTCTCGTGTACGAACAACATAGCCGAGTATGAAGCTTGCATCTTAGGGTTAGAAGCTGCTATCGATCTTCGCATCAAAATCTTGGAAGTGATCGGTGATTCTGCTTTAGTGATCTACCAACTCAAAGGAGAATGGGAAACCAGGGATGAAAAATTGATCCCTTACAAAACTCATATCTTTGAATCTCACATCTTTTGTTTTCATTGTTCTTTGACTTTTTTAAGTCAATTTCTTTTCATTTTCCATTTCATCTGTGAGTGAATTACCTGTTGTTTACTTGGCCCTTTGTCCATAATCCCCTTAAGATTCCTAGTCCCTCTATTTAAGATGGGAGTAGGAGAGACATTAGGTGTTCAATCCTTTGCATGATAACATTAGGATATTTTCTTTTCCATTATCCCAACTTTAGGAGCATTGTGTATGATAACATTAGGGTCCAGTTTCCCCTTAGTCTGTGTCTTTCTCTTCTCATCTCCTAAAAACTTCAAAACATCTAATAAAGGATAACATGTGTTGTACGCTACGATCCTTAAGTACTTTAGGAATGATGGTTGGGGGGCCTCCTCTCAACTGTCTAGAGTGTTTAGCAATATGCGACGCATTCGCTCTCAAGTCATAGTCTTTAGTGCAACATGAGTTACAAACCTAACTCAATTCACTTCCTGTTCAAAAAACACAAAAATAAAACAGCAAACCTTTTTATCCTTCGGGATTAATTGAAAAACATTTTCAGAAAGAGTGTGTTAACTTTTGGTTCTACCGCAAACAGGTAACACCTAAGTCTCCGATGGTCGAGCAACAATACACCTAACTGATAGAACGAAGGTTTAACCCTACTAAGTTAAAACACTTTAACCAACTTGTGATCGTGTTAGCCCGAACTACATTTGCTCTAATTTCTCGTATCGGACGAGGATACCTAGGCACAAGACGACGATGTCTTAGCGAACAACCTTCCCCACCTTCACTCGTAGTTTCCCGAACTATGTCTGCTCTGATTTCTCATACCGGACGAGGATACGTAGGCACAAGATGACGATGTCTTGGCGAGCAACCTTCCCCACCTTCACTCGTAGTTGCCTGAACTACGTTTTTCTCTGATTTCTCATACCAGATGAGAATACCTAGGCACAAGACGTGATGTCTTGGCGAGCAACCTCCCCTGTAGTTTCCCAAACTACGTCGACTCTGACTTTCCCATTGCACGAGGGAATACGTAGGCATAGAGCGGCGATGCTCTATCGAGTCAGTTCTTTCCATTTCCTCCCGTTTAGTAGTAGCAGCCCTTAGATAGTTTCGTTTTCACCCATAGACTTAGACAGCAAGCGTGGATCCCGTTGAGTACAACGGACGTGAGGGGTGCTCAGAACTTCCCCTTGCATAACCGACTCCCGAACCCAAAATTTGGTTGCGATGACCCATCTTTTCCCTTTTTCGCAGGTTTTCACAGATTGTTTCCTTTCCCTCTTTGGGAAAAATATTGAATGGTGGCGACTCTTCTGTCCTTGTCGACCCCTCTTTGTAGTGATGTGACACCTGTATGCTTGCTTTACAGGTTGCTGAAGGCTGTGAAGATTGTGGGATGCTTTCTGTTTTGCTTGGGTTGTTGTGATGTTTGTTGTTTTGTTGAGGGGGAGCCTTACTTTTACTCTCCTTCTGTGTTTTTTTCTGCTATGTTGTACTCTTTACTGGTGCCTGTTTTTCTTGTGATTTTTTTTAGCCAAAATTTGCCAAAGGGAGAGTTTGCTAGTTCTTGATTGGCAGGCATTTTGGTAAAACTAGGTGTAATCACAAGAGGTCCTATAGGATGTCGTGAGATCTGTCTGTCAGGATCAGCAGGTTGCTTTGGACTTATTATCAGGTATTTTCTCCATGATGTCAAACAAGATGTCTTAACACTCATGGACTAAACATTATGTATGAATGTATTTATGCGTCCATATCTTTTTGTGCAGGCTTGCTGCACTATTCTGGTGTAGAACCTGCGCGTTTTTGGTGGTTTTCTAAAGGCATTTCTGATACAGTTATTATGGATCAGATTTGATTTGATTTAGAGTTATTCTAAGAAGATTGATTAAAGATTAGAAGGATGATTTGATTATATTTGATTGATCAAATCAGATCTGTTTCATTGTAGCAATTTATGAAGATTAAAATCTTCTCAAAACCTGTTGTTACTTTTGGCACAGCCCAGACCCAATCTCATTACTATTTAAGGAGGCGAAAACCCTAGCTTGAAGATCATAGAAGCAAGGATTTAAAGTGTGTTCATCTTAAGCCTTCGCGTGTGTTAGTTTTCTGAGCCATTCACCCATTGTTTAATGTGTGAATTGGACTAGGTTGTTAATTGTAAATTTTTCACTCAAAGCTTGTAAGTAAGAGTGTATTGTACTTGATTGAAGCTTTTAAGCAAGATAAAGTTGTGACTTTGAAGAATGTCTTCTAAAGTATTCTTATTACATTGATTGTTATCACTGCTGTGATTGAGGGGGAGTGAGAGGTGTCTCTTGTCTAGGGGTGTTCTAGGCAAAAATTGCATGTGTAGAGATTAAGTGAGGAGTTGTAAATTGGGAGTTTAGCTCTGAATTAATTCTACTGATAGTGAATTTCCTCCCTGGCTTGGTAGCCCCCAGACGTATGTGTGGTTTCACCGAACTGGGTTAACAATTGTTGTGTCTCTTTACAATTGTTTTATTTATCTTTGTTCTTATTATACAGATATATGTGCCGAGAACATATCCTTCGACATCTAATATCTAATACCAGAATTTCACAAACCTTTGGACTTTTCGATCCATCGGAAGGATCGCTTTTGAAACATAGTTACCGACCATGAAGACCTTCTTTTGGACTTTCTTGTTGTATGCCTGGGCCACTCGAGACTTTTGGTGTAACAACGCATCGAGTGCTTCTACCCTTTCTTCGTCTAGGTCCACCATCTCGTCCATTATCATATTCCAATAATGTTCCGATGGGAGGTCATGTTGATGTTAGATACGTACTGCCCAAACACCAAACGTAACGGTGACGACCCGGTGGACTCCTTTAGAGATGTTCGACACAACCATATTATCTAGTCTAACGTATGGTACCAATTCTTTGATTTTTGGGATATGTGTTTCTTAATGAGCCCAATTATTACCTTGTTGGCCTGCTTCGACTTGACTGTTATCCTGTGTGTAATAGGGGGTCAAAGTAACCAGCTTAAACCTTTCCTTTGTTGTGAACAGATGTTCCTTGACACATTTGTACTCGTTGGTGAGTTGTTTGATGACCAGTTCGGAGTCGCCCTTAATGTCGACGCTCTTGGCGCCCAGTCCTCTAAGGATTCTCAGGCCGGCAATCAAGGCCTCCTATTCTGCCTCGTCACTTGAGTATCTACCTTTGGCCCTACATTTAAACTTGGACGGGTGACCCTGAGGGGAAATGGTTAGGACGCCTATTCCACCTCCATTTTTGTGACTTGACCCGTCGAAGTACAACTTCCTAGGGTTTGTGCTAACGGAACAAAGCGGCTGCTTGGTCATTGTTTGGTCGACCATGAAGTCCGCCAATATCTGTCCCTTCATCGCCCTTAAAGGGACATAGGTAAGGGATAATTTAGTTAGTGCCAAGGCCCACTTTCTCACTCGACTGTGTAAAATAGGTTTTGGTAACATGTATTTGATAATATCAAAGTGCGATGAAATGTGAACTTCAACTGGTTTAATATATTGTTTTAATTTAGTACATGAAAAATAAAAACATAGGCATAACTTCTCAATCATGGAATACCTAATTTCATCATCAACCAACATTCGACTAAGGTAATAAATGGGCCTTTCGACGAAATTATCATCCTTCTGAGCTAACATACTTCTTATAGTTGTGTCAGATGCTTAAATGTATAGCTTCATGTTTTTAGTTGGATTTGGTGGCAACAAAATTGGAGGCTTTATGAGATATTCCTTGATGGCGTCGAAAGCCTCTTGTTGCTCTTGTCCCTAACGAAACTCGCTTTCCTTCTTGACTTCAACAATGGCGAGAATGCTTTCGTCTTGCCACTTAGATTTCATATAAATCTTCGTAAGAAGCTCACCTTCCCGAGCAGGGACTAGAGTTGCTTTTTTGTCGCCGGGGGTTCGAGGTCTCGAATTGCCTTCGTTTTGTTTTGGTTTATTTCGATGCCCTTCTTATGCACCATAAAACCTAAGAAATCCCTTGCATGCATGCAAAAAGAACATTTTAGTGGTTTCATTTTCAATCCATATATTCTCATCCTTTCGATGATCATCAAAGGTGATCTAAGTGACCGTCCTCCTCCGATGATTTTATGACTATTTCGTCAATATATACCTGCCTGAAATGTTCAATGAAGTCACGAAAAATAGTATTCATGGCCCTTTGGTATATTGCTTCAACATTCTTTAGGCCAAACGATATGACCACCCATTCATAGGTCCCTAAGGCCCCTGGGCAACAAAATTTTGTTTTAGGAACATCTTCTTCGGCTATGAAAATTTGGTTATATCAAAAAAATCCTTAGAGCATGCTCAGATACTCGAACCCAGCAGCTGAATCGACTAACATCTCCGCCACGGGCATGGAATACTCGTCCTTAAGAGTGGCATTGTTCAAGTCTTTGAAGTTGATGCAAACCCTCAGAGTGCCGTTTTTCTTAACAACTGGGACTATGTTCGCCAACCATTGGACGTATCTTGCCATACAAATGAAACGACTCCGCGATAACATTTTGATCTCCCTCTTAATTTTCATAATCACTTCTAGGGCGAACCTACGTGGCTTCTGCTTGACTGGTTTCTTCCCTGGTTGGATGGGCAGGCGGTGCTCCACAACCTCCAGACTTAGCCCTGGCATTTCGGTGTAGTCCCAGGCGAAGCAATCTTTGTACTCCTTTAATATCTCGATCAGGTTGGCTCTCATCCTCGAGCCAATCTTGGTGCTCACGTATGTAGGTCTCCTAGTGGCCCTTCCCCTAGTTCGATCTCTTTCAGAGGGTCTTGCGCTTGTATTTTTTGTGCCTCGAAGGTTGGGTTCCTATCAAACCCCAAAGGCTCGTCGTCATAGATTCATTCGAGCCTCCGGCTTTCCGAAGCTGTTGTCTGGCCTTGTCGGCCATTTGTACATGTGTCACTAGCGGCATCTCCGTATTTTTCTTTTTTGAGTATCACTTTTCTTTTGTTTTCATCCACATAGACCGAAGTTCAATTAAGACTTTCTGACTCAGCAGCCACCTTCATGTATGGGGGGCCACCCTGTAGGTGGACAACTCTGTGATGACTCTACTATGGGATCAGATGAGTCCCAAATGAAACCATGATCTGGATCCAAATTGAGGGTACGATCGGTATTAACGGAGGTATAAGAACCTGATTCATCGTCACATGGTGCCACGTTCGCCAGGTCTTGGTTAAAAGACCTTATCATCCCTTTGGTTTCCTCGAGCCTATAATAACTTTGGTCGATCTCGACATTCTCCATGATGCTGTCTTTCTTCTAGATAGTCAGGCTTTGGTGCATCATCGATGGTACCGCTCCGATTCCATGAATTCATTCTAGTCCTAATAAGAGGTCAAATTTTTCCTTTGAATTTGTGACCGTGAAGAGCGTCGACCTTGTGGTGGTTCCAACAACTAATTCGACTTGGATAACTTCTCAATCATGGAATACCTAATTTCATCATCAACCAACATTCGACTAAGGTAATAAATGGGCCTTTCGACGAAATTATCATCCTTCTGAGCTAACATACTTCTTATAGTTGTGTCAGATGCTTAAATGTATAGCTTCATGTTTTTAGTTGGATTTGGTGGCAACAAAATTGGAGGCTTTATGAGATATTCCTTGATGGCGTCGAAAGCCTCTTGTTGCTCTTGTCCCTAACGAAACTCGCTTTCCTTCTTGACTTCAACAATGGCGAGAATGCTTTCGTCTTGCCACTTAGATTTCATATAAATCTTCGCAAGAAGCTCACCTTCCCGAGCAGGGACTAGAGTTGCTTTTTTGTCGCCGGGGGTTCGAGGTCTCGAATTGCCTTCGTTTTGTTTTGGTTTATTTCGATGCCCTTCTTATGCACCATAAAACCTAAGAAATCCCTTGCATGCATGCAAAAAGAACATTTTAGTGGTTTCATTTTCAATCCATATATTCTCATCCTTTCGATGATCATCAAAGGTGATCTAAGTGACCGTCCTCCTCCGATGATTTTATGACTATTTCGTCAATATATACCTGCCTGAAATGTTCAATGAAGTCACGAAAAATAGTATTCATGGCCCTTTGGTATATTGCTTCAACATTCTTTAGGCCAAACGATATGACCACCCATTCATAGGTCCCTAAGGCCCCTGGGCAACAAAATTTTGTTTTAGGAACATCTTCTTCGGCTATGAAAATTTGGTTATATCAAAAAAATCCTTCGAGCATGCTCAGATACTCGAACCCAGCAGCTGAATCGACTAACATCTCCGCCACGGGCATGGAATACTCGTCCTTAAAAGTGGCATTGTTCAAGTCTTTGAAGTTGATGCAAACCCTCAGAGTGCCGTTTTTCTTAACAACTGGGACTATGTTCGCCAACCATTGGACGTATCTTGCCATACAAATGAAACGACTCCGCGATAACATTTTGATCTCCCTCTTAATTTTCATAATCACTTCTAGGGAGAACCTACGTGGCTTCTGCTTGACTGGTTTCTTCCCTGGTTGGATGGGCAGGCGGTGCTCCACAACCTCCAGACTTAGCCCTGGCATTTCGGTGTAGTCCCAGGCGAAGCAATCTTTGTACTCCTTTAATATCTCGATCAGGTTGGCTCTCATCCTCGAGCCAATCTTGGTGCTCACGTATGTAGGTCTCCTAGTGGCCCTTCCCCTAGTTCGATCTCTTTCAGAGGGTCTTGCGCTTGTATTTTTTGTGCCTCGAAGGTTGGGTTCCTATCGAACCCCAAAGGCTCGTCGTCATAGATTCATTCGAGCCTCCGGCTTTCCGAAGCTGTTGTCTGGCCTTGTCGGCCATTTGTACATGTGTCACTAGCGGCATCTCTGTATTTTTCTTTTTTGAGTATCACTTTTCTTTTGTTTTCATCCACATAGACCGAAGTTCAATTAAGACTTTCTGACTCAGCAGCCACCTTCATGTATGGGGGGCCACCCTGTAGGTGGACAACTCTGTGATGACTCTACTATGGGATCAGATGAGTCCCAAATGAAACCATGATCTGGATCCAAATTGAGGGTACGATCGGTATTAACGGAGGTATAAGAACCTAATTCGTCGTCACATGGTGCCACGTTCGCCAGGTCTTGGTTAAAAGACCTTATCATCCCTTTGGTTTCCTCGAGCCTATAGTAACTTTGGTCGATCTCGACATTCTCCATAATGCTGTCTTTCTTCTAGATAGTCAGGCTTTGGTGCATCATCGATGGTACCGCTCCGATTCCATGAATTCATTCTAGTCCTAATAAGAGGTCAAATTTTTCCTTTGAATTTGTGACCGTGAAGAGCGTCAACCTTGTGGTGGTTCCAACAACTAATTCGACTTGGACAACTCCCGAAATATTATTTGTTTTACCTTCATAATTGGACAAAACCATATTGTGTTTCTTGAGGTAGGCTTCAGTCTTTTCGATCTTCCTGTATGAAATGTGGGACATTAAATTGCCTGTTCCCCCACTATCTATGAAGACTTTGTTCATCGCCACACTGTCGATCTTCGCCTTTATAAACAACAGTTTCAAGTGATACATCATCCTTGGGCTGGGTCTCTCGAACATGGCAAATAGTTCTTCTATCACACCATTGTTAATCGTTCTTCTATCCTCTGTAAATTTGTCTAGTAAGAAATCATCTTCTGACTTCGAAACTTCATATTCTGCTGGAAGAATTGACACAATTCTGCAACTTACCACGAAGTCTTCACCATATGTGTCATTATTTGTCTCGTCGTACATGTCCACATACAGATCCTCTTCTAGAGATGGGGCGTATTCTTCGTTGTCCGACTGAGGTGTATACTCTAGTTCATCCTCGTCTGATTGAGGGTGTAATCTGGCTCTTTCTTGCCCTCTGAGTTAGCGGAAAACGTCGAATTTTGGGTTGACACTACCGCTTTATTCCCCGAGACTTCCATGGTCATTACTGTGATCTCGTTATTGGTTTCTTTCCTTTGTAGTTGGGGGACACCATATACCCTTTTGACTCAGCATTCTTATCAAAAGCCATTGCCTCCCTTTCCAAATCTAACACCTTCCACTTTGGCATTTTGCTTCCCTTCTAGGTCATAGGGGTCATCCATTTGTCTTGTGGGATATCCGATGGGAGCACAAATGTTCTTGGCCTTCCCGGCTGGAACAATATTTGGTACTCCTAATTTCGTCGAGGAGTGTCTTCTTTGTCGAACACGAACCTTGGGATTGGTGCTCTGTCTGGCTTGACCCTGTCTGCCGCTTTCTTGTCGAATGCAGCGTGACACCTAGGACAGAGGGCGGCTGTTGAGCCACTGACTTTGCATTTTTATTGGAATTCAGCCAAACTTTCCCTAGCATGAGGGTAGATACCCTCCGAATCCTCCTTTGTCTTTTTGTCGAAACCCTCAGTATCTTCGATCATCATGCATTTTAGGATTGGGGTTGTCACTTGGTCCTTAAGGCCTAGTAGCCTCAACCATCATGCATTATGCTACTTCAGAGTACAGTGCTTCCTCCGTCATCAAAGGGTTCATATCCACTTGCATCTTCGGTCTTTCACCGAACTCGAGATGTCCTTCCTTCAATATTTTTTGCACCAAATCCCTGAAAAGAAGACATTGAGAAATTTTAGGACCAAGAAAGTTGAGAAATTTGCAAAATCTCCTTTTTTTATTTTGTTCTAGAGGGGGATCTTTTGTCCCGACCAGAACGGCAATTTTACCATATTTAACCAATACATCAAATATCTCATCACATTTGGATACATCAAAAGAATATTTTTTTGCGACGTATTTGTCCATTTTCTCTGTATCTGTTGTACCATAAAATTTGCCCAACCTTTTCTTTACTTGGCTTATGTTTTCACTGCATTGTTCTAGAATTTGCATTTGCATATCATTGTTCATTTCCAGGGGAACAAGAGGTGTGAATAGCAAGAGAAGGTTTGTCAAGGGTTCCAAGCAAGCATGAGTGTTCATCAAGTCATCAGAAGCTGGTCAGAGCTCTTTGAGAAAGTGAATGGATGTATGTTGCTTATCTCCTATCTTGGAGACCAATTAAGGATCATCTAAAGATTACAAAATCATGGATATGGATATAAGATGTTGTGAAGCTCATTGAGTTCTTTGAAAGCTATTATGGAGCTTATGCAAATTGTTATATCATGTGCAAGAGGTTGCAGTCAAAGGATTGTACACCTAGGGTTTCATCTGCTTAGTGTAAGATCCACTAAGGATTTGAAGGAGATTAAGACTTAGTTCTAAGTCTTTGGAGTCATGTAAAGTTGTGTTGAGGCATCTAATATGTTATTTCAAGATCAATTCAATAAGAATCAAGAGTGTGAGAAGTTACTAAGTTAGGGTTTCAGAGGTTTGTCAGTGTAAAATCCCTTGTTTAGTGCCTAACTTCAAGACCACATATCTCAAGACAAAAGTGTAATTTCACATTGACATAAACATGAAACTTGTATATCATATTCTTAGCTTTCGTTTGAGTACTAGAACTCATTCGTTGGGTTTCTAGAACTCATGTTATGATGCTGGCAAGTTATGGGTCCTCAGATGAATGTAATTTCAGTCAACAAAAGTCAACTAACATCCAAGGCATTTTTGACCTGGAATTATGTTTCTCCCAGACTTTTGATGAACATGAAAGTTGTTCCTCGTGATCTTAGCTTTCCAAAAAGTCCTAGAAGTCCTTCATCTCATTTGTAGAACTCAAGCTATGAAGCTTGTAAGGCAGGGGTATTTTGGGAAAGTGAGATTATAGGTCATTTTGATTATAGGTCCATTTCATAATCTTGGGCATTTCAAATGATCTAAATTCCATCATTGAACACCAAATTGTCATGGATTTGGCATGGATATGAAGATTAGTGAAGTAATTTAATGGAAAAAGGACTTTAAAGTCATGATTTAAGTTTATTTGGTTTTGGAATCATTTCATACCATGTTTATGCATATTTTGAGTCACAATATCACACTAAGTAGAATGAAAAAATTGGATTTGAGTTATGCAAGCTAGAATTCATGTAATTTAAAATACCTTCAAATGGAAGCCTCACATTCAATCTCAACCATTGTATCAATTCAAGGGATAATTTGTATCCACATGGTCAAAGAAAGCTCTCGGCAGTTGATTTGAATCAATTCCAAGAGCAATTGGCGCCAGTTTCACGTGTGCATGAAGCCACATTTCAAATTAAGGCATTTCAAAATTTCATCCTAATCAGCCACAATTGGGCCTCCAAACTATTCCAGGTCCATCATAAAAACCTCCAGATGAAGATTACACCCTCATTCGGTCATTTTTGTGGAGAAAACGCAAGATTACAGTTAGAACTTTCAAGAACCAAGTGAAAAGTGGAAACTGGAATTCAAGCAAATTCAAAGAAATTCAAAGCCATAATCATCTTCCTTGAAGTTTATTGAGTGAATCTGGATCATTTTGCGCAAGCTTGATACCATTAGAAGCCCCAACGGAGAGGCTCCGTTAGGTAATTTCCTTTTCAAAATTTCTCACTCAATATGCATCAATTCCACTCCATTTTTGTTGTAAACTAAAGACCTACGTGTGTAGGAAAAATCTGGATCATAATGCGTGACGTTTATTCAATTTCAGTCACAATGCTTGATTTTTCAATCGTTTGTATTTTTCTGTATGTGCATGATACATGATTTTTGAGCTCAGATTCATGATCTACTTGAGCTCCTCTTTAATTTTGTATATGATTTCGCAAGATTTGGTGTTGTTTTGGATCGCAGCTCCGACCAAGTGCGTCGGAGAAGACGACTGGAGCACAATGCTCCGGCGTCTGGTTTTGTTTACCGTTGAGGCTGAGTCAGCTTGCCACATGCGCGTTGAAAGTTTGACTGTGTGGGATGGACGGGAGAGATCTAGTTTGACCAGATGAGGTGGTTAGTTGACTGCCATGTTTTTAAGTGGAACACATCGTTTTGATCCTGGATTCTGAGTTGCTCTTTCTTTGGCTAGAAGCGCTAATTGCGCCCCCTTTCATCTTGGCCCAGTGAATTGAACATGGAATATTGCTATTTTACACGCCTCTCTTATTTCTTTTATTTTCTTTTTTTCATTTTATTCTGTTTTGATTTTAATTCATTTAAAATACCTCCAATAATATTAAAATTCCACAAAAGTATTTTTAGGACACTTTGAGATGTCCTTTAATTTTAGGAAATTTTTATTTTATTTTTTGGATCATTTTTTAATTAAAAATGAATTACATATTGGGAGGTGTTTTAATTGGACTTTTAATTGTTCTTATTTGTTTCATGCTTTGTTCTTGATTCAATCCTTTGATCCAATGAATGAAAATCAGTCCTCATTTCAATAATGAGTTGAATGATTTTTGAGGACCATTTTTCCCCTGGTTTAAGTCATTTTGGTTTCACTTTGATGGCATTTTTGTTGACCCTCGACAACCCTCTCTCAAATTGGTGCATCCTTGTGAATCAAATTCTTTTATGCTGATTTGTGATAACTTTGGTTGTGATCTTTTGGCCTCTGGTTGCCAACTCTTTGATGCTTATTTGAGATTCTATTTGGCTATTTTTGAGCCTTTTCCTATTTTTGAGGTAAATAGTCAAGTTACTTCTAAGGGAGGCTCATACAAGTAATTGACCTAGTTTTCTTTGGAAATGACACTTGTGGATCCATTGAGATCTCAATTCTTGTTGATTCATACTTCTAACATGTTGAGGTATTTGAATGCTCATTTTTAGGTCATAAACTTGTTCATTTCTTGTTGAGATTGCATTTCTTTATAAGCTTTCCACTTGAAGTTCAAGTGTTGAATGTGCTTAAGACCTGGGTCTTTCTCCATGCTTTTGCTTGCATTCTCTTGTGTGATTTTCCTTGTTTGGTTTGTGCACCTTCTCCTCTCATATTTGCTTATGTCCAATGACTTTAGAATGCCATTTGAGATTGCTTAGTCCCTCCTTTGGAGGAACTTGAAGCATATCATAAGTGGTGATTCTTTGAGGACTCTTTTGCTGTGTTCTTGCATGATCCTCACATTGCCTCCCATTCTCTCATTTGATCATGGTTTCTTCCCTTTATTTTTGGTTTGCCTTAGGGCTTGTGTTTGATGAGAAATGTTTGTAGGATTCATTATCTCCCATTTCATCTTGTGTGCATTCTTTCTCCATTCTTCTTTGCATCTCTCATATTCATGCTTGAGATTGAGATGTGCTTGTGGAGGATACTTCCCCACACTATTTTCCTCCCTCACTTTCATTCCAATTGCGCATTACATGTTTGCATACTTGCATCTTTCTTATTTCATGCTTCCTTCTTATTTTTCTTTCTTCTTTGCCATGTTCCTTTAGGATCTCTAATCTCTTGAGATTATGATAGACCTTAGGCTTGAACCCATGCATGATAACATTAGGTAGCATTCCCTTTTATCCCAATCATAGGTGCACCTTCTATGAGAACACTAGGTTGAGTCTTAGTCTCCTTCTAGAGTGTCTCTCTCTTCTCATCTTCAAACTTTCTCAAAAACATCTAATAAAGGTTAAGGATTGTTGTACGTTGCGAGCCTTAAGTACTTGGAAAATGGTGATTGGGGGGCCACCTTTCAATTATCTAGAGTGCTTAGCGTATGTCCTTTGGATGATATGCGACGCATTCGCTCTTACGTCATAGTCTTTAGTGCAACATGAATTAGAAACAATAATCAATGCACTTCTTCTCTAAAAGACACAAAAATAAACTTCAAATCTTTTTATCCTTCGGGATCTTAATTTAAAAATCTTTTTCATAAGGAGACTTTTGTTAATTCTTGGTTCCATCACAAACAAGTAACGCCTAAGTCTCTAATGGTCAAGCTGCATACACCTAACTGTTAGAACTAAGTTTTAACCCTACTCGAGCCTAAAACATTTTGAACCAACCGGTGTTCGTGTTAGCCCGAACTACGTTTGCTCTGATTTCTCATACCAGATGAGAATTTGTAGGCACAAGACGGCGATGTCTTGACGAGCAACCTTCCCCACCTTTCACCCGTAGTTAGCCGAACTACGTTACCTCTAACTTTCCCATTGCATGAGGGAATACATAGGCATAGAGCGGCGATGCTCTATCGAGTCTCTTTTCTTTTATTTTGTCCATGAGCCGTAGCTTAGATAGTAAACACACTTTTAGATAGAAAACAAAGCATGGATCCTGTCGAGTACGACAGACGTGAGGGGTGCTAATACCTTCCCCTTGCGTAACCGACTCCCGAACTCGAGACATTGTTGCGATGACCTGTCTTCACCCGTTTTTGTTAGGTTTTCTCTGATCATTTCCTTTCCCGCTTTTGGGATAAATAACGAATGGTGGCGACTCTTCTGTCCTTGTCGGCCCCTCTTCGTAGCAATGCGACAGTTGGCGACTCTACTGGGGACACTTCCCATCCCCTATGCGAGTTAATCTTAGCGCTTGGTTGTTTATCTCTTTGGGTGTGTTTATATGTTGTACTTTACTTTCCTGCATTTATTTTCAGCATTGTATATATTAGTTTTGCTGTGTTGTTGGGGGGAATGTTCCACTGAGAGATAAGCCAGACCCAGGCTTGAGTATACTCCTAGCATTAGAGCGCAAAGTAGTGATGGACCTGTATGTTTCAGCATGCATTAGTCCCCAAGAAATTCGTGTTCGTACGAGGTTTTCTGTGAAGGTATCTTATCAGGTACATTAGTCGGGAGGGGGTATTGGATCGGGAAACTGTCGACTCTTGAGATCGATCATTTGGGAATCAACTAAGTGAGGTCTCGTCATCAGACTATGATGCCAAACCAGAAATCGTGAACGTATCATCATTTCTCGAAAGTCTATGACACTGATGACCGCATAGGATGCGAAACCTTGTCACTGATAGGTCCATACCTGTGAGAGGGATTGGGTTTTGCAGGAAACTTTGACTTTCAGACTACCCGATTTTCTTTGCAGTATGAATTTGTGTTCTTGATACAAGGGGTTCCTATCAGTGACAGTCCTATGTTCTTGTCAAAGCGGAGCGCTGGTTCTTCTCAATCAACAACACATCAATTTTGATCCCCTGTATACATTTGCATTCGGATTTTTTTTTTGCATTTTCATTGCATGTATTTATGTTGCAGGTGTATCTTTTCTCCTTGATTCTAGTCTGCTAATACATTGCTAGCATGGAACCTTGTTTGAAGAAAAATGTGTTATACAAGTTCCCGAATCTGGAGATAGGACCCCTGCTAAAGCTCATCTCTTTGGCTGATCGTGGTGTGATGGAGGATTTCAGGAGAGAATATGGGAGAATCTTGAGTTTCATCTGTAAAGCTTCTAAGTTTGAATTAGATGGCCTTTATGCTCTTCTGCAATATTATGATCCACAACTGAGGTGCTTTGCTTTTCCGAGTTATGTTTTGGCACCTACCTTAGAGGAATATTCTGTGTTGTTAGGTGTTTCTAGCATAGACCAGATGCCATTCTATCACATTGATGCTGAGCCTGATCGGGATAAGCTTATTGTTGCTCTTCATCTTGATGCTTCTGAGATTTCAGGGAAGGTGGTTAAGAGGACTGGGGTGTCTGGATTTCCATTGCTTTTTTTTATTGATAAGGCTCAGCAGTTTGCCAAAGATGGTTGTTGGATTGTGTTTAACGCTATCTTAGCACTGTGTATTTATGGAATTGTGATATTCCCTAATCTTCCATATTTTGTAGACTTGGATGCATTTCACATATTTGCTTCAAGGAATCTGGTACCTACGCTTCTGGCCGACGTTTATCATTCTGTTCACTACAAGAATGAGAACCGAAGAGGGAAGAACGTATCCGGTTGTGTTCCTTTGTTGTACAGGTGGTTTGCTAGTCATCTTCCCAAGACTGGTCCGTTTGTTACCCTGGAAGGTACATCAGAATGGCCAGATAGATTGATGGGGTTGTCTGCTGAGAATATTATCTGGTTTGATAGAGATATGCTTGGTACAGAGATTGTTTATAGTTGCGGTGGATTTTCTAACGTCCTGTTGGTCGGAAGGAAAGGTAGCATCAATTATAACCCATCCTTGTTGGTTAGACAGTTTGGGTACGCTCTAAGAGATCCTCCTAAGGAAGAGGAGATGCAGGAATCTCTGTATCTCACTGGATTGTTGGAGGGTGATGTACTGGCTAGAGTTGAGAATGCTTGGAGTAGTGTTTATAAGAAAGGGAAGGCTTTTCTAGGGAAAAGTAACAGTAGGGCCTACGACCCTTATCTAACTTGGATTTGTGAGAGAGCTACCGTCTGTAGAGCCTCTGTATCCTCTGTTGATTGAGGAACCTACAACTCTGGATATCCAGAACTACAACCAGTTGTGGTCTGAGAAAGAGGAGCTTCAAAAGGCTAATGAAGAGTTAGAGAAAGAGATCATTCAGCTCCGGAGTGAGAAGATTGAGGTTGCGTATTCTTCTAAGAGGCAGACTGAGTTGGTGAACAGGTTGGGTACAAATTTGAGTAAGGAGACTCGTTCCTTTGAACATTTGGGTTTGGATCTGAAAGTTGTCAGGGATGTTCTCGCTTCTAAGAAGAAGGATTTGGATAGTGCTTATCTGGAGATTTCCAAGTTCAATGATCAGTGGAATGCTACTCTTTCTAATAACAAGGAGCGTGAGGATAAGTTGAAGCAGTAGATTTCCAAGCTAAAGACTCGGCTCAGAGAGAAGGATGAGTGGATTGCTGATGAAGCCTCACTCAGGCGGGACAATGATTCCAGACTAAACGAAGCTTTGGAAACCTTGGAGGATTACAAGCTGAGGGCTGATTCGAAGAGGTGCAAGTTAGAGGACGTCTTTGGTGAGGGAGCCTGGGAAAACTATGTTGAGGGTTTACATATTACTATCAGACAGAGAGAGGCGCTCATTCAGGGATTACTCGTCAGACCCGACCATCCTGAGACACAGGAGCTGTGGGAGGAGTTTCGTGCTCGTTGTCGTACTTAATGCCTTCCATTTCCTTTGTAGCCTGTTGCTTATATTTGTATTGACCATCACCAGACTTGTTGCCTGATGGGCCTTTTCTCGTATGTATGAGGTGTTTGGCTTCATGCTTGGTTATGGATTTCTCTATGGCTCATTGTTCGGGCAGAAGCTAGAATCGAGGGGAAACGTCCCTAATGCATATATACATGTCTACATTTTGCATAGTAGGTACAGCGGAACCATTTTTGTTACCCCCGTTGGTTTGTTAGATTGTTTCAGGATAGACAACCAGAATACTCACCGGTACGCCACCAGAGGGAATCATCGCAGAGTTATGGAACAAGTACAAGCTGAGATGCAAGAGATGAGGGACAGGATGGCCCAGTTTATGGAGCTAATGCAAGGTGTGGTACATGGCCAGGAACAACTGAGGACTCTTGTCCAACCATTGATTGCTCGTGTTGTCAATAACGGTGTTCTTCATGGAGGTACTGCTTCTATTCCTCCTTGTGGTGATGGTACGCCACATGCTCATGCTATTCCTACAACAGTGATCCCTCCAGGCGGATGCAACGTAGGTGGAATCCCTGAGGTGGTGTGCGCTATGCAGGGCAACAATGTTCTTCAATGGGATGAGGACCAGCAGGAAGACGCATTTTCTATGCGAGATATTGGTGTTGGACTACCATCTGAGGATGATAAAAGGTTCAAGTTGATTGAAGAAAAGATGAGATCTTTTGAAAATCAGAATTCCATGGGGCTAGGCATGGCCAATCTGGGGTTGATCCCAGATCTGAAAGTTCCGATGAAGTTCAAAGTCCCTGACTTTGACAAGTATAAGGGAACTACTTGCCCAAGGGTCCATCTGCGTTCTTATTACCGCAAGATGTCTGCTTACTCGGATGTCGAAAAATTGCTCATGCACTTTTTTCGCGATAGCTTGTCTGGACCCTCGCTTGAGTAGTATATGGGACTAGAGCCTGTTAATATCTGTAGTTGGAGAGACTTAGCTGAAGCCTTCGTGAAGCACTATCAGTATAATAGTGACCTTGCTCCTAACAAAGTCCAACTCCAAAATTTGTCTCAAAAGACCGGTGAATGCTTTAAGGAATACGCCCAGTGGTGGCACGAACTAGCGGCAAGAGTGCAGCCTCCGATGGTGGAGCGTGAATTGATTGATATGTTCGTGGCTACTTTTCCTAGTGTCTATTATGAGAAGCTTATCAGTAGCATGTCCGGTAGCTTTTCTGATTTGATCATCACTGGGGAGAGGGTAGAGAGTGGTATAAAGTTGGGAAAGATCTAATCTGGTGAGGCGCCCTCAGCTAGAGGAGGAGGTAAAAAGGTGTTTGGTAATAAGAAGCGTGAAGGCGGGACTAATTCAGTGTCTAGTTCCCGAAGGAATAAATATCTATGCTAGCAAAATCGTCACCAGCAGCAGCTGATTGCTAATATCATAATTCCAGCAGTTCCTCAACAGCAACAACCACAGTAACAGCAGAATCAACAGGGGTATAAAAGATTTCAGGATCGAGGCCGGGTGAATAGACAATTCAACGCGGCTCCGATGCTGTACTCTCAACTAGTTCAACATCTGTTACAGTTACAATTGGTACAAAAGAGAACCATGGCTCCTCTGACAAGACCACCACCGCCCGCTTATGATGCGAATGCTCGTTGTGAGTTCCATTTCGAGGCACCTGGGCACAACATTGACAAATGCGAGGCCTTTAAACACAAAGAAGGATTTGGTGGATAGCAAGGCAATAAACTTTTCTTACGATGCTCCCAAAATCGTGCAGAAACCCATGCCCAACCATGGGGTAGCCGGAGTCAATGCAATCATTGAAGACGAGAGTTTAGATCAGATAACTGATGTCAATGATTTGAAGACGCCATTGGGCTTTGTGAAGGAGAAGTTATTAAAGGGAGGGATATTCTCGGGCTGTAATGAATCGTGTGCTGAATGTTTGAGTCATCCCGAGCGATGTGCAAAGCTGAAGAACTGTATTCAGGGTATGATGAATGATGGAATGTTGCAGTTTGACCGGGTTGCCGAGAAGAAATCTGAAAAGATAATGGTTGAGGAAAGGAATGAGGTTGCAACGATCTCGATTCCCTACAAAACTATAACTATTTTTGCACCGAGGCTGCCAACCATTATCATCACCAAAGCTGGTCATGTGCCTTAAGAGAGTACCAAAGCAATTCCGTGGAACTATGGGGCGGAGGTATATTGTAATGGGAAGAAACATGAATTGAAGAGCTTGTCGACTGGTTTTATGGATAATCTATTTGGAGCTGGGGGAATCACTCGAAGCAGAAGAGTGTTCTCATCACCTGAAGTAGTTGCTGACAGAGTTGATAAGGGTAAGAAAGCTATGGTTGAATAAACTTCTCAAGCTAGTGAGAAGAGTTCTTTGGAGAAGGAAGCGGAGGAGTTCATGAGATTGATAAGAAAAAGTGACTACAAGATAGTAGATTACTTACAACAGACTCCATCTAAAATCTCTATTTTGTCACTGCTGTTATGTTCAAAAGCGCACCCGAATGCGTTGTTGAGGATATTGAATATTGCTTACGTGCCGCAAGAGATATCGTTTAACCGACTTGAAGGGGTTGTAGCGCACGTCAATGCATGAAATGGGTTAGGTTTCACGGGCTTTGATTTAACCCCGAGGGGCAGGAATCATAGTTATGCGTTGCACATTTCAATGGAATGTCGTGGAGCTGTCCTATCTCATTTGCTGGTAGATACATGATCATCTTTGAACGTGCTTCCGAAAAAGGCACTAATGAAACTGGATACTTGTTGTATAACGTGTACGCTAAGTGACTTGGTAGTACGTGCTTTTGACGATACCAAAAGATATGTGTTCGGAGAGCTGACATTGCCTATTCAGGTGGGTCCCAAAGTATTTGATATGGTATTCTATTATATGAACATTCAGACTGCCTATAGCTGTTTACTGGGTCGTCCATGGATTCACTCGGCGGGAGCCGTAACTTCCACACTGCACCAGAAGCTCAAGTATATGGTGGGTGGCAGCGTTGTCACTGTATGCGGAGAGGAAGATATAATGATCAGTCATTTGTGTTTGTTTAACTATGTTAAGGTGGATGGTGAAATCCATGAGACTATTTGTCAAGCTTTTGAGACGGTATACGTTAAAGACAAAGTGTCTGCTGTGAGAAAAGTTCCCGAAGTGGCCATGTCATCCTTTAAGGAGGCCCAAGCAGCATTGTATGCTGGGGCAGCACTAGGTTGGGGTCAAGTGTTGGATATTCCCCATAAGCAGGATAAGTTTGGTCTGGGATACCGCCCATCTTCTTTGTCATCCTCACAGAGCGTGCCACGCTACAAAGGGCCGATAAAGTTTACCAAAGGCAGGGTTGTCTTTGAGCGGATCAACGCTGTTTTAGATGAAGACGGGGATAGTGACTGCGATATGGACTCGTGGATTAGGTCGTGCGTTCCAGGACAAAGCATCAATAATTGGTCTATCGATGAATTCTTTCAAGTGACAACGGAAGAGTAATACTTTATTTTTCTGATTATGGTACAACCATATGTTCTACTCGGAGCATAGTGGTTCTTATCTTCAGGGCCTTATTGTTTATGCTTGCACAATCTTTTTCAATTAATCAAAGGGCGTTTTTCTGCATTCAAATATTGTGATCCTTGTTTTTCAGGTTTTATGTTAACAATAAAATGGCAATGTGCCTTTGTGCTTGTTTTGCATATCATTTTAAGCATTTAACCATTATCATTACAGGATTCACATTGCAGATGACACCGCGCCAGAGACATCTATGACTCGCTTCGACTTCGACAATCCGATATTTCAAGCCAAAGAAGAGATTGATGAAGATGAAGACTTACCAGAAGAGCTGGCTAGACTTTTGAGAAAGGAAGAAAAGTTTATTCTGCCTCATCAGGAGGAAATCGAGGTTATTAACTTGGGTTCTGAGGAAGTTGTGAGGAATGTTTAGATAGGGGATGCGTTGCAGAGTGACATCAAGCAAAGATTGGTTGAGATGCTCCGTGAGTATAGTGATATCTTTGCTTGTTCATACGAAGACATGCCCGGGCTTGACACAGACATTGTGGTTCATCGCTTGTCGTTGCGTGAAGAATGTCTGTCAGTCAATCATAAGCTCAGGAGTACGAGACTAGATATGGCTGTGAAAATCAAGGAAGAAGCCCAGAAGCGGCTCAACGCAGGATTTTTAGCCGTTACAACTTACCCTCTGTGGGTCACAAACATCGTGCTTGTGCCTAAGAAAGATGGCAAGGTACAGATGTGTGTTGATTACAGAGATTTGAATAAGGCGAGCCCGAAGGATGATTTCTCGCTCCCCCACATTGACGTATTGGTTGATAGTACTGCTTAATATTCCGTGTTTTCCTTCATAGACGGTTTTTCCGGTTATAACCTGATCATGATGGCACCGGAGGATATGGAGAAAACGGCATTTATCACGCCGTGGGGGACTTTCTATTATAAGGTAATTCCTTTTGGGTTGAAAAACGCATGGGCAACCTATCAGCGGGCTATGGTCACTTTGTTTCATGATATGATTCATCATGAGATTGAGGTCTATGTTGATGACACGATAGCAAAGTCGCAGACGGAGGAGGAACATCTGGTCAATTTGTTGAAGCTGTTTGAGAGGCTCAGGAAATTCAGGTTGAGGTTGAATCCTAACAAGTGTACTTTCGGAGTCAGGTCAGGAAAGCTGCTGGGGTTCATTGTCAGCTGTCATACCCAAATTTTGACCCCTTAGATCTTCATCATCATTTCAAGAGCATGTTCACATGTTTATCTAACCTTAACCCTTTTCAAGTGGTCTTTGTCAAGTTACAGGAGGATCAGGGTTTTGTATAGCCGAAATCGAGATTTCGAGAGTTGACCAGTCAATGTTTTGGATTGGTTTTCTTTGAGATTGGGTCTCCATATCATCAAGAATATTCTATTGGATCAAGCATGAATCCAATTTGAGGTTGTTACCCAGGAATCAAAAGCAGTGAAGTTCAGGATACCCGATTAGGGTTTTCGAGCAGAAAAAGTCAACTGTGGTTTGACTTTTGTTTTAAAAGGTATTCCAATGGTGGGTTTGTGGTTCATTAAGCTCATATGGCTCAGGGAAGTTCACTCAAGAAGTCTTAAAACCTTAGAGGACTCAGAACGTCAATAGTCGACTCGTCAGTCATTGTCGATCGTTCGGATGACCGAAAAGTCAACTCTTTAACAATAAGGAATCTGACCTCAAGATGTGAATCAAAAATGTTCCTAATGACATATTGCATCTACCCATAAAATTTCATGACAATTGGATCAAGGGTTGAGGAGTAATCGCAAAAGTCGGGAATTTGGGTTTCGAAAGGGGCAAGACCATAACTCCTTAACCACACATCCAAATGAAGTGGTTCAAAGCTCATTGGAAATCTCTTGGCAAACCCTACAAAAGCCTCAAAGTGGTCCATGATCAGAAAATGCATAGATTTGGAGTTATGATCAAATTCATTTCAAGAAGGGAAAATGACTTAGAGAAATTTCACTTTTAAGCTTGTTTTTTAGCAACTTTGAGAGGCTTTTTGGCCAAGTTCCTTTGATAATTTGAAACTCATGAAAACATGAATGTTTTAGAGCTATCTTAGGGCTTTATAAAAAGTACTAGAACATCTCAATGGCATTTGTGAGCTGAGAGTTATGGGTTAGTGAAGTTGGGACTGTCACACTCGAAACACAAAATTCTGGTTTTTCCACAAGTGAGATTTTCATCCAGATGGACCATTCTCAGCCCTTAGATCTTGTTATTTCTGATATTGGGATATTTTGAAATGTAGAAGTGTGGAAATTATGCAGAGAAATGAAAATTTTTGCAACTTGCATTATAATATTCAAAATATAAAAAGGTGGAAAGTGAAAATCTGCAACCAGCCATGTCCCTACTCTCCCTAGCCTCACTTCAGCCACTTTAAATCCATCATCACACTTGACTTTCAGCTTACCTCCAAGCCAAGAAAACACTTTTGGAAGATTGAAGCCAAAATCCCACTTTTCCCTCCTAGGAAGGAAACCTCCAATTTGTCCTTTCCCTCTCATTTCCCTATAAATAGAAAACATCTACACCTCATTCAACACATCAAAAATCTCTCAAAAACCAGAGAAATACAAAGATCTTGCTCTTTCCTTCTTTACTTCAAATTTACAAAATCTCCAAAATCACCAAAACACAAAAAATCTGTCTTGACAGCCCAGCCCCCTATACTCATTTCCATACATTCAAACTCTCCAAAAAAACCTTCCACACAATCCACAAATATGGTATAGAAGGTGTTCCAGCCATTAAAACATTCAAAAACATCATTTTGCAAAAAGTCAACTTTCATACCAAGCAACTTAGACCACAATGCATAAAATCTGCCAACTGGTTGTCTAGGCTTTTTCTTGTTGTTCTAATCACTCATACACCTCACATACATCTTATCTCAACTGTCTAAAGCATTGGAATCAAGTCGTGAAACTTAATTTTCAATCTGGCCTAAGGTTTGCATTTTGCTTCACAAGGAAGAAAGCTTCAAAGTTGAGTGGTGTTTGAAGTATCTCTGGGTTTCTTGGTGTTCTAACCTATTCAATATAGTCTACAAGAGGTATGTAGTCTATGAATCTTGTGCTTTGCATCATTTTCCATGTTTTGGGATTTTTGAGAAGTATGTTGAAAAATATGAACCATAAGCATACCAATGTTCATGACAGCTGATCTTTGATCAATATTAGTGCTTATAATCATTTGGATACATGTTTGAGGTTTGTATGGATAAGAATATGTGCATATCTTGTTGTCTGGGCTTTATGACAGTTGGTGCTTTTTGATGTTTTGCAAAATGTCATCATGATGCTATCTTTGTGAATCAAGGTATATGTGCCTAAATTGTGAGTTCTACATGATTATTAATGCATTTGTGGTGTGTATGTGTTCTCACTTTGGCTTAAAACAATTCCTACTTGAATCTCATTTACTGTCATAGAGAAAATGCTATGCTTTTCCATGAGAAACTCAAAACAATTCCTACGGTTGCTCTGATTCCATTCCCGTCAGGATACGTAGGCACGAGATGCGATGTCTTCGCGAGCCAACTTGTACATACTTTATACTTTAGTTTTTTACCTTAGAACTTTTTTTCCTTAGTAAGAAAACTCTAGCAAACACAAATATCAGCAAGTGGCTCCTGTAGAGTACTACAGATGTTTAGGATGTGAAATACCTAGCCTATACATAACCAACCCCCGAACCTTTAGATCTCTCTTTGCTTAGCTTTAGGCCTTGCCTTTTGCTTTGCATTTTTGTAGGTTTTTCTTTCTTTAAACCTTTCCGTTTTTGGATAAATTAAAGTCTGGTTGTGAATTTAAGAATTAAAGATTCAAGTTAATCAATAGCTTGGTATCACGATTCTCACCGCAACATCAGCGAAAAAGGAATCGAGGTCGATCCTGCAAAAATAAAAGCTATTCAAGATATGCCAGCACCGAAAACGAAAAGAGAGGTTTGTGGTTTCTTGGGAAGATTGAATTACATTGCTTGGTTCATATCTCATCTCACAGCCACGTGCGAACCAATGTTCAAATTTCTAAAGAAAGATCAGGCAGTCGTCTGGAATGAAAATTGCCAAAGGGCATTTAATAAGATAAAAGAATATTTACAGGAACCTCCAATACTGATACCCCCAGTCACGGGAAGACCTTTTATCATGTCTTTAACGGTTCTTGAGAACAGCATGGGCTGTGTTCTCGGTCAACACGACGAGACTGGAAGAAAAGAGCATGCAATATACTATCTGAGTAAAAAGTTCACAGATTGTGAGTCTCGGTACTCGATGTTGGAGAAAACGTGTTGCGCACTCACGTGGGCTGCCAAACGTTTGAGACAGTATATGCTTAATCATACAACCATGCTGATTTCGAAAATGAATCCGATTAAATACGTCTTCAAAAAGCAAGCACTTTCCGAGAGAATTGCCAGGTGGCAGATGGTACTGACAGAGTACGACATTCAATATGTTTCCCAGAAAGCTATCAAAGGGAGTGTTATGTCAGAGTATCTCGCCGAATAGCCGATCGAAGACTATCAACCTATGAAATTTGAATTTCCTGACGAAGACATCATGTATCTGAAGATGAAAGATTGTGATGAATCGTTGCCTAACGAAGGTCCTGAGCTGGGCTCCCAGTGGCAGATGGTATTTGATGGTGCTGTTAACTCGTAAGGTAGTGGAATTGGGGCAATCATCACGCCCCTAGGGTTCTCATATACCACTCACTGCCAGGTTGACATTTCCTTGCACCAACAACGAAGCAGAGTATGAAGCGTGCATCATGGGGTCGGAAGAAGCCATTGATCTAAGGATCAAGAACCTAGATGTGTACGGCGATTCAACGCTAGTTGTAAATCAAATTAAAGGAGAATGGGAGACCAGGCAACCCAATCTAATTCCTTACATGAACTATGCCAGGAGGTTGTTGCCATTCTTCGATTGTGTAGAGTTCCATCACGTGCCAAGAGCAGAGAACCAGATGGCAGACGCTCTAGCGACATTATCCTCAATGTACAAGGTGAACTATTGGAATGATGCTCCAAGAATAGTCATCTCGCGCCTTGATAAGCCGGCGTATATGTTCTCCATTAAGGAAGCCTCTGATGGCAAGTCATGGTTTTATAACATCTAGAACTTTCTTAAGAAGCAAGAGTATCCTCCATGGGTGTCGACCCGGGATAAGGTGACTCTGAGAAGGTTGTCTGGAAACTTTTATCTGAATCAGGATGGTGTACTCTATAGGAGAAATTATGATTTGGTGTTATTAAGGTGCGTGGACGAGAAAGAAGTAAGCTTGCTTATGGAAGAGGTCCACGAGAAAGAAGTACGCATGTCGGCGAGCACGCCATGTCTCGAAAGTTATTACGAGGAGGGTATTATTGGCTGACAAAGGAGTCTGATTGTTTCAAATATGCGAAGAAATGCCATAAATGCCAGATTTATGCAGACAAGATTCATATGCCGCCGTGTCCTCTGAACGTCATGGCATCTCCTTGGCCCTTTTCCATGTGGGGCATTGATATGATTGGCAAGATTGAGCCAACCGCATCCAATGGACATCGTTTCATTTTGGTTTCCATTGACTACTTTACCAAGTGGGTGGAAGCAGCCTCCTATGTGAATGTCACGAAGCAAGTCGTAGCCAAATTTATCAAAAAGGACATCAATTGTAGATACGGAGTGCCTGAAAGAATCATTATTGATAATGGTTCAAACTTGAACAACAAGATGATGAAGGAACTGCGTCAGAGTTTCAAAATCGAGCATCACAGCTTATCGCCCTATCGTCCGAAGATGAACGATGTTGTTTAAGCAGCCAACAAGAACATCAAGAAGATAGTGCAGAAGAAAGTTGTAACCTATAAAGATTGGCATGAGATATTGCCCTTTGCTTTGCACGGATATCGTACTACAGTACGCACTTCAACTGGGGTAACTCCTTTCTCGCTGGTGTATGGTATGGAAGTTGTCCTACCATTAGAGGTCGAGTTTCCTTCTTTGAGAGTTCTGGTCGACGTCAAGCTCAATGAGGCAGAATGGATAAAGAACATATTGAATCAGCTTAGCCTGATGGACGAGAAAAGGCTAGAGTCTATTGCATATGGTCTGTTGTATCAGGGCCGGATGAAGAAAGCTTTTGACAAGAAGGTGCATCCTCGAAGCTTTTAGACGGGCGATCTTGTGTTGAAAAACATTCTCCCTCTCCAAACAGATCACAGGGGTAAATGTACTCCCAACTATGAAGGTCCATACATCGTGCGAAAGGTCTTCTCCGGAGGAGCCTTGCTGTTATCCACCATGGATGGTGAGGATTTTACATCCCCTGTGAACGTAGATGCAAATAAAAAATACATTGCTTAAAGAGACCTGCTGGAAAGAAAAAGAATATCCAGGCACAAATGGGGCATCCAGGCGAACCATAAAAAGAATGGGTTCGGGCAAAAGTTAGGCATATAAAAGAAAAATGATGTAAACCCGCAAAGTGGAAAACCTGAAAAGGCGACTTTGGCAAAAAGGGTATCCCGGTGAATTGAAAACCCGAAAGGGCGATTCACGCAAAAGTTAGGGATTTGAAAAGCAAATGACTGCGGTCTATGTGTGATCTTCAGAGCTTAGTGGATTGAGGGAGGACCTGAGGGCCGTTTATCTGAATCAATCTCTTCTGAAGATGAAGCATCGATAAAGCATCAGAGTCATGTGAGTCATAGATGGATCAACTTATGGTGTTCTTCTGTGCCTCATTGCCGACATTCTGTATATTTTTGTGCATTTATGTATATTTTTGCACAGCTTCTTCTTTTCAGGGGTTGCATCTGTTGTAAAATCTTTCTTATTTACAGGCCCATCTGTCAATAAAATATATACTATTCAGTAATTGTTTGTTTTGCTTTAGCCTTACTGTTTTGTTTATAAAAAACGCCGGATGTTTTTGATAAACTGTGCATACATAAACTTGCAGGCTTTGCCAATAATCGTTAAAACTTTGAGTTATTTGAACAACGTCATGGATGAAGACTGAGATAGTTCCTTTGTACAAGATATCTTGTCTGTTTGATCATTTTTGCAGGGTCGTTATCCTTGGGGAAATTCATCAGAGGTGTATTTCCGGTACGATCACCATTTTCCCCCAGCTATTGAAGTTTGAACATCTCTATCCCTGGTAAAGTTTTAGGCAGATGGAGAGAGCAGTTAAGTGTGTACGCCAACAATGGAGTGAGCAGTTAAGTGTGTCCGTACACATTTAATCCCTACACGTGGAAGGTATGTATTTACTCCCCAGCGATTCGAGGTGGGATTTCTCCCCATAGAGTCTGAACAGGTGATTTTGTATCCCCTATGAGTTCAAGTTATTGACTCATCCCCAAGCAGAGGTCGGTGTTGTTCCCTAATTGGGTGATCCCCATTAGAGTTGGCTTTTTTCCCCTTGTAGGATCGTAGAGTTGTCTCTATCTTCATCAAAGTCAACATGAAGTGGTTTTATTTCCCTGCAGAGATAGACTATTTACCAGCGAAGTCGGTAAGTTTGGGATTCCCCGACAGAGTGGATCTATGGCCGAGATAGATTGTTCCTTAGGTGAGTAATTCCCGGCAGGTTGAATTTTTACTTTTTGCCCCGGTAAGTCGTCACTCTCAGGTAAGTATTGGTGAGCCATTCATGGCTATTCTTCTTCAAGCAGGGCGTGTTGTGAATATCGGTGGTTGATTTTGGATTCCCCGCAGAGTTGTGGATTCCCTAGTAGGGTGAGGTTTGTTTTCAATGCCTGGTTGTCTATCCGGCAGAGCCGTCTTTTCCCTAGAAGAGTCGTATTCTGGAAGACCGTTCAGAGCATTTTCCTCAGCAGGATTTGATATGAATCCCCAACAGAGTTTGAACTTCTTGTTCTCGTAAGAACTTTGTTCCCCAGTAGAGAAGCCGTCCAAGGCTCGTTTCCTAGTTTAAGTCCAGTTGTGATTGGCATGGGTTAACCTTTTCCCCAGCAGGGTGGACTTTGGTTTTCGTCAGCATTTATTTTGCTGGTTTATTTCCGTTTCATTTTGCATTTTGTGCATAGCATCCTCCAAACGCGTAGCATTTCCATTTTGTATGGAGCATTACGTCATTTTCAAACATACACATGTGAAACATAGGCTAGGTGGGTACCTCTTTGTTTGCAGGTATATCTCTGGTAGATGACTGATATCTTTGCCTATTGGTATCCAGACTATACTACAATTTTTGATGGACGAGTTTATCCCATCATATGTTTCCTTAACAGAGATGCTTGGTTAAGTTTTTCTCTTCCCCAGCGGAGTATTCTCAAGATGGGTTTATTAGCTTCGGTTGATCTGGCCTTCGGGTTCGTTACTCGCTTTTATTTAGAGAATGTCTGGAGGCGATGTCAGAAGTCTTTACCTTTGGGTTTGTTTCTCGCTTTTATTTAGCGAATGTTTGGCGGCGATGTCAGAAGTTTCTATCTTCGGATTTGATGTTTGTGTTTTATCAAGAAAGATACCTGACGGTGAGGTCATATGTGTTTTTCGACTTGATGCAGATCCCTGGCGGTGATGTCAGGTGTATCAACTTCGTAGATTCCTGACGGTGATGTCGGATGTTTCTCAACTGCGTGGATGCCTGACGGCAATGTCAGATGTTTTATCCCCTGCAGATGCCTGGCGGTGATGTCAGGTGTATCAACTTTGCAGATTCCTGGCAGCGATGTCAGATGTATGTGGATACCTGACGGCGAAGTCAGATGTGTTCTCCGACTTGATGCAGATTCCTGGTGGCGATGTCAGATGTGTATCAAATTCGTGGATTCCTGGCGGCGATGTCAGATGTCTTCATCAACTCAATAGATGCTTGACGACGATATCATATGCTCTGTGTTGATCCGATTTTCATATTTGTTGCTCGCTTTTATTTAGCGAAAGCCTAGCGACAATGTCAGGAGTCGTTACTTCAGGATCTGATACCTGTTTTTATCTAATGAAGGTCTGGCGGCGATGTCAGATGTTTCTTCTCAGCTGTGTGTTGAGTCGATTGGTTTAATGCTTATTGGGTTCAATGGTTCTGACGGTGATGTCAGATGCTTTTACCGACTTGATGTCGAGGCCTGGAGGTGATGTCAGATGCCTCTACCGACTTGATGTCAATACTTGACGGTGATGTCAGATGGGTTTTCCGGCTTTGTGTTGATACCTGAAGGCGATGTCGGATGTTTTACCGACCTATTGCCAAGGCCTGACGGCGAAGTCAGAGATATCTTCTTTCAGAATTGGTGTTATCACCTGACGGCAGGTCAGATGTTTTTCTAAGTCGATGTCTGACGGTGATGTCAGATGATCTTTCCGACTTAGTGTCGTTGTCTGGCGGCAATGTTAGATGATTCTTCCGACTGCGTGTCGACGTTGCAACCATTATTCAGTTATCCCTAGAGATTTTTATCCCTAATCACTGTTTGTAGTTTATTTTTGCGGTTGGCAAATTTCCGGGTTTGTTGGTATTCAACCATCTTTTACCTTGATTGTTTGAAAGTCATTCGCTTTTCACGCATTCAGGTCCAAGCCGCTTGAATATGGGTAGCTGTTGTACCCCAAAATTTGCCCAACCTTTTCATTACTTGGATTATGTTTTCACTACATTGTTCCAGCATTTGCATTTGCATATCATTGTTCATTTGCAGGGGATCAAGAGGTGTGCATAGCAAGAGAAGGTTTGTCAAGGGTTCCAAGCAAGCATGAGTGTTCATCAAGTCATCAGAAGTTGGTTAGAGCTCTTTGAGAAAGTGAATGGATGTATGTTGCTTATCTCCTATCTTGGAGACCAATTGAGGATCATCTGAAGATTAAAAGTTCATGGATATGGATATAAGATGTTTTGAAGCTCATTGAGTTCTTTGAAATCCATTGTGGAGCTTATGCAAATTGTTATATCATGTGCAAGAGGTTGCAGTCAAAGGATTTTACACCTAGGGTTTCATCTGCCTAGTGCAAGATCCACTGAGGATTTGAAGGAGATTAAGACTTAGTTCTAAGTCTTTGGAGTCATGGAAATTTGTGTTTAGGAATATAATATGTTATTTCAAGATCAATCCAATAAGAATCAAGAGTGTGAGAAGTCACTAATTAGGGTTTCAGAGGTTTGTCAATGTAAAATCCCCTGTTTAGTGCCTAACTTCAAGACCACATATCTCAAGATAAAAGTATAATTTCACTTTGACATAAACATGAAACTTGTAGATCATGTTCTTAGCGTTCGTTTGAGTACTAGAACTCATTCATTGGGTTTCTAGAATTCAAGTTATGATGCTGACAAGTTATGGGTACTCAGATGAATGCAATTTCAGTCAACAAAAGTCAACTAACTTCCAAGGAATTTTTGACCTGGAATCATGTTTCTCCTCCACTTTTGATGAACATGAAAGTTGTTCCGCATGATGTTATCTTTCCAAAAAGTCCTATAAGTCCTTCATCTCATTGGTATAACTCAAACTATAAAGCTTGCAAGGTAGGGGTATTTTGGGAAAGTGAAATTATAGGTCATTTTGATTATAAGTCCATTTCATGATCTTGGGTATTTCAAATGGAAATTTCTCCAACATGAAACTTGCTTCAAATGATCTCAATTCCATCATTGAACACCAAATTGTCATGGGTTTGGCATGGATATGAATATTGGTGGAGGAATTTAATGGAAAAAGGACTTTAAAGTCATGATTTAAGTTGATTTGGTTTTGGAATCATTTCATACAGTGTTTGTGCATATTTTGAGTCACAATATCAGACTAAGTAGAAAGCGCAAATTGGATTTGAGTTTTGCAAAGATAGAATTCATGTAATTTCAAATAACTTCAAATGGAAGACTCACATTCAATCTCAACCATTGGATCAATTCAAGGGATAATTTGCATCCACATGATCAAAGCAAGCTCTCAGCAGTTGATTTGAATCAATTCCAAGAGCAATTGGTGCCAGATTCACGTGTGCATGAAGCCACATTTCCAATTTGTGCATTTCAAAATTTCATCCTAATTAGCCAAAATTGGGCCTCCAAACTATTCCAGGTCCATCATTCAAAAGCTCTAGATGAAGATTACACTCTCATTCGGGCATTTTGGTGGAGAAAACGCAAGATTACAGTTGGAACTTTCAAGAACCAAGTGAAAAATGGAAACTAGAATTCAAGCAAATTCAAAACAATTCAAAGCCATATTTATCTTCCTTGAAGTTTATTGAGTGAATCTGGATCATTTTGCGCAAGCTTGATACCATTAGAAGCCCCAACGGAGAGGCTCCGTTAGGTAATTTCCTTTTCAAAAATTCTCACTCAATATGCATCAATTCCACTCCATTTTTGTTGTAAACTGAAGACCTACGTGTGTAGGAAAAATTTGGATCATTGATGTTTGTGCAATTTCAGTCACGATGCTTGATTTTTCAATCGTTCGTATTTTTCTGTATGTGCATGATACATGATTTTTGAGCTCAGATCCATGATATCCTTGAGCTCCTCTTTAATTTGGTATATGATTTTGCAGGATTTGGTGTTGTTTTAGATCGCAGCTCCGGCCAGGTGCGCCGGAGAAGACGACCGGAGCACAGTGCTCCGGCGTCTGGTTTTGTTTACCGTTGAGGCTAGGTCAGTTTTCCACATACGCGTTGAAAGTTTGACTGTGTGGGATGGACGGGCGAGATCTAGTCTGACCGAATGAGGTGGTTAGTTGACTGCCACATTTTTAAGTGGACCGCATCGTTTTGATGCTGGATCCTGAGTTGCTTTTGGTTGGGCAAGAAGCGCTAATTGCGCCACCTTTCATCTTGGCCCAGTGAATTGAACATGGAATATTGCTATTTGCCACGCCTCTCTTATTTCTTTTATTTTCTTTTTTTCATTTTATTCTATTTTGATTTTAATTCATTTAAAATACCTCAAATAATATTAAAATTCACTTAGGACACTTTGAGATGTCCTTTAATTGAACTTTTAATTGTTCTTACTTGTTTCATGTTTTGTTCTTGATTCAATCCTTTGATCAAATGAATGAAAATCATTCCTCATTTAAATAATGAGTTGAATGATTTTTAAGGGCCATTTTGCCCCTGTTTTAAGTCGTTTTGGTTTGACTTTGATGGCATTTTTGTTGACCCTCGACAACCCTCTCTCAAATTGGTGCATCCTTGTAAATCAAATTCTTTTATGATGATTTGAGATGGCTTTGGTTGTGATCTTTTGTTCTCTGGTTTCCAACTCTTTGATGCTTATTTGAGATTTTATTTGGCTATTTTTGAGCCTTTTTCCTATTTTTGAGGTAACTTGCAAGTCAAGTTACTTCTAAGCGAGGCTCATACAAGTACTTGACCTAGTTTGCTTTGGAAATGACACTTGTGGATCCATTGAGCTCTCAATTCTTGTTGATTCATACTTCTAACATGTTGAGGTATTTGAATTCTAATTTTTAGGTCATAAACTTGTTCATTGCTTGTTGAGATTGCATTTCTTTTTAGGCTTTCCACTTGAAGTTGAAGTGTTGAATGTGCTTAAGACCTAGGTCTTTCTCCATGCTTTTGCTTGCATTCTCTTGTGTGATTTTCCTTCTTTGGTTTGTGCACCTTCTTCTCTCATATTTGCTTATGTCCAATGATTTAGAATGCCATTTGAGATGGCTTAGTCCCTTCTTTGGAGGTACTTGAAGCATATCATAAATGGTGATTCTTTGAGGACTCTTTTATTGTGTTCTTGCATGATCCTCACATTACCTCCCATTCTCTCATTTGATCATGGTTTCTTCCCTTTATTTTTGGTTTGCCTTAGGGCTTGTGGTTGATGACAAATGGTTGTAGGATTCATTATCTCCCATTTCATCTTGTGTGCATTCTTTCTCCCTTCTTCTTTGCATCTCTCATATGCATGCTTGAGGTTGAGATGTGCTTGTGAAGGATACTTCCCCACACTATTTTCCTCCCTCACTTTCATTCTAATTGCGCATTACATATTTGCATACTTGCATCTTTCTTATTTCATGCTTCCTTCTTCTTCTTCTTTCTTCTTTGCCATGTTCCCTTAGGATCTCTAATCTCTTGAGATTATGATAAACCTTAGGCTTGAAGCCATGCATGATAAAATTAGGTAGCATTCCCTTTTATCCCAATCATAGGTGCACTTTGTATGAGAACACTAGGTTGAGTCTTAGTCTCCCTCTAGAGTGTCTCTCTCTTCTCATCTACAAACTTTCTCAAAAACATCTAATAAAGGTTAAGGATTGTCATACGTTACGAGCCTTAAGTACTTGGGAAATGGTGATTGGGGGGCCTCCTCCCAATTATCTATAGTGTTTAGCGTATGTCCTTTGGACGATATTCGACGCATTCGCTCTTAGGTCATAGTATTTAGTGCAACATGAATTACAAACAATAATAAATGCACATCTTCTCTAAAAGACACAAAAACAAACTTCAAATCTTTTTATCCTTCGGGATCTTTATTTGGAAATATTTTTCATAAGGAGTGTTTTGTTAATTCTTGGTTCTAACACAAACAGGTAACGCCTAAGTCTCCAATGGTCGAGCTGCATACACCTAACTACTAGAAATAAGTTTTAACCCTACTAGGGCCTAAAACATTTTGAACCAACCAGTGTTCTTGTTAGCAAGAAATACATTTGCTCTGATTTCTCACACCAGATAAGAATATGTAGGCACAAGACGAAGATGTCTTGGCGAGCAACCTTCCCCATTTTTCACCCGTAGTTAGCCGAACTATGTTGACTCTGACTTTCCCATTGCACGAGGGAATATGTAGGCATAGAGGGGCGATGCTCTATCGAGTCTCTTTTTGTTTTATTTATCCCCGAGCCGTAGCTTAGATAGTAAACACCCTTTTAGATAGACAACAAAGCGTGGATGCCGTCGAGTACGACTGACGTGAAGTGTGTTAATATCTTCCCCTTGCGTAACCGACTCTCGAACCCGAGACATGGTTGCGATGACCTGTCTTTTCCCGTTTTCGTTAGGATTTCTCTGATCGTTTCCTTTCCCTCTTTTAGGATAAATAACGAATGGTGGCGACTCTTCTGTCCTTGGCGGCCCCTCTTCGTAGTGATGCGACAGTATCGAACGGATTATTTTTGTTCGACGGTTTATGGACTCTGCATGCATATGGGGATCCAGGTTTTAGTTCAGCCATATTAATGACATTTTCTTCGACGAATTCCTCATCGTCAGATGAGTATCCGTCGGTGGCTACAAATGCCACCTTTTCTTTCTTACGGTACCAACTGATTTGAGATTTCTCGCTGATAACGCGAAAATGTATACTATATTTGCCATGTTTTTCACCTATTAATAGTATGATTTCACCCCGATTTCGGATGATTCCGCATATTTGCTAAGCGTTTTTGCAGGTATATGAAGTTCACACTCAAAACGAGCAAGACAGAGAAAACTCACGATCAAAGACACAAAACTGGAGAAAAAGATAGAAAATCGTAGAAAATACAATTTTTGCAAGTGTCACGGTCATCACACCTTTGTGATGCTCGTCACACCCCTCACGCTCGTCACAGATCCTCACGCTCATCATACATTTCACGCCCGTCACATCTCCTTTACGATCCTCATGATCTCAAAAACAGAATTACAAATGTGTTGAGTGTTGCACCCTAAAATTTGCTCAACCTTATTCACTTGGTTTATGCTTCAATGTCATTAGCATTTGCATATAGAGTCATGTACATAGACTAACCATCTGCATAGCATAAGCATAACAAGTCATACAACAGGGGACCAATCATTATTCTCATCTCTAGAAGCCTATCAAGAGGTTATTATCCCAATTCAATCTTATTCAAGTCATCAGGGAAGAATTGGAAAGCAAAGAGCTCAGCAGATCAAGCCTTGAGTCCATCTCCTAGCTGAGGGCATCTGAGGGTCAACAAGAGGGTTGTGAGCTGTGAGTTGAAGGCATGGAGAGTATCTAGACATCTTGGAGAGACTTAGAAAGTCATTTGAAGAAGGAGGCAAGTCATTGATGAGAGCATAAGAGCTACAGCTAAAGACAGTCAACTAGGGTTTCATCTGGGTCAACCCTGGGTCAACCCTAGGTCAATTGACTGACTTAAGGGGCATTCAAGGCTATTGGAGAGATGTGGGGTTCATCATTGGACATATGAAGAAGGATATGGAGGTATGCCAAGAAGAATTCAAGAGAAATCAAGGAGAAGAGGAGTTTCTAAATTAGGGTTTCTGTGTAAAATCCCCTAGTTTAGGTCAAATTTCCAAGCAAGATAAGTCAAACTGCTAGCTTCAAATGGCTTCTTGGCCAACATGAAACTTGTAGAGGATCTCAAGACCTTTAATTTGAGTGGTGGAAGACACCAAGGAGATTTATAGAACTCAAGTTATGGTCCTTGCAAGTTACAGGTCATCTGAGGTATCTGAAATTTTGTCTGTGAAAGTAACTTGACTTCCAAGCTAGTTTTACCCCTCAAGGAGATTTCAGATGAATTCTTGGTCAACATAAGAATTGTTCCTCATTGTCTTAGCTTTCTAGAATGGTATAGCATGCCCTCATATGATGTGTGGAACTCAACTTATGGTCTTGGCAAGCAAAGGGTATTTTGGGCATTTGTGAATTACAGGTCATTTTAACTCATGTCCAAAACTCATACAAGGAGGCCTCAAATGGAAAAACTTACAACATCAAACTTGCTCCAAATGACATTTTAAGTCTAGAAAGAAGGTCACAAATTGTTGTAAAAGCTCATAACATGAAGTTGCATGATTGGTCCAAATTTGAACTAAAATGGCTTATAATTTGAATAAAGTCAAAATGAAAAATGGTTTGGGAGATTTATAAGTCCAAATGGAGACTTCCAATATATGATTTTGAATGGAAAAGACATTCTAAAGACAATGGTTCAAGCACTTTTTTGAGTTTAGTGGAAGATTTCAAAGTTATCCTTGGTTACTTGCATTTTAAGAAACATAGCCAAAATGAATCAAAGTTGGAAGGCAAGGGAATGTGTAAGATGGATCTAGAATGTTCATGTGAGCCCTATATATTCATGAAATGAAGATTGATCAAGGGTTGGCTTCATTTTTCACCAAGAATTTCCCAAATTCTCTCATTCTTTTTCATTGTATTTTCACTTCAATTCCTCAAATTCTTCACCAATTACCATCAAAATCAACTTCATCATACTGATTCATCATCATAGATCAGAATTCAACCAAGAACAAGGTGTGATCAATCCATTTTCGAGCACTTCCATCATCAACATCAAAATTGCAATTTCAAGTTGATAGCACAATTCAAGCCAAGTTTCATCCAAATATTGCAAACAGAATCAAGTACATCAAGAATGGATCAAGATTGAAGCATACAAGAGCCTGGATCCACGTGATTACTCAGCCTCCATTAAAGCTTGCTCAAGGTGCAAATCTTTCTAACTTGTTCAATCTAGGGAGATTTAGGTAGTTTTACTAGCATATTCATGGTCTATGATGTTAGGAGGTTAGTTTAGATGAATTTGAGGCTGAATAGAGACAATTGTTAGCAGGTGTACCAAACTGTTAGGACCTAGAACTCTTAGGTTAGTGCATTATAATGTTAGGTTGTTAGCGCAGGATGATCACCATTATGCATAGAGTAGATTAGTCTAGGTTTGATAGAGAATTGTGTTGGTGAGTTGCAGAGTGTTTCCATGGTGACCAGAACTTGTCTCGATCGGGTTTGTTGGTTTGTTGAGTTTCAAAGCAATCAGAGACCATAGGCGTGTAGAGGGAGAGATTCTGAGTGTTTTTCATGTTGGCGTCGTGTTGATTCATGGACTGTAGAGTGAGAACAGGTTGGTGGAAGCTGGTTCGTGCATGAACATTCATGGAGTATAAACCCTAATTCTTATGATCTATTGGAGAAGACACAATCTGGAACGTTCATTTCATGTTGGACCCTTGACTCATAGAGCAATCGTGTGGCTGAGATTTGATTCAGAATTTGGAGGGAAGCAGGTGCCCTAAACGCACCGTTTCATTAATTGAAACGGGCGGGCCTGAATGCTGAGTGATATCCCCACCCCCCATTAGTGAGCCCAACTTCATTTGCACGTGAGTTTGCTTCTGAATGCACCCCCTGCGTGGTTTTATTTTCAATAATTCTGAAGTGTTTCTGGGCCTAATTCAAACTTGCTTTTCACACCCCCTGCCTGCCTGGCCCATCCAATTTTTAACTAAGCGTGTCTTCTATTCAAACCCCCCTCCCTTTATTTCATTATACATTCTTTTATTTTCTTTAATTTTTTTTATGCATTTTCATTAATTCATAATAAATTCATAAAAAATCATTTTTAATCCATTCTTTTTACATCATTTTCATTAGAATGTGTAGAAAATTGTCATTAAATAAAATTGCATTTTTATTTTTATTTGATATTTTTTCCATATTTTCTAAATAAATGTCATTTTAAATAGCTTCATTTCATGCATGATTTTATTAATTTTTTTTCTACTAAATGCTTTCATATTTTTTGTTCATTCTTTTTAGGTTGTTTAGATTAGATGTTGAACTTGTAGAAACAATTTAGTTCCCATTTTTAGAATTCAATTTTAGGTGCTTAATATAGGCTTGAACAACATGAACAAATTAGGGTTTTTAGGTGATGACTTAGGAAGTTTGATTCTTTCCCTTAGGACTTAGGATTTAACTAGTTTAGTTATGGGACTATAGGGGCTATGGGTAGCTATTAGATCCCTTAGAAAAAGTCAGGATTCCCCTACTGCTATTAATACTGTCTGTATATCTGATTGACTGGTGTGGTGTGCCCTCTGGGGATTATTGCTTGCTTGTTTGGGTATCGGGATTGTCTGGGGACTTGGGAGAGCTGAAGACTTGAGGAGATGAAAGCCATTGGAGATCCAGAGATTGAAGTTCAACTTCCAGAGTTGAAGAGGAGGTTCTTGCTAGCAAATGCTGAGGAACTAGGGTTTAGGAGCTAGGCAGAGCTCTAGGGTAGAAAGTTTGTTTCTCAAACATGGATTGCCTTGTCTGCATCCATTCTTCTCTGTGATTCAGAGTCTCTCTAAGACACTCACCCCCTTCCTTTGGAAGGCTTGGTGATAGTGTCTAAGAGATAGAACTCTTGAGAGAAAATGTCTCTTGTGTTAGAAGCAGTCTGTTCACCACCCTTGGTAGTCAACTGATTGCTTAACACCCAATTCACTCTTGTGACTGATTCCTCATCCTGGAGGTTTGAACTTGAAGAAAAGCCATTGCAGATAAAAAGACTGATGATCAAAGCCCTTATCTGAAGGCCATGAAGATGGAGATTAATGCTTGTTGAAGCCTGTAGCTGATTGGAGATTACTTGAAGCTAGATGTTGATTCAGAGCTGCTGATGCTGTTTCTTCTGTTGTATTTCATTTGCTGATGTATTGATTGGTTTTCTGGACTGTATTGTTTGCTGTTTACCCTGCTGGGTTGAAAGTGAAGCCTGTTCACTTTTGCCTATTGTTTTCTAGGTTCGAGGTCGAGTGGGACTCCCTTGCCTCGCTTGTACTGTTGCATCCATGCATTGTACCGCTTTATTATATCTGTTATTGTTTCTGTTTCTGCCTATCCCGTAGGATCTCTGTTTCTCTCTGTGCAAGAGAGGAGCATGATAGACACTAGGTCTTAACCCATGCATGATAACATTAGGTTAGTTTGATTCCCTTCGCAACCGTAGGTTAGAGTTCTGTCTCTTCTTTCTCAAAACAAACAGAAAAACACGATAAAGATTTCAAACACAATAAAAGACACTTCTTCCGTAAAAGAATGTGAACTCATCAAAGCGTCATTTTTGTCCGCCGGGACTGTTAATCAGGAAAACCTTTTTCAGAAGGAATAAAATCAATCAAGGACGAGTTTGTGTCGTACGTGGCCCGAACTACGTTTGCTCTGATCTTTCATGCCGTGTGAAAGTACGTAGGCATAGGATGCGATATCCTAGCGAGCAACCTTCCCCTCCTTTCCCGTAGGTAGGCGAACTACGTTGACTCTGATTTCTCGTTCCAGACGGGAATACGTAGGCATAAAGTGCGATACTTTGCCGAGTCATTTTTATTTTCGTTTTATTTTCTTTTTAACCCCTGACCTATAGAGTAGATAGAATAACAATCCATACCCGAAAACAAGCGTGGATCCCGTCGAGTACGACGGACGTAAGGGGTGCTAATACCTTCCCCTTGCGTAACCGACTCCCGAACCCAGGTTTTGGTTGCGACGACCATACCTTTCCCGTGTTGTGCGAGGTTTACTCTGAGCGTTTCCTTTCCCTCCCGTGGGATAAATAACGCACGGTGGCGACTCTTCTGTTCAGCCGGCGCCGATTTTCGCAGTAGCGACAGCTGGCGACTCTGCTGGGGACATTGCGTCCCCTGGCTGCTAAGGACTGCGATGGTTCTTATGCATTTGGGAACCAACGTCCCTTAAGAGAGTCAATCCTAGCGCTTGTTTTCCCGTCGAGGATTTTGTATGGAGTTATTGTATATTTCTAACCTTGTATTTTCAGCTTTATATATTGATTATTGTTGCTGTATCTGGGGTGTGACGGGTGTTCTGATATTGAGAGATAAGCCGGACCTGGGCTTGAGTGCACCTAGAATTAGAGTAGAAATTAGTGGGCGCCCGCTTGCTTTGCTTGCTTTGGTGTCCCATGAAATCTACACTCAGACGAGGTTCCTCTGGTTGGCCTCCTGCCCCTTCCTTTGGTTGGCGTGGGTTGCTGGTTAGTTGGATTGTCGACTCTGGGGACCGATCATTTGGAAGTTGGCTAAGTGAGGCCTCTTCAGGAATTGATGATGCCACTCCTTCTGGGAATCGTATCATCAACCCTGAAAGTCTGTGACGCCGACGACCGCATAGGATGCCGTACCTTGTGCCAGTTATAGGGCCACCCACCTGTGAGGGGATTCAGGGTTATGCAGGTAACTAGACCTTCAGACCACCGGTTATTTCTTGATCAGAGATCCTGGGTATTTATGGAGAGTTAGGAGGTCTGTCAGAGACCATTTGGAGATGTGTTCTGAGGTCTGTCAGAGACCAGTTGGAGAGTTCTGAGGTCTGTCAGAGACCAATTAGAGATGTGATTGGAGGTCTATCAGAGACCAGTTGGAGTTATGGTTTGAGGTCTGTCAGAGACCAGTGTTGGAGTTTTATTTTAGGTCTATCTGAGACCAGGGTTTGATGACTTCTGGATGGTCTATCTGAGACCTTTCTTGATTGGGTTCAGGCTATTCAGCTACCGCTTTGGTCCCTGTTGCGTGTTACTTGCATTGCATTGCCTGCATATCCATTACCATTTGCATTTCACTAACGTGTGTCTGTGCTGCAGGTGCATTTGCATTTCCCTAGTTCTAGTGCCCAGACTTCTGAGTGTTTGATCATGACTAGCTTAAGGAGAACGGTTGCTTACAAATTGCCTACGCCTGATATTGTTCCTCTACTTGGGTTGATCTCTCTTGCTGATGAGGGTGTTCGTAGGAGTTTCCGGATGAGCTATGGTAGATTATTGAGATTGGTGTGCAAACCTACAGAGGTAGAGTTAGATGGGTTGTATGCTTTGATGCAATTCTACGACCCTGCTTTGAGGTGCTTTACGTTCTCTGACTTTATTATGGGACCAACCCTGGAGGAATACGCTGAGTATGTTGAGCTGCCCGTGCAGAACCAGGTTCCATTCATTCATTATGGCGCCAAACCCAAGCCGGAGGAATTGGCAAAGGCCTTGCATATTGATGCTTCTGAACTTGTGACTACTATTTCCCGTGGAGTTCCAGGCTTCTCATTTCAGTTCTTAGTTGGTAAAGCCCAAGAGTACGCCAAGAGCGGGTGCTGGGTTGCTTTCAATGCTGTGTTGGCCTTGTGCATTTATGGCATAGTACTGTTCCCCAATATACCGGATTTTGTGGACTTTGATGCTTTCTACTTGTTTGCCGCTGGTAATCCTGTACCTACCTTACTCGGAGATCTCTACCACTCACTGCATTATAAGAATGAGAAAGGAAGAGGGAAGAATGTTCACCTGTGTGTGCCCTTGTTGAGTATGTGGTTTGAGAGTCACCTTCCTAAGAGAGGATCTGTTGCAGAGACTACAGTCCCAGTTGGTTGGCCGGAGCGCCTGATGAGGCTATCGTCGGAAGACATGGAGTGGTTTGATAGAGATCTGCTGGGATCCGAGCTTATCTTCAGCTGTTCTGGGTACCCTAATGTCCCACTGATTGGAAGAAAAGGGTGTATCAACTACAACCCTTCTCTATTCATTCGTCAGTTCGGATATGCACTGAAGAATCCACCTCAGGAGGAAGAAGTACAGGAATCTCTGTACTTCACGGGTGATGTGAAGGGGGAGCTATTGGCCAAGCTGCAACATGCCTGGACGCGTATTAACCGCAAAGGGAAGCCACTGTTAGGTAAGAACGATTGCCAGGCCTATGCACCTTATAGAGTTTGGATTCAGGAGAGGGCTAGTCAGTTGAGGATGCCATTTCCAGCTGCACCCGTCATTGTTCCCGTCCCGGCAGAAGAGCCAACTACTGTTTCTAGGGAAGTCTATGAGCAAGTTGTGAGAGAAAAAGAAGCCTTGATGAAGGTCAACGAAGGGTTAGAGCAAGAGCTAGCTCAAGTGCGCAGTGAGAAAAATAAGGCCGTATATGCTTTCCAACAACAGATCGAGCTAGTAAACAGACTAGGGGCTGAGTTGACTGAGGAAAAGAAAAAGCGTGAACGTCTGGGGCAAGAGTTCAGAAGCTCCCATGACATGCTGGAAGCCAAAAAGAAAGCGCTCGACGCAGCACACCGAGAGATATCTTCTTGCAATAAGACTTGGAATGCTACACTCACTAACAACAAGAAGAGGGAAGATAAGTTGAAGCAGCAAATTTCCGACCTCGAAGAGCAGTTGAAGTCTAGCATCAAGAAGTGTGAGGAAGAAGTGATGACCCGGTATAGTGTCCAGCATGCACTGAACAAGGCAATCAAGTCCAGAGATGAAGCAGTGTCTCAGAAGCGAAAGTTAGAAGATTGCTTCGGGGAAGCAACATGGGAAGAAACTGCTGAAGACGTACGCCGTGTCCTTAAGAGGAGAAACCAGCTTGTTGAAGGGCTGCTTGATCGACCAAGCCATCCGGAGACCAAGAAGTTGATAGAAGAGTACCAGACTTTTGGGAGGATTTGATCATTTCATGTAGTAACTTGTATGCTTTATTTGCATAGTGCTGATCATCACCAGGATTGTTGGTTGAGATCATGCCTTCTTTGTACTCTCAGTGATATTGTACCCTGGGCTTATTGATTCTCTCTGCAATATATGAGGCTTTCTATGATTCAGCTCCGATATTCCTATTGTCAGCACAGTCACTGCACCGGCACCTTCGCACTAGAACTGGGGGAACGAACTTCCCTAATGCACAGACACATTGCATTGCATTCATATTCATATTGCATTACAGGTAATCTTTGAATGGTGTCTTATTTCCTGCTCTGTACCAGGTACTTAACAGGATTCCAGATCAACATCCGCACCGCTATTCTACACGCTCCAACTGTCGGAAAATCATGGACCAAATGCAGAACGAGATGCAAGATGTGCGCGAGAAGCTCGCCCTCTTCATGCAGACCATGGAAGCTATAGCAAAAGGGCAGGAGAATTTGCAAGCCATGGTCCAGCCCCTGTTGGCTCGAAACGCTGGTCATGGTAATGAAGATCATCAGTCTGTCCGGGTTGATACTGCTCATGGAGACGGCACTCCCACGCCAGTGGCTCCGCCTGTGGTCAATATACCTGCTGCTAATGTCAACAACGCTACCGCTGCTGTGAACGGTAACGTCGGAGTGGGGAATGAGACTGCTGTCCATAATGTTGGGCTGGGTGATGTCAATTTGGGAGATAATCTAGGAGGCAATGGCTTTGTCAATACTGGGTTCGGATTCAACGATCAGGGATTCGATAACGCTGGGAAGTATGGCTTTAATGCTCAAGGCTTTGGGCAAGATGGTTATGGTATGGTCAATCAAGGTTACGGAGGCTTTGGAAACGGAAATGGTACTGGATTTATGGCTTGTGGTCCTGCAGGAGGTGTTCAAGGGTACGGCAACAGAGGCCGAGGTCCGGGGATGAATCAGATCAGAGCTGGACGTAATAATGGATATGATGGGTACGGGGCTGGAAACGGTCTGTGGCAAGAGGATCAGCAGGAGGACGCCTTCTCCGGAGGAGGTTTTGAAGGGCCGATGGATGATTCCCAAAAGATTAGAATGCTGGAAGAGCAGATGAAGGGAGTCCTAAATCAGAGTGCTGTGGGATTGGACATGGCAACCATGGGCTTGGTACCTGGCTTGAGGGTGCCAATTAAATTCAAAGCTCCTGCGTTTGACAAGTACAAAGGAGACACATGTCCGAAAGTGCATGTGCGAGCTTATTACAGAAAGATGTCTGCATACTCAACTGATGAAAGAATGCTAATGCATTTCTTTCAGGATAGTCTGTCGGGCCCTTCCCTAGAGTGGTACATGGGGTTGGAGCCAACTGATATCAAGACATGGAAGCAATTAGCGGAGGCATTCGTAGCCCATTACAAGTATAACAGCGACCTGGCACCCAATCGGGTCCAGTTGGCCGGGCTTTCGCAGAAGAAGGGGGAGAGTTTTAAAGAGTACGCGCAAAGGTGGCGCGATATGGCTGCCAGGGTCCGTCCTCCTGTAGAAGATAAGGAAATGAATGACATGTTTGTCGGCACATTCACCGGGCTGTTTCATGATATGTTGTTTCATACGTCTCTGGCCAGTTTTTCAGACCTGATTCTAATGGGGGAAAAGATTGAACGTAACATTAAGCAAGGAAAGTTCCAAGTCGAGGAATCAACTGCATCTGGCAGTAATAGGAAAGCTTATGGTGGGCGCCGTCAGGGCGAAGCTAGCGCCGTATTTGGAGGCCGGGGCCGAGGCCGAGGCAGGGGACGAGGTCAATATCGTCAGCCGCAGCAGGTGTCGAGTGTTACTATTCCCTATCAGCAACAACCACTCCAGCAACAACAACCGGTTCAGCAGCAACCAATGCCACAGCAGCAGCAGCCTCAGCAGGGGGCACCGCAGGCTCAGCGAAGATTCCAGGGCAGTAAGCCGAGAAGAGTGTTTGAGAAGCCTCCCTCAACCTATGCCGATTTATTGCAGACATTGTTGGGATTGAATCTGGTAGAGAAAAGAACTCTAGCACCGATAACGGGAGCTCCCCCGTTTGGGTACGATGCAAGCAGGCACTGTGAGTTTCATTCTGGGGCCCCGGGCCACGATATAGAAGGTTGCCATGCTTTTAAGCACGTTGTGCAGGATCTTTTGGACAACAAGACTATCAATTTCGGAACGGCAGGTCCGAATATAGTCTAGAAACCCATGCCTAATCATGGGGCAAACGCCGTTCTGACTGAGGAAGGTCTGAATCTTATTATGAATGTTGAAGATTTAAGGACGCCGCTGAGCGAGATAAAGAGCCGACTGTTTCAAGGAGGTGTTTACCCAGGATGTAACGAGTATTGCTTAGATTGTTGGACCCTAGCTGGGGGGTGTGAGGATTTGAAGAAAGGCATTCAGGCCTTAATTGATGAAGGTATATTGCAGTTTGATCGAGCGGCAACTGATGAGCCTGCAGGGGCAGTAGTGGATAATCGGAGTGATGTGGCCACGATAACAATTCCGCGGAAGACGATCACTATTGCAGCACCAGCTCAGCGACCACCGATCACCATAACTAAGGCCGGGCCAATCCCGTACGAAAACACGAAAGCAGTCCCATGGTCATATGGGTTAGAGGTGTATTGTGACGGGATAAAGATTGATGTTAACAAGCAGCCAGTGGAGATTGTGGATAATGTTGTTGGTTCAGGAGGCATGACGAGGAGTGGCAGGATCTTTATATCTCCTGAAGTGGAGGCTGAAAGACTAGCAAAAGGAAAAGGGAAAGCAGTTGAAAACGTTCCGGTACAAGCAAGTGAAAAAGAAGCAGCATCGAAGGATGTAGAAGAGTTCATGCGCTTGATTCGGAAAAGTGATTATAAGATTGTGGAGCATCTGCAGCAGACACCGTCCAAAATATCTATCCTATCATTGCTGTTGTGTTCGGAAGCTCACAGGAACGCTTTGCTGAAAGTCCTGGACACTTCTTTTGTACCCCAGGATGTCTCCGTAAATCAGCTAGAAGGAGTGCTGGCACATGTGAATGCAGGCCATAGCTTGGGCTTTACCGATTTTGACTTGACTCCGAAAGGGAGAGATCATAATATGGCATTACACGTATCTGTTGAGTGTAGAGGATCGGTAATGTCGCACGTATTGGTTGACACCGGATCATCTTTGAATGTGCTACCCAAGAAGGCGATGATGAAGCTGGATGTTCGAGGAATTTTGTGTACACCCAGTGATTTGGTAGTCAGAGCGTTTGACGGCACGCGGAGAACAGTCTTCGGATCGATTACCTTGCCTCTGCAAGTGGGGCCGGAAGTGTTTGCAACTGAATTTTATATCATGGATATACAGCCTGCGTATAGCTGCTTGCTTGGAAGACCCTGGATTCATGGGGCAGGGGCCGTCACGTCTACCCTGCATCAGAAGTTAAAGTATATGGTCGGAGACAGCGTAGTCACCGTGTGCGGAGAAGAAGACATCCTGGTCAGCCATTTATCGTCATTTAAATATGTGGAAGTCGACGGAGAGATCCACGAAACGCCATGCCAGGCATTCGAAGGTTTGCGCACCAAGGACAAAGGTCCCGGGCCGAGCAAAGTGCCAGAGATAGCTGTCTCATCGTATAAGGAAGCTCAAGCTCTAGTAGAAGCAGGAGAAGCCAAGGGCTGGGGCAAAGTACTGGACATTCCTGTGAAGATGGACCGGTTCGGACTGGGGTACCGACCATCGTCATCAACTCCTTCCGTGGAGGCCCCCCGTTTCAGAAAGCCGATTATCATCTCTGCCAGTGGAGTATGTCATGAAACTGTCAATGCTGCTTCAGAGTCTGATGAAGGAGACAGCGACTGTGATATGGATGCCTGGATTCAGCCAAGCACGCCAGGACAAGGACTGTGCAACTGGTCTATTCAGGAGCTTGTTCCTGTGACTTTTAAACAGTAATGCTTTGCTTTATTAATTGTTGAATAATCTGATGTCTTGCCCGGGGCATCAGGATTTGCTTAGGGCTGTGTTGTTATAAACATTGCGTGTTAATCATTAAATAAATGGCGTTTTTCATGCGCAAATACTGTAATCCCTGTCCTTCTTGTTTTATATTTTTCAATAAAATGGCAACGTGGTTATTCGCTTTATACGCATTTTGAAGCACTTAACCATTCCTTTTGCAGGATAACATTTTCAGATGACATCCTTGAACCACCTATGACTCGTCCCGACTTTGAGCACCCAGTGTTTCAGGCTGAAGAAGAGGTTGTCGAAGATAGCGACGTTCCTGAAGAACTGTCTTGGTTAGTGAAGCAAGAGGAGAGAGCCATTCTGCCTCACGACGAGGTCATCGAAATTATCAATTTGGGGTCGGAAGGGGTTGAGAAAAATATTCGTATCGGAGCCGCACTGCAGAGTGATATCAAGCGAAGGCTGGTTGAAATGCTCCGAGAGTATAATGATGTATTCGCTTGGTCGTATGAAGATATGCCGGGGCTCGATACAGATATGGTTGTGCATCGCCTGCCACTGAAAGAAGATTGCCCGCCGGTCAAACAAAAGCTTCGCAGAACTCGACCAGATATGGCAATGAAGATCAAAGAGGAGGTGCAGAAACAGTGGGACGCTGGCTTCCTGGCTGTGACGAAGTATCCCTCATGGGTTGCCAACATTGTACCAGTGCCAAAGAAAGATGGCAAGGTTCGAATGTGCGTGGATTATAGAGATTTGAATAAAGCAAGCCCAAAAGACGATTTTCCACTTCCTCACATTGACGTGTTAGTTGATAATACCGCTCAATACTCTGTATTCTCCTTCATGGATGGCTTTTCAGGCTATAATCAAATTAAAATGGCGCCAGAGGATATGGAGAAGACTACTTTCATAACGCCTTGGGGAACATTTTGCTACAAAGTGATGCCCTTTGGTTTGAAAAATGCTGGGGCAACATATCAGCGTGCGATGACGACTCTCTTTCTTGACATGATGCATAAAGAGATCGAAGTTTATGTTGACGATATGATTGCCAAATCCCAGACGGAGGAAGAGCATCTGGTGAATCTGTTGAAGTTGTTTAAAAGACTTAGGAAGTTCAGGCTGAGGCTGAACCCTAACAAATGCACCTTCGGGGTGAGATCGGGTAAGCTGCTGGGGTTTATCGTAAGCGAAAGAGGAATAGAGGTCGATCCTGCTAAAATAAAAGCGATTCAAGAAATGCCGACGCCTAAAACAGAGAAAGAGGTGCGCGGGTTTTTAGGGAGATTGAACTACATTGCCCGGTTCATATCTCACCTAACGGCCACGTGTGAACCATTATTCAAGCTGTTGAAGAAAGATCAAGCTGTAACGTGGAACGAAAATTGTCAAAAGGCGTTCGATAAAATAAAGAAGTATCTGCAGGAGCCTCCTATTCTGATACCCCCGGTGGCAGGGAGACCCTTGATAATGTATTTGACGGTTCTTGAGGGAAGCATGGGTTGTGTTCTCGGTCAACACGACGAGACGGGGAGAAAAGAGCATGCAATCTATTACCTGAGTAAGAAATTTACAGACTGTGAATCTCGATATTCAATGCTGGAGAAAACTTGTTGCGCGCTAGCCTGGGCCGCCAAGCGTTTGAGGCAGTACATGCTGAATCATACAACCATGCTCATCTCGAAGATGGATCCAATCAAATATATATTCGAAAAGCAGGCGTTGTCAGGTAGAATTGCCCGGTGGCAGATGGTCTTGACTGAATATGACATTCAATACGTCTCGCAAAAGGCTATAAAAGGGAGTGTGTTGTCTGAGTATCTGGCGGAGCAGCCTATTGAAGAATACCAATCGATGAGGTTTGATTTTCCTGACGAGGATATCATGTACTTAAAGATGAAGGATTGCGAAGAACCATTGCCAGACGAGGGACCAGAGTTGGGGTCCAAATGGAAGATGATATTTGACGGAGCTGTGAATGCTTACGGTAGCGGAATAGGGGCAATCATCACCACGCCACACGGGTCGCACATCCCGTTTACTGCCCGATTGACCTTTGCCGTTACCAACAATGAGGCCGAATACGAAGCTTGTATAATGGGGCTTGAAGAAGCCATTGATTTGCGAATCAAACATCTAGACGTATACGGAGACTCAGCTCTGGTGGTGAATCAGATCAAAGGGGAATGGGAGACACGTCAGCCCAATTTGATACATTACATGAATTATGCAAGGAGATTGTTGCCTTTCTTCGACAAGGTTGAATTGCATCACGTACCGCGGGCAGAAAATCAAATGGCTGACGCCCTTGCCACTTTGTCTTCCATGTACAAGGTCAACTTCTGGAACGAAGCTCCCCAAATCACTATCTCTCGGTTGGACAGGCCAGCTTATGTATTTGCTATTGATGAAGCATCTGACGACAAACCGTGGTATTTCGATATCCTTAATTTCCTGAAGAATAAAGAGTATCCGGCTGGGGCATCCAGTCAAGATCAGAAGACTCTCAGGAGATTAGCGGGTAATTTCTACTTGAATCCGGATGGCGTCTTATACAGAAGAAACCACGATTTGGTGTTGTTGCGTTGTGTAGACGAGAAAGAGGCAAAGCTTCTCATGGAGGAAATTCACGAAGGTACCTTTGGTACGCATGCTGGTGGACATGCTATGACGAGAAAACTGCTGCGGGCAGGTTACTTTTGGCTGACGATGGAAACTGATTGTTTCAAGTTTGCGAGAAAGTGCCACAAGTGCCAAATCTATGCTGACAAGATACACGTACCTCCGAGTCCTCTAAATGTGATGTCATCTCCATGGCCATTCTCGATGTGGGGAATCGATATGATTGGAAAGATCGAGCCGACGGCTTCTAACGGGCATCGGTTCATCCTAGTAGCAATCGATTATTTCACCAAGTGGGTGGAAGCGGCGTCTTACGCGAATGTAACGAAGCAAGTGGTGGCCAGATTCATCAAGAGAGATATCATTTGCCGATATGGGATTCCCGAGCGGATAATCACGGATAACGGTTCAAACCTGAACAACAAAATGATGAAGGAGCTCTGTCAGAATTTCAAGATCGAACATCACAACTCCTCCCCTTACCGACCCAAGATGAATGGCGCTGTTGAGGCGGCCAATAAGAATATCAAGAAAATTGTTCAGAAAATGGTGGTGACCTATAAGGATTGGCACGAAATGCTACCTTTTGCTTTGCACGGTTATCGTACGACGGTACGCACATCAACCGGGGCAACTCCGTTCTCGTTGGTATACGGAATGGAAGCGGTATTACCATTAGAGGTTGAGATCCCTTCTCTGAGGGTATTGCGAGACGTTCAGCTGGACGAGGCAGAATGGGTAACGAATAGATTGAACCAACTGAGTTTGATGGATGAGAAGAGGCTAGCTTCTCTGGCATACGGTCGTTTGTACCAAAGACGAATGAAGAAAGCGTACGACAAGAAGATACTTCCGCGAAGCTTTCAGACGGGCGACCTTGTGCTGAAAAGGATTCTCCCGCCGCAAGCAGATCACAGGGGCAAGTGGACCCCCAACTACGAAGGGCCATACGTTGTCAGAAAAGTCTTTTCAGGAGGAGCGTTGTTGTTGTCCACCATGGACGGAGAAGACTTTGCGTCACCTGTGAATTCGGACGCAGTTAAAAAATACTTTGCTTAAAACAGACCCGCTGGACAAAAAAAGAGAGTCCAGGCAAAAATGGGGCATCCTGGCGAACCAAAAACAGAATGAAAGGTTCGGGCAAAAGTTAGGGATAAAAATTGAAAAATGTACACCCGCGAAGTTGAAAACCTACACTGGGCGGCTTCGGCAAAAAAGGGTATCCCGGTGAACTGAAAACCCGTAAAGGGCGGTTCACGCAAAAGTTAGGGATTTGAAAAGCAAATGACTGCGGTCCGAATTTGATATTGCAATGAGCATCAATGCGGGAGAATATATTCGAGGAGCCAGTTATCGGATACAATCTCTTCAGAAGTGGGGATACCGGGAAAGCATTAGAGTCGGGCGAGTCATGGGAGGATCAGTTCGTGGTGTTCATCTGCATCCCGTTGCCGACATGTGTACAAAATTTAATTTGTCAAAATATTCATGCTTCTTGTGCATACTTATGTATTTGCTTTGCGTAGCTTCCTCTTTTCAGGAGTTACATCCCGTGTACAAAAACTCCGCCCACTCAGGGGCCCAATCAATGAAAATATGTTATTCAGTACTTGACACTGTTCTTTACTGTTTTGTGCATGATAAAACGCCTAAGTTTATTGAAGCTAGCATGAATATAACATCACTGGCCCTTGCCAACGATTGCTAAAGCTTTGAATTAACTGAGTGTAACGTCACTAACCTGAATTGATTTGATTGCATAGGCTTGTCGTGTCTTGTTTGTGTTGTTGCAGGTTTCATAACCATACGAGGAAGATGATCAAAAGATTGCGATAACGAAAGACTCAGTCTTCACGCAGGTCATGCGTGTTCTTCCTGAAGAAGGATAGAATTTCCCAGCTAGACGTAGCTTACTCAAAGGGAGCAGGAAAGTTATTCGTCCTCAACAGAGTTTGGCGATTCCAAGATCGTAGGGCTGTATTCAGACAGGTTCATCTTTCCCCGCAGGGTCATGCACTCTCCCCCAGTGGAGTCAGTTAATTTTCCCCAAGAGAATCATCCCATCCCCAGCGGAATTCTCTTTGCAAGTGTTTTCATTCCTTCCAGTGGAACTCGGAGATCGAGACTCTCCAAAGCAGAGTTGATGGTGGGTCCTGTCATTTATTTTGTCAGAGATACTGGTGATATCAGTTCACGTTCCAGCAGAAAGTCCGATCGAACTATGCACATCTGCTATTCCCCGGCAGAGTTATATTCCCCAGCAGGGGGTCACTTCAACAAGGTGCTCGGTTTAAGTTCCCAATTTCCCAGCAGGGTCGACTTCACCTTTCCAGCATTTATTTTGCTGGAATAATTCTGTAGCATCTGGCTATCCCCGGCGGAGTCGGCATCACCTTCCAGCATTTATTTTGCTGAAGCAATTTCTGTACTCTAGCAGTTCAGGTGGAGAGAACTCTTGCTCAAATGAATTACCAAACATTCACGATCTCGGCATGAGACATCCAATGATAATGTCAGTATCGGCAGTATTCCCCCACAGAGTTAGCATGATGAGATTCTCTTTGTCTCTAACAGAGTCATTTATGCGAATGTCTCTTATTTTCCCCGCCAGAGTTACCAGGATAAGTTTCTCTTTGTTCCCAGGCAGAATCAGTTGTCATCAGGGGTTCCATGAGGCAGAATTTCAGAAGCCACCGCCGGTTATCAGAGCAGGCGTTCGATAGTTGGGTTCCAGACATCCCCAGTAGAGTCCGCCTCAAAGTCGCTGTCACGTCAGTGCTAAGAAGTTTGTGGGTTGGGATCAGTGGAGAACTAAGTCCTGACGCGGACAATTTACTCCTGGATTGACGGGATTTCTTCAGAAGTGGGCGTCCTAACGTGGACAGGTTTATTTCCCTGGATTGGTGAGGTGTGTTAGTCCTATCGTGGACAGATTCGGTTTCTCGAAATTAGTGGAATGGGAGGTCATGACGTTGACAAAAGTGATTACTCTTTGTGTTGGTGTCCTGACGCGGACAGATCAGACCAGCGTGTGAGTCCTTACGTGGACAAGTCGTATTTCCTCAGCAGGTCGAAGACGCCTGAGTCCTAACGTGGACAAATCAAGACGAGATCAGTGTCCTGACGTGGACAAATCAAAGAAATTATTATTCCTAACGTGGAGAAGTGGGTCCTAACGCGGACGATGTAGTCCTTACGCGGACATATCAAAAGAGGTGATTCCTAACGCGGAAAGAGTAGAGTCCTTACGTGGACAGATTAAGATGGCATTCCTTACGTGGAGAAATGTAGTCCTGACGCGGACAAATCGGAAGGAGTTGGTTGCCTTATGTGGAAAAGTTATGTTTCCTTACGTGGAAAGAAGATGGTTTCCTTACGTAGGAAGACGAGTTTATTCCTTACGTGGAAAGATGGAGTCCTAACGCGGACATATCAAGATTGATTCCTTACGTGGAAAAATGGTGATTCCTTACGTGGAAAGAAAGAGATTATTCCTGACGTGGAAGAGTTTAGTCCTGACGCGGACAGATCAAAGAAGTTATTCCTAACGTGGAAGAAGAAGATTTACTCCTTACGTGGACAAATTGGGGTCCTTACGTGGACAGATTCAAGATTCCTGCCGTGGAAGAATGATGTACTCCTTACGTGGACAGATTCAAGATTCCTGACGTGGAAGAATGATGTACTCCTTACGTGGACAGATTCAAGAAAAGTTGAGTCCTAACGTGGACAGGTTCAGAACCAAAGTGGAATTCCTTACGTGGAAAGATGGGAGTCCCGACGCGGACATGTCAAGTGGTATTGGAGTCCTTACATGGACAGATTGATATAGTTCTCATTATGTGGAAAGAAGATTGCTTCCTGACGTGGAAAGATGAAAGGGTTAGTCCTGACGTGGACAGATACAGAAGAAATGATTCCTAACGTGGACAGGTGTTACTCCTAACGTGGAAGAGTTTACTCCTAACGTGGACGATTCAGTTTATGGAAATGCAGACGAATTATCCCCAGCGGAGTTGCCGAGATTTTTCTGGGTTAACAGCAAGTGGAGTCCTAACGTGGACAGGTTTTAGTTGAGATTTCTTCGTATTGATGACAGACAGAGTCCTAACGTGGACAAGCAAGCAATCTGTTATGACAGAATCCTCTTCAGAACGATGAAGACAATCCCTAGCACAGTCGCACGAGATCAGTGGGTTGCTGTAGCAGTCAGATTCAGCTGATGAATGTCGTTCCCCACGCAGGAGCGCAATTTAGTTTTGCGGTTGGCAAATTTCTGGTTTCACTAGTATTCAACCGTCTCGTACCGCGAATGGCTGAAGGCTCCGGGCTCTTCACCCAATCGGGTCCAAGTCGCTTGAATAGGGGCAGCTGTTGCACCCTAAAATTTACTCAACCTTATTCACTTGGTTTATGCTTCAATGTCATTAGCATTTGCATATAGAGTCATGTACATAGACTAACCATCTGCATAGCATAAGCATAGCAAGTCATACAACAGGGGACCAATCATTATTCTCATCTCTAGAAGCCTATCAAGAGGTTATTATCCCAATTCAATCTTATTCAAGTCATCAGGGAAGAATTGGAAAGCAAAGAGCTCAGCAGATCAAGCCTTGAGTCCATCTCCTAGCTGAGGGCATCTGAGGGTCAACAAGAGGGTTGTGAGCTGTGAGTTGAAGGCATGGAGAGTATCTAGACATCTTGGAGAGACTTAGAAAGTCATTTGAAGAAGGAGGCAAGTCATTGATGAGAGCATAAGAGCTACAGCTAAAGACAGTCAACTAGGGTTTCATCTGGGTCAACCCTGGGTCAACCCTAGGTCAATTGACTGACTTAAGGGGCATTCAAGGCTATTGGAGAGATGTGGGGTTCATCATTGGACATATGAAGAAGGATATGGAGGTATGCCAAGAAGAATTCAAGAGAAATCAAGGAGAAGAGGAGTTTCTAAATTAGGGTTTCTGTGTAAAATCCCCTAGTTTAGGTCAAATTTCCAAGCAAGATAAGTCAAACTGCTAGCTTCAAATGGCTTCTTGGCCAACATGAAACTTGTATAGGATCTCAAGACCTTTAATTTGAGTGGTGGAAGACACCAAGGAGATTTATAGAACTCAAGTTATGGTCCTTGCAAGTTACAGGTCATCTGAGGTATCTGAAATTTTGTCTGTGAAAGTAACTTGACTTCCAAGCTAGTTTTACCCCTCAAGGAGATTTCAGATGAATTCTTGGTCAACATAAGAATTGTTCCTCATTGTCTTAGCTTTCTATAATGGTATAGCATGCCCTCATATGATGTGTGGAACTCAACTTATGGTCTTGGCAAGCAAAGGGTATTTTGGGCATTTGTGAATTACAGGTCATTTTAACTCATGTCCAAAACTCATACAAGGAGGCCTCAAATGGAAAAACTTACAACATCAAACTTGCTCCAAATGACATTTTAAGTCTAGAAAGAAGGTCACAAATTGTTGGAAAAGCTCATAACATGAAGTTGCATGATTGGTCCAAATTTGAACTAAAATGGCTTATAATTTGAATAAAGTCAAAATGAAAAATGGTTTGGGAGATTTATAAGTCCAAATGGAGACTTCCAATATATGATTTTGAATGGAAAAGACATTCTAAAGACAATGGTTCAAGCACTTTTTTGAGTTTAGTGGAAGATTTCAAAGTTATCCTTGGTTACTTGCATTTTAAGAAACATAGCCAAAATGAATCAAAGTTGGAAGGCAAGGGAATGTGTAAGATGGATCTAGAATGTTCATGTGAGCCCTATATATTCATGAAATGAAGATTGATCAAGGGTTGGCTTCATTTTTCACCAAGAATTTCCCAAATTCTCTCATTCTTTTTCATTGTATTTTCACTTCAATTCCTCAAATTCTTCACCAATTACCATCAAAATCAACTTCATCATACTGATTCATCATCATAGATCAGAATTCAACCAAGAACAAGGTGTGATCAATCCATTTTCGAGCACTTCCATCATCAACATCAAAATTGCAATTTCAAGTTGATAGCACAATTCAAGCCAAGTTTCATCCAAATATTGCAAACAGAATCAAGTACATCAAGAATGGATCAAGATTGAAGCATACAAGAGCCTGGATCCACGTGATTACTCAGCCTCCATTAAAGCTTGCTCAAGGTGCAAATCTTTCTAACTTGTTCAATCTAGGGAGATTTAGGTAGTTTTACTAGCATATTCATGGTCTATGATGTTAGGAGGTTAGTTTAGATGAATTTGAGGCTGAATAGAGACAATTGTTAGCAGGTGTACCAAACTGTTAGGACCTAGAACTCTTAGGTTAGTGCATTATAATGTTAGGTTGTTAGCGCAGGATGATCACCATTATGCATAGAGTAGATTAGTCTAGGTTTGATAGAGAATTGTGTTGGTGAGTTGCAGAGTGTTTCCATGGTGACCAGAACTTGTCTCGATCGGGTTTGTTGGTTTGTTGAGTTTCAAAGCAATCAGAGACCATAGGCGTGTAGAGGGAGAGATTCTGAGTGTTTTTCATGTTGGCGTCGTGTTGATTCATGGACTGTAGAGTGAGAACAGGTTGGTGGAAGCTGGTTCGTGCATGAACATTCATGGAGTATAAACCCTAATTCTTATGATCTATTGGAGAAGACACAATCTGGAACGTTCATTTCATGTTGGACCCTTGACTCATAGAGCAATCGTGTGGCTGAGATTTGATTCAGAATTTGGAGGGAAGCAGGTGCCCTAAACGCACCGTTTCATTAATTGAAACGGGCGGGCCTGAATGCTGAGTGATATCCCCACCCCCCATTAGTGAGCCCAACTTCATTTGCACGTGAGTTTGCTTCTGAATGCACCCCCTGCGTGGTTTTATTTTCAATAATTCTGAAGTGTTTCTGGGCCTAATTCAAACTTGCTTTTCACACCCCCTGCCTGCCTGGCCCATCCAATTTTTAACTAAGCGTGTCTTCTATTCAAACCCCCCTCCCTTTATTTCATTATACATTCTTTTATTTTCTTTAATTTTTTTATGCATTTTCATTAATTCATAATAAATTCATAAAAAATCATTTTTAATCCATTCTTTTTACATCATTTTCATTAGAATGTGTAGAAAATTGTCATTAAATAAAATTGCATTTTTATTTTTATTTGATATTTTTTCCATATTTTCTAAATAAATGTCATTTTAAATAGCTTCATTTCATGCATGATTTTATTAATTTTTGTTCTACTAAATGCTTTCATATTTTTTGTTCATTCTTTTTAGGTTGTTTAGATTAGATGTTGAACTTGTAGAAACAATTTAGTTCCCATTTTTAGAATTCAATTTTAGGTGCTTAATATAGGCTTGAACAACATGAACAAATTAGGGTTTTTAGGTGATGACTTAGGAAGTTTGATTCTTTCCCTTAGGACTTAGGATTTAACTAGTTTAGTTATGGGACTATAGGGGCTATGGGTAGCTATTAGATCCCTTAGAAAAAGTCAGGATTCCCCTACTGCTATTAATACTGTCTGTATATCTGATTGACTGGTGTGGTGTGCCCTCTGGGGATTATTGCTTGCTTGTTTGGGTATCGGGATTGTCTGGGGACTTGGGAGAGCTGAAGACTTGAGGAGATGAAAGCCATTGGAGATCCAGAGATTGAAGTTCAACTTCCAGAGTTGAAGAGGAGGTTCTTGCTAGCAAATGCTGAGGAACTAGGGTTTAGGAGCTAGGCAGAGCTCTAGGGTAGAAAGTTTGTTTCTCAAACATGGATTGCCTTGTCTGCATCCATTCTTCTCTGTGATTCAGAGTCTCTCTAAGACACTCACCCCCTTCCTTTGGAAGGCTTGGTGATAGTGTCTAAGAGATAGAACTCTTGAGAGAAAATGTCTCTTGTGTTAGAAGCAGTCTGTTCACCACCCTTGGTAGTCAACTGATTGCTTAACACCCAATTCACTCTTGTGACTGATTCCTCATCCTGGAGGTTTGAACTTGAAGAAAAGCCATTGCAGATAAAAAGACTGATGATCAAAGCCCTTATCTGAAGGCCATGAAGATGGAGATTAATGCTTGTTGAAGCCTGTAGCTGATTGGAGATTACTTGAAGCTAGATGTTGATTCAGAGCTGCTGATGCTGTTTCTTCTGTTGTATTTCATTTGCTGATGTATTGATTGGTTTTCTGGACTGTATTGTTTGCTGTTTACCCTGCTGGGTTGAAAGTGAAGCCTGTTCACTTTTGCCTATTGTTTTCTAGGTTCGAGGTCGAGTGGGACTCCCTTGCCTCGCTTGTACTGTTGCATCCATGCATTGTACCGCTTTATTATATCTGTTATTGTTTCTGTTTCTGCCTATCCCGTAGGATCTCTGTTTCTCTCTGTGCAAGAGAGGAGCATGATAGACACTAGGTCTTAACCCATGCATGATAACATTAGGTTAGTTTGATTCCCTTCGCAACCGTAGGTTAGAGTTCTGTCTCTTCTTTCTCAAAACAAACAGAAAAACACGATAAAGATTTCAAACACAATAAAAGACACTTCTTCCGTAAAAGAATGTGAACTCATCAAAGCGTCATTTTTGTCCGCCGGGACTGTTAATCAGGAAAACCTTTTTCAGAAGGAATAAAATCAATCAAGGACGAGTTTGTGTCGTACGTGGCCCGAACTACGTTTGCTCTGATCTTTCATGCCGTGTGAAAGTACGTAGGCATAGGATGCGATATCCTAGCGAGCAACCTTCCCCTCCTTTCCCGTAGGTAGGCGAACTACGTTGACTCTGATTTCTCGTTCCAGACGGGAATACGTAGGCATAAAGTGCGATACTTTGCCGAGTCATTTTTATTTTCGTTTTATTTTCTTTTTAACCCCTGACCTATAGAGTAGATAGAATAACAATCCATACCCGAAAACAAGCGTGGATCCCGTCGAGTACGACGGACGTAAGGGGTGCTAATACCTTAACCTTGCGTAACCGACTCCCGAACCCAGGTTTTGGTTGCGACGACCATACCTTTCCCGTGTTGTGCGAGGTTTACTCTGAGCGTTTCCTTTCCCTCCCGTGGGATAAATAACGCACGGTGGCGACTCTTCTGTTCAGCCGGCGCCGATTTTCGCAGTAGCGACATTGAGGAAATATAGGAACAATCTCCTATATTCTCTGACCCTCAACTCCACTTACTCGGGAACTTTCTGGGAGAACCTCAGCTATAAAAGGGTAGGTCTATACCAGCAAAAGGGGGGCCGCATTCAAGAAAATGAAGTGTTGCTGAAATTATTATTGAAGCCATTTTAAGTTTAGCATTACCTCCAATTTGATTTCTTTTTTTTTTCCGTTTATTTCCATTGCACTGCTCCTATTTCCTTCTTGCATATTTACTTCTCGCCAAGGTAGAATCCTGCCAACATTGTGGAGGACTAATACAGGGTCCGAGAACAGTATTACTTTCAGGTTTATTAATTTAATTATTATTTTGTTTCTGTTAAAAATGCATGTTTACTTATTTTGCCGCCATTGTTTAATTATGAAAGCTTTAAAGTCCATGTCTAGCTAAACCGCTTAAGTAGGTATGTAAGAAGGCGCATAATTAAATATCAACGAAGACATAATATTCCCGATCTTCTAGCTCATACTCCTGAATCGGTTGAAGAATCGAAAATGGTTGAAGGACCTCAGAATAGACCTCTGAAGGACTACGCTACCCCGTCTCAACTAGAGCCACACAGTAGCATTGCTGCCCCCGCTATCAATCGGAATGATTTCGAATTAAAACCATCATTTCTGTCAGCCGTGCAACAACATTAATTCTCGGGAAGCGCAACGGACGACCCGAACGAACACTTAACGAAGTTTGTGCAGTATGCCAACACGGTGAAGGCTAATGGTGTAACTCCAGACGCAATAAGATTCCGTATTTTCCCCTTCCCTCTTAGAGATAGAGTTTGGGCTTTGTTACAATCTTTGCCATCCAACTCCGTTACAACATGGGAACAGTTGAAGAACGTTTTCTTAGCGAGATACTTTCCGCCAAGCAAGACTGTTATGCTAAGAGCTCAAATCAACGAATTTCGACAAAAAGATGCCGAATCTCTCTACGAAGCATGCGAAAGATTCAAAGACATGATGAGAGCATGCCCTCACCATGGTCTTGAAGACTGGGTGACTATTCATACTTTTTTTAATGGGCTTCTGTACAACACCCGACTAACAGTAGACGCTGCCGCGGGCGGTGCACTTATGGGTAAGCCATACGACGAAGCCTACAAAATAATCGAAAACATGTCTCAGAACCATTGCCAATAGGGAGGTGAAAGAACTGCAGCAGAGAAACCTGCAGCTAAAGGTGGGATGTACGAGATCAGTAGTCTTGAGAAAGTCCACGCTAAGGTAGATGCCTTGACGCAAAAGATCGACAATCTAACCATGACACCACCAGCAACCGTAGCTGCTGTAACTCGAAACTGTGAGTTATGTGGAATCATTGGTCATGCTGCGCCAGAATGTCCATTACAAATAAGAACCCCCACAGACCAAGTGAATTACGCTCAAGGAAATCCCCATGCGAACACCTACAACCCAGGCTGGAAAAACCATCCGAACTTTTCTTACAAAAGCGATAACGCAATGTATGCACCTAACCAAGCACCTGCTGTACCACCAGGATATTAGAAACAAGCCGCAACTTCCCCAAATGCCCCTAGAAAATCCAATCTTGAATTGATGATGGAAAAATTCATAACCACTCAAATTAGACGAACAAGGAGTTCCTGAATCAAAACATACACACTAGTGAGCAGATCAAACAGCTAACAAACAAAGTAGACGCTCTAGATACCCATAACAAGATGCTTGAAACGTAGATATCACAAGTAGCTCAACAGCAAGCGCCTGCTGCCGCACCCGCTGGCACATTTCCTGGACAGTCAAAACCTAATCTGAAAGGTCATGTAAACGATGTCATATTAAGAAGTGGAAAAGAACTGGATGGACCAATCGACCCTAGGAGTCAGAAGCAGAAATGGAGTCTGAAACCAAAGAGAAGGAAAATAACGACCAGGAGGCCGTAGATAAAGAAAAACCATATGAGCCTCCACCACCGTATAAGCCACCAATTCCTTATCCTCAGAGGCTTATAAATTCCAAAACTACAGGGTAGTTTAAGAAATTTGTAGAACTTCTGAAGCAACTGAACATCACAATTCCTTTTGCAGAAGCCATCACTCAGATGCCCTCATACGCAAAATTTCTCAAAGAAATCTTGTCTAACAAGAGAAAGATCGAGGATAATGAAACAGTTACGCTTACTGCCGAGTGTAGCGAGATCATTCAAAGCAGCATGCCTCCTAAACTGAAAGACCCAGGTAGTTTCTCCATACCTTGCGTCATTGGAAAGTTTGTAATAGACAAAGCACTATGCAACTTAGGAGCCAATATCAGTGTTATGCCCCTATCTATATGCAAAAAGCTAAGTATGGGAGAATTAAGATCGACCAAAATGTCTGTCCGATTAGCCGACCGATCTGTCAAATATCTTGTCGGTATACTAGAAAAGTTCCAATACGTATAGGTCAATTCTACATCCCAACCGACTTCATAATCATGGATATTAAGGAAGATTTAGTTACCCCAATTATCTTAGGAAGACCCTTCCTAGCCACAACCGGAGCTATAATAGACGTGAAGAAAGGTAGGCTAACATTCGAAGTAGGAGAAGAGAAAATTGAATTCATCCTTACCAAGTTCTTACAAGCACCAACCATAGACGACACCTGTTATCTAGTATATGTCATTGACGAATGCATAAGAGAACTGGAAAAGGAAGAAACCACATACTCTAAAATAATGAAGATCCAAATCCCAGATATTCATGAAGATGACAATTGGTGTGCACCGTATAAAGATGACAGTCTAAGCGAAAGCCTAACACTAACTCCGAATCACATGCCAAGTCCAAAAAGCCCAGCTTTAGAACTCAAAGTATTACCTAAAAACCTCTGATACAAATTCCTAGACACCAAACTCAAGAGATCGGTAATACTAAATGCCTACTTAGGACAATTAGAAACCGAAAAACTACTAAACATCCTAAAGAAATACCCAATTGCGTTAGGCTACAGCATAACTGAACTTAAAGGAATAAGTCCTTCTATTTGTATGCATCGAATTATGCTAGAGGAAGACTGTAAAACCTCTAGAGAACATCAGAGAAGGATAAATCTTATCTTAAGCATTGTAGTTAAGGACGAAGTGAAAAAACTACTAGATGTAGGAATAATGTATCTGATCTCCGACAGCTAATGGGTTAGCCCAATGCATGTCGTGCCCAAGAAAGGAGGCGTAACTGTGGTAAAAAACTCGAAAGGTGAATCGATAACACAAAGAGTTGTGACCAGAAGCAGAATGTGCATCGATTACCGAAAACTAATCAAGGCCACTCGAAAAGATCATTTCCCTTTACCTCTCATCGACCAGATGTTGAAGAGACTGGCAAAGCATTTTTATTTCTGCTATCTAGACGGTTATTCGGGATTTTTCCAAATTCCTATTCACCCCGATGACCAAGAAAATAACATATTCACCTGTCCTTATGGCACTTTTGCATACCGACGAATGTCGTTTGGATTATGCAATGTGTCGCAACTTCGAAAAACACCCGGCGGAAAACAAAAGAGTCGCCACCTTTTGTTATTTATCCCATAGAGAGGGAAAGGAAACGATCAGAAAAACCTAACAAAAAGGGAAAGGACAAGGTCATCACAACCAAGTCTGGATTCGAGAGTCGGTTACGCAAGGGAAAGGTATTAGCATCCTTCACGTCTGTCGTACTCGACCGGATCCACGCATTGTTGTCTATCTAAAAAGGGTGTGTTGAAACTATCTAGCTAAAGGTCAAGGCACAAAATAAAAAGAAAAGAGAAGTGACTCGGCAGAGCATCGCCGCTCTATTCCTACGTACTCCCTCGTGCAATGCAAAAGTCAGAGTCAACGTAGTTCGGCTAACTACGGGTAAAGGGGGGAAGGTTGCTCGCCAAGACATTGCGTCTTGTGCCTATGTACTTTCATCTGGTATGAAAGATCAGAGCAAATGTAGTTCAGGCTAAAAAGAACACTGGTTTGGTTCAAATGTTTTTTAAGCCCGAGTAGGGTTAACAATTAGTTCTAGCAGTTGGTGTATGCAGCTCGAGCATGGGAGACTTGGGCGTTACCGTTTGCGATAGAACTAAGAGTTAACAGCACTCTTTTTCTGAAAAGATTTTCTTGGATTAAAAAACCCCAAATGGTGAAAAAGGTTTGAAGTGTTTTTGTGTTTTTTAGAGAAGAAGTGTTTTGAATTTGAGTGTTTATAATGTATGTTGTGCTAAAGTTTAAAACCTAGGATCAAATGTGTCGCATATCGTCCTAAGGACGTATACTAAACACTTTAGGAAATTGAGAGGTGGCCCCTCAATCACCATTTCCCAAGTATAAGGCTCATGTCACAACATCCATTATCTTTATTAAGTGTATTAAGATTGTATGAAGATGAGAAGAGAAGAAAGGACAACTAATGGGAGATTAATCAATCCTAAAAAAGTTATTATGCAAAGTGGACTTAAAGTTGGGATACAAAAGGGAACTACCTAATGTTATCATGCATGGTTAAGCACCTATTTTATATCATAACCTCAAGAGGTTATAGAACTTATGGGGAGCATGGCAAAGAAAAGCAAAAGAAGAAGAAGAAGAAGAAGAAGAAAGAACATGCAAATGAAAATGCAAACATAAGATGCACAAGTAGAATGAAAGTGGGAGGAAAGTAGTGTGGGGCAGTAGCCTCCACAAGCTCATCTCAACCAAGCATGCACATATGAAATGAAACAAAGAAGAAAAGAGAAGAAGAAATGCACAAGAGACAACCACACAAAAGGGTGCAAACAAGTCACATATGGAAACCTTAAATGGAAGCAACAAAAAGAAACACACAAATGAATAAGCAATGAACATAATTTTGACCTAAAAATGAGCATGAAGCAAGCTCAACATGTTTATTATATGAAACAATAGGAGTTGAGAGCTTAATGGATCCACAAATGTCATTTCCAACTCAAACTAGGTCATGCACTTGTATGAACCTCCCTTGGAGGTAGCTTCACTTGCAAGTTACTCCTAAATTAGGAAAATGGTTCAAAAATGATCAAATAAAATGCACAAGGTACCCAAACATGTTGGCAACCATAGGCCAAGAGACCACAATCAAAATCAATTCACACCACCACCAAAGAAATTGATTCACAAGGGTGTCCCATTGTGAATGAGGATTGTCAAGGGTCAAAGGAAATGCACAAAAAGTCAACTCAAAAGTCAACCAACAGGGGCAAAATGATCCTAAAAAATTCATCAACTCATCATGGATATGAGGATGAATTTTGGGTCATTAGACCAAAATGAAATGGAAGAAACAAAATCAAGAACAAACCATGTCAAGAAATAAGTCTAATAAAAAAACTTCCAATGATTAATTCTATTTTTAATTGAAAAATAAACCAAAAAATAAAATAAAATATCCTAAAAATAAAAGACATCCTAAAATGTCTAAAACATATTTTTGTGGAATTTTATAAAGCTTGGAAGCATTTTAATTGGAATTATTTCAAAACAATTGCAAAACAAAAATAAAAAAAGAAAATAAAACTAAAATAAAAAAAACCAGGGTGCAGATAGCAACCCAAATCAGTTCAAAAACAGTTTCTACTCAAGCAGGGGGTGTGAAAAACAATCAGAGGCCCAAGCTCAAATGCTTAAGTGAAACGCATTACCTCATGATTAAGTTTGGCAAGTCAACGCATCTCTATGGTGGAACGCGCTCAGGGATGTTGGATTGATTTGGTATGCACATCCGAAGACTTACACACAAACACGTGGCTAGGCTGGCAAGATAAAAGAAACGCGACGTTTTCATTAGCAAGTCAACAAAGACACACAGTAGGTCTTAATCATGGCCATGGATTCAAAAAGTAATCAGATCTAAACGCCTACATACCAACACCTCATCATCTTATCCGTTTAAACATGGTAATGGAGGGAAAGAAACAGGTGACGGAGCACGGCGGCTCCGATCACCATCTCTGGTGAGTCAAAAACTCAGGTGGAGTTACACTGAAACAAATCCAACAAATTAATAGTAAAACCTCATCTACTCCTCACGCAAATCTCAAATCCAATATCACTTAGGCTTAAAACGCCATGAATCAACCAAATCAGGCCCAACAAGTTTCAAGCATGCAACAACAATTGTTACAAACGAGAACAAGACATATACAAAAATGAACTACACATCAAGAGGTTCACATTTATTCAAAAATGGCGTTCAATGGAATCACATACAGAGAGATAAATTTATTTGAAGAATACCTAGTGGAGAGCTTCCACTGAGCGTGATCCTTTGATGAAGCTTAGAGAAAATTATCCAGAATCACTCCGTGAACTCCAAGGAAGCTTTTGCTATGCTCAATTTTGCTTGAAATAGTGTGAATATGAGAATTCGAATTTCAACTTTTCCTCCTCCAAATTCATAACCACTCAATTCTCCTCCAAATTCATAACTACTCAATTCTCTCTCAATTCTCGTCCAAATTTGCCATTGATGCATTGTGAATGATCCTGAGATTATATATGTTGGATTGGTGAAAGTTTGGAGCCCAATTACAGCCCCTAAAAGCCCAATCAAATTTAAATTTTCTTTGTGTTGGTGCACTTGAAAAAATGTGTATACGGAGCTGCACATTCCTCAAACTTGATTCCTTTAACTTGCACATGAGGGAAGTTGATCACATGGCCAAGAAATGCCCCTTGTTTTGATCTTGTGGTTGAATTTGCATTTGTTACTTCATGGTGAAGCAAAATTGGAAATGGCATACCAAAGCTCCTCAAATTCAAATTCTAAAATTGCCATTATGCTTAGGATGTGATTTGCACTCAAAAAATGCACACATTTGCACAAAATTGATCTCAAATGCATTTAATTGGATTTTCTCCTTTTAATGCCTTTTTCATGAAATTTCTTCATCCAATCTTCTATTCCAGCCATATCAATGATTACTTAAGGATTGGTTGAGCAAATGGCCCCATTTGGAGCAAGTTTCATGTTGGAAGTATTTTCATTTGAAGTGTGTAAAGTGGTGAAATGGACTTATACTGAAAATGACCTGTAATCTTACTTTCCCAAAATACCCCTGACTTGCAAGTCTCATAACTTGAGTTCTACAAATCAGATGAAGGAATTCTAGTACTCTTTGGAAAGCTAATATCATGCGAAACAACTTTCATGTTTTATTCAAGGTAAGGGGAAACATCCTTCTATGTCAAAAATGGCTTGGAAGTTGGTTGACTGTTGTTGACTAAAATCACATTCATCTGAGGACCTGTAACTTGTCAATATCATAACTTGAGTTCTAGAAATCAGATGAATGACTTCTAGTACTCAAATGAAAGCTAGAGACATGCTCTACAAGTTTCATGTCAGGGTCAAGATGAGATGAGGCTTGTATCTTGAGATAAGTGGTCTTAAAGTTGGACACTAAACATGGGATTTTACACTGAGAACCTTAATTTAGTAACTTCTCACACTCTTGATTCTTTTTGATTTGATCTTGAAATGATATATTATACATTTCAACACAACATTCCATGATCACAAATACTTGGAATTGAGTCTTAATCTCCTTCAAATTCACAATTGACTGAGGGTTGGCCAGATGAAAACCCTAATGCAACACCTTTGGTTGTGGCTTCTTCCACATGACACAACAACTCCAACATGGCTCTCAAAGCCTTCAATGAGCTTTCTCAGCATACCATATCCATAATCATGAATTCACAACCTTTTGATGGTCTTCAATTGGCTTCCAAGTTAGGAGATACTCCACATACACCCATCAACTCTCTCAAAGAACACTGACCACCTCTTGATGACTTGATGACCATTCATGCTTGAGTAAAACCCCTTGCTTAGGATCAATGATCTTGGTAACCTTCTCTTGCTAGTCACACCTCTTGATCCTCTGCTAAATGAACAATGATATGCAATGAAAATTCTAGAACAATGCAATGAAACAAAAGTCAGCTAAAGAAAAAGGTTGGGCACATTTTAGGGTGCAACAGCTGCCTCAATTCAAACGGCTTGGACCTGACTGGATGAAAAGCTAACAACTTTCAAACAATCAAGGTAAAAGACAGTTGAATACCAAAGAAACTCGGAAATTTGCCAACCGCAGAAATAAACTGCAAAACTCTGATTAGGGAACAACCATCCAGAAAAACTGAACGTAGACAGTTGCAACGGCAACCAGCTGACTGATCATCTAATAAAGAACACCTGACATCGCTACCAGTCATCTGTGTAACGCCACATCCATCAAAACCAAAGGCTAGATCAACACGCGGTTGGAAACTTCACCTCAGGAAGAGAATAATACTCACATCATCTAAAAGTAGACGAAAAGACACCAAATACTCACATCGTCTAAAATTAGACGGAAAGACTCCAAATACTCATATCGTCTAATTGTAGACGGAAAGACACCCATGAAAGTTCCACATTGTCTAAGGATAGACAGAAAGAAAAACAATACGCACATCGTCTAATGGTAGACGGAAAGACACCAAATACTCACATCGTCTAAAAGTAGACGGAAAGACTCCAAATACTCACATCGTCTAATGGTAGACGGAAAGGCACCCATGAAAGGTCCACATTGTCTAAGGATAGACAGAAAGAAAAACAATACTCAAATCGTCTAATGGTAGACGGAAAGACACCAAATACTCACATCGTCTAAAAGTAGACGGAAAGACTCCAAATACTCAGATCGTCTAAAAGTAGACAGAAAGACTCCAAATACTCACATCATCTAATGGTAGACGGAAAGACATCCAAAATCGCACTTCAAACCCATTCACCAAATTGCATAATTCTTCCGTCCATAAGGGTTGGTGGAAAGAAAATATCTTCAAAGGGCCACATCGTCAATAGGAATTGACAGAAAGAAAACCATCTTCAAAGAGCCATGTCGTCAATAGGAATTGCCAACAAGGGAACCCAATCATTCTTCCAAGAGTCATAGTGTCAATAGGGATTGACAGCACGAAAACCCTCCTACAACGCCATCTCATCCAATAGACGGAAAGAAAACCATGTCTGAAACTCACGTCGTCTAAGGATAGACGGGGAGAAAACCATATCTGAAGTTCACATCGTCTAAGGATAGACAGAGAGAAAAAACCTGCTGGGGAAACACGTCGTTCATAGGAATTGACGGAAAGAAGATCTGCTCGGAGAAACACATCGTCAATAGGGATTGATGGAAAGAAAAACTGTCGGCATCAGAGGACTGATGGACAAAGGAACTCTACTTGAGGATGTCATCATCAGAGGACTGATGGACAAATCATAACCGACGTATGATCTGAAACTTGAATAAACCGTTGAGCTGTCTGAACAAAGTTGCTGGATAAATGTCCATGTACTGATTGCAAAGTGATTCAAGTTGCCACGAAAACCTGACAGAAAATAGGCTCATGCTTCGTGCCTATGCGTATGTTTGAATATGGCATAATGTTATATACGAAACGGAAATGCTACGCATTTGAGGATGAAATGCAAGGATGATGCAAATATGATAACCACATGCAAAGATGCAGATGCAGACCCGAGCTGCCGGAGGAAACACTTGATACGATATAACCCGCTCCAGCAAAATAAATGCTGAAGAGGTGAAACCAACTCCGCTGGGGATAACCAGATGTGCCAAGTATGTTTGGACTCTACTGGGGATAGCTTACACGTGCCAATGATGATTGGACTTTTGCTGGAGAAAATAGATGAAGTCTTCCTACGTACCAATGAAAATTGGATTTGCAAAGGATCAGGTATGACTGATGCTGGAAAAATATCATGTCTGAACTCAAAGGTTTTTTGGTTAAAGGCTCAAGGGATAGTAACATGACTTCCCAACATTCGTCTTGTGCTTGAAGGTTGATCAAACCTGCTTGTATAGCTCTGAGTAGTTTTGGGTAGGAACCGTTCCTACGCTTCCAATTTGCCCCATCCTGTGGGATCTCTGTGGGGATGTTCCTCGAAAGGAAATCTGAAATCTCATGCCCCGACAACTTGATGTGCACTGCCTAAAAACCTTGAACCTCAGAGAGGTGCTTCACATTAACTGCCCCACGGATAAGGAATAACTTCTGCGCTCTTAGGGTGGCCTGTCCCGGTCTGCAATGACTTTGCCCTTGATTGGATGATCTGTGGAGAAAGTGCTTCTTGGCTGCGAGAGATTCACTGAATCTCGACCTGACTGCCTCACCTCAACTGACTTTTAGATAGCTGACTCCCATGCTATGATCATTTGATATAACTTGCCCCAGTTCGACAGAGTATTCAGGCATTCCACATTCTATCCTGATCAAACTTTCCACTGTGGAAACTTTCCTGCTGTCAAGCGCTCACTCACAAGTAAAACAAACTGTTCTTCATAAAAGATATATTAAATGCAATGCATATGACAGTTTTGAAATTCCAATTTGTTCACTGGAATAATTTGTGACATAAAGTGAATAAATCATTTATCAACATGTCAACATTAGTACAACACTATAATAGGAACCCTTTTAGGAGTCAGTTTCGATGCGATCTTTACTGAAGTATGCTTTCGAAACAAACCTGCTTCAATTAGGACTTTTTCAGGTTGTAACTTGGTCAGGTTCACGGATTACAAGGAAAGGATAAAGGCTTAAAATTTACTTTAACCCACCCATTCTCCGTGATGTTCTCCAATCCTATATTCAGCGAATTCGACGCTAGCGCTCACCATTCAAAGGTTGAATGCCAGGAGTGACGGTTCAGGAAACCATAAGTTTTTCGGAGTGACAGTCACTCGTTTTTCATCTTTGGATGCCCGGAGTCACACGACTTGTTTTTCATCATCATTGTTTAATTTCCCTAACTTTTGCCTAGACTAGCTCTTCTAAGCTTCTTTTGATTTCAAAGTCTAGTGGGATGCCCTAATTTTTGCCTAAGTCTCTTGTTCGCAAGATTCGACTTAGCGGGCTTTTTTCTTATGATTCTTTTTTCTTTTTTTTTTAACAAATCGTGTGACACCGGCTTGTCTTACTTGTTGAAGGGATTGTGACTATTCACTCCTTAATCGTCAAGGTTTAACCATTGTGGTTCTTTAGGCACGACCTATACAGGTGTGATTGATCCTCGAACAGGAACACTCCTATTGCGATTTGGATGCTCGGCCAAAATTAGCTGACACCTGTCCCAGGTTAAGATTTAGGGTTTTTCGTTTTTAGAAAGAAACTCCTACTACTAGACTCAAAGGGGTTGACAAGGGGTTATCATCCTTATATCCCCAGTGTTTGGGAATTCAAAGCAATGCATGTACATCATCAGCAGGTTTTATTTCAAAAGCGTACAATCGGAAGCTTGCGCGTCTTTAAACTTTGTCATCCTCCCCGGATTCTGCTTAAATAAACATATGACATCTCTAAAAAGCAATTAGTGAACACAAATGGATTAAATCAAAACATGCATATTCATTTCATTAATATCAATTGAAAACAACAAGTTTTACAAATGAATTTGCACTTTAAACAGGAGAGAAATTACAAACGTAAAGAAATAACAGGATAAAATGAAAATTGCCAGCTTCTGGGCTCTGGGCTTTCACACTTGGTTAGCAGTTGTGGGAGATGTGACCCTTGAAGTCTTCAAACTCAATCAGATGAGTGATGTATGACCAACCTTCCTTCTTGAAAAGATTTACACCTTCGGTCCATCAACTATTGTACCCTGGCTTGAAAAGCCTCGCAATCTTCAATTGAGTACCCCGCGGATCCTCTGTGATACCCACATTGGACACTAGGATCATACCCGGGAGGGTAAGGTTCTGGCACCGGTTTGAGAGCTTTGGGCTCCACCAAAGAATTTTGAACTAGGTGCGGCAGCAGCTGACTGTACGCCATAGGCACCGGACGCAGAGAAGCATTCCTTCTTTTCAAATTGTTGCGAGGCCTATTCTGATTTTGATACTGATAGTTTTGCTGCAAGGACCCAAAAGGTTGTGGACTCTGAACAGCAGAAACGTCTGGCGACTGGGTTTGGACTCTTGAGGACTCCTTCTGTTCAGGCGCTTTCATCCTTAAGCTTGACCCAGGAACAGGCAGCAACTGTGGGCAAGGAGATTCTGACACCAAAGATTGTAGGATATACTCTTGACCTACTGCAGCTTTAGGTGAGGGAATAAGAGTATCCATCTCCTTTGCATGATAGGGAATAAATTCGCCTGATACCTTCATGCCGCCCAACGTGAACTCAACTGTCTTCGAATCAATTAAGTCTTGAACCTTATGCTTAAAAGCTTTACAGTTCGCGACGTTGTGCCCCTGTCCACCAGAGTGGAAATCACAATGAGCATTTATATCAAAGCCCGGTGGTGGTTGGCCCGTAAGTGGAGCCAAAGTTCGAGGCTTAACCAACTTAAGTTGGAGCAAGAGTTGCACCAACTGAGCATAATCCATGAGGATCTGATCGAAGATTCTATCTAGAGATTTTATCCTTTGACCATATCTCCTGACATTGGGATTCTCCTGAGAAACGGGACGCAGCTGATGACACAGAATTTTTGGAACCTCCGGTTGTGCAGAATATTTCTGACACACATTACGCTATGGTATAGGTTACGCAGACAGAAATGGAACAAGCATCTTTGCCACAGCTTTGGGCACTTGACCACCTTCTTTTCTGAGCACGTTCCTTATCACTTCGATGATTAAGCCCACCTGAGTTTTCAACTGTTGGTTTTCCTCTCTGAGTTCATTCTGATCCAAGCGCAATGCTTGCATGTCCGCCATGAACTACCCCATATGGCTCTTGACTTCTCTCAGCTCTGCTTGAACTTGCTCTATAACTTTGCAGGGATTCCGGTGATCTATTTGATTGTATAACCTGCAACAAACTAGTGGAGTACACGAAGTCAGATTAATAGCTCCGAGGTACCTGTTACACAAAAATAATATGCAAGATGCAAACAAATATGCCACAGGGAAATCTCATAATAGCACAGAGGCAAAAAGGAACCCAAGATCCAAACAGGGATAACCATCACACATATATGCACCATACAGGAGTAACTGAATACAAATAGAGTGACCTCAACCAACAAGCATGGCGATGGTCAGCATACAGTAATGAACAAATTCTACACAGGGATACAACCCTCAACTGAGTCTTTAGTTTGATACTCTTCTGAACAAATACTCTCGGTCAATTCCTCCATAACATGAATTGGTACACCCGCTTGACTGGATAAAAGAAGATCATTGATTTGAATACCCTGAGACGTGAATGAGATCCTGTTGGAATCCAGCGAAGCCTGAACCTGGCTCTTAAGCACCTTACAATATTCAGTTGAATTCCCCTGTGCCCTAGCATGGTACTCACAGCGGGCGCTGACATCGAAGCCCGACAGATATGGTAGAATATCTGGATTAATCTTCTTCGGCACTATCAACCCACCTATGATTAAATCCGGCAACAGCTGACTGTATGATGCCGACAACTGAGTAAAATGCCTTTTTGGTTTCCTGGGTCTTTGTCTAGCGTGCTGATGTAGTTGACGACAGTATAAATGTTGACTCTGGCGGGAAACGGATACCTGATATACAGACCCAACAGACTGCTGACTCTGAACACCCAAAGTATCTCAAAACTGAACTTGAGATACAGGAGATTCTGAAAGAACATCACTTCCTCTTTCCTATTCTTCCTGAGAACTAACAACTGATCATTCTCATCAATTGAGATATAGGGGATGCTTCGAATCTTTCCGCTCTTGAGTCCACTCTCAATACCCTCACCCATTATCACCAAGTCAACAAAGTTTGACATTCCACGACTGATCAACTTGTCAAAGTAATGGCCTTTCAAGGTAACCAAGAATATATCAATCAACTCTCTATCCTGAAGTGGAGGTTGAACACGAGCAGCTAACTCTCTCCATCTCTGCACATACCCTCTGAAGGATTCATTGTCCGCCTGAGATGATTCTTGCAACTGCACGCGACTAGGAGCCATGTTGAGATTGTAGTTGTACAGCTTCACAAAGGCATTGGCTACATCTGACCATGATCGGATACAACCATTCTCCAACTGCATATACCAACTCAACAATGCTCCATTCAGACTGTCCTGAAAATAGTGAATCATAAGCTGATCATTGTGAACATGTGACGTCAATTTTCCTGCAGAACATTACCAGATGCTGCTACGGACAACTACCTACTTTGAACTTCTCAAAATTTGGCATTTTAAACTTCGGAGGCATCACAAGACCAGGCACCAGACACATGCTCGCAGCACTCAAATTAAGAATATCCTGACTCATTAGGGCATCAAGCTTTTCTTCCAACAATTGACTTTTTCCCATAAATTCAACAGTTTGTGGGTCTTCAGCATTAGCCTTTGGAACAACCCTCTGAGAATCTGGAACGGGGAAAGTGAAACTCTAATAATCTATGTCATGGAGAGAAGAAGAATCTCTATATCTAGCAATGGGATGCTCTTCAGCAAGAATCAGCACAGATTGAGCTTGAGCAACATTGTTCACTGGAGTCCTCTGAATATCGGCCTCTCCTCTAGTCATAGTTGTCACGGCTTCCACGAGTTGACTCAACTGATTCTTCATCAATTTAAACTCTGCGCTCGTAACAACCAAATTCTACTCTCCTGAGTTCATGATCCTTTTAAAAGCTAACTCAAATCCAATGCGAATGTCGGGAAATCAACTAATGAAGCAGACAAAAGATGGGTAAGCTCCTTGTTCCGGCTGAGGATGGATATGCAAAAATCAAATGAAAATGCAAACAATTCTAAATGCAAAATGCTAATGCAACAGACAAAGGATCAAGACTGCCGTGCTGTAGACTGAGGAAGATCAGAGCTCTGCTTCAGCAAGAACATAGCACTACTTTGATAGAAACCAACTGATACCAATAATCCAGATTTAAACTGTAGAGAAAACCGGGTAATTTTAAGGTAAAACTTTCCTGCATAACCCCAGTCCCACTCACAAGTATGGACCTATTCACTGATAAGGTATGGCATCCTATGCATTCATCGGCATCACAGACTTTCAAGAAATAATGACACGTTCACCATTTCTGGTTTGGCATCATCAGATCCAACATCTTGTCGAGCCCTCAGGGCCAGATGAGAAGTCATCAAAGAGAATCTCGTCTGAGTGTGAATTTCATGGGGAACTGTATCTGCTAAGCAAACAGGCCCCCCACTAATCTCCACTACTAATTCTAGGTTTGTACTCAAGCCTGGGTCTGGCTTATCACTCATCGGAACATCCCTCATGTTGCACCCCAAAATTTGCTCAACATCTTTTACCTGGTTTATGCTTCATTGCATTATCCTTTGCATAGTTCTATCATTTGCATATCATGGCATATCATTCATCCAACAGGGGATCAAGTATGATTATTATCAAGAGAAGCCTAGCAAGAAATCTTATCCAAGCTTGAGATGTCATCCAAATCATCAGGAGGTGGTGGGAAGTCTTGATCAGCTGAGGACCATCAATAGGATGTGAAGCATGAGGTGTGTAATATGAAATGTGTATAGAGCTCATGGAGTGCCTAGAGAGCCATGTTGGAGCTAAATTAAGCCATTGTGTCAAATGCAAGAGCCACAATTGAGGTGCAAGCAATTAGGGTTTCATCTGGATCAACCCTAGGTCAATTGTGTAATTGAAGAGTATCAAAGCCTACTTTGAGGTCATGGAGTTCATGAAATGATGTGATAAGACATTTGTGGTTTTGTGCCAAGATCAAATCAAGAAGAATCAAGAATGTGGGAAGTTGCTAAATTAGGGTTTCAGTGCAAATTACCATGTTTAGTGCCTAACTTCAAGGCCACAAAAGTCAAGATACAAGTTTCAAATGGATCTTTGGCCAACATGAAACTTGTAGAAAATCTCAATACCTTTAATTTGAGTACTATAAGTCCTCCATTGGATTTATGGAACTCAAGTTATGACCCAGACAAGTTACAAGTCCTCAGATGCTTCTGAAATTTGTCTGTGGAAATCATTTGACTTCAAGGCTATTTTTGACTTAGAAGGAAGTTTCACCTGAACTTTTGGCCACCATGAAAGTTGTTCCTCATGATCTTAGATTTCTAAATTGTACTAGAAGTCCTCCATTGGATTTGTAGAACTCATGCTATGAGGTTTACAAGTCAGGGGTATTTTGGGAAAGTGAGATTATAGGTCATTTTCAATCATAGGTCCATATCTCCAACTTGCAAGCTTCAAATGGAAATTTGTTCAACATGGAACTTGCTTAAAATGATGTTTTGAGTGCAACAAAGTGGTCATGAGAGTTTGGTTTGGCTCATATCAAATGGTCACTTGAAATGGCTTGAAAAGGAAGAAATTTCAAATATGGAAAGGAGGGGAAAATGCATTTTTGTGCTAGATGCCTCAAACCAAGCAAACGGGTGCATTTTATGATTGGAAATCACATTTCAAACACTTTGGTTTTAACAAAATTTTGAGTTTAGTTCATGTTTTGAGAGATAGCATATGGTTACTTCACTTGTAAGTTACATATGCAAAATCAATGCACAAGGCAATTCAGGCCATTCTATCAATCCAAACTCATTCTAAATGACATGTGCAAGGTGTGAGAAACTTCTAGAACCAATGCAAAGCTTGCAATACACGACTGTCATAGTGAATTTTGAAGAAAAAATAAGAAAATGCAAACCACTGTTTTGGGCTTCAAACACATTGCAAAAGCCCATGAAACTCTTCTATATATTCATTAGAGCAAGTTCAGATGAGGGGTGAGCATCATTTTGCGCCAGAGCAAGCAAGAGCAAGTGAATTTTCTCAACTGCAAGTTCAAATCGGATTCTGAGTTTGGATCCAATTCAAGCCAAATTGAGGTGTGCAATCTCTTCCTTGTGGATCATTGAAGCTATCTGGAGTATTTGGAAGCAAGTCACGAGCTCTAAGTACCTCTGTTTCAAGATCTATACCAGGTTTGCATCTCTCAAAATTCAGCATGATCTAGCATGATTTAGATAGAATTGAACTTGTGGTTAGGATCTAGACATGACATAGATCGTTTTAGGCTTGATTTGGACTCAATTGGTGATGATTGAAGATGACATGTAAGATCTGTTTGGACCTGAATCTCGTGATTCATGAGGAGTTAATTCTAGTTGTTTAGATCAGGTTGATGTATGCAACGAGATGAAGAGATCTATACCATTAGTTTTGAGTTTATTGAGAGTTGTGGATGATGCTATTTCTGAAATTTGGATCGTGTTTGATTATGTGTTGAGAATTAGAGCATTTTGATGATAGATCTGGAATGTACGTGAAATTCTGAGCAAAATTGGTGTAGAGTTTGTTATTTTTGGTTGCCTGAACCTGGACCCTCGCCGGAGAAGACAACCGGAGTCTTCTCCGGCCACCATGAACCACCATCCCTGATCTCTACCTAGCCTGCCTGAATTTTGGAGAAGATGACGTCTGAACCCTTGGATCATCACTTGACCATTGACTGGCCTGAAGATCCAACGCATGGGATTTAAAGTTGGTTTGGAATTTCTGAGATCAAAACGCTGCGTATCATTAAATTTCATGGCATCACCAGCGCGCTTGGATGGATTAAGTTGTTGACTGATCCTATGGCTCTCATTATTTCGCAGCTTTAATTCAATTTTTATTTCATTTTGTTTTATTTTAATTGTTTGTCGATTCCAAAAATCATATTAATTCCAATTTTGATCCAAAAATTATTCTAAAAACATCCTCATAATCCTTATGGAATTTGTGATTTTCTGGGATTAACAAAATACAATTTCATGCATTTTTCAATTTAATTTGATTTTTCTTATTTTTGTTAATTCTTTTAATTTTGCATAATTAACCATCTGTTTTGTTGAATTTAGTTCTTCCAATTGGTGATGAGTTTTGCTTTGATTTTTTAGTATGTTTTAGGGTAGATATGTATGTTCCCCTAGCATTTTTATTATATTTTTAGAACAACATTAGGTTCTGTTTTAGGTGTTGAGATCAGGACCCTCCCAAACTTGTGGATTCCCTTGACCTATCTCAATGTAGGAATTGTTTAGATAAGTTAGAAGTTGATTTAAGCTTCAATCTTTTTACACTAGGTTGCTTGGAGTTGAAGGCTTTTCCTCTTGTGGAGCCTTTTCTTAAGAGCTTAGGAAATTAGGGTTTTAGGAAGTGCCTTAGACCTAGTTTTGATTATTTCTTCAAACATGGAGTGCATTGTTTGCCTCTATTCCATCCAATGACATAAAGTCCTCCTTGGGAAACTCCATCTCTCCTTAGGAGGGATGAGTGGTATGCCCAAGTGAGTAGAACTTTGAGGATACCTTTCATTTGCAATGTTGAGTTCTTAGTGATTTCCTTTGGTTGTCATTAAGTTTCTTAACATTATAACTTGATCTTGATGATTAATCCTTCTCTTGAAGACTGCTTGTTGGAGCTTGAAGATTGATGAAGCTTGTAGATAGAAGCTTGCTTGAAGATGAAGTCTTTGATGTCTTCTCAACTTTGTTGTTTAGAGCTTGTTGTTGCTGTTTGCTGTAGGAGTTTGTTGCTGCTGCTTGGGTTGTCTCCTCTGTGTCTTTTGTTTTTCTCTGTATTGTCTGTTTGCTTGTGTTAATTACCTCTAAGTTTGAGGTGGAGCTTGTCTCCTCTTTCCTGTTGTTTTCTCCCTTGCCTCTCTAATACTGTTGCATTGCATGCATGTTTACTGTTTACTGTTTACTGTTTACTATTAATTGCTTGCTTTCTTTTGCTGTTTATCCCCTAGGATCTCTGATTTCCTCTGTGCAAGAGGAAATTATAACAAACATTAGGTTTTGACCCATGCATGATAACATTAGGTTAGTTTCCCTTTCAACCATAGGCTTTTTAGAGCGTCTTTCTCTTCTCATCTCAAAACAATTCAAAAACACAGTAATAAGGATAACGCGTGCTGTACGGTACCCTTCAGTAATCTGGTTGCTTAGTACGGTACCCTTAGGGTGACATGCAACGTAGTCACTCTCAGATCACAAGTCTTTAGTGCAGTACAAGTTGCAAACAGACTAAAAAACAGTTCTTTCGTAAAAAACTCAAACAAACATTCAAACTTTGTTTTTGTCCTCTTAGACCTTTAATCAGGAAACCCTTTTCAGAAGGAGATAAAAAAACCGTCAGACAAGCTTGTGTCTTCCGTAGCCCGAACTATGTTTGCTCTGATCTTTCATGCCGTATGAAAGTACGTAGGCATGAGACGCGATATCTCGGTGAGCAACCTTTCCCTCCTTTCCCGTAGGTAGGCGAACTACGTTGACTCTGATTTCTCGTTCCAGACAGGAATACGTAGGCATAAAGTGCGATACTTTGCCGAGTCATTTTCTTTTCTTCTTAACTCAGACCTGTAGAGTAGATAGAATAACATACCCTTATATAGAAAACAAGCGTGGATCCCGTCGAGTACGACGGACGTGAGGGGTGCTAATACCTTCCTCTTGCGTAACCGGCTCCCGAATCCAGGATTTGGTTGCGACGACCATTCCTTTCCCTCTTTGCGTTAGGTTTACTCTGAGTGTTTGCTTTCCCTCTTGTGGGATAAATAACGCACGATGGCGACTCTGCTGTCATAGCCGACGCCGATTTTCGCAGTAGCGACAGCTGGCGACTCTGCTGGGGACTCCAACGGTTCCCTATGCGAGTCAATCCTAGCGCTTGTTTTCCCGTATGGGGTCTTGTATGTATTTATCTTTCTGCCTTTACTTTCAGTACTTTATTATTGTTGTTGTGTTGGGTAGAGGATTAGATTGAGAGATAAGCCGGACCTGGGCTTGAGTTTACACATAGACTTAGAAGTAGAGAGTAGTGGTTAGCCTGCTTGCTTAGCTCGCACCAGCTAGCCGCAAAATCTGCGGTCGAACGAGATTCTCTTTGATGCTTCTTGCCTGGCCCTTAGGGCTCGACAAGTTGTCTGACCCGAGGATTGTCGACTCTGGGGACCTATCAATTGGGATTCAGCTAAGTGAGGCCGCTTCAAGGGAGGATGATGCCACACCTTCTGGGTATCGTATCATCGCTCTTGAAAGTCTGTGATGTTGAACCCGCATAGGATGTCGTACCTCGTCTGCGAGTTAAGTACATACCTGTGAGGGGTAGGTAGGTCTGTTTGCAGGAAACCTTTGACCTCAGAGTACCTGGTTTATCTCTGTCAGTGAGATGTGGTTACAGGGTTCTTTTGAGTGGTTGGTTGGGTTTGAGGCGAAGATTTGATGGTTCTCAGGCTTCAGTACAGAGCAGCACAGTTCATCAGCATTGCACTTGATCTCCTATTTGCATATGCATGTGCATTTTCATGTTTGCATTTCATTAACGTGTATTTATGTTGTAGGTGTGATCATTCCCCTCTGATTCTAGTGTATCTTCTGGCCAGACATGGAGTCCATGAAGAGGATAGTTGCTTACCGGTTGCATTCGCCAGATATCAGTTCCTTGCTGGGATTAGTTGCTCTAGCAGATGAGAGAGTGAGGGCTGAGTTCAGAGTATCTTATGGGAGGTTGCTTAGTTTGTTGTACAGACCTTCAGCATTTGAGACGACTGGGGTGTATACTTTGATGCAGTTTTATGAGCCTCAGCTGAGATGCTTCCTGTTCCCTGACTATATTTTGGCACCCACTTTGGAGGAGTATTCTGCTATGTTGGGAGTTCCTGTGTTAGACCAGATGCCCTTTATACATGTTGATGCTGAGCCTGAGTTGGCTACACTTGCTGAGATTGTCAGTTTAGACGCTTCTGAGTTCCCTGGAGGTTTGGTCAAGTTGAACGGAGCCTATGGTTTTCACCTGTCTGTCCTGGTTGAGAAGGCTACACAGTGCGGGAAGAGTGGATGTTGGGTTGCCTTTAGTGCTATTCTAGCTATCTGCATCTACGGGGTTGTCTTGTTTCCCAATGTGCCAGATTTTATTGACTCAGATGTCTTCTTGATTCTTGCCTCGAAGAATCCAGTTCCTACTCTCTTGGGCGATGTTTATCATTCTATTCACTATAAGAATGAGAAACGTCATGGCAAGAATGTTTCCTGCTGTCTTCCTCTCTTGTGCAGGTGGTTCCAGGGGCATCTTTCGAAGACATTGGCTTTTGTTGATGCTGTTGATACTTTGGATTGGTCTTCCCGGTTGATGCGGCTGTCTGTTGAGAACATCATTTGGTTTGATCGGAGCATGCTTGGCACTGATGTTATATATAGTTGCAGTGGCTTTCCGAATGTCCCTTTGATTGGACGGAAAGGTTGTATCAACTATAACCCTTCTCTGCTAGTGAGACAGTTTGGTTATGCCTTGAGAGATGCTCCTATTGAGGTTGAGATACAGGAATCTCTGCATCTCACGGGCTTATTAGACGAGGCTGTTTTGATCAGGTTGAGACACGCATGGGCTAACATCCATAGGAGAGGGAAGGCTTTGCTAGGTAAGAGCAATAACAAAGCTTATGATCCTTATTTGGCTTGGATCCACGAAAGAGCTAGTATTTCCTTGATTCCATATCCTGCTGTGGAACCTCTGTATTTTCCAGTGATTGAGGTACCTACTTCGGTAGAGATTGAGAAGTATAACAAATTGTTGGCTGAAAACGAAGAATTAAAAAAAGCCAATGATGAGTTAGAGAAAGAGATCTTCCAGTTGCCCCATGAGAAGAATGAAGCTACCTTCACTGTGAAGGAACAGACTGAGTTGATTAATAGGTTGGGTTCAGATTTGACTGAAGAAACCAACAAGAGGGAAAAAGTGGGAGTAGCCTTGAATGGTGTTAGCAAGGTGCTTGCTTCCAAGAAGGAACTCTTAAACAAAGCTTATTTCCGACTCGGCAAGTGGGAAACATTATGGAATACCACGCTTACCAAGCGGAAGGAGCATGAGAATGAGCTGAAGCTGCAGATTGCCACGCTAGAGGCGCGGATTAGAGCCCATGATGCGGAGATTACTGAAGAGACATCACTTAGGAGCGTTGTTGAGCTTAGATTGAGTGACCTTGGCAAGGAGCTGAGAGGTTGTGAATTGAAGTCCAGCTTCAAGAGATGCAAACTCGACGAGTGTTTTGGCGAAAGAACCTGCAAGGACGACGCCAAAAAGTTGAGATCCACTGTTGAGCGACATGCATTACTGATACAAGAGCTAATCTCCAGACTAGGTCATTCGGAGATGTTGAGGATATTGGAAGATGTCAGGGCGCGCCATTTGGCCTGATTTATCTTTGCATTGCTTTTGTTATTTGTACTTGTATTTTGACCATCGCCAGGCTTGTTGGTCGAGGTCGCTTCAGCTGTATTCAGTTGTATCTTTGTACTTTGCCTCTTGGCATTTGTCTATGAATGAGGATTTTCTGATTCCTTGCTTGCTCGATTGGGACTCCATTGTCGTGATGGCCTTCTCTCTGAAACTAGAATCGGGGGGGGGGGGGGGGGGGAAGATAACCTGTAGCATATTTATACATTTACATCTGCATACTCATATCGCATGACCGGTTTTTTTTTAATCTGTATCTTATTTCCTGCATCTCACAGGTTTCAGGATTGACAACCAGAGAATGCATCGTTATTCTACCAGGAACAACTGCAAGAGAATCATGGATCAAGTTCAAGTCGAGATGCAGGAAATTAGTGAGAAGTTGGCACTTTTCATGCAAGCAATGGAAATCGTGGTCAAGGGCCAGGGGAATCTCCAGACTCTGGTGCAACCGCTGCTGGTGCGGGCGAATGGAAATACTGATTATCACTCTGTTGGAACTCCTCGCAGGGAGGATGAGATACCTACAGTGGTCGTTCCCACAAGTGGTGGAGTTGGTGCCGGTGATGGCAATGGCAATGGAAATACTAGCGCTGGTGCTGGTAATGGTAACACTGGTATTGGTAACACTGTTACTGGAAACGCTGGAAATGGTGATGGGAATGTTGTTAACGATACTGGCAATGCTGGAGATGCTAATCAAGGGTTCGGTGACAACACTTGTTTTCGAATTAATAACCAAGGGTTTGGTATTGGTAATCATGATGGTAATTTTGGTTTCAACAGTCAAGGCTTTGGCCACGATGGCTATGGTAACAACAACCAAGGGTATGGATACGGTGATGGTGGCTTTGGTAACATGAGCAACAACGGTGCTGGGATGACGCCTTTCAACACCGGTTATAGACTAGGTGGGGTCAACCAAGGATTCAGTAACAGAGGACGGGATCCTATTTTCAATCAACAGGGATATGGTCGTAACGCTGGTTACGAGGGATATGACAATGAGAATCTGAACTGGGGCGAGGATCGCCAGGAAGACGCTTTCTCTGGACAAGGCGTGGGATTTGAAAGGCCTAATGATAATGATAGGAGGTTCAAAATGCTGGAAGAGCAGATCAAAGGGATAGCCAATCAGAACTTTGCTGGGTTAGATATGACTACCACGAGACTAGTGCCTAGGGTGAGGGTGCCTTTGCAATTCAAAGCTCCAACATTTGACAAGTATAAGGGGGATACATGCCCTAGAGTTCATTTACGTTCTTATTACAAAAGAATGTCTCGATGGGTAGTTTCTCCGACATGATTCTCATGGGAGAACAGATTGAAAACGGAATTAAGATTGGGAAGATTCAGGCGGGTGAATCCACCTCAGCTGGAGGTGCAAGAAAAGCCTTTGGTGGAAGGAGACAAGGCGACGCCAATGCGGTATATGGTGGTCGAGGTCGTGGAAGAGGTAGGAATCAGTATCAGCCACAACAAGTTGCTAGTGTTACTATCCCGATACCTCAGCAAAAACAACAACAACAACAACAGCAACGGCAACAACAGCCGCAACAACAGAGAATGCACCCTGCTCAGCGTAGAATTCAAGAGGGTAGGCCAAAGAGAGTATTTGAAGCACCTCCTTCAACTTATGCTGAACTTCTTCAAACGCTGTTGGGTTTGAATTTGGTTGAAAAGAGAACAATGGCCCCGTTGAGAGGCACTCCTCCATTTGGTTTCGACGCAGGTAAACATTGTGATTTTCATTCCTGGGCGCCCGAACATGATATTGAAGGTTGCCATGCTTTCAAACATAAGGTTCAAGATTTGCTTGATAGTAAGGCCATTAACTTTGGTCAGGATGGTCCCAATATTGTACAACAACCCATGCCGAATCATGGAGCGAATGCTATCCTATTGGAAGAGAATTTGAATTTGGTTATGGATGTGAATGAATTGAAGACACCGTTGAGTTGTGTTAAAAGTAGACTGTTGAAAGGGGGAGTATTCCCTGGATGTGATGAATATTGTCTGGATTGCTGGACCCAACCAGAGGGTTGCGCGGATTTGAAAAGAGGTATCCAAGCCATGATAGATGAGGGGATTTTGCAATTTGATCGGACTGCTGTTGAGAAGTCTGTTGAGGCATTGTTTGAAAAGCAGGATGAGATTGCAACAGTGACGATCCCAAGGAAGACTATTACAATATCAGCGCCCGCCAAGCGGCCGACTATCACAATAACAAAAGCAAGACCCGTTCCTTTTGAGAGTACAAAAGCTATTCCATGGACATATGGGTTAGAAGCGTACTGTAATGGAGAAAAGATTGAGGTGAATAGCTGGCCGGCAGGGGCAATTGACAATGTTGTTGGAACGGGAGGCATGACCCGTAGTGGAAGAATCTTCACCGCACCTGAAGTTGAAGCAGAAAAGATTGCTAAAGGCAAGGCCAAGGTGAATGAAAATGGACCATCCCAGTTGAAAGAGAAAGGCGCGTCACTCAAGGACGTAGAAGAGTTCATGAGGCTAATTCGCAAGAGTGATTATAAGATTGTTGAGCACTTACAACAGACACCTTCAAAAATTTCAATCCTATCTTTGTTACTTTGTTCTGAGGCTCACCGAAATGCTTTGTTGAAGATATTGGACACGTCATTTGTACCTCAGGAGGTTTCTGTCAACCAGCTAGAGGGGGTACTGGCGCATGTCAATGCTGGACATAGTTTGGGTTTCACTGATTTTGATCTAACACCCAGAGGCCGAGAGCATAATATGGCTTTACACATATCGGTGGAGTGCTGGGGCACCGTAATGTCGCGTGTTCTTGTGGATACCGGATCATCTCTGAATGTATTTCCTAAGAAGGCTATGATGAAGTTGGATATCCAGGAAATTATTTGCACGCCAAGTGACTTGGTTGTGAGGGCGTTTGATGGAACGAGAAGGTCAGTGTTTGGATCGATAACGTTGCCGTTGCAGGTTGGGCCGAAAATATTTGACACTGAATTTTATATCATGGATATTCATCCAGCTTATAGTTGTTTACTTGGGCGTCTGTGGATACACTCTGCAGGGGCTGTGACGTCCACGTTACATCAGAAGCTTAAGTTTGAAGCCGGTGGTGGCATCGTTACTATTTGTGGGGAAGAGGACATCTTGGTCAGTCATCTCTCATCATTCAAGTTCGTTGAAGTGGATAGAGAAATCCACGAAATGCCTTGCCAAGCCTTCGAAGGGTTGCAAATCAAAGACAAGTCCAGTGTTCCCAGCAAAGGGCCAGAGTTTGCTGTGGCTTCGTACAAAGACGCTCAAGCATTGGTTCAGACTGGTGAGACCAAGGGTTGGGGTCAAGTGCTGGAAATTCCTGTCAAGATGGACAAGTTTGGGCTAGGGTATCGCCCAACATCAGCAGCATCTTCTTCACAGAAAGCACCCAAGTTCAAAGGCCCGGTGGTGATTACTCCAAAGGGAGTCTGCTTTGAGATGATTAATGTTGTTTCTGACTCTGAAGACGGAGATAGTGATTGCGACATGGACGCGTGGATCAAGCCTAGCGTGCCAAGACAAAGTCTCTGCAACTGGTCCATCCGGGAAATTGTCCCAGTGACTATAAAATAGTAATGATTTGTTTTCTTGATTATTGTGTAATCCTGTGTCCTACCTGGGGCATAGTGATTTTGTTTTAGGGCCACCTGCTTATGTGTATGCATTGTTTAATCATTAAATAAAGGCGTTTTTCTCATACAAATTTTGTGTTCCTTATTTTTCCTGTTTTTATTTTAAAAATAAATGGCAACGTGGTTATGAGCTTTGTTTGCACTCATTTGAAGCATTTAACCATTTCCTTTGCAGGATTCATATTTCAGATGACACCGAACACGAACTTCCTATGACTCGTTTTGACTTTGAGCACCCGGTATTTCAAGCTGAGGAAGAGATTGTTGAGGATAGAGAATTGCCAGAAGAGATGACTCGACTGTTGAAACAGGAAGAAAGAATCATTCTGCCTCATCAGGAAGAGATTGAGATTATCAACGTGGGGTTCGAGGGAGTTGTCAGGAACATCCGGATAGGGGTTGCGCTGAAAAGCGACATCAAGCAAGGTCTGATTGAGATGTTGCAAGAGTACAATGATATCTTTGCTTGGTCGTACGATGATATGCCAGGATTGGATACCGACATGGTTATTCATCGTCTACCATTGCGAGAAGAATGTCCGCCTGTTAAGCAGAAACTCAGAAGAACCAGACCAGATACGTCTGTGAAGATTAAGGAGGAAGTTCAGAAACAGTGGGATGCTGGTTTCCTTGCTGTTACAACTTATCCCTCATGGGTCGCCAATATAGTACCGGTACCAAAGAAAGACGGTAAGGTACGGATGTGCGTAGACTATCGTGATTTCAATAGGGCGAGCCCAAAGGACGACTTTCCGCTTCCTCATATCGATGTGCTGGTCAGGTTATAATCAGATAAAAATGGCGCCAGAAGACATGGAGAAAACAACCTTCATTACCCCATGGGGAACATTTTGCTACAAAGGGATGCCCTTTGGATTGAAGAACGCTGGGGCAACATATCAATGTGCTATGATGATGCTCTTTCATGACATGATGCATAAAGAGATCGAGGTTTATGTTGATGATATGATTGCCAAATCCCAGACGGAGGAAGAGCATTTGGTTAATCTGCTGAAATTGTTCAAGAGGCTTAGGAAATTCAGGCTAAGGCTGAATCCTAACAAGTGCACCTTCGGGGTGAGATCCGGTAAACTATTGGGGTTTATTGTGAGCGAAAAAGGAATTGAGGTTGATCCTGCTAAGATAAAAGCAATACAAGAAATGCCAACGCCTAAAACAGAAAAAGAAGTGTGTGGGTTTTTAGGGAGGTTAAACCACATTGCTCGGTTCATATCTCACCTAACCGCTACATGCGAGCCATTATTCAAGTTATTGAAAAAAGATCAGGTTGTGACCTGGAATGAAGATTGTCAAAGGGTGTTTGAAAAAATAAAAGAATACTTGTAGGAACCTCCAATATTGATACCCCTAGTAGTCGGGAGACCATTGATTATGTATTTGACGATTTTTGAGGAAAGTATGGGTTGTGTTCTCGGTCAACATGACGAGACTGGACGTAAAGAGCATGCGATTTACTACTTGAGTAAAAAGTCCACAGATTGTGAATCCTGTTACTCAATGCTCGAAAAAACGTGTTGTGCACTAGCCTGGGCTGCCAAACGTTTGAGACAATACATGTTAAACCATACAACCATGCTAATTTCGAAGATGGATTCGATCAAATATGTATTTGAAAAGCAAGCACTCTCCGAGAGGATTGCTTGATGGCAGATGGTGCTGACAGAATATGATATTCAATATGTTTCTCAAAAGGCTTTCAAAGGTAGCGTTATGTCAGAGTACTTAGCGGAGCAGCCAATTGAAGATTATCAACCAATGAGGTTTGATTTTCCTGACGAGGATATCATGTACTTGAAGATGAACGATTGTGATGAGCCGTTGCCGGATGAAGGTCAAGAGTTGGGTTCCAAGTGGCAATTAATATTTGATGGCGCTGTTAACTCCTACGGTAGTGGAATAGGGGCAATTATCACTACTCCTCAAGGGACGCACATTCCCTTTACTGCCAGATTGACCTTTCTAGTTACCAATAATGAGGCTGAATATGAGGCGTGCATCTTGGGTCTTGAGGAGGCTATTGATTTGAGAATCAAATACCTTGATGTATACGGGGACTCTGCTCTAGTGGTCAACCAGATTAAAGGAGAATGGGAGACGCGGCAACCCAATCTGATACCCTATATGAACTATGCAAGGAGATTGTTGCCTTTCTTTGACAAAGTAGAATTGCATCTCGTGCCACGAGCAGAAAATCAGATGGCCGACGCTCTCGTGACTTTGTCTTCAATGTATAAATTTAACTTCTGGAATGAGGCTCCCAGGATTGTTATCTCTCGCCTTGATAGGCCCGCCTTCATATTTGCCATTGAGGAAACATCTGATGGCAAACCGTGGTATTTCGATATCCAGCATTTCCTGAAGACCAAAGAGTATCCGGTTGGGGCATCCAGTCGTGATCAGAAGACTCTTAGGAGATTGGCTGGAAATTTCTATTTGAATCCGGATGGGGTTTTGTACAAGAGAAATCACGACTTGGTGTTGTTGCGATGTGTGGACGAGAAAGAGGCTAAGATGCTCATGGAAGAGATCCATGAAGGTACATTTGGTACGCATGCTGGTGGACATCCAACGACGAGAAAACTGTTGCGGGCAGGATACTATTGGCTAACGATGGAAACAGATTGCTTCAAGTTTGTGAAGCGGGGCCATAAATGTCAAATTTATGCGGACAAAATTCATGTGCCTCCGAGCCCTTTGAATGTTATGACATCATCGTGGCCTTTCTCGATGTGGGGAATTGATATGATTGGCAAGATTGAGCCCACGACATCAAACGGACACCGGTTCATTTTGGTAGCTATTGATTACTTCACCAAATGGGTGGAAGCAGCGTCATATGCTAATGTCACCAAACAAGTGGTAGCCAGATTTATCAAAAGAGATATTATATGCAGATATGGAATCCCAGAGCGGATTATCACCGACAACTGTTCAAACTTGAATAACAAGATGATGAAAGAGTTGTGTCAGAATTTCAAGATCGAGCATCACAACTCTTCTCCTTATCGGCCCAAGATGAATGGTGCTATTGAAGAGGCCAATAAGAACATAAAGAAGATTGTTCAGAAGATGGTTGTAACCTATAAGGACTGGCATCAGATGTTGCCTTTTGCTTTACACGGTTATCGTACGACGGTACGCACGTCAACCGGGGCAACTCCTTTCTCATTGGTGTATGGCATGGAGGCAGTGTTACCATTGGAGGTTGAGGTTCCTTCTTTGAGAGTTTTATGCGATGTCCAACTTGATGATGCAGAATGGGTAAAAGATAGACTGAACCAGCTCAGTTTAATGGATGAAAAGAGACTGACTTGTGGAGGCAAGTCGCCACATATCACACAAAGTTGCAAGACATTGGTAAATGCGGGTTTCGATGATGACAAGTTCCCAGGATAGACTGGAAAGTATGAGTTCCAGATTCACTAACCAGATGCAACATATCACTCAGCATATTATTCTTTTACTTGTCTTAATTTGTCTTAAAGAAATATACATTGAGTTGACAAACTGCAATCATGACTAAAGGCATGAGAAACTTCAAACTAACAACATTTTTCATGATTACAAGACATGGGTCGACCAAAGGGTCGACGTATCCATTAAAAACAAGGGAAGGACTGTCAGCGCACAAATCATGCGTCGACCATTGGGTCAGCGCATGGAAGGATAATTTTCCAGCGAGTCAACGCATGAAAGCTTTGGTCGACCATAGGGTCGGCGCACAAAGGAAAAGAATTCCAACGGGTCAGGGCACGCCGACTGTATGGTCGACGCATACTGATGAAATTTCCAGAAATTCAAAACATCACAGGCCATGCGTCGACGCATAGACCTGTTATGGTCGACCGTTCGCGCGGAAAAACTGTTTTTAACTGTGTTCCCTCTCATATTTGAAATACTGTTGTGTTCTGAATTTTGTGGGCTCTATATATACTTGCTTAAATACTTGTGTCTAACAACATTTGATATTCTTTTGATTCATGTGTTCAAAAACAAGAAAGAGTGAAATAGGTGTCCAAGATTCATCATCTTCATCTTCAACCTCTCACAACATTTCAATTACACACAATCATTTTTGAAATGCATTTGTGAGAGATTCAAGGCGATAAGGTTCGAGGCTTAGATTGGAGAATCAAGCTCGGGTTGAAGATTGCGACAGGTTCTTTCTTGAATAAAACCATTGGGGTTTTGCCCTCCAAGATTGGTTCTAATTTTGGGGTTTTTTTTTACGAGATTCTTCATCAACGATCAATCGAGCGAAGGTGATTGTGAAGAGGTAGTCTTCACAAGTCTAGTAGCGGATTCGGTGACTTTGAAGGGAAGGTCTCGGGTTCGATTTGGTGCTGTTGAGATCAGCCAGAGCCAAAGGTTTGAACAACAACGTGTTCTTCAATAAGGTGGATGGAGTCAGAGGTCCATCAACACAAATCGAAGAACTTGATTCAGCTTGAATCAAGGGGCAAGGAGTGAAGGCAACTTTCAACACATTGAGATTTTTGTTGTAATTTTGCTGCTCAATCCTTGTATAAACTCTTCATTCAAACATGTGATATCTATACAATATATCTCAATTCTAGTTTTAGAATTGAGGGCAGACGTACACCGAAGCGAGGACGACGGGGGAACTGCCTCACCAAATTACTTGTCTTCTTTATTTTCAGCATTTTCGTTACCGCTCAAATAAGTAATTTTTGTGTAAGCTCTTGTGTAAAACTGTGATATAAATTGAGTAAGAGATTAAAACATTGTTTTAAACTCTAACGTACAACAAAACATTGTACTAGGCTGATTGAAATCACTTACTCAACATAAACATCACTTGGAGTGTCTTTGCACACCAAGTGTTTGACATATTGCTTGAACCAAAATTACCTTACTTGTGTATCTTGTTTTGGTTTAATTTTGGATCATTGGAACTAGGTAACCTTGCAATTGAAGTAAATAATTGATAAGCATAGTTTGTGTTGTGATTCTATTTTTCGAATTGTCATAAATCCATAGGCTTACGTATATCCGGTTTTCCAGTAACCGTTCGTTTTAGACTATATTTTTCCTCGGCCGCTTCCGCACTTAAAACATTTTTAAAACCAATTCTAAATTGGTAGCGCCGACTTAAATTTTAATTGGGGATCTATTCAACCCCCCCTTCTAGATCCGTGCCATAGTCTAACAAGTGGTATCTAGAGCTCCGGTTATTCGGTGCTTCAAATACAACGAGATAGAAAATGGCAAACGAACCCAAAGGGGCGTATAATAGGGCTCCTGTTTTCAACGGTGAAAATTATATTTATTGGAAAGACTGTATGCGTGTGCATATAAACTCCATAGACAGAAAAATATGGAACGTTATCCTTAATGGTCCAATAGAAATTACTATGACCAATGCGGATAATGTAGTTGTGCCAAAGCCTGAAGCACAATGGACCGATGACGATGAGAAAAAATACAATTATGATTCGAAAGCTAAAAACATCTTAATCTCCTCATTAGGTGTAGATGAATACTATTGTGTATCCCATTGTCCTACTGCTAAGGCCATGTGGGATTCACTACAAATAGCCCATGAGGGGACAAACGATGTTAAGTTGGCTAGAATCAATACATTAACTCAAGAGTTCGATCTCTTTTTCATGGAGCAAGCGGAAACCATTACTGACATGCAAAAGAGATTTACACATCTCATCAATCGTTTACATTCATTAGGTAGGCCTGTTTCCAATGATGTTGCTACTAATAAAATTTTAAGATGTTTAAACAGGGAATGGTAGCCTAAAGTGACCGCCATCAAAGAAACACATGATCTTACCTTATTAGATTTAACAACATTGTTTGGAAAATTACAAGAGCATGAACAGGTACTCTTGAGCTTAGACCAGCGCAAAAAGATGGAAAAGAAACACAAAGCGAAGGTGAGTGAAAAGAAATCGATAGCTCTCAAGACCTCCTCCTCGAAGTCTCAAGCAAAAGAGAAAAATGATTATTCCTCGAGCGACAAAGAAGAAGAAGAAACAAGCGAAGATATGGGGTTGTTTGTTAAACAGTATAACCGTTACGTGAGAAAGAACGGCATACAACATTCCGAGAAGAACTTGGTAAACTTCCAGAAACAATCAAGACACTCCAAGGATGATGACTCGAAAGGTAAAAAGACTAGAGGGACGTGCTACAAGTGTGGAAAGCCCGGTCACTACAAACCGGATTGTCCAATGAATAAAAAGGGAAAGGACAAGGAATCATCAAAATCACACAAGAAATCATCAAAGCCTAGGAGAGCGTACATAGCATGGGAAAGTGACAGCGACTCTTCCTCCTCTGATGAAACTTCTAGTGATGAAGAAGAGTCCGTGAATCTATGTCTCTCCGCCAATCAGAAAAACAAGAAAAAACAGGTACGTCACTCTAAATATGATAAGTCCTCAAATATGTCGCATTCAGAATTACTAGCCGCATTTCATGCCTTACATAATGAAGCAGTTGAAGCCTTCAAGAAACTTGCTTCTAATAAGAAAATCTTTACGTATTTAGAGCATAAGGTTAAAGAGTCCGAAAAGAAATTAGAGGACCTAAAGGATTCCATTGTGAAAGGCAATGAATCGGATTGTAAAGACGATAGAAACCCTTTCAACTTCGGGTGTGGCACTTGTCATATTTGGCAAGGTGAGGTCAGACACCTCAAGGCCAAATTAAACAAGGCACTTGAGCCTAAAGTTACATTTGCTATTGATAAAAAGGATTTTAGAAAAAGTATGATTAACCCATACCAAAAATATGCATATGTAATTAGGGATCAAGCAAGTGAAAGTGTCTCTAAAGTTGATTTTGCTTGCTTATACTGTTGCAGGAAAGGCCACTCCATTGGTAAATGCCATTTTAGAAGATTTCTTGTTCCTAAAGGCATCTACCAATGGTTGCCCAAACGCAACCATTTTGTCACTAACCTATTAGGACCCAATATGCCATTGGGTACCTCCTTGTGCTAATTATGTTTTGACAGGTGAAATGTGTCGAGACCACCGAGAGAAGATGGGTTCTCGATAGTGGGTGCTCAAGACACATGTCTGGAGACATATCCTTATTCATAGACTTTGTGGCTAAGAAGAAAGGGTATGTAACTTATGGTGATAACAACCGCAGAGCAATACTAGGTAAAGGTAGTGTAGGTAATCCCGCCTCTACTATGATTTCCGATGTATTGCTTGTCAAAAACCTTAAACATAATCTGCTTAACATTAGCCAACTGTGCGACAAAGGATACAATGTATCCTTTTCAAAAGATTGTTGCAAAATTGTGCATGAAAATGATAAGAAGAATATGTTTAATGGTTTTAGAGTAAACAATGTATATATGCTTGACTTAAATGAAGTATCATTAACAAGCGACAAATGCCTCATAACTATGAGTGAAGACTCATGGCTATAGCATAGGCGTTTAGCGCATGTTAATTTTGACTTACTCAATAAGGTAGTCTCAAAAGACCTAGTCTTAGGACTTCCCAAAATAAAGTTCACCAAGGATAACCTTTGTGATGCTTGTCAAAAAGGGAAGCAAACGAGGATCTCATTTAAATCCAAAAAGATAATTTCAACAACGAGACCTCTTGAACTTCTACACATGGACTTGTTTGGGCCATCTAGGATCAAAAGTCTAGGAGGAAACTATTACGGGTTCGTAATAGTGGACGACTTTTCTAGGTTTTGTTGGACCATCTTCTTAGTAAGTAAAAGTGATACATTCGCCGCTTTTGAAAAGTTTGCTAAGCTTTCCCAAAACAAGTTAAATACAAACATAGTGTCCATAAGGAGCGACCATGGAGGTGAGTTTGAAAATCATTTGTTTGAAGAATATTGCGGTAACCATGGTATTGATCATAACTTCTCCGATCCACGCACTCCTCAACAAAACGGGGTTGTGGAGTGCAAAAACCGTATTTTAGAAGAATTGGGAAGAACAATGATTAATGAAAGTGGTTTACCTAAATATTTTTGGGCCGACACCATTAGTACGGCATGCTATGTTTTGAATAGGGTACTTATTCACCCCATTCTAAACAAAACACCGTACGAACTCTTAAAAGGGCGAAAGCCAAATGTCTCTCACTTGCACGAGTTTGGATGTAAATGTTTTGTATTAAACAATGGAAAGGAAAACTTGGGCAAATTTGATTCCAAAGCCGGTGAAGGTATCTTTCTCGGATACTCTCACTCGAGTAAAGCATATAGAATATATAATAAACGTTTACTTGCTGTAGAAGAGTCTGTGCATGTTACCTTTGTTGAGTCCTACCCGAGAAATGTCAGAAAGGATAGTGTTGTTCATGGTGCAGGTACATCCACTGAAGACATACTCAAAAGTGGCGAGATAGGGATTGATCAACCTGACAAAGCCAAAGTTGAGGAGGATAAGGATGCACACTGTGATGCAACAGAGGAAGTTCATCCGCTTTCAAACGATGATCTTCCTCATGAATGGAAGTCATCTAAAGACCATCCTATTGAAAACATTATTGGAGACATCACAAAGGGTGTAACAACTCGTGCTAAGCTAAGTAATTTCTGTTATTACTTCACTTTCGTGGCACAAATGGAACCTAAAAACCCTAAGGAAGCCCTACTCGATGAACATTGGTATTTGTCAATGCAGGAGGAACTGAATCAGTTTACTAGAAATGAGGTTTGGGACCTTGTCCCGCCTCCACGAGGTCATCGAGTAATCGGCACCCGATGGGTGTTTAGAAATAAACTGGACGAGAACGGAGTAATAACTCGTAACAAAGCGCGTTTAGTCGCGCAAGGGTATAACCAAGAGGAAGGCATCGACTATGAGGAAACTTATGCGCCGGTTGCCCGACTCGAGGCTATACGTCTTTTACTTGCTTTCGTTTGTGCGAAAGATTTTAAGTTATTTCAAATGGACGTCAAAAGTGCTTTCCTTAACGGATTTATAAATGAAGAAGTCTATGTTGCTCAACCTCCTTGTTTTGAGTCTCATGAGTATCCTGATCATGTCTATAAACTGAAAAGAGCTTTGTACGGTCTTAAACAAGCTCCTAGAGCTTGGTATGAGAGGCTAAGCAAATTCTTACTTGATTAAGGCTACTCAAGAGGAAAGGTTGATACTACTCTCTTCATTAAACGTCAAGGAAAACACTTAATTCTTGTTCAAATTTATGTTGACGATATCATATTTGGATCCACTAACATGAATCTCGTAAGAGAGTTTGCTAAGCTTATGCAGGGTGAATTCGAGATGAGTATGATGGGTGAACTCACATATTTTCTCGGGTTACAAATCAAGCAACTGAAGGAAGGAACATTCGTGAGCCAAACAAAATATTGTTTGGATCTTCTCAAGAGATTTGACATGGAAAATGCAAAAGCCATAGAGACCCCTATGCCAACTTGTGCAAACATGAGTAAAGATGAAAGTGGCAAAGATGTTGAGGTAAAAAGGTACAGAGGTATGATTGGCTCGCTTCTATATCTTACTGCTTCCCGTCCCGATATTATGTTTAGCGTGTGTATGTGCGCTAGATATCAATCATGTCCTAAGGAATCCCACATAAAATCTGTCAAACGCATACTTCGATACCTATCTGGTACTCCGAAGTATGGACTGTGGTATTCTAAGGGTAATGATTGTTCTTTAGTAGGCTTCTCTGATTCTGATTTTGCCGGTTGTAAATCAGATAGGAAAAGCACCAGTGGCACATGTCACCTATTATCAAACTCTCTGGTTAGTTGGCACAGCAAGAAACAAGTGTCTGTTGCTTTGTCAACCGCCGAAGCGGAATACGTAGCTGCCGGTAGTTGTTGTGCGCAAGTCTTATTGCTTAAACAACAACTATTGGACTTTAATTTGAAACTAGAACATATTCCAATATTGTGTGACAACACCAGTGCTATAAATCTTACCAAGAATCCAGTGTTACACTCGCGTACTAAACACATAGAAATTAGACACCATTTTCTTAGGGACCATGTAGAGAAGGGTGACGTTGTCTTTGAGCACGTCGATACTAAAAATCAACTAGCGGAAATTTTCACAAAGCCGTTAGCCAATGAGCCCTTCTTTCATATCCGTCGAGAGCTTGGTATTCTCGATATTTCTGATCGGGGTTAAACAATTATGTTTTTTTTGTACCACTAACAACTATGTTTTGTACCACTAACAATCGCTGTGAGTTTATTACAAGTACAAATCAGTGATAAACTAGAGTAGTTCGTATAAAGGTGATATTGCTCCTTTCTCCTTCTCTTTCTTCTCTCTTAGCATTCATGACTTGAAAACATCTATATCGTTATACAATCATGGTACTTATATATGAATATGACTGTTGCTGGATGATACTATATGTGTTGAATGCAGGCCATATAGTGAAAAAAGTGCATAGGCATGATTAATAAGCAAGTGTGACAGGTTGCATAGCTTGAAAATTGAAATTTTTGAGTTTTTTGAAAGCTTGAGTCGACCTAAACAGGACAATGGTCGACGCATGCTGTAAATTTTTCAAAATTATCAAAAACTGAACAGTATGCGTCGACGCATGCAGGGCTATGGTCGACGGCTCGCTTGAAAACCCAGAAATTTTCTGGTTTGAAAACTGTTCCACTTTCCCTCTTCCCTGCATTAAATCTTGTGTAATACTTTGACATGACATTTTTTTCTTGTGAATTGCATCTAGTAACCTATATTGTCTCCTTGTCTTCTCCCTCTTCCCAAAAACCCTAACTTCTTCATCTATTAAAGACCCAAGCCTTTCTCTTCTCCAACATTACTCCTAAACCATTATTCCTCTTCAAAGTTTCTCTTCCAACTCTCCAAAACTCTTCATCAATGGCTTCCTCTCTTCGCAAAACTACCGGTAAGCAATCAAGAGCATCTTCATCCTCTGCTTCAGTTCCGGTAACTGCTGTCTCACTTGTTCACCCTCCTGCGGTTGAAAACTTTCACAAAAGTCTCAGTAAGAGGGCCATAGTTCCACAACATGCCTTCTACCATGCAACAAGTGAGCGCTTGCATCTCACTCGGCTTCTGTCCCTCTTAGACTTTCAAGGGTTCGTAAACTTCCTGGAGTGTAATACAAAGTACAGTGAAGATCTGGTCAGAGTGTTCTCCATTGAAGAATATAAGAGGGCTCTGAATGGAATGCTCAAACGACCGTATCCAGAGGCAATTGTCAACAACGATGTTTTTCCTCGATCAGTCACTGCCGGTAAACTCAACACAGGGGAGCGCATTCTTCAATGGATTGTCGCTCGTATTCTACGACCGAAGAAAGGTGGTCTGTCGCGTGTAGAACAAGCTGAGGTACATCTTATCTACATTCTGCAAAACAGGATAAAAATAAATTGGCCTTACTATATTGCTAGCAGGATGTTTGCTCTGAGAGACTCAAGCAGAGGCACTGCTTTAGCCTATGGGCCATTTATTTTAGAAATCCTTGCTACTGCGAATGTTGTGTATCCAACATTTCCGTGTGTATCAGTTTTGGTGTTTTTGGTGTGTTGAACGTCGTTCGTACAGATTTGTCCGACAGGCTAATATCCCTCCGGTTCCTGATGACGATTCTGATGAAGAAGAAAGTGAAGTGCAGGGTGAAGAAGAAAGCGACGAACAAGGTAATGAAGAAAGTGAAGAGGAAAGTGAAGAAGACGATGCAGCAGACAACACAGATGCAGAGATCCCCGAACCTATCTATGAAACTCAAGATTATCATCAATCTCCAGTCCATGATACGGCTACAAATACCGATTGGGTTCAGTACTCATATCGATCAGAAGACCAAGAAGGTGATTCTACAAATCAAGGTTGGGGCGATTGGCAATATACAGGATTGACTACCTTGGGTAGATTCTATGACCCATATCACGGCTACCCTCAAGACTACTAACCCTCTGAGCACTCATCACCTCCTCCGCCTTCAGATAACTCCGAAGTCATTACTATGATCCAGTCAATGCAGTTAGAACAACAAAACTTCATAAGGCGTCAAGACACTCAGATGGAGCAAATTAGAGCTGACCTTCATGCCCAAAATGAAAGGTTCAATTCTTTCTCTACTCGGATGGACGCCCGTATTGACTCTCTGGTTGAATCTCATGGGCGGCAAGATTGGGAAATCACCAATGCTCTTAGTCATCTCAACATGTCCGTCTAGGCCTTTTTGAACTTCTCGGATCCCTACCAAAATCCAGATGCTCCATATTGAGGGAGAGGACGAGGACGGGGGCGTGGTTATTAGATTCATAGCTGCATATTTCATATTTGCTTATATGTTTTAGCCTATGTACTTTTCATTTGTTTTGTATTATTTGTGCCTGAACTTTAAGTACATTTGTTCGTCATTATCTATTAATTCCAGTATTTTGTTCCTTATCATGCTTGTGTGTAAAGCTTGGTAATCAACTATCACCTATTGTCTGTACTATGTTATTTGATGCGTTCCTCTTCTCTTTTTGATGGTGTCAAAGGGGGAGAAGACAATGTTGCAAGCAAACACCAAAGCCAATTGTTCAGGATAGTAACAACAATTGATGACTGTTGTTCTACATCCTCATAGTGCAAAAGAAAGGGGGAGCTTGTGTATTCTTGTGTGCGTGTGTATATGTTGCATATTTTGGTGTTTTTAAATGTATACAGGTTGTCATCATCAAAAAGGGGGAGATTGTGGAGGCAAGTCGCCACATATCACACAAAGTTGCAAGACATTGGTAAATGCAGGTTTCGATGATGACAAATTCCCAAGATAGACTGGAAAGTATGAGTTCCAGATTCACTAACCAGATGCAACATATCACTCAGCATATTATCCTTTTACTTGTCTTAATTTGTCTTAAAGAAATATACATTGAGTTGACAAACTGCAATCATGACTAAAGGCATGAGAAACTTCAAACTAACAACATTTTGCAGGATTACAGGACATGGGTCGACCAAAGGGTCGACGTATCCATCAAAAACAAGGGAAGGACTGTCAGCGCACAAATCATGCGTCGACCATTGGGTCAGCGCATGGAAGGATAATTTTCCAGCGGGTCAACGCATGAAAGCTTTGGTCGACCATAGGGTCGGCGCAAAAAGGAAAAGAATTCCAACGGGTCAGCGCACGCCGACTGTATGGTCGACGCATACTGATGAAATTTCCAGAAATTCAAAACATCACAGGCCATGCGTCGACGCATAGACCTGTTATGGTCGACCGTTCGCGCGGAAAAACTGTTTTTAACTGTGTTCCCTCTCATATTTGAAATACTGTTGTGTTCTGAATTTTGTGGGCTCTATATATACTTGCTTAAACACTTGTGTCTAACAACATTTGATATTCTTTTGATTCATGTGTTCAAAAACAAGAAAGAGTGAAATAGGTGTCCAAGATTCATCATCTTCATCTTCAACCTCTCATAAGATTTCAATTACACACAATCATTTTTGAAATGCATTTGTGAGAGATTCAAGGCGATAAGGTTCGAGGCTTAGATTGGAGAATCAAGCTCGGGTTGAAGATTGCGACAGGTTCTTTCTTGAATAAAACCATTGGGGTTTTGCCCTCCAAGATTGGTTCTAATTTTGGGGGTTTTTTTTACGAGATTCTTCATCAACGATCAATCGAGCGAAGGTGATTGTGAAGAGGTAGTCTTCACAAGTCTAGTAGCGGATTCGGTGACTTTGAAGGGAAGGTCTCGGGTTCGATTTGGTGCTGTTAAGATCAGCCGGAGCCAAAGGTTTGAACAACAACGTGTTCTTCAATAAGGTGGCTGGAGTCGGAGGTCCATCAACATAAATCGAAGAACTTGATTCAGCTTGAATCAAGGGGCAAGGAGTGAAGGCAACTTTCAACACATTGAGATTTTTGTTGTAATTTTGCTGCTCAATTCTTGTATAAACTGTTCTTTCAAACAAGTGATATCTATACAATATATCTCAATTCTAGTTTTAGAATTGAGGGCAGACGTACCCCGAAGCGAGGACGACGGGGGAACTGCCTCACCAAATTACTTGTCTTCTTTATTTTCAGCATTTTCGTTACCGCTCAAATAAGTAATTTTTGTGTAAGCTCTTGTGTAAAACTGTGATATAAATTGAGTAAGAGATTAAAACATTGTTTTAAACTCTAACGTACAACAAAACATTGTACTAGGCTGATTGAAATCACTTACTCAACATAAACATCACTTGGAGTGTCTTTGCACACCAAGTGTTTGACATATTGCTTGAACCAAAATTACCTTACTTGTGTATCTTGTTTTGGTTTAATTTTGGATCATTGGAACTAGGTAACCTTGCAATTGAAGTAAATAATTGATAAGCATAGTTTGTGTTGTGATTCTATTTTTCGAATTGTCATAAATCCATAGGCTTACGTATATCCGGTTTTCCAATAACCGTTCGTTTTAGACTATATTTTTCCTCGGCCGCTTCCGCACTTAAAACATTTTTAAAACCAATTCTAAATTGGTAGCTCCGACTTAAATTTTAATTGGGGATCTATTCAACCGCCCCTTCTAGATCCGTGCCATAGTCTAACATGGCTTCTCTCGCATATGGTCGGTTGTATCAGAGCCGGATGAAGAAAGCTTACGATAAGAAGGTATGTCCTCGACGCTTTCAGACGGGCGATCTTGTGTTGAAAAAGATTCTCCCACCACAATCAGATCACAGGGGCAAATGGAATCCCAACTATGAAGGTCCATATGTCGTGAGAAAGGTTTTCTCGGGAGGAGCCTTACTGTTGTCCACCATGGATGGTGAGGACTTCACATCCCCGGTGAACTCGGACGCAGTTAAAAAATACTTTGCTTAAAGAGACCCGCTGGACAAAAAAAAAGAGAGTATAGGAAAAAATGAGGCATCCCGGCGAACCATAAAAAAAGAATAAAAGGTTCAGGAAAAAGTTAGGGATAAAATTGAAAAAATGTACACCCGGGAAGTTGAAAACCTGAAAAGGGTAGCTTCAGCAAAAAAGGGTATCCCGGTGAATTGAAAACCCGCAAAGGGCAGTTCACGCAACAGTTAGGGATTTGAAAAAGCAAATGACTGCGGTCCGAGTTTGATACTGCATTGCTTGGTGGTTTGGGAATACCTGAGGGTCATTTATCTAAAACAATCTCTTCCGAAGATGGAGTACCGGGAAAGCGCCAGAGTCGGGCGAGTCATAGGAGAATCAGCTCATGGTGTTTGTCTGTACCACGTTGCCGACATGTATATCAAATTTGTTTTGTATCTTTCTTTGTGCTTCTTGTTCATATGTTGTATTTTGCTTATGCGTAACTTCCTCTTTTCAGGAGTTACATCCAGTGTACAAAGCTTTGCCTATTTACAGGCCCATTCAATAAAGCATGTTATTCAGTACTTGATGCTTGTTCTTTACTGTTTTGTTTGTGAAAAACGTCGATGTTTTTGATGAACTTGCACTTGCATAAACTTGCTGGCCCTTGCCAATAATTGCTAAAACTTCGAATTGACTGCATGAATGTCACAGATATTAACTCGGATATATTTTGTTGTGTAGATTTGTTTTGTCTCGTTTGTGTTTTGCAGGGTCTTTACCTTTGAAGCAAACGGTCAGGAATTGTATTTCCCAGCCAAAGTCTCTTGATGTAGGGCCTGACTTGTGTTGATGTCGTTCCTTAGCAAGTCGTATCTTATCCCCAGATAGTGGAGACGGCGCTTAGTCCTACAAGATGTGGAATTTTCCTCCCCGAGAGAGTATCACCAGGAATGTCACTTGAAGAGTATCCTCATGGAAGGTGTCCATAGGATATCCCCAGCAAGTCAAAATCAATATCCCCGGCAGAGGACGCCTCTCCGGAGGATGGTTATTCCCTTTCCCCGCAGGTTGTCATTCTTTCGTCAGGATGATTTATCCTCAGCAGAGTTTGTAGCTCTGAGTTTGTAGACTGTGTCCCGACAGTGTAGTTCTTCCCCCAGAAGGGTCGCATCTTTCCCCAGTAGGGCTTGTGTTTTATTCCCAAATGTCTGATCTCTCCCCAGCAGAGTTGGTTGTTGTTTCCGACATTTATTTTGCTGGAATACTTTGTGATACCCGCTCATCCCCAGCGGAGTTGGTTTTGTTCTTATCCATTTCATACCAGAGTGTTTCTCAGCAGCTTGAGCCTGCATTAGCATTTGCATATATCATCATATTTGCATCTACCCAAACGCGTAGCATTTCCATGTCGAATGGAGCATTAAGCCGTTGTCAAACATACGCATTTTGAAACATAAACCAGGTTGTTTAACCTTCTGTTTTCAAGTGTTGTTTTCCCTACAGGTGGAGGGAGCTCTTGCTCAGATTAATTACCAGATAAGCAAGGTCTCGGCATGAGACGAGTAATGATAATGTTCGTTTTTTCATTATTCCCCCCAGAGTTGCTTGGTTAAGTTTCTCTTACCCCTCCAGCAGAGTATTTCTTCAAAATTGTTGCTATGATAGTACCAAAAGATTTCGTGAATCATTTTTTGGAAGTTGCCGCCTATGTCGAAGTAGGTGTCTGGCAGTTTGGGTTCAGAAAATCCCCAGTAGAGTCCTTCTCAGATTTGCTGCCATGTCCGCGCTAAAAGTTTGAAGATTGGACCTGTATTTTGTTACCCATTTGATTGATGGAGTTAGCTACTGCAAAGATAGGCAGAGAAGCTGTATTCGAAATTATTTTCCCGTAGTGATGATGAAGTTATTTTCCTGTATTATTGGCAGAGTTATTTTCCCGTAGTGATGACGAAGTTATTTTCCTGTATTATTGGCAGAGTTATTTCCCGTAGTGGTGACGGAGTTATTTTCCTGTATTATTGGCAGAGTTATTTCCCGTAGTGGTGACAGATTTATTTTCCTGTGTTGTTGGCAGAGTTATTTCTTATTTGTTGACAAAACTATTTCCTCAGTGGAAGTCGCTAAAGTTATTCCCTGTGTTGTTGGCAGAGTTGTTTCCCCAGTAAAAGCGTCGGAAAAGATTGTTATCCGTGTTGACGGAAATCGTACCTGTGTTGACAGTGATTGTTACCCGTATGGACGAAGTCGTTACCCGTGATTGACGGAGTCGTCCCAGTGAAATCACCGGAGTTTGTTATCCGTGTTGACGGAAATTGCACATGTGTTGACCGTGATTGCTACCCGTGTGGACGGAGTTATTATCCGTAATCGATGGATTATCCCTAGTGGAGCTGTTACCTGTGACTGACAGAGATCGTTATTCCAATTATAGACGGAATTGTACCCATGTTGATGGAGTCCTTCCTCGTGTTGACGAAGTTTAGTCACGTTGTGAACGGAATTGTTTCTCGTAAAGTTAATTCGATGCCTGTGGCGTCACACAGGGAGTTAATGTTGAAATCAAAAGCTTTATTAGAAGATTGATCAGTTGTTGCCGTAACAATTGGGTTCAGCACAACGAATGTTGTTCACCAAGCAGTTTGTGCAGTTCGTGTCTGCAGTTGGCAAATTTCCGGGTTTCTTGGTATTCAACCGTCTTTTACCTCGATTGTTTGAAGGCCGTTCGCTCTTCACCCAGTCGGGTCCAAGCCGTTTGAATAGGGGCAGCTGTTGCACCCCAAAATTTGCTCAATATCTTTTACCTGGTTTATGCTTCATTGCATTATCCTTTGCATAGTTCTATCAATTGCATATCATGGCATATCATTTATCCAACAGGGGATCAAGTATGATTATTATCAAGAGAAGCCTAGCAAGAAATCTTATCCAAGCTTGAGAAGTCATCCAAATCATTAGGAGGTGGTGGGAAGTCTTGATCAGCTGAGGACCATAAATGGGATGTGAAGCACGAGGTGTGAAATATGAGATGTGTATAGATCTCATGGAGTGCCTAGAGAGCCATGTTGGAGCTAAATCAAGTCATTGTGTCAAATGCAAGAGCCACAGTTGAGGTGCAAGCAATTAGGGTTTCATCTGGATCAACCCTAGGTCAATTGTGCAATTGAAGAGTATCAAAGCCTACTTTGAGGTCATGGAGTTCATGAAATGATGTGATAAGACATTTGTGGTGTTGTGCCAAGATCAAATGAAGAAGAATCAAGAATGTGGGAAGTTGTTAAATTAGGGTTTCAGTGCAAATTACCATGTTTAGTGCCTAACTTCAAGGCCACATAAGTCAAGATAAAAGTTTCAAATGGATCTTTGGCAAACATGAAACTTGTAGAACATCTCAATACCTTTAATTTGAGTACTAGGAGTCCTCCATTGGATTTATGGAACTCAAGTTATGACCCAGACAAGTTACAAGTCCTCAGATGCTTCTGAAATTTGTCTGTGGAAATCATCTGACTTCAAGGCTATTTTTAACTTAGAAGGAGGTTTCACCTGAACTTTTGACCACCATGAAAGTTGTTCCTCATGATCTTAGCTTTCTAAATTGTACTAGAAGTCCTCCATCTGATTTGTAGAACTCAAGTTATGAGGTTTACAAGTCAGGGGTATTTTGGGAAAGTGAGATTATAGGTCATTTTCAATCATAGGTCCATATCTCCAACTTGCAAGCTTCAAATGGAAATTTTTTCAACATGGAACTTGCTTAAAATGATGTTTTGAGTGCAACCAAGTGGTCATGAGAGTTTATTTTGGCTCATATCAAAAGGTCACTTGAAATGGCTTGAAAAGGAAGAAATTTCAAATATGGAAAGGAGGGAAAATGCATTTTTGTGCTAGATGCCTCAAACCAAGCAAATGGGTGCATTTTTTCATTGGAAATCACAGTTTAAACACTTTGGTTTTAACAGAATTTTGAGTTTAGTTCAAGTTTTGAGAGATAGCATATGGTTACTTCACTTGTAAGTTACATATGCAAAATCAATGCACAAGGCAATTTAGGCCATTCTATCAATCCAAACTCATTCTAAATGACATGTGCAAGGTGTGAGAAACTTCTAGAACCAATGCAAAGCTTGTAATACACGACTGTCATAGTGAATTTTGAAGAAAAAATCAGAATATGCAAACCACTGTTTTGGGCTTCAAACACATTGCAAAAGCCCATGAAACTCTACTATATATTCATTAGAGCATGTTCAGATGAGGGTTGAGCATCATTTCGCGCCAGAGCAAGCAATAGCAAGTGAATTTTCTCAACTGCAAGTTCAAATCGGATTCTGATTTTGGAGCCAATTCAAGCCAAATTGAGGTGTGCAATCTCTTCCTTGTGGATCATTGAAGCTATCTGGAGCATTTGGAAGCAAGTCACGAGCTCTAAGTACCTCTGTTTCAAGATCTATACCAGGTTTGCATCTCTCAAAATTCAGCATGATCTAGCATGATTTAGATAAAATTGAACTTGTGGTTAGGATCTAGACATGACATAGATCGTTTTAGGCTTGATTTGGACTCAATTGATGATGATTGAAGATGACATGTAAGATCTGTTTGGACCTGAATCTCGTGATTCATGAGGAGTTAATGCTAGTTGTTTAGATCAGGTTGATGTACGCAACAAGATGAAGAGATCTATACCATTAGTTTTAAGTTTAGTGAGAGTTGTGGATGATGCTATTTCTGAAATTTGGATCGTGTTTGATTATGTGTTGAGAATTAGAGCATTTTGATGATAGATTTGAAATGTACGTGAAATTCTGAGCAAAATTGGTGTAGAGTTTGTTATTTTTGGTTGCCTGAACCTGGACCCTCGCCGGAGAAGACAACCGGAGTCTTCTCCGGCCACCATGAACCACCATCCCTGATCTCCACCTGGCCTGCCTGAATTTTGGAGAAGATGACGTCTGAACCCTTGGATCATCACTTGACCATTGACTGGCCTGAAGATCCAACGCATGGGATTTAAAGTTGGTTTGGAATTTCTGAGATCAAAACGCTGCGTATCATTAAATTACGTGGCATCACCAGCGCGCTTGGATGGATTGACTTGTTGACTGATCCTATGGCTCTCATTATATCACAGCTTTAATTCAATTTTTATTTCATTTTGTTTTATTTTAATTGTTTGTTGATTCCAAAAATCATATTAATTCCAATTTTGATCCAAAAATTATTCTAAAAATATCCTCATGATCCTTATGAAATTTGTGATTTTCTGGGATTAACAAAATACAATTTCATGCATTTTTCAATTTAATTTGATTTTTCTTATTTTTGTTAATTCTTTTAATTTTGCATAATTGACCATCTGTTTTGTTGAATTTAGTTCTTCCAATTGGTGATGAGTTTTACTTTGATTTTTTAGTATATTTTAGGGTAGATATGTATGTTCCCCTAGCATTTTTATTATATTTTTAGAACAACATTAGGTTCTGTTTTAGGTGTTGAGATTAGGACCCTCCCAAACTTGTGGATTCTTTTGACCTATCTCAATGTAGGAATTGTTTAGATAAGTTAGAAGTTGATATAAGCTTCAATATTTTTACACTAGGTTGTTCAAACATGTATGTTCCCCTAGGAGTTTTATTAGAATTTTGCAATTTCATTTTCTATTTTAGTTGTATTTTGCAATTTGCTTGTGTTTGTGGTTTTCTCTCTTGAGTGCTTTGGATTGTTTGGTTTGGTTGGCTGCCTTGGAATGGGTTTAAGCTTGAGTTCTTTTTGGTGGAGCTTCTGAATTCACTGAAGATGATTGGGATTGAAGATTGGAGCTTGGAGTTGAAGGCTTTTCCTCTTGTGGAGCTTTTTCTTAAGAGCTTAGGAAATTAGGGTTTTAGGAAGTGCCTTAGACCTAGTTTTGATTATTTCTTCAAACATGAAGTGCATTGTTTGCCTCTATTCCATCCAATGACATAAAGTCCTCCTTGGGAAACTCAATCTCTCCTTAGGAGGGATGAGTGGTATGCCCAAGTGAGTAGAACTTTGAGGATACCTTTCATTTGCAATGTTGAGTTCTTAGTGATTTCCTTTGGTTGTCATTAAGTTTCTTAACATTATAACTTGATCTTGATGATTAATCCTTCTCTTGGAGAGTGCTTGTTGGAGCTTGAAGATTGATGAAGCTTGTAGATAGAAGCTTTCTTGAAAATGAAATCTTTGTTGTCTTCTCAACTTTTCTGTTTAGAGCTTGCTGTTGCTGTTTGCTGTAGGAGTTTGTTGCTGCTGCTTGGGTTGTCTCCTCTGTGTCTTTTGTTTTTCTCTGTATTGTCTGTTTTCTTGTGTTAATTACCTCTAGGTTTAAGGTGGAACTTGTCTCCTCTTGCCTGTTGTTTTCTCCCTTGCCTCTCTAATACTGTTGCATTGCATGCATGTTTACTGTTTACTGTTTACTGTTAATTGCTTGCTTTCTTTTGCTGTTTATCCCCTAGGATCTCTGATTTCCTCTGTGCAAGAGGAAATTATGACAGACATTAGGTTTTTACCCATGCATGATAACATTAGGTTAGTTTCCCTTTCAACCATAGGCTTTTTAGAGCGTCTTTCTCTTCTCATCTCAAAACAATTCAAAAACACAGTAATAAGGATAACGCGTGTTGTACGCTACGAGCCTTAAGCTATTTGAGAAAAGGTTGTTGGAGGGCCACTCTTCAGTAATCTGGTTGCTTAGTACGGTACCCTTAGGGTGACATGTGACGTAGTCACTCTTAGATCACAAGTCTTTAGTGCAGTACAAGTTGCAAACAGACTAAAAAATAGTTCTTTCGTAAAAAACTCAAACAAACATTAAAACTCTGTTTTTGTCCTCTTGGACCTTTAATCAGGAAACCCTTTTCAGAAGGAGATAAAAAACTGTCAGACAAGCTTGTGTCTTCCGTAGCCCGAACTACGTTTGCTCTGATCTTTTATGCCGTATGAAAGTACGTAGGCACGAGACGCGATATCTCGGCGAGCAACCTTTCCCTCCTTTCCCGTAGGTAGGCGAACTACGTTGACTCTGATTTCTCGTTCCAGACGGGAATACGTAGGCATAAAGTGTGATACTTTGCCAAGTCATTTTCTTTTCTTCTTAACCCATACATGTAGAGTCGATAGAATAACATACCCTTAGATAGAAAACAAGCGTGGATCCCGTCGAGTATGACGAACGTGAGGGGTGCTAATACCTTCCCCTTACGTAACCGACTCCCGAATCCAGGATTTGGTTGCGACGACCATTCCTTTCCCTCTTTGCGTTAGGTTTACTCTGAGCGTTTCCTTTCCCTCTTGTGGGATAAATAATGCACGGTGGCGACTCTTCTGTCATAGCCGGCGCCGATTTTCGCAGTAGCGACACCTCCCCACAACACAGCAATAATGAAATATGATGCTAGAAAATAAATGCGGGAAACTAAATCGCGGAAGTAAATAAAGTACATATACACAACACCCAATGATAAACAAACAAGCGCTAGGATTGACTCGCATAGAGAACCAGATCCCCAGTAGAGTCGTCGGCTGTCGCAACTGCGAAAAACACCCGACGCAAAACATAAGAGTCGCCACCTTTCGTTATTTATCCCACAGAGAGTGAAAGGAAATGATCGGAAAAACCTGACGAAAAGGGAAAGGACGAGGTCATCGCAACCAAGTCTGGATTCAGGATTCAGTTAAGCAAGGGGAAGGTATTAGCACCCTTCACGTCCGTCGTACTCGACGGGATCCACCATTGTTGTCTATCTAAAAAGGGTGTGTTAAAAATATATAGCTAAAGGTCAAGGGAAAAAAGAAAAAGAAAAAAGAAGTGACTCGGCAGAGCATCGCCGCTCTGTGCCTACGTACTCCCTCGTGCAATGGGAAAGTCAGAGTCAACGTAGTTCGGCTAACTACGGGTGAATGGGGGAAGGTTTCTCGCCAAGACATCAAGTCTTGTGCCTACATACTTTCATCTGGTATGAAAGATCAGAGCAAACGTAGTTCGGGCTAAAAAGAACACCGGTTTGGTTTAAAGGTTTTTTAGGCCCTAGTAGGGTTAACAATCAGTTCTAGCAGTTGGTGTATGCAGCTCGAGCATGGGAGAGTTAGGCGTTACCATTTGCGATAGAACTAAGAGTTAACAACACTCTTTTTCTGAAAAGATTTTCTTGGATTAAGAACCTAGAAGGGTGAAAAAAGTTTGAAGTGTTTTTGTGTTTTTTAGAGAAGAAGTGTTTTAAATTTGAGTGTTTATAATGTATGTTGTACTAAAGTCTAAAACCTAGGATCAAATGCGTTGCATATCGTCCTAAGTGTTGCACCCCAAAATTTGCCCAACCTTTTATTTAACTTGGTTTAGGTTTCATTTCATTTCTTTCTAGCATTTGCATTGCATAACATTTTTCATTGAATAGGGGATCAAGAGTTTGTGCATAGCAAGGAGAGTCTACTCAGAGGGTTGAGCCTAAGCAATGGGTTTTACTCAAGTTTAGATGGTAATAAAGTCATCAGGAGATGGACATTGGTCTTGTCAAAGAAAGGATAGATGCATGTGGGTCAGCTCCTAACTTGGAGGCCAATTGAAGATCATCAGAGGATTGGGATTTATGGTTATGGATATAAGGTGTTGAGAGTGTCGCTACTGCGAAAATCGGCGCCGGCTATGACAGAAGAGTCGCCACCGTGCGTTATTTATCCCAACGAAGGGAAAGGAATTGCTCAGAGTAAACCTAACGCAAAACGGGAAAGGAATGGTCGTCGAAACCAAATTCCTGGATTCGGGAGTCGATTACGCAAGGGGAAGGTATTAGCACCCCTCACGTGTATATCTGGTTTGGGCCTCAGTCAGGGGTGTTAATAGCAAGAAGCAACTTAAGCCCATCCAAGCATTTTTAATGAAACGATGAGTTTTGATCCCTTCACTCTCTTCAGAACTCAAGACACGATCCTGGCCGTGGATTCAGCAATCTAGTCAAAGTCAGAACACGATCTAAGGGTGAAATGTTCATCTTCTCCACATTTCAAACTTGGGAAGGAATTGTTCAAGACGGTGGCCTAAGTTTGCGCCACCGTCGTCCCCAGTTGCATCCAGACAAAAGTTCACCAACTAACAAGTCTAAGTACTCAAATCAACTCGTTTCTTCATCCTGAGTCTCATTATAACCTCCATTTTCATTGATTTACACCACAACTCCAAAACCGATAACAAGTTCAGAAATGCACTCAGCCTCAATTGTCATGATTCTTGGATCTAACAAACCTAACATGAATTACGTGTATCAGGCTTTAAAACCTACCATCTAAACACAATTTTAGCTCCAAGAATCCATAGATATGCTTCTCAACAGAAAATACATCACCCTAGGTTTTGTCACTAAACCTCAATTTTTCCTACCAGAATCCATCTGAGCATCATCTATATCCTATCCTCACATCAAACTAGAGTCAATTTCATCTAAATTATGCTACAAGTTGAAAAATGCAAACCTGGAAAAAGTGGATGAACAGAGTGCGAAATTGCTCGAATCAAGCTCTAATTATTTCCAGATTCCTTCAAACAACCACCTTGAAGCTTCTGTATGCAATAGTTTGCTTTCAAATCCACTCTATCTCAGAAACCGATTCTTGATGCAATGATGAATTTTCAAGTTTCTTGATCACGATTCTCTGCAATTCCCACCCAAAAAACCAACTGAATGCAATGTATAAGTTATATAGAGAGTGTTAGAACACTCTAGAAGGATCTGGAATGGATCAAATGAGAAATTGAATTTCTCTTGCTCTTGAAAATCTCTCTTATGACAGTTGCATTTTGCTCAGTTCAGCAGCTTGTTCTTGCTTGAATTTCTCACCAGATGACAATTAAAAGTGAATGGGATGTGTATTTTCCTTGTTGCTGATCTTATGAAGTGGATTGCATATGTTACTTCAACCATAAGTCACCAAATGCAAGTCTTGGAAAATGAACTCAAATGGCAAAAGTAACAATGCCATCATCTTTAGAATGCCTTTTCTGATCAAAATGATATGCCACATGACTTGTTTTGACCATAAATCATGAAATTCCGTTTTTTGGCTTTTAAATGACTTTAATTTCTTCTTTTTTAAGCCATTTTTAGCAACCTTGTGATACAAGCTCATTCATCCCACTATGAATTCACATCTGACATAAAAACATCATTCTAAGCACATTTCATGTTGAACAATTTTCCATTTGAGGAATGGAAGATGGAGATTTTGGCACATGCTTGAAAATGACCCATAATTCAACTTTCCCAAAATACTCAAATTAAAGATAAGATCAAGACCTACAACTCTTATGTTGGCCGAGAATCCATTTGAAAACTCCTTGAGGGGCAAAAGTTGATTGGAAGTCAAGTGACTTTCACAGATAAATTTCAGTGTCCTCTGGTGACTTGTAATTTGCAAAGACCATAACTTGAGTTCTACAAATCTTCTTGAAGACTTATAGTACTCAAATTAAAGGTACTGAGAAGCTCTACAAGTTTCATTTTGGACAAAGATCCATTTGAAACTTGTATTTGGACTTATGTGGCTTTGAAGTTAGGCACTAAACAAGGGGTTTTACACGGAAACCCTAATTTAGCAACTTCCCACATTCTTGATCTTCCTTTGCTTAATCTTGGCACAACACCACACATGTATCAACATACCAACTCATGAATCCCATGACCTCAAGGTAGGCTTTCATGCTCTCCAATTACTCAATTGACCTAGGGTTGACCCAGATGAAACCCTAATTGACTGCACCTCAACTGTGGCTCTTGTACTTGAATCAATGACTTGTCTCAGCTTCAATAGGGCCCTCTAGGAACTCCATGAGATCCATACACACCTAAAGTTCACATTCCATTTTGATAATCTTCAATACACCTCAAGTTAGGAGAGAAATCCACCTGTGGGCACTCAAACTTCTCATGTCTTCAACCCTTCTCTGATGACTTGGATGGGCTCTCAGGCTCAGAGAACACCTCTAGATAGGCTTCTTTTTACATAAATGGCACTTGATCCCTTATTGGAGGACTTGATATGCTATGATATGCAAATGGTTGAAATATGTGAATGATGTAACTATGCAAATGAAATGCAATGAAACATAAATCAGGCAAGAAAAGGTTAAGCAAATTTTGGGGTGCAACAGCTGCCCCTATTCAAACGGCTTGGACCCGACTGGGTGAAGAGCGAACGGCCTTCAAACGATCGAGGTACGAGACGGTTGAATACCAAGAAACCCGGAAATTTGCCAACCGCAGAAATAAACTGCACACTGCTTGGGAACGACATCCACCAACTAAATCTGGTTGTTACAGCAACAACTGATTCAACGTCTGATAATAATTCTGATTTCAACTTCAGCCACCTATGTGACGCCACCGGCACTGAACATCTCAGTCTACAGCTTGACTAACCTTGTTAACACAAGAACAGAGACAAATTCACCAACACAAATAGAGATTCTGTCGTCACAGGAATAACCTTGTCCACATCTGGACCCAAATTTCGTCAAATCACGAATAAACACCAATCTGTCCACGTCAGGACTCACATTTCGTCAACCTGAAGAAATCTCAAATGCACAGGAATAGAACTTTGTCCATGTTAGGACGTTACATTCCGTCAACACAGAGAGATCCCGGCTACTCCGCTGGGGATGAGTTGCCTGCCTCTTACCAACACGAGGAGGTCCTATCAATCATAGGCAATAAATTGGTCGACTTCACTGGGAAATATTTCTGTCCAATCACGGGAAACTCCATCCTCCTATCCATACGGGAAAATCATTTGCCTAAACACAGGAAACTCCATCCGTCTATCCATACGGGGAAATCATCTGCTTAAACACAGGAAACTTCATTCGCCTATCCATACGGGGAAATCATCTGCCTAAACACAGGAAACTCCCTTCGTCTATCCATACGGGAAAATCATCTGCCTAAACACAGGAAACTCCATCCGTCTATCCATACGGGAAAATCATCTGTCTAAACACAAGAAACTTCATCCGCCTATCCATACGGGAAAATCATCTGCCTAAACACAGGAAACTCCATCCGCCTATCCATACGGGGAAATCATCTGCCTAAACACAGGAAACTCCATCCGTCTATCCCTACGGGAAAATCATCTGCCTAAACACAGGAAACTCCATCCGTCTATCCATACGGGGAAATCATCTTCCTAAACCCAGGAAACTTCAACCTCCTATCCATACGGGGAAATCATCTGCCTAAACAAAGGAAACTCCATCCGTCTATCCATACGGGAAAATCATCTGCCTAAAAACAGGAAACTCCATCCGTCTATCCATACGGGAAAATCATTTGTCTAAACACAGGAAACTTCATCCGCCTATCCATACGGGAAAATCATCTACCTAAACACAGGGAACTTCATCCGCCTATCCATACGGGGAAATCATCTGCCTAAACACAGGAAACTCCATCTGTCTATCCATACGGGAAAATCATCTGCCTAAACACAAGAAACTCCATCCGTCTATCCATACGGGAAAATCATCTGCCTAAACACAGGAAACTCCATCCGTCTATCCATACGGGGAAATCATCTGCCTAAACACAGGAAACTTCATCCGCCTATCCATACGGGGAAATCATCTGCCTAAACACAGGAAACTCCATCCGTCTATCCCTACGGGAAAATCATCTGCCTAAACACAGGAAACTCCATCCGTCTATCCATACGGGGAAATCATCTTCCTAAACACAGGAAACTTCATCCTCCTATCCATACGGGGAAATCATCTGCCTAAACAAAGGAAACTCCATCCGTCTATCCATACGGGAAAATCATCTGCCTAAAAACAGGAAACTCCATCCGTCTATCCATACGGGAAAATCATCTGTCTAAACACAGGAAACTTCATCCGCCTATCCATACGGGAAAATCATCTACCTAAACACAGGGAACTCCATCCGCCTATCCATACGGGGAAATCATCTGCCTAAACACAGGAAACTCCATCCGTCTATCCATACGGGAAAATCATCTGCCTAAACACAAGAAACTCCATCCGTCTATCCATACGGGGAAATCATCTGCCTAAACACAGGAAACTTCATCCGCCTATCCATACGGGGAAATCATCTGCCTAAACACAGGAAACTCCATCCGTCTATCCATACGGGAAAATCATCTGCCTAAACACAGGAAACTCCATCCGTCTATCCATACGGGAAAATCATCTGTCTAAACACAGGAAACTTCATCCGCCTATCCATATGGGAAAATACTCTGAATACAAAATCTCTGCCTATCTCTGCAGTAGCTAACTCCATCGGTCCCAACCCACAAATCTTCTAGCGCTGACGTGACAACGACTTTGAGGAGGACTCTACTGGGGATAATATTTTGCCAACACGAAGAAATCATGGCGGCTTCCTTGGGGATAAAACTCTTCCACCCAATAGGAATTCAATTATGTCAATCATACTGGACAATGACTCCGCCTTAGCTTTGCAGTAGCCAAACCCACTGCGGATGCTCTGAAATTAACTGCCAGGCACCTATTTCGACAACAGGCAACAACTCCTGAAATTTTGATTATGAAACCTTGTGACGCTGACGGAACAGCAAACTTGAAGAAAATACTCCGATAGCCGGATAAGAGAAGCTTCAACAAGCAACTCTGTGGGGAAAAATCTGGCAACAACTCCAAAATCTACTTATGAAGCTATTCCATGCGGACAAAACCTTCGGACAACAACTCCAAAATCTAATCATGAAGATGCGGTACCGCTGAAGAACTCCAAAGTCTAATTAAGAAGTCGTTTGATGTTGACGACAACTCCAAGGTCTAATTATGAAGCAGCGCAATGCTGACGTAACAGCTGCTAGAGAAAACTCTGTTGGGGAATCGCTAACGACGACTCCAAAGTCCAATTCTGAAGCCGTGTAACGCTGACATAACAGCCACCCGAAGAAACTAGGCCGATCTCCAAAGTCAAATCATGAAGTCTGCAATGCTGACATAACAGCTACGCGAGGAAAATCCGCTAGGGAATCCCTAACAACAACTCCAAAGTCTAGTTATGAAGCTGTTTAACACTGACAATAACTCCAAGGTAGAATCATGAAGCCGTATAAACTGATAATAACTCCAAGCTCTAATTATGAAGCCATCCACTGCTACTAACAACTTCAAAGTCTAATTATGAATCAGTGACACCAAGTAACGATTTCAGCCGTCTAATAGCTGAAATCCCCCTTTAAAAATGCCAACAACAACTACAAAGTCAAATCATGAAGCCTTATAGCGCTGATGTAACGAACTTCAAAGTCTAATTATGAAGCCATATCATGATGGTAACATCTTCAAAGTCTAATTATGAAGCCATAACAACAAACCGGGGAGAACTCTGCTGGGGGAAATTCTGACGTCAACTGCCAGACGTTCAACTTGATGACGAGTAATGACTTCAGATGTCTAATCCCTAAAATCTTTTATGAAAATGCTGACGTGACAGCAACCTGAGGGAATACTCTACTGGGGGATTTTTGACAATAACTCCAAAGTCCAATTATGAAGCCGTGTAAAGAACACTCCGCTGAGGAAGAAGGGAAGTTAATCAAACACCTCTGATAGGGGAACATATGGTGAGACGAACATTATCATCACATATCTTATGCTGAAAATCTGAATATCTGAAAACGATCCTGAACAAGAAGTCCAATTACCTGCAGGGAAGAACACCTGAAAACAAAGAGGTAGCCAACCTGACTTATTCTTCAAAATGCGTATGTTTGAAAGTGGCGTAATGCTCTGTACGGCACGGAAATGCTACGCATTTGAGTGGATGCAAATGTGACGATATATGCAAATGCAAATGCAGGATTAAGCTGCTGGGAAACTCTGGTAGTGTTGTCTCAACAACATGAATGCTGAGGATAAAGCCAACTCCGTTGGGGAGAACAAGTATCATAAGGTATTCCGGCAAAATAAATGCCGGAAGCACAACCAACTCTGCCGGGGAGAGATTACACATCGATTTCCACTAGGAGGAAAGAACAAGCCACCCTGCTGGTGAACAAACATACTCGGGGAAAAAGCGACCCTTCTAGGAAAAACACACTGTCTGGGCACAGTTTACAAACTCGGAGCCTCGGACTCTGCTGAGGATCAACATCCTGTCAATGGCATGACGACCTGTGGGGGAGCAAGAGGAACCCATCCTTCACGGATATAAACCTTTCGAACCAACAACCTGGTTAACTATTGCGGGAATCTCCCATGTTGGAGATTGAACGCGCACACCTTCGATTCGCTAAGGAGCGCAACCTCTGCAGGGAACATTGATTTTGACTTGCTGGGGGTATCCTATGGACAACTTCCCTGAGGATACTCTTCTGGGGAGAATAATCCCTCATTCGGTAAGGGATAACGTCACTCCAACTCTCTGGGAATAAGCTGCGACTAGCTGGGGAATGACATCGACTGGAGTCAGGTCTTACGTCAAGAGATTTTGGCTGGGGAATACAATCCCTGACTTTTGCTCCAAAGGTAAGAACCCTGCAAAACACAAACGAGACAAAACAGACCTATACAACAAATCTACCCGGGTTAGCATCCGTGATATTACTTCAGTCAATTCAAAGTTTTAGCAATTATTGGCAATGGCCAGCAAGATTATGCAAGTGCAAGTTTATCAAAAACATCGGCGTCTTTCACAAACAAAACAGTAAAGAACAAACATCAAGTACTGAATAACATGTTTTATTGATAACGGGCCTCTGAATAGGCAAAGTTTTGTACACTGGATGCAACTCCTGAAAAGAGGAAGTTACGCACAAACCCACATACATATATGCACAAGGAGCATAAATAGAAAACAATATTTGTATACATGTCGGCGACGTGGTACAGACAAACACCATGAGCTGATCCTCCTATGACTCGCCTGACTCTGCGCTTTCCCGGTACCCGATCTTCGGAAGAGATGGTTTTTTAGATAGACGGCCCCCAGGTACTCCCAAACCACTAAGCAATGTTGTATCAAATCTGGATCGCAGTCATTTGCTTTTTCAATCCCTAACTTTTGTGTGAACCTCCCTTTACGGGTTTTCAATTCACCGGAATACCCTTTTTTGCCGAAATCGCCCTTTTCAGGTTTTCGACTTCGCGGGTGTACATTTTTTCAATTTTATCTCTAACTTTTGCCCGAACCTTTTATTCATTTTTTATGGTTCGCCGGGATGCCCCATTTTTGCCTGGACTCTCTTTTTACTGTCCAGCGGGTCACTTTCAAGCAAAGTATTTTTTAACTGCGTCTGAATTCACATGAGACGTAAAGTTTTCACCATCCATGGTGGATAGTAACAAAGCTCCTCCAGAGAAGACTTTTCTGACAACGTAGGGACCTTCGTAATTAGGAGTCCACTTGCCCCTGTGATCTGTTTGTGGTGGGAGAATCTTTTTCAAAACAAGATCGCCCGTCTGAAAGCTTCGAGGGCATACCTTCTTGTCGTAAGCTTTCTTCATCAGGCTCTGATATAATCGACTGTATGCTAAAGAAGCCAGTCTCTTCTCATCCATTAAACTGAGCTCATTTAGTCTATCTTTAACCCATTCTGCCTCGTCAAGTTGGACATCACGTAAGACCCTCAGGGAAGGAATCTCGACCTCAAACGGTAACACCGCCTCCATCCCGTATACCAATGAGAAAGGGGTTGCCCCGGTTGATGTGCGTACCGTCGTACGATAATCGTGCAAAGCGAAAGGTAGCATCTCGTGCCAGTCCTTATATGTCACAACCATCTTCTGAACAATCTTCTTTATGTTCTTATTGGCCGCTTCGACAGCGCCATTCATCTTGGGCCGGTAAGGAGAAGAGTTGTGATGTTCAATCTTAAAATTCCGACACAGCTCTTTCATCATTTTGTTATTCAAATTCGAACTATGCGAAAATCGGCGCCGGCTGAACAGAAGAGTCGCCACCGTTCGTTATTTATCCCAACGGAGGGAAAGGAAACGCTCAGAGTAAACCTACCGCAAAGACGGGAAAGGAATGGTCATCGCAACCAAATCCTGGATTCGGGAGCCGGTTACGCAAGGGGAAGGTATTAGCACCCCTCACGTCTGTCGTACTCGACGGGATCCACGCTTTCTTAGTTTGTCTAAAGGATGCAAAAAAATCTATCTACGGCTGCTAAATCTAAACGGAAAGAAATTGACTCGATAGAGTATCGCACTCTATGCCTACGTATTCTCAAGAGAGAAAGTCAGAGTCATCGTAGTTCGGGAAACTACAGGGAATTGGCTCGCCAAGACTTCGTGTCTTGTGCCTACGTACTTCCACACAGCATGGAAGATCAGAGCTTACGTAGTTCAGGCTAACTACGGCTAGACATGGTATTCTTACACAGGAGTGAGAGATTGAACTAGTTTTAAAAGGTCCGGGAACCTACGGGAACTAAAACTACAGTCTGGTCTCAAATGCGCAAGGGCAAGAGAAAGGGAAACAATCAGTTGTCAGCGGGAAAGTCTCGATCGCACAGCAGCGAGAGAACAGAAGGGTTAGTTGTTAGTATGCTCGTTAGGATATCGCATCTTGTGCCTACATATTCTCATTAGATATGAGAAATCAGAGCAGCTGTAGTTCAGCCTACTACAACTAAAACCTGGGAAAAGGGAAAAGGGAAAAAGGGAAAACGGGAGCTCGCTAGGATACGGCATCCTATGCCTACGTAATCTCGTCGGGCACGAGAGATCAGAGCTAACGTAGTTCGACGGGAAAACGAATCTCAATTGCACGGGAGCAAGAGAGAGAAACAGGGATTCACTCGCACGGGGCGAGAACAAAGAGGAAGCAGGCCTACGCCTAAACGGGAAGGAGCTCGGGACACGCACGCAAGAACCTAAGAAGAAACTCCTCAGCTGGCACTTCCTTTGTATCTGATGATGCAGCCCACAACACTCGCTAGTTGCCTGAAAACTTGAATACGACAATGATAGTGAACGAAGCAGCTCCGGGGCTCCTGACGTACGCACAAGCTCCATTCCAATCTTCTCCTCTCTGGATCTTTGATGATGACGCTCGAACCAGGAACAGTGTGATGCTTAGACCGTCATGGTTCGACTTATACGAGAAATCGAACTCTAAGAGGTAGCGTATTAATATCCGTGTCAAAGACAAGATGGAGAAATGATATCGAAAATCATTCTCCAATTGAATCGTGTCACACGGCCAGCCAGAAATAAAATCGAGAAAAAAGTCAGATGAAAACGAAAATAGGAGACAAAATTCAATAGCAAAATGGAAATAAAAGTCTACTCCTAAAATACGGCAATTAAATTCCAATAGAGAATATTCTAAGAAATTAACTCTATAAATCCCTAAAAATATCTAACTCCTACATTCTATTCTAAAGATATAAAGGAAATCTCTAAGAGAAATATTGTTTAAAAATTCTAACAAGTATTTAGCTAAATTTCAATATCAAAAATAATACCTACACTATTACCATTTTAGAATTTAAAATGTATCCTAACTAATATTAAACAAAAAAAACTCTAAAGAAATTTAATCCTAAAAATATAGTATGCTACAATATTCTAACTAATATATGCTAACTAATATTCTAGGAATTATTAAACTAAAACCTAAAAAAAATACAATTAAACCATACAAGAAAATTAAAAAAAAGCAGGGGGGTGCATTGTTACAAGGGGTACTGCAGTTTAGTAAAGCTAAGGAAACTGGGCCCAGCCCAGCCAAAATGCACAGAAACGGGGAGGGGGTGAACTACCGAAAATGCAGGGTGTGTAGGCAAAACGCGCAGTGGGCCTAACCCATCAGTCATCAAAAAAAGATAATCAAACACAGGGGTGAAAAAAAGAAAAACGGAGGTACGCGTAACAAAACAATGGGCCTAGGAGCCCAATCCCTGGCCACATAGCACACCCTTCGGAAAACCAACCCTAAAATATCCCCCCCCCCTCCCTTCACTGTTCACCCTAGCGCCGCTTCCGTCTCCAACCTATCTCTCGTTCAACCTCTCTCATCATCACACGCTCCTCTCTCTTTTCAATTTCTCAACCACATTAAACTTCACGGCAAAGATTCGGAGGGGATTCTTGTTTGCCCGTTGACGATTTGCTTGAAGAAATTTGTTGTATGTTGGATGTCGATGATCGATGACTGAAGATGAAGGGCGTTGCATGCGAAGATCTATGGAGTTTGATATCTTTCTGAACAGACTTATGAAGACGATGGTGAACCAAGTAAATCTGGTGAAGAACTCACAAGAAGATTGCTGGAAGTCTGATGATCGCTGAAGATTCGTGGAGTTCTAGGGAGAACATTCTTGATGTTTGTTACGAATCTTGAACGGAGATCTGTTGCAGATCTGGACAAAAAATCCTTGGAGGTCGCAGATGAGTTTCCTTTTGAAGATCAGAGAAACAGTTACGATGAACTTGATGAAGTTCTTTGAGTTCGCAGATGAGTTTCCTTTTGAAGATCGCTGTAGAATCCTGAGGTTGATGATGTTCTTACAAAGAATTTTCTGGAGATGTTTTGAGTTGATCGATTTCTAGAGAGAATTGATGAACGGATGATGATATTGATGATCGATAACAAGTTCTGGAAAACCTGATGAACTTGGTTATGATTTTCTGGACGGGATTGATGGAGAAGATGGTGGTTTTCTGGAAAAAAGATGAACAAGGTGGAGGAGATGATGAAGATCGGTGGTTTCTGGTGAATATGCGTTTTCCGGCGACCGTTATGGTGGTCCGGTGACAGTTAGAAGGTCGTTGCGACGGCTCCGGTGGTGGTCGCCGGCAATTGCATGCCGGCCGGTGAGTGTGAGAGGGTGAACAAGGATGAGACACGTGTGGGACTTTGCATGCAGAGTGAGATGGGAGTGGGACGCGTGGTGGTGGTGTGGCGTGAGGAGAGATCATGCAGTGAATGAAGTGTCACTTTGAGAGAGTGCAACGTGGAATGAAAATGGTGGGGGCCTGAGAAGCACACACGTGGCCTCTTTATAGCGTGACACCTGGCGCGATTTGGACTGGGCCCAGAAAATGGACATCTGGCCCACGAATTAATACTTGATTAACATCTAATGACCCTAATTAAACTCAGTTAATACTAAACTAAACCTAAAACTGCAATTAAGACTATTCTCCCTAATTAAAGCTAATAAACTCCTAATTAACATCTAAAAACTGATTAAGACCTAATTAAATCCTAAATCTAAAAAGGAGGATTAAACCTATAAAACTCAATTAATTTATAAACTAATAAAAAAACTCTATTAATTTCCCATTAATTCTACCAATTTCTATACAAACAAAAAATAGAAAACATTCTATTAATTCTATTTAAAAAATACCTATTAAAAGAAATATCCTATTAAAAATCATTTTAAAAATTCTACTTAATATCTAAAAACAAGAATTTTATTAAAACCTATTATCTAAAAATGATTAAAGAAATTTCTAAAAAAAGAAATTAACTAAACTATTTAAAAAACATTTAATATCTATTAAAAAAATATAATATCTAGAAAAATCAATTAAATCCATAAAAAAAATCTATTATCTCACAAAAAATTCTAGGAATCATTTATTTAAAAACCAGAAAAAAAACCATAAAGCCTATTTAATATCTATAAAAGGCTATTAAATCCTAAAAACGCAAATAAAGGCAAACAACCAACATAAAAGAGAACGCGAGACCAGATCGAAGCAAGCAGTAAACCCCGACACCAAGAACCTCCAAAATCACTGCGTAAGCTGAAAACGCCCAGGAAGCGCGTGACTCCTCAAAATAACCTCCGATTATCCGAACTGGTCTGAAATACCCGAAATGTGAAAACAGGGCTGTAATCCCGATAAAATCAATATGAATGAGAAAATGCATTGTATGCGATATGCGAATGCGAATGCAAAAATGCGTCGAACCATAAACCAAATATGGGGACCGGTTGGTCAAATTTTAGGGTGCAATAGCTGCCCCTATTCAAGTGGCTTGGACCCGACTGGGTGAAGAGCGAACGGCCTTCAAACATTCGAGGTACGAGACAGTTGAATACCAAAGAACCCTGAAATTTGCCAACCACAGAAATAAGCTGCAAAACTGCTTGGGGAACGACATTCGTCGAGTGAACCTGATTGTTCGTCGGAGAATAACTCTGATTTTGACTCCCACCACCCGTGTAACACCACAGGTACTGAACTATATTTGCAACAACACCTCTGTCCACAACTGGACTAAACTTGTCAACACAAGAAGAGAAACAAATTCATCAACAGGAGTAAAGATCCCATCATCATAGGAAAAAATCTTATCCCCAATTGCCCTTAAATTTCGTCGACACGAAAAGCCATAAATTCGTCATTACGAGGAAATCCTATCATCATAGGAATACAACTTGCCCTCATCAGTACTTTTCAAATTTGTCCTCATCAGGACTCCATATTCCCTCATCATGGAGAAACAAAACTCGTTGACTCCACTGGGGATGGGCTATCTGCATCTCATCAACACAAGGAGATCCTATCAGCATAGGCAATAGAGTCTTATTTACGTCTTATCAACACGAGGAACTCCTATCAACATAGAAATAGCTGGTCCACATTAGGACTCACGTCTCGTCAACACGAGGAAAATAGGTTCATTAACATGAATAAATCCTATCATCATAGGAATACCATTCTCGTGCATTTCTGAACTCACATTTCATCAACACGAAGAAATCCTATCCATATAATCATAAATTGTCCTCATCAGGACACACATTCTGTCAACACAGAGAGAATAATCCGTCAACGCAAATAAATCCTATCAGCATAGGCGTAGATTGTCCTCATCAGGACTCCCTATTCCGTCAACACAGAAAAATCCCATCAACATAGACATAACTTGTCCCCATCAGGACTCCCTATTCCGTCAACACAGAAAAATCCCATCAACATAGACATAACTTGTCCCCATCAGGACTCCCTATTCCGTCAACACAGAAAAATCCCATCAACATAGGCATCAATTGTCCTCATCAGGAACCCATATTCCGTCAGCACAGAGAAGCAATTCGTCAACACGAATAAATCCTATCATCATAGGCCTAAATTGTCCTCACCAGGACTCCATATTCCGTCAACACAGAGAAATAGTTCGTTAATACGAATAAATCCTATCATCATAGGCATAAATTGTCCTCATCAGGACTCCATATTCCGTCAACCCGGAGAAATAGTTCGTCAATACGAATAAATCCTATCATCATATGCATAAATTGTCCTCATCAGGACTCCGTATTCCGTCAACACGGAAGAATGATTCATCAACGCGAAGAAATTCTATCAACATAGCTGGAGATATTCTGAGAACCAATGACCGATACCCGTTCTGACCACTTCTGAAATTTTGATATATGAAACCCTGAGATGCTACTGCAGCAACAAACTTGACAAAACAGTCCGCTGATCAGACACGAGAAAACCTCAACCAGTAACTCTGTGGGGATGATGATAAACTGAATCACATCATCATATGTCTCACGACAAGACCTTGATTGTTTTAAAAATCCATACTCCTGTTGAGAAAACCCACCTGAAAGCAAAAGGTTAACTAACCTGGCTTATGTTTCAACATGCATATGTTTGACAATAGCGCAATGTTCCATACAACATGGAAATGCTACGCGTTTGCTAGGTAGATGATAATGCATGCAAATGCAAATGTAGGTTCTGGCTGCTGGGAAAAACTCTGATAAGCTTGCTTCATCACCGCGGATGCCGAGGACAAATACCACCTTGCCGGGGAAGGAACGGGTACCACCAAGCATCCCGGCAAAATAAATGCCAGGACACACAACCAACTCTGTCGGGGAGAGCTTTAAACCTTCGATTTCCACTGGGAGGAAAGAATAACACCTGCTGGGGAGAGAAAATTCCGCTGGGGACGAAACGACTCTCTTGGGGAAAATCAACTGACTCCGCTGGGGAGAATAAATGACCCTACTGGGAAGGGAATCTCTGCTGGGGAGAGTAGACTGTCTGGGTACAACTCACAAGTTTGGAAATATTAATCTTCTGAGGCTAACCAACTCTGCTCGGAATAGGGAATCCCTTTGGGGGACACCACACTGTCTGAATACAGCCTACAATCTTGGAATCACCAAACTCTGCTGAGGGTAAACGACCCTGCTGGAGAATGTCCTTCGGATAAGCTGCGACTAGCTGGGGAATTTGATCCATCTTCAGTAAGGAACATTGTCATCTCAGCTTCAGGGAATGAAGCGCGACCTGCATGGGGATTCACTTCACATAATGATCAAGTCTTTTCGTCACGAGCCTCTAGTTAGGGCAACATGAACTCTATTCCTTCTCGGAAATTTGCCCCAAAAATACCAACATGCCCCAGTCTGAGCATTTCGTCTGGAAAGGAAAGGCTAGCCATAACGCTACTCACAATACCTTTCCCCTGAATCGGCACCAACCTTCTGATAAGGACTCTTCAATCTCTGTACCCTGACGGTTAGATCCGAATTGTTTCTGCACGTTAAACCCAAAAGAATGTCCCAACACCATCTTTTGTTCTTAGAGTGATCTGCCCCGATCTTGCAACAATCTTTTGCCCCTGATCGACTGACTCGTGGAGCACTGCCCATAGCTGCAAGATATTTTCCAAATCTCGACCTAATTGCCCCATATTAACTGATTCTCGAATGTACGACTTTACTGGGGATAACCGAACGCGCCATGTAGGACGGGGCTTTTGTACATCCGTGATAGGTCATACGCTCCTGATGCTGGACAATACCCTGTTTGAATTCACGGCTTCTAGTAGAAGGGTCAATGGATGGCAGCACGATTTCCCGATATTTGTCTCAAACTTGAAGATTGGCTGAATCTGCTCAAGTAGCTCTGAGTAACTCTGATGACACTAAGAAGAACAATTCTTTCGCCTCTATTATACCCCGGCCTGCTGGTACCTTTGTGGGATAGTCTGAAAATCTGTACCCTGACGGTTTGATATGAACTGCCCCAGTATTCCGAACTTCAGCGAGATACTTCAAATCGAATGCCTCTCGAATAAAGAATAGCCCCTGCGCTCTTAGGATGGCATGCCCCTGTCTGCAATGACTTTGCCTTAATCTGGTTCTTGGAAAAACCCACTCTGAACCAAAAGCACCTTGCTACAATACGACCTTGTGATGGCTTACCCTGGTGTTTGCACGACAAAAGGATTCCCTCAATTCAACAATCATCAACATAGTGACTTGCCCCTGAACGAGCGTTGAGCGACTTAACCTGCCCTGATCAAACATAGCATTCGGGATAACTGCCCCTGATTGGCTCTCGAGAAGATTCGCTTCTGATCAACTGCTTCTCAAGTGAACTGCCCCTGATCAACTGATGCTTCGGGACTTGTCTTCAGACTAATTGATTATGAACTTACTGGAAGTCAATGCCCCTGATTCACAGGGTTCCACAACATACACCATTCTGATCTAGACTGCTGAATTATTCAGTCCCGTTTGATTATTCCCTGTTGGAATTTCCTTCATGTCAACTACTGACCTGCAAGTAAAATTGTTTAATCCCGAATGGTAATTTTAATGCAGTGTTCATGCAGATTTTGAAAAATTTTGTGCTGTCACTCATTTACGTGTCATGATTGTGAGTGACGAATGAACCAAAGTTTAAACATAGTGCTTACGTGATCAGTGAAAAATACAACAAGAATATGATTAGCAAATCAAGAAGGAGTCATGTTACTCAACCTTATCGTAATGCGCTTTCAAAATAAACCCTACCTCAATTAGGTCTTTTAAGGGTTGTATCATGGTCGGGTTCATGGTTCGTGAAACAAAGGATATTTGGCTCAAATCATGATTTGTACCCACCCCTTCTACGTGATGATCTCCGATCCTAAAGTTCAGTTAACTTGGCTCGAGCGCTCGCCTCTTCGAGAGGCATGTTGAATGGTAAGGACCATGGCTAAGGAACTCACAAGGTTTCGGAGTGACAGTTACTCCTTTTTCGTTTTCGGTGTCTGTATACACGACTTTGTGACTTCACTGGGGAATTTTTTTTCTATTGATATCTTTTCTTTTCCATTCTTTTGATTCCCTAATTTTTGCCTGGACTGACTCCTTTTGAGTTCTTTTTCGATTTTTCTTTTAAAGTCCAGCGGGATGCCCTAATTTTTGCCTAAGTATTAGCTTTCCAGCTTTTCTTTTTCTTTTTACTTAGCGGGCTTTCTTTTTCTTTCTTTTGGAACAAAGTCGTGTGACACTGGTTGTCTTGATTGCTCTGAAAGGATTGTAACTGTCTTACTCCTGATTGGTGAGGTTTAACCATTGTGGTTGGCGAGATGCGACCTCTTGAAAGGCTTAAACGATAATTGGTCCTCGAAAGACAACACTCCTCTGTAAGACTTGAATGCTCGTCAAGCTAACTGACAACTACCCTGCCCCGGGTTAAGATGTGAGGGTTTAAAAGTCCGAAAAAACTTCTACTTCCTGGCTCGAAGTGGTTAACAAAGGACTAACTCCTTATATCTCTAGTGTTTGGGGGATTTGAAACAATGCCTTGTACATCATCAGCAAGGTTTTATCTGAAGGCATACGACCATCGGTTATGAGTATTCAGTTTCTTCATCCTCCCTCCAATCTTTGCAAATCATAGTGACAAAGTGGAGTGAATAAAATGCAAGTGTCAGTGCAATGCAATAAATGAGCGACAACGACATGATTAATTCAGAAAAATGCATAGTCACTTTATCAATATTACCATTCGAAACAAACAACGTTTAGCAGCAAGTAGTAACTAACAGAAAAACAAACTACAAATGCAAATGATGTAACAGTCTGAGGACTGCCAATGCTGAGGACGTCCGCCTGTCTGGCTTACTGGCTTCTTGAAAACAAACACCGAATCTACGAGCTTAGACAGCTGAGAAGTTGGTATGAACAAACAGAAATCCTTCTCGAAAGGAAATGCAGTCTTGGTCGATCAACTGTTGTACTTTTTCCTGAAAAGCTTTACAATCTCCAGTTGAATGCCCTGGGGATCCGCCATGGTAACCATACTGAACGTGGGGATTGTACCCAGGAGGGTAAGGCTTTGGCACTGGCTTTAGAGCTTTCGGTTCCACTAAAGAACTCTAGATCAAAGATGGCAGCAACTGGCTATACGGCATAGGCACTGGGTGGAAAGGAGCATTCCTTCTTTCCAAGTTGTTACGAGGTTTGTTCTGATTCTGACGCTGATTCTGATAACCTCGGCCACAAGTCCGCCGATTTGCAAGAGGAGTGACATAACGTCCCTGATAGGGTGCTCCAGGCACAGTTGTCTGTCCAGCATAATAAGGTACAGGAGATACTGATCCAATAGATTTCACCAATTCATCTCGAGGATATCCAACATCTGGCATGATTGCATTGATCACAACTCCTTCTTCAGTTTGGTAATCATAAAGAGATTCACTTCACTAGCCTGACCGTCTGAAATAATCTGAATTTTCCCGATTTTGATGGCATGCTCAAGGCGTTCTCCAAGTACTACCAAGTCGGAGAAACTTAACGGAAGTCCAAGCATTCTTTCATAGTATGGATCCTGTAGGGAGTCTACAAACATGCTTGTTAGCTCTCGGTCTAAAAGCGGTGGTTGTACCCTGGCAGCAAATTCTCTCCATCTCTGCGCATACTTCCTGATGGGTTCATTGTTCTCTTGAGACAACTCTTGCAACTGCATGCGATGAGGAGCCACGTCTAGGTTGTAATCATACTATTTCAGAAAAGCTCTGGCTAAATCCACCCATGGCCGAATCTGATTACTCTCTAACTGCATGTACCAACGCAAAGATGCCCCATTCAGACTATCAACTTGTCATTTTGCACAAACGAAGTTATTCTTTGGCAGAACATCACTAGGTGTTGCTTCGGACAGCTATCTCCTCTGTACTTCTCAAATCTCGGCGCTTTGAACTTATACGGCAACATTAGGCCAGGAACCAAACACATGCCTGCAGCATTCAGGTTAACAGCATCTTTGACTTTCAAGGCTTTAACTTGTTCTTCCAACACTTGGAGTCTTCTATCACACTCAAGAGCTCTTGGGTCTACCGTCCTGGCTACTGGGATCTCTCTTCGGATACTCGGCACAGGGAAAACAACACCTTGACTGTTGATAAGAGGAAGTCGTTCACTGTGGACAACAAACTGCTCATGTCGATCTCGGTCCATAACAGTAGGCTGCACACGCTGGTCTGCAGTAAGGTCGTTCACTTGCAGAAAATCTTCCTCGGAAGTAGAACCATATAGAGGGTTGGTCGTCATTGTGAACCCTGCCAAGGTGCTAGGAGACTGGAAGTTTCTTTCAGACATAGCTACCAATAACCTTCAACTGACTTCACTGCTCGATTCTGCTGAAATCTACTCAACCCCTTGGTCGTCTTCTAAAAATCAACAGTTGCTCAGGCCAAACACCGGGTAGTCACCTTCAGAATCAAACAACGGCTGGATAAGAGCTCTGGCTAGCTGGAGTATGACATGATGCAACACGCTTATGCAAATGCAATACAATATGCAGCAAACACGGGATCACAGCCCCCACACAATATCTGAATACTGCTGCGCTGCTGACGGAGTACGTTCGCTCTGAAGAGAAGACAAAAATACCGGGTAGGCTGGAAGTCAAGTTTCCTGCAACCCTCCCACTCACGGGTGTGGACCTAAACTGACACGGTGCGGCATCCTATGGGGGTATCAACGTCACAGACTTTCAAGAGCAATGATACGATACCCAGAAGGTGTGGCATCATCATCCCTTGAAGAGGCCTCACTTAGTCGAATTCCCAATTGATCGGTTCCCAGAGTCGACAATCCTCGGGTCAGACAACTTGTCGAGCCCTAAGGGCCAGGCAAGAAGCATCAAAGAGAATCTCGTCCGAGTGAGATTTCGCGGCTAGCTGGTGCGAGCTAAGCAAGCAGGCTAACCACTACTCTCTCTCTAAATCTATGTGTGTACTCAAGCCTGGGTTTTGGCTTCTCTCTCAAAGGAACAACAACCCAACAGCACAACAGCAATAGATAATAACGAAATGCGGAAATTGTAAATACAGTACAATACAACACGCAAAAGGTAAACATCCAAAGACAAGCAAACAAGCGCTAGGATTGACTCTCTTAAGGGACGTTGGATCCCAAAGGCATAGGGAACCATCGCGTCCCCAGCAGAGTCGCCAGTTGTCGCTATTGCGAAAATCGGCGTCGGCTGAACAAAAGAGTCACCACCGTGTCTTATTTATCCCAACGGAGGGAAAGGAAACGCTCAGAGTAAACCTACCGCAAAGACTGGAAAGGAATGGTCATCGCAACCAAATCCTGGATTCGGGAGCCGGTTACGCAAGGGGAAGGTATTAGCACCCCTCACGTCCGTCGTACTCGATGGGATCCACGCTTGCTTGGTTTGTCTAAAGGATGCAAAACAATCTATCTACGGCTGCTAAATCTAAACGGAAAGAAATTGACTCGATAGAGTATCGCACTCTATGCCTACGTATTCTCATGAGAGAAATTCAGAGTCATCGTAGTTCGGGAAACTATAGGGAATTGGCTCGCCAAGACTTCGCGTCTTGTGCCTACGTACTTCCACACAGCATGGAAGATCAGAGCTTATGTAGTTCAGGCGAACTACGGCTAGACAGGTTATTCTTACATAGGAGTGAGTGATTGAACTGGTTTTAAAAGGTATGGGAACCTACGAGAACTAAAACTATGGTCTGGTCTCAAATGCGCAAGGGCAAGAGAAAGGGAAACAGTCAGTTGTCAGCGGGAAAGTCTCGATCGCACAGCAGCGAGAGAACAAAAGGGTTAGTTGTTAGTGTGCTCGCTAGGATATCGCATCCTATGCCTACATATTCTCATTAGATATGAGAAATCAGAGCAGCTGTAGTTCAGCCTACTACAGCTAAAACCTGGGAAAAGGGAAAAGGGAAAAAGGGAAAACGGGAGCTCGTACTCTCGTCGGGCACGAGAGATCAGAGCTAACGTAGTTCGACGGGAAAACGAATCTCAATTGCACGGGAGCAAGAGAGAGAAACAGGGATTCACTCGCACGGGGCGAGAACAAAGAGGAAGCAGGCCTACGCCTAAACGGGAAGGAGCTCGAGACACGCACGCAAGAACCTAAGAAGAAACTCCTCAGCTGGCACTTCCTTTGTATCTGAGGATGCAGCCCACAACACTCGCTGGTTGCCTGAAAACTTGAATACGACAATGATAGTGAACGAAGCAGCTCCGGGGCTCCTGACGTACGCGCAAGCTCCATTCCAATCTTCTCCTCTCTGGATCTTTGATGATGACGCTCGAACCAGGAACAGTGTGAGGCTTAGACCGTCATGGTTCAACTTATACGAGAAATCAAACTCTAAGAGGTAGCGTATTAATATCCGTGTCAAAGACAAGATGGAGAAATGATATCGAAAATCATTCTCCAATTGAATCGTGTCACACGGCCAGCCAGAAATAAAATCGAGAAAAATGTCAGATGAAAACGAAAATAGGAGACAAAATCCAATAGCAAAATGGAAATAAAAGTCTACTCCTAAAATACGACAATTAAATTCCAATAGAGAATATTCTAAGAAATTAACTCTATAAATCCCTAAAAATATCTAACTCCTACATTCTATTCTAAAGATATAAAGGAAATCTCTAAGAGAAATATTGTTTAAAAATTCTAACAAGTATTTAGCTAAATTTCTATATCAAAAATAATACCTACACTATTACCATTTTAGAATTTAAAATGTATCCTAACTAATATTAAACAAAAAAAAAACTCTAAAGAATATTAATCCTAAAAATATAGTATGCTACAATATTCTAACTAATATATGCTAACTAATATTCTAGGAATTATTAAACTAAAACCTTAAAAAAAATACAATTAAACCATACAAGAAAATTAAAAAAAACAGGGGGGGGTGCATTGTTACAAGGGGTACTGCAGTTTAGTAAAGCTAAGGAAACTGGGCCCAGCCCAGCCAAAATGCACAAAAACGGGGAGGGGGTGAACTACCGAAAATGTAGGGTGTGTAGGCAAAACACGCAGTGGGCCTAGCCCATCAGTCATCAAAAAAAGAGAATCAAACACAGGGGTGAAAAAAGGAAAAACGGAGGTACGCGTAACAAAACAATGGGCCTCGGAGCCCAATCCCTGGCCACATAGCACACCCTTCGGAAAACCAACCCTAAAATATCCCCCCCCCCCTCCCTTCACTGTTCACCCTAGCGCCGCTTCCGTCTCCAACCTATCTCTCGTTAAACCTCTCTCATCATCACACGCTCCTCCCTCTTTTCAATTTCTCAACCACATTAAACTTCACGGCAAAGATTCGGAGGGGATTCTTGTTTGCCCGTTGACGGTTTGCTTGAAGAAATTTGTTGTATGTTGGATGTCGATGATCGATGACTGAAGATGAAGGGCGATGCATGCGAAGATCTATGGAGTTTGATATCTTTCTGAACAGACTTATGAAGACGATGGTGAACCAAGTAAATCTGGTGAAGAACTCACAAGAAGATTGCTGGAAGTCTGATGATCGCTGAAGATTCATGGAGTTCTAGGGAGAACGTTCTTGATGTTTGTTACGAATCTTGAACGGAGATCTGTTGCAGATCTGGATATAAAATCCCTTGAGGTCGTTTGCGAAATCTGGATCTACGAAGATCTCGCCTATTCTGGATGAACATCCCGTTGAAGATACTAAAAAACTTGGAGGATCTTCCGGAGATTGATAGATCTCGAATGTTCTAATGAAGAACATGAAGTTGATGAACACTTCCCGATCAGAGAAACAGTTACGATGAACTTGATGGAGTTCTTTGAGTTCGCAGATGAGTTTCCTTTTGAAGATCGCTGTAGAATCCTGAGGTTGATGATGTTCTTACAAAGAATTTTCTGGAGATGTTTTGAGTTGATCGATTTCTGGAGAGAATTGATGAACGGATGATGATATTGATGATCGATAACAAGTTCTGGAAAACCTGATGAACATGGTTATGATTTTCTGGACGGGATTGATGGAGAAGATGGTGGTTTTCTAGAAAAAAGATGAACAAGGTGGAGGAGATGATGAAGATCGGTGGTTTCTGGTGAATATGCGTTTTCCGGCGACCGTTGTGGTGGTCCGGTGACAGTTAGAAGGTCGTTGCGGCGACTCCGGTGGTGGTCGCCGGCAATTACATGCCGGCCGGTGAGTGTGAGAGGGTGAACAAGGATGAGACACGTATGGGACTTTGCATGCAGAGTGAGATGGGAGTGGGACGCGTGGTGGTGATGTGGCGTGAGGAGAGATCATGCAGTGAATGAAGTGTCACTCTGAGAGAGTGCAACGTGGAATGAAAATGGTGGGGGCCTGAGAAGCACACGTGTGGCCTCTTTATAGCGTGACACCTGGCGCGATTTGGACTGGGCCCAGAAAATGGACATCTGGCCCACGAATTAATACTTGATTAACATCTAATGACCCTAATTAAACTCAGTTAATACTAAACTAAACTTAAAACTGCAATTAAGACTATTCTCCCTAATTAAAGCTAATAAACTCCTAATTAACATCTAAAAACTGATTAAGACCTAATTAAATCCTAAATCTAAAAAGGAGGATTAAACCTATAAAACTCTATTAATTTCTAAACTAATAAAAAAAACTCTATTAATTTCCCATTAATTCTACCAATTTCTATACAAACAAAAAATAGAAAACATTCTATTAATTCTATTTAAAAAATACCTATTAAAAAGAAATATCCTATTAAAAATCATTTTAATAATTCTACTTAATATCTAAAAACAAGAATTTTAATAAAACCTATTATCTAAAAATGATTAAAGAAATTTCTAAAAAAAGAAATTAACTAAACTATTTAAAAAACATTTAATATCTATTAGAAAAATCTAATATCTAGAAAAATCAATTAAATCCATAAAAATAATCTATTATCTCACAAAAAATTCTAGGAATCATTTATTTAAAAACCAGGAAAAAAAAACCATAAAGCCTATTTAATATCTATAAAAGGCTATTAAATCCTAAAAATGCAAATAAAGGCAAACAACCAACATAAAAGAGAGCGCGAGACCATATCGAAGCAAGCAGTAAACCCCGACACCAAGAACCTCCAAAATCACTGCGTAAGCTGAAAACGCCCAGGAAGCGCGTGACTCCTCAAAATAACCTCCGATTATCCGAACCGGTCTGAAATACCCGAAATGTGAAAACAGGGCTGTAATCCCGATAAAATCAATATGAATGAGAAAATGCACTGTATGCGATATGCGAATGCGAATGCAAAAATGCGTCGAACCATAAACCAAATATGGGGACCGGTTGGTCAAATTTTAGGGTGCAACAGGATGCCGTAGGCTCAATCTTTCCAATCATATCAATTCCTCACATTGAGAAAGGCCACGGTGATGACATCACATTCAGAGGACTTGGAGGCACATGGATTTTGTCCGCATAAATTTGGCATTTATGACACCTCTTTGCAAACTTGAAACAGTCTGTTTCCATAGTTAGCCAATAATAACCTGCCTGTAGCAGTTTTCTCGTCATCGCATGCCCCCCAGCATGTGTACCAAATGTACCCTCATGTATCTCTTCCATGAGCAACTTCGCCTCTTTCCCATCTACACAACTTAGAAACACCAAGTCGTGGTTTCTTTGGTATAGGACACCGTCCAGGTTCAAATAGAAATTGCCAGCCAATCTCCTGAGAGTCTTCTGATCTCGACTGGATGCCCCAGCCGGATACTCCTTATTCTTCAGGAAATTCTGGATGTCAAAGTACCAGGGTTGACCATCAGGAGCCTCGTCAATGGAAAATATGAATGCAGGCCTATCGAGCCGAGAGATAACAATCCGGGGAGCCTCGTTCCAGAAGTTAACTTTATACATTAAAGACAATGTCGCCAGGGCGTCAACCATTTGATTTTCTGCTCGTGGCACGTGATGCAATTCCACCTTGTCAAAGAAAGGCAACAACCTCCTTGCATAATTCATATAGGGTATCAAATTGGGCTGACGTGTCTCCCATTCTCCTTTAATCTGGTTCACCACTAGAGCTGAGTCTCCGTATACATCCAGATGTTTGATTCACAAATCAATAGCTTCTTCCAGAACCATGATGCAAGCCTCATATTCAGCCTCATTATTGGTAACGGGAAAAGTTAATCGGGTAGTAAAGGGGATGTGCGACCCCTGAGGAGTGGTGATAATTGCCCATATTCCGCTACCATAGGAATTTACAGCTCCGTCAAATATCAACTGCCATTTGGAACCCAATTCTGGTCCTTCGTCTGGCAACAGTTCTTCACAATCTTTCATTTTCAGGTACATGATATCCCTGTCATGAAAATCAAACCTCATCGATTGGTAGTCCTCAACAGGCTGCTCCGCAATGTACTCTGACAGAATACTACCTTTAATAGCCTTTTGTGAGACATATTGGATATCGTATTCGGTTAACACCATCTGCCATCGAGCAATTCTTCCGGAGAGTGCTTGCTTCTCAAACACGTATTTGATTGGATCCATCTTTGAAATTAGCATGGTTGTATGATTCAGCATGTATTGCCTCAAACGTTTGGTGGCCCAGGCTAGCGCACAACATGTTTTTTCGAGCATTAAGTAACGGGACTCACAGTCTGTGAACTTTTTACTCAAGTAGTAAATCGCATGCTCTTTACGTCCGGTCTCGTCGTGTTGACCGAGAACACAACCCATACTTTCCTCAAGAACCGTCAAATACATAATCAAAGGTCTCCCGGCCACTAGGGGTATCAAAACAGGAGGTTCCTGCAAGTATTCTTTTATCTTGTCGAACGCCTTTTGACAATTTTCATTCCAGGTCAACACCTGATCCTTTTTCAACAACTTGAATAACGACTCGCATGTCGCAGTTAGGTGAGATATGAACCGAGCGATGTAGTTCAACCTCCCTAAAAACCCGCGCACTTCTTTTTCTGTTTTAGGCGTCGGTATTTCTTGTATTGCTTTTATCTTCGCAGGATCTCTATTCCTTTTTCGCTCACGATAAACCCCATCAGTTTACCTGATCTCACCCCAAAGGTGCACTTGTTAGGGTTCAGTATCAACCTGAACTTCCTAAGTCTTTTGAACAGTTTCAGCAGATTAACCAAATGCTCTTCCTCCGTCTGGGATTTGGCAATCATATCGTCAACATAAACCTCGATCTCTTTATGCATCATGTCATGAAAAAGAGTCGTCATAGCACGTTGATATGTTGCCCCAGCATTCTTCAGTCCGAAGGGCATCACTTTGTAGAAAAATGTTCCCTAGGGAGTAATGAAGGTAGTCTTCTCCATGTCTTCTGGTGCCATTTTGATCTGATTATAGCCTGAGAAGCCGTCCATGAAGGAGAATACGGAGAACTGAGCAGTGTTATCAACCAACACATCAATATGAGGAATTGGAAAGTCGTCTTTCGGGCTCGCCCTATTCAAATCGCGGTAGTCTACACACATTCGCACTTTACCGTCTTTCTTCGGCACTGGTACTATATTAGCGACCCATGACGGATAAGTTGTAACGGCTAGGAAACCAGCATCCCACTGCTTTTGAACTTCCTCCTTGATTTTCACAGCCATGTCTGGTTTGGTTCTTCTGAGTTTCTGTTTAACAGGCGGAAATTCCTCTCGCAACGGCAAACGGTGCACAACCATGTCCGTATCCAACCTAGTCATATCCTCGTACGACTAAGCAAATATATCACTATACTCTTGCAGTATCTCAATCATCCTTTGCTTGACGTCGCTCTGCAGCGCAGCCCCTATACGGATATCTGATAAACCAATCGAAAAGGAGTCTGAAACGGAAAAGAAGGAATGTGACGAGCAAAAGGCCTCCAAATATGAAAACTCATATGTGCCTCCAGCGCCATATCCCTTATCCTCAAAGATTACTAAACTCCAAAACTTCAGGACAATTTAAGAAATTTGTTGAACTTCTGAAACAACTAAACATCACTATGCCTTTCACAGAAGCGATAACTCAAATGTCGTCATACGCTAAGTTTCTTAAAGAGATCTTGTCTAATAAAAGGAAAATAGAGGATAACGAGACAATGACACTTACTGTCGAATGTAACTCAATCATTCAAAACAACATGCCTCATAAACTAAAAGACCCAGGTAGTTTCTCCATACCCTGCGTCATAGGAAAATTCGTTGTAGACAAAGCTCTATGCGATCTAGGAGCCAGTATAAGCGTCATGCCTTTATCTATATGCAAAAAGCTGAATATGGGAGAACTAAGACCAACTAAAATGTCCGTACAATTGGCTGACCGATCAGTCAAATATCCCGTCGGTGTACTGGAAAACGTTCTAGTACGCATAGGCCAATTCTATATCCCAACCGACTTCATAATCATGGACATCAAAGAGGACTCTGTTACCCCAATTATCCTAGGAAGACCGTTCCTAGCTATAGCCGGAGCTATCATAGACGTAAAGAAAGGAAGGCTAAGATTCGAAGTAGGAGAAGAAAAGATAGAGTTCATCCTTACTAAATTCTTGAAGGCACCAGCTATAGATGACACATGCTATATAGTAGATGTCATTGACGAATGCATACGAGAATTAGAGAAGGAGGAAACTACATATTCTGAAATCATGAAAATCCAGATCCCTGCTATTCATGAAGACGACAACTGGCGTGCACCATACAAAGATGATAGTCTGAGCGAGATCTTAACACTCACTCCAAATCACATGCCAGGTCCGAAAACCCAGATTTAGAACTTAAAGAGCTACCTAAAACCCTCAAGTACGAATTCCAAGATACAGAATTCAAAAGACCAGTAATAGTAAACGCTAATTTAGGACAATCGGAAACTGAGCAACTATTAGAAGTCCTAAGGAAATACCCAACTGCGTTAGGCTATAATATAAGCGATCTAAAAGGCATAAGTCCCTCCATCTGTATGCACCGTATCATGCTGGAGGAAGACTGCAAAACTTCAAGAGAACATCAGAGAAGGATAAACCCGATCCTAAGCACTGTAGTCAAAGACGAGGTGAAAAAGTTACTAGACGCAGGAATTATATACCCGATCTCCGACAGCCAATGGGTCATCCCAGTACACGTAGTACCTAAGAAAGGAGGCGTTACTGTAGTGAAGAATGCAAAAGGCGAATCGATCACCCAAAGAGTTGTGACCGGAAACAGGATGTGTATCGATTACAGAAAACTGAACAAGGCAACTCAGAAAGATCACTTCCCTTTACCTTTCATAGACCAAATGTTGGAAAGACTAGTGAAACATTCATACTTCTGCTATCTAGATGGTTATTCGGGATTCTTTCAAATTCCTATTCACCCCGATGACCAGGAAAAGACAACATTCACTTGTCCCTATGGTACCTTTGCTTATCGCCGAATGTCGTTCAGACTGTGCAATGCTCCAGCAACCTTTCAAAGATGCATGATGGCAATCTTTGCGGATTTCATAGATGACATCATGGAAGTGTTCATGGATGACTTCTCTGTATGCGGATAAAGCTTCGAAAGCTGCCTGTCAAATTTAGAAATGGTACTCAAAAGATGCGCTAAAGTAAACCTTGTCCTTAATTGGGAAAAATGCCATTTCATGGTCCGACAAGGCATCTTTTTAGGACACGTCATCTCTGAAAAGGGGATTGAAGTTGACAAAGCCAAAATAGAGATCATAAAGGATCTCCAACCTCCAAAAATCGTACGAGAAATACGAAGCTTCTTAGGACACGCTGGATTCTACCGAAGATTCATAAAGGATTTCGCGAAAATCACAAAACCTCTTACAGGTTTATTAATGAAAGATGCCGAGTTCATCTTCGACAAAGAATGCTTAGAGGCATTCGAAACTCTAAAGTCAGCACTTATCACCGCACCAATCATGCAACCCCCAGATTGGCGACTACCATTCGAAATCATGTTCGATGTGAGTAATTACGCTGTAGACACAGTTCTAGGACAAAGGAAAGACAAGAAGCTTCACGCTATCTATTACGCCAGTAGAACTTTAGACCCTGCCCAAATGAACTACGCCATAACGGAAAAGGAACTTCTAGCAGTCATGTTTGCTCTTGACAAATTCCATTCCTACTTGGTAGGAGCCAAAATAATCATATACACAGATCACGCTGCCATTAGGTACCTAATAAGCAAAAAGGACGCCAAACCCAGATTATTGAGATGAATCCTATTATTACAAGAGTTCGACTTAGAAATTAAAGATAAGAAGGGGACCGAGAACGTAGTTGCAGATCACTTATCCCGTATAGAGGGCATCAAACAAGAACCAGTGCCTATCAATGACGACTTTCCCTACGAACGTCTGATAGCCAAATTGGAAAACGATATGTCCAACTCAACTTCGGAAGAACCAGAACTGGAAAAAGCCGTGGAAGCTGTCTATGCCCAAGCCACTCTGCGTGGTTTGCTGACATCGTTAATTACTTGGCCACAGGCGTGCTTCCACCGGACCTGACTTATCAACAAAAGAAGAAATTCTTCCACGACTTAAAGCATTACTACTGGGACGAACCTCTACTCTTCAAACAAGGCGCCGACAACCTATATCGTCGTTGTGTCCCAAAGGAAGAAATAGAAGACATCATCTCCCAATGCCATTTAGCACCTTATGGTGGTCATGCAGGCACCTTAAAGACGTGCGCTAAAATTCTACAATCTGGCCTATTTTGGCCCAGTCTCTGGAAGGATGTCCATATCGCTGTACTAAAATGCGACCGGTGCCAACGCACTGGCGACATCTCACGACGCGATGAAATGCCTCAGAAGGGAATTTTAGAAGTAGAAATCTTTGACGTCTGGGTGTTGCACCCCAAAATTTGACCAACATTTCTTTACCTAGCTTATGTTTCATTTCATTCACATTAGCATTATCATTTGCATTTCATTGACATGTATGCAGGAGATCCAGAGGTATGAGTACCAATCAAGAGCTACAAAAGAGTTTGAAGCTAGCCAAGAAGGTTATTCAAGTGTTCAAGGGTTGATATCTTTGTTAGAGAAGTCAAAAGATCCTCAGAGAGAATGGTTGAAACCAAGGTTGTGTGCCTCCTAACTTGAGAGTTGTGGGAGCTCCTCAGATGATTCTGAAGCCATGAATGTAGACTTGAAGCCTTGAGAGAGCTTATGAGATGTCTTGAAAGCCATCATGAAGCCTAGATAGGTCATGGTGCAAGTTTGAGAAGCCCCAGCCATGAGTGGTGTAATTAGGGTTTGACTGGGTCAACCCTAGCTCAACTGATGATTCGAACAAGGTTGAGACCTAATTCAAGGGTCATGTGATCATGTATTGATGCATTGAGATGTTATAAGGATGATTCCAAGGTCAACTCATCATGATTGAAGAGTTTGAGAAGTTTCAAGCTAGGGTTTCTAAGGCTTGACAGTGTAAAATCCCCTAGTTTTATCTCTATCTTCAAGGTAGTTTAGCTCAAGATGTGATTGTCATCTCATCTTACCCCCAACATGAATGTTTCAGAGCCTGTCCTTAACTTTAATTTTAGTACTAGAAGTCCTTGATAGGATTTTTAGAGCTCAAGTTATGGCTTTAACAAGTTACAGGTCATCTGAGGTATGTGAATCTGGGGCCTTGAAAGTCACCCAACTTGCATCAAACTTTTTCCCAAGAAGGATGATTCCTATGAACTTTTGGTCAACATTAATGTTGTTCCTTATTTTCTTAGATTTCTATAGAGTACTAGAAGTCCTTGATAGGATTTGTAGAACTCAAGTTATGGCTTTGACAAGTCAAGGGCATTTTGGTCATTTGGAGATTACAGGTCATTTCAAGCATAAGGCCATAACTCCTATTTCCAAGCTTCAAAGGGAAACATCTTCAACATCAAACTTGTTTAAAATTATGTTTTAAGGCTATTAAAGAGGCCATGATATGTTGGAAATGCTTATAGCTCATACTTATCAAAATGGTCAAAATAAAGGAGGATTTAATGTATTAAAAGTGACCTATTTTTGGGAATTTTCAATACATAACCAAAACAATGCAAGTGACCTATCAAATTGAATGGAAAAATCATTTTAGAAACAATGGCATTATTACAATTTTGATTTGAGGTCAAATTAAGGGACTTATCATAAGTTACTTGTAATCTAAGTTACATTTGCAAAACATAAGAGAGACCAATGTACAAGTTATCCAAGCATCCTAACATCTCATACATCTCATCTAAGGAGATTTTCAATTCAGAATTTGAGCTGAGAACAAGGAAAACATGGACTGGTGTGAGTATGGCTTGAAATGAGAAACCATGACATGAGATTTTCAAAATCTCCTTGGATGGTTCCAGAAGGTGCTAGAGGGTTTAGAATCATTCTATATATGATTTAGAAGCTGTCCATGGAAGAGGTTGGTGAGAGTTGAGGAAGGAGAGAGAGTTGGGATTCAGAATTTGTTCATTGAAAATTGAAATCCATTCTTCATTTTTACACCATTTCAATTGATTCTTTCTATTGCAATCTCTTCCTTATGAGTTACTGAGTGATTCCATAGCAAATTGAGAGCAAGAACATGGCTGAATCGTGCATGAGCTTTTGAGTTCCACCTGCTGCAAGTCACTATCGAGTTTGGAGTTGCAAGCATCTTCCATCAATTCTTTTGCAAACAGAAGCTATATCTTGATACAAGGAACGATTCTGGAAGGAATGAAGTGTTGAAGTGAAGATGTGGTGCATCTGTTTTTCAAGAAATCCCAGGTTTGTAACTTTCACCATACACCTTAATTTAAGCATTGTTAAGTCAAATTGTTAGGTTAGAATGGTTAGAGACAACTAGGGGATGGATTCTGGAGAGTTTGAGAGCATTTGGTTATGTTCAAGGTGATGACACCATTTCAGTTTGGATCAAGAACTTGGTGTATAGTGAGCAATAATATGAATTCGATAGGGGAAACTGATCAGTGTAATGTGATGAGCATTTTAGACCAAGCAATTTCAAGATTGGAGACAATTGATTCTTGGTCAGAATTTTGATCCCCGGTCGTGATTAGGGTTAGAGGATGTTTCAATTGAATCTAAGACCATGATTGAGATCAGTGTGGAATTTGGAGTGTGTTAGTGCTTTAAACCATGTGTTTTGATGGAGATATGATGAAGTTCGAACTGAGCAAGAACCATGTTTGAACTCTGGTTCTTCCTTCCATTTCCATGGCCAGAGGTAGGAGATGAAGTTTTCACCATTGGATGAGAGCTTGACCTTTGACTGGGAGAGGATCCAACGGTTGTGTTTTAAAATTGAGTTGTGAAGGATTCTGAAGCATGAAACGCTGCATATCACTTAATTTTAGTTTTAGGCTTACGTGATGAATCACTATGCGCACCCCCCAGCGAGCCCAACCCAGATTTATAACTGTAAATGATTGCTATCCACACCGCGTGCTTATTCATTTTTATTTGATTTTCATTTAATTTTCATGTAATTCATGATTTTTGTAAAAAAATAATTAATTGAATATTAATCCAATTAAACCCATTCTTTTTGCATATTACTCATGATTGAGTCTATTATTTTTTAGAGAAAAAATATTTTCATTTCATGTAATTTCAGATTTAATTGGAATTTTGCATTTTAATTGATATTAAAATGTTCATGTTTGATGCATATTTTTGTAGAATTTTGTTTGATCTCATGGTGATGATTTTAAGCCTAATTTTTTGTGTGTGATTAGGTTAGACATGTATGATCCCATAGAATGTTTCTCACATTTTTGTGATGAAAATAGGTGTGCTTTCTAGATTGATGTTTAGATGCCTCCTTTTTAGGGTTTTAGGTTTGATACCTTGTAATGTAGGATTTAGTTCTAGGTCTAATTTGATGATTTGATCGTTGAAATTAATGTGGTAGAGTCATGATTGACCTAGGTTCCCATAGATATTTTTGTAGGATTTTACAATTGATTTTAGTATTTTAGTTAGGACTAACTTTAGTACTAGGTTTTAGGTGATCCTAATTTACTAATTCAACTAGTTTAACTTCCCTAGTTCCCTTAGATTAGGGTTTGTGCTTGGTTTGCCTTTGGTTGAGATTGAAGACAAGTTGAAGACAAGAGGAGGATGCTTAAAGTTGCTTGAAGTTGCTTGGAGCTTTGGATTGTTTGTGCCTGAAGGTATCTGATGAAGATTAGGAGATAGGACCTAGGGAGAGCCTTGTAGTTAGAATGATTCCTTTCACAAATATGGAAAGCATCCTGTGCTTCCATTCCTCCCAATGACTAAAAGTCCTTCTCAGATATTCACATCCCTCCTTTGGAAGGATGAGTGGCTTTATCTGGGAAGTAGAACTTTGAGGGAACCAGTCTCTCACAATGATGAACCCTTACAGGCTTCCTTTGGTTGTCAGTAAGCTGTTTATCATTTCTTCTCATCCTGTCAAATCAATTGTCTTCTAGTTTGAGTATCTTGAGAGATGTTGGACTTGAGTTTGAAGATGAAGACTTCACTGAAGAGTGTGGTAGAGGATGATTCCTTGAGCATGGCCATTACAGCTGAAGCTTGAAGAGCAAGAAGAGCAGGTTGATACTTGAAGATCCAATAAAGACTGAATGAGGAGCTGAGGCTTGAAAGAGAATAGAAGGATGAAGTTGACATTTCCAGATGATTGAAGACTACTCTGGGAAGCTGAGGCTTGTAGGAGAAGAAGACCAAGTTGAGACTGGTAAAGCAAAGAGAGCTGAAGCTTGAAGGCTAAGTTGATACTTATGAAGAGGATTCAATTGAGATTGAGTGTAGAGATGAAGCTTGAGGAATAAAAGATAAGTTGATACTTACACTGCATTGTGAGCCTGAAGGAATCAAATTGATACTTGTGGTTTAGAGCAAAGCCTGAGGGTGGAACTGACTGTAAAGATGAAGCTTGGAGAAGTGAAGATTAAGTTGAAACTTATGTTGAAGGGTTGAAACCTGGAAAAGCAAATTGATATTTGTCATGAGAGATGGTAGCCTTGAAGGGTGATTGAAGTCTGATGACTGGATTGATGTCAGAAGAGCTGAAGCTTGGAGTAGCAAGAGAAGGGTTGATCTGCTTTCTTGTTTGTTTTCTTTTCTGTGCTGATGTACCTTGTTTGACTTGTTTGATGCATTAGAATAAGTCCATGATTAGACTGACTTTAATCTAGGAGCATGATTGCACTAGAGGTTGAGTTGCTCCCTCTGCTTGTATTGTTACTGTATGGCTTTGCTTGCGGGTATTCGGTAGAGCCCAGCTCCCTTGCCCATGTGTTTAGTTTGCTTGATAGCATTTTATTCTTTTTGTATGATTGTAGTCTCTTCTATTTTGCTTGATAGCATGTTTTATCTCTTTAGTATGATTACTGTTATTCATTCTGGCTTGAGGTTGAGATGAGCTTGTGGAGGCTGCTGCCCCACACACATTTCCTCCCTCACTTGCATTGCATGCATTTTGCAGTCGTTTACTGTTTACTGTTTAAGCTAATGCTTTATCTGTTCCTGTTCATCATTGATATGATCCCTTAGGACTCTCATTTCCTTTTGTAAGGAAGTGACGAAAGAACTTTAGGTTGAAACCTATGCATGATAACTTCTAGGAGTTCCCTGTCTCAAACTTCAACCATAGGATGAATCCTTGGCATGACAACAGTAGGACTTGATAGTCTCCCTTTAGTTGAGCATGTTCTCTTCTCATCTCAAAACAGCTTAAGATACAGTAATCATGAATGATTTCTTTCGTACGTTACGAGCCTTAAGCTATCTGAGAAAGGATTGTTGGAGAGCTTCTTTTCAACAGTCTGGATGTTTAGTATGGTACCCTTTGGGTGACATGCGACGCATTCATTCTCAGGTCATAGTCTCTAGTGCAATTGAAATTGCAAACACAATAAAAAACACTTCTTCCGTAAAAGACAGAAACAAACTGCAAACCTTTTTGCCCCGTGGGCCCTAATTCAAAGGAAGCTTTTCTGAAGAAAAGAGTGTTGTTAAACTTCGGCGCCAACGCAAACAGGCTTTGTCCCTAACTGCTGGAACTGCTGTTTAACCCTACTCGATAAAACAGATGAATCTGAATTCCCGTAATTCGTATTATCCCGAACTACGAAAGCTCTGATCTCTCATGCCTGTTGAGAGTACGTAGGCACAATACTGACGTATTGGCGAGCCACCTTCCCCGTAACCCGTAGTAGGTCGAGCTACGTTTACTCTGATTTCTCATTCTTTGATGAGAATACATAGGCATAAAGCGCGACACTTTGCCGAGTCATTTTCTTTTATTTTCAAGCCAGCCTTGATAGGTAGATAGATAAACCAACCCGTCATATAAACACAACAAGCGTGGATCCCGTTGAGTACAACGGACGTGAGGGGTGCTAATACCTTTCCCTTGCGTAACCGACTCGCGAACCCAGACAACGGTTGCGACGACCTTGTCTTATCCTTTTCGTCAGGTTTTTCCGATCGTTTCCTTTCTCGTTCTGAGGGATAAATAACGAAAGGTGGCGACTCTTCTGTTTTTCTGGCACCTTATTTTCGCGGAAGCGACAGCTGGCGACTCTGCTGGGGACTTGTTGGTTTCCTGGGATCCAACGTCCCGTATACGAGTCAGTTTGGGGATCCGACGTCCCCTGTGAGAGTCAATCCTAGCGCTTGTATGATTACTTGTAGGTTGTGTTTATTTATCGCATTTTATTTTCAGTATGATATGATTATCTGTGCTGTTGTGGGAGGGGCATTCTGATGAGTGAGAAGCCAGACCCAGGCTTGAGTGAACATAGCATTAGTTGTGGAAATTAGTGGGCGCGTGCTTGCTTGGCAGGAACTAGTGTCTCATGAAATCCACGCTCAGACGAGGTTCTCCCGGTTGGCTTCTTTTTCAACCCTTTGGGTTAAGGGGTTGTTGGTTTGGGGGAATGTCGACTCTGGGGACCGATTATTTGTGATTCAGCCGAGTGAGGCCGCTTCATGAGCTGGTGATGCCACACCTTCTGGGTATCGTATCACCCCTCTTGAATGTTTGTGATGCTGATGAACGCATAGGATGTCGAACTTGAGTCAGTTTAGGTCCATACCTGTGAGCAGGGTTGGGTTTATTGCAGGAAACTTTGACCTTCAGACTACCTGGTTTTCTTGATAGTGGATCAGTTTTGTTGGGATCAGAGAGTCTCATCATCAGATATATGATTGTTCTTGACAGAGAAGATTTTTGGTCCTGAATCAGAGGTCCTTATTATCAGATGATTGTTCTTGACAGAGCAGAGCTTCGGTCCTGTATCAGAGGACCTTATATTCAGATGAGTAATTGTTCTTGACATAGCAGGTTTATGATTGGGATCAGAAGATCTTATCAGCAGATGTATGTTTGTTCTTGACAGAGTAGGTTTATGACTGGGGTCTGAGGATCTCATCATCAGATGTTTGTTCTTGATAGAGCAGAGTTTTGGTCCTATATCAGAGGTCCTTATTATCAGATATTTGTTCTTGACAGAGCAGATTTGTGGTCCTATGTGTGTGTGTTCTTGATAGAGCAGATTTGTGGTTCGATACCGGGATTTTCTTCCTATCAGATATAGTGGTTGTTCTTGACAGAGTAGTATCGTGGTTTTGTTAATACAGAATCTCCGCCGCGCAGTTGCCTTGATCTCCTGCTGCATGATTGCATTTTACATTGCTTTGCATACTCGTTTGCATTTCATTAACGTGTGTCTGTGTTGCAGGTACCGTTTCCCCCGATTCAGGATTTCTTGCCCCTTATTGTATTGTTATGGGTTCTCTGAGGAAGACCGTGGCTTACAAACTCCCTGCCCCTGATGTGGTTCAGCTGACTGGTTTGATTGCTTTAGCAGATGATTCTGTGAGAGATGAGTTCAAAAAATCTTACGGCAAATTGCTCAGTTTGGTTTGTAAACCTTCTGCGTTCGAGTTGAATGGGTTGCACGCTCTGCTATAGTTCTACGATCCTCCGTTGAGATGCTTTACTTTCCCGGATTTTGTTATCGCACCTACGCTAGAGGAATATGCTGATTTGTTAGGTGTGTCTATCAAAAGGCAGATGCCCTTTGTTCATATGGATGTAGAGCCTGATCTGGCTAGTCTAGCTCCGTCACTTCATCTGGACGCCTCCGAGTTGGTATTGTCTAGTTGGAACAAGGTTCCCGGTTTCTCCTTGTAGTTCTTGGTGGGAAAGGCTCAGCAGTGCGCCAAAGACGGATGTTGGGTCATGTTCAACGCCATTCTCGCTCTGTGCATATATGGCATCGTTCTGTTCCCCAATATGCCCGACTTTGTAGACTTCGACGCCTTCCACGTCTTTGCATCAGGGAATCCAGTCCCTACATTGATAGGAGATGTCTACCATTCCGTCCACTACAAAAACGAGAATAGAAGGGGAAAGAATGTCTCATGCTGTGTACCCTTGCTTTATAAATGGCTTGATAGTCATCTGCCCAAGAGGGGTCCCTTTGTTTCGTCTGCAGCCACAGCTGAGTGGTCTGAGCATTTGATCAGTCTATCTGTAGAGGATATTGACTGGTTTGACAGAGATAGGTTGGGTACCGAGATTATCTTCAGTTGCAGCGGGTTTCCGAACGTGCCTTTGATAGGCAGGAAGGGCTGTATAAACTATAATCCGTCTTTGCTGGTCCGACAGTTCGCGTATGCTTTGAGAGCTCCGCCGAAGGATGAAGAGGTGCAGGAATCTATGTACCTCACTGGTCTTCTAGAGGGGGATCTGTTATCTAAGCTTCAACGCGCTTGGAATGGCATCAGTAAGAGGGGAAAACTATTGCTGGGGAAAAGTAATAATCAAGCCTACCCTTCGTATGTGACGTGGATCAGAGCCAGAGCAGATGCTATAGGGATGCCGTTTCTTCCTGCCAAGCCAGAAAGCCCTCCAGTGATTGAAGAGCCTACTACTGTGCCCATTCAGCAGCATAATCAAGTGTTAGCTGAGCGAGACGAATTGAAGCAGGCAAATGAGGAACTGGAGAAAGAATTGGCTCAGCTTCGAAGCGAGAGGAACGAAGCCGTTTATTCCTTCAAGAGACAGACAGAGCTGGTGAACCAGCTAGGTACAGACTTGACTAAGCAGATAGCCGAGCGTGAGCGCATGGGTCAAGACTTCAAAGTTGTCAACGATGTATTGGCCACGAAGAAGCAGCACTTGGACGAAGCGTATCAGAGGATATCCAAGTTTAATTAGCACTGGAAGGCCTCCCTAGCCACCAGGAAAGAGCGGGAGGACATGCTGATGCAACAGATCTCCAAGCTGGAAGCCCAGGTGAAGGCTAGTGAGAAGAGGTTTGATGAAGAAACCGCTCACAGATATGCCGCTGAAGGCCAGCTCAATAGGGCTCTCGCTAACCTGAAGGAGCGCAAGTTGACGTTTGAATCCAAGAAGCGGAAGTTAGAAGATTGTTTCAGCGAAGGAGCATGGGAAGATTCGGTCGAAGGTCTTCAATATACCATTATGCAGAGGGAGCTACTCGTCGAAGGGTTGCTCACCCGGCCTAATCATCCAGAAACGAGGAAATTGTTAGAAGAGTTTCACGCCCGTGGCCGTGCTTGACTATTTGTATTCCTTTTGTTTGATCATTGTTGTAGGCTGACCATCACCAGGCTTGTTGGCTGGGGTCATGCTGTTGATTCTTCTTGTACTCACTGATGTTGTGTACTGCCTTGATGGGCTTTCTATATATGAGATGTTATTTCCATGACTGGACTCGAACTTCTTATTATCAGCACTGGCACTCAGGCACTAGGATCGGGGGAGATCCCCCTAACGCACAGACACACGTTTGCATTTGCATGAAGCATTTGCATAACGAGCACTTTGTCGTTTTTACCTAACCCTTTTGTGTTTTCAGGTTGTTTCAGGTTGATCCGGGATTGATCAGAGACCTATTCACCGCTATCCGACCAGAGCTAATCAAACCAGGATCATGGAGCAAGTGCAAACTGATGTTCAAGAACTCCGCGAAAGAATGGATCGTTTCATGGAGCTCATGCAAGCGGTCGCCAATGGCCAGGATCAGCTCAGAACCTTGGTTCAGCCTCTGATTTCAAGGGTCGATAGCAATGACGTACTCCATGGTGGGACCGTGCCTACCCTCCACCAGTTGAAACTCCTCAGAATGGTGTCCCCGTGACCGGGGGGAATGGTAGTGCCAACGACAATGTGATAGCTAACATGGGACTCAATGGTAATACGACGGGCGTCGGTAATGGGAATTTTGAAGCTAACGCCAATGCTGAGCTGGGAAACGGCAATGTAGGTGTTGGGAATCTGTTCGGGCCTCAGCCGTGGTTAGAAGACCGCCAAGATGATGTGTTCTCATGAGAGGTGCTGAAGGGGAGCTGACTACTGAAGCACGTCTAAGGTTCAAGGCACTCGAGGATAAGATGAGAAATATCGAGAACCAGAACACCCTGGGCATTGATATGTCCAAATTGGGATTAATTGCTGATTTCAAGGTGCCCCCCAAGTTCAAGGTACCTGACTTTGAAAAGTACAAGGGCACCACCTGCCCTCGCGTCCACCTGAGATCATATTACCGGAAAATGTCAGATCATTCTGAGGAAAAGTTGCTGATGCACTTCTTTTAAGACAGTCTGTACGGGCCCTCCCTCGAATGGTACATGAGTCTGGAGCCTACCAGTGTGCGCACGTGGAAGGACTTTGCTGAAGCATTTGTGCACCACTACCAATACAACAGTGACTTGGCCCCGAACCGAGTGCAATTACAAAATCTGTCGCAAAGGAACAACGAAGGGTTTAAGGAATATGCCCAGCGGTGGCGTGAGTTGGCAGCCAGGGTTCAGCCGCCGATGGTTGAACGTGAGCTCGTGCAGATGTTCGTAGCCACCCTCCCAGGGGTTTACTATGAGAAGTTGGTCAGCGGCATGTCTGGAACCTTCTCAGATCTCATTATCACGGGTGAGCGCATCGAAAATGGGATCAAACTCGGGAAAATTCAAGGTGAGTCATCCTCAGCTGGAGGAGGCGGAAAGAAACCTTATGCTGGCAAAAGACAGGAAGGAGAAACGAGCGCCGTGACCAACGCTCGAAGGAAGGGTAAAGGTCCTCACCAACAGGTGGCCAGTATAACTATCCCGGCGGTTCAACAGCCACAGCAGCAGCAGCATCAACCAGGGTACAAAAAGTATCAGAATCGGGCACCTCTGTCGAGCCGCCACCTCGAGACACCGCCCATGTCGTACACGCAACTATTGCAGACTTTACTTCAGTTATAGTTGATCCAGAAGAGAACCTTGGCTCCCTTGACAGGGGCACCTCCGCCAGGCTATGACGCGAATGCAACTTGTGAGTTTCACTCAGGGGCACCAGGCCATACAATAGAGAATTGCAAAGCCTTCAAGCACAAGGTGCAGGACATGGTGGATGCCAAGATCATCGACTTCTCGGATAATGTGCCAAATGTCACGAAGAACCCTATGCCGAATCATAGGGGAGGTGGAGTAAACGCCATTATCGAAGACGAGAACTTGGATGTGTTGACTGACGTCAGAAATCTGAAGACGCCGCTTAGCTTCGTTAAAGCTAAGTTGATGAAAAGAGGTTTCTTTCCATGTTGCGGAGAGTTGTGTATGGGTTGTGCGACTAGTCCTGATGGATGTGAACAGTTGGTAGAAGGAATTCAAAGTCTGATGACTGAAGGGATTCTGCAGTTTAGCCAGAGGGCTGAAAGTGGATTGGGAGAGGTAGTGCTGAAGCAAGATGATGAGGTTGCCACCATCACCATCCCTCGCCAGACAATAACTATTTCTGCACCCAGACCGCCCACGATTACCATCACCAAAGCTGGGCCGATACCTTTCGAAAACACTAATGTTGTCCCATGGTATTATGGGGCTGAGGTCTACTGCAATGGACAGAAGTTGGAGCTGAAACCATTTGGGTCGTCCGTGGAGAACCTGGCAGGCATCAGCGGAATCACTCGCAGCGGAAGAGTGTTTGCACCTCCTGAGGTCGTGGCGGACAAGGCGGTCAGAGCTGATGCAACTGATAAAGGTAAAAGTAAAGTCGTTGAAGAGGTCCCGCGTGGGGCAGAAAAAGACTTACTTGTTAAAGACGCCGAAGAGTTTATGCGGTTGATTAAAAAGAGTGACTACAAGATTGTGGATCATCTCCATCAGACATCCTCGAAGATTTCCATCCTGAACTTGTTGCTGTGTTCTGAAGCACACCGCAACGCGCTGCTGAAGGTGTTGAACGCCGCATATGTACCGCAGGAAGTATCGGTAAATCAGCTAGAAGAGGTCGTAGCCCACGTGAATGCTGGAAATGGGCTAGGGTTCATTGACCTAGAGCTGACGCCGAAAGGGAGGAACCACAATAGCGCCCTGCACATCTCGATAGAGTGTAGGGGAACGATTATGTCGCACGTGTTGGTGGACACGGGTTCGTCACTTAATGTTCTTCCGAAGAAGGCACTAATGAAGTTGGATACTCGTGGAGTGATTTGCACACCTAGTGATCTGGTTGTGAAGGCGTTCGATGGAACCAAACGCCATGTTTTCGGGGAGGTGACCCTGCCAATCCAAGTCGGGCCGGAAACGTTCGACGCTACCTTTTACATTATGGACATCATGCCTGCCTACAGCTGTCTCTTGGGCCGGCCGTGGATCCATGCTGCTGGTGCCGTAACCTCCACGCTGCACCAGAAACTCAAATATGCTGTCGGAGGTAGCATCATAACTGTTTGTGGCGAGGAAGACATAATGGTGAGCCATTTTTCGTCCTTCAAGTATGTTGAGATGGATGGGGAAATCCATGAAACCCTATGCCAAGCGTTTGAAGTCGTTAAAGTGAAGGACGTAGCTCATGTGGTCACTGACAAGCCAAAGATGACTCTCTCCTCATTCAAGGAGGCCCGAGCCGTTGCCCAAGCCGGATCTACCCCAGGCTGGGGGCAAATTTTGGAGATACCTAACAAGCAAGACAAGTTTGGGTTGGGATACTCTCCTGGAGCTGAAGCTTCTTCTTCTGGCAGCGCGTCTCGAGGTAAAGGGCCGATCCAGTTTACCAGCGGCGGGGTGATATTTGAAAGCATCAACACGGTGTCTGAAGACATCGGAGATAGCGACCTCGACTCTTGGATCCAGCCAAGCAAGCCAGGCGAGAGCCTCACCAACTGGTCCGTCAAGGATATCATCCAGATGACAAGCGAAGAGTAATGATTTACTTTTTCTAATCATTGTACAACCCTATGTCCTACCCGGGGCATAGTGGTTTTATTGTCAGGGCCTTGTTGGATTATGTACATGCATTTTATCAATAAATCAAAAGGCGTTTTTCTTCGTATTCAAATATTGTGATCTCTGTTATTCCTGTTTTATATTTGTTTTGAAAAACAATAAAATGGCAGTGAGGTTTGTGCTAACCTGCACATCCTTGTTTTAGACTTAACCCTTGTTATTGCAGGATCCACATAGCAGATGACATCGACTCTGGACCTTCTACGACTCACTTCGACTTCGATTGCCCGATCTATCAAGCCGAAGAAGAGATTGATGAAGACGAAGACCTTCCTGAAGAGTTGGCCCGCTTGTTGAAACAAGAGGAGAAAGTTATTCTACCTCATGAGGAGGAAATCGAGATCGTGAATCTGGGTTCTGAAGAACTGGTCAGGAACGTCAGGATAGGGGCTGCATTGCAGATTGATGTCAAGCAGAGATTGGTCGAGATGCTAAGAGAGTATAGTGACGTCTTTGCTTGGTCATACAAAGATATGCCCGGACTTGACACTGACATTGTGGTCCATCACTTGCCGCTGTGAGAAGATTGTCCTCCCGTTAAGCAGAAGCTTAGGAGGACGCGACCAGATATGGCCGTTAAGATTAAAGAAGAAGTGCAAAAACAGCTTGATGCTAGCTTCTTAGCGGTCACTACTTACCCTCCGTGGGTCGCCAACATAGTACCTGTACCGAAGAAGGACGGTAAGGTACGAATGTGCGTCGATTATCGGGATTTGAATAGGGCGAGCCCTAAAGATGATTTCCCGCTGCCTCATATTGATGTGTTGCTCGACAATACAACCCAGTTCTCCGTATTTTCGTTCATGGATGGCTTCTCCGGTTACAATCAGATCAAGATGGCGTCGGAGCACATGGAGAAAACGACGTTTATCACTCCCTGGGGAACATTTTGCTACAAGGTAATGCCTTTCGGTCTGAAGAACGCAGGGGCCACTTACCAACGAGCAATAGTAACTTTGTTTCATGACATGATTCATCATGAGATTGAAGTCTATATTGATGACATGATTGCGAAGTCCCAAACGGAGGAGGGACATCTGGTCAATTTGCTGAAGCTTTTTGAGAGGCTTAGGAAGTTCAGGTTGAGGCTGAATCCTAACAAGTGTACTTTCGGAGTACGGTCCGGAAAGTTACTGGGGTTTATCGTGAGTGAAAGAGGCATCGAGGTTGATCCTGCGAAGATTAAAGCGATACAAGAAATGCCAGTGCCAAAAACAGAAAAAGAAGTTCGTGGTTTCCTGGGCAGAATAAACTACATTGCAAGGTTTATTTCGCAGCTCACAGCCACGTGTGAACCGATGTTCAAACTACTGAAAAAAGATCAGGCGATTATCTGGAATGAGGATTGCCAGAAGGCATTCGACAAGATAAAACAGTATCTGCAGGAACCTCCAATCTTGATACCCCCAGTGGCTGGACGGCCCCTAATCATGTACTTGACAGTTCTTGAGAATAGTATGGGGTGTGTTCTCGGTCAGCACGACGAGACGGGCAGAAAGGAGCAAGCCATTTACTACTTGAGTAAAAAGTTCACTGACTGTGAATCTCGCTACTCGATGCTGGAGAAGACGTGTTGTGCACTAGCCTGGGCTGCCAAACGTTTACGACAGTACATGCTCAATCACACCACTATGCTAATTTCGAAGATGGATCTGATCAAGTACGTCTTCGAGAAGCAAGTGCTTTCGGGCAGGATTGCCAGATGGCAAATGGTGTTGACGGAATATGACATTCAGTACGTTTCCTAGAAGGCCATCAAGGGAAGCGTATTGTCTGAGTACCTTGTCGAACAGCCGATCGAGGATTACCAGCCGATGAAATTTGAATTCCCTGATGAGGATATCATGTTTCTCAAAGCGAAAGATTGCGACGAACCGTTGCCCGACGAGGGGCCAGATAGGAAATCCTAGTGGAAATTGATATTTAACGGGGCGGTTAATTCTTATGGAAGTGGCATTGGGGCGATCATCACGACTCCCCACGGATCCCACATCCCGTTCACTGCGAGACTGACGTTTCCAGTCACCAATAATGAAGCGGAGTACAGAGCATGCATCATGGGTCTAGAAGAAGCAATTGATTTGAGAATCAAGAACCTAGACGTATATGGTGACTCGGCGCTTGTGATCAACCAGATTAAAGGGGAGTGGGAGACTCGTCAATCGAATTTGGTGCCGTACATGAACTATGCCCGAAGGCTACTTCCGTTCTTTGATCGAGTGGAACTCCATCATGTGCCCAGGGCCGAGAACGAAATGGCTGATGCCTTAGCCACGTTAGCTTCGATGTATAAAGTCAACTTTTGGAATGAGGCTCCAAGAATTGTCCTTTCTCGTCTTGATAGACCTGCATTTGTCTTTGCGATCGAGGAAGCTGCCGACGGCAAGCCATGGTTCCATGACATCCAGACCTTCCTTATGACTAAGGAGTATCCCGCGGGAGCGTCAACCTAGGATAAGAAGACTCTGAGGAGGCTATCTGGAAATTTTTATCTCAATCCTGATGGAGTTTTGTATAAAAGAAACCACGATCTCGTGCTACTCAAATGTGTAGATGAGAAAGAGGCGAGTATGCTCATGGAAGAGGTCCATGAGGGCGCATTTGGTACGCACGTCGGCGGGCATGCTATGACGAGAAAGATCCTGAGAGCAGGATACTACTGGCTGACGATGGAATCGGATTGCTTTAAATTCGCGAAGAGATGTCATAAATGCCAGATTTATGCTGATAAAGTTCATGTGCCGTCGTGCCCGTTGAATGTCATGTCCTCCCCGTGGCCGTTCTCCATGTGGAGCATCGACATGATAGGCAAGATCGAGTCCACTGCATCTAACGGTCATCGCTTCATTCTAGTAGCTATCGACTACTTCACCAAGTGGGTGGAGGCAGCCTCATATGCTAATGTGACCAAGCAGGTGGTGGCTAAATTCATAAAGAGGGATATCATCTGTCGTTATGGAATTCCCGAGCGGATCATTACCGATAATGGTTCGAATCTAAATAACAAGATGATGAAGGAGTTGTGCCAGAGTTTCAAGATTGAACACCACAACTCATCTCCTTACCGGCCGAAAATGAATGGTGTCGTTGAAGCGGCCAATAAGAACATCAAGAAGATTGTTCAGAAGATGGTTGTGACCTACAAAGATTGGCACGAGATGCTGCCATTTGCACTGCACGGTTATCGTACGACGATACGTACGTCAACCGGGGCAACTCCTTTCTCCTTAGTGTACGGTATGGAAGCTGTCCTACCATTAGAAGTGGAGATCCCTTCTTTGCGAGTTTTGGTTGATGTGAAACTCGACGAGGCAGAATGGATTAAGAACCGACTAAACCAGCTCAGCCTGATGGATGAGAAGAGGTTGACATCGATTGCGTACGGTCGTCTGTACCAAAGCCGAATGAAGAAAGCTTATGATAAGAAGGTGCGTCCTAGAAGCTTTCAGACAGGTGATCTCGTCCTGAAGAAGATTCTTCCTCCACACTCCGATCACCGGAGCAAGTGGACTCCCAATTACGAAGGTCCGTACGTCGTCAACAAGGTCTTCTCGGGAGGAGCTTTGTTGTTATCCACGATGGATGGTGAAGATTTTGCATCCCCGGTGAACGTGGACGCAGTTAAAAAATACTTTGCTTGAAAATGACCCGCTGGAAAGAAAAAGAGCATCCAGGCAAAAATGGGGCTTCCCGGCGAACCATAAAAAAGGAAAAAGGTTCGGGCAAAAATTAGGGATATAAATCGAAAAAATGTACACCCGCAAAGTCGAAAACCTAGAAGGGCGACTTTGGCAAAAAAGGGTATCCCGGTGAATCGAAAACCCGAAAGGGCGATTCAGGCAAAAGTTAGGGATTTGAAAAAGCAAATGACTACGTCCCGCGTGTGGACAGTATTTGTTTAGTGGTTTGGAAGACCTGGGGGTCGTTTATCTGAATCAATCTCTTCTGAAGCTGAAGCCTCGGAGAAGTATCGAAGTCGAGTGGGTCATAGAGGGATCAACTCATGGTGTTCGTCTACGCCTCGTTGCCGACATTTGTATATACTGATGTATATTTATGCTTTTACTTTTTTGCGCAGCTTCCTCATTCCAGGAGCTTGCATCTGTTGTAAAACATTTTTACCCATTCAGGGGTTCGTTATCAATAAAATGTATACTATTCAGCAATTATGTTTGTCTGTTTAGCATTTATCTGTTTTGTTTGCGAAAAAGAACACCGATGTTTTTGACAAAATGCGTATACATAAACTTACTGGCCTAGGCCACTGATTGTTGAAACAATGAACTACTTGAACATTGTCATAAGATGATAACCTTGATAGGTCCCTTTGAGAAGGGTATCTTGTCTGTTTGTGTTGTTACAGGTACAACATATACCAGGCAGTACGCCGCATGCGTCCCCAAGCAGGATGATTCCTTCTTCTCCAGCAAGTTCAGCAGCCTCTCCCCTCGGAGTCTGAACGTGAGACCGTAGGCATTGATATGCGTCCCCAAGGCAGAGAAGATTCTCTCCCCAACCAGGTGCATCCTGAAGGGGCGGCATCTCCCCAGCCAAGTCATATACTGAAGTGTGTAGCAATTGGTAGGTCCCAACTGAAGTCCCTAGCGGAGTTGAGATTCCCCACAGAGTCGTACTCTCCCCTGTAAGCAGGATGATTCCTTCTTCCCCAACCGAGTTTGCAGATCCCCGAGAGAGCCGAGTCCCCGGAAGCAGTTGGGACCATGATTGGTTGTCCCCAGTAGAGTGTTGAATAGCTGATGTTGTATTTCCCCACCAGAGTCGTTGTCTCCAGGAGGGTTAGCCGTGAAGGCCGTGCAGTTTATTTCCGCGATTGACATCGCTCTCCTCAGCATGTCCGGGTTCTCGTAGAGCTTCATCCCCCTGCAGCAGTCAACTGAAGTTTGCTTCCCCATGCAGAGTCCGATTGAGATCGGCGTGACCTTTTCTCCACCAGAGTGGTTCTTCCTCCTTGACCGGAGGACTCTCCCTTCGGCATTTATTTTGCTGACGGGGCCATAGCATTTTGCATGATTGCATAACATCTATCATAAACGCGTAGCATTTCCACCGTGTGGAGCATTGCGCCGTTGTCAAAGCATATGCATACTAAACATGAGCTAGGTCGTTATCGTTCTTGTTTTGCAGGTGTTCCTTCGCAGAGTCGTTTGCTCGAGATGATTCTTGAATTCCCCAGCAAGGTCGTTTGCTTAAGATGATTCTTGAAATCCCCAGTGCAGTCGCCAATGTGGGTTGCTCAAGTCGACACTCAGAATTCCCGGCAGAGTGTGTGCTCAGGATGATTCCTGAAATCTCCAGCAGAGTTATGGGTTCAGGATGATTCTTGAAGTCCCCAACGGAGTTATTTGTTCAAGATGATTCTTGATGTCCTCAGCAGAGTTGACTCATCCAGATTGATTTCTGGATCCCCGAAGCAGAGTTACTTGATAGTTCTCCAGAATCCCCAGTGAAGATGTGTCATCCCCAGCAGGTTTCTGAACAGCGCAGTTGAAACTTCCCCTGAAGACTTAATGATTGAAGTCCAGCCGTGTTAACAAAGCAGTTCTCTCAGCTGATGCGGAGTGCCTGATGGTAGAAGTTTGGATATCCCCAATTGGTTCATGATTGACCGAGAAATCTATTCCCGACTTACTGATGAAGTCCGGCTGATGCCCGAAAGATTTCTTTGAATGCCCCACGGCATGATTAGCTTGATTGTTGACCTGATGCCTGATGGCATGATCGACCGTGTATCACCGGTTACCGTGTGACCAATTCTCCAGCTAGTTGTCGTGCAGCTGCTATTTCAATTTTCGAAGATTTGTTCCCATCCGAGTACCGTGTACTTGTCCAGTTGGCAAATTTCCGGGTTTGTCGGTATTCAACCGTCTCACACCTTGATTGGTTGTGAGTCGTTCGCTTCTCACCTAGTCAGGGTCAAGCCGTTTGAATAGGGGCAGCTTTTGCACCCCAAAATTTGACCAACATTTCTTTACCTAGCTTATGTTTCATTTCATTCACATTAGCATTATCATTTGCATTTCATTGACATGTATGCAGGAGATCAAGAGGTATGAGTACCAATCAAGAGCTACACAAGAGTTTGAAGCTAGCCAAGAAGGTTATTCAAGTGTTCAAGGGTTGATATCTTTGTCAGAGAAGTCAAAAGATCCTCAGAGAGAATGGTTGAAACCAAGGTTGTGTGCCTCCTAACTTGAGAGTTGTGGGAGCTCCTCAGATGATTCTGAAGCCATGAATGTAGACTTGAAGCCTTGAGAGAGCTTATGAGATTTCTTGAAAGCCATCATGAAGACTAGATAGGTCATGGTGCAAGTTTGAGAAGCCCCAGCCATGAGTGGTGTAATTAGGGTTTGACTGGGTCAACCCTAGGTCAACTGATGATTTGAACAAGGTTGAGACCTAATTCAAGGCCCATGTGATCATGTATTGATGCATTGAGATGTTATAAGGATGATTTCAAGGTCAACTCATCATGATTGAAGAGTTTGAGAAGTTTCAAGCTAGGGTTTCTAAGGCTTGACAGTGTAAAATCCCCTAGTTTGATCCCTATCTTCAAGGAAATTTAGCACAAGATGTGATTTTCATCTCATCTTACCCCCAACATGAATGTTGTAGAGCTCGTCCTTAGCTTTAATTTTAGTACTAGAAGTCCTTGATAGGATTTGTAGAGCTCAAGTTACGGGTTTGACAAGTTACAGGTCATCTGAGGTATGTGAATCTGGGGCCTTGAAAGTCACCCAACTTGCATCAAACGTTTGCCCAAGAAGGATGATTCCTATGAACTTTTGGTTAACATTAATGTTGTTCCTTATCTTCTTAGATTTCTAGATAGTACTAGAAGTCCTTCATAGGATTTGTAGAACTCAAGTTATGGCTTTGACAAGTCAAGGGCATTTTGGTCATTTGGAGATTACAGGTCATTTCAAGCATAAGGCCATAACTCCTATTTCCAAGCTTCAAAGGGAAAAATCTTCAATATCAAACTTGTTCAAAATGATTTTTTAAGGCTATTAAGGAGGCCATGAGATGTTGGAAATGCTTGTAGCTCATACTTATCAAAATGGTCAAAATAAAGGAGGATTTAATGTATTAAAGTGACCTATTTTTGGGAATTTTCAATACATAACCAAAACAATGCAAGTGACCTACCAAATTGAATGGAAAAATCATTTTAGAAACAATGGCATTATTACAATTTTGATTTGAGGTCAAATTAAGGGACTTATCATAAGTTACTTGTAATCTAAGTTACATTTTCAAAAACATAAGTGAGACCAATGTACAAGCTATCCAAGCATCCTAACATCTCATACATCTCATCTAAGGAGATTTTCAATTAAGAATTGGAGCTGAGAACAAGGGAAACATGGACTGGTGTGAGTATGGCTTGAAATGAGAAACCATGACATGAGATTTTCAAAATCTCCTTGGATGGTTCCAGAAGGTGCTAGAGGGTTTAGAATCATTCTATATATGATTTAGAAGCTGTCCATGGAAGAGGTTGGTGAGATTTGAGGAAGGAGAGAGAGTTGGGATTCAGAATTTGTTCATTGCAAATTGAAATCCATTCTTCATTTCTACACCATTTCAATTGATTCTTTCTATTGCAATCTCTTCCTTATGAGTTACTGAGTGATTCCATAGCAAATTGAGAGCAAGACCATGGCTGAATCGTGCATGAGCTTTTGAGTTCCACCTGCTGCAAGTCACTATCGGGTTTGGAGTTGCAAGCATCTTCCATCAATTCTTTTGCAAACAGAAGCTATATCTTGATACAAGGAACGATTCTGGAAGGATTGAAGTGTTGAAGTGAAGATTTGGTGCATCTGTTATTCAAGAAATCCCAGGTTTGTAACTTTCACCATACACCTTAATTTAAGCATTGTTAAGTCAAATTGTTAGGTTAGAATGGTTAGAGACAACTAGGGGATGGATTTTGGAGAGTTTGATAGCATTTGGTTATGTTCAAGGTGATGACACCATTTCAGTTTGGATCAAGAACTTGGTGTATAGTGAGCAATAATATGAATTCGATAGGGGAAACTGATCAGTGTAATGTGATGAGCATTTTAGACCAAGCAATTTCAAGATTGGAGACAATTGATTCTTGGTCAGAATTTTGATCCTCGATCGTGATTAGGGTTAGAGGATGTTTCAATTGAATCTAAGACCATGATTGTGATCAGTGTGGAATTTGGAGTGTGTTAGTGCTTTAAACCATGTGTTTTGATGGAGATATGATGAAGTTCGAACTGAGCAAGAACCATGTTTGAACTCTAGTTCTTCCCTCCATTTCCATGGCCAGAGGTAGGAGATGAAGTTTTCACCATTGGATGAGAGCTTGACCTTTGACTAGGAGAGGATCCAACGGCTGTGTTTTAAAATTGGGTTGTGAAGGATTCTGAAGCATGAAACGCTGCGTATCACTTAATTTCAGTTTTGGGCTTAAGTGATGAATCACTATGCGCACCCCCCAGCAAGCCCAACCCAGATTTATAACTGTAAATGATTGCTATCCACACCGCGCGCTTATTCATTTTTATTTGATTTTCATTTAATTTCCATGTAATTCATGATTTTTGTAAAAATCATAATTAATTGAATATTAATCCAATTAAACCCATTCTTTTTGCATATTACTCATGATTGAGTCTATTATTTTTTAGAGAAAAAATATTTTCATTTCATGTAATTTCTGATTTATTAAGAATTTTGCATTTTAATTGATATTAAAATGTTCATGTTTGATGCATATTTTTGTAGAATTTTGTTTGATCTCATGGTGATGATTTTAAGCCTAATTTTTTGTGTGTGATTAGGTTAGGCATGTATGATCCCATAGAATTTTTCTCACATTTTTGTGATGAAAATAGGTGTGCTTTCTAGATTGATGTTTAGATGCCTCCTTTTTAGGGTTTTAGGTTTGATACCTTGTAATGTAGGATTTAGTTCTAGGTCTAATTTGATGATTTGATCTTTGAAATTAATGTGGTAGAGTCATGATTGACCTAGGTTCCCATAGATATTTTTTTAGGATTTTACAATTGATTTTAGTATTTTAGTTAGGACTAACTTTAGTACTAGGTTTTAGGTGATCCTAATTTACTAATTCAACTAGTTTAACTTCCCTAGTTCCCTTAGATTAGGGTTTGTGCTTGGTTTGCCTTTGGTTGAGATTGAAGACAAGAGGAGGATGCTTAAAGTTGCTTGAAGTTGCTTGGAGCTTTGGATTGTTTGTTCCTGAAGGTGTCTGATGAAGATTAGGAGATAGGACCTAGGGAGAGCCTTGTAGTTAAAATGATTCCTTTCACAAATATGGAAAGCATCATGATCTTCCATTCCTCCCAATGACTAAAAGTCCTTCTCAGATATTCACATCCCTCCTTTGGAAGGATGAGTGGCTTTATCTGGGAAGTAGAACTTTGAGGGAACCAGTCTCTCACAATGATGAACCCTTACAGGCTTCCTTTGGTTGTCAGTAAGCTGTTTATCATTTCTTCTCATCCTGTCAAATCAATTGTCTTCTAGTTTGAGTATCTTGAGAGATGTTGGACTTGAGTTTGAAGATGAAGACTTCACTGAAGAGTGTGGTAGAGGATGATTCCTTGAGCATGGCCATTACAGCTGAAGCTTGAAGAGAAAGAAGAGCAGGTTGATACTTGAAGATCCAATAAAGACTGAATGAGGAGCTGAGGCTTGAAAGAGAATAGAAGGATGAAGTTGACATTTCCAGATGATTGAAGACTACTCTGGGAAGCTGAGGCTTGTAGGAGAAGAAGACCAAGTTGAGACTGGTAAAGCAAAGAGAACTGAAGCTTGAAGACTAAGTTGATACTTATGAAGAGGATTCAATTGAGATTGAGTGTAGAGCTGAAGCTTGAGGAATAAAAGATAAGTTGATACTTACACTGCTTTGAGAGCCTGAAGGAATCAAATTGATACTTGTGGTTAAGAGCAAAGCCTGAGGGTGGAACTGACTGTAAAGCTGAAGCTTGGAGAAGTGAAGATTAAGTTGAAACTTATGTTGAAGGGTTGAAACCTGGAAAAGCAAATTGATATTTGTCATGAGAGATGGTAGCCTTGAAAGGTGATTGAAGTCTGATGACTGGATTGATGTCAGAAGAGCTGAAGCTTGGAGTAGCAAGAGAAGGGTTGACCTGCTTTCTTGTTTGTTTTCTTTTCTGTGCTGATGTACCTTGTTTGACTTGTTTGATGCATTAGAATAAGTCCATGATTAGACTGACTTTAATCTAGGAGCATGATTGCACTAGAGGTTGAGTTGCTCCCTCTGCTTGTATTGTTACTGTATGGCTTTGCTTGCAGGTATTCGGTAGAGCCCAGCTCCCTTGCCCATGTGTTTAGTTTGCTTGATAGCATTTTATTCTTTCTGTATGATTGTAGTCTCTTCTATTTTGCTTGATAGCATGTTTTATCTCTTCAGTATGATTACTGTTATTCATTCTGGCTTGAGGTTAAGATGAGCTTGTGGAGGCTGCTGCCCCACACACATTTCCTCCCTCACTTGCATTGCATGCATTTTGCAGTCGTTTACTGTTTAATGTCTAAGCTGATGCTTTATCCGTTCCTGTTCATCATTGATATGATCCCTTAGGACTCTCATTTCCTTTGGTAAGGAAGTGACGATAGAACTTTAGGTTGAAACCTATGCATGATAACTTCTAGGAGTTCCCTGTCTCAAACTTCAACCACAGGATGAATCCTTGGCATGACAACAGTAGGACTTGATAGTCTCCCTTTAGTTGAGCCTGTTCTCTTCTCATCTCAAAACAACTTAAGATACAGTAATCATGAATGATTTCTTTCGTATGTTACGAGCCTTAAGCTATCTGAGAAAGGATTGTTGGAGAGCTTCTTTTCAACAGTCTGGATGTTTAGTATGGTACCCTTTGGGTGACATGCGACGCATTCATTCTCAGGTCATAGTCTCTAGTGCAATTGAAATTGCAAACATAATAAAAAACACTTCTTCCGTAAAAGACAGAAACAAACTGCAAACCTTTTTGCCCCGTGGGCCCTAATTCAAAGGAAGCTTTTCTGAAGAAAAGAGTGTCGTTAAACTTCAGCGCCAACGCAAACAGGCTTTGTCCCTAACTGCTGGAACTGCTGTTTAACCCTACTCGATAAAACAGATGAATCTGAATTCCCGTAATTCGTATTATCTCGAACTACGTAAGCTCTAATCTCTCATGCCTATTGAGAGTACGTAGGCACAATACCGACATATTGGTGAGCCACCTTCCCCGTAACCCGTAGTAGGTCGAACTACGTTGACTCTGATTTCTCATTCTCTGATGAGAATACGTAGGCATAAAGCGCGACGCTTTGCCGAGTCATTTTCTTTTATTTTCAAGCCAGCCTTGATAGGTAGATAGATAAACCAACCCGTCATATAAACACAACAAGCGTGGATCCCGTTGAGTACAACGGACGTGAGGGGTGCTAATACCTTCCCCTTGCGTAACCGACTCCCGAACCCAGACAACGGTTGCGACGACCTTGTCTTATCCTTTTCGTCAGGTTTTTCCGATCGTTTCCTTTCCCGTTCTGAGGGATAAATAACGAAAGGTGGCGACTCTTCTGTTTTGCCGGCACCTTATTTTCGCGGAAGCGACACTGGGGAATAGACTTCATGGGACCTTTCCCGTCTTCTTTTGGAAATAAATATATACTCCTTACTTTCGACTATGTATCGAAATGGATAGAGGCTGTTGCCGCTCCAACAAATGACACGCGAGTAGTCGTTAAAATCTTTAAAAACACAATCTTTCCTAGATTCGGTGTGCCCAGAGTCGTCATTAGTGATGGTGGTTCGCACTTCATATCGTGAATCTTTGACAAACTCCTCTCCAAGTACGGAGTCAAACACCGCGTAGCCATACCGTATCATCCACAAACTAGTGGACAAGTGGAGGTTTCGAACAGAGAAATAAAGAAAATTTTAGAAAAGACTGTCGCAACCTCCAGGAAAGATTGGTCCTCAAACCTGAACGAAGCTTTATGGGCTTATAGGACCGCCTTTAAGACATCAATAGGCACCACACCATTTAAATTAGTTTACGGAAAATCATGTCACCTGCCGGTAGAATTAGAGCATAAAGCCTTCTGGGCTATTAAGACGCTAAACTTCAACTACACTGCGGCAGGAAAGAAACGAATCTTGAACCTTCATGAATTGGAAGAGCTCAGATTAGACGCGTACGAGAATGCACGCATCTACAAAGAAAGAACCAAGAAATGGCATGATAAACGTTCGATCCAGAAACAATTCAGTGTGGTGCTCCTATTCAACTCCAGATTAAAACTATTCCCTGGAAAATTAAAATCTAGATGGTCTGGACCTTTTGAGGTCACCAAAGTCCTTAAGAGTGGAGCTGTTGAAATCAAAAATCAAATCAACGCACCGTTTATAGTAAACGGACAGCGTTTGAAACATTATAATCAAAATGAACACAGCGACCACGTGAGCAATATGAAATTGCTCGAGCTTCCCGAATAGCTTATATCCAAGCTATCGTCAGGCTTCTGACGTTAAAGACAGCGCTGATTGGGAGGCAACCCAATTTTTCCCATTTTTCCCTCCTAAATTTATTAAAACTATATTTTTATTTTAACTTATAATTTCTATAAATCTCTATTTTCTTATTTTCTAATATTTATTTTATATTTCTTTTATCACTCTTTACTTCTTAAAAATATGATCTGAGTGAATGTGATTTTTCTAGGATTTTAAAGTCGTTCTACTTTTCTCCCGTTTTTATCCGACTAACGAGTATGGCCGAACATGGCTCCTTAAGTTACTTACCTGAACATGGCTATGGATCCACTAAAGAGCTGATAACCTTTAGAATGTTTGGAATAGACCAAACACACAACCGTACCACGTTAGCTAACATCCTAGGCTTCCCTAGCGGACCTTTTGTGTTTACCGCCACTGTTGAGGATATTGATCTCGAATTAGACCAATTCTGGGGTTCCATCACCGGTAACTATCACCCAGAACCGAATGACATGCACAACAACAAGATACACAATCCAGCCTTCCGCTATTTCCATAGGATTTTAGCCCATACCCTCTTTGGGAAGGAGGAAAGCATTACAACAGTCTCAAAGGACGAGCTGTTCATCCTTCTCTGTGCTTCACAAGGCCGCCCTGTAAATGCTGTCCCTTTTATAATGAGGGCATTTACACGCCTCAATCAGGAACCACACTCACCCATTCTAATAGGAGGCCTAGTCACCATGATCTCCCACGAAATTAGCCCGAGGTATTACCTGAACAAAGCGTTCGTTTCGGCAACCTCAAATCAATGGACATCCAGTTCTGCTTCAACAGACGTATCTTAGGTACCTTAGGACCAGGAGCCTACGAATACCTCATAGCTAATCAACCTGTCCACCTTTTCACATTGCCCAACCATGAGCTAACCAGTATCCATAACAGAGATAATTGGCTTTATGAATTGGACGAGCCTATGGGACCCCCATCACCTCACTCCACACCCCAGGCTTACATGTATGACAGTGATCAAATCTCATAAGCACATGACTATTTGTACTATCAAGATTATGAGTCCCAAGTGGAGATAGATCCTAAGACCCCTCCTAACTACCATAACTTTCCTGACCCCACGCCTGAACAAAACACAGACGAGCTGGACACTGTTCTAAGAACTGTAGACGACCTCAAGCTAGAAATAACCACTATCAAAGATGAATTAACGCAGCTTCACATGGATTTCATTACTTACATGGACGTAGTTAGCGACCAATTTAATGATGTTTTTCAGCAGTTCAACAACTTGAAGAAACCAACGGAGTGATATTTTAGTTTTCTATTTAATTTTAGTTTATTACATTTCACATTGTTTCACATTATTTCATTTTGCAATTATTTCTTTTTGGATATTGTATTACTTTAAACTCATTTTTGATTCAGTGTTATTTTAATTTCATTCCAGTATCACCTTTAATTATGTTTCCTGTTATTTCTTATTTTGTAATCAGTCTATCATAATGCAAAAAATCAAATTTTCCACTGTTAAAACGCCCCACAAGCGAAATTCTACATTTCTGCAGAATTTGCTACTGTGACGGTCGTCACACTCCCCTGACGGTCGTCACGCTCCGAGAAGGCGAGGCCGGAGAACGGCAGCAGACCAACTTAATTATGTTTCCTGTAAAAACAGAGGTCGCGCACCTCTCCACTTCTTCTCCCCTAATTCCCCATTATCCCACAATTAAAACCCACTAAAAACCCTCTGAATCCTCCATTAAACCTCCACCATTTTCAACTTTCAATTCACCCTTATATATTACCCTCTGCATTCCCATACCTCACCATTCTCAGAAACTCCCTATTCTCAAACCTCTGCACCTCTCTCACCAAAATGGCCAGACAAACCAGTGCAAACCCCGATTTGAGCACCATTACTTTTCGAGAAGGCGAGGCCGGAGAACGGCAGCAGACCAACTTCTTAGCATTCCATCAACGGTCGCTTCAGCCGACCCGGTATGCTCACCTAAATTCTATGACGGAACTCGGGATTCTGGATGGCGTAACTTGGATGTTACAGAGAGCCGGCATCTGGCATCTCTGCAGAAATCCCCAACCCACCTACGAGCAACTCACACTGGAGTTTCTCAGCTCCTTCGCATACGCAACATCACCCGGCGATACCAACCAACTTGTCGGCGCCGCCTGCTTTCGTCTATTTGCCACCGAATATCAGGTCCCCCAGGACCGCATCGCCGTCATTCTACAGTTATCTCACAGCGACGATGCTCACCGCTGCATATCCGATCAGTTCTACCAAGAGGCCTTCCCTCTCTAGAACCGACTGACCGGAACTACTCCAGAAAGTTGGGACACTCTGAACGCCACTCATATCCACAACCCAACTATCCGCTACTTCCACCACATGTTGAGCAACACAATATTCGCTCGTGACAGTAACCACAAGGTCAACTCGAAGGAGCTGTTTTTCCTCCGTTGCGTGTTCGCTTCGGAACCTGTTAACGCCGCCCTGTTCCTCTTGGCTCACATTCAAGCCAATTGCAACCGCGGCTCTAAACCTTTCTATTTCGGTGGCATCATCACATCCATTGCCATAGGCCTCGATCTCGGTGACCACCTCCAGACACTCCGCTAGATGCCCCCTGTCTTCCTGGACACAGACCACTGCCGCGCCTCCCACCTGATCAAGCCCCGCCGTGATGGGAGATTACATCCGGTAGTGCAAGGTCGCACTATCTAGAGCATCATCATGCCTTCACGCACCCGAATGCATCCGGAGGATACAGCCAACTGGCTCTTCGATACCATTGCCCCTTCTGCCCGAACACAAGATAACATCCAAGAGCCCCGGGACGAAGTCCAAGAGGAGCTTGACAAAGCTGACCAGCCTGAGCCATCACAAGCACCTGTTGCCGAAGGCCCTTCCGCGCGCTGCCTCCCCCGTCCTGCCATTGATGACACATCCAAGGCCCTCCTCCACTGCATCGAACAACAGAACCAGATGATGCTTATGATGGAGCAGCAGAACCGAAGGGCTGAAGCATTCGAAGCATGGCAGAGAGAGCAAACCGATCAAATCCAGCAATCTTTGCAGATGATGCAGGATGTCCATTCCGGCATGGCCGAAGAGATGGCACACCTCACTGTGCGAGTCGACGGCCTCCGTGATTACATCTTCCACACTGGAGCTCTGAACCTCGCGGCACGCGACGCCCCAGCCAGAGGTCGAGGTAGAGATCGAGGAAGAGGACGGGACTAGTAGTATTTTTCATTTTTGTCATTTTGTTTTCTTTCTTTATTTCCTTTGTATTTCTCCCTTCCGCATTCTTTCAAATCAGTGAGGACACTGATTGAGATAGTGTGGGAGCGGACCGTTATTTTCCTTTTCATTTCCCTTTTCCATGTTATTTCCCATTTCCTATTGTACTTTTTCTTTAGAATTTTCAATTTAAAGTAATTTTAATTTTCGGCAAATAAGCTCTGATATATATATATATATATATATATATATATATATATATATATATATATATATATATATATATATATATATATATATATATATATATATATATATATATATATATATATATATATATATATATATATATATATATATATATATATATATATATATATATATATATATATATATATATATATATATATATATATATATATATATATATATATATATATATATATATATATATATATATATATATATATATATATATATATATATATATATATATATATATATATATATATATATATATATATATATATATATATATATATATATCCGTTACGTGAACTCTCCACGCTTCATATGACATATACAAAGAAACTTTTATCCTCTCCGAAGCATCACACGTTACGCCTAAACTTTACCAAGTTGGAATTTCCATTGAAAATTTTAACAAAGCTTCTACGCTCTGACACCTTAGACCTCTGGTTTATGCGAGTTAGGCTCACTACTTACTCGTACCAAAGCCTCAAGTTTCGACTCGAACGGAGCCCCCAGTAGTTTATACGAGCAGTCAGCACCATCCTAAACACTTCTAAGCAAGAAGCTGATGTAAATAAGTGTATGATCTCTAGTAAGAATTCAATAATCTTGAAAGAAAAGAAAAGCCATATTGCATGAATATAGAGATATGTCCCTTCTAAGTTAGGTGCTCCTCACCCGAGCATTTAGCCCAACGGTATGGAAATCTTGCAGATTTATAGCAGAATAAGCATATGTGCAAAGAAAAAAATCAAACTAGCAGAGAGATCAAAATCACCAAGAGGTTTTCTTGCCATGAACATGTATGAATAACGGGCTTAATGTGACTGCGCCAGAACGAAGCCGGGTAAAATTTGTTGCGAGATACTTGAAGCCGAGATGCAGTAACATGATTGAGACTGGCTTGCATAAAAGAGAGGCCTTCGAAGACTTACAATCAAGTGTCGTTGCCGTATACGCTTTGTTTCCATTGGATCCCCGGTTCTTCTTAACTTGGCATCCGAGAAATCTTATCAAAGGAAGAGCGTACCGCGTGCTTGCCGAACTTTAAATTTTTCCTACCTTTACTTGAGGACAAGCAAAGATTCAAGTTTAGGGGAGTTTGATAACGCGAAATAATATATATATAATGATGTACTTTTCTACTAATCGGCGACCGTTTTCACTTCGAATTCAGATATTTCCATACTATTTGCCCAGTATTTTGCAGGTATTCAAAGTCTATGCTCAAATGGAGCAAGATAAAGAAAAGAAGCATTTACAGGTGAAAACCAGGTGAAAATCAGGCCAAAAAGCAGCAAAAACGAGTTCTGCTGATATGACGACCGTCACAAGGGTGTGACGACCGTCATGCGTGTGACGACCGTCACAGGTCCATGACGACCGTCATGGAGTTAAAATGCAGTTTTTTGCACGTGCTGTCAAATTATGAAAGTGCCAAAGAGGAGTGGACCACTAACTCCTATATTTTCTGATATCATTCTGACTTCCCGAAGAAATAAACCGTTGAATATCCCATCTATAAAAGGAGGTAGCTGGTACAAGAAAAAGGGGGCCGCATCGAAGAAACGAAGTGCTGCCAATTTACCTTCAGAGCATTTATTCAGTTTCCAATTTTCTTATCTTTGTTTTATTTCCTTTTTCTTTCCTTCCTTGCAATTTTTGTTTTACTTCCCATTTCTATTATGTACGAGTAATTTGCATAAAGACTAAATCCTGCCGCCATTTTGGAGGATTTCCCAAAAGCCAAATCAAATTGTTTACAGGTTTCTATTCTAATCGTAATTGAATTGTTATCTCATATTGTAATGCATATTATTATTTTCATCCATTATTTACGTGTTGTTAATTTATATTCCATGTCTGGCTAAATCTTAAGTAATCGGTATGTAATAAATAATCTGATGGGATTCAATAATTAACCAGTGTATATATACCTTTTCAAAAACTTATTTATGGCTTCAGTTTTTAAATTGAATTTTCTAAATAAACCTTCGTCGCGACAGCGAGAAATTATTTATAGTAGTTTTGCCACGATAGTGGGAAATTCATAAAGGTACGAACCAACAAGCGACAGCTGAGGCTAAGACCAGATAGTAAAAACTAGGCATTCATTTTAAAAACAGCGACAACGCTTTAAAAGGAATTAGAACTTAATAGTTTTCAAAAAGTAACTTTAACCCCGAACGGGATAGCGACAACATACGTTCCGCCTTAGAGTTGCGACTAGCGTCAACAACCATCGTGAGACAAAGGTCTTTAAACCATCATTTTCTTCTTAAACTATTTTTGAAAACCTAAAGACACCGGTGACCTATAGAATCCCTGAAGAAATAACATATTACATACCGATTCAAGCAGTTATACCTTAAGTAAAAGCTTTAGTTCCCTTTAGTTTACGCACTTATTTTGTTATTATTCCCTCAAAACATTTCCAACCTAGCTAAACACCGTAACACCCGATAATACTAGTTTGATTACGAGTCCCTGTGGGATCGATATCTATTATTACTACGCGATAGACTATGCACTTGCAGTTAATTGAGTTAGACATAGAAAGTCGCGATCAAGTTTTTGGCGCCGTTGCCAGGGACCCGTTTAGTCAATAATGTAATCTTTTATTACACAGTATATACTAGGTTAACAATTCTCTCTCCCTCTACTCGTTCTTCGATTGTATGCCAAGTACTCGCTCACAAAGCGACGTCTTACAACCTACAATCGTCGAACTAGAGCGTTTCTTACATCTAAGAAGGTGCATCATCGAATATCAACGAAGCCATAACATTCCTGATCTTCTAGCTCATCCTCCTGTTGAAGAAGCAAAGATGGCTGAAGGACCTCAAAACAAATCGCTGAAGGACTACGCTACATCCTCTTAGATGGAACCTCGAAGTAGCATTGCTGCCCCAGCTATCAATCAAACCGATTTCGAACTAAAACCGTCATTGCTGTCAGCCGTACAACAAAATCAATTCTCAAGAAATGCAACTGAGGATCCAAACGAACACTTAACGAAGTTTGTGCAATACGCAGACACAGTGAAGGAAAATGGAGTGACTCCAGACGCAATAAGACTTCGTCTTTTTCCTTTCTCTCTTAGAGATAGAGCTTGAACATGGTTACAATCCTTACCATCCAACTCCGTTACGACGTGGGAACAGTTGAAGAACATTTGGATTTGAGGTGTTTAAATGAGCCATTTTCAAGGTTTCTTCATTGTGAAGTTACACAATCAACATGAGCCATTGAGATCAATTAAGGCTCTAATCCTGACCATTCATGCTCCATGAGTTACCAGCAAGCTGTTTCAACCATTTTGGAGCCAAAATTAGTGCATTTTCGTGTACATGAAACTTGAAAAAACTCAATTCTTTGGATTTTTGATTGGACTGTTAGAGGTTGAGATTGGGCCTAATTACCATCAAGATCCATCATATATAATGTTTTGGCCATGAACAAATCCTCAGAAGTGAAAATTGGAGCCAATTTCATCAAGTTCAGTTTTGAAAAAGTGGGAGAAATTCAAATTTCGAAATTTGGAGATTGAAGCTGTTTCAAAGGAAATTGGGAATTGAGAAAGCTTTATTGGAGTTCAGTGAACGATTCTGGGCAATTATCTTCAAGCTTGAGCTCCATTTGAAGGCTCGGTGGAAGTTTTCCACTAGGTAATTGAAATTCAACATTACACTCTTAATAAGCATCAATTCACTGCCATTTTTGCATACTTGTGACGTAGTATCAATGTAGATCATTAAAATGTAAAACAAACTGGTGTAATACCCCAAATTTTACCCTTTCTTTTTTATTTTTATTTTAAATTCTTATTAACTTAATAAATTAACCTTTTTTTTTAGATCTTGTTTTTTAACTAATAATAATTTAATTAAATTTTTTTTATAACTTTACTAATGTTTTTTATTAACTTTTTTTTTTCTATTTATTTTATTTATTTAAATCATTTTAAGCTTTTCTTACTAACTTTTAGGATTTAGATTAAAATTTAACTTTTTTTTCTTTTCTTTAAGAGTAAATTTTTTTTTTATAACCTTTTTTAAATTAATTTCTAACACATTTTTTTGATCAAATTCTAATACCTTTTTTAAAATAAAAATCTAACTTCTTTTTAAAATTAAATCTTTTTTCTAACTTTTTTAAAAAAAATTTTCTAACTCCTCTTTAAAGTTAAATCTTTTTCTATCTCTTTAAAGTTAAATCTTTTTCTATCTTTTTTAAAGCTAAATCTTTTTCTATCTCTTTAAAGTTAAATCTTTTTCTATCTTTTTTAAAGTTAAATCTTTTTCTATCTTTTTTAAAGCTAAATTCTTTTTTCTAACTTTTTTAAAGCTAAATCTTTTTTTCTAACTCTTTTTAAAAAATTAAATCTTTTTTTCTCTAACTTCTTTTTAAAAATTAAATCTTTTTTTCTCTAACTTCTTTTTAAAATTAATTTTTTTTCTAACTATTTTAAAAATTAAATCTAACCTTTTTTTTATAAATTAAATCTATCCTTTTTTTTTAAATTAAATCTAAATCTTTTTTGACACCATCCTTTTTCAAATTAAAATTCTAAATTCCTTTTAAAATTAAATTCTAATGCCATTTTATTTTCTTTTTTAAAATTAAGATCTAAATTCCTTTTAAAATTAAATTCTAACAGTTTTTAAAATAATTCTAACATTTTTTAAAATCAACATTCAAATGTTTTTTATTTTAAAATTCTAACTCATTTTTTTTAAACTTAAAACTCTAATTTTTATTTAACTTGAAACTCTAACTTTCTTTGCTAACATTTTTAAATTTAAATCCCAACACATTTTTTTCATCAAATCCAATCACAATAAATCACAGATGGAGCAAAATCAAATCAATCAGATCATATCATCATCATAAGAAAATCAGATCTAAATATCAACATCACCATCATTGAATCAAATCTGAAATCATCATAAAAATTCATTCAAATCAAATCAGAGATTGAAAAAGATTGAGATATTCAAATCAAATCTGAGATTGAAAAAGATTTAAAAAAATCAAGTATAAAAGGACCCTCAGGAGCAACAAAACAGGGGATCGGCAAGCCTCAAAAACTCTTACAGTCTTCATCAAAAGTAACTAACTCTTTTTTTTTTTTTTTAATTTCTAATCTTTTTATATCTTTTTTCAAAATTTCTACCATTTTTTCTTAATTAAAATTCTAACATTCTAACTCTTTTTAAATTAAAACTCTAACTGTTCTTAGTTAATATTTCTTTTTTTTTTAATATAAAAATTCATAACTTTTATGTTAAAATTTCAAGAAACTTTTTTTTAAAATTCAAAGTTCTAACTCACTTTTTAACTTTTAATGCTAACTCTTTTTTTTATTAAAATTCTAACCTTTTCTCTTTTATTTTCAAACTTTTATTTTTATTTTCTAACCTTTTTTTTAAAAACCAAATTTCGAAGTTCTAATTTTTTTGCTAACTTTTAATTCTAACTTTTAATCTATTTTCTTTTTCTTAATCACATTAAAAACTCTAACTTTTCTAAATTTCACCCAAAAAAAACCTAATTCCCTTCTAACTCTTTTCTAATTACCTAAATTCTCACCGTCTCAAAACATTCATCACTTAACTTCTAATTATTGTCAATTCCAATTTTCATCCTTCATTCCTAACAGTATTCTTGATTATCCATGAACCTGTTCACTAATATTTATTTATTTATTTTTGTATTTATTTTTATATTTGTACATAATCTGACATCATCGTTGCTATTTCATATTCCATTATCACTTGTATATTATCATCATCTTCATTGCGTATCAATTTTTATTGTTTATTAATTTTTCGCTAACATCCTCATTTTTAAGATCCAAATTTCTAACTTTTTTCTTGTTTCGTTAAAATTATAATTTTCTACTTAAATTTCTAACATTCCCGTCTAATTTTTGTCTAACCCCGTATAATAACAGTCTCTGTTTGTTTTGGTTTTTTGCAGCTGACTAAGTTCAATTGATTTTATTTTCAGTTTAAATATTCAATTATCATATTTGTAACTGCTTATGGGATGTAACGTTGCGAGACAATTGTCGCATTTATCTTTCCGCACTTTATTTTCTGCCGTTGTATGTATATTTAATTTCATCGCATCTTTATAATTAATTTCACTCCTCCGAAGGAATTAGGTCTAGCCGTTTGACCGCCGTGTCAATAGTCCTCAACTTCAAACCCTTACAACCTCACAAACCCTAATTTTCACAAATGTCTCGCTGTGGACAAAATTACCATTTTACCCCTAGCATTAGGTCAAAGAGCCGCCGTGCTCATTTTAGGGTTTCCCGCCGTGGAATCCCTAATTTAACCCTAATTACAACTTAACATTTCAACGTAGAGATTTGGAGTTTCTACACTCCGCGTAAGCGTGTCCTTAAGACATGTTTATTCCCCTTGAGACCTTGACCACAGTCAAGAAGTCTCTAACCTCCCTTTTGAGCGGAACTACGATTACTCTGATTCCATTCCCGTAAGGATACGTAGGCACAAGATGCGATATCTTGCCGAGTAAACTTAGAATTAACCCCTTAGGTCTCTTTTCTCACTTTTAACCCTTTGTACATATACCTTGAGCAAATAAATAAAGCAAATAGTAAACATTTGAACAAAAGGTTCCTGTAGAGTACTACAGAAGTTTAGGGTGCTAATACCTTCCCTAAATTTAACCAACCCCCGAACCCTAGATCTTTCCCCGCATTGTGTTTACGATGCAAAATAGGTTTTCCCTTTTTGACCTTTTCCTTCGGATAAATCAAAGAGCGGTTGTGAATTGAATTGCGATTCAAACTCATTAATAGTTTGTGATCCTATTTCCACCGCAACAGAAAATGGCGACTTCACTGGGGAGATTGCTAAATTTTTGAGGGTTATCCCTAATTTGTTCATATTTATTACTATCTGTGTTATTATTCATTTGCATGTATATATTTGTGCTTTGATTGTGGGACTGTTCCTTGTGCTGTGAGATAAGTCCTACGCCCGGACTAGTGACATTATTATAGGATGGGGATATATTCGATGAGGCTTATAGGGAGTGAATCCCGACCAAGCTGATTCGAGAATCACCGCTCAGTTGAGACCTTTTCGAAAATGGTTCGGTTGAACGAGTAATCGCGAAAACTTTTTCCATGGTCGATTGGAGTCTGTGATATTGAGGACCGTAGTACCTTAAACACCACCTTGGCCTTATTTAGGACGTAGTGCGGGAACCATGTGGGAGTAGTCCTACACTGGTTGCTACGCGATACTACACTCAAAAGAGGTTCTCTTGAGAATATTATTAACCCCCGAGTCAATCGGAAGGTTGATAATATCCGAAAGATGGGATGATGACTTTGGGCACTTTTTAGAACCTTGTTCGGCAGGTACAAATAACCTATAGTACACTCCTTTTGGGATGGGTAGACCTTGACTCCGCTCACGTTCCTTTAACCTAGGACTTTGTGTGTTTTCATGCATTGCATCCATGAAGCATCTCATTGCATTGTATTTCATGGAGTTCAAATATCATTTATGGATATCGCGGGATACCATAAATAAAAAAAAATAAAATGAAAAAACAAGAAAAAGATTTCTTTGGTACCCCACGACATTCGTGAAGGTTTGAATTCCATGAAATCTTCATTTGCATTCACATTTTAGCATCATACTTTTGCATTGCATGTGTCTCCCGATTTCTCATACTCGGTTCTCCCACCCTCCAGTTTTGTCACCCTGAGTTCTCTGCATCAATACGACCCTTCAAAAGAATGGAAGATCAAAACCAAGAGATCAACCGTGTCAGCCATGAACTTGAAGATCTTCGAGGAAGTGTGGGGCAGATTTTGGAGATGCTACAAGCTCTTAATGTGAAGGTGGATGCTCAGTCTACTGTTGTTTCTGAGACTACTAATACCGTTATGGAACCTTAACAAGTTGTTACTGTCGAGAATGTACCTCCTCCTGGTCTTCAATCCGGTTTGGTGCCTCCTAGTGCTCAACCAGTTCGACGAGCTACCCCTCCAAAGTGCAAAACTCCTAACTCCGACCATGGTAAAGGACCTACACGTTCAAAGAACCGCAAAAAGGCTACTCCTCAACCTTTACAATATCAGCAGAGTTATGTTCAAGGTTATCTGTTTCTATCTGTTCAACAACCCTATGTAGCTACTGTTGCACCTCCTTTCGATCAGCAGTTTCCTGCATGCCAGCCTGTGCAGTCAGCTCCGGTATATCAAACACCGATTTATCAACAACCTTCCGGTTATCCGCCCATGCAAGTGCCTGTCAACAGTCAACGAGTGCCCAACGCTCCTGTTCACCAACAATCACGGGATCAGGTTCCTTATCCCCGTAAGAGTCAGTATAAGCCTTGTCCTCCAATTCCGATGGCTTTCACTGAGTTATACCCCCATTTGGTACAACAGGGTCTGATTACCACCCGTGCTTTGGGTCCTCCGCCTGCAGGTTACAACGCGGCCGCTCATTGTTTATTTCATGAGGGTGCGCCCGGCCATGATCTAGAGAATTGCTATGCTCTTAAGAAAGTTGTCAGAAATTTGCTAGAAGCGAAGAAGTTGTCTTTTAGCAATGTTCAGCCGAAGATCGAGATTCCTCTCGGGGTCCCTCACTTGTCGAGTTCGAATTCTGCAAAGTATGTTGACCTCTCAGCAAATCAGCCGAATCCAGTAATTATTCAAAGGCCTAGCTCACTTCATTTCAGCAATCCTCAAGATGATATGGCCGGGATCAACAAAGAATCTGGGAAAGTTATTTTGAAGCAACGACTGAAAACTGTTGAAGATGTGACCAGCGTAACTGGGGCAAGCCATGACGACTCACAGTGATCATGAACCAGACGTCCTTTCCATTGAGGCTCCGCCAAAGGAAACTGTTACTCTTGAATGCAAGATTTCATAAACATTTAGAAGGATTTTTTTCGACAGTTCATTTGTTTATTTATATGCATTCCTCTTTGATTAAGCATATTTAGCATGTACGAACTTGTTTATCTTTGATTAATTAATGCAACGCATATGTTTGTCTTGAATAAATCCATTCGTTTCACTCATTCAAAAAAACGTTTTCATAAATTATAATGCCAACTTTACCCGATCTCTTGTTCTGATGGAGAATTGGGAGGAGGATGACGAACCTAAAACGTCAGATTTCTTGTCATATGCTTTCAATTAAAACCTGCTGATGATGTAAGGCATTGTTTCAAATCCCAAACACTGGAGATATAAGGATGTTAATCCCTAGTCAACCCTTTGAGCCTTGAAGTAGGAGTTTTCTTTCTTTTAAGAACCTTCATCCTAACCTGGGGCAGGGTAGGTTTCAGTTAAACCGATCGAGCGCTTAGATCCTCAAAAAGGAAGAGCCAACCTTCGAGAATTTATCCTTAGCATCTTAAGAAGTCCAATACAATGGCTATCCCTCGGTTACCTAAGGAGTGGGGCAGTCACGGGCCTTTCGAAAGATTTACACGACTTGTGCATAAAAGAATATTCAAAAAAATAATAAAAGCCCGCTAAGTCAAAACCTATGAAGGAGACTTAGGCAAAATTGGGGCATCCCGCTGGACTCCAAAGTCAAATCAATAGACGCTGTCCAGGCAAAAGTTAGGGAATAAGAACAACAAACCAGTAGTTTTTAGAACCCCTATAAAGAACAAGGTCGTGTGACCAATTGCCAAAAGAAATAGGTGAGTGACTGCCATGTCCAAAGCCTTGATAAGTTCTCGACCATAGCAAATCCGCTTGAGATATGAGCGTTCGTATCCGGTTAACTGAATTAGGATTGGAGAACATCACGAAGAATGGGTGGGTACAAATATAACTTTGAGCCTTTATCCTTTGTTTCTTAAACCGTGAACCGAGCCACAATACAACCTTTAAAAGACCTAATTGAAGTAGGACTTCGGTTGAAAGCATACTCGACAAGATCACGTTTCCTGACTCCTACGAGCTATGCTCAGAAAAAAGTTCATGTTGGCATTATAATTAAAACTTATATCCTGACTAGTGATTTCGGTCACAAGTTATCGCGATATCTTTTTTCGAAACAAAAATTCAGGACAAATATGTGCGTACATTGACAAGCTCAGGATAGGCATTTCAGGCATGACGACTTTGCTTGATATCTTAGAGATCTACATATGGACATAACCCATGGAACTTGAAGATCCTGCTGAACAGGGGCAGGCAGTTTGCCGATTCGCTTACCAACGCGAGTCTGACATTCTTAAAGAGCTATTTCTCAAAGATTTCGTCGTAACACGATTAAATTGTGCCAGTTACGTCCAGACCTGACGCATCTTCTCAAAGAGTTTGAAAACAGTGGGGCAACCAGACTCCGTGTTCTCTATAAAATCCTCTTGAGATGACCATACCTCACAACACAAATATCCTGGGGCACCGTGTTTTAAAGGAAACAAATGGCGACTGCTATAAGGTCCTTCAAGATCAAAACCATGTGGTTTCACAACTTTTCTTCATGCACCCGATGGATTTTACTCACAGCGGCTTTCATCCCCCAGTAAATCTCAGTGTTGCAACAGGCTCCTAAACTATTGCCTCATCACAGTCCCCAGAGAGACTATAAGCTGACAACTTTTTCTTGGGTAACTCGAAAGTGTCCCTCAGGTTTTCTTCTCCCCATGTGAAGACATGATACTATGCACCGAAGCAGATTACCTTCTCCCCAGAGAATTCAAAACTTTAAAACTAGATTTGGTTCTACCATTGATCCTTCTCACCCATGATTGACGTATTGGTTGCAGAGAACGCAGGGTATCTCCGTCGAGATGTTTATTTCCTCTCTCGTCCCGTCTCTAGTCTGTTTCGTCAGCATACGCAAGGGCATAAGCATCACATGCCTATTTCATTACATATTCATTACATACTCATTACATATTCATTACATACTCATTACATACTCATGGCATACTCATTTCATAAACATCTTGCATATTAACTACATAGACATTAACATACATTCACATTAACATATGCAGTAACATATGCGTTACCATTCACAGGTTCATTGTGTTTCCCTATCATTGGTCGTTACCACCGAGTAACTGGGTTCGTCCATTCTCTTCAAATAGATTGTCAGCCCTAAGCATAAAATACATATGTGTTTCCAGTTTCCCCACAGAGCTCGATCCTCGTGGATGACGGTTACTTCAGCTATCTTTCCTCGCCAGGATAAGATATTTACCCTTCGAGTTCATTCCCTCGATGGAGTCTTGATTACCAGTCTTCTTTCTAGCTCGATCCCAGATTGAATCTCAGTCTTGTCGGTCGTCGAGCCCAACCGGACGTGCATTTATTTTGCACCATCTAAAGATTTTCACCATACCATGACAGGTACGCGACTGTTCTCGCCCGAGAAGTTCATCACTATACCCGGACGTGCATTTATTTTGCACTATCTTTCAAGAAAATCAACTACAATCCTTTACAGACACACGACAGTTCACGCCTGAAAAATCTATCAGTACAACGCTTTACAATCCTACATGTTACAACATCGGTACAACACTTTACATCTTACAACATCGGTATGCAACATTTCTCACCTAAGAAGTCGATCCTATCTTCGTTATGACTCGCAGCAAATGGCCATCTCCATGGAGCAGTTGGGCTTCCATTTTCCCTGTCGTCTTGAAGTATGGGGAGGTTTGAACCAAATCGTATTCAGGAGAGCACGATCTTGAAGTACTGGGAGGTTTGAGCGGAATCATATTCAGGAGAGCACGATTCTGAATTATGAAGAAGTTCATTTACCCTTTAGTAAAAGAAGGAGCCGAATCATATTCAGGAGAGCACGATTCTGAATTATGAAGAAGTTCATTTACCCTTTAGTAAAAGAAGGAGCAGAATCATATTCAGGAGAGCACGATTCTGAAGTATGAGGAAGTTCAGTTAGCCCTTTTCATATTCAGGAGAGCACGATTCTGAAGTATGAAGAATTTCATTTACCCGAAGGAGCGGAATCATATTCAGGAGAGCACGATTCTGAAGTATGAGGAAGTTCAGTTAGCCCTTTTCATATTTAGGAGAGCACGATTCTGAAGTATGAAGAATTTCACTTACCCGAAAGAGCCGAATCATATTCAGGAGAGCACGATTCTGAAGTATGAGGAAGTTCAGTTAGCCTTTTCATATTCAGGAGAGCACGATTCTGAAGTATGAAGAGTTTCATTTACAAGAAAGAGCCGAATCATATTCAGGAGAGCACGATTCTGAAGTATGAGGAAGTTCAGTTAGCCCTTTTCATATTCAGGAGAGCACGATTCTGAAGTATGAAGAATTTCATTTACAAGAAAGAGCCGAATCATATTCAGGAGAGCACGATTCTGAAGTATGAGGAAGTTCAGTTAGCCCTTTTTCATATTCAGGAGAGCACGATTCTGAAGTATGAAGAATTTCATTTACAAGAAAGAGCGGAATCATATTCAGGAGAGCACGATTCTGAAGTATGAGGAAGTTCAGTTAGCCCTTTTCATATTCAGGAGAGCACGATTCTGAAGTATGAAGAATTTCATTTACCCGAAAGAGCCGAATCATATTCAGGAGAGCACGATTCTGAAGTATGAGGAAGTTCAGTTTACCCTTTTCATGTTCAGGAGAGCACGATCTTGAAGCATGAAGAAGTTTATTTATCCTTCAGTAAGAGAAGAATCAGAATCGTATTCCAGGCGCCGACCTTAAATGCGAAAAGATTTATTTATCAGATAAGCAGCAGCCTCTTTATTTGAGTGCTTATCCATTTTGGCACATAAGTCCCTTTCAACGATAAGTGACAGTTCTCCCTCGAGAAGCTTATCAGGGCATTTCCCATTAAAGTCCATTTATTTTGGCATACAGCCGGTCTTTACCCTGTATATTTGCTACGGAGTTCCGAAAAGTCCGTTTGATCTTGTCACGAGGGATAGTTTACAGAAGCTTGGATGTTATTCTTTGCTCAATGCTCCAGCAGTCTGTAATCGATCTTGCAAGTCGTGTAGATCCTGTTATTATTAAACATTCCCAAATGGAGGTCATCTCATAAGTGCCCTCTCCATTTAAGAACCTTATTCCTAAAGTCCATTTATTTTGGCATACAACCGGTCTTTACCCTGTATATGATACGGATTTCCGAAAAGTCCGTTTGATCCTGTCACGAGGGATAGGTTACAGAAGCTTGGATGTTATTCTTTGCTCAATGCTCCAGCATTCTGTAATCGATCTTGCAGTCGTACATGATCCAGTTTTACTTTTAGATTCCCCAGTGGAGGCCGTCTCATAGGTACCATCTCCATTTGAGAATCTCGTTCCTTTTCTAAAAAAAGACAATTGGTCGTGTTCGCACCAGTTGACCATCATTTTTAGAATTCCCCAGTGTTGTACTGTGTCTCAGCGCGTCGTTTTCCCCAGTGAGTTCTTCTCGTAGCGTTTGTCTCTGTGTCGTCGTATTCGTCATCATTTTCGCATTCATCATTCCAGCATACGCATCATATCATATTCATGGCATTGTCTGCATTAGTCTGTTCTTGTTTTGTCTATAACGTTGCATATCGCCACATATAAGGGCAAAATTTTCGGTTATCTATATTTAAATCCCTCCACCATGATTCCTCAAGTCTCCGCCACTCAAATCATCCGGTGTAGTTATTTAAATAGGGGCAACTGTAATACCCCAAATTTTACCCTTTCTTTTTTATTTTTATTTTAAATTCTTATTAACTTAATAAATTAACCTTTTTTTTTAGATCTTGTTTTTTAACTAATAATAATTTAATTAAATTTTTTTTATAACTTTACTAATGTTTTTTATTAACTTTTTTTTTTCTATTTATTTTATTTATTTAAATCATTTTAAGCTTTTCTTACTAACTTTTAGGATTTAGATTAAAATTTAACTTTTTTTTCTTTTCTTTAAGAGTAAATTTTTTTTATAACCTTTTTTAAATTAATTTCTAACACATTTTTTTGATCAAATTCTAATACCTTTTTAAAAATAAAAATCTAACTTCTTTTTAAAATTAAATCTTTTTTCTAACTTTTTTTAAAAAAAATTTCTAACTCCTCTTTAAAGTTAAATCTTTTTCTATCTCTTTAAAGTTAAATCTTTTTCTATCTTTTTTAAAGCTAAATCTTTTTCTATCTCTTTAAAGTTAAATCTTTTTCTATCTTTTTTAAAGTTAAATCTTTTTCTATCTTTTTTAAAGCTAAATTCTTTTTTCTAACTTTTTTAAAGCTAAATCTTTTTTTCTAACTCTTTTTAAAAAATTAAATCTTTTTTTCTCTAACTTCTTTTTAAAAATTAAATCTTTTTTTCTCTAACTTCTTTTTAAAATTAATTTTTTTTTCTAACTATTTTAAAAATTAAATCTAACCTTTTTTTTATAAATTAAATCTATCCTTTTTTTTAAAATTAAATCTAAATCTTTTTTGAAACCATCTTTTTTCAAATTAAAATTCTAAATTCCTTTTAAAATTAAATTATAATGCCATTTTATTTTCTTTTTTAAAATTAAGATCTAAATTCCTTTTAAAATTAAATTCTAACAGTTTTTAAAATAATTCTAACATTTTTTAAAATCAACATTCAAATGTTTTTTATTTTAAAATTCTAACTCATTTTTTTTAAACTTAAAACTCTAATTTTTATTTAACTTGAAACTCTAACTTTCTTTGCTAACATTTTTAAATTTAAATCCCAACACATTTTTTTCATCAAATCCAATCACAATAAATCACAGATGGAGCAAAATCAAATCAATCAGATCATATCATCATCATAAGAAAATCAGATCTAAATATCAACATCACCATCATTGAATCAAATCTGAAATCATCATAAAAATTCATTCAAATCAAATCAGAGATTGAAAAAGATTGAGATATTCAAATCAAATCTGAGATTGAAAAAGATTTAAAAAAATCAAGTATAAAAGGACCCTCAGGAGCAACAAAACAGGGGATCGGCAAACCTCAAAAACTCTTACAGTCTTCATCAAAAGTAACTAACTCTTTTTTTTTTTTTAATTTCTAATCTTTTTATATCTTTTTTCAAAATTTCTACCATTTTTTCTTAATTAAAATTCTAACATTCTAACTCTTTTTAAATTAAAACTCTAACTGTTCTTAGTTAATATTTCTTTTTTTTTTAATATAAAAATTCATAACTTTTATGTTAAAATTTCAAGAAACTTTTTTTTAAAATTCAAAGTTCTAACTCACTTTTTAACTTTTAATGCTAACTCTTTTTTTTATTAAAATTCTAACCTTTTCTCTTTTATTTTCAAACTTTTATTTTTATTTTCTAACCTTTTTTTTAAAAACCAAATTTCGAAGTTCTAATTTTTTTGCTAACTTTTAATTCTAACTTTTAATCTATTTTCTTTTTCTTAATCACATTAAAAACTCTAACTTTTCTAAATTTCACCCAAAAAAAACCTAATTCCCTTCTAACTCTTTTCTAATTACCTAAATTCTCACCGTCTCAAAACATTCATCACTTAACTTCTAATTATTGTCAATTCCAATTTTCATCCTTCATTCCTAACAGTATTCTTGATTATCCATGAACCTGTTCACTAATATTTATTTATTTATTTTTGTATTTATTTTTATATTTGTACATAATCTGACATCATCGTTGCTATTTCATATTCCATTATCACTTGTATATTATCATCATCTTCATTGCGTATCAATTTTTATTGTTTATTAATTTTTCGCTAACATCCTCATTTTTAAGATCCAAATTTCTAACTTTTTTCTTGTTTCGTTAAAATTATAATTTTCTACTTAAATTTCTAACATTCCCGTCTAATTTTTGTCTAACCCCGTATAATAACAGTCTCTGTTTGTTTTGGTTTTTTGCAGCTGACTAAGTTCAATTGATTTTATTTTCAGTTTAAATATTCAATTATCATATTTGTAACTGCTTATGGGATGTAATGTTGCGAGACAATTGTCGCATTTATCTTTCCGCACTTTATTTTCTGCCGTTGTATGTATATTTAATTTCATCGCATCTTTATAATTAATTTCACTCCTCCGAAGGAATTAGGTCTAGCCGCTTGACCGCCGTGTCAATAGTCCTCAACTTCAAACCCTTACAACCTCACAAACCCTAATTTTCACAAATGTCTCGCTGTGGACAAAATTACCATTTTACCCCTAGCATTAGGTCAAAGAGCCGCCGTGCTCATTTTAGGGTTTCCCGCCGTGGAATCCCTAATTTAACCCTAATTACAACTTAACATTTCAACGTAGAGATTTGGAGTTTCTACACTCCGCGTAAGCGTGTCCTTAAGACATGTTTATTCCCCTTGAGACCTTGACCACAGTCAAGAAGTCTCTAACCTCCCTTTTGAGGGGAACTACGATTACTCTGATTCCATTCCCGTAAGGATACGTAGGCACAAGATGCGATGTCTTGCCGAGTAAACTTAGAATTAACCCCTTAGGTCTCTTTTCTCACTTTTAACCCTTTGTACATATACCTTGAGCAAATAAATAAAGCAAATAGTAAACATTTGAACAAAAGGTTCCTGTAGAGTACTACAGAAGTTTAGGGTGCTAATACCTTCCCTAAATTTAACCAACCCCCAAACCCTAGATCTTTCCCCGCATTGTGTTTACGATGCAAAATAGGTTTTCCCTTTTTGACCTTTTCCTTCGGATAAATCAAAGAGCGGTTGTGAATTGAATTGCGATTCAAACTCATTAATAGTTTGTGATCCTATTTCCACCGCAACAACTGGCATTGGTTGTAATTGTTGGATCTGGTTTGGTTTGTTTATGCATGATTTTTCCTATTTGATGCTTGATCTATGATCTACGTGAGCTCTAGATGAGTTTTGGATTAAATTGGAGATGTTTTCATGAACTTTGATTTTGGATGTTCATTCTTGTTGTTTTCGGTTTGGACGTATGTCGCATGTTCAAGAGTTTTTAAGGCCAGAAATGAGATCCTCGTGATCTCTAGTGCAATTTTGATATAAAAATCATACGAAATGGTGAAGAATTGAATTCTGTGTGTGTCGTTGTGGAGGCACGATGGCCGGACACGTGAGGAAGACGATTGGAACTTCAGTCCGGCCGCCTCTGGTTTTTTCCTTTGTTCCATGAGGAAGATGCATACGTGGCATTGTGTGACACGTCTGATGTGATGACTTTTTCTTCCAGCGGTTAGGATTAAGAGCTATCGTGGTCCTTCATTGACATGTGTGCATGTGATTCCTTTTAAATTGTCATTAATGCGTTGTCGCGTTGTCCACCACCTGATGAGATTACCAAACCATCACACGTCCCAAATTGAATCCCCATGGTGTTCCATTGTTGACTGGTTGCATGTGATTTGACAAAATTGTTTTGTTTTTGAATTTTGGATTGGGCCTAACATGCGTCCTGCTCTTTACACCCCCAGTTGGGCCCAATCCCATTTCTGAACATATTTGGATTGCTATTTACCACGCATCTTTTTCATTTTCTTATTATTTTCATTTGTTTTTTTTTATTTTCTGTTTACAATTTTAATTAATTAAAATAGTTCCAATACTCCAAAAATTCACCAAAAATATTTTTTATCAACTTTGAAATGTCTACTTTTTTTTTGATATTTTTATTTTATTTTTCCATTTTATTTTCTATTAAAAAATGAATTAAGTATTGGAATAGTTTTAATTGGTTTGAATTGTAACATGTTTTGTGTTTGCATTTGTCTATCTCTTTCCCTTTTGATCCAATGACTAAAAATTGATCCTCATCTCCATGATGAGTTGATCAATTTTTGAGGACCATTTTGCCCCTGGTTGTTGACTTTTGGGTTGACTTTTTGGGCCTTTCTTGTTGCTTTTGTTTTTTCCATTTCAAAGTGGTACATCCAAATGATTTGATTCTTTTGATGGTGCTTTGAAAGGACATTTGTCTTGATTTCTTGGTCTCTGGTTTCCAACTTGTGTAGCTTCTTTGTGTATTTTATTTGATATTTTTTTAGCCATTTTCCTATTTTTTAAGTGACTTACAAGTTAGGTCATCTCATAGGACAACTCACACAAGTGTTTGACCTAGTTTGGATTGGAAATGACCTTTTTGGATCCAATAAGCTCCCAACTCTTCTTGTTTCACATTTTAGACATGTTGAGATTGCTGCGTGTTCATTTTTAGGTCAAAATATTGTTCATTACTTGTTGCTTGATGCCTTTCTTTGTGTGCTTTCAACTTGAACTCCTAAATGATACTTGCTTGCTTCCTTCATGTTATTGCTTGCATCTCTTCTTGATTTGTTTTGGTATTGCTTTTGAGCTTTCTTGCTTTCATCTCCTTTCTGTCCAATGACCTTAGAGTGTCATTTAAGGTAGCTTGGTGCCTCCTTAGGAGGAATTTGAAGCTTACCTAAAGTGATGAATCAATGAGGAACCTTTCTTTGTGTTTGTCACTTGTTTGTTTGCTTTTGATGCATCTCTCTCCTTCTTCTTTTCTTTTCTTGCATTTCCATAAGTATGCTTGGTTGAGATGAGCTTGTGGTGGCTACTGCCCCACACTATTTTCCTCCCACTATCATTCTACTTGTGCATTCTATGTTTGCATTTTCATTTGCATATGCATTTCTTACTCTTCTTCTTCTTCTTCTTCTTCTTCTTCTTTACCTTTCCTTTGCCATGTTCCCCATAAGTTCTCTAACCTCTTGAGGTTATGATAAACATTAGGTGCCTAACTATGCATGATAACATTAGGTAGTCTACTTTTCAAACTCAACTTTAAGTCCACTTTGCATGATAACTTTTAGGATTGATTAGTCTCCCATTAGTGTGCCTTCTTCTTTTCTCATCTTCAAACAAGTCTAACATACTTAACAAGGATGATGAATATTGTGCCATGAGCCTTATACTTGGGAAATGGTAGTTGAGGGGCCACCTCTCAATTGCCTAGAGTGTTTAGTATACGTCCTTAGGACGATATGCGACACATTAGATCCTAGGTTTTAGACTTTGTTACAACATACATTATGAACACTCTAATTCAAAACATTTCTTCTTTTAAAACACACAAAAACAATTCAAACATTTTTCACCATTTGGGGTTCTTAATCAAGGAAAATATTTTCACCAAAAGAGTGTCGTTAACTCTTAGTTCTACCGCAAACGGTAACGCCTAAGTCTCCAAAGGTTGAGCTACATACGCCAAACTGCTAGAACTATCTGTTAACCCTACTCGGGCCTAAAAACTTATGAACCAACCTATGGTCCGTTGAGCCCGAACTACGTTTGCTCTGATATTTCAAACCAGATAAAAGTACGTAGGCACGAGATGTGATGTCTCGGCGAGCAACCTTTCCCCCTTCTTTAGCCGTAGTTAGCCGAACTACGTGGACTCTGACATTCCCATTGCACGAGGGAGTACGTAGGCACAGAGCGGCGATGCTCTGCCGAGTCAGTTCTCTTTTCTTTTTCTTTTGTCCTTAAGCCTTTAGCTAGATAGTATCAACACACCCTTTTAGACAGACAACAATGCGTGGATCCCGTCGAGTACGACGGACGTGAGGGTTGCTAATACCTTCCCCTTGCGTAACCGACTCCCGAATCCAGACATGGTTGTGATGACCTTGTCTTTCCATTTTCTTTAGGTTTTTGCGATCGTTTCCTATCCCTCTCATTGGGATAAATAACGAAAGTGGCAACTCTTTTGTTTTTCCGCCAGTGGTTTTTCACAGTTGCGACACTAAGGACATATACTAAACACTCTAGGCAATTGAGAGGTGGCCCCTCAATCACCATTTCCCAAGTATAAGGCTCATGTCACAACATCCATTATCTTTATTAAGTGTATTAAGATTGTATGAAGATGAGAAGAGAAGAAAGGACCACTAATGGGAGACTAATCAATCCTAAAATGTTATTATGCAAAGTGGACTTAAAGTTGGGATACAAAAGGGAACTACCTAATGTTATCATGCATGGTTAAGCACCTAATCTCTATCATAACCTCCATAGGTTAGAGAACTTATGGGGAGCATGGCAAAGAAAAGCAAAAGAAGAAGAAGAAGAAGAAAAAACATGCAACTGAAAATGCAAACATAAGATGCACAAGTAGAATGAAAGTGGGAGGAAAATAGTGTGGGGAAGTAGCCTCCACAAGCTCATCTCAACCAAGCATGCACATATGAAATGAAACAAAGAAGAAAAGAGAAGAAGAAATGCACAAGAGACAACCACACAAAAGGGTGCAAACAAGTCACATATGAAAACCTTAAATGGAAGCAACAAAAAGAAACACACAAATGAACAAGCAGTGAACATAATTTTGACCTAAAAATGAGCATACAGCAAGCTCAACATGTCTATTATATTAAACAAAGGGAGTTGAGAGCTTAATAGATCCACAAAGGTCATTTCCAACTCAAACTAGGTCATGCACTTGTACGAACCTCCCTTGGAGGTAGCTTGACTTGCAAGTTACCTCAAAATTAGGAAAATGGTTTAAAAATGATCAAATAAAATGCACAGGGTACCCAAACATGTTGGCAACCAGAGGCCAAGAGACCACAATCAAAATCAATTCACAACACCACCAAAGAAATTGATTCACAAGGGTGTCCCATTGTGAATGAGGATTGTCAAAGGTCAAAGGAAATGCACGAAAAGTCAACTCAAAAGTCAACCAACAGGGGCAAAATGGTCCTCAAAAATTCATCAACTCATCGTGAACATGAGGATGAATTTTGGGTCATTGGACCAAAGGAAAATGGAAGAAACAAAATCAAGAACAAACCATGTCAAGAAATAAGTCCAATAAAACAACTTCCAATGATTAATTCTATTTTTAATTGAAAAATAAACCAAAAAATAAAATAAAAATTTCCTAAAAATGAAAGACATCCTAAAATGTCTAAAACATATTTTTGTGGAATTTTATCAAGCTTGGAAGCATTTTAATTGGAATCATTTCAAAACAATTTCAAAACAAAAATATAAAAAGAAAATAAAACTAAAATAAAAAAACCAGGGTGCAGATAGCAACCCAAATCAGTTCAAAAACAGCTTGGGCTCAAGCAAGGGGGTGTGAAAAACAATAAGAGGCCTAAGCCCAAATGCTTGAGTGAAACGCATCACCTCATGATTAAGTCTGGCAAGTCAACGCATCTCTATGGTGGAACGCGCTCAGGGCTGTTGGATTGATTTGGTATGCACATCCGAAGGCTTACACACAAACATGTGGCTAGGCTGGAATGATAAATGAAATGCAACGTTTTCATTAGATCCGGTATAGAAAGTCAACAAAGACACACGGTAGGTCTTAATCATGGCCATGGATTCAAAAATTAATCAGATCTAAAGGCCTACATACCAACACGTCATCATCTTCTCCATTTAAACATGGTAATGAAGGGAAAGAAACAGGTGACGGAGCACGGCGGCTCCGGTCACAATCTTCGGTGAGTCAAAAACTCAGGTGGAGTTACTTTGAACCAAATTCAGCAAATTAATAGTCAAACCTCATTTAATCCTCGCGCAGATCTCAAATCCAACATCACTTAAGCGTAAAATGCCATGAATCAACCAAATTAGGGCAAACAAGTTTCAAGCATTCAACAATAATTGTCACAAACGAGAAAAAGACATATACAGAAATGAACTACACAGCAAGAGGTTCACATTTATGCAAAAATGGTGTTCAATGGAATCACATACATAGAGATAAATTGATTTGAAGAATACCTAGTGGAGAGCTTCCACTGAGTGTAACACCCATTTTAATTATTTAATCTTTCTGGTGTTATTTTATTTCGGCGTGTCTTTTGTGGAGATTATTTAAGAAACTATAGACTTTAATATTAATATAATATAATTAATAATGATAATAATTTGATAATTAATAGTAATATTATTATTATTATTATTATTATTATTATTATTATTATTATTTGTATTATTGTTGAAGTTAAATGAATAAATAAGGAATAAGAGATAAGAGGGGTATTAGGGAGTTTTTGGGAAAGAATGGAGAAAACATGATAAAGAGGAGGAGAGAAACACGATCAAGTGGGAGAAAGATTGAGGAGGAAGAACAAGAGGAAGAGGAAGAAGGCTAAGGCTGTCAGATTCTTGGAGGGTTCTTCATCAATCGAAGCAATTAATCGAGGTAAGGGGGAGAAACTGATTGGGATTGGTAATTGCATGAACTTTTGGTAGAGGGGATTCCTTAACCCCATAGGGATTTGATGAATATGATTAGTATGTTGTTGTGATTCTGATCATTGTTGTCACGATGAACTTCTTGCATGTGGTTGTATAAGGATTGTTTGGATGATTTGGGTGATTTTGTGTAGTTTACCGTTTTAGGTCGAAATGATTTAATCGGCATAATTGATGTTTTATCGAGTAAAGTCTGGAATAAGTCGTGTAATTTAGTCGTAGAATGTTAGGGTAAGACTACAAGGACTGGTTTAGTGAGAATAGGATGATTTCCGAGCTTCTGATGAATTTCTGGACAGTGAGGGTTTTGTGAAATCGCAGACGTTCGCCAGCACCTTCGCTAGGCGAGCTAGTAACGAGCATTCGCTAGGAATTCGCTGGGCGAGTTGGGTAGTGAACACTTACAGTAGCCATTGTCTGCCTTCGCTAGCGAGTTCGCTAGGCGAGTGAGGAAGCGAGCATTCGCTGAGGCCTCGCTAGGCGAGTGGGCCAGCGAGCATGACAACAAATTGTGACTCTGTACTGTTTTGATTTTTTCTTTCGTTCCATAGGGCCCCTTTTGGCCATGGTGAGTATAGGAATGGTGTGAATGGTGAAGAGCTTATATTTGGTGTTCAATTGTGATTTCCATATTATTCATTTTAATTGACATAATTGATTGGTGTGTGTATATATATATATATATATATATATATATATATATATATATATATATATATATATATATATATATATATATATATATATATATATATATATGTATATGTATATATGATGTATGGTGTTGTGATCAGGAGGATCGTGTGCACTTAGTGTGCTTGAGTTTGTGTGTTGTGCATTTGGTGTTGTGCATATCATGGTGTTTTGGTGGTATGAATCATGTCTCAGGAGGAGCGTAAGTGATTCATCTGTACTCCCTTGTGGAGAATGGTGGGGTTGAATCATGTCTCAGGAGGAGCGTAAGTGATTCACCCGTACTCCCTTGTGGAGAATGGTGGGGATAGATCATGTCTCAGGAAGAGCGTAAGTAATCTATCTGGGGGATCGATTGAATGAACCATTGAGTCGGTACCGCATGCATGGTGTTGAGTTGCATTCTTGCATTATTGTATGTTGTGTTGATGATTGGACAGTAGGTCATGGTTGATGTTGGTGGGGTGATGATTTGCATATTTACTGCCTTTTATTCATGTATCTTATTACCGATAATTTTGATCATGTTTTCTCACCCCTTTGTTGTTGTTGTGGTCTGTGCTTCTTCGGAAGTACAAATATTCCAAGTGCATAGCTAGCTTGGATAGTGGTGTGCGAGTCGGGTCTTAGGATGCTCTGATACATAACACGGGACTTGGGTGTTTACTTTTATTATGATTGGATTTGTTGTATTCCTGTGACGTGTTGTATTTTTGGTGAACCTTGATGATGAGTGATGTTTTATGTAAATTGGCGGATGGCCGAGAATGATGTACTAATGATGATTTCTGCTGTTTATTTTGAAAACAACTAATGAATTGTTTTGTTGAATTTTGTGGATGTGATATCCTACTATTGAAGGGAAACTCTGATATTTATTTGATTTAATCATATTTTATTTTAATTTGGGAAAGTGGGGTGTTACAATTGGTATCAGAGCAGGTCGGTGCGTCTGGCCAGTGTACTATTTAAGTCTGTCCTTAGGATAGAGGTTGTGTACCTTTTAACCTGGTGTTGTTATGGTTGAGCAGTATGGCAGGAAGGAATGATGATGCTTTGGCTGCAGCGATGCCGCAGGTGGTTGCTAATCAGAACCAAGCTGCGGGTGCGCAATTCAGAGATTTGGCACAGTTTCAGAGTAACAAGCCACCGACATTTGAAGGAGGAATTTTGGATCCTGAAGCTGCACAGAAATGGTTGAAGGCAATTGAGAAAATTTTCAGGACAATGGGTTGTAGTGATGAGCAAAAATTGAGGTTTGGTACTCACATGCTGGCAGGTAAAGCTGAGGCTAGGTGGGACAACAGTCGCCAGAGATTGGAGACCGCAGGAACTGCAATTATGTGTTTCGAACTGGTTTTCTGGAAAAGTATTTTCCAGAAGATATACGAAGTGCTAAAAAGATAGAGTTTCTGGAGCTGAAGCAGGGTAATCTGACTGTAGCAGAGTATGCTCCTAATTTAAAGAGCTAGTGCAGTATTGTCCTCATTACAATGCTGAAGCGACGATGACCTCCAAGTGTTTGAAGTTTGAAAACGGGCTGCGTCCAAAGATTAAGATGGGGATCACTTGTCATAAGATCAGGAATTATCCTGAGCTGGTAAGCAGAAGCAGAATTTATGATAATGACAACCGGGCCAGGATTGCACACTATAAGGCTCTAAATGACCGTAAGGGCAAGCAGAGATTTGGCGGTACTCCTTACAATGTTCCTATTGATAAGGGAAAACATAAGGCTGCTGCTGATAAGAAGCCCAGATAAGGGAGGGCGTCTGTCGGTGTGAAATGTTTCCAATGTGATGGCGCGGGGCATTGTGCTAATGATTGTCCTAGTGAGGTGAAGAAGTGTTTCAAATGTGGTAAGCCAGGCTATGTGGTAGTTGATTGTCGGGCCATTATTGAAGGGAAACTATGATATTTATTTAATTTAATCATATTTTATTTTAATTTTGGAAAGTGGGATGTTACACTGAGCGTGATCCTTTGATGAAGCATAGAGAAAATTATCCAGAATCACTCCGTGAACTCCAAGGAAGCTTTTGTTATGCTCAATTTTGCTTGAAATGGTATGAATCTGAGAATTCAAATTTCAACTTTTCCTCCTCTTTCTCAACTGTGTTCTCTCTCAATTCGCCTTCAAATTTGCCCCTGATGCATTGTGAATGATCCTGAGATTATATATGTTGGATTGGTGAAAGTTTGGAGCCCAATTACAGCCCCTAAAAGCCCAATCAAATTTCAATTTTCTTTGTGTTGGTGCACTTGCAAAAACGTGTATATGGAGCTGCACATGCCTCAAACTTGATTCCTTTAACTTGCACATGAGGGAAATTGATCACATGGCCAAGAAATGCCCCTTGTTTTGATCTTGTGGTTGAATTTGCATCGGTTACTTCATGGTGAAGCAAACTTGGAAATGGCACACCAAAGCTCCTCAAATTGAAATTCTAAAATTGCCATTATGCTCAGGATGTGATTTGCACTCAAAAAATGCACACATTTGCACAAAATTGATCCCAAATGAATTTAATTGGATTTTCTCCTTTTAATGCCTTTTTCATGAAATTCCTTCATCCAATCTTCTATCCAAGCCCTATCAATGATTCCTTGAGTTTTGGTTGAGAAAATGACCCCATTTGGAGCAAGTTTCATGTTGGAAAGATTTTCATTTGAAGTGTGTAAAGTGTGAAATTGACCTATAATGAAAATGATATGTAATCTTACTTTCCCAAAATACCTCTGACTTGCAAGTCTCATAACTTGAGTTCTACAAATCAGATGAAGGAATTTAAGTACTCTTTGGAAAGCTAATATCATGCGAAACAACTTTCATGTTTTATTCAAGGTGAGGGGAAACATCCTTCTATGTCAAAAATGGCTTGGAAGTTGGTTGACTTTTGTTGACTAAAATCACATTCATCTGAGGGCCTGTAACTTGTCAGCATCATAACTTGAGTTCTAGAAATCAGATGAATGACTTCTAGTACTCAAACAAAAGCCAGCAATCAGATAAGTGGTCTTGAAGTTGGACACTAAACAGGGGATTTTACACTGAGAACCCTAATTTAGTAACTTCTCACACTCTTGATTCTTTTTGATTTGATCTTGAAATGATATATTAGAAATCTCAACACAACATTCCATGATCACAAAGACTTGGAATTGAGTCTTAATCTCCTTCAATTTCACAATTGACTGAGGGTTGACCAGATGAAAACCCTAATGCAACACCTTTGGCTGTGGCTTCTTCCACATGACACAACAACTCCAACATGGCTCTCAAAGCCTTCAATAAGCTTTCTGAACATCCCATATCCATAATCATGAATTCACAACCTTTTTATGGTCTTCAATTGGCTTCCAAGTTAGGAGATATGTTAGAACACATATTGGTGTTTTATATTATCTCTATGTTTTAATGATAACTCTAATGCAATTTTGCATTAAGAAAATATATACTTTAATTTTGTTCAAGTGTTTTGTGTTTCAGATATTAAAATAAATATTATTATGGAAGCAAAATGCATCTGAACAGCAAGTTAAGTAAGGCTTTGAAGCATCAGAAGCAAGCCACCAGAAGACTCTGAGCGCTGCCAGAAGAGACTCTGAAGCAGAAGCTATAAAAGACTCTGAAGTTGAAGCTGCAGAAGCATATGAAGCGTAGCAGAAGATTTTGTATGAAGAGTTAAAGCATTGTTTCATAAGACTCTGAATGTACTTTACGCTGCAAGTACAGAGGCTCTGACAAACAAGTATGCTCTGATCAGATCACGCACGCTAAAGCACTATTGCTGCAACTCTGATTTCATTGTATCTGATCTGAAGAACAAGAAGCACATCAGAGGATCTGATGTTGTTTACGTTTGAAAAGATGTCACGTGAATAGACTTGGGACTATTCTCAACGTCCTCTCCAACGGAACTATTCCTTATTTGTGATAGACACAAGGATTCAGGTAAAAGGCATTTCTCTAAACATTCTACTAGTGAGAAAGGAAAAGTCATGTGAAGACAAAAGGCTACAACTACCCTACTTGCACAGTCTTCAAGCATTGGACTCTCAGCACTATAAAAGGACATCTTCAACATCTCTTCAAGGCTAACAAAATGTTGACAAAATTGAATCAATTGAAATTATTCTCAACTCTCTTACAAGCATTCAAAGTTGAATAGTTTTATCATTCATTATTAATCTTGTGTAAAAAATCACAGTTGTGATTAAAGCTTGTTAGAAGCAAACTCAAACACACTTGTTAGTTTACATTCATTTGTAAAGGTTCCTTAAGAAGACCAAGTTGTGGTCATAAGTTCTTAAGAAGACTAAGACAGTTGTTCTTAGTGTTTGACACTGTAATCAGTTTGACTATAATGGATTAAGTCCTTGTGGAGAAAGGCAAATCACTCTTGATAGGGTGGACTGGATTAGTTGAGTTCAACAAACCAGGATAAAAATCATTGTGTTTTTATTTCCATAATATTTTCTAAACCCTTATTCAACCCCCCCCCCCCCTTCTAAGTGTTTTTCTCACCTTCAGTTGGTATCAGAGCTCCGGTTCTGTTAGTGCTCTCACTTCACCGTGAACAGAAAAGATCCAGTTGAGAAAACTCTTGATATATATATTTTTGGTTGATATATCATGGTTGAAGCTTCAACATCCAACAGCAACAGATATGAAGACAGGGATAGAATCAGCACAAAACCCCATATGTTTGATGGAGAGAAGTTTGACTACTAGAAAGACAGAATTGAAAGCTTCTTTCTAGGTTATGATGCTGATCTTTGGGATTTAGTCATGGATGGCTATGTTCACCCCACTTATGGGGATGGCAAAAAGATAGACAGAAAATCTTTGAAGATGAATCATGAAGGGAATTCTCAAGTCAAGGAGACCAAGGCTCTGGCGCTGGTCCAGAAATATGAAGCCTTCAAAATGGAGGAATCTGAATCTGTAAAAGTTATGTTCTCTAGATTCCAGATTTTCACAGCTGGCTTGAAAGTTCTGGACAAGGGCTATTCCACTGCTGATCATGTTAAGAAGATCATCAGAAGTTTGCCAATCAGATGGAGACCAATGGTCACTGCTCTGAAGCTAGCAAAGGATCTGAACAAGATCACGCTGGAAGAACTGATCAGCTCTCTGAGGATCCATGAGATTGAACTTGAAGAAGACGAGCCTTAAAAGAAAGGTAAGTCAGTTGCTTTCAAGTCTAACAAATCTGTTAAAGCGTTGCAGGTTTTAGAAGAAAGTTCTGAAGAGTCTTCTTCTGAAGAAGAAGATGAATTGTCCCTGCTGTCCAGAAGGATCAACAAACTCTGGAAGCATAAACAGAGGAAGTTCAAGAACTTCAGGAAACCAGATCAACGCAAAGAGTCTTCTGGACACAGAAGATCTGGAAAGTGTCGCTACCGCGAAAATAAGGTGCCGGCAAAACAGAAGAGTCGCCACCTTTCGTTATTTATCCCATAGAAAGGGAAAGGAAATGATCGGAAAAAACCTGACGAAAAGGTATAAGACAAGGTCATCACAACCAATGTCTGGATTCGGGAGTCGGTTACACCAGGGGAAGGTATTAGCACCCCTCATGTCCATCATACTCGATGGGATCCATGCTTGTTGTGTTTATCTGACGGGTTGATTAATCTATCTATGCTAAAAGTCTGGTCTAAAAAGAAAAGAAAATGACTCGGTAGAACACAGCAGTCCTATGCCTACATATTCCCGTCTGGAACGAGAAATCAGAGTCAACGTAGTTCGCCTAACTACAGGTTACGGGGAAAGGTTGCTCGTTGAGATATCGCATCTCGTGCCTGCGTACTTTCACACAGCGTGAAAGATCAGAGCAAAAGTAGTTCGGGACAACGAGAGACACAGGTTTGTCTTTTTTATCCAATTAGGGTTAACAGACGGTTCCAGCAGTTGGTGTATGCAGCTCGCTCGACGGAGACTTAGGCACTTACCGTTTGTGGTATAACCGAGAGTTAACAGAACTCTCCTTCTGAAAAGGGTTCCTTTGAATTAAAGGTCCAAGAGAACAAAAAGATGTTTGATCTTTATTTTATGTCTTTTACGGAAGAAGTGTTTTTTAGTGGTCTGTAGTTTGTACAGCACTAGAGACTATGACTTAGAAGCGAATGAGTCTCATATCGTCCAAAGGACATATACTAAACACTTTAGATGATTGAGAGGAGACCACTCAATCATCACTTCCCAAGTAGCTTAAGGCTCGTAACGCGCTTGTACTAACTGGCCTTTATTGCATTTTTTACTGTAGTTTAGAGATAAGAAGAGAACAAACTCTGTGGGGAAACTGTACAACCCTGATGTTGTCATCCCAAGTTAATCCTATGATTGAGGTTAGGAGGGAACTACCTAATGTTATCATGCATGGTTAGAACTCTAATGTCTGTTATAACTTCTCTTGAACAAGAGAAGTCAGAGTTCCTAAGGGAACATGGCAATGGTACACAGAAACAGAAAAAGCAAATACTGTAAAGAAATAACTGTAGGTAAAATGCATGCAATGCAACAATACAAGCAGAAGGAGACAAGCTCAACTTCTTAGAAATCAAGCTAAAAGAAAAACAGTCAAACCAGATAAGCAGAGGGAGACAGACTCAACCTCTATATGCAAATACGTCAATTAGAAAAAGAAAAACAACATACAAGCAAGGGAATGACCACCTCAACCCTTAAGGAAAACAAGCAGAGGGAGACTCACTCAACCTCTTAATGCAGTCATGCACCTACACTTAAACTGTCCTAAACAATGAACTATCCTAATGCAACACACCACTCAAACAATGAATGAGGACAAGATTCTATGACAAATAATGGATTCATTCCACAAGTAATCAAACAAGGCTTCTATCCTAAGGAAAGAAATTGGGTGTTGGGAGGCAAGGGTAAGGTCCACATGAACTTATCCCAGGCACTCAACCAACTAAGAGTGATTTGGGGGAATCCTAAAGGTTTGGCTCCTTCAAGAGATGTGCAACATTCCCCCCATAGGAGGGACTGTGTTACCCCAAGAAGGTTCCTAAAAGAAAGGAATGAGAGAATATTAGGAGAATGGAGATGAGAAGCAAGGTAAGTTCCAAAGGAACTTGCCACAGGCACTCAACCAACTCCACTTCCTTAGGGAGAGCTTTCATAGACTCAACTTCTTTTTGATAATGCAATGTATTCCTCCACAGGAGGAAACATGCTCACAAGGAGGATTCCAATCAGGCAAGGAAAATTGAAAGGAAACTAACCCTAGGGAAAGATCATCCACCTACTTGAATCTCTAAAGAACCTCAACTGTTACTTTCTAACGATCACCTATACTAAGGATTCAAGGGTTCTAAAAGAGGTATCTATCTAAATACCAATCTATCAAGAAAGAATATGGGACCTAGAATCATCTAATGGTCATTTACAAGACTAATCTATGCACTTAAACTAACTAGGGTCGCCTAAACTAATGCCAATTTGTAAAATGGGGAACTAATGGAAAGTCACTCCTAAAAATTCTAAGGAAAATACTACATCATCCTACGTGTGTTAACTAGCTATGGTACAAAAATCAGGGGCTAAACCTAAATCAAAAGGCTCCAACAAAATCTAAAATCTCAAAGGTACACTAAAGGGATCCAATAATGAGTACTCCTAAACAACTATCCCAAAATCCTATTTAGAATGATCTAAAAATCACAACAAAAATCACATAACATAATTAACATGTCTACAACCTGCACACAAAATTTCAATATCAAACTCATAAGCATGAATGAGAAATAAAATCAACAAACTCAGCATACAGTTATCCCATTATTAAAAACACACTAAAATAGAAAATGTGCAATTAATCTAAAATGCATGAAAATAGAAATTAAAAAATGTGAAAAATTTCTAAACATCTCAAAGTATTCACATGATTTATTTCAGGAATCATTGGCAACCATTTCTATTTTTACATGAATTAAAACTAACAAGTATTCAATTAAAACAAAATAGAAAAAAGAAATTTAAAATGGAACAGGGGGGAGGTGCACTAGCAATTGTCCTACGTGTTATTGGCTAATGGGCCCTGCGCTGGGGGTGCTGATAGCGTGTATGAATTAGGCCCAACTAAATATTAATTCAACTTTTATTCAAATAAAGGGAAACAGCTCTGGGGGGTGTATTACGTAACGCTTTTATGTGTTAATTTGGTTTGGGCCTGCGAATGGGGGTGGGGTTAGCACGCTGAGGGCCCAGAGTTTCATTTAACGAAACTCTGCGTTTCATTACCATTGGAAAAGCTATGGAAGTGCTACACGTGAAATGCAATACCAGTCACACGATGCGAATACGAAGTCTCCTATCCAGCTTGATCTAACGGACACGATGTGAACTGAGATTTTAAAAACTCAAACGGAGGGAAATATAAGGCGGTGGTGTCTGTGACGGCCGGAGAAGATCAGGTCATCTTCTCCGGCGTGAATGAAGAGTACCAGAAATCCAAACTCAATGAAATTTCCATTTCTTTATATCATTTTGCTTGTCTCACTTCCTAGAGCACTAATCTATGATTTGTTTTCAATTTTATCCATTAACAAGAGAGATATCTAAACTACAACTTGGAATGCCATGGTAAAAATCGTCACGATTCACTATGAATCTTATATAAAATCCATCTATGCTTCAAGTAGATCCTAACCACATGTATCTAAGGCTTGGAAAGTGCATAATATAAAAGAAATTTTGCGAGGAAGAAACCTGGTTTGGAGCTTCACGTATGGTGACTTTCAGGGCTCCACTTGCTTCCAAAAGATGCAGAATCTTCCACTGAATGATGATGAAGAGTTCTTGAGGTTCAATTTCTTCTGAAACTCCTTCAATCTCCAAATGAGAATTTCAAATCTTCAAGCTCTTCCTCAAATGACTCTAACTGATTCTCAACCGAAAATGGCACTAGAAGCTTCTGAAAATGATCCAAATCTCTTTTATAATCTGTTTTGATCCATTGGGGGCCCATTCATGGCCCAATTTCTCAATTCCAACTTTCAACTTTCTTCCAAAATTTTCACTTATGGTATGCACGAATTGGCTTTGTTCTTGCTCTCAATCCACTTCAGTTCAATTAATTGAGAGTTGTGGAGTGTAAATGGATTAGTTTGTAGCTTTGATTTCAACCAAAGAGGTGTGTTTGATTTGTAACTTCATCATGAAGTAATCCACCAAATGACCATGATATGAGTATGAACTCAAAATTCTAACAATGCCAAAGTGCTTAGAACTTCTTTTCCAATCAAAATGAGTACTAACTTGGCTTGAAAACATCCAAATTACAAATGTTTTGAATTTTTTCATTTTAATTCATTAAAATGGCCTTTTTGAGAAATTTATTCAACCAATTCTTGCTCAAATCCAAATCAATGCCTCATGGATACGTGGTTGACCTTAAAATATCATTTTGAGCAACTTTGGTGTTGAACAAAACTCAATTTGAAGCTTGCAAGATAGTGAAATGGACCCATGATTCAAAATGACCTGTAATTCCAAATACCCAAAATACCCCTGACTAGTAAACCTCATAACTTGAGTTCTACAAATCAGATGGAAGACTTCTAGTACAATTTGGAAAGCTAAGACCAAGACCTACAACTTTCATGTTGGCCAAAAGATCCTTAGAAGTTGGTTGACTTTTACAGACAAATTTCACATTCATCTGATGACTTGTAACTTGTCTGGATCATAACTTGAGTTCTATAAATCCAATGGAGGACTTCTAGTACCCAAATTAAAGCTAAGAGCATGCTTTACATGTTTCATGTTTGCCAAAAGTTGATATGAAACTTGTATCTTGAGATAAGTGGTCTTGAAGTCAGGCACTAAATAGGGGATTTTACCTTGAGAACCCTAGTTTAGCAACTCCTCACTTTGAAGTCTTCTTGAATTGATCATGGAATATCACCTCATTGTTGCACCCCAAAATTTGCCTAACCTTTTCTTACTTGGTTTATGTTTCATTTGCATTAGCATATCATTGGTCTAACATTTGCATAACATAACATTGTTCATTTAACAGGGGATCAAGTATGGAGCCTAGCCAGAGGATTATGCAAGTTTGAGAAGTCATCATAATCATCAGGGAGAGGGTTGGTTTCTCAAGAGGTTCATTTGTTTGTATGGGGTTAGTCTCCTGATTTGAGGACCAATTGAAGATCATCAATGGATGGTGAGGTCTTGACCAAGGTGAGAGAGTGTGAGTAGGGCTTATTGAAGTGCCTTGAGGGCCATGGTGGAGCTCAATCAAGTCAATGTGCCAAGTGTGAAGAGCCACAATGGAAGGTGTTGCAAGTAGGGTTTTCATCGGAGTAATCCTAAACCAATTGACCAATTGAGCAGGATCAAAGCTCAATTTTAGGTATTTGCAATCATGGATAGTTGTGTTGAGACACATGAGATGATATTTCAAGATCTATGCAAGAAAAGTTCAAGGTGTGAGGAGTTGCTAAATTAGGGTTCTCAGGGTAAAATCCCCTATTTAGTTCCTAACTTCAAGACCACTTATCTCAAGATGCAAGTTTCATTTCCATTTTTGGCCAACATGAAACTTGTAGATCATGCTCTTAGCTTTAATTTGAGTACTAGAAGTCCTCCATTGGATTTATAGAACTCAAGTTTTGGTTCAGACAAGTTACAGGTCCTCAGATGCCTCTAAAATTTGTCTGTGAAAATCATCTGACTTCCAAGCTACTTTTGACCTAGGAGGGTGTTACTAATAAACTTTTAGCCAACATGAAAGTCGTTCCTATTGATCTTAGCTTTCCAAATTGTATTAGAAGTCTTCCATCTGATTTGTAGAACTCATGTTATGAGGTTTACAAGTTTGGGGTATTTTGGGAAAGTAAGATTATAGGTCATTTTTAATTATAGGTCAAAATCTCCAACTTGCACATCTCAGATGGAGTTTTGTTCAACATGGAACTTACTCAAAATATGGTTTTTAGGTCAACCAAGAGTTCATGATGAATTGGTTTGGTCCATAGTGAGAGTTGATTTGAATTGGTTTGAAAGAAAGAGAAATTAAAGGTCTTATTTGGTGGGAAATTCAAATAATTTGTTATGTGCTCAAACAAAGGCAAATGACCACTCAATTTGATCAGAAATTACATTTTAGAAACATTGGCATTATTATATTTTTCAATTGACCTTTAATTCATGGTGTTTTGACATGTTTCTTCACTATTAAGCAACATCACAAGAAATCATTCACCAAGGCAATCCAATGGCTCTCATTATTTCCAGCATTTTATTTTCTTTTATTTGTTTTATGATTTTCTTTTATTCTATTTTCATTCTAAAATCATTTTTAATTTCAATAATTGTCAGAAAAATGAAATAAAAATATCCCCAAGATCCTTGCTTTATTTGTGATTTTTCTGTCGCATTAGATTTAATTTTTGTTGATTTTTCAATTTAATTCATATTTTTCTTGTTTTGGTTATTTCTTTAATTTTGCATAATTGGGTTGTCTGTTTGTTGGTTTTTGTTCTCTTAATTGGTATGAATTTTTGCTTTGATTTTTTTATAGATGCTAGATTAGATATGTATGCTCCCATAGGATTTTTATCACATTTTTTAGAAAATCTTAGCTTCTGATTTAGAGGTAGGTTTAGAGCCTTTCCCCATTAATTGTCTCCCTTGATACCTTTCAACTTAGGATTTTATTAGAGGACTTAGAAATTGAATTAGGCCTTGATTTTTGGACTATAGGTCATTAACAAATGCATGTTCCCATAGAAAAATAATTAGATTTTTAGGATGTGTTTTTCTATTTTAGATAGAATATTCAAATTGTTTGTTCATTTGGTGCTTCAACTTTGGTGATTGCTTTGGAATGGACTCAAAGTAGGCTTTTCTTGCATGTTGGGCTTCTGGTTCCTCTTGGGTGGTGTCGTGGACATGATGAAGCTTTTGTGAAGTGGCTGCTGGAGCTTGGCTTGGAGCTTTTCTTTTCTTTTTGTTAGCTTTTTGTAGCTTATAAGATTAGGGTTTTTAGGAGAGAGCTTTAGAAGTAGTTTTTTATTCAAATACTGGTTGGTTTCATTCACCTTCCATTCTCATCCTATGATTCAAAGTCCTCATGTGAAAGTCTTATCTCTCCTTTGGAGGGATGTGTGAAATTCTACAATGAGTAGAACTTTTGAGGATTCCTTTCTCTGATGACTGGTTGAGTGTCAGATGGGATTCCTTTGGTTTCCTTCCTGCTTCCCACCATCCAATACTCATTTTGTTGATTCTCTTCATTCTTGTTAGAGTGGCTTGGTAAAGCTTGAAGATGGAGCATCCCTTTCCTTCTCTTGAAGATGGTGTGAACTTGAAAAGCAGTTACAGACTTTGGATTGGATTGCTGTCAGAAGATTGCTCTGCTGTGGAGGTTGTTGGCTTGCTTTCCCTGTTTGTCTGTTTTCTTCTTGTTCTACTGTATTGATGTGATTTGCTTGGAGTTCTTCATTAGATTTAGGCTTCATGTAGATGATCATAGGCCTAATAGCATCTTAGGGGTTGAGCTTCTCCCCTTGCTTGTATTGCATAAGAGGTTGAGTTTCTCCCTCTGCTTGTTTTTTACTGTGTGGCTTTGCTTGCTGGTATTTGGTAGAGCTCAGCTCCCTTTCCTGTGTGGTGTGTGGCCTTTGTGCCTTGTTTGTTTAGAAGTTGAGCTTGGCTCTTTCTGCTTGTGTGATGCATTGCATGCATTTTATTTACAGCATTTTGTTTACAGTAATTTCTTTTCAGTTAATTTGTTTACTGTTTGTTTTCCTTTGCCATGTTCCCCTAGGAACTCTGACTTCTCTGGTTCTAGAGAAGTTATGACAGACATTAGGGTTCGAACCGTGCATGATGACATTAGGTAGATTCGCTCTTAACCTCAACTGTAGGTCCATTTTGCATGACAACTTTAGGATTGGATCAATTCCCCTTTAGTGCGTCTTTTCTCTTCTCATCTGCAAACAAAATCAAAATACTGTAATAAAGGTTAATTGACGTCGTACGTTACGAGCCTTAAGCTACTTGAGAAAGGATTGTTAGAGAGTTTCTTTTCAACATTCTGGATGTTTAGTATGGTACCCTTTGGGTGACATGCGACGCATTCACTCTCAGGTCACAGTCTCTAGTGTGATATCAGTTGCAAACATCCATAAAAGACACTTCTCTAAAAAACAGAAAACAAAGATCAAACTCTTTTTGTCCTCTTGGACCCTTAATCAGGAAAACCTTTTTCAGAAGGTGAGTTCTGTTAACTCCCGGTTCTATCGCAAACGGTAAACGCCTAAGTCTCCAATGGTTGAGCTGCATATACCAACTACTGGAATCGTCTGTTAACTTTACTCGGATAAAAAAGACAAACCTGTGTCTCTCGTGTCCCGAACTATGTTTGCTCTGATCTTTCGCGCCGTGTGAAAGTACGTAGGCACAAGATGCGATATCTTGGTGAGCAACCTTCCCCCGTAGTTAGGCGAACTACGTTGACTCTGATTTCTTGTTCCAGACGGGAATACGTAGGCATAAAGTGCGACGCTTTGCCGAGTCATTTTCTTTTCTTTTCAGACCAGACCTTTAGTGTAGATAGATGTAACAAACCCGTCAGATAAACACAACAAGCGTGGATCCCATCGAGTACGATGGACGTGAGGGGTGTTAATACCTTCCCCTTGCGTAACCGACTCTCGAATCCAGACAATGGTTGCGAGGACCTTGTCTTATACCCTTGCGTCAGGTTTTTTCCGATCATTTCCTTTCCCGTTCTGAGGGATAAATAATGAAAGGTGGCGACTCTTATGTCTTTGCCGGCCTCGCTTTTCGCAGTAGCGACACTCATGTATCTCAACACAACTTTCCATGATCAAAAAGACTTAGAAATAGGTTTTGACCCTCCATGACTGTAACACCCTAACTGTAACACCCTCCATTGTGGCTCTCCGTACTTGGCATAATGAATTGACTGAGCTCCCCCATGACCCTCAAGGCACTCCATGAGCTCTATCCACACTCTATCCATGATCAAGGCTTCACAACCCACTGATCGTCTTCAATTGGCTCCCCAGGTTAGGAGATGAACCCTATACAAGCAACCAAACTTCTCAAGAACACCAACCATTTCCTGATGAATTTTGTGACCTTCTCAAGCTTGAATAAAACCTCTAGATAGGATCTTCTTGATATATACCACATTTGATCCCCTGCTAAATGAATAATGCTATGCTATGAAAATGCTAGATCAATGATATGCTAATGCAATGAAACATAAACCAGGTAAGAAAAGGTTAGGCAAATTTTGGGGTGCAACAGAAAGAAAGAGGTTGTCTGCTATGAATGCAAGGAACCTGGGCGCTACAAGAATGAATGCCCAAAGCTTCATAAGGAGAAGCCAAGAAGGAAGCATGAGCATAAAAAGAAAGTTCTGATGGCAACCTGGGATGATTCAGATGCATCTGAATCTTCATCAGACTCAGATGAAGAATGTGCAAACATGGCACTCATGGCTGATGTAGAAGACCATGCAGGAACATCTGGATCAGAGTCAGAATCAGAATCAGAATCAAACTTTGAGGATGTATTTTCTGAACTTTCTAGAGCAGAACTTATTGAGAGTTTATTTGAAATGTTGGAAAACTATAGTAAGATTTAGCTCAAATACAAGACGCGTGAAAACAATCTTGTATCTGAGAATGATCTTCTGAAGTCAGAAATTGCTGAGCTTAAGGCAAACAATTTGAAAATTAAAAATGATTTAGGAAAAGCTTAACAAGATTCTGAAGTTGAAACTAAGTCAAAATCTAAAAATATTTTAGAAGAATATGACTATAGTTTTCAGAAATTTCTGGCAAGAAGCCTAGAGAGAAGCAAGATGGCTTCAATGATCTATGGTGTAAGCAGAAATAACAGGAAGGATATTGGATATGAATCTTTTCCTGAGAAAGATTTAAATCCAACATCTGTTGATAAACTTATCATTAAGCATACTCCTCTGTATTCGACTTTTAAGTTTGGTCATCTTAATGATATTAAGCACACACGTTCTAGTCAGAACATTCATGTGTTTAAACCTAAAGCTAGTCATAACAAACCTGCTGTCAGAAGATAGAATTTCAGACGAAACTTTAAGGCAACTAACCCTAAAGGACCCAAAAAGATCTGGGGTACCTAAAGACAAAATAATATCTGTTGCAGACATCTTTAGCAGCAAAGGTCTATGTTCCAAAGCCTGGAACTTAGATCTGGAGGAGACATCAAGTTTGAGGGAACCAGAGAGGCAAGATAGTTGGCTCTGGAACTATTGGCAATGGTAATCTTCCTTCCATTTCTAATGTCTTACTTGTTGAAGGATTAACACATAACTTATTGTCCATAAGTCAATTAAGTGACAATGGTTATGACATAATCTTTAATCAAAAATGTTGCAATGCTGTTAGTCAGAAGGATGGCTCAATCCTATTTAATGGAAAGAGGAAGAACAACATTTATAAAATCAATCTTTCAGAACTTAAGGTTTAAAATGTAAAATGCCTTATGTCTGTCAATGATGAGCAATGGGTCTGGCACAGAAGATTGAGGAATATTAGTATAAGACGTATATCTCAGATTAATAAACTTAATCTGGTCAGAGGACTTCCTCAGTTGAAGTTCAACTTAGATGCTCTTTATGAAGCATGTCAAAAAGGAAAATTTTCAAAATCTTCTTTTAAAAATAAAAACTTTATTTCAACCTAAAGACCATTAAAGTTACTTCATATTGATCTGTTTGGAGCAGTGAAAACTGCATCCATCAGAGGCAAGAAGTATGGATTAGTCATTGTTGATGACTACAGCAGATGGACGTGGGTGAAATTCCTAAAACACAAGGATGAGTCACATTCTGTGTTCTTTGACTTCTGCAAACAAGTCCAGAATGAAAAAGATTTTAAAATTGTTAAAGTTATAAGTGAAAATGGCATTGCTCATGATTTCTTCTGCCCTAGAACTCCATAAAAGAATGGAGTTGTAGAGAGGAAAAATAGAACATTGCAAGAAATGGCCAGAACCATGATCAACGAGACTAATCTGGAAAAACATTTTTTGGCAGAAGCAATAAACACAGCTTGTTATATTCAGAACAAAGTGTTTGTAAGACCGCTTCTGGAGAAGACTCCCTATGAATTGTGGAGGAACAGAAAGCCCAACATTTCTTACTTCCATCCTTTTGGATGTATATGTTTTATGTTGAATACTAAAGAGAATCTGAACAAGTTTGATTCTAAAGCACATAAGTGTTTCATGCTTGGGTATTCTGAACGCTCTAAAGGCTACAGAGTATACAATACTGAAACACATATTGTGGAGGAATCTATACATGTTAGATTTGATGATAAGCTTGGCAATCAGAAGCCAAAGCAGATGGTTAATTCTGCAGATAATGAAGTAATTCTCACAGACTCTAAAGGCTCAGAGGCAGAAAAGGTTTAAGTGAAAGAACTAGAAGCAACGCCAGATGCAACTCCATTGGCTGCTCCGATGAACAATTTGAATATCTCTGAAGAACCAAATGTTAAGGGATCATCATCCAGAATCAAAGCTTCTCATCCATAGGATGTGATAATTGGGAAGAAGGATGACCCTATCAGAACAAGGTCTTTCCTCAGATCATCTACAACGTCACTTTTTGGGTTGGTGTCTATCATTGAACCAACTACAGTGGATGAGGCTCTGAATGATAATGAGTGGATACTCGCTATGCAAGAAGAGCTAAATCAATTCACTAGAAATGACGTCTGGGATCTGGTACCAAGACCAAAAGGATTCAATATTATTGGAACCAAATGGGTCTTCAGAAACAAATTGAATGAGCATGGAGAAGTTGTAAGGAACAAGGCAAGGCTAGTTGCTCAAGGGTATAGTCAGCAAGAAGGAATTGACTACACAGAGACTTATGCTCCTTTCGCCAGGTTAGAGTCTATACGCCTACTCATTTCTTTTGCTGCACAAAATAACATCACTCTTTATCAGATGGATGTTAAGAGTGCCTTCTTAAATGGTATTATAGAAGAGGAAGTGTATGTTCACCAACCTACTGGTTTGAAAATGATAAATCTCCAGAACATGTTTTCAAACTTAAAAAATCTCTTTATGGTTTAAAACAAGCTCCCAGAGCTTGGTATGAGAGATTGAGTAATTTTCTTCTGGAAAAGAATTTTATCAAAGGCAATGTGAATACAACTCTCTTCTGTAAAACATTTAAGAAAGATTTGTTAATTTGTCAAATTTACGTAGATGATATTATATTTGGATCTACCAATGTTACGCTGGGAAAGGAGTTTGCTCTTTCTATGCAGGCTGAATTTGAGATGAGCATGATGGAAGAACTCAAATTCTTTCTGGGCATCCAAGTCAATCAAACTCCAGAATGCACTTACATACATCAGACTAAGTATGTGAAGGAGCTTCTAAAGAAGTTTAACATGACTGAGAGCAAATCAACAAAGACTCCTATGCATCCTACAAGCACTCTGGTTAAAGAGGAGGTAAGTAAGAAAGTAGATCAGAAACTCTACCGAGGTATGATTGGTTCTCTTCTGTATCTGACTGCTTCTATACCTGATATTCTATTCAGTGTTTGTCTGTGTGCAAGATTCCAATCAGATCCTAGAGAATCTCACTTAACAGTTGTTAAGAGGATTCTAAGGTATCTGAAAGGTACTACTAATGTGGGTTTGTGTTACAGAAAATCTGATGATTATAAATTAGTTGGATTATGTGATGTTGATTACGCTGGAGACAGAGTTGAAAGAAAAAGTACTTTTGGAAGCTGCCAGTTTCTTGGATGTCATCTGATCTCTTGCTTCAGCAAGAAGCAACCCACTATTGTGCTTTCAACAACAGAAGTTGAATACATTGTTGCTACTGGTTGTAGCACTCAGATGCTCTGGATGAAGAGTCAGCTAGAAGACTATCAGATCCATGAGAGTAATATTTCAATCTTCTGTGATAATACTTCTGCTATATGTTTGTCTAAAAATCCTATTTTACACTCTAAGGAAAAACATATAATGATAAAACATCACTTCATCAGAGACTATGTTCAGAAGGGAGTTATCAGTTTAAACTTTGTTGATACAGATCATCAGTGGGCTGATATATTTACAAAACCCCTTGCTGAAGATAGATTCAAATTTATTCTGAAAAATATAAGTATGGATTTCTGTCCATAATAAAATGTTTATCATAAGAAAATTTTCTCAGATGAAAATGTTTTTAACTCTGAGGTATTACTTCTATTTGTTTATTGTTTATTATTTTATTCTTTGTGTGCAAATCTGAACTAACAAACCTCAGAGGATCTGAATGATGGTTAATGTTTTATTTCTCAAAGAAGTTTCAGAAGCACATGCAAGCAAACACGTGTCACTTTAGATCTGAAAAGGTGGAGTAAACAATACTGAATTGACGTTTGAGGTACTATTTTTGAATATTGAGTTTCTCGTTTTCCCCCTAATTGTCAGAATCATTAATTGCTTGATATGATTATATTCTTTTTATTAAATGCTAAGTGCAAGCGTGCTGAACATGTGACTCTTGTGTGCCCTAATTTCTTCTATAAATGCCACAACTTTACACATTTCACACTTTTCACTCACACGAACACCTTGTATGAATTTCGTCTTGTTTCATTATTTCCATCTCTTTCCCAAACCCAAAACTGCTCGTAACCCTATTTCTTCAAAAACAACAATGGAAAATTCTTCAACAATGGCAACATCTTCATCAACATCTCAACAACTCCAATCTACCATGGCTGCTATTTCCTCAGCAAATATGGGTATTGTTGCTTTCAAGGAGCCAGTGAGAACCCTACTTACTCCTGTTGATAAGCTTGAAGTTTTATGTGAATCTATCGTGGATTTTGAATCCATTGTTGAAAATGGGTATGACCTTCATCCAGTTATTGATGCTCAATGTTGGACAAAGTTCTTTGATAGGCTGATGGGTCTAGTGTATCCTCGCTTGGTGAAAGAGTTTTGAATCCATGCAATAACTTACCCTAAGTTCATTGTATCTTTTATTCTGGGAAAAGATATAATCATCACTGAAGAACTGATAAGGAAACTCATTAGGTATGAAGAAACTGATGGAGTCACAAATCTGCCAGCTGGGTGAATTGATATGTCAGATGTATATGCTAAAGTATATACTTCTGGTGAAGTCTCCAACAAGGTCAAGGATTTGAAGCCAGTTTACAGGATCTGGGCCAAAATTTTCATGGGATGCATTCATCATAGAAAATCTTCTAATTCTCCAGACTATGTTAACACTGATCAGCTATACTTCATGTATTGTCTAAGTCAGAAGACTAAGGTGGATCTGCCTCATCTTCTTTTCTCTAATCTGATGAGCCACATCAAGATGTCAAGAGAAACTGTTAAAACTAAGCACCAGAAGATCAGAAATTAGATACCAATGGGAAGATTAATATCAGACATTCTGACAGAGAACCAATTGGTTGCTCACTTGACAGAAGCTGGATTTACAGAGGATCTTGCTTATCTAGTTGGAAAGCCTTTAAATGGGAAAAGTCTGCAAAAGAATGAAGGTAGTTGAAGAACTATCATCCAAACCTGCTAAGCTCAATGTAGAAGCAGTGAGTCAGAGGAGAGTTCCTTTGGATGACTTTCCTATTTTTTCTGCTGACGAACCAAGACATGCCATTCTTGAGTAAGTTCAATTATGCAAGGCAGAAGGAATTCCTGTTCCAGATGATCTGATTAAAAGGGCTAGCGAACCTGGACCAGATTTCTATGAAGAGAATATGAGGAAGAAAAGACAGCTAGAGACAAAAGAAGCTGCTAGTCAGAAGAAACAGAAAACTGCTGAAGAACCACCGAAGAAGAAGAAGAGAAAGGCTTATGAAGAAGCTTCATATGTGAAAATCAAGCGTGTCAAGAAAACAGGTACTGATTCATCCTTACCTTATATTTATGAAATTGAAATTAATTCATCAACAGTTAGCTCTATTCCTGAACCTCCTTCTTCTCAAACTCAAACCACTTTTGTACCTTCTCAATCATCTATACTACAACCTCCGTCATCTGAACCCATTACATCTGATCAACCTGAACAACCAAAAGCCTTTAAACCACAAATTCAATCTAAATCGGTTCCCACTGAACCAATATATTCTCCACTCCTAGAATCCACACCAACAGAATCTGTACCACAACATACATCTGAAATTCCCCCACCTGAACCACAAACTTCAAAACTTACAGAACCAACACCACAAGAACCAGAACAACAACCACAACCATAACCAGATATTCATGAACCAGTATCTATCCAACCCACTGAACCTTTTATAGCTGATTCTGATGTGTTAGATATTCAACCTCTGACAACTTTGGTTGAAATCTCTTCCACATCCTATCATTCACCTGAATCATCTGATTCATCTGAATCTGACTTACCCCCAGAAGTTTACTCACCACCCTCTCTCCGTGGCTATGAAGCTAGAACTTCTGAGTTTGCTTCCTTTACTTCTTTTAAACCATATCCCTCTGATCCCCTTCCTTATGGTCTAAAACTTAAAAACTTTTATATCAGAAGAGAAGCCTCTGCACCTACCGTTCCATTTAAACCTATTTCTTCATCTATCCTTCCATCTATACTTCAAACCTACCTAAAACAACTACCAGATATCATTCCATCAGAACCTCTGCTTTCTCAAAACTCTGTTTTTATCCCCTATAACTCTACACCATTTGATGTCATTCCCTCTGCATCAAACTTCAAACAGTTCATGTTTCCCAAATCATCTACATCCAGACTCAAAAGTTTCACTTCATCATATGAACAACTTTCACTGCCTTCTTATCCTCGTCCTCTGTTCATTATCCCAACCTTTACCATACCACCCCCACCAGAACAACCCAAATCATCACCTTTGGAAGCCTACCTTAAACCTAAATCTAGGCTGAATGTTGATGTTTTATTTGCTAATTTCAAGAAAGAAATAAGGATTAGTTTGGAATCTGTAAAGGATGAATGTCTCTCAAGCATTAATCCAGAAGCTTCTGAAGAATGCTGGAATGAGTTCATTTCCAGATTTAACTCTGTGGCTTCTAATCTGGAGACCATTTGCTCTGATGACGCAAAGGTCAGATTTGCTGCAGTTGTCGGATAGACACTATGGAGTGTGAACAGATCTCCTACATTGCTTCTTGAGTATGCACCTTCTACTTCTAGAGTTACTGCTACTTCTGAGACTCTTGAAGAATCTGCTCCTGAAGTCACTATGGAAACCAATCCTTTGGCGCTGATGATTGTAGACCAACCCTCTGAATCTGTGCCTCCAGAATCTGCATCTGCAATGGTCATTGACTCTGCTCCTACTCCTGCATCTGAATCTGCTCCTTCTACGTCTTTTGAAGTTAAGAAAGAGAATCCAGACTTAGAAGACAAGATTGATGTGTTGGAAGCTGGTCAATCTGAGATTAAGTCTTGGATGGAAAAACAAGATGAGAAGACAGACAACATACAGAAATGGATGGCTAAGTAAGGAGAATCAACTTCTGAGATGACCCACATCCTTAAACTTCTTGCATCTTGCTTATCTTAGTTCTTATGTTTGTGCACTTTATATGTTATTCTCTTTCTGCTTTCTTTGAACCATGTTTTGTTCTGATGTACTCTGATTATCTATGAATCAATATGTCTGTTTGATTATTTGTTTCTCATCTGTTGATATTATCAGCTTTATTCTATTTTCTTCTGTTAACCTTTTATTTGTCTTTAAAAGTTTTCTTTTTAATTATGACAAAAAGGGGGAGAAAAAGAAATTTTGTTTGTTCAAATATAAACAGTTACTAAAATGAAATTCAGACATAACAAATTATATCTAACATTGAATTTTAGTCTTTCAGAACTAACGTATCATCTGACAAAATTCATTGAGGTTACCCTGAGAATCTCCAAATCAGATTTTTACTCAAACCAGGTTTTACCAGGCTCTGATAATTCAAACCAAGTTCTGATTACCAGGCTCTGATCCGAGAACTTAACCAGGCTCTGATTATGGAAAATAAATCAGGCTCTGATTCTTGGAAAGAAAATCAGTAAGAGTAAGCCAGGCTCTGTTTCTGGAAAGTAAATCAAGCTATTACCAGGCTCTAATTCTGGAAGGAAAATCAAGCTCTGATTCTGGAAAGTATATTCTAACCAGAAGTTTTTAACCAGGCTCTTAATCTGAATAGTTTACTCATGCATAAAGGGAAGTATTTTCTTCTATTAGAGTATTCAATTCAAGGGGAGATTCGTTATCTCAGGGGGAGTTATATATTTATCCTTTTTATTGAACAAAATTTCCTATGTTTTGTCATCATCAAAAAGGGGGAGATTGTTAGAACACAGATTGGTGTCTTATATTATCCCTATGTTTTGATGATAACTTTAATGAAATTTTGTATTAATAAAATATATACTATAATTTTTCTCAAGTGTTTTGTGTTTCAGATATTATAATAAATATTATTATGGAAGCAAACTGCATCTGAACAGCAAGTTATGCAAGGCTCTGAAGCATCAGAAGCAAGCCATCAGAAGACTCTGAGCGCTGCCAGAAGAGACTCTGAAGCAGAATCTACAGAAGACTCTGAAGCTGAACCTGCAGAAGCATCTAAAGCATAACTGAAGATTTTGTATGAAGAGTTAAAGAATTGTTTCAGAAGACTCTGAATGTACTTTACGCTGCAAGTACAGAGGCTCTGATAAACAAGTATTCTCTGATCATATCACTCATGCTAAAGCACTATTGCTGCAAATCTGATTTCATTGTATCTGATCTGAAGAACAAGAAGCACATCAGAGGATCTGATGTTGTTTACGTTTGAAAAAATGTCACGTGAATAGACTTGGTACTATTCTCAACGTCCTCTCCAATAGAACTATTCCTTATTTGTGATAAACACAAGGATTCAGGAAAAAGGCATTTCTCTGAACATTCTACTTATGATAAAGGAAAATTCATGTGAAGACAAAAGGCTACAGCTACCTACTTGCACAGTCTTCAAGCATTGGACTCTCCGCACTATAAAAGGACGTCTTTAATATCTCTTCAAGGCTAACGAATTGTTGACAAAATTGAATCAATTGAAATTATTCTCAACTCTCATACAATCATTCAAAGCTGAATAGTTTTATCCTTCATTATTAATCTTGTGTAAAAAATCACAATTGTGATTAAAGCTTGTTAGAAGCAAACTCAATCACACTTGTTAGTTTACATTCATTTGTAAAGGTTCCTTAAGAAGACCAAGTTATGGTCAGTAGTGAAGGTGAGAAAATACTTAGAAGGGGGGGTGAATAAGTATGACAAATAATCAAAGATTCAAACACAATTATTTTTATCCTGGTTCGTTGAACTCAACTACTCCAGTACACCCTCTCAGGAGCGATTTGCCTTTCAAAGTCAAGGACTTAATCCACTATTTAATCAAACAGATTACAATAGTAACACCTAAGAACGATTGTTCTTAGTCTTCTCAAGAGCTACTGATCCCAACTGGATCCTCTTAAGGAAACCTTTTACAATCAATGTAAAACTATTACAAGAGTAAGAATGCTTCTAAAAAGCTATTATCACAACTGTGATATTTCTCTTAAGTTTTAAGAACAATGTTACAGCAAATAGAATATAAGAGCTTTTGAGAGATTTGCTTTTATGAGTGATTTTGCAAGTCGTTCATTACTGAAGAAGATGGAGTGGACTTCTTTATATATACACTTAGATCCATGAAGTCTTCTCAACGTTGGAGGTTGTGCTGAAAAAGCCTGGAGCCTTTTGTCTTTACGTTGGAGGCTGTGTTGAAAAAGCCTGATGCCTTTTGTCTTCACTTTGCATAAACTTTCCTTAGAATGGAATGCACAGATAAAACCTTTTTGTCTGTGTTCTTGTGTCTAACATAAAAGAGGAAAGAGCTGTTGAGATATGCCAACGGACATATTCAAATCTTCTTCACTAAGTAAGTTCAGCTATCAACATCAGAGTCTGGATCTTCAGAATCTCCAGAGTAGAGATCTTCTGGATCTTCAGAGTCTTGGGATGTTCTTCAGATTATGCTGAATCAGAGTATATGCAGCTTGTGTGCTTGAGCGTGTAGTTTTGTCAGAGCAGAGTCTTCTATATCAGATTCTCAATACTTATGCAGCGTAGTATCTTCAGAGTCTTCTGATGATTAAGCTTCTGAACTCTCAGAGTCTTCTATTCTTTAGAGGCTTCTGCTTCAGAATCTTCAGTAGACAACACTCAGATTCTTCTGGAGGCAGCGTTCAGATCTTCATATAAGATGCTCTTGAACCTTTGAAGCCTTTCATAATATCATTGTTCAGATCCAAATTTGCTCTTTAAGAATATTTTCTTTAGTACCTGTAGTAAACAGTCTAGAACAAATTAAAGTATATAATTCTTGAATACAAAATTCATAAGTGTTATCATCAAAACATAGAGATATTACTAAGAAACAATCTGTGTTCTTACAATCTCCCCCTTTTTGATGATAACAAAACATGAGAAATTTTGTTCAATAAAAAGTATGAATTATAACTCCCCCTGAGATTAACAATCTCCCCCTGAAATGAATACTCTAATAGAAGAAAACACTTCCCTTTTTGATTAAGTATATTTCAGATTCAGAGCCTGATGCAAGAGGTTTGATTTTCAGAATCAAATCTTGATGCTAGATAATTATGACTTCCTTCAGTCAGAGCGCATGGTTATCATCTTGCTTGAATTATCTTTCAGAGTAAAGGTATCAGAGTAAGATATCAGAGTTGATTGAATACTCAGATTTGCTTTGGAAGATCAGGTTCTAGATGGAAAAGTCTCAGGGTAACTTCAATGAATTATGTCAGATATATCAATGTAATCTGAAAGACTTAAATTCAAAGTAAGTTAATAAAATGTCTGAATTTCAGTTTTAGTAATTGCTTATAGGTTGAACAATTAGATTCTCTTTTTCTCCCCCTTTTTGTCATAATCAAAAAGATTTTTAAAGACATAAAGATACAGAAGAAAATATATATATATATATATATATATATATATATATATAGAAGCAAAAACATCAACCTTCATTTAAACATATTAAAGTTCACAATCAATCAGAAGCAATAACATGTGCAAAAACAACAAATAAAACTAAGTCTGGCGTGAGGCAATAAGGGTCAGAAGCTCTGTCATTTTGGTTGTTGACTCTTCTTGCTTAGACATCCAGGTCTTGATCTCATCAGTTGTCTTCTCTTGCTTTACCATCCAATCTTTTATTTCCTTGACATCATTCACAAGCTCTGTGACCACAGATGAAGAAGGAGCAGATGCAGTAGCAGCAGTGTTCTCTTCATACTAGTTCTCTTTAGAAGCTTGTTTAACCATTTCAGATGCAGGAGCCTCTGGAGGAGCAGCTTCCAGAAGCAACACAGGAGGAGGAGGAGGCATGTTCATCAGAGTTATCTTGATTAACTCTGCAAACTGAGTCTTTACAAGCTTAGAACATCTGGCTATAACTTTTAAAGCAGCTTTGTTGAACATCCAGATGAAACGTTTCCAAGAAGCATTTTAAACATCCGGATCCAAACTTGACAAGCACACTTCCTTAACACGAGCATACTTAGAATCTATCTCCTTCTTGAATATTTCAAACATAGTATTAACACATGATCCTAGATCTGACTATTCAGAGGGTTCAGGATTGGGAGTGTTAACAGGAGTAGGTTCAGATGGTGTAGGTTCAGATGGTTGTTGTTGAGGTGGTGTTGGTTGAGATGTTTCGGTGTCAGACTGAGGGGGTTCAGATGGTTGAGGAATGGTTTGTGTTTTAGATAGATTGATTTCAAATGGTTGAGTGATGGTTTGGGTTTCAAAGAGGTGAGTTTCAGATGGTTGAGGGATGGTTATCTGAGGTGGGGACTTGGGTGGAGTATGAAACATAGAAATGTTAACATGTTCCTTCATAGCAATGTCAGAACGAGCTTGTTTGAGAGACTCTGGTTCAAAATCAGATGATTCAACATCAGATGACTCACTATCAAAAGATTCTTCTGAGTGAACAGATGTTGAAGAAATGTTAATGGATTGATTCAGGGGTTGGATATCCAAAATATCTTCAGAAAGATTTGGATCTTTTGGTGGAGCTGGTTGTTCAGAGTGTTCAGTTTGAACAGTCTCTGGTTGGTTTGGTTCTAAGATGATCATATCTGGTTGGGGAATTTCTGGTTGTGAAATTTCTGTTTGTGGAATTTCTGGTGAAGTAGGTTGAGGGGGTTCAGATGTAGTATGATGTTGGGGGTCAGAGATTGTTGGTACAGAAGATGGTTGTGATTGTACTGGGGGAGATGAAGGTGGTTCAGATGAAAGGTTTGCATATGGTTGGGTTTTAGAAGTTCTATGTCTAAGGGTTGGAGAGAGTTGAGGTGATGAAAGGGGTGAATGAACAGCAGGGGTAGGATCAGATGTTAATACCTGATGAATAGTGTCTCTTATCTCTTCCAGAGTAGCATCCCTAGAATTGATTATGGCTTTCTTTACTCCTTTCTTCTTCTTCCTTGGAACTTCAGATTCTTTCCTTTTCTTCTGAACAAAGCCTTCTTCAGCTTTTCTCTTACTACGTCTTTCCTTCATCAGATTAGGCAATTCTTCTCCTTGTTTCTGAACAAGGTTAGCGGGTAGAGGAATTCCATTCTTCAGACAATCTGCAATGTAAGCCCAGACAATACCTTTTGGTTCATCTGCGCTGAACATTGGAAAATCTTATATTGGTATCCTTCTGCCATTTACTTCCTTAGAGTTTATTTTCCTTAGTTTACCATTCAGCTCTGAAATAATCTTCATTCTTTTCAGAGTGAGTCCGTTTATCTCAGATCCAATGATGTAGGACAAATCCTCTATTGTTTTTGCATCTGTCAGATGCTTCACAAACTGATTCTCTGTAAGGATGTCTGAAATAAGTCTTCCCAGAGGTATCCAAGTTCTGACTTTCCCAGCTTTAGCTCTGACCTCTTCTCTAGTCTCTTTGACATGAGTCAGAAGATGACTGAAAATCAGATAGGGCAGATCCACCTCAATGTTCTTGCTGATGCAGTACATGACGTACAGATGCTCTGTACTCACATAGTCTGGTGAGTTGGTTGACTTTCTGTGAAAGATTGTACTCATAAATATCTTTGCCCAGATCCTATAGATAGGTTTCAGATCTTTAACCTTGCTTGTTTGTGTTCCAGCTACAGTAATCTCTCCATACACCTTAGCCATATCAATATGTGAATAGGCTAGGTTTGTAACACCATCAGATTCTTTATAACTAAACAATTGTCTGATCAGTTTCTCAGTGATCACTATCTCCTTCCCAAGGACAGATGAGTGAATGAACTTAGGACCAGCATGAGCATGAATCCAAAATTCCTTCACAAGAGTTGGGTACACAGGACCCATCAGTCTCTCAAAATACTTCTCCTAGCCTTGAGCTTTAATGGCAGTTGTTAGGTCAAACCCATTTTCTTCTATGGATTCAAGATCAACGAAACTTTCACACAGAACCTCAAGATCCACAACTGGAATAAATAGAGTATGTATTGGTTTCTTGTAGATTATATTTTTGTTGGAGATTTCAGCAGCATTTGAAGAAGCCATTGATGAAGATGAAGATTTTGATTTGGGTTTAGGGTTTTGGTAGAGGTTGAAGAATAAGCAAAAACGCATAAGTGTAGTGAGTGTGAAAAGTGTGAAAATGTTGTGATAGGTGGTATTTATAGAAAACCAAAAAAAAAATCAAACATTAGGCACATCAAAAGACACATACGCATGTTTACACAGTATTTAATGAAAATAATCATTTCAATTTAAAGATATGACAAATGGGGGAAACCAAGAAAAAATGAGATTTTCAAAGCAGTACCTCACACATCAATTCAGTAGAGCACTCCATCTTTTCAGATTCTGAGTGACACGTGTTTGCTTTGTATGTGCATCTGATGTCTCTCAAGAAATGAAACGTTTCCAACGTTCAGATCTTCTGAGTTTGTTAGTTCAGAGTTTCACACAAATAAATCAATCAAAGATAAATGAACAAATAATCAGATGGAATACTTCAGATCTTTAAACATTTTGCATCTGAGAAGTTGCCTCTGATAAATATTACTCTGGACAAAAATCCATACAAATATTTTTCAGAATGAACTTAAACCTATCTTCAGCAAGGGGTTTTGTGAAAATATCAGCCCATTGATGATCTGTATCAACAAAAGCTAGATTTATTACACCCTTCTGAACATAGTCTCTGATGAAGTGATGTTTAATTTCTATATGTTTAGCCTTAGAGTGTAAGATTGGATTTTTTGACAAACATATAGCAGAAGTATTATCACAGAAGATAGAAAGATTACTCTCATAGATCTGATAATCTTCTAGCTGACTCTTCATCCAGAGCATCTGCGTACAACATCCAGCAGCAGCAATGTATTCTGCCTCTGTAGTTGATAGTGCAATAGTGGGTTGCTTTTTGCTATACCATGAGATCAGATGACTTCCAAGAAACTGACAGCTTCCAGAAGTGCTTTTACGTTCAACTCTGTCTCCAGCATAATCAGCATCACAGAATCCAACTAATGAAAATTCATCAGATCTTCTGTAACATAGACCCATGTTAGTAGTACCTTTCAGATACCTTAGAATCCTCTTAACAGCTGTTAAGTGTGATTCTCTAGGATCTGATTAGAATCTTGCACATAAGCAGACACTAAACAGAATATCAGGTCTAGAAGCAGTCAAGTATAGAAGAGATCCTATCATACCTCTGTAGAGTTTCTGATCTACCTTCTTACTTACCTCTTCCTTACCTAGAGTGCTTGTAGGGTGCATTGGAGTCTTTGCCATCTTACTATCAACCATGTTGAATTTCTTCAGAAGCTCTTTAACATATTTGGTCTGATGTATGTACGTGCACTCTGGAGTCTGGTTGACTTGGATTCCCAAAAAGAATCTCAATTCTCCCATCATGCTCATCTCAAACTCTGCCTGCATACATTTAGCAAACTCCTTTCCAAGCGTAATATTTGTTGATCCAAAAATAATATCATCTACATATATTTGACAAATTAACAGATCTTTCTTAAGAGTTTTACAGAATAAAGTTGTATCCACTTTTCCTCTGATAAAATTTTTCTTCAGAAGGAAATTGCTCAACCTTTCATAGCAAGCTCTGGGAGCTTGTTTTAAACCATAAAGATATTTTTTTAGTTTAAAAACATGATCTGGAAAGTTTTCACTTTCAAATCCAGGAGGTTGGTGGACATATACTTCCTCTTCTATAATACCATTAAGAAAGGCACTTTTAACATCCATCTGATATAGAGTGATTTTATTCTGTGCAGCAAATGAAATAAGAAGGCGTATAGATTCTAACCTTGCCGCTGGAGCATAAGTTTCAGTGTAATCAATACCTTCTTGTTGACTGTAACCTTGAGCAACCAACCTTGCCTTATTCCTTTTAACTTCTCCCTTTTCATTCAATTTATTCCTGAAGACCCATTTTGTTCCAATAACATTGAATCCTTTAGGTCTAGGAACCAGATCCCAAACTTCATTTCTGGTGAATTGATTTAGCTCTTCTTGCATGGCAATAATTCATTCATTATCTTTCAGAGCCTCATCCACAGATGTTGGTTCAATTATTGACACTAAGCCAAACAATGAAGATTCAGATGTTCTGAGATAGGATCTTATCCTGATTGGATCATCTTTCTTTCCAATAATCACATCTTTTGGGTGAGATGCCTTGATTCTGGAAGAAGATCCTCTGACATTTGATCTTTCAGAAATGTGTAAGTTGTCCAATTGAGAAGATAAGGGAATAGCATCTGGAGTTGCTTCAGATTCCTTCTCTTTAGCCTTTTCTGCCTCTGAGCCTTCAGAGTCTGTGAGAATCACTTCTCTATCTGCAGAATTTTCAAACTGCTTTGGCTTTTCAGAGCCAAGCTTATCATCAAATCTTACATGAATAGATTCTTCCACAATCTGTGTTTCAATATTGAATACTCTGTAGCCTTTAGAGCGTTCAGAATAACCAAGCATGAAACACTTCTGTGCTTTGGAATCAAACTTGTTAAGATTCTCTTTAGTGTTAAGTATATAGCAGGTACATCCAAAAGGATGAAAATATGAAATATTGGGCTTTCTGTTCTTCCACAGTTCATATGGAGTCTTTTTCAGCAGAGGTCTTACAAACACTCTGTTCTGAATGTAACAAGCTGTGTTAATTGCTTCTGCCCAAAAGTGTTTTGCCAGATTTGTCTCATTGATCATGGTTCTGGCCATTTCTTCCAGAGTTCTGTTTTTCCTCTCTACAACTCCATTTTGTTGTGGAGTTCTAGGACAGGAAAAATCATGAGCAATGCCATTCTCAGAAAAATATTTTTCAAAATGTTTATTTTCAAATTCGCCACCATGATCACTTGTGACTTTTATAATTTTGAAATCTTTTTCATTCTGGACTTGCTTGCAGAAATCAAAGAACACAGAATGTGACTCATCCTTGTGTTTTAAGAACTTTACCCATGTCCATCTACTATAGTCATCAACAATGACTAATCCATACTTCTTGCCTCTGATGGATGCAATTTTCACTGGTCCAAACAGATCAATATGAAGTAATTCTAGTGGTTTGGAAGTAGAAACAACATTTTTTGTTTTAAAAGATGATTTTGAAAACTTCCCTTTTTGGCATGCTTCACAAAGAGCATCTGAGGTGAACTTCAGATTAGGAAGTCCTCTGACAAAATTAAGTTTATTAATCTGAGATATACGTCTCATATTAATATGGCCCAATCTTCTGTGCCAGACCCATTGCTCTTCATTAACAGACAAGAGGCATTTAACATTCTGAACTCTAAGTTCTGAAAGATTTATTTTATAAATGTTGTTTTTCCTCTTACCACTAAATAGGATAGAGCCATCCTTTTGACTAATAGCTTTACATGATTTTTGATTAAAGGTAATATCATAACCATTGTCACTTAATTGACTTATGGACAATAAGTTATGCTTTAACCCTTCAACAAGTAAAACATTATTAATAGAGGGAAGTTTACCATTTCTAATGGTGCCAGATCCAATGATCTTACCCTTCTGGTTCCCTCCAAATTTCACATCACCTCCAGATCTAAGCTTCAGGCATTGGAACATAGACCTTTCTCCTGTAATGTGTCGTGAGCATCCAGAGTCCAGGTACCATGACTGGCGTCCTGACCTTGCTGCTAAGAACATCTGCAACATGGATTATTTTGCTCTTAGGTACCCAAATCTTCTTGGGTCCTTTAGGGTTAGGTCGTTTGTAGGTTTGTCTAAACTTCTGTTTTTCAACATAATGTTTATTCTGACTTGCCTTGGGTTTAAACACATAAGTATTCTTCTCAGAGCTTGTGTGTTTAATGTCATTTAAGTGACCAAACTTAAATTGAGAGTACAAAGGTGTCTTCTTGATGAAGAGTTTGTAACAGATTTTGGATTACTTCTAGAGGAAGATTCATATCCAATACATCTTCTGTTGTTCCCACTAACACCATAGATCATAGAAGCCATCTTGCTTCTGTTTATGCTCTTAGTAAGGAATCTTTGAAAGCTAGAGTCATATTTATCTAAAATGTTTTCACATGACTTAGTCTCAGATTCAGATTCTTGTTGAGCTATTTCAAAGTCATTTTTGATTTTCAGATTAATTTCTTTTTGCTCAACAAGTTCTGTCTTCAGAAGATCAATCTCAGATTCAAGACTGCTTTTCAGCTTCTTGTATTTGAGTTTGATATTGTTATAGCTTTTCAGAACTTCTGGTAACACCTTGATAAGTTCTTCTTTAGTAAGTTTAGCCATTACCTCTTCAGCATCATCGTCAGATTCAGAATCAGATTCAGATCCTGAAATTCCTTCCTCCTGATCTTCTATGTCTGCCATCAGTGCAACATTAGCACATTCTTCTTCTGAATCAGAAGATGATTCAGATTCATCTGAGTCATCCCATGTTGCCATCAGAACCTTCTTCTTTTTGTCAAACTTCTTCTTGGGTTTTTCTCTTTGAAGTTTGGGGCAATCATTCTTGTAATGCCCAGGTTCTTTGAACTCATAGCATACAACTTCTTTCTTGCCAAATCTTCTGTGCCCAGAAGATTCCTTTCTATGATCAGATTTTCTGAAGTTGTTGAACTTCTTTCCCTTGTGCTTCCAGAGTCTGTTGATCCTTCTGGACAGCATGGATAATTCATCTTCTTCTTCAGAAGAAGATCCTTCAGAGCTTTCTTCAATAACCTGCAAGGCTTTAGCAGATTTATTAGATTTTAAAGCAATAGATTTACCTTTCTCTTTCTTCTGAGGTTCATCTTCCTCAAGCTCAATTTCATGGCTCCTCAGTGAGCTGATGAGTTCTTCTAAAGATATCTTGTTCAGATCTTTAGCCATCTTTAAGGCAGTCACCATTGGTCTCCATCTGGTAGGTAGACTTCTGATGATTTTCTTTACATGATCTGATGTGGAGTATCCCTTGTCCAGAACTTTTAGACCAGCTGTGAGAATCTGAAATCTAGAAAACATAGTTTCTATATTTTCATAATCTTCCATTTTGAACGCTTCATACTTCTGTATAAGCGCCAGAGCCTTGGTCTCCTTCACTTGAGAATTTCCTTCATGAGTCATTTTAAGTGACTCAAACATTCCATGAGCTGTTTCTCTGATAGTAATCTTTTCATACTCAGTATGAGAGATTGCATTAAGCAATATTGTCCTAGCCTTATGGTGATTTTTGAAATCCTTCTTCTGGGCTTCTGTCATTGATTTTCTATCAATTTTCTTGCCATCCTCATTTGTAAGATGTTCATAGCCATCAATGACCAAGTCCCACAAATCAGCATCATAACCCAGGAAGAAACTTTCTATCTTGTCCTTCCAGTAATCAAATTTCTCTCCATTAAACATAGGAGGCTTTGTGCTGATTCTATCCCCTTCATATTTGTTACAATTGGCTGTATTGGATGTGGAAACATCACCCATAACGACAAACAAATATATATCAAAGTAACTTTTCTCACTGGATCTTTACTGACACGGTTAAGTGGTGGCACACGCAGAACCGGAGCTCTGATGCCAAATGAAGGTGAGAAAATACTTAGAAGGGGGGATTGAATAAGTATGACAAATAATCAAAGATTCAAACACAGTTATTTTTATCCTGGTTCGTTGAACTCAACTACTCCAGTACACCCTCTCAGGAGCGATTTGCCTTTCAAAGTCAAGGACTTAATCCACTATTTAATCAAACAGATTACAATAGTAACACCTAAGAACGATTGTTCTTAGTCTTCTCAAGAGCTACTGATCCCAACTGGATCCTCTTAAGGAAACCTTTTACAATCAATGTAAAACTATTACAAGAGTAAGAATGCTTCTAAAAAGCTATTATCACAACTGTGATATTTCTCTTAAGTTTTAAGAACAATGTTACAGCAAATAGAATATAAGAGCTTTTGAGAGATTTGCTTTTATGAGTGATTTTGCAAGTCGTTCATTACTGAAGAAGATGGAGTGGACTTCTTTATATATACACTTAGATCCATGAAGTCTTCTCAACGTTGGAGGCTATGCTGAAAAAGCCTGGAGCCTTTTGTCTTTACGTTGGAGGATGTGCTGAAAAAGCCTGATGCCTTTTGTCTTCACTTTGCAGAAACTTTCCTTAGAATGGAATGCACAGATAAAACCTTTTTGTCTGTGTTCTTGTGTCTAACATAAAAGAGGAAAGAGCTGTTAAGATATGCCAACAGACATATTCAAATCTTCTTCACTAAGTAAGTTCAGCTATCAACATCAGAGTCTGGATCTTCAGAATCTCCAGAGTAGAGATCTTCTGGATCTTCAGAGTCTTGGGATGTTCTTCAGATTTTGCTGAATTAGAGTATATGCAGCTTGTGTGCTTGAGCGTGTAGTTCTATTAGAGCAGAGTCTTCTATATCAGATTCTCAATACTTATGCAGCGCAGTATCTTCAGAGTCTTCTGATGACTAAGCTTCTGAACTCTCAGAGTCTTCTATTCTTTAGAGGCTTCTACTTCAGAATGTTCAGTAGACAACACTCGCATTCTTCTGGAGGCAGCGTTCAGATCTTCATATAAGATGCTCTTGAACCTTTGAAGCCTTTCATAATATCATTGTTCAGATCCAAATTTGCTCTTTAAGAATATTTTCTTTAGTACCTGTAGCAAACAGTCTACAACAAATTTAGAGTATATAATTCTTGAATACAAAATTCATAAGTGTTATCATCAAAACATAGAGATATTACTAAGAAACAATCTGTGTTCTTACAAGTAGTTCTTGAGAAGACTAAGACAGTTGTTCTTAGTGTTTGACACGGTAATCTGTTTGACTATAGTGTATTAAGTCCTTGTGGAGAAAGGAAAATCACTCTTGATAGGGTGGACTGGATTAGTTGAGTTCAACGAACCAGGATAAAAATCATTGTGTTTTTATTGCGATAATATTTTCTAAATTCTTATTCAACCCCCCCCCCCCCCCCCCCCTTCTAAGTGTATTTCTCACCTTCAAGAAACTCCACATACACCTATCAACTCTCTCAAAGAACACTGACCACCTCTTGGTGACTTAACGACCATTCATGCTTGAGTAAAACCCCTTGCTTAGGCTCAAAGCTCTTGGTAACATCCTCTTGCTATTCATACCTCTAGATCCTCTGCTAAATGAACAATGATACGCAATGCAAATGCAAGAACAATGCAGAGAAACAAAAGCCAGCTAAAGAAAAAGGTTGGGCAAATTTTGGGGTGCAACACAATGCTCCTGCAACATTCCAGAGATGCATGATGGCAATCTTCGCAGATTTCATAGATGACATCATGGAAGTGTTTATGGATGACTTCTCGGTATGCGGGCAAAATTTCGAAGGATGTTTATCAAACTTAGAGATGGTACTCGAAAGATGTGTGAAAGTGAATCTTGTTCTCAATTGGGAGAAATGTCATTTCATGGTTAGACAAGGAATAGTGCTAGGACACGTAACATCAGACAAAGGGATTGAGGTTGATAAAGCCAAAATAGAAATTATAAAATATCTTTAACCTCCAAAGACCGTACATAAATACGAAGCTTCTTAGGACACGCCGGTTTCTACCAGCGAGTCATCAAGGATTTCTCGAAAATTACAAAACCTCTAACAGGTTTATTAATGAAAGATGTTGAGTTCATCTTCGACGAAAGTTGTTTAAAAGCGTTTGAAACATTAAAAATAGCCCTGATCTCCGCACCGATCATGCAACCACCAGACTGGCAGCTGCCCTTTGAAATCATGTGCGATGCGAGCGATTATGCGGTAGGCGCAGTTCTAGGACAAAGGAAAGACAATAAACTTCATGCAATCTACTACACTAGTAGAACCTTCGATCCTTCCCAAATTAACTACGCCACAACAGAAAAAGAACTTCTAGCGGTTGTTTTCGCCCTTGACAAATTTCGTTCCTACTTGGTAGGAGCAAAAATAATCATTTACACAAACCACGCTGCCATTAGGTACTTGATAAGCAAAAAGGATGCCAAACCAAGGCTATTGAGATGGCTCCTACTGTTACAAGAGTTTGATTTAGAAATTAAGGACAAGAAAGGCACCGAGAACGTGGTGGGTGATCACTTATCTCGAATAGAAGGCATTAAACATGAATCAGTGCCTATCAATGACGACTTCACTTACGAACGTATGAGAGCTAGATTGGAAAGCGGTGTGCCAAACCTAACCTTGAAAGAACCAGAATTAAAAAAAGTCGTGGAAGCAGTCTACGCGTATGTAACCTTACCTTGGTATGCTGACATTGCCAACTACCTAGCCGCAGGCGTTCTCCCATCGGACTTAACATATCAACAAAAGAAGAAATTCTTCCACGACTTAAAACACTATTATTGGGACGAACCTCTACTTTTCAAGAGAGGAGCCGACAACATATTTCGCCGATGTGTCCCAGAGGAAGAAATAGAAGACATCATCTCTCATTCACACTCCGCCCCGTACGGTGGGCATGCATGTACCTCAAAGACCTGCGCTAAGATCTTACAATCTAGTCTATTCTGGCCCAACCTTTGGAAAGATGTCCACACCGCGATACTAAGATGTGATCGGTGCCAACGCACGGGAAACATCTCAAGGCGCGATGGGATGCCCCAAAAGGGTATTTTAGAAGTGGAAGTCTTTGATGTATGGGGGATCGACTTCACGTGTCCATTCCCATCTTCTTTTGGAAATAAATATATACTCATCACTATCGACTACGTATCGAAATGGATTGAGGCCGTCACCGCTCCAACAAATGATACACGAGTAGTCATCAAACTCTTTAAGAACACAAATTTTCCCAGATTCGGTGTACCAAGAATTGTCATCAGTGACGGTGGTTCACACTTCATAGCGCGAATCTTTGACAAACTTCTATCAAAATATGGAATCAAACACCGTGTAGCAACACTGTATCACCCGCAGACTAGCAGACAAGTGGAGGTCTCGAACAGAGAGATAAAGAAAATCTTAGAAAAGATCGTTTCCACCTCTAGGAAAGATTGGTCAACCAAGTTAAATGAGGCTTTATGTGCCTATAGGACAGCCTACAAAATGCCAATAGGTACCACACCATTCAAGTTAGTTTATGGAAAATCCTGCCACCTACCAGTAGAATTAGAGCACAAAGCCTTTTGGGCTATTAAAGCATTAAACTTAAACTACATTGCCGCAGGGGAGAAACGGATCTTGAATCTGCACGAATTAGAAGAACTCAGACTAGACGCATACGAGAATGCTTGCATATATAAGGAAAGAACCAAAACGCGGCACGATAAGCGTTTAGTTAGGAAACAATTCAGTGTGGGAGACATCGTGCTCCTATTCAATTCAAGACTAAAACTTTTCCCAAGTAAACTAAAGTCCAGATGGTCGGGCCCTTTTGAGGTAACTAAAATCCTTCAAAGTAGAGCTGTCAAAATCAACGATAAAAACAATGTGTCGTTCATAGGTAATGGACAATGCTTGAAGCACTACAACCGGAATGAACACAACAACTGCGTGACCAGCCAGAAACTGTTAGAGCTTCCTGCTCAACACCCCAACTAGCTTGTCATCAAGCTATTGTCAGGCTTTTGACATTAAAAACAGCACTGGATGGGAGGCAACCCATTTTTCCTCATTTTCTCTCTTTATTCGTTTTCATTATGTCTTTCATTGGCTTTATGCTTTTACACTGTTTTTTGTTACTATTTTTTCAAATTTTACTTTCCCTTCTTTCCCTCCATTAATTTTTATCACCTTCTGTTTCTAAAACTTAATTTGAATGAATTTGTCTTCGACTGTTTCTAGGATTTTTAAGCATTCATACTCTTCTCCTCTCTTATCCAACTAATTCTCCAGCATGGATAACATAGACTACATGGTAACAGTATTTAGAGGACTAGCTCAGCAAGCCAGATTTGAGGCCCTGAGACAGAGAGGCATCGCCTTAACCATTTACTCTGATGGATCCACCATGGATCAACTAGGAATCCACGACATCATCCTTTTCTTATTTAACCAATTAGGTTGGGAAAAAGCTGCCCTTAAAACTCTCTTTCTCACCTTCAGAGAGCTCACATTTGAATTCCTTAGCTCCTTAGCCTACTTACCAGAACATGGTTATGGTTCCACTAAGGAGCTGATATGCTTCAGACTCTTTGGTATCAATTTCACATTCAACCGTAGCTCATTGGATGACCTCTTAGGATTTCCTAGCGGACCCTTTGTGTATACCACCATCTAGGAGGAGGATATGGATATAGAGTTGGACTATTTCTGGGGAACCATTACAGGAAACTATCACCCTGAACAGAATGACATGAACTCTAACGAAATACATAACCCTGAAATTCGTTACTTCCACAGAATGTTAGCCCATACCCTTTTTGGGAAGGAGGAAAACATTACCTCCGTCTCTAAGGAAGAGTTATTCATCTTGTACTGTGCCTCACAAGGTAGACCCGTCAATGGTGTCCCATTCATGATGAGAACCTTCGAAAAACTTAACCAGGAATCAAACTCACCTATCCTAATAGGAGGACTTGTCACCATGATTGCTAATGCAATTGGACTTAGGTATCAGATGAATAGAGCTATTTCGTTTGGTAGCATCAGACTTATGGACAGAGAGTTTTTTTTAACCAGCGTATCATAGGTAACTTAGGACCGACATCATACAAGTATCTTATTACCAACGAACCGGTCAGACCATTTACACTGCCAAACATGAGCGAGCCAGTGTCCATAACAGAGACAACTTGCTGTATGAGTTGAATGAGCATATGGATCCCTCATCGCCTCATTCTCCACCACAAGACTATATGTACCACGAAGATGATATCTCTGAGGCACAGGACTTTATGTACTATGAGGACTATGTATCAGAAGTAGGAACAGACCCTGTGACCCCTCCAAACTTGTATGATTTCACCGAACCGGATCCTAACCCAAACACTGAAAAGTTGGATACTGTTATGAAAACCATGGATGGATTCAAGTCGAAAATCACAATAGTAAAGGACGAACTGAAGAAATTGCACCTGGATTTCATAAACTTCATGGACATCGCTGTCGAGCAATTCGAGTACATCACTCAGGAGTTCGAAAAGCTGAAGAAGAACCAGAAGGATTGATACTTTTAGTTTTAGTTTCAATTTTTTATTCTCTACTGCATTTGAACAATTTTACAGTATTCTGATTTATGTTTTAAGTTTTGAATTTCTTTTGTCATTGTACTTCATTAAACAATTGCACTATTTTTCGCATTTCAATATTAATCCATGTTTTCCCCTATCCTGAAATTATTCTGTTTACCCTTCATTATAGCCTGAATTGACTATATTAGGTTGAAAGAATTGCTGCACAAACCCATTCAACATTTTTCTACAAACTGTAGAATTTGCTGATGTGACGCCCATCACGCTCTTGTTACGACCGCCACGCGTCTTACGACCGTGACTGTCCTGTAACGATCGTCACGCCTTTCAAACTTGCGTTCTGCTATATCAGCAGAACATGCTCGTTTCTCTTCCTTCAAAAAAATCCCCATTCAAATTCCCTCTCCCTCTAAATTCAGTAACCGTTCCATTTCAAACCTCCCATTACTCCCTCCACCCATTCAATTTCCCATCCTTCTGAATAAATTCCCCCACTTTTCTTTCAGCAACCCTACAGAATGCAACACCTCTTCTCTGTTTTTCCCCTCTTTGCCATCAACCAAAAACCAATGGCACAACAACCCCGTCAACTACCCGACTTGTCACAAATTATCTTCTGAGACGGTGAGCGAGGCAAACAACAGCAAGCCAACTACGCCACGTTTCATCAACGTACCGTATAACCCACTCGGTACGTCGACACTACATTCTTGATAGAGTTGGGCATTCTTGATGGAGTCACGTGGATGCTGCAAAATGCAGGGTTGTGGCAACTCTGTTCAACACCGCAACCCACTTACGAGGCACTGACTTTGGAATTTCTGAGCTCTTTCTCATACATCAAACCGTCTGGTGAAACAAACCAACTAACCGACGTCGCTTGTTTCTTAATGTTTGGCACTGAATACAAGATGAATCAAAATCAGATTGCCCATATGCTTCACTTTTACCATGGAGACAACGCCCACCGCAGAGTTCCTTCCGAACAGTTCTTCCAAGACACATTCGCATTATGGAACCAATTGACCAGAACCACTGCTGATGGATGGGAGAGCCTTAATGCAACTTTCATTCACAACCCAGCCATCCGATACTTTCACCGAGTACTCGGAAACACCATTTTTGCAAGGGACAGTAATCACAAAGTCAATTCCAAGGAACTGTTTTTCCTCCACTGTGTTTTTTCTCCAGAGCACGTGAATGCCACGCCATTCCTTATTTCCCACATACAAGAAAACTGTGGCCGGGGGTCTAAGCCATTCTACTTCAGAGGTATCATCACCTCCATCGCCTTGGCCCTCGACCTCGGTGACCGTCTTGAGAACCTTCCATCGCTGCCTCCTGTTTCCCTCGACATCGACTACTACCTCTCTTCCCACCTCATCAAACTCAGAGGAGACGGAAAATACCATCTTGTGGTACGAAATCGTACCGTACGCATCATCATCATGCCATGCAGAGACCGCACTCATCCACGAGAGCAAGCCAATTGAGTCTTTAATCCAGCCGCTTCTGAAGCACACGCATCCGCCACTCAAGGGAATGACAATGTGTCTGCTGATGAAATAGAAGAAGAAATGGACCGCGCCACCCAGGCCGATACACAACCTCATCCACCTCCAGAAGGCCCATCTTCTCGACGTCGCTGCCGTCCCGAACCCGAGCCAACAAATTAAGAAATCCTCCACGCCATTTGGCTTCAAAATCAGCAACAGCCCAGCTTGAAATTAGGCACCAAGACAAGCATAACCAGATGATGACTATCCTGCAGCAACTACAGCAAGGCCAAGCAAGCCTGGTTGATGAGATGGACACCCTCACTGTTAGAGCGCAGGACCTGAGCAAATACATTCATCACATCGGCGCTCTGGACCACACAGCACGACGAGGACGAGCTCGAGGCAGAGGCAGAGAGCATGGACCTCAGTAGTATTTTCCCTGTTTTTCATTTCTATATTTTCCGCATTTCTTTTGTATTTTCCTCCTTCCGCATTTATATTAAACCAGTGAGGACACTGCTCGATATAGTGTGGGAGAGGCGTTTAATTCCCATTCCCTTATGTTATGTACTTTCCCTTTCAGTAATTTTTTTACTTAATAAAATATAGCTTTTATATGTACTTTTTTCTGTTACGTGAATTCCCCTGCTTTATCTGGTCATACGAAAATTTTTGTTCCCTTCAAATCGATGCATCACTCGACGCGCCAAGATAAAGGCCGAGTTAGGGAACCTCGAGAAAAAATTCTAACAACACCAAAGCCTCAGGTAATTTAGCCCAAACGTAGACCTCCGGCTATGCGGATCAGTTTCACTACCTACAGTGCCAAAGCCTCAGGTTTTAGCCCAAACGTAGCCCCTAGTAATTTAAATAAGCAGTCAGCACCGCCTTCAAGCACATACCACATGGAAAGCCGATGAAAATAAGTAATTGGTAAAAAGGAAAGCAAGAAAAAGGAAAAATCAAAGCAAAAAATAAAATAAAAGCAAAGAGAGAGAAATCCCTTATCAGTTGGTTCATAGGTCTCTGGTTATGGACTTGGTAGGGCGAATTACGATTCGATCCCCCACGGCTTACAAATAGGACTCATCAAAGGGTACCGCACTCGTGCACCAGACCCCATGCTAAGAAAAACCAAAATCACTAATAGGTTATTCCACTACGTGCATGCAAAGGTAAAGGGCTTAATGTGATTGCGCTGAAACGAAATCGGGCGAAGTTTGGTGCGATAGACTTCACGCCAATTTCATTTCTTTTGAATCACTAACAGGTTACTCGAGCACTTACTCGTGCACTAGATTAAGTTTAGCATTACCTCCAATTTCATTTCTTTTCTTTTCCTTTATTTCCATTGCACTGCTCCTATTTCCTTCCTGCATATTTACTTCTCGCCAAGGTAGAATCCTACCAACGTTGTGGAGGACTACTACAGGGTCCGAGAACAGTATTACTTTCAAGTTTATTAATTTAATGGTTATTTTGTTTCTGTTAAAAATGCATGTTTACTTATTTTGCCGCCATTGTTTAATTATGAAAGCTTTAAATTCCATGTCTAGCTAAACCGCTTAAGTTGGTATGTAATAAATTAGTAAGACGGGGTTCGATAATAATCGGTGCCTTTCCTTTTTACAAACTCTTTTTTGGCCGTAGTTTTTAATTAAAATATTCTAAATAAACCTTCGTCGCAAAAGCGAGAAATGATTTACAGTAGTTTTGCCACGATAGTGGGAAATTCATTAAGGCACGAACCGGTACGCGAAAGCGTGGGGTTTGAACTGGATAGTAAAAACTAGGCATTTATTTTAAACACAGCGAAAGCACTTTAAAAGAAATCAGAACTTAGTCGTTTTCAAAAAGTGATTTTAACCCCGAATGGGATAGCGAAAGCATACATTCCGCTTTAGAGTTACGACTCGATTCAACAACCAACGTGAGACAAAAGTCTTTAAACGATTATTTTCAACTGAAAAACCATTTGCAAAAATTAAACTGCACCGACGACGTGTCGAATCCCCGAAAACTAAAGTATTGCATACTGATGTCCCTTATTAGTAGTCGTAAACCTTATAGACCTTCTTTAAATTTAGCCTTTACTTTTGCATTAACTCCCTTAAAAACCTTATTCCTACTTAGCTAAACATAGTAACACCTGATAACACTAGTTTGATTATGAGTCCCTGTGGGATCGATATCTTTATTACTACGCGATAGACTATGCACTTGCAGTTAGTTCAGTTAGACTCAAAAAGTCGTGATCATTCACTCCTCAAACGTTCGACCTGCCGGACGCGGTCGTCCAGCTGTGTCGTATCTTTCAGGTATTGTGTATCTAACTTCTTTTGAATGGAATAATCTAGTCCTCCCGCGGCCATTTTGACCAATTCATGTTCAAGAACTTGTGTGAAGCATCATGCTTTCAGTAGTCTGAACCTGTTTAGATATTGGTCTATGGACTCCGCTGCTTTCTGTTTTATGCTGGCTAACTCTTTTAGGCTGGTCTTTGATTGTCCCATGTAAAATTGTTCGTGAAACAATACTTCTAGCTGTGCCCACGTATGGACCGACTGTGGGGGCAACAAAGTGAACCATGTGAACGCATTTTTGGTGAGGGAACCAGGAAAATATTTCATTTTCAAATCCTCGTTATTTGTTATGCCCCCAGCTTCGGTCTGATATCTAGGGTTCGTGTAGGCGGGTAGAGGGGACGTGTAGGCGGGTCTTCGAAGACTAGGGTTCGCACTGTTTCGAACCATAATGCGTTCGACCATGGCCTCTAGATTGGCTTCTCCCCCAGGATTCTCGTTCCTAACTTGTCTAACTATGCAGTCTGGATCTTGGTCCTTAGTGAACCATTACAATGGGGGCCTTTGGTCCACCCTAGGGATATGTTCATTCTCATGCACCTGTAGGTCATTTATCTCTTCGACAGGCTCATCCTGTCGAACCGGTTTGTCCTCCTACGTTCCTAGGAGCCCCTAAGAAGTCTCCTATTCGAGTCATTTGAGTTGCCAGTTGTTGGTAACTCTGTGTTGAATCTTGTATTAAAGGTCTCAGAATTGGTGTGGTGCTCATTTATTGGGTTAACATATGTACCATCTAGTGATTGCTTTCATCCATCTGCTGTCTCATAACCATGACGAAACTAGTGGTGAAAGTTGGTATTGCGGTGGGAAGTGACCCAAAACCCGATGGCCTTCCCCGTTGTTGGTTCTGTGGGGCTAGGTTTTGATATGGTGGGAATTGTTAAGAGGAATTCTCCCCCATGCCTACTTCGCCATAGCGCCACGTAGACATAAATTCTGGTGGCATCCCTAAGTGTTGGAGTGTTGACATGGTGAAACTGGGTAAGTATTGCCCGTCGACTTCTGTCGTCACGGGCCTCGCCTCAGGTCGACTCGGAGTCGCGAATGGTCTGTTGTAAGCGGTCGAAGTGACTATTGTCGTGGATCCGGTGCTCATAGTCGTGCCTGGTGATAATACCAGATTTTCCTGCGAAGACGTTTCTTCGTTTTGTCGCGGTGTTACCATCTTTCCACTACGTAACTGCATATACCCAAACCTACGGGTCCCACCAGGTGTGCCAATTTTTTCGCACATGATTTTCGTACGGAAAACCTCTGAACTCCCTCCATGGGTTTTCTTACGGGACTGGCTAAACTAGTCCCAGGATACTGGTTTTGGGTGGTTTGTTTACTTAGGTTTTATGGTGCACTCGACGGTTGTTTGCTTTATGGAGTGTGTAGGATAAATTTAGCCAAGTAAAGACAAAGATGTTCCTAATAAGACAAGGAAATACTGAACAAGGAAAAAAAACGTTGCTTTCAATAACATCAAGACTTGGTAAATTTAACGTAAAAAAGAAAAGTACAACTGGACGTATTCGTACATTTTAGAATGAAAAAGGAGACTCTTTCCTCTTTAGTGTGTGGTACTCAGAGTGTTTTTCAAATGCTGACAAAAGACGCCCTTTCTTCAAAACCAGGCTTTGCTTTATATAGACACATAAAATAATAGCCAGGATGCTTCAGGAGGCGCCACGTCTCAGTCTGCAACTTTTATAACTTCTCCCACGTTCCTCTTATCAAATTGATTTCCCGCCAGGCACAAAAACTCTCCTGTCGGGGGTACTTATATTGGTTTTTTGGTCGACCGACGTAGGTACCATTCGACCATGCAACTCCCCTTGTAGTATCGATTAAGGGTGTGTCTTTTCGAGATTTTGTTGTTGTCGATCCTTGGCTACCAATACTGTCAAGATCCTTTCCTCTACCCAAGGATATTGTCGGTCTAACGCCTAATTCTTCAACCTTCAGTTGAGGTCGATGGTTTTAGTTGGCTAATTTTTCAGCCAACAAAAGCTTAGTAGCTGAGATACTTTTTAGTAGCCAATAAGATTAAATATGTTATAGTTACAAATTTAATTTTCTTGTTTTTTCAATTCTTTCATTTGCAGGTCACAATTGTTGTTGGAAATTCAACCATAATCTATGGAGAATTTCACTCGATTAATCTTGATGTCAAGATTCTTTCAATCCACATAATGACAATGAAAGAAAAGTTTAGAAAGAAAGAATAAAGAAAGTAAGTAAACGTTGGAGAAGAAGATGAACAATTCTCTGCAGAGAACTCTTTGTCCACAAACTATGAAAATTTTATTATTTCACTTGCAACTGCAAACTGTGAATTACAAAAAATTTTGAGTTGTATACAAAATAAGGGTTTCTCCCTATTTATAGATTTAGGTTATCTTGTACCCCATGGAAAAGCCCAAAATAACTAGCATTACTAAAATTGGTCTAAGTTGAAATCCTGTGTCAAGCAACCTGCTTCGACACTTCGACATACAAAGCAACTCGACACACTAACACATAAGGCTAATTTGACTAATCCTTATTTATGTCGAGCTACACTGCTTCGACATAAGGAATCACAAACTCAACAAAAGTGTCCTTATTATAAGAGAATAGATTTATTATATAAGCAATATATTTAATTTATATCTAGTTCAAATATTGATCATTTAATTTAAATAAAAAAGTTTATAGTAAATATGAGTGAAATAAGGAAAATACCTCAGAATTTTCAACATTCAACCTCTCTGTCTTTTGACCATTGATTTGAATCTGGGAATACCTCGATCACATCACTTTTCTACTTGATGAGTTAAGTCCATAGCTTTCAACTATAACCATCTATGAATGTGACAAAGTATCTGTTTCCTGCATTCGAATACACTTGGATTGGACTACATACATCAGAGTATATGACTTTCAAAATTGCCTTTGACTTTCTTCCTGCATCCTTGCTAAAGTTATTCTTGTGTTGTTTCGACTGAACACAGTCTTTACAAACTTCACTTGGAATGTCGATTTCAGGTAATCCTAAAGCCATATTTCTCTCTTTAGCTCTCTGATGTCATTGAAGTTGAGATGGCCTAGTCGAAAGTTCCATAACCATTCATCTTTGCTAGCTGTAGTTGTTAGGCACTTGTGCTCCGTCACATTGGGTTCAATCATAAAGGTTATATTTTGAGACATTGGAGCCTTCAAGATCAACCTACCACCTGCATCGAGAACTCTCATCATCTTGTCTTCGATCGACACCCTGTAGTTCTTTTCAACTAGCTGTCCTATACTAAGAAAATTACTCTTCATGCCTGGTATGTGCAACACATTGGAAATTTTTGACATCTTTCCATCTTTCCTCATAATCAAAACATCGCAATACCTTCAGCTGCTAGAGTATTTTCATTTGTAAATTTCACCATGTTCTTCAACGAGGGCTTCATGTTAACAAACTAATCTATCCTTCTAGTCATGTGAGATGAGCATTCTGAGTCCAAGTACCACTGGTCCTGGAATCTCTCCTTGTCTCTTTTTGTGACCATTAGCAATATCTCATCTTCTTCTTGCTTCGCCATCTTTGCATCAATTTCTTGATTCTTCTTCTTTTCTCGATATTCACTAAAATAGTGATCGTACTTCTGTAAATTGAAACATTGAATGTGAATTTTGTCAGGCTCTCGTCCACCACCTCTTCCTCTGCCTACACCACCACCTCTTTGGTTGCCTTGGTTCCAGGGTTTTCTCTGATTTGACCAGTTTCCTTCCTGTTGATTTTGACCAGTCAAATTGTTGTAGCCTTTTCTACATTTGTTGCCATTCCAGCTTCCTATGTCTTTCCTTTCCTTTTCTGGCTGCGCCTGCAAAGTCATATCACTGTTTGACTTTCCTGCAGCTCTCTCAACCATCCTTTGTTCATGAGACTCAAGAATCCGTTAAAGATCTTCCTTCGTCAATGTTGATAAGTCTTTCGAACCTTCTATGGCTACTACAACATGGTCAAACTTTGGAGCCAACGACCTCAAGATCTTTACAACAACTAATCTTGATGCTAACATTTCTCCACATGCCTTGATTTGATTCACCAGCTTTGTAATTCTAGTGAAGAAATCTGCTATACTTTCACTTTCTTCCATTTGAAACAATTCATAGGTTCTCTTGTGAGTTTGTAACCTCACCTCTTTCACCTTTTCTGCACCTTCAAACGAATTTTCAAGAATCTCCCACGCTTCTTTCGTTGATTCTACATCACTAATCTTTTCAAACTTATTTGGATCTTCACATTGATGGATTATAAAGAGAGCTTTATAATCTTTTTTTTTCAATTCTTTGAATGCTATCTTTTCTTGATTTGTCACGTTTTCTGCAAGCGGTGTTACTCCTTCCTTCACAAGATCCCAAAGATCTTGATAACATAAAACCACCTTACTCTATTTGCACCAATTCTCATAATTATCTTTCTTGAGAATTGGAAGGTTTGCCATAAAATTCCTGTTTGGTTGATTCATCACGATCACAAATTTCCTTCCTTGAATCGTAAGGAGCTCTAGATACCAGATGTTGAAAATTCAACCACAACCTATGGAGAATTCCACTCGATCAATCTTGATCTCAAGATTTTTTCAACCCACGTAATTACAGTGAAAGAAAAGTATAGAAAGAAAGAAAGGAAGCAAGTAAGTAAATGTTGGAGAAGAAGATCCACAATTTTCTGCAGAGAACTCTGCCCACAAACTGTGGAAATTCTGTTATTTCACTTGCAACTGTAAACTCTGGATTACAAAATATGATGAGTTGTATACAAAATAAGTGTTTTCCCCTATTTATAGATTAAGTTAGCTTGCACCCTAAGCCAAAGCCCAAAACTATAAAAGCCCAAAATAACTAGCATTACTAAAATTGGTCTAAGTCGAAATCCTGTGTGAAGCAACCTGCTTTGACACTTCGACTGACTAAGAAACTCGACACACTAACACATTAGGCTTATTTGCCTAATCTTTATTTCTATCGAGATACATTGCTTCGACACAAGAAATTACAAACTCAACAATAGTGACATTATTATAAGAGAATAGATTTATAACTGTGAGATGTTGGATCGAACTCTAGTATGGTCGAAGGATAGCTTCTGATTCAACAAAGATTAAGCATGAGGTCGAAGTCTATTCGCATGCTGCTATCAAAGATAACGCGTATTGTAGTCGAAATTTGTTCTAACATGCATTAGTCAATATTTCTAGGTTGTTAGCATATTGGATTGGTCTTGCTTGTAAGCCTAAATGTTTAAGTTAGCTTGTAATGGATAATTGTTAAAAAGCCCCTTAGATAATAGGATGCTAGTTTCTCAATCTTGGTATAAGGAAAAATAGGAAGATAAAATCCTAATTTCAAGAGAGAGAGGTTATTTTGTTATTCTTGTATACTTGTAATCTTGTCCTAAGAGAAAGGAAAGAATAATTGTTTATAACCAATCCATGTTGTTCCTTGTTGTTTTCCCTTGTTTTCTTTGTTAACCCTAACCCTTGTGTGTTTCTTGATCATTAAGAAACCGTTTATACTTTGTTTTGAAACATATGATTCATAAAACATTGGTGGGGTGAGCATGGATAAGATGCCTTCAACAAAGTATGAGATCAAAAAGTTCACCGGAATGAACGACTTCGGTCTGTGGCGGTTGAGGATGAAAGCCCTACTGGTTCAGCAGGGTTGTTTGGAAGCGTTGAAGGGAGAGGCAGCCATGGAAGTTGTATTAATGGAAAAAGAAAAGACAGGCATGATTGAGAAAGCCCATAACGCAATATTGTTGAGCCTTGGTGATAAGGTTCTTCGACAAGTACCAAAGGAGACTACAGCATCAGGATTATGGTGAAACTTGAGAGTTTGTACATGACAAAATCTCAGGTGAATCGACTATACCTAAAGCAAGCTTTGTATTCATTAAAGATTAGTGAAGACAAATTGTTAGCTGAGTAGTTGGATATGTTCAACAAGCTAATTCTTGATCTTGAAAATATTGATGTGAAGATCGATGATGAAGATCAAACACTGTTGCTGTTGTGTGCTTTTCCCAAAATACATGCTCACTTCAAAGAAACTATCTTGTATGGAAAGGAGTCCCTGACCTTTGAAGAAGTTTAATCAACCTTGTAGTCTAAGGACTTGAATGAATGAAAGGAGCATAAACCTTTGACGGTGGGCGAAGGTTTTGCCGTTAAGGGAAAATTCTTGCGAAAGGATGGTAAGTTCGACAAGAAGAAAGGTAAAAGTCAACAGAAATCTTACAGTGGCAAAACATTTGGTATTCAGTGCTATCACTGTAAGAAGGAGGGTCACACAAGAAATGTGTGCCCTGAATGCTTGAAAGATCATGGAGGTAATGGCAACGCAGCCATTGTTCAAGATGACTTTAACTCATCTAATGTTCTTGTGGTATCAAGTGGCGACTCGAGAAAAGAGTGAATTTTGGATTCAGGTTGCACTGGCACATGACTCAAAACAGGGAATTGTTCGAGGAGTTATGTGATTAGATGGTGGATCTGCACTGCTAGGAAATAATAAATCTTGCAAAATTGCAGGTATTGAATCTGTGAGATTCAAGCTTCATGATGAGTCAAGAAGGTTATTAAATGAAGTCAGGTATGTACCTGACTTGATGAGAAATTTTATTTCTCTTGGTGAATTCGGCAGAAAGGGATACATTTTTCAAGGAGAGAAAAGTATCCTAAGACTCATGAAAGGGTCGAAGGAAGTCTTGAGACCGTGAAGAAACAAGGCTTCCATACCCTTGAGGCTGAGGTTGTAAGTGGTTCGACAAATGTTGCATCCACGAAACCTTTGTTGAAGACAGAACTATGACACATGAGATTGGGCCATGTCAGCGAAAGAGGCCTAGTCGAATTGGGGAAGCAGAACCTACTAGGAGGTGACAAAGTCGAAAAGTTGGAGTTTTGTGAATCTTATGTATTTGGTAAATCCTGTAGGGAGAAGTTTAACAAAGTAAAGCAAAGAACACATGGATCCCTAGATTACATTCATGTTGATCTTTGGGGGCCTGCAAATAATCCTTCACACTCAGGTGCAAGGTATTTTTTATCCATCATTGATGAATATTCCATAAATCTATGGGTATCCATTCAGAAGAAAAAGGATGAAACTCTTGAGAATTTCAAAAGTTGGAAGGTTCTGGTCGAAACTCAAACTGGCAGAAAGGTTAAAAGTTAAGAATCGACAATGGCCTTGAATTTTGCAATGAAGCATTGACAGTGAATTTATTGAGACTGGTATTGCAAGGCATAAGACCGTAACAGGTACTCCTCAATAAAATGGCTTAGTTGAGAGATTCAGTTGTACAATCCTTAAAAGGGTTAGATACATGTTGGTTAGTACTGGATTGAAGAAGGTGTTTTGGGCAGAAGCTGTTTTGACAGCAGCTTACCTGATAAATAGATGTCCCTCAACTTCCTTGGGAATGAAAACACCTGAAGACTTTTGGTCGGGACATCCACCTAGTCTTGAGAGACTGAGAGTATTTGGATGTATGGCCTATTCTCACATTAGGAAAGATAAGGTCGAACCTAGAGCTCTGAAAGGCATGTTCATGGAATGCCCTGGAGGAGTCAAAGATTATAGGCTATGGTGCCTTGAGCCAGGACACAAGAGGTGTATCACTAGTCGAGATGTAGTTTTCAATGAAGCAGAGATGGCTTTCAAGAAAACCTATGATGCTAACGAAGAGCTGGAACAGGGAGAGATTCTTGTTGGGGTGGAATATGTTGATGCTGAATTGCGTAGCCCATATGAAGTCGAAGAAGATGCATAAGATATTGTTGAAGATGAGGAGACTGATAATGAATACCTGCTAGCAAGATACAAGTCGAGGAGATCCATCAAGCTACCTCGGAGACTTGGGTATGCAGATCTTATAACTTATGCCTTAATCTCTGCAAGTGAGGTTCTAGATGAAGAACCTAGAGACTATAAGGAAGTTATGAGGAGTTGAAAGAATACTTAATGGCTAAAGGCCATGGATGATGAGATGAAATCTCTTATTGATAATAACACCTGGGAACTAATCAAGAAACTTGCTGGAGCCAGGTTAGTCAGCTGTAAATGGATTTTCAAAGTTAAGGAAGGAATCGAAGGAGTGGCGTCGAAGTGATACAAGGCAAGATTGGTTACTAGGGGATTCACTCAGAAAGAAGGTATTGACTTTAATGATGTTTTCTCTCTTGTTGTGAAGCACATATCCATTCGAATGGTGCTTTCCACAGTGACACAGTTCGACCTTGAACTGAAACAGATGGATGTGAAGACTGCGTTCTTGTATTGTGACTTGGATGAAACAATCCTGGTGAGGCAACCTGAAGGGTATGTCGAAAAAGGGAAGTAAAATTATGTGTGCAAGCTGAATAGATCCTTATATGGACTGAAATAATCTCCTCGACAGTGGAATATGAGATTCGACAAGTTCATGGACGCATAAGTTTCATCAAAAGTCAGTTCGACCACTGTGCTTACTTCAGATTTCGACCGGGTAATTTATTTGTTATTTTGTTGCTCTATATGGATGATATTCTAATAGCAAGCAACAATGTCGAAGAGGTAATGATGGTGAAGGATGAACTCAATAAGGAGTTCGACATGAAGGATCTGGGAGCTGCGTCCAGGATTCTTGGGATTGACATTCAAAGACATAGAAAGCAGTCGAGATTATGCTTATCTCAAGAGACATACATATGGAAGATTCTCGAAAAGTATGGTATGTCGAATTCAAAGCCTATTGTGACAAACCTTCAATTCAAGTAGAGTATAGATTAGTGTCCCAACACTAATGTTGAAAGACCTTATATGAATAGCATTCCATATGCTAACGTAGTAGGTTCTTTGATGTATGTTATGGTCTGTACTAGACCCGACATAGCATATGCAGTAAGTCTTGTAAGCAGGTACATGGCGAATCCTAAAAAGCATTGAAGTGGATTCTAAGGTATATAAATGGGTCTCTGAATAAAGTCCTAATTTATGGTGGAGCCTTGGATGAAGATAGTAAAGCAGCAATCGAAGTCTGTTCACATGCTGCTGATATGATAACCAAGACGTTTCCGAGTTGCAAGTTTTTCCATTATATGCAGTTGATAAAGCTGCATGAAGAAAGCTAGTTTCTTGATGTTATAGAGTTAGATCTAAGGTGGAGATTTGTGAGATGTTGGGTCAAACTCTAGTATGGTCAAAGGGTAGCTTCTGGTTCGACAGGGATTAAGCATGAGGTCAAAGTCTATTCGCATGTTGCTGTCGAAGATAATGCGTGTTGTAGTCGAAGTTTGTTCTAACGTGAATTAGTCAATATTGCTAGGTTGTTAGCATATTGGATTGAGTCTTGTTTGTAAGTCCAAGTGTTTAAGTTAGCGTGTACCCTAAGTTAGCTTGTAATGGGTAATTGATAAAAAAAAACCTATTAGATTAGTGTGCTATTTTTCTTATAAATAGGATGCTAGCTAGTTTCTCAATTTTGATATAAGGAAAAATAGGAAGATAAAATCCTAATTTCAAGAGAGAGAGATTATTTTGTTATTCTTGTATACTTGTAATCTTGTTCTAAGAGAAAAGAAAGAACTGTTTATAATCAATCCTTATTGTTCCTTATTGTTTTACCTTGTTTTCTTTGTTAACTCTAACCCTTGTGTGTTTTTTGATCATTAAAAAACCATTTATACTTTGTTTCAAGACATCGATTCACCACAATTATATAAACAATATATTTAATTTATATCTAATTCAAATATTGATCATTTAATATAAATAAAAAAATTTACAGCAAATATGAGACATGAAATATTATATGTTTTACTATATTTTTCTTGATTTTTTGAAAAAGATTTCTTGTCAATTCGTACACCACTCAAAAGTAGTTAAAGGTTTCGTGGACGTATTAGACAGATAATTATAAAATTTCAATTTAAAGAAAACCTAAATTATTTGGTACCATACATGTGCTATTTCACTAAAGTTACGTCATTTTACTTTTTTCTTTTGTCCATAAGTGTTGATACCTTAAAGTAGACTAGAACACCAACACACAGACAAAGAAATGAAGTTCAAATACATAAGATACAAATTATTTTGGTCCCGTCTAATCTGTTGACGATGGACTGAATTTGTAAAATACATCTTATTATTTTGTGTGGTGGCCCTTTTTACACTCCCTTTATCTAATTATATAGTGTAGTGAGTTTGAATTTTGCCATTAAATTACTTAAAATTTATTTTTTATTTTATTTTAAATATTCACTTTTGCATAAACACATAGACATGGCTAAAAGATCTAGCATTAAGCCAATCCCAAGTTAAAAATTTTCCCGCATGAACAACCTCATGACTCTCTTTCGTTCCACCATTAAACATGGTATCGTTTCTAGTTAACCATATATCCCTCACAACAGATAACCAAGTGAGGATCTTGCGGTTTTTCTTTGCCCTCCTCTTATTACACACGCAAACAATAACTGATAATAAAAAATATCAAGAGATGAGCTGAAATCATTCCCCTTACCCAATTCAATATCGATGATAAAATCATAAAAACAACAATACACTCAATGAATAAATGATGGTGAGACTCACCAAAACCAAAATATAACTGGTAAACAAGATTATGCACGCTTGAAATGACTCCTTTCATAGCGAAATCATCCATTTATTTCAGCATATAAATAATAGACCACACCACCTAATTTATCCTTCTATGGTTTTCTTGATCATTCAATAAAAACGATTGTTGAAACTTAATAAAGTCTTGAATAACTACTTTAGGTGCCTTATAGAACGAGAACTTGAAGAGATGGATTGAGTTCAATTCCGAATTGAGCAAAGTCATTATTCCCATTAGAAGTAGTTATTTCCCAATCTATTCCCAACCTTAGCTAAAAGCATTGACCATGTGGAACGCCTTAAAGGATTGCAACCAATTTGAATACCAAGAAAATTAATGAAAGGGAGAGGGAATAACAGCAAACTCCAAGTAACACGCCAAATAATTAGAGGAAGCCTGCAAAAATTCAGACTCTACATTGAAGCCAATTATTATACTTTTGTTAAAGTTTATCGATAAACATGAACAAAGCTAGAAACCATGAAGCAACACTTTTAGTGTCCTTATGTTCTCCTAAGATCGTTGTCCCGCAAGCATTGTGTCATCGACAAATTGAAGAAGATTAATATTTAAATTTTCACTCAAAGGAAATGGATGTTATCAATGGCTTGAACATGCATTCCGTAATATACCTATGATCCCTTCAGCTGCAAGAATGAAGAGAAAATAGGAGATTTAATCCCTTTGATGAAGGCCCCTTCTAGCTTGAAAATGCATTTTTATACAATGTGTCACATATCAAATTCAAATAGAATTTAATAGTCTAGTGGAATATTCGTGCTTTCGGACAGATACTCGTTGGTGATGCACATTTGTTTATATTTAAAATTTGAAAAAAAAAATAAGATTAATAAAAATTAGTAAATATAAAAAATATAACTTATATTTTAAAAAAAGATAAAATAGAATCAATATCTGCGGACATCAGTTGATATTTTTTATAAAAATATTTATGCAATTATTTATAAAAATATTTTGATAAATAAAAAACGTGTTTCCAATTATAAAAGTATTTGGATCATCCATACACTTTTTTCATATATAAAAATAAATTTCAATCTAAAATATTTAAATATTTCACGTGTATAAATATATTTGTCTCATACTTTTCTATATCATCAATGACTTCATTTTTTCGTTTCAATAATTCAGTTTTGTCTCTAGATATATATTTTATCTTACAATCTCCTAATTTATGTAAGTCTTATAAAAATTATATCTTTTGTAGGATACCCATAAAGATCATAATTAAGTAATAAAATTTCAAATAATTAATAAATTTTGAAAATAAAATTGAAATTTCAAATATTTATATTTGACTCATTTCTATAATAAGATGTTAAACTTAAAAATATTTAATACATAATAAAATATATTTAATGATATTTATACAATGGATATGAATGATACATTTTTAAAAAATTTAAATATTTAGTTAATCCATTTTAAAAAATAATAAAACTCAAAAATCAATTACACATCTTTAAAATTATTTTGATTATTTTAAAAATATATATATATATATATATATATATATATATATATATATATATATATATATATATATATATATATATATATATATATATATATATATATATATATATATATATATATATATATATATATATATATATATATATATATATATATATATATATATATATATATATATATATATATATATATATATATATATATATATATATATATATATATATATATATATATATATATATATATATATATATATATATATATATATATATATATATATATATATATATATATATATATATATATATATATATATATATATATATATATATATATATATATATATATATATATATATATATACCATGTGTCACATACTAAGTTGAGTTTCATAGTCTAGTCGGATACACGTACTGATCTTACCATATCAGAGAGGGATCAAAAGCCAACAATACGTCGTGAGCTCCTTAATTTGCCGGTGGTGGAGAAGAGGAGGAGGTGTACCTAGGAAGTACTATGATGCTAAAGTAAGAGACGGAGTAGAAAGAGCAAGTATAAAGAAAATGTGTAGAGAATTGAATACCTAACTCTCTAATAAAATAGGGTATTTATAATGTTCCCCCAATGTTGGGCCAACGATTACTTTACACTAGGTTGGATTGTCAGGCCAATATGAGCAATTGGCAGAGCATAAATCGCATAGGAAAGACCAGCACGTGGTCCTCGCCCTAAGTAAATTGCCATGTGATCTTCGGAAGGTGGGTAGTTGGCTAATATCGTTTTCCTGCGTGGGAGGCACGCGAAGACCGTGTGAGAGACCTATGAGAGCTCCTTGTGGGCAATGTAGGATTGGGCCTTCATTGGACCCTCCCTGACGGAGAGCTAGGTTAGGTCGTGCCCAACGGCGAGCCAGCTTCTGTCCCAGTCCAGAACAAGAGCCCCTAAGTCGCTGCTCCGAAGCAGACGAGTAATGATTTAGGAGTCAAATTAAACGTCGACGACCTGTCTGGAGGAATATTATGTGTGTCAGAAACACTAGTCTCGGGGATAAAGCGCGTGGCCAGGTGAAAGAACTTGCTCGGCTGGACAGGAGCTCACGAAGAGGGTTGTCTGTCATACGTAGTCCTTACTCTTTTCCTGTTCCCCCAGGGATATATCTCCGGTGGGTGATGTGGCCGACGATGTGACAAAAATGGAAGGGAAATAGGCAACTCTTGTCACGAGCAGAAGAAGGAGTTAAAAGGACGATCATGGTGTCTTCTAAGGCCATGTGTCAAGAGCAATGAATGCCTACGACGACTATGAGTAGGGGCACTTGAGTGCCTAGTGATGCTTTATTTCTCGTGCTAGGGTGATAAATAAGGGGGAGCTTACTTCATTTGCACTCTCCCTTTCGTTTCACTCAAGAATTTTCCCAAGTCTCTCAAAGTTCTCTCCGCTTTCTAAAGAACGCCTGGCGTCGCCGTAGCCGTCAATCTTTCTCAGTCGTTCAGAATCTTCGTTCATTAAGTAAGTCTCTGGTCTTTTCTTCAGATTTTATGAATTTTCCAAAAAATTTATTCATTTTCCGGCGGTTCCTCCGGGGAACACATGAAGATTCTGGCGGCATTCATGAATTTTTCGGCAAACTCATGAAGTTTCTAACGCTCCTATAAAGTTTCTGATGAAGTTACCGGAAAGTTCATGAGGATTCTGAGAAACTCCATGAAGTTTATGATTAAGGTATCAGTGACCTTCGATGGTGCTCCCATGGAGCCTTGCTTCCCTTGACTGTGTGAACGTCACGGGGAAGCCTCGTGTCAGGGAGGTTCGAGAAGGCTCCCCATGTTCCACTAGAGAGAGCTCACACGTCGAGGAGCCTTTCTGTTGAGAAGAAAGATTCGCCGTCTTGTGTCAAGGAGATGCTCCTTGTAGACGACCCTTTCTATTGAGAAGGGAGGCTTGCTGTCTCGTGTGGGCGAAATTCCCCTTGCAAACGAGCCTTTCTGTCGAGGACGGAGGCCCGCTGTTTTGCTTCAGGGAGAGTTTATCAGGCGGCTCCTCGCCCCTCTCTTAGCCCTTTAATTTTATTTGCAGTGGAAGGGTAAATTTGATCTTAGATGTTGAATTCGCCATTTTCCTCTACTTTTTAGCTAAAATGGCCACGAGGATTAATGGTGTTATCACGATCGATGATGGATCCAACTCTGACACCCCAGTCGAGCAATTTGGAGTTGAGAGAGCTCACACACCTAATGATTGGGTCGGGCAGGAGCCCTTGTGCATCTCGTCGTGCTATGCCGTTAATAACACTAACGTGTTCGCCATTGTCGAGGACCGCGTTGTGGGTTCTGTCATACCCTAAATTTGTCCTACCTTTTTGTAATTATTTTCGCTTTTTTTGTTTCGTGCCATTTAGACACGTGTCATCTCGCAATTGATCGATTTTTCAAAAAATTTATCTTTTTACCAATCAAAATGTGACATGTGGCCTAAAAGGACATTTTTTGTGTATTTTTATTTCTTTTCTTAATTTCATAAACCCTTTTCTTTTTTTAAGAAAAAAGAGGTATTATTAATACCAATATTTTATGGACATATATATTTCTTTTATTTGTAAATATCCTTTTTTGTTTTACATATATTCATCTCTTTTATTTTTTTATATATATATATTTAATTTTCATTTTCTTTTTTAAAAAGTAGTTATTAGTTTAGTTTAAATTAATCTTTTCATTTGTTAATATTTATTTGATATGTTTAAATATTTATTCATTATTTAGTCGTTTAGTTAATATTTTAATTGTTAATTAATCTTTGTTTATTATTAACTAATTAACTAATTGCTAAAAAATTATAAAAATGAAAAATAGAAGAAATCTGGATTTTGAATAAGGCCCACGTTCTGCAGCCCATAGAGTGTCCAAAGGGATCAGGTGGCTCTTTAAAAGGGATGAAGACCTAATTTTGGAGGGGCACTGTTCACTATCACCTCCGAAGAACACAAAAGCGGCCGCAGCCACCTTCTCCACGAGACCCTTATTCGCCTCACCATTTTCGTACGAATCCCCTCTTTCATCCTAAATTCGCCGCGCCACCAGTGCTCTTCGCCAAAATCCGAACCACAACCGCAAAATTTCGCCGGAGAATCTCCCCTCACCTCTGACTGTAACTTTCCTCCGTTGAACTCATCAGCTTCCATTTTCAGATCGAGAAGCTCTCACTCTCCCTCATTTCACCGCAAAACCCAAACGAAACCCTCCGCCATCATTTCCGTCATCCCTTACAAAACCTACCGTTATTCTTACTACCACCACCATCAAAGCAAATTAAAACCATAATCTGTTTTCCGATCCACTTTATAACTACCTTCAGGTAGTCTCTTCCCCATAAATTTCACAAGCCTCTGCAATTTTTGTTTATCCGAGCTCGCACTCTGAAGAGGGTGATGAAAGATATCTGGATCGTTCCACACGACGTCTTCCTCCATCATGTCGCCGGCGACGTATAAACAATACCGCATATCGTCTACAGAAGCGCTATCTTGCGGCAACCTCAACGAAAACATCGACAATCTCACGACAACTTTCATTATTTAACAACAACAACACCAAGTTTTCAATCTCTCACGTAGTTTCGATTGGGAAAAAACAAACGGTTTCAGAATAGCAGCTTCGTTTCAGATTGACTCAACTTCGATACGCAACAGTTATCCTAAACTCATACGGTTAGTTTTCAAGTCTGTACGCTATGTTTGTTCGAATTTCAAATTGCAGTATTTTGTTGATTATGTGTTGCAGTATATTTTTATTTATTATTATTTTATTTTATTTTTAATTCAAAATGATTTGGTATTGTTTATTCAGAGTGAGAATCAATTGTCGAGCACATAACAATGGCGTTGAATGCTTTTAAGTAGTGAGGTGTGTTCTGTTAGGATTCTGAAGTAGTACAGGATGTAACACTACTGTAAAATAATTCTTGATTGGTGGTTAATTGATACACAGAAGTCATACATGAATTTTGATACTAATTGATTTTGCTGAAACTATTCAAAGTCCATAAGGACTAAAAAGTGTTGTTGTTGTGATTAAGCAAGTTGGCGGTGGAGCCTTTGGTGGATAGTACATATACTGAGATTTATATTTGCTATGATTTTAATGGGCTGATAGAATTCAATAATGATAATGTGTGTTTGTGATAATCCTAAGATACATGCCGGTTGTATATCACGAGCTGTTTCGGGGAATTTGTTTTATCATATCTACTCATTTTACTAGTGTAGCTATGGAGCAATGACTGGTAATAGTTTTTCTTTTTTTATTTTATTCAATTTTTTTTTTTTAGTAAGTTAATTTGATTTAAATAATTTAATAAATATTGGGCTGATTTCTTCTTGTCTAACTAACTAATGGATCATTATATCATTTATTCTTTTTTTTAATTAACTTGTTAATTTGACTTAGTTGAATAATTTTGGTAGTTAACATGATTAATTAATTAATTGAATTTCAATAATTTAACTTTATTAATCAATTTCAATTAATTTAATTATTTGATTACATTAATTGAATAATTTTAATGATTGATTTGGATTAATCTAATTAAATGATTTCAAAATTTAATTCTTTTGTTGTTTTATTTCATCCCCATTCGATAACAAGGTACTTCTCACTCTCCAAATTTTATATCTTTTTCCTTAATTATACTTTAATGCCTCAAAACGATTTTAAAAAATAAATTCTTGATTCATCGAATCATTTTTCACCCATGTAAGTCGAGTGCTTTCAAAGCCTCGCCATCGACCTTCGATCACCATACACAACATTCAAAGCTTAATCCTGGGCTTCCTTACAGTGACACCTATTTGATCAACTACTTCTAGTTGGTCACTTAGAAGACTAGCCCACTTTGCTAGTGCACACGCTTAAAATTTAAAATTAAAACTTCGACTCAATTCGAATACTTTTTCAAAGCAAATTAAATCTTCGGAATCTAGCATTTCTTGGATTTTTGGATGATCATTAGCGAGGTGTACACCTTAAATAATGTATTATTCAACTTTTCGTTTTAATACACTATTTTGGACAAAGGAATATTATAGGAATCAAGCATTCTGTGTGATATTTCTATCGTTCATTCAAATGTTCTCCAAATGAAAAAGGTGTCGTCGAGATCCAGCATTTCGATAATACCCCAATTGATTGGTTGTGAGGCCTACGTCTCATTTATCAAATAATTGTCATTTCTCTCATTCTCAAATCCAATCTCATGTCCTCACATCTCGTACCTCAAACTATTTTCATACCTCATTTCACTTCAAATCTTTTTCAAACATTTTTCTCGATCAAACTTCGAAAGAAGGAGGTTCTTGGAGTCTAGCATTCCTTGAATTTTCGAGTGAATAATTCTCGAGGCACGCCCTTTGAGTTATTATTCATTCAATCTTTCGACTTTTTTTCAAATATCTTTTTCGATTCACACCTCGAAAGAAGGAGGTTCTTGGAGTCTAGCATTCCTTGAATTTTCGAATGAATAGCTCTCGAGGCACGCCCTTTGAGTTGTTATTCACTCAACCTTTCGACGTTTTCAAACTCAAACATTTTCAAACATTCTCCTAAGTCGAGTGCTCGTACGCATTCGCAACCTTTGACACTTCGCACACACATTCATAATTCCTCGTGGTCTCGATATTAGGAGCACCCTCAGGGACTAATATTGTTTCTCACAATCCTAACACTTGACACGTCGTCAAGTTGGTTCCATCTTCGATCAAATCCTCGACTCGTCGTCGAGCCAGTTCAAAACAACTTCCTTTTGGCCTCGCATGCCATTCTTCGATTCAATCCTTTCGCAAACTTACGAAAGAGGGATATTCTTAGGATCTAGCATTCTTTGAATATTCGAATGAGTAACTCTTGGGCACGCCCCCGAGTTGTTATTAGTTCATTCTTTCGATTTCAAAATATCCAACTCTCATCTTCAACTCATTCAACCCAATTTTCGAAAGAACTGAGTTCTTGGGATCTCGCATTCCTTGAATTCTTGAGTGACAAGCTCTTGAGGCACGCCCTTAGGTTGTTTGTCAGTCACTCTTTCGTCTCTCAACTCAACGTCAAACCAATTCAAACCTCATCTTTTCGTGGTCGTCTCCACGAACTACGGACGCTCTGATTCTTTATTCATTCTCGAATATAAGATACGTAGGCACAAGATTGCGATGATCTTGGCGAGCACACTTCTATCCATCTTCCGTTTCCTCCCATCCTTTCCCGTAGTCGAACTACGACGCTCTGATTTCTCATTCTCGTCCGAATGAGCATACGTAGGCACAAGGGCCCCAATCCTTGGCGAGCACCCTGTCCTCTAACCACCCATCTCTCCTTAGCGTCTTTAACCTTTTACCCTACCAATTCTACCTTTAGCAACGAGAAGAAAACAAGTAAACCTAAACAACACTCCCCACAATTACCTTAAGAGGTTCCCGTCGAGTACGACGGACGTGAGGGGTGCTAATACCTTCCCCTCACGTAACCGACTCCCGAACCCGGAACTTGGTTGTGACAGCCCTATTCTTATCCCTTCGTTTAAGAGGTTTTCTCGATATTTTCCTCTCCCGTTTATTCGGGAAAAATAAAGTTCGGTGGCGACTCTGTCGAAGCGCAATTTCCGCGCCTTTTGCGCGAGGGTCGTTTCTCCGAAATGTCTCCGTGATTTTTCGAGGTGCGACAGGTTCTCCCCCAAATTGGATGGTCTATAAGCTCAAAAAGAAGCATGACATCTTTTCGAATTTCAAGGGGATGGGGTTCCCTATGTATGAGTTTTTGTTTCAGGAAGCAAGGCTCCGTCTGCCCTTCAGTGACTTTTAAAAAGGAGCGTTTCAGTGTCTACATCTGTCGCCTTCACAACTCCACCCCAACACAATTGCGTTCCTACGCGCATTCGAAGTTGTATGCCGACACCTTTGTATTTGAGCAACGCTCCCCTCATCAAGCATGTCGACTTGGATGCCGATGATCTGCTTTCTTACAAAAAGATAATCAAGTTTGTCTTCGGCTTTATTCCTGCCAAATGCGTCAACAAGGACAATAATTTTATTCTGGATGAGCGTGGGAAAGTTCACCGTGAGCCTCGATTGATTAATACTAAGGCCCTTCTCGAGTGAGGATCCGACGAGGCGACCATGAGGTTCCTAGGTAGTCGGCGTTTTCTTCGCTTTCACTTATTTGTTTCCCTTCGTCGTATTGGTTTGTCTTCCTTTTTCTCTATTGCAGGTGAGATTTCAAACATCCAGGAGCGCGTGCTGAAGCTCGTCGCAACCAAAGGTGCGAAGAAGACTATAAAGGGCAGAGTCTCTCAAGTTTAGCAGATGTTAAGGCCTGACCAACCAGCTGGCAGTTCCCCTTCCCTGCAATGCAGCCAGTCTCCTCCCTCGTAGGAGACTTCATCCAAAAGGCAGCATACTGAAGACCACAGACCTATCGTACCTTTTGAGGACGTGCCTAGGGAAAAGTTTGTGCTTCCTTCTTTCCTCCTCAATCAAGATTACTTTCACAGGGACAATTCTTCGACTGTGGCTGAGGTAAAGAGTAAGGCAATCATGGGGCTCGACAGGGTGGCTAGGAGGACAACTTTGTCAGAGGACATGGCTGTTATGATAAGGATCTTTAAGATGGCATTGGTCCTCAATGATGAAACCAGCCCAAACTCCAATGATGCCAGAGGATGAAGTTGACTAGGGAGACGGGGAGGGTCGACCTGATGAGGAAGTTGGTGCTTAGTTCTTTTAGTTGTTCGGCTTGTGCGCCGTTTGAATTCTTATTTAGTTCGGCCTGCGTGCCGCAGTTTTGGTTTGACTTTTTCCGGCCTGCGTGCCATGTGTAACACCCCAATTTTTAATTGGAATATTTTAATTAATTTATTTAATTGAGAATATTCATTTTTTGGTGATTTTCGGTGTTTTATGAAATTTTGAGAATTGTGCAATTTGTGGGTTATTTATTTAATTGGTATTACATAATATTAATTTATTAGTATTATTATTAATTAAAACAAATTTAAGTGAAAGAAGGGTAATTTGGGCATTAAGAGGAGTTAGTAAGGATATTACGGGAAAAGCCCAAATTGTGAGGCCCAAGTCTAGGTTTAACAAAAAGGGAATTCTGAAGGGTTTTAGGATTCATTTGTGTTAACTGTAAGAATTGAGGCCAGAGAGCTCTGAAGAGGAAATTGGAGGCAGAAGCGTTGAAAGATTCCTTGACAGTTTTGTGAAGGCTTTGAATCAACGATTAAGGTATGAGGAGTATTGCCTTTCATAATTTTCTGTGTAGATTTCGATGTAGTAAGGTTGTTTTAAGGGTTAAGGGTTTGAGGGTAGAGATGAGAAATTATGATCTTTGGCCTTCGTGGCCTAAACCGATTATAGGTAAATCTAGTCGTAGTTCAATTGGGAAAAAAGGGATTTTGGCCTTCGTGGCCTAAATCTGGTTTTGGGAATTCTGATGTTGTGGTGTAGTAGTAAGTATTCCTGACAGTTAGAGCATAATATGAGAAAGGGAAACCTTAGGCCTTCGTGGCCAAAACCTTGAATTGTTATATGATTGACCCTATAGGAATAAGAATATTTGAATGTAGTAACTCTAATGCCTTAGGGTGAGAAAAATTGTGATTTAGGGCTGAATATGTCCCGGGATTGGCCTAATAAACCGTAGGTTTTGTGCCTTTATCGTCGTAGGACCTTAGGGATGTTTTGGGGGCATTGGGTAAGTGAATCGTAGAGCCTTTTGGGTAAAAAACAGTTCTGGTGCGTAGCAGAATTTGCTGTCATTGCACAGTTCGCCTAGCGAAGAAAGCTTCGCCTAGTGAACAATGGTGTTCCCAGAGTCGCCTAGCGAAGAAACTCACTCCAGACTCGCCTAGCGAACATGCCAACGAACGTAGCAGAATTTCGTGAATGTTGATCGTGTGCAGTGATGCCTTGATGTTTGATTCTGTGATTTCTGTGATGAATTAACATGAGTATGACTGTGGGTTTTATGTGATGTATACATGATAACATGATGATTTATATGATTTAATATGACGATATTACCATGACTTTGATGAATTATATGATGATATGAGATATGATGATGATTGACATGATGATGAATATGATGAATGATGATGCACATATGCTGCTATATGAGGATGATTTGTGACGTGTGCATCATGCATTCATGTGAATCCGGACTTCGATTCAGGACCTCGATTACTTTGACTTCAATCCCATTGTATGGATGTGAAGTGTTTTGATGTGCTCCGGTTCTCTAGCAGAATCGATCCTATTGATGGGGATCTATGGAGGATTGATGGCCCAGTGTCCATCACACTGTGATGATTGGTACCACATGCATTAAATTTATGTTGCATTTGCATTTATGTTCCTTTTTGTATGAATTATGATGTTGTGGCCTTCGAGGCCTATTGATGGATATGAATGTGTTGAATATGAATATGACATTGTTTATATGTTGATTTTTCTACATTGGTTATTATGAATTGTTTTACTCACCCTGCTTGTTTGAATGTTACCGCCACGTGGGTAACATGCAGATGACCAAGTTTAGCCGTGGACGTCGTCGAGGAGTATTTTTGAAGTTTTGAGTTTTTAGCCTTTTGGTTAGCTTAGAGGGTCTTGCTCTGATATGTAACATTCAGTTGGGTTCTTTTGAGTTAAACTATATACTGTTGAGTTATTTTGCTTATTTTCCCGTGATGAGGAAACCTTGATTTATGCCTTTGAGTTCCGCTGCTTTGTGCAAATTGATTATTTTGAGAAAACCCGTTGTTTACGGAGCCTTGACCGATTTTGTTGATTTGGGAAATGTACGCCCTTTTGATGGCTTTTATGAAATTTTATAATTTTACTCTAATATTTGTGTTATTTTTCCATGCTAATTGTGGGGTAGAAAAGAGTGTTACATTAGTGGTATTAGAGGCAGGTCGGTCCGTCCGGCCAAGTTTTTATGTTGTTAGTCCTCTGTCAGTCGATAGTGTGAGAACACTATTGATGAGTTGTTTTCTTCTAACCCTGTTGGTGGTTGAAGATGGCTGGAAGAAATGATCGTGTTATTGCTGATGCGCTGGAATCACTTGCCCAAGTGATGGCTCAGAATGGTGGACCTCCAGATGAGTTTCGTTCTTTGGGAAAGTTCCAGAGAAACAATTTGCTGACTTTTGTGGGCACTCATGATACTGATAGTGCGCGGAAGTGGCTGAAAGTGATTGAGAAGATTTTCCGAGTTATGGCATGCACTGATGCTCAGCAAGTGCAGTTTGGTACGCACATGCTAGCAGAGAAAGCTGAGGACTGGTGGGATAATACTCGTCAGAGATTGGGAGATGCTGGCATGGAAATAACTTGGGTTGTATTTAAGGAAGAATTTTTGAGGAAGTATTTTCCGGAAGATGTTTGGGGCAAGAAAGAGGTGGAATTTCTTGAGCTGAAACAAGGGAGTATGATTGTGGTTGAGTATGCGGCAAAGTTTGAGTCTTTGGTAAAGTTTTGCCCGCATTACAACCATGTTGACGCAGAGATATCGAAGTGTCTCAAGTTTGAGAATAGATTGAGACCAGAGATTAAACAGGGAATTGGGTACCAGCAGATCTGTAGGTTTGCGGAACTGGTGGACAAGAGCAGAATTTATGATGAAGATAGCCGAGCTCAATCTACTCACTATAAGCAGTTGAGTGAGAAGAAAGAGAAAGTTCAGTATAGAGGTCAACCGTATGTGACTTCTGGTGATAAAGGGAGGCAGAAGGCTTCTGATGGGAAAAAGCCAAGTGGGGGAGCGGCTACTGCTCCAGGTAAGTGTTACAAGTGTGGCGAGCAAGGCCACCGTGCTGAAAATTGCAGAGCGCTGAGATGTCGTCGTTGTGGCAAGAGGGGTCATAGAGCTACCTACTATAAAGACAAAGCTCCGACTTGCTTCAACTATGGAGAGACGGGTCATATCAGTACCCAGTGTCAGCAGCCGAAGAAGACTGCTACTGCTGCTCAGACAAGTGGCAAAGTGTTTGCTTTGAGCGTTGCAAAAGAATCCAAGACAGATAACTTGATAAGAGGTACTTGTTTTATTAATGATGTTGAATTGATTTCTATAGTTGATATTGGTGCTACTCATTCATTTATTTCGCTTGAATATGCTAAGTGGTTGAATTTGAAATTATCTTCTATGATTGGAAGTATGGTTATTGATACCCCGGCTAATGGTTCTGTGACTACTGCGTTAGTTTGTTTGAGGTGCCCTTTGACCATTTATGATAAGAATTTTATGATGGACTTGGTCTGTATACCCTTGTATCAGAATGATGTTATTCTTGGAATGAACTGGTTGGAGTACAACTATGTTCATATCGATTGCTACAACAAGACTGTGAGGTTTCCTGAGTTTGGTGATGGTGGAGAGCTGATGTTTGTATCTGCCAAGCAAATAGAAGAACTCTTATAAGATGCGGCTCAGATTTTTGCATTGTTTGCAACGCTTCGAGTTGATGATGAAGTAGTGAGCGTGGAACTACCGGTTGTTCGGGAATTTTCTGAGGTGTTTCCAAACGACATGAGTGACTTACCTCCTGAGCATGAGGTAGAGTTTACTATTGATGTGATATTAGGCACTAGTCCTATGTCGATGGCTCCTTATCGGATGTCTGCATCTGAGTTAGGGGAATTGAAGAAACAGTTGGAAGATTTGCTTGAGAAGAAGTTTATTTGATCGAGTGTTTCTCCGTGGGGTGCTCCTGTGTTGTTGGTAAAGAAGAAAGATGGTAGTATGAGATTGTGTGTGGATTATCGGCAGTTGAATAAGGTAACAATTAAGAATAAGTATCCATTTCTGAGGATTGATGATTTTATGGACAATTGGTGGGTACTTGTGGGTTTAGCAAGATTGATTTGAGGTAGGGTTATCATCAGATTCGCATTAAGTCGGATGATATTCCGAAGACAGCTTTCAGGACGAGGTATGGCCACTATAAATATATTGTGATGTTGTTTCGTGTGTCTAATGCTGGTGTATTCATGGGGTATATGAATAGGATTTTTCATCCTTATTTGGATCAGTTTGTGGTAGTGTTCATTGATGATATCTTGATATATTTTAAATCCGAGGAAGAGCATACGCAACATCTAAAAGTGGTATTGCAGGTCTTGAAAGACAAGAAGCTCTTTGCCAAGTTGTCCAAGTGTGAGTTTTGGTTGAAGGAAGTGAGTTTCCTTGGCCATGTGATTTCTAGTGGTGGAATTGTTGTTGATCCGTCGAAAGTTGATGTTGTGTTGCAGTGGGAGACTCCAAAGTCTACTACTGAGATTTGAAGTTTCCTTGGGTTAGCTGGTTATTATCGTAGGTTTATAGAAGGCTTTTCTGAGTTGGCACTGCCTTTGACTCAGTTGACTCGAAAGGGTCAAGCTTATGTGTGGGACGTTGCTTGTGAGAAAAGTTTTGTAGAACTCAAGAAGAAGTTGACGACTGCTCCAGTGTTGATTTTTCCAAACTCGAGTGAGTCTTTTGTTGTGTATTGTGATGCATCGAAGATGGGTCATGGAGGCGTAATGATGCAGAATGGTCAGGTGGTTGCTTATTCTTCCAGACAATTGAAGATTCATGAAAGGAATTATCCTACGCATGATTTAGAGTTGGCCGCTGTGGTGTTTGTGTTGAAGATTTGGCGAAATTATCTTTTTGGATCTAGGTTCGAAGTGTTCAGTGATCACAAGAGCCTAAAGTATATGTTTGATCATAAAGATTTGAACATGAGGCAGAGAAGATGGCTTGAACTTTTAAAGGATTATGATTTTGAATTGAGTTACCATCCTGGTAAGGCTAATGTTGTGGCTGATGCATTAAGCAGGAAGTCTTTGCATATGTCAATGCTTATGGTTCGAGAATTGGGACTGCTTGAGCAATTCAGAGATATGAGTTTAGTTTGTGAAGGGACTCCTAGCAGTGTGAAGTTAGGTATGCTGAAGTTGACTAGTGGTATTCTCCACGAGATCAGAGAAGGTCAAAAATCTGATTTGAGTTTGGTGGATCGTCTCATGTTGATCAATCAAGGTAACGGAGGTAATTTTCGGATCGATGAGAATGGTGTGATGAGGTTCAGGGATAGAGTGTGTGTCCCTGATGTGCCATAAATCAAGAAGAGTATTCTTGAGGAAGGTCACATAAGCGGGTTGAGTATTCATCCTGGTGCCACGAAGATGTACCAAGACTTGAAGAAGTTGTTTTGGTGTCCGAGTATGAAGAAGGAAATAGGATAGCATTTCTATGGATTTTGTGACAAGTTTGCAGAAGACTTTGAAGGGATATGATTCGATTTGGGTGATTGTTGATATATTGACCAAATCGACTCATTTTATACTGATGAGGATCAATTATTCATTGCAGAAGCTTGCCGAGTTATATATTGACCAGATTATGAAGTTACATGGTATTCCGTCGAGTATTGTGTCTGATAGAGATCCAAGATTTACATCGAGGTTTTGGGAGAGTTTGGAGACAGCTTTGGGTACTAAGTTGAGGTTGAGTTCTGCCTATCACCCATAGACGGATGGACAGACAAAGAGGACTATCCATCTTTAGAGGATTTTTTGAGAGTTTGTGTGTTGGATCAAGGTGGATATGGGATAGTTATTTGTCGTTGATTGAGTTTACCTACAATAACAGTTACCATTCTAGTTTTGGAATGGCACCGTAAGAGGCTTTATATGGTAGGAGGTGTAGGACTTTGTTGTGTTGGTATGAGTCAGGCGAGAGTGTTATACTCGGGCCTGAGATTGTGCAAGAGACGACTGAAAAGATCAAGAGGGTCCAAGAAAAGATGAAAGCGTCGCAAAGTCGTCAAAAAAGTTATCATGATAAAAGGAGGAAAGCACTTGAATTCCAAGAGGGAGATCACGTGTTTTTGAGAGTTACGCTGGTACCTGGTGTTGGCCGAGCTTTGAAGTCTCGAAAGCTCACATCGCGTTTTGTTTGTCCGTATCAAATTTCGCAAAGGGGAGGAAGTAGCATATCGGATTGCTTTACCTTCGTCGCTTGCAAATTTGCATGATGTGTTTCATGTATCCCAGTTGAGGAAGTACATTTCAGATCTGTCGCATGTGATTCAGATGGATGATGTACAAGTACAAGATAATTTGACTGTTGAGGCGTTACCTGTTCAGATTGACGAACGAGGAGTGAAGCAGCTGTGAGGTAAAGAGATTGCCTTAGTGAAGGTATTGTGGGGAGGACCAGCTGGAGAAAGTTGGACTTGGGAACGTGAAGATAAGATGGAGGAGTCGTATCCGACTCTGTTTTCTTGAGGTAACTTTCGAGGACGAAAATTCTTTTAAGTGGGGGAGAGTTGTACACCCCAATTTTTAATTGGAATATTTTAATTAATTTATTTAATTGAGAATATTCATTTTTTGGTGACTTTCGAAGTTTGGTGGAATTTTGAGAATTATGCAATTTGTGGGTTATTTATTTAATTGGTAGTACATAATATTAACTTATTAGTATTATTATTAATTAAAATAAATTTAAGTGAAAGAAGGGTAATTTGGGCATTAAGAGGAATTAGTGAGGATATTATGGAAAAATCCCAAATTGTGAGGCCCAAGTCTAGGTTTAACAAAAAGGTAATTCTGAAGGGTTTTAGGATTCATTTCTGTTAACCGTAAGAATTGAGGCCAGAGATCTCTGAAGCGGAAATTGGAGGCAGAAGCGTTGAAATATTCCCTGACAGTTTTGTGAAGGCTTTGAATCAACGATTAAGGTATGGGGAGTATTGCCTTTCATAATTTTCTATGTGTAGATTTCGATGTAGTAAGGTTGATTTAAGGGTTAAGGGTTTTGAGGGTAGAGATGAGAAATTATGATCTTTGGCCTTCGTGGCCTAAACCGATTATAAGTAAATATAGCCGTGGTTCAATTGGGGAAAAGGGATTTTGGCCTTCGTGGCCTAAATCTGGTTTTGGGAACTCTGATGTTTGGTGTAGTGGTAAGTATTCCTGACAGTTAGAGCATAATATGAGAAAGGGAAACCTTAAGCCTCCGTGGCCAAAACCTTGAATTGTTATAAGACTGACCCTGTAGGAATAGGAATATTTGAATGTAGTAACTCTAGTGCCTTAGGGTGTAATTGAAGGAAAAATTGTGATTTAGGGTTGAATATGCTATGGGATTGGCCTAATAAACTGTAGGTTTTTTGCCTTTATCCCCATAGGACCTTAGGGATGATTTAGGGATGTTTTGGGGGCATTTGGTATGTGAATCGTAGAGCCTTTTGGGTAAAAACCAGTTCTGGGTGCGTAGCAGAATTTGCTGTCATCGCACAGTTCGCCTAGCGAAGAAAGCTTCGCCTAGCGAACAATGTTGTTCCCAGACTCTCCTAGTGAAGAATGCTTCGCCTAGCGAAGAGGGCGCCCCAGACTCGCCTAGTGAACATGCCAGCGAACGTAGCAGAGTTTCGTGAATGTTGATCGTGTGCAGCGATGCCTTGATGTTTGATTATGTGATTTCTGTGAAGAATTAACATGAGTATAACTGTGACTTTTATGTGATGTATACATGATGACATTATGATTTATATGATTTAATATGACGATATTACCATGACTTTGATGAATTATATGATGATATGAGATATGATGATGATTAACATGATGATAAATATGATATCTGACGATGCACCTATGTTGTTATATGAGGATGATTTGTGATGTGTGCATCATGCATTCATGTGGATCCAAAGTTCGGTTCAGGACCTCGATTACGTTGGCTTCAATCCCATTGTGTGGATGTGAAGTGTTTTGATGTGCTCCAATTCTCTAGTAGAATCGATCCTATTGATGGGGATCTATGGAGGGTTGATGGCCCAGTGTCCATCGCGCTGTGATGATTGGTACCACATGCATTGAGTCTATGTTGCATTTGGATTTATGAGCCTTTTTGTATGAATTATGATATTGTGGCCTTCGAGGCCTATTGAAGGATATGAATGTGTTGAATATGAATATGACGCCGTTTATATGTTGATTTTTATACATTGATTATTATGAATTGTTTTACTCACCCTACCTGTTTGAATGTTACCTCCACGTGGGTAACATGCAGATGACCAAGTTTAGCCGTGGACGCCGTCGAGGAGTATTTTTGAAGTTTTGAGTTTTTAGCCTTTTGGTTAGCTTAGAGGGTCTTGCTCTGATATGTAACATCGGGTTGGATTCTTTTGAGTTAAGCTATATACTGTTGAGTTATTTTTCTTATTTTTCCCTGATTAGGAAACCTTGATTTATGTCTTTGAGTTTTGCTGATTTGTGCGAATTCATTATTTTGAGAAAACCCGTTGTTTACGGAGCCTTGACCGATTTTGTTGATTTGGAAAATGTACGCCCTTTTGATGGCTTTTATGAAATTTAATAATTTTACTCTGATATTTGTGTTATTTTGCCATGCTAATTGTGGGGTAGAAAAGGGTGTTACACCATGGGCTATGATTTGTAATATTTGAACAAGGGGTGTTTCCCGTCTTAATGCATGGTGCCTTATCATTTGACATATTTGTATTTTATGTGCGTTGTTGTATGTTAAATATATGTTTTTTTTGTATTTGTGTATTTTTGCTATGTGATTGGGGAGTTTTCTCGACGTAGTTGATCCTTGGTCGTGCAGGGAACTGGCCGAGTGGTCGAAGTTGGGTTCCAACCATTGATGAAGTTAAGAGCTCGATCGAGGTCTTTGCTCCATGGCGTGAACTTCCCATCATGAGCTAGGTGTCCTGCCTAATTGGTACGATAACGGTGGAGCTGGATTGAGGTGTCCTCTTGGGATCAAGAGTTCGCTCGCACATACAAGAGTGGGATCTTGTCTTTTTGTCTCGAGTTTAGGATTCACGCTTGTACCCTAGTGCGCCCCTCTGGTTGCGAAGCGAGTACGTTGTTGGTAGTGTTTAACTGTAATACTGTTTAAGATTTTCAGTGTTCCATGGTTGAGCAAGTTCCTTCCCGTGTAGGTTTTCGAGGTAGTAGGTGTTGCACCCCAAAATTTGCCCAACATTTCTTCACCTAGCTTGTGTTTCATTTCATTCACATTAGCATTATCATTTGCATTTCATTGACATGTATGCAGGAGATCAAGAGGTATAATTACCAATTAAGAGCTATACAAGACTATGAAGCTAGCTAAGAAGGTTATTCAGGTGCTCAAGGGTTGATATCCTTACCAGAGAAGTTAAAAGATCCTCAGAGAGAGTGGTTGAAGCCAAGTGTGTAGGTCTCCTAACTTGAGAGTTGTGGGAAGCCATCAGATGATTCTGAGGTCATGGAGATGGACTTGAGGTCTTGAGAGAGCTCATGAGAAGTGTTGAAGATCACTTTGGGGCCTAGACTGGTCATTGTGCAAGATTATGAAGCCTCAGCCATGATTGGTCCAACTAGGGTTTGACTGGGTCAACCCCAAGTCAACTGAGGATTTGAAGGAAGTTGAGACTTAATTCAAGAGCCATGTGATCATGGATTGATACATTGAGATGTTATAAGAATTATTTCAAAGTTAACTCATCATGATTGAAGAGTTTGAGAAGTTTCAAGCTAGGGTTTCTAAGACTTGACAGTGTAAAATCCCCTAGTTTGACCTCTACCTTCAAGACAATTTAACTCAAGATATGATTGTCATCTCATATTGACCCCAACATGATTGTTGTAGAGCATGAGCTTAGATTTAATTTGAGTATTAGAATTCCTTGATAGGGTTTATAGAACTCAAGTTATGAGCCAGACAAGTTACAAGTCATCTGAGGTGTGTGAATTTGGAGCTTGAAAGTTACCCAACTTGCATGATAATTTTGCCCTAGAATGATGATTCCTATGAACTTTTGGCCAACATGAATGTTGTTCCTTATTCTCTTAGCTTTCTAGAGTGTACTAGAAGTCCTTGATAGGATTTGTAGAACTCATGTTATGGCTTGGACAAGTCAAGGGTATTTTGGGAAGTTATGATTATGGGTCATTTTTGGTTATAGGTCATTTTCACCAACTTAGACACCTCAAATGAAATTTTGTTCAACTTGAAAGTTTCTCAAAATGGGGTTTTAACCTTGACCATGTATCAAGGAGGCATTGAAATGGCTCAAGGAGAGACTTCGTTCAAAAGGTGGTAAAAAAGGAAGGATTAAAATGGATTAAATGACCAAAAATTCAAATAAATCATTTTTTGTGCAAATGAAGCAAAGTAATATCACTTTTTGAATGGAAAAGGAATTTTAGAAACTTTGGAAATGTTAGAATTCTGATTTGAGTCCAATATCATGCCCTTTTTCTTTGTTTCTTCATGATGAAATAACATGACATACACAAGCCATTGGATGAAAACAAGAAGGGAAACATCACCATTCATGTTCAAAATCTCATGAGAAGTTGAATGCAAGCTTGCTAAAGCCAAAATAGAGTGGGAACGTGACTGGTGTAAGTGAGATTTTGGAGAGAATTTGAAAATCGAATTTCTCATTCTGCAGCTTTGAGAGAGTTCTAGATGATTCTAATGAGTTCTATATAAGTTGGTAAGTGTGTTCAGTTCGTTTTTTGGTGAAGATTGAAGCCTGAAGCAGAGAGTGAAGTTGAAATTTCAGAGGTACAATTTGAAATCGAGTTCTGAGTTCAAGGCCAATTCAGGGGAAATTGAAGGTTTCAATAGCTTTAGAAGAAGTTTTGGAGTATATTTGCATCATCTTGGAGGCTGAAGTGATCAAGAACCTCTTCTGTTACACCTCTGAACACAGGTTGGTACATTTGGTTTTTGTGCATAATCTAGGAGGAGATAGATAGAAATATATAGGTGGTTAGGATCTGGATGATGTATAGATGTATTTGAGATGATCAATTTGGGAATTAGAGACAAGTTAGGATGTGGATCATTTTCTGTTGAAGCTGAATTCTTGCAATTCTTGGATTGATAATCAAGATTAGATAGGGGAAATTGATCACCATGAGATAAGGATTATTTCTGTGCATTTAATTGAAGTTCTGATGAGATTCAAGATTGAGGTGTATTTTGGAATAGCTATCGGGTTTGAAAATCCATGGAGATTTAGATGATTCTAAGGTTGGATTCATGATCAGCATGAAAAATTCGACAAGATGATGTATCATTTTGTAATTTTTGATGACCTGTGTGTTGGTCTTCACCGGAGAAGACGGTGGCGCCACTGCTCAGGCCACCGTCTATAAATTCCCTCCATCTGAATGTTTGAACGAGGAAGATGCACTACAGGCGTTGGATCATCATGAAGACTTGACCAAGTAACCCAAACAGACGGCCACAATTGAGTTTGAAAGGGCTGACTATTGACTGAAGCCAATACGCACCATTTCACTTAACTGAAGTAAATGGGCCTAGCGCTTGGACTGATATCCACACCCCCCATCTGGCCCAACCCAGGATTTGAACTGACTTTAATTGCTATTTGCCATGCAGTCTTGTTAATTTCTTTTGTTTTTCTTTTAATTTCTTCATTTCATATTAGTTTGACAATAATCCATAAAAAATAGAAAAATAGGTCAATTAATTCCAGATTTTCCCCCCCTGGTTCATGGTTGAATATACAATTTTATTGAATAAAAATATTAGGAAAATCATGCATTTTCAATTTTTATGCATTTTTTACATTTTATTTGATAATAAAATTACCATGGTTGATACCTCTGTTTGATGATTTTAGTGTGATCACTTGGTGATGAGTTTTAGCTTGATTTTTTGTGTGTGATTAGCTTAGACATGTATGCTCCCATAGTATTTTTCTCACATTTTTGTGATGAAATTAGGTGGTTTTTTTAGGTTGAACTTTAGGTGTTTCCTTTTAGGGTTTAAGCTTAGTACCTTGTAGTGTAGAATTTATTTCTAGGTCTTATTTGAAGATTTGATATCTGGAATTAACATGGTAGGGTCATGATTGACATAGGTTCCCATAGTTATTTTTGTAGGATTTTATAATTGATTTTAGTATTTTAGTTAGAATTAACTTTAATACTAGGTTTTAGGTGATCCTAACTTGCTAACTCAACTAGAATGACTTCATTAGTCCCCTTAGAATAGGGTTTTGCTTCTCTTGCTCTTGGATGATGATGAAGACATGTGTGGGCTGCTGTGGAATGCATGGTGGAGCTTGGACTTGAAGATTTCTCTCCCTTTGGTGTAGTTTGTTTAGGGTTAAGGATTAGGGTTTTAGGGAGATCTCTTAGAATAGATTTTCTTCCTTCATGAAACATGGAAGGTGTTGATCACTTCCATTCCTCCCTATGATGTAAGGTCCCATTGTGAAGGCCCCATCCCTCCTTTGGTAGTATGTGTGGCTCCTCACAAGTTGGTAGAACCTTTGAGGGTTCCCTTCCTTGATGGTAGAGTGCTTAGAGGTGACCTTTGGTCTTCACTTTGCTTCTCCCTATCCCCACCTTGCTCTTGTTAGATGAATCTTTCTCCCTTGCTAGAGGATGGAGTTCCTTGTTAGAAGAATGAAGATGTTAGAGGTGGCACTTCCCCTTTGTTTGAAGACTGCCTTTGGAGCTGAAGCTTGAAGATCAAGAAGAAAAAGTTGACACTTGTGAAGAAGATCCAATTGAGGATGAAGAAAGAGTTGAAGCTTGAAGAAGATGAAGAACAAGTTGATACTTGTGTCTGATGCATTGAAAGCTTGAAGAAGCAAGTTGACACTTGCTATTGAAGATGAAAGCCTTGAGGAACAGTTACAGACTGAGGACTGAACTGTTGTCAGATGATTGCTTTGCTGTGAAGCTGTGGAAGTTGTTGATCTGCTTTCTCTCCTGTCTATTTGCTTTCTGTGCAACTGTATTGCTGTGACTTGTGTGGTTTGCTTGATGCATTAGAATAAATTCATGATTAAATTGTTTTAAGCTAGGAGCATGATTGCACTAGAGGTTGAGTTGCTCCCTCTGCTTGTATTTTTACTGTATGGCTTTGCTTGCGGGTATTCGGTGGAGCCCTGCTCCCTTGCCTATGTGGTTTGTGAGTTGCTTGATGGCATTTTATTTTTCCTGTATGATTGCAGTTATTCATATCTGGCTTGAGGTTGAGATGAGCTTGTGGAGGCTGATGCCCCACACACATTTCCTCCCTCACTTGCATTGCATGCATTTTACAGTTGTTTCCTGTACTGTATATCTGTTTACTGTTTAAGCTAATGCTTTATCTATTTCGGTATCCCCCTGGCATGTTCCCTAGGAATCTCACTTCCTTTGACAAGGAAGTGATGATTATAACTTTAGGTTGAAACTTATGCATGATAACTTCTAGGAGATCCTTGTTTCAAACATCAACCGTAGGATGATTCTTTGGCATGACAACGTTAGGACTTGATAGTCTCCCCTTAGTTGAGCATGTTCTCTCTTCTCATCTCAAACAACAGTAAAAAACATAATAAAGACAAGTTAGTATAAGCACGTTACGAGCCTTAAGCTACTTGGGTAATGATAATTGAGCGGCCTCCTCTCAATCGTCTAGAATGTTTAGTATACGTCCTTTGGACGATATGCAACGCATTCGTTCCCAGGTTATAGTCTCTAGTGTTGTACAAACTATAGACAAACATAAAAAAAACAGTTCTTCCGTAAAAGACAGAAAACAAACTTCAAACCTTTTTGCCCCGTGGGCCCATAATTCAAAGGAAGCTTTTCTGAAGAAAAGAGTATCGTTAACTCCCAGTTCTACCGCAAACGGTAACGCCTAAGTCTCCAAGGGTCGAGCTGCATACACCAAACTGCTGGAACTGTTTGTTAACCCTACTCGAAAAACAGATGAATCAGAATTCCGGTAATCCGTATTATCCCGAACTACGTAAGCTTTGATCTCTCATATCTGTCGAGAGTACGTAGGCACAATACTAACATATTGGCGAGCCACCTTCCCCGTAACCCGTAGTTAGCCAAACTACGTTGACTCTGATTTCTCATTCTCTGATGAGAATACGTAGGCATAAAGTGTGACGCTTTGCCGAGTCATTTTCATTTCTTTTCAGACCAGCCATGATAGGTAGATAGATAAAACCAACCCGTCAGATAAACACAACAAGCATGGATCCCATCGAGTACGATGGACGTGAGGGCTGCTAATACCTTCCTCTTGCGTAACTGACTCCCGAACCCAGACAATGGTTGCGATGACCTTGTCTTATACCTTTTCGTCAGGTTTCTCCGATCGTTTCCTTTCCCGTTCTGAGAGATAAATAACAAAAGGTGGCGACTCTTCTGTTTTTCCGGCACCTTATTTTCGCGGTAGCGACAACTGGCGACTCTGCTGGGGACTTGATAGTTTCCTGGGATCCAATGTCCCTTATGCGAGTCAGTTTGGGGATCCAACGTCCCCTGTGCGAGAGTCAATCCTAGCGCTTGTATGATTACTTATTGGGTTGTGTTTATTTATCGCATTTTATTTCCCTCACTTTATTTTTAGTATGATATGATTATCTGCGTTGTTGTGGGAGGGGCATTCTGATGAGTGAGAAGCCAAACCCAGACTCGAGAGCTACATAGTATTAGAGTGGGTTAGTGGAGGGTGTGCTTTCTTTGCTTGCATCTATTCCCATGTAATCCAAACTCAGACGAGGTTCTCTTTGATGGCTTCCTATCGGTCCTTTGGACTCGAGGGGTTGTTGGATCTGAGGATTGTCGACTCTGGGAACCGATCATTTGGAATTCATCTAAGTGAGGCCGCTTCAAGAGATGATGATGCCACACCTCCTGGGTATCGTATCATCATTTCTTGAAAGTCTGTGACGCTGATGACCGCATAGGATGCCGAACCTTTTCCGTGATTAGGTCCATACCTGTGAGCAGGGTCGGGTTTGTTGCAGGAAACCTTAACCTTCAGACTACCTGGTTTTCTTGACAGTGAATCAGTTTTGTTGGTATCAGAGGTTCTCATCATCAGATATGTGTGTTCTTGACAGAGCAAATTTATGGTCTGGTATCAGGGGTTTCTTCTCATCAGAGATATGGTTGTTCTTGACAAAGCAGTGGTGTGGTTTTGTTGAAACAGAGCCTTCATCTCCTCAACAGCACAATCATCTTGATCTCCTGCTGCATGATTGTATTTTGCATTGCTTGCATCCTCATTTGCATGTCATTAACGTGTGTCTGTGTTGCAGGTGCATATTCCTCCCCTGGTTCTAGTGATCTTGATCCTCATGGCAGATATGGCATCTCTGAAGCAGACTGTGGCTTACAAGCTACCAACACCTGACATCAGAGATTTATGAACTTTGATTTCTTTGGCTGACAAGACAGCGATGGAGAGTTTCAGAACGAGTTATGGGAGACTTCTGGGTATTGTGTATAAGCTTCCTACGTACGAGTTAAATGGCTTTTACGCCCTGCTACAATTCTACGACCCACAGCTCAGATGCTTTGTGTTTCCAGACTATGTCCTAGCCCTTACCTTGGAAGAGTACTCTGACCTGTTGGGGTGCCTTTGTTGAATCAAATGCCTTATTACCGTGTTGAGGGTGAATCCAAATTGAGTAAGCTGATTGACGTTCTTCATGTAGATGAGTTTGAATTGGAAGGGATGGTATTCAGAAAGATTGGAGTTCATGGTTTCCTTTTTCATTTCCTGATGGAAAAAGCCCAAAAGTTTGCCGAGAAAGGTCGTTGGGATGTATTCAATGCCTTCTTAGCCCTTTGCATTTATGGGATTGTGCTATTCCCAAGTCATCCGGACTTCATAAGCATGGATGCTTGCCACATTTTTTCCTCCGGGAATCCAGTGCCCACTCTCCTCGGAGGCGTCTACCATTCAGTTCACAGCAAGAATGAAAACAGAAAAGGGAAGAATGTGGCGTGTTGTGCTCCTTTACTGTATAAGTGGTTTGCTAGCCATCTTCCTAAGTTAGGGCCGTTCATTGATTCTGCTGAGTCTTCGCCTTGGTCTGCGCGTTTGATGGGTTTGACCGCTGACAATATTATCTGGTTTGATAGACATCTGTAGGGAAAAGATATTGTGTATAGCTGCTGTGGCTTTCCGAACGTCCCCCTGGTCGGAAGGAATGGATGTATAAACTACAATCCATCTCTGCTGGTACGACAATTTGGGTATGCACTACGAGGTCCTCCTGAAGAGGAAGAGATACGGGAATCTCTGTATCTCACAGGGTTGCTTGAAGGTGACACTTTGGTCAAGGTACAGAATGCTTGGAGCAAAATTCACCGTAAGGGGAAAGTCTTGCTAGGAAAAAGCAACAACAAGACCTTTGATCTGTACGTGACTTGGGTTCGAGAGAGAGCCGCCAAGTTTCTAATTCTGTTTTCTGTTGTGGAACCATTGTATCCTCTCGTGCACAGAGAGCCTACTACAGTTGATATTCAGAAATTCAACCAAGTACTCCAAGAGAAGGAAGAGCTACGAAAAGCCAATGAAGAGTTGGAGAAAGAGATCGCTCAGCTCCGGAGGGAGAAGAGTGAAGTTGTTTATACCTGCAAGAAGTAGACTGAGATGATCAACCGTCTAGGCTCCAACCTAACCAAAGAAACTGATGTTAGGGAACGTCTAGGGTTGGACCTGAAGTCAGTACATGGCGTGTTGACAACCAAAAAACAGGATCTGGACAGAGTGTACCAGAAGTTAACCCTGTACGAGGGTCTGGGGCAGCACCATAGCCAAGTAAAAAGAGCGGGAAGAAAAGCTAAAGCAGCGAGTAGCCGAGCTAGAAGCTCAGATTATGGTGAAAGACGAGAAGATAGAGGCTGAAACCTCACTGCGACAAGACGTCCAATATAGATTGGCTGAGGCCGAGGCGGATTTGCAAGATTCTCAACTCCGAGCTGATGCTAAAAGGAGAAGAGTCGAGAACCATTCTGAAGAAGGTGTTTCTAGGAGCATTGTCGATAACCTCCCAGAGTCCATCAGGCAGAGGGACCTGCTGGCCCATGGTTTGCCTACTCAGTCAGATCATCCCGCTACAAAGAAATTGATAGAAGATGCCCGTGGTTGTGGCCGCACCTGATCTTTTTGTATTGTACATTTTATGCATTGATATACTGACCACCGCCAGGTCTGTTGGTTGGGGTCATGCCTTATTGCTTCAGTTGTATGTGATTACAGTTGTACGCTACCCGAGCGGGCTTTTCAGATGAATATATGAGGATTTCTTTTCCATGATTGGATCATAGACTTTATTTGTCTTGGAAACTAGGATCGGGGGGGAATCTCCCCAAGGCACAGACACACATTTGTATTTGCTTGAAGCATCTGCATAACGAGCACCTTGTCGTTTTTTTTCTAACCCTTTGTGTATGCAGGTTGTTCCAGGATTGATCAAAGACCGATCCACCGCTATCCGACCAGAGCAAATCAAGCTAGAGCAATGGAACAAGTGAAAACTGACGTCCCGGAACTCCAAGAGAGGATGGACCGCTTCATGGAGCTCATGCAAGTGGTTACCAACGGCCAAGACCAGCTCAGAACATTGGTCCAACCTCTGATCTCAAGGATTGACAGCAACGGTGTACTCCATGGTGGGAGTGTTCCAACCCCTCCTCCTGTTGAAACTCCTCAGGGTGGCATCCCCGTGACCGGGGGGAATGGAAGTGGTAACGGAAATGTGATCACTAACATTGGGCTCAATGGTAATACGACTGGCGTCGGTAATGGAAACTTTGAGGCTAATGGCAACGCTGGACTGGGCAATGGCAACACAGGCGCTGGAAATCTGTATGGGCCTCAACCATGGCTAGAAGATCGTCAAGAAGATTTGTTCTCACAGAGGAGTGCTGAAGGAGAACTGACTGCTGAAGCACGTTTGAGGTTTAAGGCACTCAAGGACAAAATGAGGAATTTCGAGAACCTGAACACTATGGGGGTCGACATGACTAAATTGGGATTGATTTCTGATTTCAAGGTGCCTCCTAAATTCAAGGTACCCGACTTTGAGAAATACAAGGGCACCACTTACCCTCGTGTCCACTTAAGGTCATACTACCGAAAGATGTCTGCTCACTCTGAAGACGAGAAGCTGATGATGCACTTCTTTCAGGATAGCCTGTCCGGGCCATCTTTGGAATGGTACATGGGTTTGGAACCCACCAGTGTGCGCACATGGAAGGAACTGGCTGAGGCCTTTGTACACCATTATCAGTATAATAGTGAGTTGGCTCCGAACCGGGTTCAACTGCAGAACTTGTCACAGAGGAACAACGAAGGGTTCAAAGAATACGCCCAATGATGGCGTGAATTAGAAGCTAGAGTTCAGCCGCCGATGGTTGAACGAGAGCTTGTTGAAATGTTTGTAGCCACTCTCTTGGGGGTCTATTACGAGAAAATAGTCAGCGGTATGTCAGGGAGTTTCTCAGATCTCATCATTACTGGCGAGCACGTCGAGAATGGGATCAATTTGCGGAAAATTCAAGGTGGTGATCTACCCTTAGCTAGAGGAGGAAAGAAACCGTACAGTAGCAAAAGGCGTGAAGGAGAAACGAGTGTCGTGTCTAACGCTCGAAGGAAGGGTAAAAGCTAGCGCCAGCAGGTGGCTAGCATAACCATCCCTGTTGTCCAACAACCCCAGCCGCCGCCGCAGCAGCAGCAACCAAATCAGCAAGGGTACAGAAAGTATCAGAACAGGGCACCTCTGTCAAGTCGTCACCTCGAGACGCCGCCCATGTCTTATGCTAAGTTGTTACAAACTCTGCTTCAGCTACAACTAGTAAAAAAAAGAACCCTGGCTCCCTTGACAGGGGCATCTCCGCAGGGTTATAATGCGAATGCAACATGTGATTTTCACTCAGGGGCACCTGGCCACACGATAGAAAACTGCAAAGCCTTCAAGCACAAGGTGCAAGATATGGTGGATGCTAAGATCATCAATTTCTCAGATAACGTGTCGAATGTCACAAAGAACCCTATGTCGAACCATATGGGAGGTGGGGTGAATGCCATTATTGAAGAAGAAAACTTAGATTTATTGACTGATGTCAAGGATTTGAAGACACCGCTTAGCTTCGTTAAAGCCAAGCTGATGAAGAGAGGCTTCTTTCCGGGCTGTGGAGAATTGTGTATGGGTTGTGCGACCTGTCCTGATGGATGTGAACAGTTGATAGAGGGGATTCCGAGTCTGATGACCGAAGGAATCTTGCAGTTTAGCCGAAGGGCCGAATGTGGATTTGGAGAGGTAATGCTGAAGCAGGATGATAAGGTTGCCACCATCACCATCCCTCGCCAGACGATAACCATTTCTGCACCCAGGCCGCCCACAATTACCATCACAAAGGTCGGGCCGATACCTTTTGAAAGCACCAACGCTATCCCATGGCACTATGGGGCAGACATCTACTGTAACAGACATAAGTTGGAACTAGAACCATCTGGGCGGTCTATGGATAACCTAGTGGGAATTGGCAGAATCACGCGCAGCGGAAGAGTATTTGCTCCACCTGAGATTTTGGTGGACAAAGCAGACAAAGCTGAGGAAACTGATAAGGGAAAGAGTAAAGTCGTTGAGGAAACCCCTCGTGGGATAGAGAAGGACTTACTTGTAAAGGACGCTGAAGAATTCATGAGGTTGATCAAAAAGAGTGATTACAAGATCATTGACCATCTTCATCAAACACCCTCGAAAATCTCCATCCTGAATTTGTTGTTGTGTTCTGAGGCAGATCGCAACGCGCTGCTAAAGGTTTTGAATGCCACGTATGTACCGCAGGAAATCTCGGTCAACCAGTTGGAAGGGGTAGTAGCCCACGTGAATGCTGGAAACGGGTTAGGGTTCACTGACCTGGAGCTGACGCCGAAGGGAAGAAACCACAACAACGCCCTGCACATCTCGATCGAGTGTAGGGGAACAGTTATGTCTCATGTGTTGGTAGACACCGGGTCATCGCTCAATGTTCTTCCGAAGAAGGCATTGATGAAGTTAGATACTCGAGGATAGATTTGCATACCCAGTGATCTGGTTGTGAAGGCGTTCGATGGAACCAAGCGTCATGTCTATGGAGAGGTAACTCTGCCAATCCAAGTTGGGCCGAAAACTTTCGACGCCGTCTTTTACATTATGGACATCATGCCAGCCTACAGCTGTTTCTTAGGTCGGCCATGGATCCATTCTGCTGGGGCAGTGACCTCCACGTTGCACCAGAAACTCAAGTATGATGTGGGGGGTAGCATTGTAACTGTCTGTGGCGAGGAAGACATAATGGTGAGCCATTTGTCGTCCTTCAAATATGTTGAGATGGATGGAGAAATCTACGAAACCCTATGTCAGGTATTCGAAGCTGTTAAGGTCAAGGATGTGACTCCATTAATGATTGAGAAACCAGAGATGACTCTCTCTTCCTTCAAGGAAGCCCGGGCCGTTGTTCAAGCCGGATCTACCCCAGGCTGGGGGCAAGTTCTAGAAATACCTAACAAACAGGACAAGTTTGGGTTAGGATACTCTCCTACTGCTGAGGCCTCCTCTTCTCACAGTGCGTCGCGAAGAAAAGGGCCGATCCAGTTTACCAGTGGCGGGGTGATATTTGAAAGTGTCAACGCAGTGTCTGAAGACGGCAAGGACAGTGATTGCGACCTAGACTCTTGGATCCAGCCAAGCAAACCAGGCCAGAGCCTCAACAACTGGTCCATTAGGGATAGCATCCAAGTGACAGGAAAAGAGTAATGATTTACTTTCTCCAATTATTATACAACCCTATGTCCTACCCGGGGCATAGTTGTTTTATTGTCAGAGCCTTGTTTGATTATGTACATGCATTTTACCAATAAATCAAAAGGCGGTTTTCTTTGTATTCAAATGTTGTGATCTCTGTTATTCCTGTTTTATATTTGTTTTGAAAAACAATAAAATGGCAATAGGGTTTGTGCAAACTTGCATATCCTTGTCTTAAGCTTAACCCTTATTATTGCAGGATCCACATAGCAGATGACATCGACTCTGGACCATCTACGACTCACTTCGACTTCGATTGCCCAATCTATCAAGCCGAAGAAGAGGTTGATGAAGAAGAAGACCTTCCCGAAGAGTTGGCCCGTTTTTTGAAACAAGAAGAGAAAGTTATTCTGCCTCACGAGGAAGAGATTGAGATTGTGAATCTAAGTTCTGAAGAACTGGTCAGGAACGTCAGGATAGGGGCCGCTTTGCAGAGTGATGTCAAGCAGAGATTAGTCTAGATGCTTCGAGAGTATAGTGATGTCTTTGCTTGGTCTTACGAAGATATGCCCGGACTTGACACTGACATCGTGGTCCATCACTTGCCGCTGCGAGAAGATTGTCCTCCCGTTAAGCAGAAGCTTAGGAGGACACGACCAGATATGGACGTTAAGATCAAAGAAGAAGTGCAAAAGCAGCTTGATGCTGGCTTCTTAGCGGTCACTACTTACCCTCCGTGGGTCGCCAACATAGTACATGTACCAAAGAAGGACGGTAAGGTGCGAATGTGCGTCGATTATCGGGATTTGAATAGGGCGAGCCCTAAAGATGATTTCCTGCTCCCTCATATTGATGTGTTGGTCGACAATACAACTCAGTTCTCCATATTTTCGTTCATGGATGGCTTCTCCGGCTACAATCAGATCAAGATGGCGCCAGAGGACATGGAGAAAACTACGTTTATTACACCTTGGGGAACGTTTTGCTACAAGGTAATGCCTTTCGGTCTGAAGAACGCAAGGGCCACTTACCAACGGGCAATTGTTACTTTGTTTCATGACATGATTCATCATGAGATTGAAGTCTATGTTGATGACATGATTGCGAAGTCCCAAACGGAGGAGGGACATCTGGTCAATTTGCTGAAGCTTTTTGAGAGGCTTAGGAAGTTCAGGTTGAGGCTTAATCCTAACAAGTGTACTTTCAGAGTACGGTCTGGAAAACTACTGGGGTTCATCGTGAGTGAAAGAGGCATTAAAGTTGATCCTGCGAAGATAAAAGCAATACAAGAGATGCCAGCGCCAAAAACCAAAAAATAAGTTTGTGGTTTCCTGGGCAGAATAAACTACATTGCAAGGTTTATCTCTCAGCTCACGGCCACGTGTGAACCGATGTTCAAACTACTAAAGAAAGATCAGGCGATTATTTGGAACAAGGATTTCCAGAAGGCATTTGACAAGATAAAATAGTATCTGCAGGAACCTCGAATCTTGATACCCCCAGTGGCCGGAAGACCCTTAATCATGTACTTGACAGTTCTTGAGAATAGTATGGGATGTGTTCTCGGTCAGCATGACGAGACGGGCAGAAAGGAGCATGCCATTTATTACTTTAGTAAAAAGTTCACAGATTGTGAATCCTGTTACTCAATGCTGGAGAAAACGTGTTATGCACTAGCCTAGGCTGCCAAACGTTTACGACAGTACATGCTCAACCACACAATCATGCTAATCTCGAAGATGGATCCGATCAAGTACGTCTTCGAGAAGCAAGCACTTTCGGGCAGGATTGCCAGATGGCAAATGGTGTTGACGGAATATGACATTCAGTACGTTTCCCAGAAGGCCATCAAGGGAAGCGTATTGTCTGAATACCTTGCCGAACAGCCGATCAAAGATTATCAGCCGATGAAATTTGAATTCCCCGATGAGGATATGATGTTTCTCAAAGCAAAGGATTGTGATGAACCGTTGCCCGACCAGGGTCCAGATAGGAAATCCCAATGGAAATTGATATTTGACGGGGCGGTTAATTCTTACGGAAGTGGCATTGGAGCGATCATCACGACTCCCCATGGATCCCACATCCCGTTCACCGCTAGACTGACGTTTCCGGTCACCAATAACGAAATGGAGTACGAAGCATGCATCATGGGTCTAGAAGAAGCAATTGATTTGAGAATCAAGAACCTAGATGTATATGGTGACTCGGCACTTGTGATCAACCAGATTAAAGGGGAGTGGGAGACTCCTCAATCAAATTTGGTGTCGTACATGAATTATGCCAGAAGGTTGCTTCCGTTCTTTGATTGAGTGGAACTTCATCATGTGCTCAGAGCTGAAAATCAGATGGTTGATGCCCTAGCCACATTGGCTTTGATGTATAAAGTCAATTTTTGGAACTAAGCTCCAAGAATTGTCCTTTCTTGTCTTGATAGACCAGCATTTGTCTTTGCAATCGAGGAAGCCTCCGATGGCAAGCCATGGTTCCATGACATCTAGACTTTCCTTATGACTAAGGAGTATCCTGCGGGAGCGTCAAGCCAGGATAAGAAGACTCTGAGGAGGCTGTCTGGAAATTTCTATCTCAATCCTGATGGAGTGTTGTATAAAAGAAACCGTGATCTCGTGCTACTCAGATGTGTAGATGAGAACGAAGCAAGTTTGCTCATGGAAGAAGTCCATGAGGGTACATTTGGTACGCACGCCAGCGGGCATGCTATGACGAGAAAGATCCTGAGAGCAGGATATTATTGGCTGACGATGGAATCATATTGCTTTAAATTTGCGAAGAGATGTCATAAATGTCAGATTTATGCTGATAAGATTCATGTGCCGCCTGTCGCTACTGCGAAAATCGGCGCCGGCTGAACAGAAGAGTCGCCACCGTGCGTTATTTATCCCAACGGAGGGAAAGGAAACGCTCGAAGTAAACCTACCGCAAAGACGGGAAAGGAATGGTCATCGCAACCAAATCCTGGATTCGGGAGTCGGTTACGCAAGGGGAAGGTATTAGCACCCCTCACGTCCGTCGTACTCGACGGGATCCACGCTTGTTTTCTAGTATGGATTGTTATTCTATCTATTCTACAGGTCTGGGGTTAAAAGAAAATAAACTGACTCGGCAAAGTATCGCACTTTATGCCTACGTATTCCCGTATGGAACGAGAAATCAGAGTCAACGTAGTTCGCCTACCTACGGGAAAGGAGGGGAAGGTTGCTCGCTAGGATATCGCATCCTATGCCTACGTACTTTCATACAGCATGAAAGATCAGAGCAAACGTAGTTCGGGCCACGTACGACACAAGTCTGTCTTGATTGTTTTTATCCTTCTGAAAAAGGTTTTCTTCTGATTATGGGTCCAAGCGGACAAAAATGACGTCTTTTGATTGGTTTACAGTCTTTTACACAAGAACTGTCTTTTATGGTGTTTGAAATGTTTATTGTGTTTTTTGATTGTTTTGAGAAAGAAGAGAAACAGCAACTCTAAAACCTGTGGTTGAAAAGGGAATAAAAATCTATCCTAATGTTGTCATGCATGGATGAAAGCCTAATGTCTGTCATATTTCTCTCTTGCTCAGAGAGAAACAGAGATCCTAAGGGAATAAACGGAAAAGAAACAACATATATACAGTAAAGCAGTAAAATGCATGAATGCAACAGTACAAGCGAGGCAAGGGAGTCCCACTCAACCTCGAACCTAGAAAACAATGGGCAAAAGTGAACAAAATTCACTTTAAACCTAACAGGGAAAATTAACAACCAATACAGCAAAGAAAATAAACCCCAAAAACCCAACTCTGACAGCTCAACAGCTCCTACAGCAGCAAACCATGGCTTTTTGACATGAACAATCTTCATCTTTGTCAATCTTTGATCTTCATCTCTCTCTTCAATGGCTTCTTTCTTCAAGACAAGCTCTCCCAGATGAGAATTGATTTATCTGAGCAAATTGAATGTCAAAACAGTTCATTGACAACCAAAGGAAGCCTATAAACAGTTGACATTGTAACAGACTGTTTCCCTCAAAGTTCTACCCCTAAGGTAAGGCCACTTATCCCTCCAAAGGAGGGAGGTGAATACCATAGAGGTACTTTATGTCATAGAGAGGAATGGAAGCACATGAAGCTATCCATGTTTGTGAAGAAAATTTAGTCTATTCTAAGGCTCTGCCTATTTTCCTTATCCTCTGTCTTCAGTCAGCTCCAAGCTCAAGCCATCTTCAAGTTTCAATCATTTGATTATCATCCTCAATCTTCTCCTTTGATGTCTTCATGCTTCCACAAGCCCCAAACCAAGCCCATACCCCAGATAAAAGCCCAAAAGCCCAAGCAGACAAACAAAAACCCCAAATGGGAACACCAAACAATCACACAATTTGCAAAATATACTAAAAATATTAATATAGTAGGGAAAATTCTAATATTATTTCTAAGGGATCTACTATACCTACCCTTAATACCCTATATGCCCCAGATCCTAATTCAATCTAAAAAGCCCCAAAAGAAATTGTTTTAATGCACCTAAGTTGTGTATAAACCCTAATTGGATCACCTAAAGTCATCTAATCAAAACTAATCAAAATCCAATTATAAAATCATGGAATAAATCCAGGGGATTCCTAAAGTTCATATCTAATTATCCTAAAAATAATGGCCTCAAAAAGTAAAGGGAGCTATCTAAACCAAAATATACAAAATTATGTACCAACCATATTTAATAAAAAACAATTAAAAGTAAAATACTCACAAAAATAAAGAAAATACCTAAAATAATATTTTTCTTTATTCACAATTTTCTTGGAACAATTATCAACGTGTAGCAAAAATTCTCATACTAAAATGACTATTTTTCAATTTTATATGAATTTTCAAAATTTGTAAAATAAAATGAATAAAATGAATTAAAAAGACACAAAGCTGGTGCAGATAGCAAGAAATTTAAACATGAGAACAAGTTGGGCCCAACTGGGGGGTGCGCGTATCAAAGCGCCTTGGGCCCAAACATATCAGAAAAATGAAAAAGAAAATCAAAGAGAAAAAGAAAATAAAACGGTGCGAATAGCAATCAATACACGTTCATTCCTAGTAGGCCTCTCAGACAGGGGGTGTCAATATGAAATATGCTAGGCCCATTATCAATCAAAATCAACTACGAAAATAGCAATGAAAATCAATGAATCCATGGTGCATATAGTAAAAGAATGCAGTGTAAATCAACTTGGGCCATCAAATAGGGGTGGGAACAGCGAAACCAAACTCAAGCCCAATGCTTCTATTTAATGAAACGCCTGCGTTTTGTGTTCAACAAGGATCTCTTCACAAACTGAAGATGCATGCGTGGCCACACGATTTGGCACTGGTCAACATGTCTAACCCTAATCCAACGGTCCAGCCTTTGTCTTCTTCATTTGAAATGTTTTGGAGCCAAACTCCATTGATGAACCTTCCAAGAACGCTCCAAACTCAGCAACTCGAACCTCATCAAATCTTGATCAAAAATCATAAACCAAAACCCTATCATGCTCTATTTTCTTCCCTGAGTTCATCTATGGTCTTGGATTCAATTGATATCATCTCTAACAGCAAACACGATTCCATCCCCAAAATTGATCAGAAATTCAACCATCACCAATCATCCAATTAAGTGTCTCAATCCCTTCCTTGCCTTACTAGGAGCAACTCTAACTATCAAACACACCTTCTGACTCCAAATTCATCAAGTTCTTCATCAAAACAGAAAATGTGTTCATAACCTAATTGTCTCTAAATTCCACGAATCAAAGCCTAAAAGCTCCACATGATCATTTCCTATCATTCTAACCACCTAACATCTAAGAAAAACAAGTAAATCGTGCCAGGGATTGAAATGTACCAACCTGTTAAATCGAGCAAAACAGATGAACCAAAGCTCCAAATCAATGCTTGATAATTTCCAGATTCGATCAGTGTGATGATTTATTGCTTCTGTATGCACTAGATCTTGCTTAAACAGCTTGCATCAATGGAACAAAATTTCAGTTGCAGATGAAGAAATGAAACTTCAAAAACTCGATTCAGCCATGGATTCACTCTGGTTTTCATTGCAATATACTCAGTGATGATTATTAAATTGAATTGAATCAAGAAATTGAGAAAATGATGAAGAAATGTATGAATTCGATTGTGAATTGCAATTGAGCAAGATGAATCTCAATCTCTCTTCTCTGCACCAAATGAAGTCCAACCTTGATCTTGATCAACTCTAATGGTTATATAGGTGATGTAGGAAAGATCTAGAAAGTGCTGGAATGATCCCATGAGATTTTGGATATCTCATGTCATGAGTTTCTCCTTTAATGAGTTTCAAAAACCAGTTGCAGCTTGGACTGTTACAGCACATGAACAAGGCCTGAATTTCTCTCCAAATGAGAGTTAGAATGTGTAGGGATGGTTCCTTGCCTTGTACCTTGATCCTTATGTGGTTTGGCAAGTGTAGCTTCTCATATAAGTAACCAATGATAGGCCCAAGTTCTTGACCTCAAATTCAAAATCCAATGGTGTCATTGATCTCAAAACATGTTTTCCCTTCAATTTGGTATATCACATGGTGTATTTTCGCTTTGGATCAAAAAATCCCAAATTTGGTCACTTGAAAATGGACTTTTACCTTCCATATTTGGTCAATTTTATCATTTTGAGTTCCATGCATTTCCAAACCATCATGACCTCTTTCCTAGACTCAAAACATCATTTTGAGCAAGTTTTATGTTGAACATTTTTCCATTTGAAGCTTGCAAGTAGGAGTTTTAGTCATATGCTTGAAATGACCTATAATCTTACTTTCCCAAAATACCCCTGGCTTGTCAAGATCATAAGTAGAGCTTCACAAATCATATTGAGGCATACCATACCTTTATAGAAAGCTAAGGTCATTAGGAACAACTTTCATGTTGGCCAAAAATCCATTTGAAAACTCCTTATGGGGTAAATGTTGCTTGGAAGTCAAGTAACTTTCACAGATAAATTTCAGTGTCCTCAGATGACCTGTAACTTGCAAGAACCATAACTTGAGTTATATAAACCTCCTTGATGCCTTCCACCACTCAAATTAAAGTTCTTGAGATGATCTACAAGTTTCATGTTGTCCAAGGATCCATTTGAGACTTTCATTTTGAATTATTTTGTTTGGAAGTTTGACCTAAATCAGGGAATTTTACACAGAAACCCTAATTTAGAAACTTCTCTTCTTCTTGATTTCTTTTGATTTCTCCTTGGAACAACACCACATACATACCCACATATCAAATGATGAACCCCACATCCTTTAAATGGGCCTTGGTTCCCTTCAATCAAGCATCAAACCTAGGGTTGACCCAGGTGAAACCCTAGTTGACTGTCTTCAACTGTAGTTCTTGTAACCACACCAATAACTTGTATCATCTTTAAAATGACCCTCTAGGTCTTCCATGATGTCTCTACACATTCCATGCCCTCAATTCATAACTCACAACTTCTCTGATGATCTTCAAATACCCTCAAGATAGGAGAGAAACCCACTGCTTGGCCTTTTAACTTCTCAAAGCTTCAATTTCTTTCTTGGTGACTTGAATAGACTTGGGCTTGAATAAAAACCCCTTGGATATGCTTCTTGAGATAAGAATGGCACTTGACCCCTTGTTGGATAGCTTGCCCATGCTATGCTATGCAAATGAATGAAATATGTGCATGATCTACTATGCAAATGATAAAGCTATGAAAACACAAATCAGGTAAAATAAGTTGGTCAAATTTTAGGGTGCAACACCGCCGTGCCCATTAAATGTCATGTCCTCCCTATGGCCGTTCTCCATGTGGGGAATTGACATGATAGGCAAGATCGAGCCCACTGCATCTAACGGTCATCGCTTCATTCTAGTAGCCATCGACTACTTCACCAAGTGGGTGGAGGCAGCCTCGTATGCTAACGTGACCAAGCAGGTGGTGGATAAATTCATAAAGAGGGACATCATCTGTCGCTACGGAATTCCCGAGCGGATCATTATTGATAATGGTTCGAATCTGAATAACAAGATGATGAAGGAGCTGTGCTAGAGTTTCAAGATTGAACACCACAACTCATCTCCTTATCGGCCGAAGATGAATGGCGCCGTTGAAGCGGCCAATAAAAACATAAAGAAGATTGTACAGAAGATGGTTGTGACCTATAAAGACTGGCACGAGGTGTTTCCATTTGCATTGCACGGTTATCGTACGACGGTACGTACATCAACCGGGGCAACTCCTTTCTCACTGGTGTACGGTATGGAAGTTGTCCTACCGTTAGAAGTTGAGATTCCTTCTTTACGAGTTTTGGTTGACGTGAAACTCGATGAGGCAGAATGGATTAAGAACCGACTAAACCAACTCAGCCTGATGGACGAGAAGAGGTTAGCATCGATTGCATATGGTCGTCTGTACCAAAGCCGAATGAAGAAAGCTTATGATAAGAAGGTACGTCCTAGAAGCTTTCAGACGGTTGATCTCGTCCTGAAGAAGATTCTTCCTCCACACTCCGATCACCGGGGCAAGTGGACTCCCAATTACAAAGGTCCATACATCATCAGCAAGGTCTTCTCGGGAGGAGCCTTGGTGTTGTCCACGATGGACGGCGAAGATTTTGCATACCCGGTGAACGCGGATGCAGTTTAAAAATACTTTGCTTAAAATGACCTGTTGGAAAGAAAAAGAATCTCCAGACAAAAATGGGGCATCCCGGCGAACCATAAAAAAGGAAAAAGGTTCGGGAAAAAATTAGGGATATAAACAAAAAGAATGTACATCCGCAAAGTCGAAAACTTGGAAGGGAGACTTTGGCAAAAAAGGGTATCCCGGTGAATCGAAAACCCGAAAGGGCGATTCAGGCAAAAGTTAGGGATTTGAAAAAGCAAATGACTGCGTTCCGCGTGTGGACTTTCATTGTTTAGTGGTTTGGAAGACCTGAGGGCCGTTTATCTGAATCAATCTCTTCTGAAGCTGAAGCGACGGAGAAGTATCAAAGTCGAGTGGGTCATAGAGGGATCAACTCATGGTGTTCGTCTACGCCGCATTGCCGAAATTTGTGTATATACTGATGTATATTTATGTTTTTATATTTGCGCAGCTTCCTCATTCCAGGAGCTTGCATCTGCTGTAAAACATTTTTACCCATTCAAGGGTTCGTCATCAATAAAATATATACTATTCAGCAATTCTGTTTGTTTGTTTAGCATCTATCTGTTTTGTTTGCGAAAAAAACGCCGATGTTTTTGATAAAATGCGCATACATAAACTTACTGGCCTAGGCCACTGATTGTTGAAACAATGAATTACTTAAACATTGTCACAAGATGATAACCTTGATAGGTCCCTTTGAGAAGGGTATCTTGTCTGTTTGTTTGTGTTGTTGCAGGTATAGCATATTCCAGGCAGTACGTCGTATGCGTCCCCAAGCAGGATGATTCCTTCTACCCCAGCGAGTTTAGCAGCATCTCCCCACGGAGCCGGAACATAGGATGGTGAACGTTGATATGTCTCCCCAAACAGAGAAGATTCTCCCCAATCAGATGTATCCTGAAGGATCATCATTTCCCCAGCTGAGTCATGCGCTGAAGTGTATACCCGTTCTCAACACTGGGTTAATATGCAGCATTCTCGTAGAAGACTACTCGCAAGTATGTAGCTTTCGATAATCTAGACTGAGGCCTCCAGCGGAATTGAAATTCCCCACAGAGTTGTACTCTCCCCAGCAAGCAGGATGATTCCTTCTTCCCCAACCGAGCTGGAAAATCCCCAAAAGAGTCGAGTCCTTGGAAGTCGTGCAGGCCATGATTGGTTCTCCCCAGTAGAGTGTTGAATAGCTGATGCTGTATTTCCCCATCGAAGTCGTTATCTCCCTGAAATATTTTCCGCGAAGGCCGCGCAATTTATTTCTGCGATTGACATCGTTTCCTCAGCAGTTTGTGGTTTGAATACCCGGTTGAGCGAGTCCAAGTTCTCGTAGAACTTTATTCCTCTGCAGCAGTCAACTGAAGATCATTTCCCCAGGCGGAGTCCAATTGAGATTGGTGTGACTTCTTCTCCTTGGCAGGATGAGTCCTTCCTCCCCCACCAGAGTGGTTCCTTCTCCCTGACAGGAGGCTTTTCCCTTCAACATTTATTTTGCTGATGGGGTCATAGCATTTTTGCATGATTGCATAACATTTACCCTAAAAACACGTAGCATTTCCACCGTGTGGAGCATTACGCCATGGTCAAACATATGCATATGAAACATGAGCTAGGCCGTTACCATTCTTGTTTTGCAGGCGTTCCTCCGCAGAATGGTTTGCTCAAGATGATTCTTGAATTCCCCAGGGAAGTTGATTGCTTAAGATGGTTCTTGAATTCCCCAGTGAAGTCGCCAGAGTTGGTTGCTCAAGTTGATGCTTAGAGTCCCCGACAAGGAGTTTGCTCAGGATGATTCCTGAAATCTCCAGCAGAGTTATTGGTCCAAGATGATTCTTGAAGTCCTCAGTAGAGTTTATTCAGGATGATTCCTACATCCCCGAAGCAGAGTTACTTGATAGTTCTCCAGAATCCCCAGCGGAGATGTGTCATCCCTAGCAGGTTTTAAACAGAGAAGTTGAAATTTCCTTGAAGACTTGATGATTGAAGTCCAGCTGCAATGTCGAAGCAGTTTGCCTAGCTGACGCAGGGTGCCTGACGACGAAAGAATAGATATCCCAATTGGTTCATGATTGACCGAGAATTCTATTTCGGACTTGCTGACGAAGTTCGGCTGACGCCCGAGGTGTTCTTTGAATGCCTGATGGCACGGTTAACTTGATTGTTAAAAATTTCCTAATGACCTGATGGGTCCCGAGGAATCCTTCTGCCGCAGTATCGCAGAATGCCTGACGGCAATACCAGCTATGTATTGCCGGTTACCGAGTGACCAGTGATCCCTGGATGACTTGAGGAAGAAGCTGCAGCGAAATCTGATAATCATCCCGATGGAGATTTGAGAGTAGCCCTTCACCAGTTACCGAGTAATCGGTGATCCCTTATTGACTTACTGATGAAGTCCGACAAAGATATTGTCGATGTTCCTAGCGACACGATGAGCCCATAGGTGACGATAAGGAATTTTTCTGTTATGACACAGAATGCCTGACGGCATAATCGACCATCCATTACCAGTTACCGTGTAACTGGTGATCCCTTGATGACTTGAGGCCGAAGATCTACAGCAAAATCAGATGATCAGCCTGACGGAGATTTGAGATTTGAGATTAGCAAAATCAGATGATCCCTTGAATTGTTATAAGACTGACCCTGTAGGAATATGAATATTTGAATGTAGTAACTCTAGTGCCTTAGGGTGTAATTGAAGGAAAAATTGTGATTTAGGGTTGAATATGCTATGGGATTGGCCTAATAAACTGTAGGTTTTTTGCCTTTATCGCCATAGGACCTTAGGGAGGATTTAGGGATGTTTTGGGGGCATTTGGTAAGTGAATTGTAGAGCCTTTTGGGTAAAAACCAGTTATGGGTGCGTAGCAGAATTTGCTGTCATCGCACAGTTCGCCTAGCGAAGAAAGCTTCGCCTAGCGAACAATGTTGTTCCCAGACTCGCCTAGTGAAGAATTCTTCGCCTAGCGAAGAAACTCGCCCCATACTCGCCTAGCGAACATGCCAGCGAACGTAGCAGAGTTTCATGAATATTGATCGTGTGCAACGATGCCTTGATGTTTGATTCTGTGATTTCTGTGAAGAATTAACATGAGTATGACTGTGAGTTTTATGTGATGTATACATGATGACATTATGATTTATATGATTTAATATGACGATATTACCATGACTTTGATGAAGTATATGATGATATGAGATATGATGATGATTGACATGATGATAAATATGATATCTGACGATGCACCTATGTTGTTATATAAGGATGATTTTTGATGTGTGCATCATGCATTCATGTGGATCCAAAGTTCGGTTCAGGACCTCGATTACGTTGGCTTCAATCCCATTGTGTGGATGTGAAGTGTTTTGATGTGCTCCGGTTCTCTAGCAGAATCGATCCTATTGATGGGGATCTATGGAGGGTTGATGGCCCAGTGTCCATCGCGCTGTGATGATTGGTACCACATGCATTGAGTCTATGTTCCATTTGGATTTATGAGCCTTTTTGTATGAATTATGATGTTGTGGCCTTCGAGGCCTATTGAAGGATATGAATGTGTTGAATATGAATATGACGCCGTTTATATGTTGATTTTTATACATTGATTATTATGAATTGTTTTACTCTCCCTGCCTGTTTGAATGGTACCTCCACATAGGTAACGTGCAGATGACTAAGTCTAGCCGTGGACGCCGTCGAGGAGTATTTTTGAAGTTGAGTTTTTAGCCTTTTGGTTAGCTTAGAGGGTCTTGCTCTGATATGTAACATCGGGTTGGATTCTTTTGAGTTAAGCTATATACTATTGAGTTATTTTGCTTATTTTTCCCTGATGAGGAAACCTTGATTTATGTCTTTGAGTTTTGCTGATTTGTGCGAATTCATTATTTTGAGAAAACCCGTTTTTTACAGAGCCTTGACCGATTTTGTTGATTTGGAAAATGTACGCCCTTTTGATGGCTTTTATGAAATTTAATAATTTTACTCTGATATCTGTGTTATTTTTCCATGCTAATTGTGGGGTAGAAAAGGGTGTTACACCATGGGCTATGATTTGTAATATTTGAACAAGGGGTGTTTCTCGTCTTAATGCATGGTGCCTTATCATTTGACATATTTGTATTCTATGTGTGTTGATGTATGTTAAATATATGTTTTTTTTTATTTGTGTATTTTTGCTATGTGATTGGGGAGTTTTCTCGACGTAGTTGATCCTTGGTCGTGCAGGGAACTGGCCGAGTGGTCGGAGTTGGGTTCCAACCATTGATGAAGTTAAGAGCTCGATCGAGGTCTTTGCTCCATGGCGTGAACTTCCCATCATGAGCTAGGTGTCCTGCCTAATTGGTACGATAACGGTGGAGCTCGATTGAGGTGTCCTCGTGGGATCAAGAGTTCACTCGCACATACAAGAGTGGGATCTTGTCTTTTTGTCTCGAGTTTAGGATTCACGCTTGTACCCTAGCGCGCCCCTCTGGTTGCGAAGCGAGTACATTGTGGGTAGTGTTTAACTGTAATACTGTTTAAGCTTTTCAGTGTTCCATGGTTGAGCAGGTTCCTTCCCGTGTAGGTTTTCGAGGTAGTAGGTGTTGCACCCCAAAATTTGCCCAACATTTCTTCACCTAGCTTGTGTTTCATTTCATTCACATTAGCATTATCATTTGCATTTCATTGACATGTGTGCAGGAGATCAAGAGGTATGATTACCAATTAAGAGCTATACAAGACTATGGAGCTTGCTAAGAAGGTTATTCAGGTGCTCAGGGGTTGATATCCTTACCAGAGAAGTTAAAAGATCCTCAGAGAGAGTGGTTGAAGCCAAGTGTGTAGGTCTCCTAACTTGAGAGTTGTGGGAAGCCATCAGATGATTCTGAGGTCATGGAGATGGACTTGAGGTCTTGAGAGATCTCATGAGAAGTGTTGAAGATCACTTTGGGGTCTAGACAGGTCATTGTGCAAGATTATGAAGCCTCAGCCATGATTGGTGCAACTAGGGTTTGATTGGGTCAACCCCAAGTCAACTAAGGATTTGAAGGACGTTGAGACTTAATTCAAGAGCCATGTGATCATGGATTGATACATTGAGATGTTCTAATAATGATTTCAAAGTTAACTCATCATGATTGAAGAGTTTGAGAAGTTTCAAGCTAGGGTTTCTAAGACTTGACAGTGTAAAATCCCCTAGTTTGACCCCTATCTTCAAGACAATTTAACTCAAGATATGATTGTCATCTCATCTTGACCCCAACATGATTGTTATAGAGCATGAGCTTAGCTTTAATTTGAGTATTAGAAGTCCTTAATAGGGTTTATAGAACTCAAGTTATGAGCCAGACAAGTTACAAGTCATCTGAGGTGTGTGAATTTGGAGCTTAAAAGTTACCCAACTTGCATGATAATTTTTCCCTAGAAGGATGATTCCTATGAACTTTTGGTCAACATGAATGTTGTTCCTTATTCTCTTAGCTTTCTAGAGTGTACTAGAAGTCCTTGATAGGATTTGTAGAACTCATGTTATGGCTTTAATTTGAGTATTAGAAGTCCTTGATAGGGTTTATAGAACTCAAGTTATGAGCCAGACAAGTTACAAGTCATCTGAGGTGTGTGAATTTGGAGCTTAAAAGTTACCCAACTTGCATGATAATTTTTCCCTAGAAGGATGATTCCTATGAACTTTTGGTCAACATGAATGTTGTTCCTTATTCTCTTAGCTTTCTAAAGTGTACTAGAAGTCCTTGATAGGATTTGTAGAACTCATGTTATGGCTTGGACAAGTCAAGGGTATTTTGGGAAGTTATGATTACGGGTAATTTTTGGTTATAGGTCATTTTCACCAACTTAGACACCTCAAATGAAATTTTGTTCAACTTGAAATTTGCTCAAAATGGGGTTTTGACCTTGACCATGTATCAAGGAGGCATTGAAATGGCTCAAGGACAGACTTGGTTCAAAAGGTGGTGAAAAAGGAAGGATTAAAATGGATTAAATGACCAAAAATTCAAATAAATCATTTTGTGTGCAAATGAAGCAAAGTAATATCATTTTTTGAATGGAAAAGGCATTTTAGAAACTTTGGCAATGTTAGAATTCTGATTTAAGTCCAATATCATGCCCTTTTTCTTGGTTTCTTCATGATGAAGTAACATGACATACACAAGCCACTGGATGAAAACAAGGAGGGAAACATCACCATTCATGTTCAAAATCTCATGAGAAGTTGAATGCAAGCTTGCTAAAGCCAAAACTGAGTGGGAATCGTGACTGGTGTAAGTGAGATTTTGGAGAGAATTTGAAAATCCAATTTCTCATTCTGCAGCTTTGAACGAGTTCTAGATGATTCTAATGAGTTCTATATAAGTTGGTAAGTGTGTTCAGTTCGTTTTTTGGTGAAGATTGAAGCCTGAAGCAGAGAGTGAAGTTGAAATTTCAGAGGTACAAGTTGAAATTGAGTTCTGAGTTCAAGGCCAATTCAGGGGAAATTGAAGGTTGCAATAGCTTTAGAAGAAGTTTTGGAGTATATCTGCATCATCTTGGAGGCTGAAGTGATCAAGAACCTCTTCTGTTACACCTCTGAACACAGGTTGGTACATTTGGTTTTTGTGCATAATCTAGGAGGAGATAGATAGAAATCTATAGGTGGTTAGGATCTGGATGATGTATAGATGGATTTGAGATGATCAATTTGGGAATTAGAGACAAGTTAGGATGTGGATCATTTTCTGTTGAAGCTGAATTCTTGCCATTCTTGGATTAATAATCAAGATTAGATAGGGGAAATTGATCACCATGAGATAAGGATCATTTTTGTGCATTTAATTGAAGTTCTGATGAGATTCAAGATTGAGGTGTATTTTGGAATAGCTATCGGGTTTGAAAATCCATGGAGATTTAGATGATTCTAAGGTTGGATTCATGATCAGCATGAAAAATTGGACAAGATGATGTATCATTTTGTAATTTTTGATGACCTGTGTGTTGGTCTTCACCGGAGAAGACGGTGGCGCCACTGCTCAGGCCACCGTCTGTAAATTCCCTCCATCTGAATGTTTGAACGAGGAAGATGCACTACAGGCGTTGGATCATCATGAAGACTTGACCAAGTAACCCAAACAGACGGCCACGATTGAGTTTGAAAGGGCTGACTATTGACTGAAGCCAATACGCACCGTTTCACTTAACTGAAGTAAATGGGCCTAGCGCTTGGACTGATATCCACACACCCCATCTGGCCCAACCCAGAATTTGAACTGACTTTAATTGCTATTTGCCACGCAGTCTTGTTAATTTCTTTTGTTTTTCTTTTAATTTCTTCATTTCATATTAGTTTGACAATAATTCATAAAAAATAGAAAAATAGGTCAATTAATTCCAAATTTTTTCCCCTTGGTTCATGGTTGAATCTAGAATTTTATTGAATAAAAATATTAGGAAAAGCATGCATTTTCAATTTTTATGCATTTTTTACATTTTATTTGATAATAAAATTACCATGTTTGATACCTCTGTTTGATGATTTTAGTGTGATCACTTGGTGATGATTTTTAGCTTGATTTTTTGTGTGTGATTAGCTTAGACATGTATGCTACCATAGTATTTTTCTCACATTTTTGTGACGAAATTAGGTGTTGTTTTTAGGTTGAACTTTAGGTGTTTCCTTTTAGGGTTTAAGCTTAGTACCTTGTAGTGTAGAATTTATTTCTAGGTCTTATTTGAAGATTTGATATCTGGAACTAACATGGTAGGGTCATGATTGACATAGGTTCCCATAGTTATTTTTGTAGGATTTTATAATTGATTTTAGTATTTTAGTTAGAATTAACTTTAATACTAGGTTTTAGGTGATCCTAACTTGCTAACTCAACTAGAATGACTTCATTAGTCCCCTTAGAATAGGGTTTTGCTTCTCTTGCTCTTGGATGATGATGAAGACTTGTGTGGGATGTTTTGGAATGCATGGTGGAGCTTGGACTTGAAGATTGCTATCCCTTTGGTGTAGTTTGTTTATGGTTAAGGATTAGGGTTTTAGGGAGATCTCTTAGAATAGATTTTCTTCCTTCATGAAACATGGAAGGTGTTGATCACTTCCATTCATCCCTATGATGTAAGGTCCCATTGTGAAGGCCCCATCCCTCCTTTGGTAGGATGTGTGGCTCCTCACAAATTGGTAGAACCTTTGAGGGTTCCCTTCCTAGATGGTGGAATGCTTAGAGGTGACCTTTGGTCTTCACTTTGCTTCTCCATATCCCCACCTTGCTCTTGTTAGATGAATCTTTCTCCCTTGCTAGAGGATGGAGTTCCTTGTTAGAAGATTGAAGATGTTAGAGGTGGAACTTCCCCTTTGTTTGAAGACTTCCTTTGGAGCTGAAGCTTGAAGATCAAGAAGAACAAGTTGACACTTGTGAAGAAGATCCAATTGAGGATGAAGAAAGAGCTGAAGCTTGAAGAAGATGAAGAACAAGTTGATACTTGTGTCTGATGCATTGAAAGCTTGAAGAAGCAAGTTAACACTTGCTATTGAAGATGAAAGCCTTGAGGAACAGTTACAGACTGAGGACTGAACTGTTGTCAGAAGATTGCTTTGCTGTGAAGTTGTGGAAGTTGTTGATCTGCTTTTTCTCCTGTCTGTTTGCTTTCTGTGAAACTGTATTGCTGTGACTTGTGTGGTTTGCTTGATGCATTTGAATAAGTTCATGATTAAATTGTTTTAAGCTAGGAGCATGATTGCACTAGTGGTTGAGTTGCTCCCTCTGCTTGTATTTTTACTGTATGGCTTTGCTTGCGGGTATTCGGTGGAGCCCTGCTCCCTTGCCTATGTGGTTTGTGAGTTGCTTGATGGCATTTTATTTTTCCTGTATGATTGCAGTTATTCATATCTGGCTAGAGGTTGAGACGAGCTTGTGGAGGCTGATGCCCCACAGAGATTTCCTCCCTCACTTTCATTGCATGCATTTTACAGTTGTTTCCTGTACTGTATATCTGTTTACTGTTTAAGCTGATGCTTTATCTGTTTCGGTATCCCCCTGGCATGTTCCCTAGGAATCTCACTTCCTTTGACAAGGAAGTGATGCTTATAACTTTAGGTTGAAACCTATGCATGATAACTTCTAGGAGATCCTTGTTTCAAACATCAACCATAGGATGAATCCTTGGCATGACAACTTTAGGACTTGATAGTCTCCCCTTAGTTGAGCCTGTTCTCTCTTCTCATCTCAAACAACAGTAAAAAACATAATAAAGGCAAGTTAGTATAAGCGCGTTACGAGCCTTAAGCTACTTGGGTAATGATAATTGAGCGGCCTCCTCTCAATCGTCTAGAATGTTTAGTATACGTCCTTTGGACGATATGCAACGCATTCGTTTCCAGGTCATAGTCTCTAGTGATGTACAAACTACAGACAAACATAAAAAAACAGTTCTTCCGTAAAAGACAGAAAACAAACTTCTAACCTTTTTGCCCCGTGGGCCCATAATTCAAAGGAAGCTTTTTTGAAGAAAAGAGTGTCGTTAACTCCCAGTTCTACCGCAAACGGTAATGCCTAAGTCTCCAAGGGTCGAGCTGCATACACCAAACTGCTGGAACTGTTTGTTAACCCTACTCGAAAAACAGATGAATCTGAATTCCCGTAATCCGTATTATCCCGAACTACGTAAGCTCTGATCTCTCATATCTGTTGAGAGTACGTAGGCACAATACTGACATATTGGCGAGCCACCTTCCCCGTAACCCGTAGTTAGCCAAACTACGTTGACTCTGATTTCTCATTCTCTGATGAGAATGCGTAGGCATAAAGTGCGACGCTTTGCCGAGTAATTTTATTTTCTTTTCACACCAGCATTGATAGGTAGATAGATAAAACCAACCCGTCATATAAACACAACAAGCGTGGATCCCATCGAGTACGATGGACGTGAGGGGTGCTAATACCTTCCCCTTGCGTAACTGACTCCCGAACCCAGACAATGGTTGCGATGACCTTGTCTTATACCTTTTCGTCAGGTTTCTCCGATCGTTTCCTTTCCCGTTCTGAGGGATAAATAACGAAAGGTGGCGACTCTTCTGTTTTGCCGGCACCTTATTTTTGCGGTAGCGACAGTAGGCCCTGTTTTCTGTTCTTACACGAACGCGATAAGGGCCTTCACAGTTCGCAACGAGTTTGCCCTGTGCAAGTTTTTCTAGTTCCTTCGTACGACTAGGCTGCTAACCTGGAATTCATGTTTAATGACTTTGTTGTCATGCCAGAGAGTTATTTTTTTCTTGAGCAAGGCTTCGTGGAAGGATGCCCCCAACCGAATTTCTTCGACCAGGTCGAGCTCCTCCCTTAGGGCCTCATCGTTCATATCCTTGTCGAGAGGAGAATCGGTCCTCCTGAAGGGTTCCCTTATTTCCCTAGGAATTACTTCCTTAGTTCAGTAGGTCATTCGGAATGGGGTCTCCCTAGTAGTCGAGTGTGGTGTCGTCCTATAGGCCCAGAGCATGTTGTGCAGCTGCTTGACCCACCTCTTTTTGGCTTCGGCCATTCTTCACTTTAAGCCGCGCATGATCACTCTGTTTGCGGCTTCCGCCTGCCTGTTCGTTTACGGGTGCTCGACAGATGTGAAGTGTTGATTCTTTCCTAGCTTATTAACAAAGTCCTGGAAGTTCTTGTTGGTGAATTGTGTCCCATTGTCGGTGACGATTTCTTGGGTTACACTGAACCGGACAAGGATGTTTCATTTATAGAAACAGAGTATATTGTGCGTTGTTATTTTGGCGAGGGCTTCAGCCTCAATCCAAATATTTTTCTGATACGATCCTATGGTGAAAGTTCTGAGGATATCCATCCCCCACCAAGGAAAGTCCCACGGGGACGAGAGCATTTTGTGCTCGTTGGGTGGTGGTGGATGCATGTGTCTGTGTCGTTGGCACTTGTCGCACCTCTTAACGTGTTCCTTGGTGTCTTATTGCATGGTGAGCCAATATTATCCTACCTAGAGATCTTTACGGGCGATGGGTCTTCCACCGAGATGTTGAGCATTGATTCCTTTGTGGATCTCTTGGAGTATGTTAGGGATTTTAGACTCCTCGACGCATTTGAGGAGGGGAATAGAGAATCCCCGCTGGTATAATTCACCATCGACCAAAATTTACGAACAAGCTCGGTACCTGACCACACCCGCCTTCTTGGGGTTGCTGGGTAGTTCGCCCATCTTGAGGTACACGTACATCGGGGTCATCTAGCAGTTGCTGTCGCCAATGGAGTTCACGTTGACGCTCGAAGTGGGCTTCTCGATACATGGTATAGAAATAAATTCTTAGATGACAGACTTATTCCCACCTGTTGCACCCTAAAATTTGCTCAACCTTATTCACTTGGTTTATGTTTCAATATCATTAGCATTTGCATATAGAGCCATGTACATAGTCTAATCATCTGCATAGCATAGCATAGCAAGTCATCCAACAGGGGACCAATCATTATTCTCATCTCCATGAACCTATCAAGAGGTTATTATCCTAATCCAAGCTCCTTCAACTTATCAGAAAGAATTTGAAAGCTAAAGAGGTCAATAGATCAAGCAGTGCATCTATCTCCTATCTGAGGGTGTCTAAGGATCACCAAAGAAATTGTGAGCTGTGGGCTGAGAATGGAGAGTATCTAGGCATCTTGGGAGACTTAGAAAGTCATTTGGAGAAGGAGACAATTCATTGGTGTGACCACAAGTATTGCAGTTGAAGACAGTCAATTAGGGTTTCATCTGGGGTCAACTCTAGGTCAACTCTAGGTCAATTGACTGATTGAAAGGCATTAAGGGCTATTGGAGAGATGTGGGGTTCATCATTTGACATGTAGAGAAGCATATGTTGTTATGCTAAGAAGAAATCAAGAGAAATCAAGGAGAAGAGGAGTTTCTAAGTTAGGGTTTCTGTGTAAAATCCCCTAATTTAGGTCAAATTTCCAAGCAAGATAAGTCAAAATGCAAGCTTCAAATGGATCCTTGGCCAACATGAAACTTGTAGAGGATCTCAAGAAATTTAATTTGAGTGGTGGAAGACATCAAGGAGATTTATAGAACTCAAGTTATGGTCCTTGCAAGTTACAGGTCATCTGAGGTATCTGAAATTTTGTCTGTAAAAGTGACTTGACTTCCAAGCTATTTTTACCCCTCAAGGAGATTTCAAATTAATTTCTGGTCAACATAATAATTGTTCCTCATTGTCTTAGCTTTCTATAATGGTATAGTATGCCTTCATCTGATTTGGGGAACTCTACTTATGGTCTTGGCAAGCAAAGGGTATTTTGGTCATTTGAGAATTACAGGTCATTTCAAGCCTATGCCCAAAACTCATACAAGGAAGCTTTAAATGGAAAACTTTACAACATCAAACTTGCTCCAAATGACATTTTGAGTCTATAAAAGTGACCATGAGAGATTGGAAAGATTCATAGCACAAGGTTTCAAAATTGTTGGATTTAATGAATAAAAATGACCTAAAAAATGAGATTTTTCATATTTTGGCCAAATGAGGTGAAATTATAGGTCATTTTGAATGGAAAAATCATTTTGAGAACATTGGCTGAAGTAGAATTTTGAGCTTGGTTCAAGTTTTGGAAATTATTCAAGGTTACTTGCACTGAAAGTTACATAATCCAAAATGTAAGGAAAGAGTGCAAGGGAAGTTTCTCCAAGTTTCTAGGAGGTTCTAATGACATGTATATATTGAATGGAGAGGGTTCATGCCATGGTTGGTGATCAAATTTTCTCAAAAACACAAGTTTCACACACTTTCTCTCATTTGCAAAATCAATCCAAACTCTCTCAAACTTTCACCAATTTGCACCATTCTTGATCTGTTCTTCATCATCATCATCCATAGATCATAATTCATACAATCATTTGGTAGAATTGAAGAGGATTCGAGCTGTGCAAGTTCACCATTCAAAGTGCAAGAAATTTGGAATTACAAGATCCAAGAGGTTTGAGTCAGATTTGTTGCATACAGAAGTCATCATCAAGTTCATTGATCAGTTTTCAATCACTTCCAACCTTGGATCAAGAAGATTTAGCACCTGTTTTCATCAATTGCACCAGGTATGTTTCTCTTTCAAATTGCATGTTTAGGTTAGAATTACTAGGTTTTGTTAGCATAGAAAGGTTAAGGTAGGATAGAGGATTGAATTTGGTGAGTTTGGAGAGCTTTCATGGAGTTTGCCATAGGTGTACCATAACTGTTAGGGTTTGTAACTCATGATTTAATGCATGAAAATCTTGGATATATGGCTTGTTATGATCAGCATGAGGTGTAGATGAGTTTAGGACAAGAATTGGTGAGAATTAGAGCAATTGATCACAAGTGAAAATGGTGGATCCCAATAGTTATACCTATCGGGTTACATTGTTGCTTGAGTTTTAGGAGGAGTTATGGTTATGGCTGTGTAGAGGGGAGTTTCTAGAGCAACTTTTCTCTTGGAGTCGTGTGAATCCATGGAAGTATGAGAGAGAACAGAGGAGTGGAAGAATGCGTGCATGGTGAAGCTTTTTTGAAGCTAGGGTTTGCTGGAGGTAGACGATGACCCCAGGCCGTTGGATGGACGTTTTGACCTTGACCAAGGACCTAATAGTGTGGCCACGATTAAAGCTGAAAAACGGAGGGAGATTCAAATGCCTGTACGCACCATTTCATTAAATCCCAATCTGATGGGCTTTGTGAGTGCTTGCTATTCGTACCCCTCAAACCAAGCCCAATCCCAATTATAACTGAATAGATTACTATCTGCACCGTTTTTCCTTTTTTAATTTTTGTTTACTTTCTGATGCTTTCTGGGCCTCGCGCATATGTGATATTAACACCCCCACTGCTTGGCCCGTTTCCTTGTTTTAACTGATTTCATTTACTCACTACACCCCTTTCATATTAATTCCTGTCATTTTATTTCAAAAAAACATTAAATCTTCAAAAAATCATAATAAATCATAAAATGCTTATTTTCCATTGGTTCTTTTTGCATTATTTTCTTAATTTGGTCAAGAAAATTGCCATACAAAAAAATTAATAGTTCATTTCATTTTAATATTTTTGGTATATTTTTCTTTTAATTAGGTGTAAATATTATTTTGTTTGATACATGATTTTGATAATTTTAGTTTGATTAGTTGCTTTAATATTTTTCATCCATTCTTTTTAGGTTGGTTAATAGACATTGTTAGCTTGTATATGCAATTTAGTTCCCATTTTTAGGACTTAATTCTAGGTGTTTAGTTTAGGTGTGAATAACATGAACAAAATTAGGGTTTAAGTGATGACTTAGGAGAATTGAATCATTTCCCTTAGGACTTAGAGATTGAATATTTTAGATGTGGGGCTATAGGGACTATGGGTAGTTATTAGATCCCTTAGACATTATTAGGATTCCCCTACTTCTATTAATACTATCTGTATTTGTTTGACTGGTGTGGTGTGCCCTCTCTGGGGATTATTGCTTGCTTGTGTGGGTATTGGGATTGCCTGGGAATTGGGAGAGCTGAAGACTTGTGATGATGAAGCCATTGGAGATCCAGAGCTTGAAGACCAACTTCCAGAGTTGAAGAGGAGATTCCTGCTAGCAGCTGTTGAGGAGACTAGGGTTTAGGAGCTAGGCAGAGCTCTAGAGTAGTAAACTTGATTCTCAAACATGGAAGGCCTTGACTGCCTCCATTCTTCTCTGTGATACAGAGTCTCTCTAAGACACTCACCCCCTTCCTTTGGAAGGCTTGGTGCTACTATCTAAGGGATAGAACTCTTGAGAGAAAATCTCTTATGTGTTAGTAACAGTTGGTTTGCCACCCTTGGTGGTCAACTAATTGCTTAACACCCAATTCACTCTTGTGATTGATCCCTCAGCTTGGAGGTTAGGACTTGAAGAAAAGCCATTGTAGACTGAAGATTGATGACAAAGACCTTGTTTGAAGGCTGTGGAGATGGAGATTGATGCTTGCTGAAGCTTGTAGCTGATTGGAGATGACTTGAAGACTGATGTGGTGCAGAGCTGTTGTGGCTGTTTATTTTAGTTGTTATTCATTTTTGATGTATTGATTGGTTTTCCTGACTGTATTGTTTGCTGTTTAATCTGTTGGGTTGAAAGTGAATCCTGTTCACTTTTGCCTATTGTTTTCTAGGTTCGAGGTTGAGTGGGACTCCCTTGCCTCGCTTGTGTTGCTGCATTCATGCATTTTACTGCTTTATTGTATATATCTGATATTGTTTATGTTTCCGTCTATTCCCTTAGGATCTCTGTTTCTCTCTGTGCAAGAGAGGAGCATGATAGACACTAGGTCTTAACCCATGCATGATAACATTAGGTTAGTTTGATTCCCTTTGCAACCGTAGGTTAGAGTTTTGTCTCTTCTTTCTCAAAACCAACAGAAAAACACAATAAAATTTCAAACACAATAAAAGACACTTCTTCCGTAAAAGAATGTGAACTCATCAAGACGTCATTTTTGTCCGCTTGGACTGCTAATCAGAAAAACCTTTTTCAGAAGGAATAAAATCAATCAAAACAGATTTGTGTCGTACGTGGCCCGAACTACGTTTGCTCTGATCTTTCATGCTGTATGAAAGTACGTAAGCATAGGATGTGATATCCTAGCGAGCAACCTTCCCCTCCTTTCCCGTAGGTAGGCGAACTACATTGACTCTGATTTCTCGTTTCAGACGGGAATACGTAGGCATAAAGTGCGATACTTTGCCGAGTCATTTTATTTTCTTTTAACCCTTGACCTGTAGTTTAGATAGAATAACAATCCATACCCGAAAACAAGCGTGGATCCCGTCGAGTACGACGGACGTGAGGGGTGCTAATACCTTCCCCTTGCGTAACCGACTCCCGAATCCAGGTTTTGGTTGCGACGACCATACCTTTCCCGTGTTGTGCGAGGTTTACTCTGAGCGTTTCCTTTCCCTTCCGTGGGATAAATAACGCACGGTGGTGACTCTTCTGTTCAGCCGGCGCCGATTTTCACAGTAGCGACAGCTGGAGACTCTGCTGGGGATCCAACGTCCCCTAGCTGCTAAGGACTGCGACCGTCCCTATGCATTTGGGATCCAACGTCCCTTAAGAGAGTCAATCCTAACGCTTGTTTTCCCGTCGAGGATTTTGTATGGATTTATATTTCTGACCTTTATTTTCAGCATTATATATATTGATTATTATTGCTATATTTTGGGGTGTGACGGGTGTTCTGATATTGAGTGAGAAGCCGGACCTGGGCTTGAGTGCACCTTAGACTTAGAGTAGAGATTAGTCGGCGCGCACGTGCTTTGCATGTCCTAGTGTCCCGCGAAATCTACACTCAGACGAGGTTCTTCTGGTTGGCCTCCTGTCCTGCCCTTTGGGTGGCTCGGGTTGCTGGTTAGTTGGATTGTCGACTCTGGGGACCGATCATTTGGAAGTTGGCTAAGTGAGGCCTCTTCAGGATTTGATGATGCCACTCCTTCTGGGAATCGTATCATCAACCCTGAAAGTTTGTGACGCCGACGACCGCATAGGATGCCATACCTTTGTCAGTTACTAGGACATCCACCTGTGAGAGGGTTTGGGGTTATGCAGGTAACTAGACCTTCAGATACCGGTTATTTCTTGATCAGAGATCCTGGGTATTTATGGAGAGTTATGAGGTCTGTCAGAGACCATTTGGAGATGTGTTATGAGGTCTGTCAGAGACCAGTTGGAGATGTGTTCTGCGGTCTATCAGAGACCAGTTGGAGAGTTCTGAGGTCTGTCGGAGACCAGTTGGAGATATGATTTGAGGTCTATCAGAGACCAGTCAGAGTTATGTTATGGGTCTATCAGAGACCAGTATTGGAGCTGTGTATGAGGTCTATCTGAAACCAGGGTTTGAGGACTTCTAGAGAGTCTATCTGAGACTTCTTGATATGGTTCAGGCTATTCAGCTACGGCATTTGGTCCCTGTTGCATGTCACTTGCATTGCATTGTTTGCATACTCCTCATCATTGCATCCTACTAACATGTGTCTGTGCTGCAGGTGCATTTGCATTCCCCCGGTTCTAGTGTCTGGACTTCCGAGTATTGATCATGGCTGGTTTGAGGATGACAGTTGCGTATAAGCTACCTATCCCCGATATTACTCCACTCCTGGGTCTGATTTCTCTTGCAGATGAGGATGTCCGTAGAAGCTTCAGGCAGAGTTACGGACGGTTGTTGAGTTTAGTTCGCAAGTCCACTGATGATGAATTGAATGGGCTGTACACCTTAATGCAATTCTATGACCCGGCTTTGAGATGTTTCACGTTTGCGGACTTTATCTTGGGGCCTACCATGGAGGAGTATGTAGAGTTTACTGAGCTGCCAGTTCAGAATGCAGTTCCTTTTATTCACTCAGCCGCTGAGCCCAATTTGGAGGATTTAGCCAAGGCCCTGCATATGAATGCTTCTGAGTTATTGATGACTGCGTGGCGAGGGGTTCCGGGTTTTTCTCTTCAGTTTCTGGTTGGTAAGGCTCAAGAGTACGCCAAGAATGGGTGTTGGGTGGTCTTTAACGCTATTTTGGCCTTCTGCATTTATGGGATAGTGTTGTTCCCTAACTTCCCAAACTTCGTGGACATGGATGCATTCCATCTATTTGCTGCTGGTAACCCCGTACCAACGCTGATTGGGGACTTTTACCATTCGATGCACTACAGGAATGAGAACAGGAGAGGCAAGAACGTCTCTAGTTGCGTACCTTTGCTGTATATGTGGTTCAAGAGCCATCTTCCCTCGAGGGGACCTTTCGTGGATAATGCAATCACGTCCGACTGGCCAGAGCATATGATGAGGTTAACTTCTGAAGACATTGAATGGGTTGATCGAGATCTGCTGGGATCTGAGCTTATCTTCAGTTGTTCTGTGTACCCTAATGTCCCGCTGATAGGAAGAAAAGGGTGTATCAACTACAACCCATCCTTGTTGGTCCGTCAGTTCGGATATGCGCTGAAGAACCCGCCAAGGGAGGAAGAAGTACAGGAATCTCTGTACTTCACCGAAGACGTGAAGGGGGAGTTACTAGCCAAGCTGCAGCATGCCTGGACGCGTATTAACCGAAGAGGGAAGCCGTTGTTAGGGAAGAATGACTGTCAGGCTTACGCACCTTACAGAGTTTGGATCCAGGAGAGAGCAAGTCAGTTGCGGATGCCATTTCCAGATGCACCAGCCCTTGTTCCTATTCCGGTAGCAGAGCCAACTACTGTTTCTAGGGAGGCCTACGAGCAAGTTGTGAAAGAAAAAGAAGCCTGGATAAAGATCAACGAAGGGTTAGAGCAGGAGCTAGCCCAGATACGCAGTGAGAAAAACAAGGTCGTACATGCTTTCCAACAGCAGATTGAGCTAATGAACAGACTAGGGGATGAGTTGATTGAGGAGAAGAGGAAGCGCGAACGTCTGGGGCAAGAGTTCAGAAGCTCCCATGACATGCTGGAATCCAAAAAGAAGGCGCTCGACGCAGCACACCGAGAGATCTCTTCTTGCAATAAGACTTGGAATGCTACGCTCACCAACAATAAGAAGAGGGAAGATAAGTTGAAGCAGCAAATCTCCGACCTCGAAGAGCAGTTGAAGTCCAGCATCCGGAAGTGTGAAGAAGAAGTGATGACCCGGTATAGTCTCCAGAATGCACTAAACAAGGCCATCAAAGGCAGAGATGAAGCTGTGTCTCAGAAGCGTAAACTAGAGGATCCCTTCGGAGAAGGGGCATGGGAGGAAACTGCTGAAGACGTGCGACGTGTTCTCAAGAGAAGAAACCAACTTGTTGAAGGGCTGCTTACCCAACCAAGTCATCCGGAGACCAAGAAGTTGCTAGAAGAGTACCAGACTTATGGGAGTGCTTGATCACTTCATGTATTACCTTGTATGCTTTATTTTCATAGTGCTGACCATCACCAGGATTGTTGGTTGAGGTCATGCCTTCTTATTGTACTCTCAGTGATATTGTATTCTTGGCTCATTGGTTTCTCTGCAATATATGAGGCTTTCTGTGATTCAACTCCGATCTTTGTATTGCTAGCACTGTCACTGCACCGGCACCTTCACACTAGAATCGGGGAATGAATTTCCCTAACGCACAGACACACGTTGCATTGCATTCATATTCATATTGCATTACAGGTAATCTTTGGATGGTGTCTTATTTCCTGCTCTGTACCAGGTACTTTCCAGGATTGCAGATCAGCACCTGCACCGCTATTCCACTCGCACCAACTGCCGAAGAATCATGGATCAAATGCAGAACGAGATGCAAGATGTGCGCGAGAAGCTCGCTCTCTTTATGCAGACCATGGAAGCTATTGCAAAAGGTCAGGAGAATTTGCAAGCCATGGTGCAGCCTCTGTTGGTCAGAAACGCCGGTCACGGTAACGAGGATCATCAGTCTGTGCGAGTGGATACTGTTCAGGGAGAGGGCACTCCCACACCAGTGGCTCCACCTGTAGTCAATATACCTGCTGCTAATGTCAACAACGCTACCGCTGCTGGGAACGGTAACGTCGGAGTTGGGAACGAGACTGCTGTCCATGACGTTGGGCTTGGTGATGTCAACTTGGGTGATAATATGGGAGGCAACGGCTTCGGCAATGCTGGATTCGGGTTCAACGATCAGGGATTCGATAACGCTGGGAAATATGGTTTCAATGCTCAAGGCTATGGGCAAGATGGTTATGGTGTGGCCAATCAGGGTTACGGAGGTTTCGGAAATGGAAACGGCGCTGGGTTAATGGCTTTTGGGCCTGCTGGAGGTGTTCAGGGATACAGCAACAGAGGCCGAGGCCCGGTGATGAATCAGATTAGAGTTGGCCGCAATAATGAATATGATGGGTATGGAGCTGGGAATGGTATGTGGCAAGAAGATCAGCAGGAGGACGCTTTCTCCGGCGGAGGCTTTGAAGGGCCGATGGATAACTCCCAGAAGATCAGAATGCTAGAAGAGCAGATGAGGGGGGTCCTGAACCAAAGTGCTGTGGGCTTGGACATGGCAACAATGGGTCTGGTACCTGGCTTGAGGGTGCCAATCAAATTCAAAGCTCCCACGTTTGATAAGTATAAAGGGGACACCTGTCCGAAAGTACACGTGCGGGCTTATTACAGAAAGATGTCTGCGTACTCAACTGATGAGAGAATGCTAATGCATTTCTTTCAAGATAGTCTATCAGGCCCTTCCCTAGAATGGTATATGGGGTTGGAGCCAACTAATATCAAGACATGGAAGCAATTGGCAGAGGCATTTGTAGCTCACTACAAGTATAACAGCGACTTGGCGCCCAATCGGGTCCAATTGACAGGGCTGTCTCAGAAGAAGGGTGAGAGCTTTAAGGAGTACGCGCAAAGGTGGCGCGATATGGCTGCCAGGGTCCGTCCTCCTTTAGAAGACAAGGAAATGAACGACATGTTCATCGGCACGTTCACAGGCATGTTTTATGACAAGTTGTTTCACACATCTTTGGCTAGTTTCTCAGACTTAATTCTGATGGGAGAAAAGATTGAAAACAACATTAAGCAAGGCAGGTTCCAGGCTGAGGAGTCAACTGCATCTGGCAGTAATAGGAAGGCTTTTGGTGGGCGCTGTCAGGGCGAGGCAAGCGCAGTATTTGGAGGCCGAGGCCGAGGCCAAGGCAGGGGACGAAACCAATATCATCAGCCGCAGCAGGTGGCGAGTGTTACTATTCCATATCAACAACAACCGTTTCAGCAGCAGCCAATGCAGCAACAACAACAGCAACAGCAGCAGCAGCCACAGCAGGCTCATCGAAGATTCCAGGGTGGTAAACCAAGAAGAGTTTTTGAGAAGCCTCCCTCAACGTACGCAGATTTGTTACAGACATTGTTGGGTTTGAACCTGGTAGAGAAGAGAACTCTAGCACCGATAACGGGAACTCCCCCGTATGGTTATGATGCAAGCAGGCACTGCGAGTTCCACTCTGGGGCTCCGGGCCACGATGTAGAGGGTTGCCATGCTTTTAAGCATGTTGTGCAGGATCTCTTGGACAATAAGGCTATCAATTTCAGAACGGCAGGTCCGAATATAGTGCAGAAGCCCATGCGTAATCATGGGGCAAACGCCATTCTGACTGAGGAAGGGTTGAATCTGATTATGAATGTCGACGATTTAAAAACACCGCTGAGCGAGATAAAAAGCAGATTGTTGCAAGGGGGTGTTTATCCAGGATGTGACGAGTATTGCTTAGAATGCTGGACCCTAGCTAGGGGGTGTGATCGTTTGAAGAAAGGCACCCAGGCTTTAATTGATGGAGGCACATTGCAGTTTGACCGAGCAGCAACTGAAGAGCCTGCAGGGGCAGTAGCAGATGATCAAAGTGATGTGGCCACTGTAACGATTCCTCGAAAGACAATCACTATTGCAGCTCCGGTCCAGCGACCACCGATCACCATAACTAAGGCCGGACCGATCCCGTACGAGAACACAAAAGCAGTCCCATGGTCATATGGGTTGGAGGTGTATTGTGACGGGATAAAGATTGATGTTAATAAACAGCCAGCCGAGACTGTAGACAACGTTGTTGGTTCAGGAGGTATGACAAGGAGTGGTAGGATCTTTATATCACCTGAAGTGGAGGCCGAAAGACTAGCGAAAGGAAAGGTGAAGATGGTTGAGAATGTCCCAGTGCAAGCAAGCGACAAAGCATCGGCATCAAAAGACGTAGAAGAGTTCATGCGCTTGATTCGAAAAAGTGATTATAAGATTGTGGAGCATCTGCAACAGACGCCGTCCAAAATATCCATCTTGTCATTGCTCTTGTGTTCGGAAGCCCACAGAAATGCTTTGCTGAAAGTCCTGGATACTTCCTTCGTCCCCCAAGACGTCTCCGTGAATTAGCTGGAAGGAGTGTTGGCACATGTAAATGCAGGCCACAGCTTGGGCTTTACCGACTTCGATTTGACCCCTAAAGGGAGAGATCATAATATGGCGCTGCACATATCTGTCGAGTGTAGAGGATCAGTAATGTCGCATGTATTGGTCGACACCAGATCGTCTTTGAATGTGCTGCCCAAGAAGGCGATGATGAAGCTAGATGTCAGAGGAATCCTGTGCACGCCCAGTGACTTGGTAGTCAGAGCGTTTGATGGCACGCGAAGAACAGTCTTTGGATCGATAACATTGCCTCTACAGGTGGGGCCGGAGGTGTTTGCGACGGAATTTTATATCATGGATATACAGCCCGCATATAGCTGCCTGCTCGGAAGACCCTGGATTCATGGGGCTGGGGCAGTCACGTCTACCCTGCATCAGAAGTTGAAATATATGGTCGGAGACAGCGTGGTCACCGTATGCGGAGAAGAAGACATCCTGGTCAGCCATCTGTCGTCATTTAAATATGTGGAGGTCGACGGAGAGATCCACGAAACGCCCTGCCAGGCATTTGAAGGGTTGCGAATCAAGGACAAAGGTCCCGGGCCGAGCAAAGCGTCGGAGATAGTCGTCTCGTCATATAAAGAAGCTCAAGCTCTGGTGGAGGCAGAAGAAGCAAAGGGCTGGGGCAAAGTGCTGGATATCCCTGTGAAGATGGACCGATTCGGGCTGGGGTACCAACCGTCGTCATCAACTCCTGCTGTGGGGGCACCCCGTTTCAGAGGGCCAATAACCATCTCTGCTAGTGGAGTATGTCATGAAACAATCAACGCTGCTTCGGAGTCTGACGAAGGAGACAGCGACTGTGATATGGATGCCTGGATTCAGCCAAGCACGCCAGGACAGGGACTGTGCAATTGGTCTATTCAGGAGCTTGTTCCTGTGACTCTTAAACAGTAATGCTTTGTTTTATTAATTGTTGAACAATCTGATGTCTTGCCCGGGGCATCAGGATTTGCTTAGGGCTGTGTTGTTATGAACATTGCGTGTTAATCATTAAATAAATGGCGTTTTTTCATGTGCAAATATTTCGATCTTTGTCTTTCTTGTTTTGTATTTTTCAATAAAATGGCAACGTGGTTATTCGCTTTATACGCATTTTGAAGCACTTAACCATTCCTTTTGCAGGATAACATTTTCAGATGACATCCTTGAACCACCTATGACTCGTCCCGACTTTGAGCACCCGGTATTTCAGGCCGAAGAAGAGGTTGTCGAAGATAGTGACGTTCCTGAAGAACTGTCTTGGTTGGTGAAGCAAGAGGAAAGAGCCATTCTGCCTCACGAAGAGGTCATCGAAATTATCAACTTAGGGTCGGAAGGGGTTGAGAAGAATATTCGTATCGGAGCCGCACTGCAGAGCGATATCAAGCGAAGACTGGTTGAAATGCTCCAAGAGTATAGTGATGTATTCGCGTGGTCGTATGAAGATATGCCGGGGCTCGATACAGATATGGTTGTGCACCGTCTGCCACTGAAAGAGGAATGCCCGCCGGTCAAACAAAAGCTTCGCAGAACTCGACCAGATATGGCAGTGAAGATCAAAGAGGAAGTTCAAAAACAGTGGGATGCTGGTTTCTTGGCTGTGACAAAATATCCCTCATGGGTTGCTAACATCGTACCAGTGCCAAAGAAAGATGGCAAGGTTCAAATGTGCGTGGATTATAGAGATTTGAATAAAGCGAGCCCAAAAGACGATTTTCCACTTCCTCATATCGATGTGCTAGTTGATAATACTGCTCAATACTCTGTATTCTCCTTCATGGATGGCTTTTCAGGCTATAATCAGATTAAAATGGCGCCAGAGGACATGGAGAAGACTACTTTCATAACGCCTTGGGGAACATTTTGCTACAAAGTGATGCCCTTTGGCTTGAAAAATGCTGGGGCAACATATCAGCGTGCGATGACGACTCTTTTCCATGATATGATGCATAAAGAGATCGAAGTTTATGTTGACGATATGATTGCCAAATCCCGGACGGAGGAAGAGCATCTGGTGAATCTGCTGAAGCTGTTCAAAAGGCTTAGGAAGTTCAGGCTGAGACTGAACCCTAATAAATGCACCTTCGGGGTGAGATCGGGTAAGCTGCTGGGGTTTATCGTAAGTGAAAGAGGAATAGAGGTCGATCCTGCTAAAATAAAAGCGATTCAAGAAATGCCGACGCCTAAAACAGAGAAAGAGGTGCGCGGGTTTTTAGGGAGGTTGAACTATATCGCCCGGTTCATATCTCACCTAACTGCTACGTGTGAACCATTATTCAAGCTGTTGAAGAAAGATCAAGCTGTAACGTGGAACGAAAATTGTCAAAAGGCGTTCGATAAAATAAAGCAGTATTTGCAGGAGCCTCCTATTTTGATACCCCCAGTGGCAGGGAGACCCTTGATTATGTATTTGACAGTTCTTGAGGGAAGCATGGGTTGTATTCTCGGTCAACACGACGAGACAGGAAGAAAAGAGCATGCGATCTACTACTTGAGTAAGAAATTTACAGATTGTGAATCTCGATACTCAATGCTTGAGAAAACTTGTTGCGCGCTAGCCTGGGCCGCCAAGCGTTTGAGGCAATACATGCTGAATCACACAACCATGCTCATCTCGAAGATGGATCCTATCAAATATGTATTCGAAAAGCAGGCGTTGTCAGGGAGAATTGCCCGTTGGCAGATGGTCTTGACTGAATATGACATTCAATATCTCTCACAAAAGGCTATAAAAGGGAGTGTACTGTCTGAGTACCTGGCAGAGCAGCCTATTGAAGATTACCAATCGATGAGGTTTGATTTTCCTTACGAGGATATCATGTACCTAAAGATGAAAGATTGTGAAGAGCCGTTGCCAGACGAAGGACCAGAGTTGGGTTCCAAATGGAAGATGATATTTGACGGAGCTGTGAATGCTTACGGTAGCGGAATAGGGGCAATCATCACTACGCCACACGGGTCGCACATCCCGTTTACTGCTCGATTGACCTTTGCCGTTACCAATAATGAAGCCGAATACGAAGCTTGTATAATGGGGCTTGAAGAAGCCATTGATTTGCGAATCAAACATCTAGACGTATACGGAGACTCCGCTCTGGTGGTGAACCAGATAAAAGGGGAATGGGAGACACGTCAGCCCAACTTGATACATTACATGAACTATGCAAGGAGATTGTTGCCTTTCTTCGACAAGGTTGAATTGCATCATGTACCGCGGGCCGAGAATCAGATGGCTGACGCCCTCGCCACGTTGTCTTCCATGTATAAAGTCAACTTCTGGAACGAGGCTCCCAGAATCATTATCTCTCGGCTTGACAGACCAGCTTTCGTATTTGCTATTGATGAAGCATCCGACGACAAACCGTGGTATTTTGATATCCTTAATTTTCTGAAGAATAAAGAGTATCCGGCTGGGGCATCCAGTCAAGATCAGAAGACTCTCAGGAGATTAGCGGGTAATTTCTATTTGAATCCGGATGGCGTCTTATACAGAAGAAACCACGACTTGGTGCTGTTGCGTTGTGTAGACGAGAAAGAGGCGAAGCTGCTCATGGAGGAAATACACGAAGGTACCTTTGGTACGCATGCCGGTGGGCATGCTATGGCGAGGAAGTTGCTGCGGGCAGGTTATTTTTGGCTGACTATGGAAACTGATTGTTTCAAGTTTGCGAGGAAGTGCCACAAGTGCCAAATCCATGCTGATAAGATCCATGTGCCTCCGAGTCCTCTGAATGTGATGTCATCGCCATGGCCGTTCTCGATGTGGGGAATCGATATGATTGGAAAGATCGAGTCGACAGCTTCTAACGGGCATCGGTTCATCCTAGTAGCAATCGATTATTTCACCAAGTGGGTAGAAGCGGCGTCTTACGCAAACGTAACTAAGCAAGTGGTGGCCAGATTCATCAAGAGAGATATCATTTGCCGATATGGGATCCCCGAGCGGATAATCACGGACAACGGTTCAAACCTGAATAACAAAATGATGAAGGAGCTCTGTCAGAATTTCAAGATCGAACATCACAACTCCTCCCCTTACCGACCCAAGATGAATGGCGCTGTCGAGGCGGCCAATAAGAATATCAAGAAGATCGTTCAGAAAATGGTGGTGACCTATAAGGATTGGCATGAGATGCTACCTTTCGCTTTGCACGGTTATCGTACGACGGTACGCACATCAACCGGGGCAACCCCGTTCTCGTTAGTATACGGAATGGAAGCGGTATTACCATTGGAAGTTGAGATCCCTTCTCTGAGGGTATTGCGAGACGTTCAGCTAGACGAGGCAGAATGGGTGAAAGACAGGTTGAATCAACTGAGTTTGATGGATGAGAAGAGGCTAGCTTCTCTAGCATACGGTCGTTTGTACCAGAGCCGAATGAAGAAAGCATATGATAAGAAGATACATCCGCGAAGCTTTCAGACGGGCGACCTTGTGATGAAAAGGATTCTCCCGCCGCAGGCAGATCACAGGGGCAAGTGGACCCCCAACTACGAAGGGCCATACGTTGTCAGGAAAGTCTTTTCAGGAGGAGCGTTGTTGTTGTCCACCATGGACGGTGAAGACTTTACGTCGCCTGTGAATTCGGACGCAGTTAAAAAATACTTTGCTTAAAATTGACCCGCTGGATAAAAAAAAAGAGTCCAGGCAAAAATGGGGCATCCTGGCGAACCAAAAACAGAATGAAAGGTTCGGGCAAAAGTTAGGGATAAATTGAAAAATGTACACCCGCGAAGTTGAAAACCTACACTGGGCGGCTTCGGCAAAAAAGGGTATCCCGGTGAACTGAAAACCCGTAAAGGGCGGTTCACGCAAAAGTTAGGGATTTGAAAAGCAAATGACTGCGGTCCGAATTTGATATTACAGTGAGCATTAGCGCGGGAGAATACGCTCGAGGAGTCGATTATCGGATACAATCTCTTCGGACGTGTGGATACCGGGAAAGCATTAGAGTCGGACGAGTCATAGGAGGATCAGTTCGTGGTGTTCGTCTGCATCCCGTTGCCGACATGTGTACAAATCTAATTTGTCAATATATTTATGCTTCTTGTGCATACTTGTATATCTGCTTTGCGTAGCTTCCTCTTTTCAGGAGTTACATCCCATGTACAAAAACTCCGCCCATTCAGGGGCCCAATCAATAAAATATGTTATTCAGTACTTGATGCTAGTTCTTTACTGTTTTGTGCATGATAAGGCGCCTAAGTTTACTGAAACTAGCATGAGTATAACATCACTGGCCCTTGCCAACAATTGCTAAAGCTTTGAATTAACTGAAAATAACGTCACTAACCTGAATCGATTTGGTTGTATAGGCTTGTCTTGTCTTGTTTGTGTTGTTGCAGGTTACATAGCCGTACGAGGGAAGACGATCAAAAGATTGCAGTAACAAAAGACTCGACCCCCGCGCATGTCATGCATAAGAATCAAATTCCCCAGCTGGTCGTAGCTTATCCAAAGGATATGCTCCAGCAAAGTCATTCATCCTTAGCAGAATTGGCGATTCCAAAATTGTAGGTTGTATTCAGGCAGTGTGGTGTCCCCCAGAAGGATTCCTTATCTCAAGCAGAGGGGTTTAGCCTCAGAAGATTAATATTTCAGATTGGTAAGCTGAATTCAGACAGTTTACCTTTCCCTGCAGGGTCATTTACTCTCCCCCAGCGGAGTCAGTTGATTTTCCCCAAGAGAATCGTCCCATCCTCAGTGGAGTTCTCTTTTCAGCAAGTGTTTTCCTCCTAGTGAAAATCGAAGATTTAGGCTCTCCCCGGCGGAGTTGGTGTGGCGCATTGGCATTTATTTTGTCAGAATACCGTGCGATATCCGTTCACTCTCCAGCATAAGTCCGATCATACCGTGCGCATCTGCTATTCTCTAGCAGAGTTATATTCCCCAGCAGGGTGTTACTTCGATAAGGTGCTTGGTTTAAGCTCCCAATTTCCCATCTAAGTTGGCTTCACTCTTCCAGCATTTATTTTGCTGGAATAATTCTGTAGCACCTGGCTATCCCCAGCGGAGTTGGCATTGTTTTCAGCATTTATTTTGCTGAAGCAGTTCCTGTATCTCAGCAGTTCGAGTCTGCATTTGCATTGGCATATAGTGTCATACTTGCATCCACCAAATAAAAGCGTGGCGTTCCCATGTCGAATGGAGCATTGCATCGTTGTCAGACATACGCATTTTTGAAACATAAACTAGGTTGGCTAGTCATTTGCTTCAAGTATTGTTTCTCTTGCAGGAAGAGAGAGCCCTTGCTCAGGTGAATCAATAAACACTCGAGGTCTCGGCGTGAGACATTCAACGAGGTGTCAGCTTTGGCACTACTCCCCACAGAGTTATTTGTGAATTTCTCGTGTTTTCCCCGCCAGAGTCAGTAGGCGAAATTTCTCCTCATTCCCGAGCAGAGTCATTTGTCATTAAAGGGTTTCCCGAACCAGAATCTCAGAGGCCACCGCCGGTTACCAGAACAGGTGTCCGGTAGTTTGGTTTCCAAATATCCCCAGAAGAGTCCGCCTCAAAATTGCTGTAACGTCAGTGCTAAGAAGTTTGTGGGTTGGGACCAATGGAGAAATGAGTCCTGACGTGGGAGAATTTTATTGACAGGTTTTCTTTGTGTTAAAGAAGAAGTGGAGTCCTAACGTGGACAGATTTATTTCCTCATAACTGATAAAGGTGTTAGTCCTGACGTGGACAGGTTCGATTACTCAGAATTACTTGAATGGGAAGTCCTGACGTGGACAAAAGTGGGTTACTCTTCATGTTGGTGTCCTGACGTGGACCATTTATTTCCAACAGATATCTTTATTCGTAATGGCGAAAGGTGCGTCCTGACGTGGACAAATTTATCCTTCTTCGTGTTGTTGGCAAAGTATGAGTCCTGACGTGGACAAAGTCTTATTTCCCCAGCAAGTCGAAGACGCGCAAGTCCTGACGTGGACAGGTTCTATTACTTCAGTAGGTTGAGATGTGAGTCCTGACGTGGACAAGTCTCACTTCCCCAGTGGGTCTAAGGTGCACGAGTCCTGACGCGGACAAGGTTTTATTTCCTCAGCAAGTCAAGAGGGGAGTCCTTACGTGGACAAATCAAGACGAAATGTGGGTCCTGACGTGGACAAGTTTATTCCTCACGTGGAAAGAGAAGTTTCAGTTCCTAACATGGAAAAGCAAGTTGATTCCTTACGTGGAAAGAGGATGTATTCCTTACGTGGAAAGTTTAGTCCTGACGTGGACAGATTCAGATCAAGGTGGTTTCCTTACGTGGAAAAGAAGATGTGTTCCTTACGTGGAAAAAGTTTGATTCCTTACGTGGAAAGGTTGGAGTCCTTACGTGGAAAGATCGATATGTGATTCCTTACGTGGAAAGGTTGGAGTCCTTACGTGGACAGATCGATATGTGATTCCTTACGTGGAAAGATTGTATTCCTTACGTGGAAAGATTGTATTCCTTACGTGGAAAGATTGGAGTCCTTACGTGGACAGATTAAGATGGCATTCCTTACGTGGAAAAGTGTGGTCCTGACGCGGACAGATTCAAAAGAAGATTTATTCCTTACATGGAAAGTGTAGTCCTGACGTGGACAGATTCAGATCAAGGTGGTTTCCTTACGTGGAAAAGATGGTGATTCCTTATGTGAAAAGATGGTGAGTCCTAACGTGGACAGTGTTATTCCTAACGTGGAAAGTTTAGTCCTAACGGGGACAGATCCAGACGAAGTCTTGGTCCTTACGTGAACGGTGTTATTCCTAACGTGGAAAGTTTAGTCCTAACGGGGACAGATCCAGACGAAGTCTTGGTCCTTACGTGAACGGTGTTATTCCTAACGTGGAACGGTTATTCCTTACGTGGAAGGGTGAGTCCTAACGTGGACAATGGTTATTCCTAGTGTGGAAGAATTTATTCCTAACGGGGACAATTTATTTCTGATGAAGTGCAGACGAATTATCCCCAGCGAAGTTGCCGAGTTTGTTTCGGGTTAACAGCCGGTGGAGTCCTAACGTGGACAGGTTGGTTGAGATTTCTTTGTGTTGACGACACAGGCGTCCTAACGTGGACAAGCAAAGTTTTATTCTTGCAATGAGAGAAGCTTTTCAGGCTGATGAAAATGATCCCCAAGCAGTGGCGCAGTTTATTTCTGTTGTTGGCAAATTTCTGGGTTCTTAGTATTCAACCGTCTCGTACCGCGAATGTCTGAAGGCTCCGGGCTCTTCACCCAATCGGGTCCAAGTCGCTTGAATAGGGGCAGCTGTTGCACCCTAAAATTTGCTCAACCTTATTCACTTGGTTTATGTTTCAATATCATTAGCATTTGCATATAGAGCCATGTACATAGTCTAATCATCTGCATAGCATAGCATAGCAAGTCATCCAACAGGGGACCAATCATTATTCTCATCTCCATGAACCTATCAAGAGGTTATTATCCTAATCCAAGCTCCTTCAAGTTATCAGAAAGAATTTGAAAGCTAAAGAGGTCAATAGATCAAGTAGTGCATCTATCTCCTATCTGAGGGTGTCTAAGGATCACCAAAGAAATTGTGAGCTGTGGGCTGAGCATGGAGAGTATCTAGGCATCATGGGAGACTTAGAAAGTCATTTGGAGAAGGAGATAAGTCATTGGTGTGACCACAAGTATTGCAGTTGAAGACAGTCAACTAGGGTTTCATCTGGGGTCAACTCTAGGTCAATTGACTGATTGAAAGGCATTAAAGGCTATTGGAGAGATGTGGGGTTCATCATTTGACATGTAGAGAAGGATATGTTGTTATGCTAAGAAGAAATCAAGAGAAATCAAGGAGAAGAGGAGTTTCTAAGTTAGGGTTTTTGTGTAAAATCCCCTAATTTAGGTCAAATTTCCAAGCAAGATAAGTCAAAATGCAAGCTTCAAATGGATCCTTGGCCAACATGAAACTTGTAGAGGATCTCAAGACCTTTAATTTGAGTGGTGGAAGACATAAAGGAGATTTATAGAACTCAAGTTATGGTCCTTGCAAGTTACAGGTCATCTGAGGTATCTGAAATTTTGTCTGTAAAAGTGACTTGACTTCCAAGCTATTTTTACCCCTCAAGGAGATTTAAAATGAATTTCTGGTCAACATAAGAATTGTTCCTCATTGTCTTATATTTCTAGAATGGTATAGTATGCCTTCATATGATTTGGGGAACTCTACTTATGGTCTTGGCAAGAAAAGGGTATTTTGGTCATTTGAGAATTACAGGTCATTTCAAGCCTATGCCCAAAACTCATATAAGGAAGCTTCAAATGGAAAACTTTACAACATAAAACTTGCTCCAAATGACATTTTGAGTCTAGAAAAGTGACCATGAGAGATTGGAAAGATTCATAGCACAAGGTTTCAAAATTGTTGGATTTAATGAATAAAAATGACCTAAAAAATGAGATTTTTCATATTTTGGCCAAATGAGGTGAAATTATAGGTCATTTTGAATGGAAAAATCATTTTGAGAACATTGGCTGAAGTAGAATTTTGAGCTTGGTTCAAGTTTTGGAAATTATTCAAGGTTACTTGCAATAAAAGTTACATAATCCAAAATGTAAGGAAAGAGTGCAAGGGAAGTTTCTCCAAGTTTCTAGGAGGTTCTAATGACATGTATATATTGAATGGAGAGGGTTCATGCCATGGTTGGTGATCACATTTTCTCAAAAACACAAGTTTCACACACTTTCTCTCATTTGCAAAATCAATCCAAACTCTCTCAAACTTTCACCAATTTGCACCATTCTTGATCTGTTCTTCATCATCATCATCCATAGATCACAATTCATACAATCATTTGGTAGAATTGAAGAGGATTCGAGCTGTGCAAGTTCACCATTCAAAGTGCAAGAAATTTGGAATTACAAGATCCAAGAGGTTTGAGTCAGATTTGTTGCATACAGAAGTCATCATCAAGTTCATTGATCAGTTTTCAATCACTTCCAGCCTTGGATCAAGAAGATTTAGCACCTGTTTTCATCAATTGCACCAGGTATGTTTCTCTTTCAAATTGCATGTTTAGGTTAGAATTACTAGGTTTTGTTAGCATAGAAAGGTTAAGGTAGGATAGAGGATTGAATTTGGTGAGTTTGGAGAGCTTTCATGGAGTTTGCCATAGGTGTACCATAACTGTTAGGGTTTGTAACTCATGATTTAATGCACGAAAATCTTGGATATATGGCTTGTTATGATCAGCATGAGGTGTAGATGAGTTTAGGACAAGAATTGGTGAGAATTAGAGCAATTGATCACAGGTGAAAATGGTGGATTCCAACTGTTATACCTATCGGGTTCCATTGTTGCTTGAGTTTTAGGAGGAGTTATGGTTATGGCTGTGTAGAGGGGAGTTTCTAGAGCAACTTTGCTCTTGGAGTCGTGTGAATCCATGGAAGTATGAGAGAGAACAAAGGAGTGGAAGAATGCGTGCATGGTGAAGCTTTTTTGAAGCTAGGGTTTGCTGGAGGTAGACGATGACCCCAGGCCGTTGGATGGACGTTTTGACCTTGACCAAGGACCTAATAGTGTGGCCACGATTAAAGCTGAAAAACGGAGGGAGATTCAAATGCCTGTACGCACCGTTTCATTAAATCCCAATCTGATGGGCTTTGTGAGTGCTTGCTATTCGTACCCCTCAAACCAAGCCCAATCCCAATTATAACTGAATAGATTACTATCTGCACCGTTTTTCCTTTTTTAATTTTTGTTTACTTTCTGATGCTTTCTAGGCCTCACGCATATGTGATATTAACACCCCCACTGCTTGGCCCGTTTCCTTGTTTTAACTGATTTCATTTACTCACTACACCCCTTTCATATTAATTCCTGTCATTTTATTTCAAAAAAACATTAAATCTTCAAAAAATCATAATAAGTCATAAAATGCTTATTTTCCATTGGTTCTTTTTGCATTATTTTCTTAATTTGGTCAAGAAAATTGCCATACAAAAAAATTAATAGTTCATTTCATTTTAATATTTTTGGTATATTTTTCTTTTAATTAGGTGTAAATATTATTTTGTTTGATACATGATTTTGCTAATTTTAGTTTGATTAGTTGCTTTAATATTTTTCATCCATTCTTTTTAGGTTGGTTAATAGACATTGTTAGCTTGTATATGCAATTTAGTTCCCATTTTTAGGACTTAATTCTAGGTGTTTAGTTTAGGTGTGAATAACATGAACAAAATTAGGGTTTAAGTGATGACTTAGGAGAATTGAATCATTTCCCTTAGGACTTAGAGATTGAATATTTTAGATGTGGGGCTATAGGGACTATGGGTAGTTATTAGATCCCTTAGACATTATTAGGATTCCCCTACTGCTATTAATACTATCTGTATTTGTTTGACTGGTGTGGTGTGCCCTCTTTGGGGATTATTGCTTGCTTGTGTGGGTATTGGGATTGCCTGGGAATTGGGAGAGCTGGAGACTTGTGATGATGAAGCCATTGGAGATCCAGAGCTTGAAGACTAACTTCCAAAGTTGAAGAGGAGATTCCTGCTAGCAGCTGTTGAGGAGACTAGGGTTTAGGAGCTAGGCAGATCTCTAGAGTAGTAAACTTGATTCTCAAACATGGAAGGCCTTGACTGCCTCCATTCTTCTCTGTGATACAGAGTCTCTCTAAGACACTCACCCCCTTCCTTTGGAAGGCTTGGTGCTACTGTCTAAGGGATAGAACTCTTGAGAGAAAATCTCTTATGTGTTAGTAACAGTTGGTTTGCCACCCTTGGTGGTCAACTAATTGCTTAACACCCAATTCACTCTTGTGATTGATCCCTCAGCTTGGAGGTTAGGACTTGAAGAAAAGCCATTGTAGACTGAAGATTGATGACAAAGACCTTGTTTGAAGGCTGTGGAGATGGAGATTGATGCTTGCTGAAACTTGTAGCTGATTGGAGATGACTTGAAGACTAATGTGGTGCAGAGCTGCTGTGGCTGTTTATTTTAGTTGTTATTCATTTCTGATGTATTGATTGGTTTTCCTGACTGTATTGTTTGCTGTTTAATCTGTTGGGTTGAAAGTGAATCCTGTTCACTTTTGCCTATTGTTTTCTAGGTTCTAGGTTGAGTGGGACTCCCTTTCCTCGCTTGTGTTGCTGCATTCATGCATTTTACTGCTTTACTGTATATATCTGATATTGTTTTTGTTTCCGTCTATTCCCTTAGGATCTTTGTTTCTCTCTGTGCAAGAGAGGAGCATGATAGACACTAGGTCTTAACCCATGCATGATAACATTAGGTTAGTTTGATTCCCTTCGCAACCGTAGGTTAGAGTTTTGTCTCTTCTTTCTCAAAACCAACAGAAAAACACAATAAAATTTCAAACACAATAAAAGACACTTCTTCCGTAAAAGAATGTGAACTCATCAAGACGTCATTTTTGTCCGCTTGGACTGCTAATCAGAAAAACCTTTTTCAGAAGGAATAAAATCAATCAAAACAGATTTGTGTCGTACGTGGCCCGAACTACGTTTGCTCTGATCTTTCATGCTGTATGAAAGTACGTAGGCATAGGATGCGATATCCTAGCGAGCAACCTTCCCCTCCTTTCCCGTAGGTAGGCGAACTACGTTGACTCTGATTTCTCGTTTCAGACGGGAATACGTAGGCATAAAGTGCGATACTTTGCCGAGTCATTTTATTTTCTTTTAACCCTTGACCTGTAGTTTAGATAGAATAACAATCCATACCCGAAAACAAGCGTGGATCCCATCGAGTACGACGGACGTGAGGGGTGCTAATACCTTCCCCTTGCGTAACCGACTCCCGAATCCAGGTTTTGGTTGCGACGACCATACCTTTCCCGTGTTGTGCGAGGTTTACTCTGAGCGTTTCCTTTCCCTTCCGTGGGATAAATAACGCACGGTGGCGACTCTTCTGTTCAGCCGGCGCCGATTTTCGCAGTAGCGACACCACCTTTCTTCATCGTGCTTTCCAACTTCGAGAGGATGTCTTCCCTAGTGTTGTGTTGTCGAGGAATGTGTTTCACTTCTGCAAAGTCGAATTTTTTCGTCCTCTCTTTGACTAGGGCGAGGTACTCGGCGAGTTTGTTGTTCTTGGCCTAGTATTCTCCTTGTACTTGAGAGGCTACAAGCTGGGAGTCGGTAAATATCTTTATCTCCTTCACGCCCAAGTCATCTACCAGGAAAAGCCCTGCGAGGAAGGCCTCGTACTCGGCTTGGTTGTTGGAGGTCGGGAAGGATAGGGAGAGGGAGACCTCTAATAGGATACCCTTTTCATTCTCCAGGATCATTTCTGCTCCGCTTCTTGTCGAGCTGGAGGCCCCGTCGACGAAGATGGTCCACTTGTGGGCTCCTAGCATTGGGGAAAATGCAGCAGTCATCTCTGTGATGAAATCGGCTAGAGCTTGTGCGTTAAGGGCTTTTCTGCTCTTGTAATAGATGTCGAACTCGAAGAGTTTGAGCGACCACCTAAGCATTCTACCCTCCATGTCGGGGCGTTCGAGTAGTTGTTTTATAGGTTGATATGTCTTGACTACGATTGTGTAGGCCAGGAACTAGTGTCGTATCCTTCAGGTCGCATTGATGAGGGCCAGAGCCACCTTCTCGATTTGCTGGTACCAGAGGTTGGAGCCTTGTAGGGCTTTGCTGGTTAAGTAGATCGGCTTCTACCCCTCGGGGGTTTCGAGAATAAGGGTCGCGCTGACAGCTTCGGCTGCGACAGCGAGGTGGAAATAGAGAATCCCCCTATCCTAGGGTCGCGATAGCACGAGGGGTTCTGAGAGGATCCGTTTGAGGTGGAGGAGGTCTTGTTCGCACTCCTCGGTCCATTCAAACGTGGCCTCCTTTCGTAGAAGCTTGAAAAATGGGAGGGCATGTTGGGAAAACTTAGCCACGAAGAGAGATAACAAAGTGAGAATCCCGTTGAGGGATTGTATCGAATTCTTTGAGTTTTGTGTCGGGAAATCGGAGAAGGCTCTGCTCTTGTCGAGGTTCGCCTCTATTCCTTGTTTCGTTAAGTAGAAACCAAGGAATTTTCCTGCTCGGACGCCGAAGGCGCACTTCTCTGTGTTGAACCTCATTTTGCATCTCCCCGTCGTAATGAAGACCCTTTTGAGATGGTTATATGGTCGATTTATTCTCGTGATTTTACGATCATGTCTTCCATGTAGACCTCGGGTGTGTCTCTGATCTTGTCTCGGAAGACTTTGTACATCATTCGTTGATAGGTTACGCCAGTGTTTTTTAAACCGAAGGGCATTATGTTGTAGTAGTAATTACCCGACTCGGTCATGAAAGTTGTATGTTGTTTGACTTCCTTTGCCACGGGGATTTGGTTGTACCCCGAGTAGGCATCGATGAATGACAATAGTTTAAAACCTGCAGAGTTATCGACCAGTTTGTCGATGTTAGGCAATGGATATGCATCTTTGGGACATGGTCGATTAAGATCGGCGTAATTAATGCACATTCTCCATTTTCCATTAGATTTTTTAACCAATACAACATTTGACAACCTGGTTGTGTACCGGGCTTCCGAAATAAAATTTTCCTCTAGGAGGTTTTCTACAACTTTCTCAGTAGCCTCCGCTATCTCGGAGACTGCCTATGCCTATGTTATACTATGGCCCTAGCAGCCGGATCTATGGAGAGCTTGTGATAAGCCATGTCGGGGTCAAGCTCGGGCATCTCTACGGCACTCCATATGAAGAAGTCAACATTCTCCCGGAGGCAGGCCTTCAGTTGCTTCCGCGCCAGGTCGGGGAGCACAGTTCTAATTTTCACGCTCCTGTTGGGGTCGTCGTCGAGCATGATGAGCTCAAATTGCCATCAGTAATGGAGCGCATTTGAGGGATCGATTTCCCGTTGTTTGCTGGAGGCACGTTTTCTGGTACTTCGCTCTGCTCCTATTTGTTGGGGAAGAAATTATCGAGCTCGAAAAAGTTGACGCGGGGCAACGACTTCTGCTCCTCAGTCCGGGATGGCTTGTCAACGTTCTTGGGCGTGATGTTGATTGAGTTGAGTCCCTTTATGGCAGTTTCGAAGCATCAACTTGCCGCTTCCATGTCTTCGTGGATGGTGACTAGTTGACCCCTGGTCGTGTAGTACTTCATCTTTAGGTGCACTGTGGACGACACCGCCGTGAGCTCAACTAAGGCCGGCCTCCCTAGAACTCATTGGCACAAGGCATGGCATTTTATCACCAGGAAGCGTACCTTGACTTATCTCACAGTCTTTTCTGATCCGAAGGTGAAGAGAAGCTCCACGTACCCTCGTGGGCGCGTGGTGGTACCTTTGAAGCTCTGCAGGTCAGAACTGACATACGATGTCAAATGACTCTTGTCGAGCTGGAGGGTTTTGATGAGGTGGGCGTACATGATGTCCACCGAGCTTCCTTGGTCGACGAGAATTCAAAGGACGTCAAAGTTAGCCATATGAGCCCTGATCAGAAGGGAAATGCTGGAGTTAAGGGTGCCACCTAGCAGCTTCTCGAGGTAGAAAGTGATCGGGTTCGAGTTCCCCCTTGAACTTCTTGAGGGTGGCATTCTGCTTCAAAGTCTTGTCAATTAGCTCCTCAAATTTCCTCTTGATCGAGCCTACTGAAAGCTTGCTAAGACCCCTACCGGATATGACCATCGTGGCTGGGAAGTTCTCCCAAGGGCTGTGAGCGGATAGCATTGTGTCGGCCTCGAAGTCAGGCACTTTGAATTTGAGGGGAACTTTAACCCCTGGAACCAAGCCAAGATCAGACATTTCTAGACCCAAAGAGTTTTGCACCTCCAAGGACTTCTCTTCAATTAACTTAAACCTCTTGTCTGCCTCAGATGGTAACCCACATTGTGTGTCCTTCATTGAAAAGACGTCATATTGGTTATGTTCCCACTGAGGACCAATAGGTCCATGCATCAATAGTTAAATCTCTTTTCATAAATCAAGGTTCTGTCAATTAGGTCATAGGCATTCTACGTTATCCTCAGTATTGTTGTACCCAAAATTTGTCCAACCTTTTCTTTACCTGGTTTATGTTCCATTTCATTGTTCTAGCATATTGCATTGCATAGCATTTTGCATTTTTACAAGGGATCAAGAGACGTGTGTGCAACAAGAGGAATTTTCCAAGGGTTCTAAGCCTAATCAAGAGGTTGTATTCAAGTTAACAGGGGGATTATCATCATCAGAGACAAGTCAAAGCTCGTTGGATAAGCAGATAAGTGTATGTGGTTTACCTCCTGTCTAGGAGGCCATTTGAAGGTCATCTGAGGATCACAAGCCCATATTTATGGAGGGAGATCATCATTTAATCTCATGGGAGGCCTTGTAGGTCATTGTGGAGTTCATTCAAGTGTTTACACCAAGTGTGAAGAGCTACCATTGAAGATGGTGCAATTAGGGTTTTCATCTGGTCAACCCTGAGTCCACTATGAAATTGAAGGAGATTAAGGCTCAATTCCAAGTATTTATGGTCATGGAATGTTGTGTTTAGATGCATGGGATATCATTTCAAGATCAATTCATCAAGAAGCAAGAGTGTGAGGAGTTACTGGATTAGGGTTCTCAGTGTAAAATCTCATGTTCAATGCCTAACTTCAAGACCACCTATCTCAAGATACAAGTATCATCTCATATTGACCCTAACATGAAACTTATAGAGCCTGCTCTTAGCTTTCTTTTGAGTACTAGAAGTCCTTTATTGGATTTACAGAACTCATGTTATGAAGCAGACAAGTTACAGGTCCTTAGATGAATGTGAATTTGGTCAACAAAAGTCAACCAACGTCCAAGCCATTTTTGACCTAGAAGGATGTTTCTCCTCAACTTTTGATGAACATGAAAGTTGTTCCTCATGATCTTAGCTTTCCAAGGAGTACTAGAAGTCCTTCATATGATTTGTAGAACTCAAGTTATGAGGCTTGCAAGGCAGAGGTATTTTGAGAAAGTAAGATTACAGGTCATTTTCATTATAGGTCCATTTCACCACTTTGCACATTTCAGATGAAAATCTTTCCAACTTCAAACTTGCTCCAAATGGGGTCATTTGCTCAACCAAACATCAATGCATCAAAGTTTTGGCTTAGATTGAAGAATCCCTAATGAAATTTCCATGAAAAAGGCCTTAAAAGGAAAAAATCAAATTAAAATCATTTGGAATCATTTTGTACCAACCTTGTGCATTTTTTGAGTACCAAACACATTTGAAACACAATACCATCTTTGGATTTGATATTTGAGTGCATTTTGGTGGCTATTTTCAAGCTTTCTTCAAGATTAAGTAACATATCCAAACCTTACCATAAGATGAAATTGAGGAGCCATTTTCAGCCCTTAGATCAGTTCACCTCAGATGCAAGCTAGCCGAACCATCTTGATAGCTTTGCAAGTACATTTTCGTGTACTTTTGGAAGCTTCCATGAAGAGAAATTTTGAAATTCAATTGGGCTTAAGGAGTATAGAATTGGGCTTGCTTTCAATCAGAATCCATCATATTTAATCCCAGGATTGTTTACAAGTCTTCCGAACTGGTTTTGGTGAGAGATTGAGTGAGAACACATTGAGAAAAAGTGGTGAAAAAGTCAAATTCGTTTTTTTAGTTTCACTGAGTTTCAATCAAAATAAAACATCTAAAAAGCTTCCTTGAGTTTCATAGAACATTTCTGGGTGTTCTATTTCAAGCTTTGCTAGCAAACCAAGCTCTGTGGAAGCTTTCTTTTAGGTTTCTTTTCTTTCAAAATATCTCACTGTTTATGCATCCATGTTGCACCATTTTTATATATTTGTGAACCTCTTGATGTGTAGATGGTTTCTGGTATGATTTCGTGCTTGTTTGCCAACTTTTTTCATTTGAGTTTTTTTTCTTGTTGCTTGCGTTTTATGTTATTTAATCATCTTTTTTGAAAACCAAGCTCATATTCATGATACTCTTGAGGACTAGATCATTTTTGGTTATTCATTTGTTAATTTTGGTGAGTTTTTGGTTGACCTGCGTTTTGGACGGTGGTTGCTTGAACGGAGAAGATGACTGGAGGTGGCTCCGGCCACCACTTGGTCCTTCCCTCCATTTCCCTTTTTAAAAGGTTGAAGATGATGGTGTGTCATGATGATGCGCGTTGGATTGTTTTTATTTTTATTCAGTGGCCCAAATTAAGACACACGTTGCACTTTATTTGATTCGTCACACACAATCACATTTAAACTTTGTTTTTTTATTTTAATATTGGCTGATCCACGTGTGTGAATTTGAAGCCTTGGATGTGATTATTTCCTGATCCAACGTGCATGTTTGTGCTTCCTACCATACACCTCTGTTGACTCACTACATGGGATCCACACGTTTTTTATTTCTTATTTTTTCGGATGGATTGGGCTTGCTGTTTGCACCCCCTTTGAAGCCCATGTGTGTTTTCAACGCTGCTGGGTTGCTATTTGCACCCAGCTTTTTATTTATTTTCATTTTATTTTCTTTTGTTTTATTTTATTTCGGTTTAGATTTAAGTTATTTTAAAATACTTCCAAGAGTGATAAAATTCCAAAAAAAAAATATGTTTTAGAATCTTTGAGATGTCCTCTGATTTTAGAAAATTTTTTATTTTATTTTTGAATCATTTTTAAATTAAAAATGGAATTTATCATTGGAAGTATTTTATTTAACCTAAATCTTGACATGTTTTGGTTTTTATTTTATTTCTCTCATTTCCTTTTGATCCAATGAATAAAATTCAGCCCTCATGTCAATGATAAGTTGATGATTTTTTGAGGACCATTTTGCCCCATGTTGGTTGACTTTTGAGTTGACTTTTGTTGCACATCATTTGACCCTAAACAATCTTCAATTACAATGGGACACCCTTGTGAATCAATTTCTTTGGTGGTGTTGTGAATTGATTTTGATTGCAATCTTTTGGCCTCTGGTTGCCAACATGTTTATGAGCTTCTTGCATTTTATTTAATAATTTTTGAATCATTTTCCTATTTTTAGAGTAATTTGCAAGTCAAGTTACCCAAAGGGAGGTTCATACATATATCTTGACCTAGTTTGACTTAGATATGACATTTTTGGATCCTTTAAGCTCTCAATGCCTATTGATTCATGTTGTTAACATGTTAAGGATGATGCTTGGTTATTTTTAGGTCATTATATTGTATTTTTCTTGTTCATTTGGTTACTTGCTTTTGAGTTCTCAATTAGGGTTTCTTTGTGAAACATGCTTGCTTTCCTTTGGGAATTTGCTTGCACTTCCTTGTGGTTTTCTTGCTTTTTTCTTTTGAGAACTTTTATTTCATTTCCCTTGTTGTCCAATGACTTTGGAATCTCCATTAAGGTTGCTTGGTCCCTCCTTTGGAGGTACTTGAAGCATGCCTAAAATGATGGAATCCTTGAGGACATTTCTTGGTGTTTTCTTTGTACTTATTTGTACTCTGTTTGTGATGCTCATGGTTGAGTGAATTTTATGAGTTCCTTGTTGTCCTCATATTAGCCTCCCATCTTAACTTTGTTTTAAGTTTTGTTTACCTTTCATTTGTGTTTGGTTTTGTGCCTTATGGTTGATGTTGTTTGGTTTAGGCCATTTCATCCTATTTTAGTGCACTTGTGTGTTCCTTTTGATGCATTTCTTTTTCATTTCATCTCTTGCATTTGTCATATTGTTGCTTGAGGTTAAGATGAGCTTGTAGAGGCTAATGCCCCACACCAATTTCCTCCCTCACTTGCATTCCATGTTTGCATTCTTGTGTGTTTATGTTATTTCTTGTTCCTCTTTTGTCTCCCTTCCCTTAGGATCTCTAATCTATCTTGTTCAAGGGAGATTATGATAGACTTTAGGATCTTAACCATGTATGATAATGATCAGTGTTTTTTAGACGTGATTTTACCATTTATTTCAGTTAATCATTAGTTTTGTCTTGTCGCATTTTAGTTGTTTTTATTACATTTTACGCGTCGATTTGGTATTTTCACTGTTTCTAGGTTCAGGTAAACAATAAAGGAGAAGCAGAGCGAAAACCGGGGAAAATGGCAAGATTTCAGAAGAGTTTTATTGTGAAAGTAAAATCTTTAACAGCCTGCACGAAAATGATCATAACTGGAGTTCTGGGAATCCGTTTGAGGCATTCTTAAAATCTCCGAAAAGCTAAGAGAGAGAGAGCTACGACTTTCGTGTTGGAGTCAAAGTCAGATTCACAAGAGGGGCCTGACACGGGTGCCCGTCTTGTGTGACACGGCCCGTGTCAGGATGTGCTCAGAAGAGGTGTTTTTTTGGTGGAAAACAGTGGCCTGACACGGTCGCCAGTGTCACGTGACACGGCCCGTGTCAGGACACCTGGGACTTGGAAAAATCATGCGAAAATGATATCAGAAAGCCAACACGGCCGCACGTGTTGCCTGACATGTCCCGTGTTGGTTAAAACGCCTCATTCCCTATTTTTCTTGTATTTTTGACACTTGTGATCCCTGAGGGTATTTTGGGCTTTTCCCTGGTACTGAGTTTGAATTGAGACTATTTGATATGTGTTTTGACAAAAGAGAGGGGACTTTCTGATTGTACGAAAAAAACACAATGGGAAATTGAAGCTCTGGAGAATTGGGAGGACAAGGAGATTTTCATGTTCGGAAGAAATTGAAGATCGAATTCACTCCTAATACCATTGTAAGGTTTCTATTTATCATGTTTTTTTTATCGAATATTATGAGTGGCTAAACCCCTAATTGTTAGGGGGTGGTCCTAAATTGCTATGTATTGATCTGTGTTGGGATTATTCTATAAGATTTTTGTTGTTCACCTTATAGCTTTTTATTTTGCAACGATCTTTATGCGAATTTATATTGGAAAATAGAATTTGATTTACGATTAGGTTTTGGTCTGGAAATTCAACCTAATGCTTTTGCAAAATAACATTACGGTAGATATTGCCTAGGAATGGGGATCCCCCGTAGTAGCGTGTTTTTATGTCAGAACTATTACTTGATGATTTCTGTGTGCAACTAAGGAATTAGAGCGTAGGAAAATCATCAAAGAGTTTTTCATTAAGGAATTAAGGAAAACTAATTTTGAAACTTGTCTTATTAAGGTTGGAAACAAATATCTCAGAATAATTCTTTAAGGTCTTTACTAGCAATTTATCCACTTCCCTAGCATTGTTCTTATTTTACTCTATAAAATTTATTATTTTACTAGTTCTTATATCCTGTTACCAAACGAAACCCAAGGTTATTTTGTCTGATTGAAATAACAAGTTTTACCTAAACATTTACACGCGGTCCTCAGATATAGACAATCGGGGAATTTTCCCTTATTACTACATCGGTATAATTAGTACACTTGCTAATTTTCCGATCATGTTTTTGGCGCCGTTGTCGGGGACTTCCAAAATTTTTAAGTATCTTGTTCGTTTAATTAGAATTTTGTCACTCTGTGACTAAAATTTTAAGTTATTTTTCTGATTATATTTCTGTTATTACTACTAATTTCCTAACCTGTGTATGCGAGGTAAGACCTCAACTTTATTTTCTTTTGAGTTAGAACCTGAAAGATTCTTGCACTCCAGACGTAGAAAAGCTAAGCTGGAAACATTGATAGCTTCAAACTCAGGAGCAGAAATTTCAGATAACAAAGAAGAAGTTGTGATTCTTTCCGAAAATAAAGATTCGGGCACAGAGGCAGAGCTCGAAACTTTCATCATGAACGAAGACCCACCTCCAGCTGAAAGACTTTTGGGAGACTATGGAGGGGCCAATGCTTAACCAAACTGGATGACTATCGTAAATCAACCGGTGAATGTGGCACACTTTCAGCTACATCCTTCCACCATTCGCCAGTTGGAGAGCAAGCCTTTCGCAGGAAGAATCAATGAAGATGCAAACAAACATCTACAGAGATTCCTAACAACTACCACATCTTTGAAGATAGAAGGCCATTCTGAAGAGGCCAAGAGACTTGTTATGTTTCCGTTCACACTGATCGATGATGAGGTGGAATGGTTCTATTCACTTCCAGCTGGGAGTATTACCACATGGCTAGAGATGGAAACTGCATTCCTTAACGAGTATTTCCCTGCTTCAGTGTTTATTCGTAAAAGGTACGACATTGTCAACTTCAAACAAAAAGAAGGGGAATCTCTGGGAGATGCATACAAGAGGTTTAAGAGGTGTCTGACTGCATGCCCAACTCATAACATGGATGCCACTGAGCAGATGTAGAATTTTGTGAATGGTTTGAGAATCAAGACAAAGCAGCTTATAGATACTGCTGCCGGTGGCTCAACTAATTTCTCAACAGCAACTGGTATCAAGAGGATTATAGAAGCAATTGCCTCCAATGAGCATCTTGAGGTGTATGATCACACTGTGAACCAACCAGAGGGTAAGATTGATTTGAAACTAGCGGAACAAGTTGTGAACATGGAAGATCAAATCAAGGCTGAAGTGGAAAGAAGGCTTAAAGGGATGAATGTGAGTACTGCAACTGGAGCTCAAGTTCAACCAGTCCAAGCTATGAGTTGTGAGGTTTGTAATGGTCCCCATTTTACTGTGCATTATCTTGCTACTACTTAACAAGTCGAAGAGATAAAAGTTTTGAGGCAGAACAATCCATATTCTCAGACCTATAATCCAGGATGGAAGAATCATCCTAATTTTTCCTGGAAAGACCAAAACCAACCTCCATATCAACAATAACAACAGGCCCCTCAAAAAGCAGAATGGGAGTAAGCTATTGAAAGAATGGTAGCTCAAAGTATGCAATTCCACGAAGAGACCCGAAACATTCAAAGGAACAACACAGCTTCTAGCAAAAACATTGAGTCGCAAATGGGACAGATAGCCCAACACCTCTCAACACACGCTCAAGGAACACTCCCGAGCGCGACAGTACCGAAACCGAAAAACAAGAGAGTATTAATGTTGTCACAACAAGAAACCAGAAAGTGATTGAAGAGGAGGAAACAAAGGAGGAAGAATGCATGGAGGTGGAACTTGAGGTAAGAGAAAAAATGAAAGAACTAGAAGAAGCTGTGCTATATGAAAAGTCAACTGGGGAGAAAAAGAAAGAGGAGGTTAAACCGAAAATCAAATTACCGTTCCCTCAAAGAGTTACAGAGAAGGATCAGAATGAGAAAGACTTCGGAAAGTTCAGTGCAATGTTCAACAAATTGGAAATCAACAAGCCGTTCTTTGAAGCACTTGAGCAAATGCCTTTGTATAAGAAATTCATGAAAGAGGTTATAAAGAAAAAGAGACCAATGGGTGAAGAATCGAAGACCACAACTGCGCAATGCAAGGAAATAGCACAAGAAAGGAAAATACCCATCAAGATGAAAGGATCCTGGACCAGTTGTAATCCCTTGTACTATAAAAGATCGAACTTTTAAGAAAGTCCTAATTGATTTAGGTGCTAGTGTGAGTCTCATGCCGTTATCTATTTTCAAAAAGCTGGATATTGGAAACGTTTGTGATACGGGAATAAGCTTGAAGTTTGTCGACCACACAACTAAGATGGCATATGGGCTAGCAGAGGATGTTCTAGTGAAAATCGATAACTTCACTTACCATGTTGATTTTCAAATCATGGATATACCAGAGGATGAAGAGACTTCGATCATACTTGGTCGGCCGTTCTTGCTTACTAGTCGGTGCAATATTAATGTGGAAAAAGGTACGCTCACTTTGAAATGTTTTGATAAGGAAATCACGTTAAAAGCTCATGAGGTTAGAAAGAAAGGTAAGGAGAAAGATGTTAAACCGTCAGTTGGGAAGATCGACACAACTAAGAAAGAAGAACGATCAAAACCACTTCAGGTTGCTCTTATCTCCGAACCTGCCAAATATTCTGTTGCAAAGAAGTCAAGCAATAGAATGTGGAGGCTGAAGTACCCCCCATAATAATGGGGCGTCGATAGTCGAGCCATGCGACGTTAAACAAAGTGTTGCGTGGGAGGCAACCCACAGATTTTAAGTATTGATGTTTTTTCTTTTGTTGTTATTATTTTTGCCAGAATAACGAGAGTTTGCAAGGGAAAACGTGGAAGCAGCAAAGAGGTACCGAATTACATGTCGACCCCTATGTGAGGATATTTGTGAGTACACCTCTTCCTCTCTTGTTCTTGAACATTGAGACAATGTTTAGTTCATGTTTGGGGGAGGTTTTACCGTTTTGAATTGTCATTTTAAATACCTTTTTATTTTTATGTTCGGTAAAAATCACACTGAATTCGCCCCTACGGAGACCATAAAATTTTTCTTGTGATTGATAGGTGTGTAAGGTAGTCAAGAAAGTATTTAGAGTTCAAGGGAAGTGGAGTTTGAACTAAGGAACTTGGTAAATTTTGGAAATTGAGGTATAGCTTTAACACCCTAGGTTCCCCAGAGTAAGGAAATGAGTCCAACGTTTAGATTTGTGCCATAGTACTTGGAATTGTAAAGTATACCCCGATTAGTTCATTGTGATAGTCCGGCATGATAATAAATTGTAGATATTGATTTTGAGAATGATGTGTGACACCAAAAAAGAGTTGAATAATGAAGGTAAAGACAACCTGTCCTTCTATGTTGGGTACCCCTCACCCGGTTATTTAGCCTAACGGCGGTTGAATCTCTACAGTTGTCCCAAAATGGACTAATAAACGCCTGTGAGCGAGAAAAAGAATAAAGGTGCCATAGGTAAAAATCTCGAGCAATAGTGTACATGCCTTAATCTGATTATCGGAATGAAAGGGGTAGAAAATTGAAGAAAAGACTTAAGCCCAGAGCATAGTTGGAGAGGTGGCCGAAAGGGGGATTTAGGTCTGTAAGTTTAGTACGGTATGTGTTTATGTAATGCCTTCGTTAACGGATGAGTACCGAGAGAGCTGGTTTGAGCCGATCGGAACTAAGACTCACGTATGAGTATCGACACGCCTTACATCCTGAGCCTTTCACTTGATGTGCTGTTTGATTTGAAAGTATTTATCCAAGCTTTTTGCTTGAGGTCAAGCAATGGTTTAAGTTTTGGGGAGTTTGATCAGTGGTTTTTACACGTGATTTTACCGTTTATTTCAATTAATCATTTGTTTTGTCTTGTCACATTTTAGTTGTTTTTATTACATTTTACGCATCGATTTGGTATTTTCACTATTTCTAGGTTCAGGTAAACAATAAAGGAGAAGCAGAGCGAAAACCGGGGGAAAATGACAAGATTTCAGAAGAGTTTTATTGTGAAAGTAAAATCTTTAGCAGTCTGCACGAAAACGATCATAACTGGAGTTTCAAGAATCCGTTTGAGGTGTTCTAAAAACCTCCGGAAAGCTAAGAGAGAGAGCTACGACTTTCATGTTGGAGCCGAGAGTCAGATACGCAAGAGGGGCCTGACACGGGTGTCCGTGTTGTGTGACACGGCCCGTGTCAGGATGTGCTCAGAAGAGGTGTTTTTTTGGTGGAAAACAGTGGCCTGACACGGCCGCCTGTGTCACGTGACACGGCCTGTGTCAGGGCACCTAGGACATGGAAAAATCACGCGAAAATTATATCAGAAAGCCAACACGGCCGCCCGTGTTGGTTAAAACGCCTCATTCCCTATTTTTCTTGTATTTTTGACACTTGTGATCCCTGAGGGTATTTTGGGCTTTTCTTAATACTGAGTTTGAATTGAGACTATTTAATACGTGTTTTGAGAAAAGAAAGGGGACTTTTTGATTGTACGATAAAAATACAACGGGAGATTGAAGCTCTGGAGAATTGGGAGGACAAGGAGATTTTCATGTTCGGAAGAAATTGAAGATCGAATTCACTCCAAATACCATTGTAATGTTTCTATTTATCATGTTGTTTTTATCGAATATTATGAGTGGCTAAACCCCCCAATTGTTAGGGGGTGGTCCTAAATTGCTATGTATTGACCTGTGTTGGGATTATTCTATAAGATTTTTGTTGTTCACCTTATAGCTTTTTATTTTGCAACGATCTTTATGCGAATTCATATTGGAAAATAGAATTTGATTTACGATTAGGTTTTGGTCTGGAAAGTCAACCTAATTATTTTGCAAAATAACATTACGGTAGATATTGCCTAGGAATGGAGATACCCCGTAGTAGCGTGTTTTTATGTCAGAACTATTACTTGATGATTTTTGTGTGCAACTAAGGAATTAGGGCGCAGGAAAATCATCAAAGGGTTTTTCATTAAGGAATTAAGGAAAACTAATTTTGAAATTTGACTTATTAAGATTGGAAACAAATATCTCAGAATAATTCTTTAAGGTCTTTACTAGCAATTTATCCACTTCCCTAGCATTGTTCTTATTTTACTCTATAAAATTTATTATTTTACTAGTTCTTATATCCTGTTACCAAACGAAACCCAAGGTTATTTTGTCTGATTGAAATAACAATTTTTACCTAAAAACTTACACGCATTTCTCAGAAATCGACATTCGGGAAATTTTCCCTTATTACTACATCGGTATAATGAGTACACTTGCTAATTTTCCGATCAAGTTTTTGGCGCCGTTGCCGGGGACTGCCAAAATTTTTAAGTATCTTGTTCGTTCAATTAGAATTTTGTCACTCTGTGACTAAAATTTTAAGTTATTTTTCTGATTATATTTCTGTTATTACTACTAATTTCCTAACCTGTGTATGCGAGGTCAGACCTCAGCTTTATTTTCTTTTGACTTAGAACCTGAAAGATTGTTGCACTCCAAACGTAGAAAAGCTAAGCTGGAAACATTGACAGCTTCAAACTCAGGGGCAGAAATTTCAGATAACGAAGAAGAAGTTGTGATTCTTTCTGAAAATAAAGATTCGGGCACAGAGACAGAGCTCGAGACTTTCATCATGAACGGAGACCCACCTCCAGCTGAAAGACTTTTGGGAGACTATGGAGGGGCCAATGCTCAACCAAACTGGATGACTATCGTAAATCAACCCGTGAATGTGGCACACTTTCAGCTACATCCTTCCACCATTCGCCAGTTGGAAAGCAAGCCTTTCGCAGGAAGAAGCAATGAAGATGCAAACAAACATCTACAGAGATTCGTAACAACTACCACATCTTTGAAGATAGAAGGCCATTTTGAAGAGGCCAAGAGACTTGTTATGTTTCCGTTCACACCGATCGATCATGCGGAGGAGTGGTTCTATTCACTTCTAGTTGGGAGTATTACCATATGGCTAGAGATGGAAACTGCATTCCTTAACGAGTATTTCCCTGCTTCAGTGTTTATTCGAAAAAGGTACGACATTGTAAACATCAAACAAAAAGAAGGGGAATCTCTGGGAGATGCATACAAGAGGTTTAAAAGGTGTCTGACTGCATGCCCAACTCATAACATAGATGCCACTGAGCAGATGCAGAATTTTGTGAATGGTTTGAGAATCAAGACAAAACAGCTTATAGATACTGTTGTCGGTGGCTCAACTAATTTCTCAACAACCACTGGTATCAAGAGGATTATAGAAGCAATTGCCGCCAATGAGCATCTTGAGTTGTATGATCGCACTGTGAACCAACCAGAGGGTAAGATTGATTTGAAACTAACGGAACAAGTTGTGAACATGGAAGATCAAATCAAGGCTGAAGTGGAAAGAACACTTAAAGGGATGAATGTGAGTACTGCAATTGGAGCTAAAGTTCAACCGGTCCAAGCTGTGAGTTGTGAGGTTTGTAATGGTCCCCATTTTACTGTGCATTGTCTTGCTACTACTCAACAAGTCGAAGAGATAAAAGTTTTGAGGCAGAACAATCTGTATTCTTAGACCTATAATCCAGGATGGAAGAATCATCCTAATTTTTCCTGGAAAGACCAAAACCAACCTCCATATCAACAACAACAACAACAGGCCCCTCAAGAAGCAGAATGGGAGTTAGCTATTGAAAGAATGGCAGCTTAAAGTATGCAATTCCAAGAAGAGACCCAGAACATTCAAAGGAACAACACAGCTTCCATCAAAAACCTTGAGTCGCAGATGGGACAGATAGCCCAAAACCTCTCAACACACGCTCAAGGAACCCTCCCGAGCGCGACAGTACCGAATCCGAAAAATCAAGAGAGTATTAATGCTGTCACAACAAGAAATCAGAAAGTGATAGAAGAGGAGGAAACAAAGGAGGAAGAATGCATAGAGGTGGAACTTGAGGTAAGAGAAAAAATAAAAGAACCAAAAGAAGCTGTGGTATCTAAAAAGTCAACTGGGGAGAAAAAGAAAGAGGAGGTCAAACCAAAAATCAAATTACCGTTCCATCAAAGAGTTACAAAGAAGGATCATAACGAGAAAGACTTCGGAAAGTTTAGTGCAATGTTCAACAAATTGGAAATCAACATGCCGTTCTTTGAAGCACTTGAGCAAATGCCTTTGTATAAGAAATTCATGAAAGAGGTTATAGGTAAAAAAAGACCAATGGGTGAAGAATCGAAGACCACAACTGAGCAATGCAAGGAAATAGCACAAGAAAGGAAAATACCTATCAAGATGAAGGATCCTGGACTAGTTATAATCCCTTGTACTATAAAAGATCGAACTTTTAAGAAAGTCCTAATTGATTCAGGTGCTAGTGCGAGTCTCATGCCGTTATCTATTTTTAAAAAGCTGGATATTGGAAAAGTGAGTGATACGGGAACAAGCTTGAAGTTTTCCGACCACACAACTAAGATGGCATATGGGCTAGCAGAGGATGTTCTAGTGAAAATCGATAACTTCACTTACCCAGTGGATTTTCAAATCATAGATATACCAGAGGATGAAGAGACTTCGATCATACTTGGTCAGCCGTTCTTGCTTACTAGTCAGTGCAATATTGATGTGGAAAAAAGTACGCTCACTTTGAAATATTTTGATGAGGAAATCATGTTAAAAGCTCATGAGGTTAGAAAGAAAGGTAAGGAGAAAGATGTTAAACCGTCAGTTGGGAAGATCAACACAACTAAGAAAGAAGAACGATTAAAACCACTTCAGGTTACTCTTATCTCTGAACCTGCCAAATATTCTGTTGCAAAGAAGTCAAGCAATAGAGTGTGGAGGCTGAAGTACCCCCCATAATAATGGGGCGTCGACCGTCGAGCCATGCGACGTTAAACGAAGCGCTGCTTGGGAGGCAACCCACGGATTTTAAGTATTGATGTTGTCTCTTTTGTTGTTATTGTTTTTGCATGAATAACGAGAGTTTGCAAGGGAAAACGTGGAAGCAACAAAGAGGTGCTGAATTACACGTCGACCCCTATGTGAGGATCTCTGTGAGTACACCTCTTCGTCTCTTGTTCTTGAACATTGAGACAATGTTCAGTTCATCTTAGGGGGAGAATTTACCGTTTTGAATTGTCAATTTAAATACCTTTTTATTTTTAAGTTTGGTAAAAATCGCACCAATTCGCCCTTACGGAGACCGTAAAATTTTTCTTGTGATTGATATGTGTGTAAGGTAGTCAAGAAAGTATTTAGAATTCAAGGGAAGTGTAGTTTGAACTAAGGAACTTGGGAAAGTTTGGAAATTGAGGTATAGCTTGAACACCCTAGGTTCCCCAGAGTAAGGAAACGAGTCCAACGTGTAGATTTGTGCCATAGTACTTGGATTTGAAAAGTATTCCCTGATTAGTTCATTGTGATAGTCCGGCATGATAAAAAATTGTAGATATTGATTTTGAGAATGATGTGTGGCACCAAAAAAGAGGTTAATAATGACGGTAAAGACAACCTGTCCTTCTATGTTGGGTAACCCTCACCCGGTTATTTAGCCTAACGACGGTTGAATCTCTATAGTCGTCCCAAAATGGACTAATAAACGCCTGTGAGCGAGAAAAAGAATAAAGGTGCCACAGGAAAAAATATCGAGCAATAGTGTACATGCCTTAATCTGATTATCCGAATGAAAGGGGTAGAAAATTGAAGAAAAGACTTAAGCCCAGAGCATAGTTGGAGAGGTGGCCGAAAGGTGGATTTAGGTCTGTAAGTTTACTACAGTATGTGTTTACGTAATGCCTTCGTTAACGTATGAGTACCGAGAGAGCTGGTTTGAGTCGATCGGAACTAAGACTCACATATGAGTATCGACACGCCTTACACCCTGAGCCTTTCACTTGATGTGTTGTTTGATTTGAAAGTATTTATCCAAGCTTTTTGCTTGAGGTCAAGCAATGGTTTAAGTTTGGGGGAGTTTGATCAGTGCTTTTTACACGTGATTTTACCGTTTATTTCAGTTAATCATTTGTTTTATCATGTCACATTTTAGTTGTTTTTATTACATTTTACGCATTGATTTGGTATTTTCACTGTTTCTAGGTTTAGGTAAACAATAAAGGAGAAGCAGAGCGAAAACCGGGGAAAAATGGCAAAATTTCGGAAGAGTTTTGTTGTGAAAGTAAAATCTTTAGGAATCTGCACGAAAACGATCATAACTGGAGTTTCGGGAATCCGTTTGAGGCGTTCTAAAAACCTCCAGAAAGATAAGAGAGAGAGAGCTACGACTTTCATGTTGGAGTCAAAGTCAGATTCGCAAGAGGGGCCTGACACGGTTGCTCGTGTTGTGTGACACAGCCCGTGTCAGGATGTGCTCAGAAGAGGTGTTTTTTTGGTGGAAAACAGTGGCCTGACACGGCCCCCCGTGTCACGTGACACGGCCTGTGTCAGGACATCTGGGACTTGGAAAAATCACGCGAAAATAATATCAGAAAGCCAACACGGCCGCCCATGTTGCCTGACACGACCTGTGTTGGTTAAAACACCTCATTCCCTATTTTTCTTGTATTTTTGACACTTGTGATCCCTGAGGGTATTTTGGGATTTTCCCTGGTACTGAGTTTGAATTGAGACTATTTGATACGTGTTTTGGCAAAAGAGAGGGGACTTTTTGATTGTACGAAAAAAAGACAACGGAAGATTGAAGCTCTGGAGAATTGGGAGGACAAGGAGATTTTCATGTTCGGAAGAAATTGAAGATCGAATTCACTCCTAATACCATTGTAATGTTTCTTTTTATCATGTTGTTTTTATCAAATATTATGAGTGGCTAAACCCCCAATTGTTAGGGGGTGGTCCTAAATTGCTATGTATTGACCTGTGTTGGGATTATTCTATAAGATTTTTGTCGTTCACCTTATAGCTTTTTATTTTGCAACAATCTTTATGCGAATTCATATTGGAAAATAGAATTTGATTTACGATTAGGTTTTGGTTTTGAAAGTCAACCTAATACTTTTGCAAAATGACATTATGGTAGATATTGCCTAGGAATGGGGATACCCCGTAGTAGCGTGTTTTTATGTCAGAACTATTACTTGATGATTTCTGTGTGCAACTAAGGAATTAGGGCATAGGAAAATCATCAAAGGGTTTTTCATTAAGGATTTAAGGAAAACTAATTTTGAAATTTGACTTATTAAGGTTGGAAACAAATATCTCAGAATAATTCTTTAAGGTCTTTACTAGCAATTTATCCACTTCCCTAGCATTGTTCTTATTTTACTCTATAAAATTAATTATTTTACTAGTTCTTATATCCTGTTACCAAACGAAACCCAAGGTTATTTTGTCTGATTGGAATAACAAGTTTTACCTAAAAATTTACACGCAGTCCTCAGAGATCGACATTCGGGGAATTTTCCCTTATTACTACATCGGTATAGTTAGTACACTTACTAATTTTCTGGTCAATAACATTTGGTAGCATTCCTTTATCTCAATCTTAGGATCACCATTGCATGACAAGTTTAGGTATGTGTTAGTCCCCCTTTAGTTTGTCCCTTCTCTTCTCATCTTCATACCGTCTTAATACATTTAATAAAGATAATGGATGTTGTGGCATGAGCCTTATACTTGGGAAATGGTAATTGAGGGGCCACCTCTCAATTTCCTAGAGTGTTTAGTATACGTCCTTAGGGCGATATGCGACGCATTCGATCCTAGGTTTTAGACTTTAGTACAACATGCATTATAAAGACTCCAATTCAAAACACTTCTTCTCTAAAAAACACAAAAACACTTCAAACCTTTTTCATCCTTCGGGATCTTAATTAGGAAAATCTTTTCAGATAAAAAGAGTTTCGTTAACTTTTAGTTCTACCGTAAACGGTAACGCCTAAGTCTCCAATGGTCGAGCTGCATATACCAACTGTTAGAACTACTTGTTAACCCTACTCGGGCCTAAAAAACAGTTGAACAAACCTGTGTTCCCTTTTATCCCGAACTACGTTTGTTCTGATCTTTCATACCAGATGAAAGTATGTAGGCAAAAGACGCGACGTCTTGGCGAGCAACCTTCCCTCTTTTCACTCGTAGTTAGCTGAACTATGTTGACTCTGACTTCTCACTTCAGATGAGATACGTAGGCACAAAGCGTCGTTGCTTTGCCGAGTCACTTATTTTTATTTTGTCCTCAAGCCTGTAGTTAGATAATTTCAATCACCCTTTTAGACAGACAACAAGCGTGGATCCCGTCGAGTACAACGTACGTGAGGGGTGCTAATACCTTCCCCTTGCGTAACCGACTCCCGAACCCGAGATTTGATTGCGATGACCGATCTTATCCCTCTTTTCGTTAGGTTTTCTCTGAGTGTTTCCTTTCCCTCTCCTGGGATAAATAACGCACGGCGACGACTCTTATTTCATTGCCGGCCTCGATTTTCGCAGTAGCGACAGCTGGCGACTCTGCTGGGGAATATAAGCCTTGGATATCCCCTATGCGAGTCAGTCATAGCGCTTGTTTGTTTATTTTTGGGTGTGTACATATGTGCTTTATCTTTATTTGCTTTCCGCATTTTACTTTCCGCATGATTCATTTTTGTTGTGCTGTGGGGAGGGATGTTCCGATGATAAGCCAGACCCAGGCTTGAGTATGAACCTAGCTTTAGTAGTGGAGATTAGTGGGGGGTCTGTTTGCTTAGCATATACAGTTCCCTATGAAATTCACGCTCGGACGAGATTTTCTTTGATGATTTTCCTTCAGATCCTTAGGATCGGTTGGGATTTTGGATTTGAGAATTGTCGACTCTAGGAACCGATCATTTGTGAGTCGGCTAAGTGAGGCCTCTTCGTAAGATGATGATACTAAACCATAAATGATGAACGTATCATCATTTCTCGAAAATCTGTGATGCTGATGAACGCATAGGATGTCATACCTTGTCAGTAGATAGGTCCATACCTGTGAGCGGGATTGGGTTGTGCAGGTAACCTTGACTGTCAGATTACCCGGTTTTCTTTACAGTTTGAGTCTGTGTTCTGAGTATCAGTGGTTCCTACTGTTGGATCTATGCTTTTATTTTGCCAAGGCGAAGTGTCGTTTCTTCTCGATCAACAGCACAGTGGTCTTGATCCCTTGTTTGTTGCATTTGCATTTCACATTTATGTTTTTGCATTTGCATCTCATTTTTGCATATCCCTCCTCAGCCGGATCAGGAAGCTCACCAATATTTTGTCCAGCTCCGCCAGTGGATTTCCTGACATTCGCAATGGACTTGATTTAGCCTCCGGAAGAAGCATGGACACAGCAGAGCAGAATGTGATTGTTACAATGGCAGAGTTTGGATTAATAAAGAATCAGCTAGATCAACTCGTGGAAGCCATGACAGCTATGACTAGAGGAGAGGCCGGTATTCAGAGGACTCTAGCAAACAATATTGCTCAAGCTCAGTCTGTGCAGATTCCTGTCAAAGTTCAAGAGCATCCTATTACCAGAGATAGAGATTTATCTTCTCTTCACGACACGAACTATCATAATTGCACCTTCCCTGTGCCAGATTCTCATAGGGTTGTTCCAAAGGTTAATGCTAGAGACCCACAGAGTGCTGATATTATGAGAAGATGTCGGCTGTTAGAAGAAAAGCTTGATACCCTAATGAGTCGGGATACTCTTAATCTGAATGCTTCGAGCATGTGTTTGGTGCCAGGTCTTGTGATGCCTCCGAAATTTAAGATACCAAACTTTGAGAAGTACAAAGGAGATAGTTGTCTGAAGCAGCATTTGGTAATGTTTTGCAGAAGAATGACCTCGTATGTCCATGATGACAAACTGATAATTCACTGTTTCCAGGACAGTTTGAGCGGAGCATCGTTAAGTTGGTATATGCAGTTGGAAAGTGGTAGCATTAGATCATGGTCATATCTAGCCAATGCCTTCGTGAAGCAGTACAACTACAATCTCAACATGGCTCCCAGCCGCGTGCAGTTACAAGAATTATCTCAGGCAGAGAATGAATCCTTTAGAGGGTATGTGCAGAGATGGAGAGAATTTGCTGCTCGTGTTCAACCACCGCTTCAGGACAGAGAACTGATTGACATCTTCTTGGGTACTTTGAAGGGCCATTACTATGATATATTGATTAGTGGCGGAACATTAAACTTTGCTGACTTAATGATGGCAGGGGAACATGTTGAAAGCAGACTCAAGAATGGAAAGATTAGAGATATTCCCTATATCTCAGTTGAGGAAAATGGATCAGTTGTCAGTTCACAAGAAGAATGGGAGAAAGGAAGTGATCTTATGTCATAATCTTCAGTGTCTCAGGGTCAATTTTCAGACGCTTTAAGTGTTCGAAGCCAACAGTCATACCGTTATCAACCGCGTCAGCACGCTCGACGAAGACCGAGGAAACCTGAAAGGCAGTTTACTCAGCTATCGGTGTCGTACAGTTAGTTGTTGCCGGATTTGGTCAAAGGTGGGCTGATAGTTCCAAAAGAGACTAATCCAATGATCTCGCCGTACCCTCCTGGCTTTGATGTCAACGCTCGTTGTGAGTACCATGTTGGGGCACATGGGCATTCAACAGACGATTGTAAGGTGTTTAGGAGCCAAGTTCAGACTCTGCTAGACTCTAACAGGTTCTCCATCATGCCTCAGGGTATTATTCATATTAATGATTCCCTTTCATCCAGCCATGGGGGCTCAACAGTTCTTGTTATGGAAGGATCCACCGAGAGTGTATGTTCTAAAGAGTTTTAAACTGAAGGCTCAGTTGAATATGAAGGAAGTTGCTAGAGGTTTCTGTGCTGGTTGTCGCATCTGTTTTCTCTGCTTACATGTTTAGCTTCTGTTCATTGTTGTTTGCTGACCATCACCAGACTTGTTGGTTGGGGTCATTGTATTTTGTACTCGGTTGTGCTTGTTTGCTTCTTTTGTTGGTTTTGCATAGTTGTGTGAGGTGTTTATCTCCGTGTTTATAGCTTGGGTTTTCTTAGTCTTATTGTAGATTTGTGTTAGCTTTCTGCATTGCATTCTCGCATAACAGGTACCTCAGAACCGTGGGTCTTATTTCTAGCTTTTCGTTTAGTTGTAGGAATCCCCGCAGAGTTATGGAGCAGGTTCAAGCTGAATTGATTGAAGTCCGAGGCCAGCTAAGGCAAATTGTGATGGACATGCAAGATTTGCGTCTGGATCATAAGACACTAAGAGAAGAAAACCATCAGCTGAAGACCTAGGTGGGCTTGATCATGGAGGTGATAAAGAACGTGCTCAGAAAAGAAGGTGATCAGCTACCTAAGACCGCAGCAAAAATGCTTGTTCCGCTTGTTCCTATGGAACATGTGCCAAGGTGTGATAAGCCTCAGGTATTTCATGCAAGACAGAGAGCTCTAGGATTTTCTCGTCAACGTCTTGCTTCTCAGGATAATCATATGCCTAGGAGGTATCAGAAGACAAGGATATGCAACAAAGTTTTTGATCAGATTCCTACAACGTATGCTCAGCTGTTGCAACCTTTGCTTCAACACCAGGTGATTAAGCTTCGGACCATGAATCCTTTGACTAGTGAGCCTCCATCAGGTTTTGATGTGAATGCCCATTGCAAAGTGAGACTAAACTCAACATAATGTTCTCATGCAAAGAGTTTGTAGATGAGAAGAGAAATACACACTAAAAGGGAGACTAAACTCAACATAATGTTCTCATGCAAAGTGCACCTATGATTGGGATGAAAAGGGAAAGTTACCCTAATGTTATCATGCATGGGTTCAAACCTAATGTCTATCATAATCAATATTGAACAAAAAAATTAGAGGTCCTAAGGGAACATGGCAAAGAAGAAAGAAGAAGAAAGCATAAGTGAAAGAAGAAAGAAGATGCAAACATGCAATGCAAAACAAAGATGAAGAAAGAGGGAGGAAAAAAGTGTGGGGCAGTAGCCACCCCAAGCACATCTCAACCTCTTAAGTGTAAATAAGAGATGCAAAACAAAGAAGGAGAGAAAACCAAAGAACTTAAACAAGTTCAAGCCAAAAGTGAGATGAAGTGGGAGAAATAGAATTCCTACAACCATTTGGGCAGCAAGCAACACAAAATGAAAATCAACCAAAGGCATCACCATGATCATGCAAGAAAAGAACAAAAGAAGTTCTCAAAATGGCCTATCATCCATGTCAAACTCAAAATGCAACCAAGAGGCACCAAATAAACTTGGATGAGTCCCCAAGGTCTTAGGACAGAAGTGAGAACAAGAGAAGAGGATAGGCAATCCAAAGAAGAAAGCAAGCCAAAGCAAATTGCAAGATAAGGCATGGTAAAGAACCTAGGTTCTATACACTTTCAACATTCAACAACAAATGGAAAGCCTTAAAAAAATGAAAATTAAAACAAGAACCAAATAACTTTATGACCTAAAACTTTGCAACCAGCAAATTCAACATGTTAAGAATGTGAATCAAGAGGAGTTGGAAGCATACTGGATCCACAAGGTTCATTTCCCATCCAAACTAGGTCAACTAGTATGTTTGAACCATCCTTAGGGGTAGCTTGACTTGCAAGGTACACCAAAAATAGAAAAATGATTCAAATAAATCCAAATAAAATGCACAAAGCACGTAAAGATGTTGGCAACCAGGGGCCAAAACAACACAACCAAAGTCCATTCAAAACATCACCAAAGGAATTGATCCACTAGGGTGCCCCATTTTGAAGGAGGCTTGTCGAGGGTCAAACAAATGAACATAAAAGTCAACCAAAAGGAAGCTAAACATTGACCAAAAACATCCATTAAGACACCTCAACACATCATTAACATGAGGAAAATTCTCATTCATTGGAGGTTTCAATTGGTCAACAAAATCAAAGAAGAACAAATAAAACCATTTAAAAACCCTTCCAATCATTTAATTCCAATTTAATTGGAAAATAAAAGAAAAATGAAATTAAAAAAATATCAAAAATTAAATACCATAGGTTCGAAACCATCATTGGATCATATGAAAATTTCATCCTCAAGCAAATAAATCAAAAATATAAGAAAATATCAAAAACAGAAAACAAAAATCTAAGAAATTTACCATAGCTTCAAAACCATCATAGGATCATATGGAAAAATATTCATAATTTTAAATGGCTCAAAAGTAATTTTAAACCAATTAAAATTACTCAAATCAAACAAAAAACATGAAAAATATAAAAAGTGCAAAATAAAAATGCACAAAAATAAGAATCAGAAATAGAAAAATAAAAGAGAACTTTAAAAATTATTTTGGTGTTTTTCTGATCAAAAATGATTTTTCTAAGAATTTCTGAAAAGAAAATGAAATTAAAAGCAATTTAGAAAAAGAAAATAAAACAGAAAAAACACAGCGCATTGGATCTTGTTTCATTAAATGACGTGGCAGATCCAATGATCAGAAAGCGTGCATCCACGATGAACACTAGTCAGCGCATGCACACAGATTTGAATCAGTCAGACACAACAAGATTAAAATGCGTGGCAAAGTAGACGGTTGGATCATCATCTTCAACCTCCAGCTCTGTGAAATTTGCAGAGGGAGGTCAAAGTTCATGGATCCTTCAAACCATATCCATTGAAGCTCATAGTGGTATCATTTGATACGTCTTTGCCAGACGATTTCAACCATATCATCGCGCAAAATTTCTTTAAACCACAACTCAAGTAATTCGGGAAAAACCAGAACAAGATTCAAATATGATTTTGAAAATTCACCAATAAAACTCAACTACAGATGAATTTAAACTATCCAAACAACATCAGCACATCAAGGACTACATCTTAGCAACAAATTTGAGTTAAAATGGTTGACAATTATACTTGTTGAAGCTCAACATTGAAGCTCTGAAAATAGAGTTCCCTAGCTTGTTCAGGCCACAATCCTCCAAGTTCTTGATCTGGTTAGTTTCACTGAATATTGGTGAAGCTAACTGAATGGAGAATTTGAGTGTTTAAGGTGTGGAAATAAAAATTCGAAGTTCAAGCTTAAGAGTTCAAATGGGATCTCAGCGAGGTGGTTTTGGCTATCAAAAGCTTTCCAAATAAATGGAAATCACTCTCTATTTATAGGGGAAGCTTTCTGAACGAAAAGGAGGAGTGAATGAGGTGAATTAGATGGAAATCATGCCACCTGCAGCATGAGCAAAGTGTGACTTGCAAGCTGTCCAAACTAACTCAAAACCTGCGTTTCAAGGCTCTAATCAACCCAGGAAAGTTGGTTAATCATGTTTAGATTGAATTCGTGACTTAATTTGGTGATTAGAGGCCAATTCAAACAATTCCAATTCTGACTTGGAGAGAAATCTCAGCTTTGAAATTCAAACTATGCAACCATGGTGCTCACAATGTAGGAGGCTTTTCAGGATGATTCTTCTTGCATTAGATAGATGGCGATGCCATCTTTAAAATGTGAAAAGAAAGTATTGATTTGGCTGCTTGAGTTGAGAGATATGATCCTTTAAAGTAGCTTCCATGAGAGAAGTGAAAATCACAAAATACTTAGAAAAATTTCAAGTCTTTTAGGGATCAAAAAGACACCTATAATATTTTGATGAAAACAAAGACCTTTCATGGGTTTTGAGCTCTTCCATGTTGAATCAAAGTTGTATAGGACATCTTCAAGTTCATTCTAGAAAAAGATGGGCTCTAAATGATGAAAATTGATCAAGTTATGCTCTTCTGAAGTTGACCTAGAAAGCCTTCCAAACCCCAAAATAACCTATAATATCTTGAAACTTTTGATGACTTTCTAAGCATAATTTGATCTTTCCTTGCAAAGGGAACTTTCTAGGGATGATGAGAAGAGTTCATTAGAAAAAGAACCACCTCAAGATGTTGAAAATTGAAGGAGATATGCTCATTTGATCATAGCATCCACGAGTTGCCATATTAGGTCAAACACCTTGCACCAAACTTGAATCCCTTGATGATTTCTTGCACAATAAGCCATGGTGAAACACATATGATGTTTTAATGATGTTGCCTTGAACCACACTTGATGATAAGGGACTTATAGGATTGAGAACACCACAAAGCCATAGAGAACCCCTTGCTTAAACTTAAAGAAGAACAACCTTTTTGCATGAGAAACAAACTATGATACCTTGATCCCCTGTCAGAAACAAATGCTATGCAAACATGAATATGAAAATGCAAGAGAAGATGATCAAACTTTGGGGTGCTACACTTTGCATTGGGTTGGATTGTAAGGCCCAATACGAGTAATTGTCAGGGCTTATGTGGCGTGGGAAAGACCAACACGTGGTCTTCGCCCTGAGTCAGCTGCCTCGTAATCTTCAAAAGGTGAATAGTTGTATGGTGACGTGTCGCTGAATGGGGGGCACGTGGAGACTATGGGGGAAAACGTGTGAGAGCTCCCTATGGGCGTTGAAGGATTGAGCCTTCATTGGGCCCTCCCTGATGGGGAGCTAGGTTGGGCCGTGTTCGATGGTGGGCCAGCCTCTGGCCCTATCCAGCAAATATAATTTTTATTTTATACCATGTGTCACATACTAAGTTCAAATTCAGTTTGATAGTCTAGTCAGATACCCGTACGTTCGCACGGACACTGGCCGGTGACGCGCATTTGTTTATATTTAAAATTTAAAAAAAAAAGAAAATAGAATTAATAAAAATTAGTAAATATAAAAAATATAATTTATATTTAAAAAAAAAAAGAATACCCGCGAGCAACCGTTAGTATTTTTTATAATAATATTTAGGCAATAATTTAGTTTTATAAATATTAAATAATGACATAATATTTTTAAATATTATTTTAATTGATATATAAATATTAGTAATATAAATAATTACATTTTATGTAGTGTTTAACATTGGTGTTTAACATAATATGTATAATAATTACGTGTTGTTAAAAATAAATTAAAAATAATTATATATTTGAATTTTCTCAAATACATTAAATATTTGAGTTTTTTTTAAAATTCTATTAATTGTTCTACAACTTTAAATTCTAAAATATTATGTTTGGTCTTTATTTTTAAATGTGGGGTTACAAACCAGACTTTTATATATAATAACTTATGAAAAATAAATATAATTCATAAACAGTAAATATAATTAGTTATAAATAATTTTCTAATCATTGTTTTTAAGTTTTTATTTCAAAATTCAATTTTAAATTTCAAAATCCATCTGTTCTTTTAAATACATTTCTATCAATATATATTTTAAAATTAATTTTTGATAATAAATAATATTATATATTTTTAGAAGTATTACACATAAATGGAAGCACTATATTCTTTTGGTACTAAATTATTATTTAAAAATAACTAAGTTATTTCTATTTATTTATTTTTTGTAAACAACTCTTTACTGATCTTTTTATTTAGAAAGCTTTGATTGACACATGCAAGCTATAAAATTGACATGTGGTTAATCGTAAAATCAATAATTTTTTAAAATTCTTTTACTAGAGTATGTGATTTCTAATACTGTTATTACTGTTATAAATCTTATATTATTTAAAATATATACATAAAAAAAAGCGTGGATGAGTTGGGTGAATAAAAAGTGTACCGTAACTACAATTAATATTTATGATATGATATATTAAAGCAAGATGAGAAAGTGATGTGCTATCTTTTAATAATAATGTATGAGAATAAATTTGTGTATCCAATTCAATTAAAAAATAAGGTGCAATCCTGCATTTAGAAAAATGTGTGAGAGAGACCGACCATGATGAAAACTTATTTTTTTTAATTGTCATATCTTTACATTATTAAATATATCACTTTCCAATACAATTTATAGACTATAAATTGTAGGTTCGATAGTATTAATTATCACTATTAAAAATAAATAAAGAGGAAGAAACCATGGCATGTGATGTGAAGTTTAAGCACAAATAATAATAATAATAATAATAATAATAATAATAATAATAATAATAATAATAATAATAATAATAATAATTTTCTCATTATTAATAATAATAATAATAATAATAATAATAATAATAATAATAATAATAATAATAATAATAAAAATAATAATTCTCTAATTATTAAATATATATTCTATAGAAACTGACTAATATAGCTATTAAAAATATAGCTACATAGGTACAAAAATATATTATATAGTATAATTTATATGGGGTATCTATTCATAGAGTAACTTATTGAAAAATTGAGGTCATATGATAAAATATCAGTATTTTAACATGAAAAATTAAACTATTCATTGATGTCACTACATAATATCCCTGCTGTGTTTATAGGATTAAAAATATCCCAAAACATATTAAATCTTTTGATGTGATTTTTGATAGTACTTACAATTAATACTTCAGATTTGAAATATGTAAAGTATGATAAAAAAAAATACTTATTTCTTGTATTAAAAACCGTGAATAATTTTGTAAGGGAACAACATGAATAGGTTAATTACTATTGGTTTTGTGTATGCAAATACGCGGTTGAAACATGCATAATAAATGTTTTGTAGTTCATGACACAATAATCACATCACTAACCATCATAAAGTGTAAAATGTTAAAAATAAAGACTAGGGTACCAAAATAATTATAACTCTAATATTTTAATGCATAAGTCATTAGAAATAATTATATTAAGTATATTATATTAATTAAAAAAATTAAAATCAAAATTATTTTATATATGAATTGATGGACAATATATAAATTATATCTAATGTTAAATATATAATAGAAAGAGAAGAAAAAGCATTTAATATAGAAATAAATAATTATATTAAATATATAATCAAAATCAATTTAAATATTTTAATGTTGAATATTCGTACATTTTTGTATGAGAGAAAAGAAATCTGTTAATAGTAATATTTTAATCGGACAATATTGTAATTTCACAAGAATGTCATATACTTGTCATGTCACAATTGCTAGTTGTACGGATGTAATGTAAAATAGATATAAATTAAAATTATGACATAGACTTTTGTTAGCTATTGAAATAAGATGGCACATTGTTGCATAGTAAAAGCAGTCGTGTGTGGCTCATACAATGAAGTGTGATATTATAATTATTAAAAAAATAAAAAGTGTTAAAGTGTCAAAGTTAAATGGTAAAACAAATCTAACAATCCAAATTGTTAAATAGTTCACAGTCAAACTTACAATACATATTTGAAAGGTTCCATTTTATAAAAGTAACGTAAATATAAAGAACATTAATAATTCTAACGGTATGATTGACACACAATAATAGTAATTTAAATTTAAAATTTTGTATTACGATTTTGTTTCTAATAAAGTGTAATAAAATTATTATTATTGTTATGACTTAAAATTTAATATTATTGAGTATGACACAAAATAATAGTAACTTAAATTTAATATTGTTATGACAAATATCTCAAATGTAACTAAATATAAATGTGTCGGTTATAACAACAAACATGATTGATGTAAAGGACACAAACTGTGACATGACAGGTAGATAGGCATTAGTAATTTACACGGAAATAATATGCAGAAAGTAGATTTTGACAACGGATTTTCTGGACATGTCTGTTCCACTGATGTATTGAAAGGACAACACAGATAATCGATACTGTGGTATAATCGATGCATTGCAAGATATGCAAAAATCAGAAGAAAAAAAATAAATGAATTTCTAATCTACAAAAATCAGAAGAAAAAAAACATAAACAGGGTTAAAATCAGTAATTATTAATACCTTCTTGCATAATTAGTCCCTGTAATAATAATAATATTTAATATAATATAATATAATATAATATAAATAATAATAATAATAATAGTAATTATAATAGGATAATATTAATAATAATATTATAATATAAATGCAAATATAAATAATAATAGTAATAATAAATAATATAATAATAAAATATATATAGTGATAATAGTATCATAAAAATTATTTAATATAAAACAAAAAAGAAAAAAAAAAAAGAAAACAAAAGAAGGACGGTGGAACTATAACAAAATTTGTTTTTCTTCCTTATATTTTTCGTACAACATGTAACAACACCAATACTTGTGCGATTTCATTATTTGATCACCACCACAGTCGCTGTGGAAAATGCGTTTTTGCCACCACAGAGTTTCCACCGTGAAATTGCACACCCTAAAAAATGCGATGCTTTGATCAATTCATGATAATTAGAAAAACTATTTTTTCACCCGATTTTCTTAAATACAAAGAGATCAATAAAAATTGGATTTGAATTCTCTCCTTTTTTTATATATCATACCATCACTATACATATACGAATATAATAAATATAAAAATAAAAAAAATAATGATTTCATTTTTTTAATAAAAAAAACTTATTTTAATGATAACAGAAAGAGTTGCTCTGGTCTGGGCTCAACCTCGGTCCAGCCCAATACCACGCACGGCCCAATAAGTGAACTAGCCCAACCGGGCACGCGCGTCCCAAAGGACGGGCAGGGCCCGCCCCCCCAGGGATAGGCGACGCGTCCGACAGCATCTCAACGTCCTCTATTATCGGCCGAACAGGACACACCCCAGTCCGTCGAAGCGGGACCTTTGGTCCCTCCACATCCTCGCGCCCCCCTCCGCGGGGAGAACAACTTGCCTCCGGGGAACCTCCCGAGCTCCCCTCCGCGGGGAGAACGACGTGCCCGGCGCACGTTCTCCACGTGCTCCCCTCCGCGGGGACACGTCATCTCCCAACTGCCCACCTCCGAAAGAGCAGGTCAAACCCACTTTCCGGAGATCACGGGACAGTTGGACTAGGGCGAAGACCATGTTCTGGTCTTCACTACGCCACGTAAGCCCTAGCAGTCATTAGGGTTGGGTCTGGTCATCCAGCCCATCTCAAATGACCGTTGGCCCAGCGCTGGGGTCTCTCTATAAATACCCTCTTCCTCAAGAGGGTCAGGTAACACACTTTTTACCCCTCTTTCTGTACTTCGCCATCGCTCTGCCCAACTCCTCACTTTGGCATCAGAGTGTTTTGCAGGTACACCCCCTTTCTTCCACATCACCGGCGAGCAAGCAACAGTCCAACAGCGTGTGGCCAGCCCGTGATCCCCTTGTGATCAGGTCAGATCAGTGGCGCCGTCTGTGGGAACAGAAACTTCCCCGTTACTCCGAGCAGAAAACCAAAGTTTCACCAACACTCCACGATCATGGCTAGCCCACATCGCGACGGCACTCCGCACGACCTCGCACTCAACGTCGCCACCAACGGAAACAAGCAGACGAAAATGACGCGTCCGGCGGAAACCAACGAGAGGGACGGCCAAACTGCCTCGCCGTCATCCGCAGAGCGGCCCCTTCAGGCCGACCACCGGCCCCCAGGCCCGCCAGCATTCCAACCCGTTCCCATCCCAGCGGGAGCCGACCCGACGGTGGCCGCCCTCTTCACGGCCATCAACCAGACGAACCAGCTGCTGGCCCAGCAAAACGCGAGAATTGGAGCATTGGAACGCGTCGACCCTCCGAGGTACCCCCCGCGGGAAGACCAGAACGGAGGTTCGAGGAGTCCCTCACCTCGACCCAGAAATCGTCGGCCGCGGCTGGAGAGGCACCGCGCACAGGTAGCGCGAGAACGCATCAGGTCCCCAGCAAGACAAGTTCGCGAGAGGAACCAGAGCACCGCGGCGATCCCGACCGGGGATCCCCGAGGCGAAAACTCAGGCAGGAGGTCGAGAACCCGAAACCAGGGCCGTATTTTGAACGGCTCGTCTCCCCATCGGTCCCCGGCACTCAACGACGAGGACGATTACCGCACCCCGCTGTCCCGAGAAATCATGGTTGCCCCCATACCCCAAGGGATGGAGAAGCCCCCGACGCTGTCGATGTACGATGACACCTCCGACCCGGACGATCACCTAGAGGACATCGAGGCCATGCTCGACTACCGAAACGTCCGGGGAGCTATCAAGTGCAGGCTCTTCCCGACGACTCTGAGGAAAGGCGCCATGACGTGGTATAAAAGTCTGGAGCCCGAATCAGTTACGTCATGGAGAGTCTTAAAGGACCTGTTCTCCAAACACTTTACGGCATCCCGACGCCACCCGAAGACGGAAGCCGTCCTCGGGGCGATCATCCAGTGCCCCGACGAACCTCTCCGAAAGTACATCGAAAGATTCACTCGAGAAGCAGTGCAAGTGACGACGTCAGACGCGATGAAGCGCTACTTAATGGAACAGGGTCTACGCCACAACTCCAAGTTCTACGAGGCCGTAGGCATACACCGGCCAACATCCCTCCAAGATTTCCTCGATAGAGCCGCGCATTATATCCGATTCGAAGAAACACAAGCGGCCAACTCCGCTCGAGACACCCGAGACAGGGAGGCCCCCCGCGGGCACCGGGACGACGGAGCCTCGAGCCATCGACGGGGAGGGGACCGCCGTCGCGAAGACCGCCCTCGCGAGTCCCGCGAACAACGCGAACCGCGCGGCCCTGCCGGCCGATTCACAGAGTACACGGCCTTAGTCGCTTCCCGCGAGCGCATACTAGCCGAATGCGCCAAAACCGAATTCGTATAGGGAGGTGTCCGTTTTCCGCGACCAACACCCCCCAAACCCAACGTGGACAAATCGAAATACTGCCGATTCCACAGGAGCCACGGGCACGTGACAGAAGACTGCATTCATCTCAAGGACGCGATCGAAATTCTGATCAAAGACGGTCACCTGAAGAGATACACCCGAGGAGGCGAACCACCGAGGCAAGAGGCCCCAGAGGCCAAGAAGGTCGAGGAACTTCCCTCACCAAAGGACAACAGCAGGCTCCAGGTCGCGCTGTGTGTCAGCCGCCCCGAGGATTGGTTCGCGGACAGAGAATTCGGTCTCCCCGAAGGACCCGACCTAATCGACGAGCCAATCCGACCAACCAGTCGCTGGGAATACTTCGCCAGAGCCATGGTCATCACAGATGGAGCCACGAGGAGCCTGTCTGTAGGATCCATGAAGAGAAAATTCGACGAGCTTATCGCGAACAACTCCGGTAAAATGAGCACGCTCGAGAAATTCCAAGGCCGATCCAACCTGATCACATTTTACCTCGAGGAACTCCCCGGGGGATCCCCCAACTACAACATACCCCTGCTCATCCGTGCACGGATGGCGAACTTCGACGTCAGGCGCCTCCTCGTCAACGGCGGAAGCTCGGTTGACATCATGTACGCGCATCTATTCACAACTCTCCAACTCGACGAATCCAACCTTTCCCCTTACGTAGGCTCCGACCTTCAGGGGTTCAACGGGACGACGACGAGGCCGTGGGGATACGTGGAGCTGAAAGTCACCTTCGGGGAAGAGGAAACAGCCAGGGAAATCAACATCCGTTTCTTAGTCATCGAATGCCCATCCCTCTACAACTGCATCCTGGGCATGACAACGATAGCAGAACTCACCGCGGTACCCTCTACCGTTCACCTGAAGATGAAATACTACACAAGACGGGGGGCCGTGGTGACCCTTCACGGAGACATCGAGGCTGCCCGAAGGTGTTTTGAGGCCGCACTGAAAGGCCTAGACTCCATCGCTCCAGCGACCAAGAGGACAACTCCAAACACAACACCAAAAGGCAAACCAACGAAGCTAATCGGATCTGTGGAACTCGACAGTCGCTTCGCCGACGAGCTCGACCCTGAAACAAAGACCAGCGAAGTCAACGGGAAGCCCTCACACCCAGCGCGCCCCATCCCGGACGGAGAATTCGAACTCATCCCTCTCGGGGAAGACACGAGCAGAACCGTGAGGATAAGTGCCGGACTCCCAGACCTCGCGAAACGACAGCTCCAAGCCTGCCTCCGCGAGAACGCCGACCTCTTTGCCTGGAGCGCCGCGGAAATGCCCGGACTCGACTCCGAGGTCGCTTGCCACCAGCTATCCATCAACCCAACCGCCAAGGCCGTTGTGCAACGCCGACGTCGCCAGTCCCCCGAAAAATCGGCGGCAGCCGAAAAAGCTGTAAAAGACCTCCTAGAGGCAAACTTTATTTCGGAAGCCCAGTATTCAACCTGGCTGTCCAATGTTGTACTCGTTAAAAAGAATAATGGAAAATGGCGCATGTTTGTTGACTATACTGATCTCAATCGGGCATGTCCTAAGGACGCCTACCCCCTCCCCAACATCGACAAGCTCGTCGACAACTCTGCGGGCTTCAAGCTCTTGTCCTTCATGGACGCATACTCGGGATACAATCAGATCCCGATGGCCGAACACGATAAATAGGCCACGGCCTTCATGACGGCATCGGGCAACTACTATTACAACGTGATGCCCTTCGGTCTCAAAAACGTCGGGGCCACGTACCAGCGGATGATGAACAGTGTCTTCCACGACAAAATCGGCGACATGCTCGAAGTATACATGGATGACATGATCGTCAAATCTTGCACGGAAGACGACCACACGGCACACCTCCGGAAGGTCTTCGAGACTGCAAGGTCGTGTCGCATGCGCTTCAACCCGGAGAAATGCACGTTCGGTGTCTGCGCCGGTAAATTCCTCGGCTACTACTTGACCGAACGGGGGATCGAAGCCAATCCAGACAAATGTCACGCCTTCTCAAATATCACCACGCCCACCACGAAGAAGTCCATCCAATCCCTCAACGGTGTGCTCGCCTCCCTTTCCCGGTTCATTGCCAAGTCCGCCCAGCACGCCCTCCCATTCTTCAAACTGCTCAGGAAGGAGACTAAGTTCGAATGGACGGACGAATCCGAGCAAGCCCTCTGCCACCTCAAACGCGTCTTGTCCGAACCACCAGTACTGACATGTCCAGTGACGGGCGAAACCCTATACTTATATCTGGCCGTGGCTAACGAAGCCATCAGCGCCGTCCTCGTCAGCGAAGCCGGGGAGGGCCAAAAGCCCATCTACTTTACTAGCAAAGCCCTCCACGGCCCCGAAATCTGATACCAGCTGATCGAGAAGGTCGCCCTAGCCCTCATCACGGCAGCGCGCCGACTCCGACATTATTTTCTCGCACACGCTATCGTGCTCCGCACCGATCAGCCCATCCGCCAGCTCCTCGGCCGCCCCGACATGGCCGAACGCATGCTGAAATGGTCACTAGAACTCTCTGAGTTCGACATCACCTATGAAGGCCGACACGCCATCAAAGCTCAAGCCTTGGCTGACTTCGTCGCCGAGATGACTCCACCACCCGACCCCACCTCTAGGAACCACATCTGGACCATTTTTGTGGACGGCTCCTCCAACTCCACGGGGAGCGGCGCCGACATCGTCCTCGACAACGACGAAAGCACCCTCATTGAAGTCTCTCTCACGCTGGCCTTCCCGACGACCAACAACCAGGCCGAATATGAAGCATTTCTGGCCGGCCTCCGCTTGGCATCTGACCTGGGAGCCAGGGACATCCGAATCTACACAGATTCCCAGCTAGTTGCTTCGCAAGTCTGAGGAGAATATCAAGCGAAGAACGACAACCTCGCCGAATACCTCGCGCTCATTACCGAAAAATTGCGAGGTTTCGACACAGCAGAGATTCAGCACGTCCCTCGCGAGCAGAACACCCGCGGCGACATCCTCTCCAAACTGGCAAGCACCAAAAAGCGAAGCGGCCACAAGTCGGTCATCCAAGAAGTCTTGTCGTAACCGAGTACCAGCGCGACCACTACCCTCTTCGACATCAACGTCGTCGGGGATACTGATTGCTGGATGACCCCACTCCACGCCTACCTCAACATCGGCCACCTTTCGGCCAACCCTGGAGAAGCTAGCGCAACCAGACGACACGTCTGCTCGTACGTTCTCCTCGAAGGAAGGCTGTACCGATGAGGCTTCGCAATCCCACTCCTCAAATGCATAGATAAGTCCCAGAGCGCAACCGTTCTAGAGGAAATCCATGAAGGCATCAACGCGCAGCACCTCGGCGGAAGATCCCTAGCACGAAAGGCCCTACGAGCAGGCTATTACTGGCCCTCGATGCAATCGGACGCGAAAGAACACGTCAAACGATGTGACAAATGCCAACAACACGGGGACATGCACCTCGCCCCCAGCCGACCTCACATCACTCTCATCTCCATGGCCATTCGCCTGGTGGGGGCTGGACATCCTCGGGCCCTTCCCCTTAGGATCCTACCAAAACAAGTACCTCATCGTGGGCGTCGACTACTTCACCAAATGGATCGAGGCCGAACCTCTGGCCAAAATCACGGCCCACAACATACTCCGATTTTACAAACGCAACATCCTCGCCATTCGGGGTCCCACTCGCCATCGTCACCGACAACGACACACAATTCACGGACAAAAACTTCCGCGACTTCATCACCAAGCTCGGAACCAAACACCACTTCGCCTCGGTCGAACACCCTCAGACAAACGGCCAGACAGAATCCGCGAACAGGGTCATACTCAGGGGACTCAAACGACGACTCGGCGACGCCAAGCGAGCATGGGTCGAAGAGCTCCACAACATCCTATGGGAATACCGCACCACTCCTCACTCAACCACGGTGGAAACCCCATTTCGCCTCACGTATGGAACCGAGGCCGTGATACCCGTCGAAATACGCGAACCATCCCGACGAACGGAAGCTCCCCTGGGCACCGATGACAATGATGGCGCCCTACGAGAAGAGCTCGACCTCGTCGAGGAAATCCGTTCAGGGGCAGCCCTCCGAGAAGCCCGGCTGAAGCAACAAGTCACACTTCGCCACAACATCAAAGTCCTAAAACGCGACTTTCAAACGGGCGACTTAGTTCTACGCAGAAACCAGAAAGACTCCCACGAGGGCAAACTGACTGCGAATTGGGAAGGCCCCTACCGAGTCCGGGACAAAACGGAGCACGGGGCCTATTACCTCGAAAACCTGCACGATGAACAACTAGCTCGACCACGGAACGCCGCGAAGCTTAAGTGGTACTACAGTTAGAACATTGCCCGCGACGACCCACCGTCCCGGCCACTGGGGGGCGACATGGTACCACCGCACTCCCACGCGTCCACTAGCGACCAAAGAAAAGCAAGCCCTGCCTCTTGTGTGCGCGGGCAGACGGCCTCGCTCGACAGGGAACACCTCGACCGAGATTCCCCGCCACCGTACCAAAATCGGCAGGACACCCAGCTCGCGATGGGACGTCCACGCCACGGGGAGAACTACCCACGAAACGGCCCGGCCACACCGCCGGCCAAACCGGCCGGTTCCCTTCACCACCGGTAACAAGTTTGTCGAGCTAACACCCGGACAGGCCCAGAGCATATCGAGGCATGCACATCAAACATCATTCAAGCAAACAAATAAATACGAAAAAACGAGCATAAACATCATGCAAATACTGAGCGCACACTTAGAAAATTCATAAAAATTTATATTAAGCAAAAAGCGGGCACCAGCCCAGTAGTTAATATTACACAAACGGGGCCCGCAGGCCCAAAGGAAAGCAAGTTACAAAATATCGGCACGCAGGCCATAAAAACAACGAGCACGCAAGCCCGGGAACCTATGCTACTTCACCTTCCTGATCAACAACCACGGGGACCTCCTCGGGAACGACAAGCTCGGGGTCGACCACCTTCCCGCCGACGATCTCGTGATACGGCCCGATCCCATCCACGACCAGCGCGACGCCGGGGTTGACAACTTGGATCTGCGCGACAGCGCTCTTGAACCCGACCTCGACAGCCTCCAAGCAATCACCTTCCAGCACCCGAATCCGGGCAACCAGATCAGCACGGGTGATCAACCGCTGGTCCTCCTCTGTCTCGTCCTCGGCCGGACGAAGCGCGCTGTCCAGGACTTCCATACGAACTTTCAGCGCCTGCACCTCGGCCGTTGCCACCCCCAGCTTCTCCTCCAGCGAGGTCACTTTCCCCTCAGCGCCCTCCGCTCGTTTGTGTTGGTCAGCAACATCTTTCTGACTCTTCTCTAGTTCCTCAGTAAGCTTGGCCAGACGCGACTGCATAAAGGTAAGGTCCCCCTGCAATTTGGACAACTCGGCGGCGGAGCAGCCCTCCTCGTTCAGCACAAGGGCCGTCGTGAACGTCTGCATCATCGCAGCCAAATCCTCCGCCAGGATACGTCGACGACACTCTCGATCGGCTTCGAGAACAACCTTCACCTCCCCAGCAGAGACGGTAGGAGATCGAGCACCATGAAAATAGCCCGGATGCTGATGGCAAGGCGGGACGACATAACCCTCCTCGGCTGAGCCGGCCGTTAGATCAATCAAACCGCTGGGCTCCTCGGATCTCGGCCTCTTCGCTGCTCCCTGAGACGTAGGAGACTGACTCCCTTGAGGTGAAGAAGACGAACTCTACCCTCCCGGCGTCACAGCCTCTTGTCCGACCAATTGACTCACCCGCGTCTTCGGGACCACGACATTCCTGGAAGCACGCAGCTTCTTCACTCGCTCCTCGACAGAAGACATGTTCGCTGCAAAAACAAAGAAAGAGTTAGCAACGGCCAGAACACCCGACCACGGGAAAAAGAAACATCCGTACCTAGATAATCCAGAGCGGCCTCCCCAGTGGCACAATCGAGCAGGGTCTTAGTGTTAATCAGCCGCTTCTTGGTTCGCATGTTCCCCTGCGCGTCGAAGATATATCGACCATCGGACGTCACCAGTTTCGACGGGGGAAGAGCCCGCACAAAGGCAACTATTTTCATATAAGCGGCCATATCCTTCTCGTCGAGGGTCCCCGCTCGTACGATATACATGTCCGTGCCACAGTTGAAATGCTCCGCGGTCCATAACAGATGTATCTTGGGAAGCCACGCGAGGAACCGCTGGCCGTCTACCATTCGCTCGCCCTCGACAAAAAGAGTATCCGAGCCTTGCTGGGTGATCGGTTTCACGAGGAAGAACCGACCTTTGAAATCTTTAACGGAATTGATGTACGTCTTGAAGAGCTTGGTCGACTGCTTAAACTAGACCCATCCCTGACGGCCGTTCACCGACTGGCGCTGTAAGTGGAAGATGCGAAAAAACAACGGCACCGTGGGCTCCACCTCGAGATAGAAGCACACCACCTCGAAGGCACGGATAAAGGCCAGGGCGTTGGGGTGCAGTTGGGATGCGGCCAAGCGTAACCAATCGAAGAGCCCCAGATGGAAGGCGGAGAACGACAACCTGAGCCGAGCCTCTTTGAAGTAGAACTCGTGCATGGGGAACATCCGCCGCCCATATTGCGAGCAGATGCGATGGTGCTCCTTCGGGCGGTACACCTGCCAATGTTGCGGCTCCACTTCAGGCGTGTCCTCGACGGTGGCATAGACGTCGGACGCATCGGCCACGAAGCATGACGGGGTGGACAGCGGCTCTTGGCCACCCATTCCTCGACCGGGACGACACGCTCGTCAAAATCCGGGACCTTGGGTTCGTTATCTTCGACCATCGTCCCTGGTACCAAGGCCGACATCTACACCTGAAAAGCAGAGGACAACGGTGAATTCGATAGCCAAGATCAAATCCACCCTTCCATCGCAGGTCAAGTGAAAGGGCGACAAAGGCCAGAGAACGGCGAGCAAACAGGAGCTCCCCGCCGATCCTCCTCGGGGAGTCTAAGGGCCAACCCACCGTCCCTCCTCGGGATGTTCATCGGAAAAAGCGCGCGTCCCCGGGGCATTCATCGGAAAAAGCCCCCGTCCTCGGGACATTCATCGGAACAACCGACTCTCCCCGGGGTATTCATCAGAAAACCGCCAGATACGGCGGATCTTGCGTCCCTCCTCGGGGCATTCATCATGCCCCGACCACACAATCTAATCAAACGGCGGAAATAAAAGGAGAAGAGAAAGAAAAACTCACTTGTAACGGCGGCGAACGGGAGGAAGAACCAAACGGTGCGGCGGCGATCAACGGCAACGGCGGACGAGCAAGAATCTCAGAGCCTCGCAGGTAAAGCAGCAAAATGAAAAGTAGAAAAATGAGCGAGGGCCCCCATATTTATAACCCGGTGCGGGATTCGAAGCGACTCTAGGCTCATTAATGGTCTAGGGTAGCCGCCCCTACGACCGCTTAACGCGTGACACGTGGCGGCAACCTGACAGTCGCGTCCCTTCACCTGCTTTCATCCCGCTCCGCCGGCGACGGGAGACCCCCGCGCAAGCGCCCGTTCCACCGTGCACAAACCCAACGAACCTCCCGTTTCACTACCTCTCTCCCCGACACAGCGACCTTAAGTCCTCGCTCTTTCCTAGAGCTTCGACTTGGGGGGCTCCTGTTCTGGTCTGGGCCCAACCTCGGTCCAGCTCAATACCACGCACGGCCCAATAAGTGAACTAGCCAAACCGGGCACGCGCGTCCCAAAGGACGGGCAGGGCACGCCCCCCCAGGGATAGGCGACGCGTCCGACAACATCTCAACGTCCTCTCTTATCGGCCGAACATGACACACCCCAGTCCGTCGAAGCGGGACCTTTGGTCCCTCCACATCCTCGCGCCCCCTCCGCGGGGAGAACAACTTGCCTCCGGGGAACCTCCCGAGCTCCCCTCCGCGGGGAGAACGACGTGCCCGGCGCACGTTCTCCACGTGCTCCCCTCCGCGGGGACACGTCATCTCCCAACTGCCCACCTCCGAAAGAGCAGGTCAAACCCACTTTCCGGAGATCACGGGACAGTTGGACTAAGGCGAAGACCATGTTCCGGTCTTCGCTACGCCATGTAAGCCCTAGCAGTCATTAGGGTTGGGCCTGGTCATCCAGCCCATCTCAAATGACCGTTGGCCCAGCGCTGAGGTCTCTCTATAAATACCCTCTTCCTCAAGAGGGTCAGGTAACACACTTTTTACCCCTCTTTCTGTACTTCGCCATCGCTCTGCCCAACTCCTCACTTTGGCATCGGAGTGTTTTGCAGGTACACCCCCCTTTCTTCCACATCACCGGCGAGCAAGCAACAATCCAACAGCGTGTGGCCAGCACGTGATCCCCTTCTGATCAGGTCAGATCAAGAGTTATCACAAGAAAACTACACTTATTCTTTATTTTTAAAAACTGCACATTTAACTTCTTAGAATATATTGACATTTAATTTAAATTTAATAACTTTAAATATTGTGTAATTAATTTCCACAAATAGAATATCTGATTTAATGTGCCAAAAATTAATAAACTAACTAATATTTCTTTTCTAAAAATGATTTATTCTGACCCAAAAATATTTGGAAATGTTAAATGGAAATTTTGAAATATTAATGAAAGTATTTAAAATTATAGTTATATTAGGCCCAATATTTGTTTTAAAAGAACAATATAAACTTTGTATAAAAAGGTTTGGAGTATTTATTTTTAGTTATATTAACTTCTTCACTTTTTACTAATAATCATTTTGACAAAATTACACACACACACAAATATATATATATATATATATATATATATATATATATATATATATATATATATATATATATATATATATATATAAATGAAAAATGATACCAAAAAATGATATAAAATTTAAATTTTTTATACAAAATTAGTGACACTTATTGATTTGTATGGAATAGTTATAACGACTTATAATTTAAAGTGTATAAATTAGTTATAAAATTTTTATATTAATGAAATTAGACAGAAATTAAAAATTAAAAGATAGAGGATAACAAATACTTTATAAAGTCGCCTAAAAAAAATAAAGGCTTTATAATATATATTTCCAATAAATATTTTATACAATCAATTTTATACAACTTACTTACGTTAAAATTAAATACAATAAATTATATTAATATTAAAAATTAATTAAATCGATAGCCAATATATCATTACAAGTTCACATATATAAACCTCAAATCAAATAAAAATGAAATATATCCTATTGACTACATTAAGATGTGATTTAAGTCATGAATCCGACAAAAATAGAGATTCATATAAATTAGAATCAACTTTGCATTAAAAGATTATTTGATACCTATTTATATTAAAATTGCAATTATTAGATTTTAATTTAATAAGGAGGCAGAAACAATTTATAATCCTGCTATTTACATTAATAGACAATTTCTTTAGTTAATATAGAAGAGGGAGTCATTACTGAGTGAGTACTGGTTGAGTTAGCATGCATTGCATTCAAATTATAAAAGAAAATCTCAGCCACCATAGGGTTGATTTTCTGCAATATCAGATTCTCAAACAATAAATCAATCCATGAATACAAGACCTCTCAAGAAACTCCACATTTTCTCTTGTTTTGATTTAGAATTTGAGATTCATAAATTGCCTATATTATAATACCAGTGGGTGCTCTAGCAGTAAGATTCATAATATCACTGTTAGTTTTTGCGTTAATAGCCAAGTCGACTGCGTTTTTGATTTGGTCTTGTTCAGCTGTCATATCTTTTGCAATCTCAATGTAGTAAGAAACTATTAAAGAAGCTGCAGAAGCAACTGCAGTAGAAGCCATATCATTAGGCTTTTCGACTGATGCTATAGTAGCTGCAACTACTGCAACAGTGGCAGCAACACCGATACCGTGGCGTGCAACTGAGCATTATGAGCCTTAATTTCTTTCCTTTTCCTCTTCTCATGATCTTTCAACCATCTACCAGTTGTCGTCCCTCTCATCAAGCTCCTATACAGCTGGTCAAGTAAAAAAATGAATGAAAAAAGTTTCAAGTAGGATAGTAGTAGATTCGGCTAGTATCTAATTATATAATTGATGGGTTGGATATAATCACAAGTTGAATGCAAAATACCTCGTTTCTCATCAAGTTTTGACTCGAAATGAACTTCGTAGAAAATGCTTGATGAAGTAAAAGTAAATCCCGCAGATGAATCTCAACAAGTATTGATATTGATTTATGTATAGTTTAGACTGAATCGATTGGCTAGGTTATAGCAAGTTAAGTGCCTTCATTTTGTTACTTTCTTTTAGCAAAACCTGAGGATAACGCCAGATAGATAACTGCTCAAATAACTTGCAACAAAAGTTCAGAACCAATACAAACAAACATGAACATAAGACAGTTTTAAGTGCATGGTTTCCAATTTTCATGTTGTATTGCATTATAAAAACTTCAAAGTAAATATTCTTACAGAATCCTTAAAGGCAGTAAAAACGAATTAGACTTCAAAGTAAATATTCACAACAGATGTATAAAGCACCAAGTTGTGAAGTCATGATGTCAAACTCATAAGATTCATGATTAGAATCTGTTATATCATCTTCTTATACTAAATAAAATATAATTCCAAACTCATAATTTATATAAAATCACATCATATATGATGTCAGATCCAAAAGGTAGTTTATGCATCTAGTTAATGTACAAAATACATAATACATAAGAACAAAATTCAGTTGTTATAATTTTAAGTGAAAGACATTAATTTTTACATGACTGATCTCAACACAACAATTTAATGCCACAAAAAATGAGTATTGAATCATATGTTCACTCCTTCTCGAGGTGCTTACCCTTGGTTGAAGATTACATATTATATTGAAGTATTATATTGTATTATTTGTTCAAATAAAAAAATAGATGCATTCATATATGTGTGGCGCATGAAGAGAATTGCAGAAAGTAAACAATGATGATGTGGCAAAGGAAAAGGAAAAAAATTTGGTGAAAAGCTATCCACGTGGTGAGTTATGTGACTATCAATAGGAGATTTCTAAAACACATTCTTTTCTTATATGGCAGATGAGTTATGATTTGACTATTAATATTTATAAACACAGTTTAAAGTACTTCAATGTATTGTATATTAATTATTTTCATTTTGTTTAATATAATAAATTCATTTGCTATTTGCACTATTAATATAATGAGCTAAATTAGGCTGAAAATATACAATATTCATTAAGTAGTTCTCACTAATTAGTGACTGAAAATAAATAATTGTCACTAATTCATCTTGTAAATTAGTTACAGAAATAGGTTTCATCATAAATTAAGGATGAAATAAATCCCTAGTAATTATTGAAGAACTTATTACCCATTCACAAACTATTGACAGAAATATACGTAATGAGTGATTATTTTCTCAATATTTAGAGACGGAATGTAAATACTAGCGACAGATTTATTTTGTATCAATTTGTAACTGAATGATAAATATTTCACTAACATTTGCGAAATTAAAATTTGTACAGAAATTGTTACGTCAACTAAATCTGTCACTAAATTGTTTTGTGACAGAGTTTTAATATATTAACGAGGGAAAACTATTCTCTTTAAATTTAATTTTCTTACTAGTGTAAATAAATTTTTTTTTTATATTTATAGAATAATTAATATATTTAATATATATTTAAAACAAATAAATATTTCATACAATGAACTTAAAATTTAAATCTTTGCATGACTATATTAATTAGTATTTGATTTTAATAAGCAAAACATTAATCAAACATTTTTATTGTTTAACAATGTTTATTGTTTCTCACATTTTACCCTCCATTAAAAAAGCTATAAATTTATTTTAAAATAAAATCTCAAAGTTTGTTTCGCAACAACATATGGGACTAATCTTTTTTTTCAATTTCCAAATCTAATGAATATTTCTAGCAACTCTTTAGAAAAGAAATATAAATTTAATTAATTATTTTACATGGCCAGCATTCATGATTGAAAATATGGATAAAGATAAGGTATTATTCTAAAGCAAGATATTATTAATGTAAGAATAAGAAGTGAGAAAAGGAAAACTGAAGGGAGAGGAGAAAAAAAAGAAAAAGAGAGAAAAATGGTGACGGATGGAGCTGGTGTAACGGCAGTAATGGTTGTACTTCAATTCCTGGAAGTTGGTGGTGACACAATAATGAAATCGGCAACTAAAGATGGAATGAGCATTTTTATTTTTAATGTTTACTCAAACATTTTTGCTCTAGGTTTTCTTCTACCATCATCTTTTTTCTACCATAGAAAAAGAGCTCCTCCTCCAATTTCAACATCGATTTTCTGCAGAATATTTCTTCTTAGTTGCATCCAGTATGTATAAAATAACAATGAATTTAATTAGCATAGTATTAATGTTATTATAAAAATCTGAATATGAGGCTACATGTGCAGAACTTCAGTGCAGATTTTAATGAATGCTGGTATTGGATATAGCTCTCCCACTTTGTCATCAGCTATGGTTGATCTTGTCCCTGCTTTTACTTTCATACTTGCTTTAATTTCAAGGTTTGTTTTTCTTGGGATTATAAGCAGCATAAAATATATTTATTTGTTTATGTAAATCATGTGATGTTGTTAGTAGTTGAGTAGTTGATAGTTCTAAGTTCTTCTATTATTTCTATACACTTATAGTTCTAAGTTCTTCTACCTTTTTCCTACACATTATAGTTCTAAACTCTTATACAATTTTCATACACATTATATTTTAAGAATATTCTACACATTTGTTACAATTTCAACACTCCACCTTAATGGCAACTTCTTCATGAACATGTCTGCATTTTGATCCTCTATTCTACACTAGTCGAGTTTGATCTCTTTAGTTTCTTCAACTTCTTTGATAAGGTGATACTTGATTGCTATGTGTTTTGTTCTGCTGTGATGCACTTGATTCTTTTCCAATACAATTGTTATTTTATTGTCAGGTTTGATTTTAGAAGGCTCACTCTTTATTTTCATGAATCTTTGATCCATGAAATAATGATCGATTATGCTATACCATGTTCAAGGTGCTTGCTTCAGGCCATAAAGTGCTTTTCTTAGTCTTAACATTTTGGTTTCTTTCCCTTCTGATATGAATCCTTGTGGCTGCTCAACATAGATCTCTTCTTCAAGTACGCCGTTGAAGAAGGCAGATTTGACATCTAGTTGATGGATACTCCAGCCTTTTAGTGTCGCAAGCGCTATTAGAGCTCTTATGGTATATCAAGACAAGCTACTGGTGTAAAATTCTCATTATAGTCAATCATGGGTTGTTGTGAGTAACCCTTAGCTACTAGACTCATCTTGGGTTTCTATATCGTGCCATCAGGATTGAGCTTTGTCTTATAGACCCACTTAACTCCAATGATATCTTTTTCATGGGGCCGATTTACTAACTCACATGTGTTGTTTTTCTCGATCATCCTTTTCTCTTCTTCCATTTTCTTCACCCATACTTACTGCTTTGATGCTTCTTGAAAGCATGCAGATTCAAGTATGGACAAGTTGTAGGTTTCATATATGTCCACCAAAGAACTTACTCATCTTGGAGTATACCTAGTGATGATAGTGCTTTCTCTTATTTCTATGGTGGAGGTGAAGGAGGTTGACTTGGGTCTTCATCCTCAGGTTCTTCTTGAGGTAGTTGAGCTAGTATAAGAATGTTCTTTTCCACTTTTTCGTCATCCCAATTCCAAGAAGCATTCTCATCAACTTCAACATCTCGAATGATTATGAGTTTTTTTAGTTTGCAAGTTGTAGACACAGTAGCCCTTGTAGATTGTGCTATACCCCAGAAAAATACCTCGTAAAGTCTTATCTTTAAGCTTGTGCCTCTCTACGTCTGGCATATGAATGTAGCATATAGATCCAAAGACTCCTATGTGCTTTGCTGATGGATTCTTCTTGTGCCAAGCTTTAATTGGAGTATTATTTTGTCTTGCCTTAGTTGGACATCTGTTGAGTCTGTTAACAATAGTGTTGACTGCTTCATTCCAAAATGTGTTAGGCAGTCCATTCTCCTCGAGCATCATTCTGGCCATCTCTATGACTATGCAATTTGTTTCTCAGGGACACCATTTTGTTGAGGAGAATATGAGACTATACGATGTCACTCTATTCTTTCATCCACGTAAAATTTGTTAAACTCACAGGAGGTGTACTCTTTCCCACAATCACTTCTTAGTACTTTTATCTATTTTTCACTTTGATTTTCAATAAAGGATTTAAACTTTTTGAATACACCAAAGACTTCTGATTTTTCTTCTAGGAAATATAACCATGTCATTAGAGAATTTATTAATAAAGAGCATGAAGGACCTATTGTTCTCATGTGAAGGCGTTCTCATCGGTCCACAAACATTAGTATTTATTAGCTCAAATAGGTATTTCGCTCTCCATGCTCCGTCTATTGGAAAAGGAAATTAGTGTTGTTTAATAGAAAGACACCCTTCACACACTTCATTATTCTCCTTTATGCTTGGAAGATTTCTCATCATATTATTCTCATGTAACATCTTCAAGGCATGTGTGTTGAAGTGGACAAATCTTCGATGCCAGGGCCATGAGTCATTAACTTGTACCTTCATGGCAAAGTTAGTTGCATATTTTAAATTCAACGGGAAGCTTCTATTTCTCTTATCCATCTTCACTTGGGCTATCTCGTCCTGTTTATTTATGTTGTCTAAAATTTTGCATACACCTCCTTTAAAATGAAGTGTGTAGCCTTTATCCATCATTTGGCCAATGCTTAGAAGATTTTCTTTTAGGATGGGAACTAGTAAGACATTATGAATGAGTCGCATACCTTTAGTTGTATTCATCATGATAATGCCTTTGCCTTTTGATTAAACCACACTTTCATTTCCCAATCAAACTTGACTTTGACAGTCTCGGCAATACTTTTTAAAATAGTCTCATCCTTGGCCATGCGACTACTGCATCCACTATCCAAGTACCATCTTCCTATTTTTCTTCTATTGAGTCTTAAGCAGCATAGGACATACATTGTTCTTCATCATCCTTCTTTATGATATTAGCTTGATGTTTATTTTGATTGTGGCAATTTTTCTCTACGTGCCCGAACTTCTTGCAATGGTTGCATTATGGCATATTACGCTACCAACAATTTTTTGTGTGTGGCTTAGTCTTTTGCATATATCGAATGAAGGATTTTCATCTTACTTATTCTTAAATAAATTTCTAGAAACTTCTCTTATTATGGAAGTTTCTCCAAAAATTTTCCTTCCTCCGTTTCCATTATTTTGGGGCTGAAATTTAAGCTTTGACTGGAAGATATTTTCAAGTGTATCTTCTTTATACCTATGCAGTCTTTGCTCATATAAATTAAGAGAGGCCAATACTTATTTCACTAATAGAGTGGACATATATTTGGTTTCCTTAATCATTGTCACGAGTGGGTCAAACTTTGGGGGTATGGTAATTAGAATTTTCTCAACAATTTTTTAGTCAAGAATATCCTCCCCAAAATCTCCAATTTGATTAATTATTTCTTTAACTTTAGGATAGTAATCTTTAATTGTCTGAAACTCCTTCATCTTCAATAGTACAAAATATCTTCTTAGAGATTGAATTTTAACGACACGTACCTTGTTGCTTCCTTGAAACTCTTCCTACAACGCGTTCCCCACTTCTTTGGTAATCTTAACTCCCATAATTCTTGGAAAGATTGCATCAGTCACCGCTTGTTGCAAGGTGAACAACACTTTTAAATTTTTTTATTTATTTTTCTTCAACTCTTTTTCTTGAGTTTCATTTAGAGCTGAAGTATCTGTGAGAGCGGTGCAGTCTTCTTCTACTATGTCCCATAAATATTTTGATAAAAAAATTGTCTCCATTTTTAGGAGGCCAAAAATCATAATTTTTAACATTGAAAATAGAGACAGAAATAGGTGATGATTGAGTGGTGTTATCCATAGTTTAGAAATAATATTGAAGTGGGTTATAGTACAAGAGAAATTTTTTTTGAAGTAGTTGGGAGGATTTTGGAATAATACGTAGGTAATATAACTACGCCCAATGTATGACTGAATTAGCTATGCCATTTATTTCTTGGATTATAATTTACAAAGTACTAATTGTCTATTTATAGGCTCAAGTCACCATCTTTTCAATAATAATGAATTTTTCTACATGATAGATTAATATCTTGATAATTCTAAGTTCTTCTGTCATTTTCATATATTTATAGTTCTAGATTCTTCTACCTTTTTCATATACATTATAGTTCTAGACTCTTCTACCATTTTCATACACATTATATTTAAGAATATTATAAAAATTTATAGCAATTTCAATAAATCTATTTAATTTTTAAAATACTAATTAATAATATTTTTAAAATCACATTTCTAATTTAATATGATAATTGTAGCTAAATATATAAAAATTATGTAGACATTAGAATTATTAGTAAATTATCTTTAAGTTATATTTAAAGAAACACATACGTTTCAAAAAATAAAATAAATTTGAGTTAATATGGAACAAGAAGAGATTTTTGTGTAGGTGGAACATAATGGTGTTGAATTGCATAATCCAGATGAAGTCGAAAATCAAGCACAAGTTTCTGGTGAAAATGAGGAGAATAATAATGACTACCTACTAGCAAGCGATTTTTCGAGAAGATTTATCAAGCCACCTCATAGACTTGGCTTTGCAGACCTAATAATGTTTCCCTTAATCTCTGCAAGTGAGATTCTTGATGAAGAACCTAGAGACTACAAGGAAGCTGTGAAGATTCTAAACAAGACTGAATGACTGAAAGCCATGAATGATGAGATGAAATCTATCCATGATAATAACACTTCATAAATGATAGAGAAACCTTCTAGAGTCATGTTAATCAGTTGTAAATAGATTTTCAAGGTTTAGGAAGGAATAAAAAAAGTGATGTCAAAGCGATTTAAAGAACCATTAGTTATTAGTGGGTCACTTAGAAAGAAGGTTTCAACTTCAATGATATGTTTTAACCTATTGTAAATCATAGATCCATTCTAATGCTACTTGCTATGGTGGCAAAGTTCGACCTAGAACTTGAACAGATGGATGTGAAGACATCCTTCCTGTATGGTGATCTAGATGAAACAATCCTAATGAAGCAACCTGAAGGATATGCAGAAAAGGGAAAGCAAAATTATGTGTGCAAGCTGAATAGGTCTTTATATGGCCTAAAACAATCTCATCAACAATGTCATAGGATATTCGACAAGTTCATTGCGCACATAGGTTTCACTAGGAGCCAGTTCGACTACTATGTTTACTTTAGATTCCGACCGGAAAATTCACTTAATTTTGTTGTTTTATGTGGATAGAATCCTCATAGCAAGCAACCATATCAAAGCTGTTTAAAAAGCGAAGGTTAAACTCGATAAGGAGTTCTCCATGAAGGATATGGGCGATGCCTCTAGAATTATTAGGATTGACATTCGGAGAGATAGAAAGCAGTTGAGACTATGCTTATCTCAAGAGATATACCTGAAGAAGATTCTCGACAAGTTTGGTATGTCGAATTCAAAGCATATTCTAACACCTATTAATCCTTAATACAAGGTGAGTACAACACAAAGCCCTAGTACTGAAGTCGAAAGAGCCTATATGAATATCATCCAATATGCTAGTATAGTAGGTTCTTTGATGTATGATATGGTATGTACGAAGCCAGACATAGTGTACAAAGTGAGCCTTGTAATGAGGTATATGCCCAATTCCTAGGAAGGCTCATTGACAAGCATCAAAGAAGATTCTAAGGTATATAAATAGGTCTCTGAGCAGAGTCTTGATTTATGGTAGAGCCTATATTGATGATAACAAAGTCGAAACTGAAGGATTTATCGAACCTGATTATACAGGTTGTATGGATTCTAGAAAATCTATTTCTGGATATGTGTTCACTATGTTTAGCACAATAATTAGTTGGAAAGCAACACTCCAGAAGGTTGTTGCCTTATCAACCACTGAAGCGGAGTATATCACCCTCACTGAAGCTGTGAAAGAAGCATTGTGGCTTGAAGGTTTTTCTAAGGAGTTGAAACTTCAAGGTCGAGTTATCAATGTTAAATGTGGTAGTCAAAGTTCAATACATTTTTTGAATAATTCAACCTATCATGAGCGGACCAAGCACGTCGATGTGAGGATCCACTTTGTTAGAAAGATAATGGAGCATGGAGAAGTCCAAGTGCTGAAAATTTTTACTGATGACAATGTTGCTGATATGATCACCAAGAACTTGCGAAGATGCAAGTTCTTTGACTGTATTTGGTTGATAAAGTCGCACGATTAAAGCTAGTTTTTCCCTTGTTAGCGTAGATTTTTTTACAATGTGGAGATTATGTTATTTTAGATCGAACTCTTGTGTCGATAACGGAAGCTTCTTGGTTTGACAGAAGTCACGCATGCTGTAGTCAAAATATGTTCACATGCATGTTGTAGTCGAAGTAAAAACATGGTTATTTTTACAACATGTTTAATTGGATCTTGTTGTAAGCCTCATTGTTAAGTTAAATTGTAGCCTAAGTTAGCTTAGTATTCTATAAATAGACTAGTTCTCTCAGGGTGTTGAGAGAAGTTAATTATTGTTATTCACTTGTAATCTTTGAACCCTTATTGAGTAAGTGAATAACAAAACAGTTTTAACCAATTATGATCTGTTCTTCTTTCTTCTTCTGTCTCTATTTAATAAAAAGTAATAGGGTTTATTGTGTTTGTTCAAGAAACTAAATCATCATTAGACTTTGATTTGTTCTTGATGACATCTTTTCACAACAAAATCAAAATCAGTTCATTATTAAAACATTTATAATACTAATAACATGAAGAATGTGTAATACAGAAGGACTGCATGCATAAACACTTATAACCCTTAAATCAGTTCATTAAACATTTATCAAACTAAAGTAACTAATGGAAAATATATTTGATTATCAAACTAACCTAGGCACATTATGGATTGCCTTAACACGTTGTATTCTTGATAATGTTCAGCAACTTTTGCCACAAAGTTACCATTGCAAGAGAAGCTTCAAAACACAAATGTCACCCAATAGCTTCCTTTTTCTCACTAAATAAAATATGAGCCAATGCTACATCTTTGAGGTGGACCAATCGCTTAAAATAATCTTTCTATATCTTCCAAAGGCATGCCTCAACAATCTGTGTCAGTTTCACAAATAAGATTACAACAATAGAGATAACAACTTAAACCAAATTTTGTATCGCTCTACAAACGCATGTGGCTTCACCTTTTCAAAAAGCTTCACTTAATGTTATTTTTCAAGAATTAGTGAAAAACTAGTTCAAATTTCACCCAAATAAAGAAAAATTGATGACAAATCAGTTCACAAGAGCGAGAAAAATAATATAAAGTGACGAGTACACAAAATATTTTGTTCCTTATTCAATCAAAATGATCCACAATGAGAGAAAGAGAAACTCTATAATTATCAATACTTCAAGAATTACTATAAGAGATTACAAAAGATTTACAAGAAAATAGTGTTTCAGGTTCTCAATAACATCTCTTATCTCCTACCTATGTGTTTCCCAGTATCTCCAACTCAATATTTGAATAACACAAATCCAATATGTTTATAAGTGTTTCTCATTCTCCTTAGATACCTCCAAAGGTCCTCCAATTCTTTGAATTTATCATCAAAATCTCTCCATTTGCATCTCTAAGTTTCTCTCACTAGGACTTCCGCACTTCTTCCTATATACTCATAAAGGGCTCTAAATGCTTTTTATTGGTGTCAGGAGAGGAAGTTTATTTTCATGAAAGGAGTTGCATTTTTGAGAAAACTTAGGAACATATTTTGTTCCCATAAGGTGCATTTTATTCAGGAACACATTGCATTTATGTAAAATATAATGCATTTTCTCAAAATCTAAACTTGGTTTTTAATAAAAAAATCACAATTATATACCTTGATCTTAAAGTTGATGACGATGAAAATTTAACCATCAACCACTTTTCTACTCTCTTAAACGCACTAGTCATTTTTCAACAAACTTGATCAAGTCCAATCAAATATCGAACATTGATTTAGGCACTTGTACGCAATTACCCTTTTGTGATTAGGTAGTCTCGTAAACCCACAAGTATGGTTCTTCATCAATGACATTTCTTTACCAAGGTAAGGAAGTATTATTCTATTTGCTTTTTAATGCGTCTCTAATGGATTATAGTTAAGTGTATTTAAACTTTTCAACCACAATCAAAGAACGGTTCAGTGTTTTGATGATATGACTTCTCTCCTAACCTTATCATGAGCCAAATGATACTAAAGAGCCAATATAATTTATCACTCATAGAAACTAGGATCAAGAGCCTTAACTTCCTCAACATCCTTAGTCTCCCTAGAAAGAACCTCACCTCAAACCGAGTCTTATCCATCATAGTTTATGATTCTTTCATCTCTATGTCTTAAATATTTCTCTATTTACAGGTTTCACCAAAAGTAATATCATTGCTTATGATGAATTTTGATACTCCAGGTTTGACCTTCAAAAACTTGTAACCCTTTTTTCCTCCTAGATAATAACTGGAGACATAATTCATGGACTTATAATCAAGTTGGTATATCTTGATTTACACAAATGATAGCTTTGAAGACTTGAAATTAGATTAGTATACCAATTTTCCATTCAAAACCTTCATATGTTTAATGAAGTATATTCTTATAACTGGACATTTGTCGATCAAGTAAACAACTTTGGGACGAGCTTTATCCCAAAAACTCTTTTGGAAACCGAACTCCTAGAAAAATTGCCAAATCCTTTTAGGTCTCTGTATACGTTTTCTTACAAAACACACAACTTGTTCATTTACATGTTTTTGTTATTTTGTGTTTCATTTACATGGCTTGATACCATATCTCATAGCTCTTTATTGTCATGAAAATCTTCACAAGCTAATGATGCATGCCAAATAGTAGTTAAACCATTTGAAATATATAACCCATCAATATTAGACCTTTTAGCCTTAATCAATTCATCATGCAAAATTTAGACACCCTTATCCAACTCAAGTGCAATAGCCTGGATCACTAAATATTATTATGGATAACAAATTTTGCCTAAGCTCAATAACATACCATACACCGTTTATAAGGAATTATCGGTCATCACACATTTTAATGTTTTTGGTATTATCCATCATCTCGATCTTCTTTGCTGGTGTTAGGTGTGCAAACATAAATCTATCACCCTTCATTGCTTATACACACCTTTGTTGAGTTAATCTTGCTTGCATTTTTAATTCCCACTATCTACCATTGTTTTGTCTAAAAACACTTCTCGATATATCATTTCAACCCATGGTTCTCACTTGTAAACTTAAACCCATTGCCTCATGGTGGATGCCATTTGATGTGAAATTGAAAGGCTCAACCACATCAAGATGTTTTTTTGTGTGGGACAAAGGCAATGACAAATTAAATAAATGGTCCTAAACGAAATTAATGTACATAGTTTGTAATCCTCCAGAGTGCACTCTATTCTTGAAGGCATTGCGTTTTTGCAAAAATAAAAATATAATTTTAATCCATACATAATTGTGGTTTAAAATGAAATTAAACGTAACGGTTGCAAAATAATATTTCACAGTAGGAACGTGGCCATTAGGTTCAATATGAGTAACTTGTCCTTGGAAATATTTAAGATTAGAGGAATTTTAAGGAAGGTTTATATTAGAGATCAATTTAATAGTTTATCATTATTTTGTTATATTTAATAGTTTATTATTTGTTTGTTAGGGTTTGTTAGAGTTGAGCCTATTTTAAAGCTCTGAAAGATAGATCATCAACCTATAAATAAATGTATGTCATGTGTCATAAAACATATAAGAACACAACATATTTTTCAAGATAACTTTCTATTATAGCATCCGAGCATGATTCCGATTCAGAGGAGATATTGGAGAAGAAAAATACCTGTGCACTTTAAACAAAGAACACAACAAAGAATTAACAAGCATATCATCTAAAAAAATATGGTAATCCTATAACTCCACTCATGAAAACATTGCTTAATGGAGAAAATTATCACACATGTACACGATTGATCAAGACGGCTTTGCATACGAAGACGGAACCGGGTTTCATTGATGAAATCATTAAGAAACCAACATGTTAATCTGAAGTGTACTATGAATTGGAAAAGGCTAATTTAATGGTCACAACTTGGTTGATAAATGCAACAAAACCAAATATACACAGTAGCATCTAACATGCTTCAACAACTCGATATGTGTGGGTGGATCTTGAAGAATGCTTTGCTCAAAATAATGCACCACGAATCAATTAGCTGTGGAAAAACTTGTATTTAATGCAAAACAACCAGAAACAAGTGTAACATATTACTACACTCAATTCAAAAGTCGTATTGATGAATTGAGTGAATTGCAAACCCTACTTAAATGCAGTTTTCGAGCCGCTAAATAACACAAAGGGAAGATGATCAAAGGCAAGCATACTCAATATTGATCCCTTACCCTATCTTAGGCATGTCTTTAATAAAATGAAAAGAGAAGAATCTCGTGTTGCAGTAGATAAGGAAAGAGATTTCAAGGTGGAAAATGCATCTATATTTTACTCAAGTGCAGATAGGAAGAGATGAAAGTAATATCACTCAAGATTAAATTATGTTCGTTGTTGGAGAACTGGACATGTAAAGGAAAGATGGTTTGAGATTGTTGAATATCCAGCATGTTGGGAATCGTGAATAACTCAAAGGCGAGAACCTATTAAATTAGGAGGGCAACAAGTACAATTTTTTTTTCCAGGCCATTGAGAGATAACAATATCTAGGGGCAGCAACATCGGGACACGCCTTGCATGGAGTTTGTGCTAAAAATCATGCAAACACATATGAAAACATGGCTGAAAAATTTGAATATTGTTTCAATTAGATACTTGATAGTGGTGCTTCACAACACATGATTCCTTTGACCTAAATATTGAAGAAAATCATACAATTAGATAAAACTTTCTACATAACTGCAACAACATGGATTTCAATCTTAGTTGAAAATATGGGAGACATGAATTTATCAAGTTCCCTTACGTTAAAAGATATGTTATTGGTTCCTAATTTTAAATGAAAATTTCAATTCATAAAATAACATATAATTTAAAATTTTATGTGATTTATAATCAAACTTCTTAGATAATACACGACCAAGCCTCGAACGGAAGATTGGATCATGTGACTTGCATGAATGGGTTTATGTGTTCACAAAGCAACATTAATAAGGCTTATTGGGTGTATCTAAGAAGGACACAAAAAACATATGGCACATAAGAATGAGACATTCCTCAAATCAAGTTCTTCAACATATTTCACATTTAGTCAAATGTAGTATTGATAGAGAAAATTCTTGTGATGTATGACACAATGCAAACCAATGTAAAATCCTTTCCCTTTAAGTATTAATAAAGCTGAAGCACCCTTTGAATTGATTCACTATGACTTATGGGGGAAATATCATACTACCATAAACAATGGATCGTATTACATTCTAACTATTATAGATGACTACACTTGTGGAACATGGGTATATTTAATGAAACACAAGATAGAGACTTTAAAACATTTGATTACTTTTAACAATCTAATGAAAAGGCAGTTTAATATGCATATCAAGAGATTAGCAATTTACTAACTCTGATTTCAAGTGCTTCACTAAAAAAGAGGGGACCGTGCATTAAACTTCTTATGTTGCCACACCTCAACAGAATGGACGTATCGAACATAAGCATAGAAAAATTATGAACATAGCACAAGCCTTGCATTTTCAAGAAAATCTCCCATTTACTTTTTTAGGATATTGTGTATTGACAGCATTGTATCTAATTAATAGAACCCCTACAGTGACAAATAAGGGAATCACTTCATACGAGTTACTTTTTAAGAGAGCACAAAATTATGAGCACTTGAGAACTCTTGGCTGCTTATTCTACAAGAAAAATCACTCAAAGGGAATTAGCAAATTTGATCCCAAAGCTGAAAGGTGCATTTTTATTGGTTATCCACAAGGGCAGAAAGGATGAAAATTTTACAATCCAAAGACTTGTGAATGTTGCATATTGAGAGATGTAGTGTTTTATGAGTATATATTTCATTACCATGTACAAGACAATAATGGGTCAACTAATTTTAGAAAAAAACTTATCAAGTGATAACCTCAATGATGATTCTTCACTCTATAATGATGCAAAATTGGAAGTACCAAACCTTGGGAAAATTCATTAAAATGACCAAACATCAGGTTCTATAGAAAGTTTACCCATTAAGGAGCTTGAATCCACAAGTCAGACTGAGAGTGAACCTATAGAGCAAGAAAATGTATCCATATATAACGTGAATGAGGAAGTCACCAATGATTCTAAAAAAGAATCATCAAGTGAAAGTGAAGGATAAGTCTCAAATGACGGGGAGCCTCAAGACATGCCACGCATAAGACGACCTCCAAATTATCTAAAAGACTATGAATGTGGAAATTTAAATATAAACTCCAAGTGTATGGCATCAATTCCAGATTCCTCTTAAAGTATCATGTATCCCATCTCAAAATTTTCAAAATATGATAATTTTTCACAAAAACATAGAGCTTACGTTACACTCATCCCTAACGACAAAGAACTACAATCATATACTCAAGCAGTCAAGCACACAGTTTGGAGGAAGGCCATGGCTCACAAAATCAATGCTCTAGAAGACAATTAGACATGGGAACTAACTCATTTAATGCAACAAAGAAAATTGATAGAATGTAGATGGGTGTACAAAATCAAATATAAAACTATAGTTGAGATTAAAAGGAATAAGGCCATATTAGTTTCTAAAGGTTAAACACAAATAGAAGGTGATGACTTCAATGAAACTCTTACACCAGTGGCCAAAATGACCACTGTCAGATGCTTGTTAATAGTTGCAGTGGCGGAAGGATGGAAATTACATCAAGTGAATGTTAGCATTACCTTTTTGCATGGAGAATTGACACAAGATGTATACATGAGTCCTCCACAAGGATATAAAGTGCAAAAAAAAATTGGTATGCAGATTATAAAAGTCATTGTATGACTTGAAACAAGCTTCTAGAAATTGGTGTAGCAAGCTATCTCAATCTTTGATAAAATATGATCTCTAATACATCCATTCTAATCATAGTCTATTTACTTATTCACATGGATTAATTTTTCTTGTTGTTTTGATATATGTTGATTACTTGATCATTACTAGTAATGACCTTAAGGCTTGTGATCAGTTCAAGTGATATCCAAGTCAATGTTTCCAAATGAAGGATCTTGGTTCGCTTAAATACTTTCTAGGCCTGAAACTTGCACAAGGGTCTGAAGGGATATTCCTTTGTCAAAGCAAATACACCTTAGACATTCCACAAGAATGTGACATATTTGGTTGTAAGCCTTATTTATTCCCAATGAAACAAAATCACAAATTTTCTTTGGCCAAGGGACCTCCACTCTTAGAACTGTCAAGGTATAAGATATTAGTTGGATGTCTTATTTACTTAACAATCACTAGGCCTGAATTAACATACTCGTTTCATATTCTAAGTCAATTCTTGCAAACTCACTCCAAGACCATTGGGATGCTGCTACGCGAGTCTGACAATATCTCAAATCTTCTCCTGGTCAAGGTAGCATTATTCCACAATATAATAATCTACAACTAGTTGACTATTGTGACGCAAATTGGGCATCGTGTCCCAATACTAGAAAGTTTATCTCGTGTTATCTAATGAAACTTGGAAATGCTACAATATCATGAAAAACAAAAAAACAAACCATAGTCTCTCGATCCACAAATGAGGTTGAATATCGTGCAATGGGACATGCCAGAAGTGAAATACTATGGCTACATAATTTGTTAGAGATTCTGCAAGTTCCATGCATCAAACCCACACTTATGCATTGTGACAATTAAGAAACTCTTCATTTAGCTGCAAATTCGGTCTTCCCTGAAAGAACAAAGCACATTGAAATTGACTATCATTTTATCAGGAAATACATACATTCAGGTGCCATAAACACAACTTACATGCCCCCCAAACAACAAAATGCTGACATTTTTACTAAGTCCTTAGGCGTGAAAGTTTTTCAAGACCTTATGTTCAAGTTTGGAGTTCATGATCTTCATCCTTCAACTTGAGGATGAGTATTAGAGATAAATTTAATAGTTTTTTTAGTCTGTTAAATTTAATAGTTTATTATTAATTTGTTAGGTTGATCATATTTTCAAACTCTAAAAAATAGATCATCATCCTATATATACAAGTATATCATATGTTATCAAAAATACAGAAATACAACATATTTTTCAAGTTAAATTTCTATTTATTTGCAGAAACTGAAGTTGTCACTAATAATTTTTAATGTTTGTATTTTTCATGTATAAAGATATAACAAATTTTCATGGTGAGGTATTATAAGTGTTAGCCAGAAATATTGCTTGTAAATAATTAATACATTTTGATAATTCTATATATAATGTTGTATGATTTTGTAAATAATTAATACATTTTGATAATTCTATATATGATGTTGTATGATTTTAAACACGACACATCTATTTAAGTCTAAGAATATAATATTAGACTAAAACAAGAAATGTTGCTAAATTGGTATGAACATTGTGGTGTACACTTTCAGGATGGAAATTCTAAATTTGAAACAACATAGTAGTATAACAAAAGTTATTGGTACCATGGTCTCCATTGGAGGGGCATTAACTGTGACATTATATAAAGGGACGCCATTGATTAGTCATGCCTTTCCAAATATAGAAATGGGAGCAAGTGGAATTAACATCTCAGGAAAATCAGATTGGATAGTTGGAGCTTTTCTTCTTGCAACTTCTTGCTTTTTCCTTTCAGTTTTATTTATTGTTCAGGTAAATAAACTATTAATTAATATATACGCAAACACTATTTTAAAAATATATTGTGAATTAGTTTTTTTTCCACCATAAGCAGACTTGGATTATCAAGGATTATCAAGAAGAGTTGTTGGTAACAACTATTTGTTGCAGTTTTACGGTAATTCTATCTATTGTTATAGCTCTAATCGTAGAGGGAAATTCAAAAGCTTGGATACTCAGACCTGATAAGAAATTGGTATCTGTGTGTTATTCGGTAAGTACAAATTTTGTTATGGCTAATAAATAAAAATAAAGATGTTTAATTTATATTTTTTATGCACATTATTGGTTTTACAGTCTTATAATTATTCATTTATAGGCAATATTTTTGATATCAACGAGGAATGTAATACATACATGGGCATGTCGGATGAAAGGACCAATATTTGTAGCTATATTCAATCCTTTAAGAGTGGCCATTGCACTTAGCATGGGAGTAATATTTCTGAGAGACAACCTTTATCTTGGAAGGTAAATAAATGCATCTAAATAACAACAAATTAATTAGTGAAGATTCATTTATATTATATATAAGTATAAGATTGACGTTTTAATTTTAAAATTGTTTTTTTTTCTTCTAATGGATGCAGCATGATTGGAGCTGCTATTATAATCATTGGATTTTATGGGGTAATATGGGCACAGGCTCAAGAGAAACAGACGATAAGTGAAAAGAATATTCTCTCATCTTCTTCGGCCCCTTTGATGTCAAACAAAAGTATGGATCTATAGTGGCTCTAGTTCAGTGACAAAATTTATGTATTATAGTAAAAATGCATAATAGAGGCAAGTTTAATTTTTGTTATTCAAAATCAATAAGCAATTTATATCAAAGAATTTTTTGATCATAAGTGTTTATTTGAGATTAAAATAGAAGAAATGTAATTACTGAGATTATTTTGTATGAGATACATTATGCATTAAAGGTTTTTATTTGTTAAACTTATTATCAAAAGGAATAGGACCAGCAATCTATCAAATACTTGACATATTGGTAGAGTAAAATGTACAAAAGGTATCAAGTGACAACAAAAGTACAAACCAAAAAAACATGATTAGTTGGCAATTCATTGGAAGGCAATTCAGTCAAATTTTTTGTGGGGAGGTTGTTCTACTAAAAAGACAATTCATTGGATAAGTTGGAAGAAGGTTTGTTTACCGAAAGATCTTAGCGAAAGATCTTAGCGGTCTTGGAGTTAAGGATGTGTTTTTGTTCAATAAGTCATTGCTGTTAAAGTAGGAAATGGAGATGTATTTCGAAAGCGGAAACATTGTGGGGAGGCATCCTCAAGTTCAGATGCGACAGGTAGTTCAATAATCTAGGAAGTGAAATATTATGCTACGAAGGGATTGTTAATCGCAATATTGATTCAATATGGTGGCACGACTTAATGACAATTGGGCTTGACTTATCCAAAAAATATGATGTTTTTTTTTATGTTATAAAATGGTCTTTAGGTGATGGCAAACGTTTGTCGTTCTGGTATTGTTGTTGGCTGGTGTCATACCCTAAATTTGTCCTACTTTTTTTTTCAGTAGCTCAAACCAAGAAGTTGTGTTGCTTCATGTTTTTTAGATGACCATTTGATCTTTGATCATGATCCTTTAGGATTTAGGCCATGGAAATCTTACGTATGCTCTTTGTGTTTATTGTCCTTTGAATAGTATGATGAATTCCTGTGGAGGGATATGTCCTCCTTCTCATGATTAAGCAGTTGTGACATGATTAATGACATAAATAATGTGATTGGATTTATTTCAAGGCATGATTTTGGTTTTCAAGTGATTGGAGTCCTATTTTAATTTGATTACAAGTTTTTCCTTCATATATTTTAAGTCATACTCCAAAATTGACCTTGAGATTATGTGATTGATCAAGCTAAATCTTGGATAGATTTTGTTGCATCTTTGTTTAAGGGACATCTTTTTTAAACTACAAGGAGAGGATCATTTGTCTTTAAGGTATGTTTATTTTGATCCACATTCACATTATTAGTTAGATTAGTGAACAATTGTCCAAGGAGTTCATGGCAACATTATCTTTGGATCAAAGAATAACTTTAAGGCGTGATAAATGGTGGGGAGGCATAATTATGTTTTCGATTCATTTCAAAGCATATGTAAGTAATAAGATAGTGTCACACTTGAATCATGCTTCACGATACAAGGCTATGTCCATGTACATGTTTTGCTCTTCAAGGGATGCTACGTGAGAATGTATTTTGGAATTATTACTTTAAGCACTTTGCAATCATGAGCTTTGTTTTAAATTCACAAGTGGTATTTAATTTGAGAAATTCAAAGTCCTTACTCATGAAGACTCAAGCATATTCAGCTCATGACAAGATGAGAAGATAATTTTAAAGGCAAAATAGATTGCTCATTAAATTCAAAGATATTTATGTTTCAAAAGTTACAATTTCAAATGAGGATGAACTCAAAGTTTTGTTAAATACTAAACTAAAGTGTTACATTAACGTGAGTCTAAACTAGTAAAAGTAATAACTCTTATTCTTACATGATCAAGAAGATTAGAATGCATTTTGAGTTCAAAGTCCAATAGCTACATACTTCTATTAGCAAGCCTATACCTAAAAGAGTGGACTTCATTCCTACCAAGATCTTGCTCCAAGGTTATCATCATTTTCATGCCAATGCTCCATCCTTTAATTTCCTTCATATTCATGATGTCTTCACTGCCATCACATAATCTACAAGAGTGAACCAAGAATAATTGATGAGTGTACTCAAAATGGAAAGAAATTAAAAAAATACTAAGAGCATTCTTTACCTTTTATGCCAAAGAAGCCACGGACGCCCTCACTTTGTGCCCAGTTGTTACCTAATTCGACAAGCTTCTGCTCCGAGTCACCAATGTCGTGTTTTTCCAAGTCTTCATTAACGTCAAAACTCCATTGCCTATGATGTCAAGCTTCACCATTTACTCGAACTCGTGCATCATCATGCTAGAGGCAAGCACATGAAAGCCAAGACAAAACTATAGTCAGTCCATAATCGAAAAAGCAAGAACAAGTTATAATGCATACCAACAATAATAACATGAAGAAAAAAATTAGTTTCAGCAGGCCAAAATGTTCAAGTATGAAAGTTGTGCAAGATATCAAAAGAAAGAAGAATAAAGGTACTATCTCAGTTAAAGTAAAAATTATAACAGTAAAAAGGGGTTTTCAACAAGGGACCACAATTCATAAAATAACAAAACGTACAATTCTACGTAGCAGAGAAAATTATTTGCAGGCACAATCACGCCATATTCAGAATTGTACAATCGCTAACGGACTGATTGTACAAACAGGACACCTCACTATCACACGTTTTTGCTAGAGAAAACCCTAATTTCACACGTATTAAATTCCTATATAAATTAACATTGTTCATTCATCAGAAAGAAAGAAAAAAACCCTAACCAATTTGACATCACAGAAAGCCTAATTTTCACACAAAAAAAACCCTAATTCAGAGGTCATTCGATAGAAGGTGGAGGAAAAAGAGTACGAGCTGAAAAAAGACGAGAAAGAGGAACAAAGAATCTCACCTCTATTAAAACTTGGGCTTGCTTCGATCTGGTAAAGTCCTCTCCTTTAGCTTGTTTTAACGCGTTTTTTTTCGCTCGCTTTGTGACATTTGATGCAAAACCTTTCATTCTTGTTTGGTTCTTTGCTTTCAGTTAGATTTAGGGTTTTTGAGGAAAAGGTATATGAGCCTTTGCCTGAAACTAATATACCCACATTCCAATAGAAGAAGTTGAAGATCTCAAAGCTACCATAGCAAGGCTGATGAAAGAAAATGAGAGCCTTGAGGCGAGGCTTCAAGAAGTTACCAGTGAGAAAAATACTATGAAGGGAAGCTCCAACGCAAGAACACATAGTTAGAGGAAGTGGAGAAGAAAGCAGATGAAAAATAGCATCGGAGGAAAAAGGTTAAGGTATGTCTTAAGCAGTCTGATAGCAAGGTGAGTGAGCTGAAAGAAGAGTTGAATAGGGTTAGAAGAAAATGTGTTCGGAATGAAGACTGTTGGCTTGCAGCTACCAAAAGGAACAAAACAATCCGAGAAGAGATGGAAGCAGAGGTCCATAGGTTGAACACCGCTCTACGCCAGTCAAGGGATGCTGAAATAAATGAGCGTAGGCTCAAAAAAGGGGCTCTGAGGGTTGCTCAGGTTAGGCCTGTTGATTGGGATAAGGTGTGCATAGAGTTGTATGTCTTTAAGAACTATGCTGCAAACTGGAAGCATCAAATAAAAGATGTCCTAGAAGATAAAACTATATGGTTTGCTGCAAGAGCGAAGGCGACTAGTGATTTTGAGGGCTATGAAAGGTCTATCCACATACTAATAGCTGACCGAGACATGTATCGCAACAAACTAAACAGTTTGATCAAGTTCTACAATTGGTTGGCCAAAGATCTGGTTTGGAAACATAGAAACAATATGGAAGCAATGGATGAATCTACTCCCCACAGTATTTGTGACTTTCTGTGCATGTGCAAAGCAATGTTGAAGAAGTTTAAAGAGAAGTTAGAAGAACGCGAGGCTAGAAGGCCAAAAATTTGAAGTTTATGTTGTATTCCTTCTTATTGACTAAACATTATGAATTATATTTCGAATGATCCTTCTTTTTTGTATCACATGAATATTATCTTTTTATGAATGAATGTGATTTGACTTGTTCTCAATGTTCTTGTGTATGTTAAACAATTAATTCAAAAATTCCCTGAAAAGCAAATGCATATCATCCTGCATATCATGGTACACATCCTTTTTCCAAAACACCACATGACTCTAAATCTCTACCCTTTGCTACCTTCAGATTTGATCTAAGCTGACTATTCAATATCGTTACAAAACTCTGCGTAATTACGAAATGACGCTGGAACAAATTGAAGAGACTCAGAACACCATGAGGCATGATATTGATGCCCTTAAGATGAAGATGGACCAGCTGCTGGAAATAATGATGACATTGGCCCGTAAGGAAAATAATACTGAGATTTTGGTTGATGCTAGAAAGGTGGCTGATAATATAGGAACTTCTGGGGTCATTAAAACTCCCCCTCCTATCCACATGGACCTTGCTGAGCATTCTACATCCGCACATCATGGCTCTGAGGTAGGAATGGATGAGCAATATGCTTTCTTCTAGTCCCCTCCTCCTCCTCTTCCTCAACATAATGTGGGAGTTGTAACTGATCTTTCCACAAATAGACTAGGAACTGTTGAAGAGAAGCTCAGGTCTTTGGAGGTCCAGAAGAATCCAGGCTTGGATGCTGTCGATATGTGTCTAGTGCCCGGATTGGTAATACCGAAAATGTTCAAAGTCCTAGACTTTGAGAAGTACAAGGGGGTCAGCTCCCCAAGAACCAATTTGAGAGCATACTGTCTCAAGATGGATGCTCATATTGACAATGACTTGCTCTTAATACATTACTTCCAAGATAGCCTCAGTGGGGCATCATTAGAATTGTATATGCAGTTAGATAAATGACAAGTCATTACGTGGAGAGATATGGCAGACGCGTTTTCCAAGCATTATCAGTATAATACTGATTTGGCACTGAATCGCACCCAGCTGCAAGATATGACTCAACGTAATAATGAGTCATTTAAAGAATATGCCCAAAGATGGAGAGAATTGGTTTCCCGTGTTCAACCACCATTGTTGACCAAGGAGTTAACTGACATGTTTATGGGAACTCTACAACCTCAGTACTTGGATCGCATGCTTGGGTCCAATTTCCTTAACTTTGTTGATATCGTGTCAGTAGGTGAAAGAATCGAAAGCCAACTGAAAAAGAACAAGGCTGCAGTGGTCACAAGAAATGGAGGAAGAAATCCTTTTATGAAGAAAAGGGAGGACGGAACAAATGCTATAATGAGGGGACGAAGAGACAGAGCTCCAGTGGAGATCCAATACCAAAAAGTAGCTACAGTAGCCCAAGCTCCTTATCAACAGCCAGCCCAACAGTAGAATCAGCAACAAAATTATCAGAGAGTTCCTCCACCGCAATATCAGAATGCTCCAGCTCAGAGACCGCAAAGGCCGAGACAGCCAAGAAGACAGATTGATCTGTTGCCTATGTCATATGGATAAATCTTTGCTCAGCTAAATCAAAGCGGACACTTAACATTGTGAGACTTGCGCCCGACAACCTTTCCATATCCTCCCGGATACAATGCCAATGCTCGTTGTGAGTTTCATAAGAGAGCCTATGGACACTCCATAGACAACTACTATGCGTTTTAGAACAGAGTGCAAGACTTGATAAAATTTAAACACCTCACTTTTACACCCAAAGGTGCCAATATGAAGAACAATCTGTTACCTACACATGAAAGTTCTTATGTTAATACTGTGGAGGAGAGCAATGGTTTGAGACTGATTACAAATGTCAAAGATGTCCGTACTCCGATGGCTGTTATTGGAGAGCAAATGAAGAAGAGTGGGATGATTCCCCAAGAAGAAGCAGAGAATTTGACCAATGAATTAGTGAAGAAACATTTACAAAGATTCTTGGAGCAGGGGATAATACAGATAGAACATCGGGACTAAAATGTGTCTGCTATAGAGATTCCGTATGACGAAACAGAAGCTTATCCACTAAGGCAAGTTTTCCCAGCACCGGTAGTTTTACAATATGATCCTTCAGAAGCCTTTCAACAGAGGCCCACCCGATCAACACCCGTAATTATGCAATATGATGAAGATGACGTCAACAGACCAAGAGCAACACGACCAACTCCGGAAGTAATGGAGTATCCTGTCGATGAATCTGAACCTAAATTTTTAAACAAAGGCCAAAAAAGCTAGTAATCGAGTACGAAGCTACCAAATGTGATGCAGTGGTCAGGCCTAGTGGAATGACCCATAGTGGTCATTTATTTGCCGCCAGACCAGTAGAGGCGCCTGCTAAGAACAAAGGAAAAGTTGTCGATACAACAATCGAATTTCCAAGTGTAGAGCCACCTGCAGAGGTATCATCACCAAAAGCGGCAGTTACGCCAAAAGAAGTTGAGGAATTTTTGAAGATCATCCGAAAAAGTGACTATAAAGTGATTGATCAACTAAGCAACCTCCTGCTAGAATTTCCATGCTCTCACTATTACTCAGTTCAGAGGCGTACCGATTGTTGTTAATGAAGGTATTAAGTGCTTCACATATTGCCAAAGACATCATCGTAGCCCAATTCGATGATGTGATAGCTAGTGTAACAACCGAAAATTTTCTGGGGTTCAACGATGATGACCTGACTGTAGAGAAAAGAAACCACAACAAAGCTCTCCATATTTCCATCAAATGTCAAGACACGCTGATATCCCGAGTCTTGGTGGATACAAGTTCTTCTCTGAATATGCTTCCCAAGATCACCTTGGAGAGAATGCCGGTAAAAGGAGTTAACATGAAGCCAGGTGCTCTGGTAGTCAAAACTTTTGATGGTTCTAGGCGCGTTGTGATTGGCGATGTGAACCTACCAATAAAAATCGAACCAACTGCCTTCACCATTACTTTCCAAGTAATGGATGTCTATCCAGGGTACAATTGTCTATTAGGAAGACCTTAGATTCACTATGCAGGAGCCGTTACATCCACTCTTCACCAAAAGCTAAAGTTTGTCAGCAATGACAAGGTAGTTCTGATTGGAGGAAAGGAGGACATCTTGGTAAGTCACCTGACGTCCTTCAGGTACATTGAAGTCGAAGGGGAAATGGTGGAAACACATTTTTTAATCATTTGAGGTAGTGAATACATTGGCGGTGCAACATATTTCAGATAGCCAGAGTTCAAGATCAGCAATGGCTTCATATGAAGAGGCTAAGATGGTTGTGGATGAAGGGAATGCCCAAGGATGGGGAAAGATGGTGGAAGTTTTTGAGAAGTTCGACAAATTTGGGCTGGGATACCATCCATCATCCAGTACAACAACAACTACATATGGCCAAAAGCAGATTCCTCCGGTGGAAGAAGTTTTCAAGAGCGCTGGGTATATCTTTGATCATACGCTACTATGGTAATTGAAGATGAGGATGATAATAAAGAAATCTCCACAAGGTGGATCCGACAAGCTAAGCCTGGAGAAGAATTTCAAAATTGGAAGACCATCGAAATACCCCAATTCTTCCCTCCTTAAAAGTAATGTTTTAATTAATTTGTCAAAACCCTACGCTCTGCACAAGGCGTAGTGGATCTTTGTATCGGGCCTTCTGATGTTTCGAAACATGATTAACATGAACAAACTTCTGTACTTGAACCAATACCATCTGAACCCATTGTATCTGAACCACCAAAATCTATACCTTCTAATCCACAACCTAATCCTCAGCTAGAACAACCCAAACCTACTTATTCAAACATATCTGGTTCTGAGGTTCTGGACATCCAACCCCTCAAAATTATGTTTGACATATCTTCCACATCCTGTCCCTCATCTACCTCATCTGATTCATCTGAATCTGATGTTCACCCAGAAGTAAGCTCACCCCCTCTCTCATAGGATATGAACCTAAACAACCAGATCCATCTATTTCATCTGATGTTGTCATTCCTAAACCCACTCCAAAACCTAAACCCAGAACATCTGAGTTTGTTTCATTTGCATCCTTTAAACCACATCCCTCTGATCCCATTCCTTCTGGTCTAAAACTTAAAAACTTTTATACCAGAATAGAACCATCTAACCCCATCACTCCATACAAACCTAGCTCTTTAACTATTTTACCATATGTACTTCAAACCTACATTAAACAACTACCAGATATCATTCCATCAAAACCTCTACTTTCTGATAAATCTGTTTTTGTCACCTACACTTCCACTCCATTTGATGTAATTCCCTCTACATCAAGTTTTAAACCATTTCTGTTTCACACTTCATCCAGATTCAAAACCTCTACTTCATCATTTGACCATCCATCTTTTCCTTCCTATCCTCGTCCTCTGTTCATCATTCCAACCTTTACCATACCAACTCCACCAAAGCCAATCAAACCATCAACTCTGGAAGCCTTTCTTAAACCAAAACCTAGGCTAAATGTTGATATTTTATTTGATAATTTTATGAAAGAAATAAGGATGAATTTAGATTCTGTGAAGAAGAGATGCTTGTCAACCATGAACTTAGATGAATCTGATGCTATTTGGAATAGCTTCATGTCCAGATTCAATACTGTTGCTTCAAATCTGAAGAGTGTTTGCTCTGATGATGCGAAGATCAGATTTGCTTAGACTGCCAGAACCATGCTATGGAATTTAAAAAGATCTCCAACTTTGCTTCTTGAAGATGCACCTTCAACTTTTGGAGTGTTTGATACTATTGAAGGATCTGCTTCTGAAGTCATTCTGGAAGACAATCCTTTAGCTCTGACAACTGTGGACAAACCATTTGAATCTGTGGCTCCAGAATCTGCAACTCAAATGGATATTGACTCTGCTCTTACACCTGCATCAGAATCTTCTCCGTCTACTTCTTCTGAGATTAAGAAAGAGAACCCAGAATTAGAAGATAAGATTGTTGTGCTGGAAGCTGGTCAATCTGAGATCAAGTCTTGGATGGCAAGGCAAGATCAGAAGATTGAGAACATTGAAAAATGGATGTCAAAGCAAGAACAATCTTCATTTGAGATCACCCACCTTCTGAAGATGCTTCTCTCCAAAAAATCCTAGATTTATGTTTTCTTTATCTGATGTTTGAGCACTTGTTTTATATTTCTCATATGGTGTTTTGTGTGTTATGTCTGAGTACTTATTTGAATGAATGAATGAATCTGAATGTTTTCTCTTTCTGATTGTATCTTTTCTCTCTGTTTCCTTTTACTTATCTTTAAAGGTTTTCTTTTTGACTATGACAAAAAGGGGGAGAAAATGAAATTCTGACTGTTCAAATAAACTTTACCTGAATGGAATTCAGACATATCAAATCATAACTAACGTGAATTTTTAGTATTTCAGAACTATATTGATAAATCTGACAAAATTCATTAAAGTAACTCTGAGATCCCTAGATCAAGTTTTAACTAATCAGGCTCTGATTCTGAAACGTTCATCCAAATCAAGCTCTAACTTTGAACATTCAGGCTCTGATTCTGAAAAGAATACTCATGCAAAAAGGGAAGTTTCTATTCTTTCTTAGTATTCAATTCAGGGGGAGATTCACAATCTCAGAGGGAGTTATATTTATCTCTTTATTGAACAAAATTTCCTACGTTTTTGTCATCATCAAAAAGGGGGAGATTGTTAGAACACAGATTAGTTCTTAATTATTTCTATATGTTTTGATGATAACACTTACGAAATTTTGTATTAAGAAATTATATACTCTAAATTCGTTCAAGTATTTTTGCTGCAGATATTAAATGAAATATTCTTCTGAAAGCAAAAATGGATCTGAACATTGAACTACGCAAGGCTCTGAAGCGTCAGAAGCAGATCTATAGAAGACTCTAAGCGCTGCCTACAGAAGGATCTGAAGCAGAAGCTACAGATGCATATGAAGCGTAGACTGAAGACTTTGTATGAAGAGTTTAAAGCACTGTTTTTCAGAAGACTCTGATAGTACTGTACGTGTCGCTATTGCGAAAATCGGCGCCGTCTATGACAGAAGAATCGCCACCAAATCCTGGATTCGGGAGTCGGTAACGCAAGGGGAAGGTATTAGCACCCCTCACGCCCGTCGTACTCGACGGCATCCACGCTTGTTTTCTATCTAAGGGTATGTTTATCTATCTACTCTAAGGGTCTGGTCTAAAAAAGAAAAGAAAATGACTCGGCAAAGTATCGCACTTTATGCCTATGTATTCCCGTCTGGAACGAGAAATCAGAGTCAATGTAGTTCGCCTAACTACGGGTTAAGGGGGGAAGGTTGCTGTTGAAGCGGTAAAGCAGCAAGCAAAAATATTATTTTCGGAAGAATTTCCTCCGGGATTTATCGTCTCCACAGGGATCAGTGTGAGGGAAAGAATGCCGTTCGACAATCTCTACGTCTCTAAGCTTGGGTTTGAATGGTTTGGGATAAAAACTCAAAAGGAAAAACAAACATAAAACAAGAAAATAAGTACATTCTTAAGAAATGATAAAACTCTTCAGGAGTTGTATTTCGTTCTACCCATCACGTACTAAAAAATATATGGATCAAATGCACGCAACCTAATTTGCTCATCAATATCATCACGTATCGCTCACAATAGAGTTTATCTCTAACACAAAGTCGAGAGATCAATCGTATCGTCTCATTGTTGATCTTTCACACAACTCGACAACACGAAGCATTAAGAATCGATACCCACGTGAATATTAGTCCTAAATCTATCTCTAGCATTTAGAATCTAATAGATGTTCATCTAAGATCGAGTTCAAACAGTATATGTCTATCACAATCCAAACCCATTAAGTAAAAAATCAAGATAACCATCGATAAAGAGTTGTAAAAGAGATTTTATACAAAGATCCATAAATATACATACAATCAAGATAAACTTACATACAAAACCCCAACAAATGAAAAAAATACATAGAGAGGAAGGAAGAAGAACACAAATCTCACGGTTTGTCAACTCCGATTAAAGTGGATTCGACTCCGGATCGTCAAGATGCACCCTCCAATGTTGTTTCTAAGCTAAATCTACTCAAGAATGTGTTGGATGAAGTTGGGGTAAAAAGTTCCCAAACAACATACCCTAAAAAATGCTGAAAAATCACTTAAAAAGACAAAAACAGGTCCCAGTACTCGCTTAGCGAGTGGCCAGCGAACAGCCAGCGAACATGACAGCAAACTTTTTCTTGTTTCGACCATAACTTTTTAACCGTAACTCCGTTTTTCGCCCGGTTCGAAGCATTGGAAAGCTTATTCAAGGCTCTATCTAACAATGCTCCAACATCAATGCTTTATTACCTACAAAAATTAATGAAATTCAATTAAACTCAATGATATTTACAGGAAAACATAATATATACACTATAACGTAAAGTAAACGCATTTATAAACAAAGTGGGGTTTATTCGAACGATTTTAACATAAAGTACCGTTAAGTGCAACAAAACTTATATACAAAAATAGGTAAAATTTGCACTTAACAACTTTCCCCAACTTACCTAATTGTTTGTCCTCAAACAAAGTCGACAACTAAAGGAACAAAAGCGAAATCCAAGAAATCACGTAACAACAAGTTTTGACAAACTGAAAACAAATGCAATGGTTCAATCAAAAATTGATACACGCAAAGTGAATACTTACCACTAAACTTCAACGATAACATAATCACGAAACAAATGCTAAATACAAAAGTCATGCCAAACATTCTAAAACAACACAAGCTCAAACGTGAATCACACCTAGCAAAAACAATCATCGGTAGATGAAAAACACAAAATGAGGGCTTTTTTCACTCACACAATAATCTTGCAAACAAAAGACTAAATTATGAAATCATCCAAAAATCATGTTGAAAACATAAAAGCAAGAATTAAAAGGACTTTCAGGGTTGTAATGTGGTCGGGTGAACAAACAAGGGATAATTCCTAAAGCTAATCGAAACAAAAACTTGCCTAAACCTAAGGGAGTGATAAACTCACAAAGTTTCAAACACCAAAATTCCAATCAAGCTTCTTCCAAAATCCCAAGTGTTATACCAAACACATAGAACTTATTAGCACAACATTATTCTACTCTTTTTGTTTATCTTTTTCTAAGCTTTTTCAATTTTTCTTTTCTTTTCTTTTCTTTTCTTTTTCATATTTTTCTCATTTTTCTTTTCTTTTCTATTTTTCAACCTCATAGAAATCAACAACACAAGTGAACGATCATCATCTCCCCAACTTGAATTCAACCACATCATCATGTGAATCCTCCCTACTTTCCAAGGTAAGGTAAAAATTCATACAACAACACAAAGTTGAGGGCTCAAGAAAAAACAACAATCAAGATCCACACAAAAAATGAATTTGATACTCATAGACAAGAATAAAACTCAAACAACATGGATAATGACCAAAGGCTCAAAGGGGTTACAAATGATCACACACTCACAAGGTGAATTGACTATTTGGCTAGGTAGTTGTGCTCAAAATGAAACAAGTGCCTTAATCCTTTTCATGCTTTCATATAATCAACACAAACAAAAGATTAAGCATAATAAAATCCAGTTAAAACAAGAATATTGGTACTCCGAGCATATATGAACAACGAAAGGCTTCCTCACAAAAAGGTGGGAACTAAAGTGATTCACAAAATGAACAAGTATACAAAAGAATGAATGGCATGGAAATTGTAAAAAGTCTAAGTATCATGAATATGCTAAAGCCTAGAAAGCGATAAACACATACCTTGAACGTGTACAAAACTTTAAACACTATCATTACCACGCATTCGCAAGTTGAAACACTCAAACTTGGAAAATCACCTCAAACACCTCAAGCTACCAAACAAAAATTTGAGTCCAAACAACAATAAAATACCGGGTGAAAATGGATTAAACAAGTTGTAAAGTGAAGATTTGAGAATTTTACGAATAATCCGAGAACAACTTGTTTAATGAATGTTCACCACACTACCTAAGCTAGAAGGAAAAAGTAATAACGAAACAAAAATGGAAAAAAACATGCTTGTTTTACGTCGTATGCTCGACGCCTTTATTGTGCTTAGCTAGTAACTTCCTTCCTTCATGCCTTGTGATGTCTCACCGCGCAAACCAAAAGCAAGTGTCCTAACCAACCACTTGAACAAATGTTACGAGAACAAAATATATACAACACTTAAACAAACATAATAGAAGACAAAAGCAAAACAAGTATCTATACAAGCATATATATATATATATATATATATATATATATATATATATATATATATATATATATATATATATATATATATATATATATATATATATATATATATATATATATATATATATATATATATATATATATATATATATATATATATATATATATATATACACAACTATGTGCAAAACTTAGAAATATAGAAACTATCGTAATGCGTCTCAATATCACAACCAATCCCCGGCAACGGCGCCATTTTGTTGAAGCGGTAAAGCAGCAAGCAAAAATATTATTTTCGGAAGAATTTCCTCCGGGATTTATCGTCTCCACAGGGATCAGTGTGAGGGAAAGAATGTCGTTCGACAATCTCTACGTCTCTAAGCTTGGGTTTGAATGGTTTGGGATAAAAATTCAAAAGGAAAAACAAACATAAAACAAGAAAATAAGTACATTCTTAAGAAATGAGAAAACTCTTCAGGAGTTGTATTTCGTTCTACCCATCACGTACTAAAAAATATATGGATCAAATGCACGCAACCTAATTCGCTCGTCAATATCATCACGTATCGCTCACAACAGAGTTTATCTCTAACACAAAGTCGAGAGATCAACCGTATCGTCTCATTGTTGATCTCTCACACAACTCGACAACACAGAGCATTAAGAATCGATACCCACGTGAATATTAGTCCTAAATCTATCTATAGCATTTAGAATCTAATAGATGTTCATCTAAGTTCGAGTTCGAACAGTATATGTCTATCACAATCCAAACCCATTAAGTAAAAAATCAAGATAACCATCGATAAAGAGTTGTAAAAGAGATTTTATACAAAGATCCATAAATATACATACAATAAAGATAAACTTACATACAAAACCCCAACAAATGAAAAAAAATACATAGAGAGGAAGGAAGAAGAACACAAATCTCACGGTTTGTCAACTCGGATTGAAGTGGATTCGACTCCGGATCGTCAAGATGCACCCTCCAATGTTGTTTCTAAGCTAAATCTACTCAAGAATGTGTTGGATGAAGTTGGGGTAAAAAGTTCCCAAACAACATACCCTAAAAAATGCTGAAAAATCACTTAAATAGACAAAAACGGGTCCCAGTACTCGCTTAAAGAGTGGCCAGCGAACTGTTGTTCGCTAAGCGAACAGCCAGCGAACATGACAGCAAACGTTTTCTTGTTTCGACCATAACTTTTTAACCGTAACTCCGTTTTTTGCCCGGTTCGATGCGTTGGAAAGCTTATTCAAGGCTCTATCTAACAATGCTCCAACATCAATGCTTTATTACCTACAAAAATGAATTAAATTCAATTAAACTCAATGATATTTACAGGAAAACATAATATATACACTATAACATAAAGTAAACGCATTTATAAACAAAGCGGGGTTTATTCGAACGATTTTAACATAAAGTACCGTTAAGTGCAATAAAACTTATATACAAAAATAGGTAAAATTTGCACTTAACAGTTGCTCGCCGAGATGTCGCATCTCGTGCCTACGTACTTTCATACGGCATGAAAGATCAGAGCAAAGGTAGTTCGGGCTACGGAAGACACAAGTTTGTATGACAGTTTTTTTTATCTCCTTATGAAAGGGTTTTCTTGATTAAGGGTCCAAGAGGACAAAAACAAAGTTTGAGTGTTTGTTTGAATCTTTTACGAAAGAACTGTTTTTTAGGATGTTCGCAATCTCCGTCGCACTAGAGACTATGACCCAGGAGTGAACGCGTCGTATGTCACCCAAAGGGTACCACACTGAACACCCAGGTTACTAGAGAGAGACCCTCCACCAACCTTTTCCCAGATAGCTTAAGGCTCGTAACGTACGACTTCAATTAACCTTATTACTGTATTTTTGAATTGTTTTGAGATGAGAAGAGAAAGACGCCCTAAAACTATGGTTGAAAGGGAATCTACCTACAATTATAATGCATGGTTTAAAAACCTAATGTATGTCATAACTCCCTCTTGCACAGAGGAAATCAGAGATCCTAGGGGAAACAGCAAAAGAAAGCAAGCAACAAACAGTAAACAGTAAAATGCATGATATGCAACAGTACAAGCGAGGCAAGGGAGTCCGACTCAACCTCAAACCTAAGAAAACAACAGGCAAGGGGAGACAAGCTCCACCTCAAACCTAAAGGTAAGCAACACAAGCAAACAGATAATACAACAAAAGAAAAACAGAGGAAGCAGCCCAAGCAGCAGCAACAATCTTCTACAGACAGCAACTTCAACCTTCAATAGCAGCTCTAGTCAGCAAGGTTGAATTGACAGCAAAGAATCTTCATCTTCAAGTTGGCTCATATATTCAAGCTTCTTCAATTCTTCATCTTCAAGCTCTAGCAAGCTCCACAAGAAGAGAAATCATCATTGAGATCAAGTTACAATGCTAGAAAACCTGATGAAAACCAAAGGAATTCATCAGGAACCAACATGAAAGAAAGTGCATCCTCAAAAGTTCTACTCATTAAGGCATGCCAATCATCCCTCCAAAGGAGAGATGGAGCTTCCTTAAGAGGACTTTTCATCATGAGATGAGGATAGAAGCAAACAATGCATTCTATTTTTGAGGAAAAGAAAAGAACTAGTTCTAATGGCTCTTCCTAAAACCCTAATCCTATAAGCTTCTAAAAATCTCCTAAAAGAGAAAGAAAGCTTCAACTCCAAGCTCCACAAGCCAAGCCACAACAGCTACAAGATGTCCAAAAGCTCCTCCAAAAAGGAATCCAAGCACTTCAATCTCCAAAGCCACCAACAAAACCAAACAAAGCAAGGCACCAAAGAAGGAACACCAAAAGCAACCCCAACTTGCAAATTCTACCTAAAATAGAAAACTAAGTTGTAAAAATATAAGAAATTTCCTAAGGGAACATGCATGTCTTAAAATTCTAGGGTTCAAATATTAAAGCCTAAATCAACATCTAGGTCTACTAAACAATTCCTAAATTGAGATATGTCAAGGTAAACCACAAGTTTGGGAAGGCTCTAAACATCTCACCTAAAACAAAACCTATAATTGTAAAATAAATCTAATAAAAATCCTAAGGGAGCATACACATCTAACCTACAACATACTCAAAAATCAAAGCCAGATTCAATACCAAAAGATCACACTAAAATCAACAAGGCAGATGAACAATTATGCAAAAATTAAAGAAATAAACAAAGTGAGAAAAATCAAATAAAATTGAAAAATGCCTGAAAATGCAATTTATTAATTCTAGAAAATCACAAATTTAATCAGGAGTATGGAGATATTTTTAAAATATTTTTCAGATTAAAAATGGATTTATTGTGATTTTTGGAATTAATTTGCATTAAAATAAAATCAAAATGAAATAAAAAAATTAAAACCCAGGAAAATGTGAGAGTTGTTGGATGGTTTGACAAAGGACTCAGATCCAAGAGCAATGAGCGCGTCCACACAGGCATCCCAGTCACACGCTGACTGAGATTAATGAAACGCAGCGTTTTTGTGTTGGAGGCAAATCCTCAGCTCAAATCTCAACCACACGATCTCAATACCAAGTCCAACTTCCAACTTGATCTGATGGCATACGAGTCATCTTCTTCTTTCAACCTCAGGTGAAGCTTCAAACTCAGACGGTGGCGCCACCGTCTTCTCCGGTGAGAATCAATTGCAGGCAACCAAAACATCAAAAACCTTATCAATCTTGCTCAATTTTTCACGTAGATCACGAATCTCCTATCCAAATCACCTAACTCTCAACAGGTTTCAAAATTCACATCAAAGTTCAGAAATCATATCCAAATTGATCATCACCAATTCCAAATCTAAAACCATAGGATTGATCCTCATGCTTCATACATCACTCTGATCTATCCAAATCGTGTTCTAGCCTTAAGATCAGTTAAAACCGTGCTCAAATACAAATCATATGTCACCTAAGTTTGTCTCTAATTGTCCAAAATTCTGTCCAGAAACGATCTACTCCTTAAGTAGATCCTAACCACATGTCCACTGCTAACTACGTCATGCTAGATCAAGAGGAATTTTGAAGTTTACTAACCTGGTATAGATCCACTAACAGAGGTAGCTAGAGCTTTCTTCTTGCTTCAAAACTCTCCAGACACGATCAGTGATGCAAGAGGAAGATTCTTCAACCTTCAATTTGCTTTGAACTAGCTTGGAAATGAAAATCCAATTCTCACTTGCTCTCTTGAAATTTCAAATGCAATATCAGCTTCCACCACAAATTGAGCTCCAAAATGATTCTGAAATCATCACAAAACTTATATAAAGTGTGTCTATAGGCTTTTTGAGTCCAATCCAAGCCCAAATCAGCAAACTCAATTTTCTGTTTTTCTCTTCAAAATTCCCATGTGACATTCGTGAATTGGCCATCCCAGCTTGCTCTAGAAGCTCCTAATCACTTGCACAATGCCTTGTGAATGAATTCAGATCAAAAGGACTGCTTGAAATGCCTTGGTGAGTATTTTGGATATGTAACTCGCAAATGAAGCAACACCATTGTAACTTGTGAAAATTGGCCTAAACTCAAAAATCTGATAGTGCCATTGTGCTTAAAATTCAATTTCCAATCAAAACAAGTACTCACTTGACATGTTTTGGTCATTTAACCAACTATTTGAATTTTCCCTCTTTTAATCCTTTTAAAACTTTCTTTTTCAAGCACTTTCAAACCAAATCTTGATATGAGTACAATCAATTCATCATGACTTCTTGGTTAGCCTAAAAGCCACCCTTTGAACAGTTTCATGTTGAACAAAAATCCATTTGACAAGTGCAAGTTGGAGATTTTGACCTATTATTGAAAATGTCCTATAATCTCACTTTCCCAAAATACCCCTGACTTGTAAACCTCATAACTTGAGTTCTACAAATCCGATGGAAGAATTATAATACAATTTTAAAGCTAAGATCATGAGGAACAACTTTCATGTTGACCAAAAGTTCATGCGAAACCTCCTTCTAGGTCAAAAATAGCTTTGAAGTCAGATGATTTTCACAGACAAATTTCAGAGGCATCTGAGGACTTGTAACTTGTCTGGACCATAACATGAGTTCTATAGATCCAATAGAGGATTTCTAGTACTCAAATTAAAGGTATTGAGATGATATACAAGTTTAATGTTGGCCAAATATCCATTTGAAACTTGTATCTTGACTTATGTGGTCTTGAAGTTAGGCACTAAATAGGGGATTTTACACTGAAACCCTAATTTAGCAACTTCCCACACTCTTGACTCTTCTTGACTTGATCTTGGCACAACACCATACATGTCTTAACATATCATTTCATGAACTCCATGACCTAAAAGTAGGCTTTGATACCCTTCAATTGCACAGTTGACCTAGAATTGACCCAGATGAAACCCTAATTGCTTGCACCTCAACTATGGCTCTTGCATTTGACACAATGACTTGATTGAGCTCTCCTATGGCCCTCTAGGCATTCTATGAGTTCCATACACCTCCTCTTCTCATATTCAACACTTCACATCCCTCTGATGGTCTTCAATTGATCCTCAAGTTAAGAGCAAATCCACATGCAAAAATCTAAACTCTTAGGCACTCAAATCACCTCCTGATGACTTTGATAACTTCTCAATCTTGAATAAGACCTCTTGCTAGGCTTCTCTTGATAAGGCTCACACTTGATCCCCTTCTATATGAATGATATCATGATATGCAAATGAAACCTAAACCAAGTAAGAAAAGAGGTTGGGCAAATTTTGGGGTGCAACAGCTGCCCCTATTCAAACGGCTTGGACCCGACTGGGTGAAGAGCGAACGACTTTCAAACAATCGAGGTAGAAGACGGTTGAATACCAAGAAACCCGGAAATTTGCCAACCACAGAAATAAACTACGAGAACTGCTTGTGGGAACAACATCCATTACAATGAGCCCAGTTGTGACGGCAACAACTGATCAATCATCTGATAACACTTTGATTTGAACATCAAGCCCCTGTGTGACGCCACATGCATCAAATTAACTTTGCAAGAAACAACTCTGTCCACAACTGGACTAAATTTGTCAACACGAGGAGAGACTCCATCAACACCTTTACCACTCCGTCCACAACTGGACTAAATTCGTCAACACGAATAACAATCTCTGTCAATCACAGGTAACGACTCCGTCAACACGGATAATAATCACTGGCGACTTCACTGGGGACAACTCCGTCAATTACGGGTAATAACTTCGTCAACACGGGTAACAATCACTGTCAACACGGATAACAATCATTGTCAACACAGGTAACAACTCCGTTAATCACGGGTAACAATCTCTATCAATACAGGTAAAAATCTCCGTTAACACGGGTAACAATCTCTGTTAACACAGGTAACAACTCCGTCAATCACGGGTAACAATCTCTGTCAACACAGGCACAATTCTGTCAACACGAATAACAAGCTCTGTCAACACAGGTACAATTCCGTCACCACAGATAACAAGCTCTGTCAACACAGGTAACAACTCCGTCAATCACGGGTAACGACTCCGTCAACACGAGTAACAATCTCTGTCAATACAGGTAAAAAATCTCCGCCAACACGGGCAACAACTCCGTCAATCACGGGTAACGACTCCGTCAACACGGGTAAAAATCTCTGTCAATACAGGTAAAAATCCCTTCAACACGGATAACAATCTCTGTCAACACAGGTAACCTCTCCGTCCATCACGGGTAAACTCTCCGTAAACACGGGTAAGGACTCCGTCAACACGGGTAACAATCTCTGTCAACACAGGTAACACTCTCTGTCAACACAGGTAATTTCTCCATCCATTACGGGTATCAAAACTGTTGTACTACAGTCTGAAGAATACTTTGCTGGGGATACAAGAAATCTAATCAAACAACTCTGTGGGGAAAAACTTCACCGGGGAAATCACTAGTGATAACTCCAAAAGTTTAAACCATGAAATCTTTTAATGCTGACGTAACAGCACTCTGAGAAGAATTCCGCTGGGGACGAAGAGAATCTTAACCAAGCAACTTTGTTAGGGGAGCAACTTTATCATCGTCTATCTCACGCTGAGAATTAGAATATCTAGAAATCCTTCCGAGGAAGAATCTCATTCCTCTACAGGGAACAACACCTGAAACCAAAGAGGCAACCAACCTGGCTTATGTTTTAAAATGCATATGTTTGACTATGGCGTAATGCTCCATACGGCATGGAAATGCTACGCGTTTGGGTAGATGCAAATATGATGATATATGCACAATGCAAAGATGCCAAGAGGCGCTTTAGCAAAATAAATTCCGAAGACAAAACCCAATCCGCTGGGGATAACCAGGTATCACAAAGCATTCCAGCAAAATAAATGCTGGACAGGTGAAACCAACTCCGCTGGGGATAACCATCCTGTTGGAGAATGGCTCACAAGCCTGAAATTACGAACTTTGTTGAGGATGATCATCCTAACGAAAGAATGACAACCTGCCAGGGAGAAGGAAAAACAGTCCCGCGCGAGAATAATCCTTCTGAACCAAAGACGACTTGGTTATATTCTGCGGGAATTACCCATGCTGGTTGTGTACATACTCACTGCTGGGAATGCACCTTCTATTGGGGACATCAAGATCCACTAAGGATACTCTATTGGCAGCTTTCCTGGGAATACTCTTCTGGGGAGGACAATCCCCACATCCAGTAGGGATGGGTGCCATCTCAACTCTCTCTGAGATAATATGTGGCTTCCATCGGCTGAGGAGCGATACAATCACTATGTCACAAGACTCTGGCTGGGGAAACACAAATTCCCTGACTGTTTGCTTCAAATGTGAGAACCCTGCAAAACACAAACGAGACGGAACAAATCTACACAACAAGACCTATCCCAATTAGTATCCGTGACACTCGTTCAGTCAATTCGAAGTTTTAGCAATTATTGGCAAGGGCAAACAAGTTTATGTACATGCAAGTTCATCAAAAACATCGGCATTTTTCACAAACAAAACAGGAAAGAACAAGCATCAAGTACTGAATAACTTCTCAAATAAAACAGTAAAGAACAGGCATCAAGTACTGAATAACATGCTTTATTGATAACGGGCCTGTAAATAGGAAATATTTTGTACACTGGATGCAACTCCTGAAAAGAGGAAGTTACGCACAAGCAAAAATACAAATATCACAGAAGTACAAAGAAAATTTGTATACATGTCGGCAATGTGGTACAAACGAACACCACGAGCTGATCCTCCTATGACTCGCCTGACTCTGACGCTTTCCTGATACTCGATCTTCGAAAGAGATTGTTTTGGATATACGACCCTCAGATACCCCCAAACCACTAAGCAACGCAGTATCAAACTCGGACCGCAGTCATTTGCTTTTTTAAATCCCTAACTTTTGCATGAACCGCCCTTTGCGGGTTTTCAATTCACCGGGATACCCTTTTTTGCCGAAGTCTCCCTTTTAAGGTTTTCAACTTCACGGGTGTACATTTTTTCAATTTTATCCCTAACTTTTTCCCGAACCTTTTATTCCCTTTTTTATGGTTCGTCGGGATGCCCCATTTTTGCCTGGACTTTTTTTTTTCTGTCCAGCGGGTCGTTTTAAGCAAAGTATTTTTTAACTGCGTCTGAGTTCACAGGGGATGTAAAGTCCTCACCATCCATGGTGGATAACAATAAGGCTCCTCCAGAGAAAACCTTTCTAACGACATATGGACCTTCATACTTGGGAGTCCATTTGCCCCTGTGATCTGATTGTGGTGGGAGAATCTTTTTCAGCACAAGATCGCCCGTCTAAAAGCTTCGAGGGCACACCTTCTTATCATAGGCTTTCTTCATCCGGCTTTTATACAGCCGACCATATGCTAGAAAAGTCAGTCTCTTCTCATCCATCAAACTGAGTTGATTCAATCTATCTTTCACCCATTCTGCCTCATCAAGTTGGACATCGCGCAAAACCCTCAAAGAAGGAATCTCAACCTCCAATGGTAGGACAACCTCCATACCATATACCAGTGAAAAAGGAGTTGCCCTGGTTGATGTGCGTACCGTCGTACGATAACCGTGCAAAGCAAAAGGCAACATCTCATGCCAGTCCTTGTAGGTCACAACCATCTTCTGAACGATCTTCTTTATGTTTCTATTGGCCGCTTCAACAACACCATTCATCTTGGGCCGATAAGGAGAAGAGTTGTGATGTTCAATCTTGAAATTCTGGAAAACTCCTTCGTCATCTTGTTATTCAAATTCGAACCGTTGTCAGTGATAATCCGCTCCGGGATTCCATATCTGCAGATAATATCCTTTTTGATAAATCTGGCTACCACCTGCTTGGTAACATTAGCATACGATACCGCTTCAACCCATTTGGTGAAGTAATCAATAGCTACCAAGATAAAACGATGTCCGTTGGATGCCGTGGGCTCAATTTTCCCAATCACATCAATTCCCCACATGGAAAAAGGCCAAGGTGATGACATAATGTTTAGAAGGCTCGGAGGCACATGAATCTTGTCCACATAAATCTGGCATTTATGACACTTCTTTGCAAACTTGAAACAATTTGTTTCCATTGTCAGCCAGTAGTACCCTACTCGTAGTAACTTTCTCGTCATTGCATGTCCGCCGACATGCGTGCCAAATGTACCCTCGTGGATCTCTTCCATGAGCAACTTAGCCTCTTTCTCATCCACGCACTGCAACAACACCAAGTCATGGTTTCTCTTGTTCAAAACACCATTCAGATTCAAATAGAAATTACCAGCCAATCTCCTAAGAGTCTTCTGATCACGACTGGATGCCCCATCCGGATACTCTTGGTTCTTCAGGAAATTCTGGATATCATAATACCATGGTTTGCCATCGGAAGCTTCCTCAATGGCGAATATGAAAGCGGGCATATCAAGGCGAGAGATAACTATCCTGGGAGCCTCATTCCAGAAGTTAACTTTATACATTGAAGACAACGTCGCAAGAGCGTCTACCATCTGATTTTCTGCTCGTGGTACATGGTGCAATTCCACCTTGTCAAAGAAAGGTAACAACCTTCTTGCATAATTCATATAGGGTATCAGATTGGGCTGACGAGTCTCCCACTCTCCCTTGATATGGTTCACAACTAGAGCAGAGTCCCCGTACACATCAAGATTTTTAATTCTCATATCAATAGCTTCTTCGAGCCCCATAATGCATGCTTCATATTTGGCCTCATTGTTGGTAACTAGAAAGGTCAATCTGGTGGTGAATGGGATGTGCGACCCATGGGGAGTAGTAATGATTGCCCCTATTCCACTTCCATATGAATTAACGGCACCGTCAAATATCAATTGCCATTTGGAACCCAGCTCTGGACCTTCATCATGCAACAGCTCCTCACAGTCCTTCATTTTTAAGTACATGATATCCTCGTCAGGAAAATCAAACCTCATCGGTTGGTAATCATCAATTGGCTGCTCAGCTAGGTACTCTGACAGAATGCTACCTTTAATAGCCTTTTGAGAAACATGTTAAATATCGTATTCTGTCAATACCATCTGCCATCGGGCAATCCTTCCGGAAAGTGCTTGCTTTTCAAACACGTATTTGATTGGATCCATCTTCGAAATCAGCATGGTTGTATGATTTAGCATATATTTCCTCAAACGTTTGGCAGCCCAGGCTAGTGCACAACACGTCTTTTCGAGCATTGAGTAACGGGACTCACAATCTGTGAACTTTTTACTCAAGTAATAAATCACATGCTCTTTACGTCCAGTCTCGTCATGTTGACCGAGAACACAACCCATACTTTTCTCAAGAACCGTCAAATACATAATCAATGGTCTCCCGGCTACTGGGGGTATCAATATTGGAGGTTCCTCCAAATATTCTTTGATTTTTTCAAACGCCTTTTGATAATCTTCATTCCAAGTCACAACCTGATCTTTTTTCAATAACTTGAATAACGGCTCGCACGTGGCCGTTAGATGAGATATGAACCGAGCAATGTAATTCAATCTCCCTAAAAAGCCACGAACCTCTTTTTCTGTTTTTCGGCGTTGGCATTTCTTGTATTGCTTTTATCTTAGCAGGATCAACCTCAATTCCTTTTTCGCTAACAATAAACCCCAATAGCTTACCAGATCTCACCCCGAAGGTGCACTTGTTAGGATTCAGCCTCCGCCTGAATTTCCTAAGCCTCTTGAACAATTTCAGAAGATTGACCAGATGCTCTTCCTCCGTCTGGGATTTGGCAATCATATCGTCAATATAGACTTCGATCTCTTTATGCATCATGTCATGAAAGAGTGTTGTCATAGCACGCTGATATGTTGCCCCGACGTTCTTCAAACCAAAGGACATCACTTTGTAGCAGAATGTTCCCCACGGGGTGATAAAGGTTGTCTTCTCCATATCCTCCAGCGCCATTTTTATCTGATTATAGCCTGAAAAGCCTTCCATGAAGGAAAACACGGAGAATTGAGCGGTGTTGTCGACCAGCACATCAATATGAGGAAGCGGAAAGTCGTCCTTTGGGTTCGCCCTATTCAAATCTTGATAGTCCATGCACATCCACACCTTACCATCTTTCTTTGGTACAGGTGCTATATTGGCGACCCATGAGGGATAAGTTGTAACAGCCAGAAAACCGGCGTCCCACTGTTTCTGAACTTCCTCTTTAATTTTCACGGCCATATCTGGTCTAGTTCTTCTGAGTTTTTTCTTAACCGGCAGACATTCCTCGCGCAATGGCAAACGGTGAACCACCATATCAGTATCCAACCCAGGCATGTCTTCGTAAGACCAAGCAAAGATATCACTATACTCTCGAAGCATCTCGATCAAACTTTGCTTGATATCACTTTGCAGTGCAGCCCCTATCCGGATATTCCTGACAACTTCTTCGGACCCCACGTTGATAATTTCAATTTCCTCCTGATGAGGAAGAATGATTCTCTCTTCTTGTTTCAAAAGTCGAGTCAGCTCTTCTGATAAGTCGTTATCCTCAACAATCTCTTCTTCTGCTTGAGATATCGGGTGCTCGAAGTCGAAGCGAGTCATAGGAAGTTCGTGATCGGTGTCGTCTGAAATATGAATCCTGCAATGAGAATGGTTAAATGCTTCAAATAATGCAAACAAAGCACATAACCACGTTACCATTTTATTGTTAAAGCAAAACAGGAAAAACAAGGATCACAAAATTTGCATGAGAAAAAACGCCTTTATTAATGATTAAACAAAGCACACACATAAGCAAGTAGCCCTGAAAGCAGAATCACTATGTCCCGGGTAGGACACATGATTATACAATAATTGAGAAAACAAATCATTACTGTTTTGTAGTCACTTAGACAAGTTCCTGGATAGACCAGTTGCATAGGCTCTGTCCTGGCACGTTGGGCTTGATCCACGAGTCCATATCGCAGTCACTATCTCCGTCTTCAGCATCGGAAACGGCATTAATCGTTTCATAACAGACTCCACCTGGAGTGATCACCACTGGCCCTTTGAACTTTAGCACGCCTGATGCGGAAGATGACGACGTCGGGTGATACCCCAACCCAAACTTGTCCATCTTGACAGGAATTTCCAAGACTTGGCCCCATCTTTTGGTTTCTCCAGCCTGAACCACTACATGAGCATCTTTGTACGAAGACATGGCCACCTCTGGCCCTTTGCTAGGAACATGAGACTTGTCCTTGATCTGCAACCCTTCAAAGGCTTGGCATGGCGTCTCATGGATTTCCCCATCCACTTCGACGTACTTGAATGACGAAAGATGACTAACCAGAATGTCCTCCTCTCCTCAAATAGTAACAACGCTGTCACCAACCATGAATTTAAGTTTCTAATGCAGTATGGACGTCACGGCCCCTGCAGAATGTATCCATGGTCGCCCAAGTAAACAGTTGTAAGCTGGATGTATGTCCATGATGTAGAACACAGTGTCAAACACTTCTGGCCTGACCTAGAGTGGCAACATTATGGACCCAAACACCGACCTTCTGGTCCCATCAAAAGCTCTCACGACCAAATCACTTGGCGTGCATATGATTCCTCGGATATCTAGCTTCATCATATCCTTCTTCGGCAACACATTCAAAGATGATCCGGTGTCTACAAGAACGTGCGATATAACACTAGTGCCCCGACATTCCACTGAAATGTGCAAAGCCATATTATGATCCTGACCTCTAGGCGTCAAATTAAAGTCAGTAAATCCCAGGCTGTGTCCGGCATTCACATGCGCCAGTACCCCCTCGAGCTGATTAACACTTACTTCCTGAGGTACAAAAGATGTGTCCAAGATTTTCAACAAGGCATTTCGATGAGCCTCAGAACAAAGCAACAAGGATAGGATTGAAATTTTGGAGGGCGTCTGCTGCAAGTGCTCCACAATCTTATAGTCGCTTTTGCGAATCAACCTCATAAACTCTTCTACATCCTTGATCGATGTTTCTTTCTCTTTCACCTGGGAAGGTCCTCCCTCATTCACTTTGGCTTTGCCTTTAGCAATCCTCTCAGCCTCGATTTCAGGTGAAGTGAAAATTCTACCACTGCGGGTCATGCCTCCCGCTCTAACAAGATTGCCCACTGCCCCTGCCGGCTGGCTATCCAACTTAATCTTTTCCCCATTGCAAAAATCTTCCAACCCATAATTCCATGGAATAGCTTTCGTACTTTCATAAGGAATGGGCCCTGCTTTCGTTATCGTGATAGTTGGCCGCTTGGCGGGTGCTGATATCGTAATAGTCTTTCATGGAATTGTAACTATTGCGACCTCAACCTGCTTTTCAAATCTTACCTCACCAGGTTTCTCAACAGCAGTACGATTGAATTGTAAAGTTCCTTCATCAATCATGGCCTGAATACCTCTCTTCAAATCAATACAGCCCTCTGGTTGGGTGCAACAATCCAAACAGTACTCATCACATCCAGAGAAGACCCCTCCTTTTAACAATCTGCTTTTAACAAAGCTTAAAGGCGTCTTCAGATCATTTAGGTCCATAACCAAATCCAAATTTTCTTCTGTCAGAATAGAATTCGCTCCATGATTCGGCATTGGTTGCTGTACAATATTGGGACCATCATGACTGAAGTTAATGACTTTACTATCAATCAAATCTTGGACTTTGTGTTTAAAAGCATGACAACTCTCGATATCATGTCCGGGTGCCCCATAGTGAAATTCACAATGCTTACTAGCATCATACCCATAAGGAAGTGCTCCTGTGAGTGGGTCCAATGTTCTCTTTTCAACCAGATTCAAACCCAACAGCGTTTGAAGCAGTTCTGCATACGTTGACGGAGGTGTATCAAATACCCTCTTTGGCTTCCCATTCTGAACTCTTCTCTGAGCAGGATTATGCCTTTGTTGTTGCTGTTGTTGTTGTTGTGGTGGTTGTTGTCGTTGTTGTGGTATAGGAATCGTCATACTAGCAACCTGTTGTTGAATATACTGATTCCTACCTCTACCTCGTCCTCGACCACCATACACTGCACCGACGTCTCCTTGTCTTCTACCCCCGAAAACCTTTTTTGCACCTCCAGCTGAGGTCGATTCACCGGCTTGAATTTTACCAATTTTAATGCCATTTTCAATCCGTTCTCCCATGAGTATCATGTCAAAGAGACTACCCATCGAGCAATTTATCATAATACATCCCAGAGAATGTTCCAACAAAAATATCAATCAATTCCCTTTCAACCATAGGTGGTTGGACCCTTGCCGCCAGATCACGCCAACGTTGGGCATACTCCTTGAAACTCTCCCCGTTCTTCTGTGAAAGACTTTGAAGTTAGACCCTATTTGGTGCAAGGTCACTGTTGTATTGATAGTGTCTGATGAAAGCATCAGCCAATTCTTTCCAACTTCCGATCTGCGCAGGCTCTAGTCCCATGTACCATTCCAGCGATGGTCCTGACAAACTATCTTGGAAAAAATGCATAAGCATCTTCTTATCATCAGAGTAAGCAGACATCCTCCGGTAATATGAACGCACATGAACCCGTGGGCATGTATCCCCTTTATATTTATCGAAAGTGGGAGCTTTGAACTTCAATGGCACTCTCAGCCCAAGAACCAGCCCCATGGTAGCCATGTCCAAACCTGCAAAATTTTGATTGGCTATACCTCTTATCTGTTCTTCCAGCATTTTAATCCTCCGATCATTATCAGTGGGACCCTCAAAACCCATGCCTTGCCCAGAAAAGGCATCTTCCTGACGATCTATGTCCCAGTACGGACCCTCATTACCATACCCATCATAAGCAGCATTACGACCATGACCATGACCACTTTGGAAAAACCTGGGGTCATACCTCAGATTACCGAGCTCTTGATTAGCAGCTGCTGTCCCAAAGCTGGTATTGAAAGCACCCATCCCAGCACCATTGGTATTCACATTGCCAAACCCAACATTGTCGTAGCCATTATTACCATAACCTTGATTGTTATCACCAAACCCCCTGTTGTCGAAGCACTGATTATTAAAGCCATCATTGCCATCCAGATTGCCAAAGCCAAAACCCTGATTGTTGTCACCGAAACCAGTATTGATACCAAAATTCCTATTGGTTTCCATGTTCCCATTGCCATTATCAGCATTTCCATTACCAGTGTTGCCGTTGCCATTTCCAGTACCAGTCTCACCAGCATTTGGTATCACTTCCTCCCTGCGAGGGGTCTCAACACGAACAGAATTATATTCAGTATTACCAGCAGCTCGCGCCAGCAGCGGTTGCACCAGAGTTTGAAGATGTTCCTGGCCCTTGGCCACAGCCTCCATAGCCTGCATGAATTAAGTCAACCTATCCCGGATCTCCTGCATCTCTGACTGCAACTGGTCCATGACTTTCTTACAGTTACTTCTGGTTGAGTAACTGTGAGTTCTCTGTTCGTCAATCTTGAAACAACCTGAAAGACGCAGGAGATAAGATTCGAGCTCAAAAAGGTACCTGTCATGCAATATGAAGATGCAAATGCACACATGTAAATATGCAATAGGTTAATTCCCCCCCCCCCCCCCCCCCCCCCGATTCTAGTTCTGGAGAAGAAGCCATAGCGACAATGGAGTCCCAAGTAAGCAAGCACATAATCAGAAACCTCATACATAAACAAATGCCAAGAGGCAGAGTACAAAGATACAACCAAATACAACCGAAAAGACCTCGGCCAACAAGCCTGGCGATGGTCAAAATACAAGCGCGAATAACATACTACAAGAGAAAAACAAAGATAAATCGGGACGGATGGCGCGCCCAGACATCTCCCAATAGCCTCAAAGTATCCGGATGACCTGGTCTGGAGAGCAGTTCCTGTATCAGTAATGCGTGTAGCCTAACAGTGGATCTCAGCTTTTTGGCATCCTCTACGCAGGCTCCCTTGCCAAAACACTCATCAAGCCTGCATTTCTTGAAGCCAGCCTTCAGTTCACAACCCCTCATTTCTTTGACCATGTTGCTTACTCTAGACTCAGCGTCATGTCTAAGAGATGCCTCTTTAGCAATCTTCGCACCCTTAGCGCTGAGCTGCTCCTCTAACTGGGAAATCTGCAGCTTCAACTCATCTCCGCGCTCTTTCCGGCTAGTAAGTGTGGCATTCCACAAAAATTCCCATTTGGAAAGTCGAGAACAAGCCTTGCTCAAACGCTCTTTCTTAGTAGCAAGCACACTACAAACACCATTCAAGGCTACTCCCACCTTCTCTCTCTTGCTGGTCTCTTCAGTCAAATCTGAACCCAACCTATTAATCATCTCAGTCTGCTTCTTCAAAGTGAAGGTTGCCTCACTCTTCTCATGACGAAGCTGGAAAATCTCTTTCTCTAACTCTTCATTTACTCTTTGTAACTCTTCCTTTTCAGCCAGCAGCTTGTTATACTTCTCAATTTCCACTGAAGTAGGTTCCTCAATCACCGGAGGACACAAAGGTTCTGCAGCAGGAAACGACATCAAAGAAGACCTAACTCTCTCATGGATCAAAAGTCGATAAGGATTATAAGCTCGACTGTCACGCTTGCCAAGCAATGTCTTTCCTCTTCTGTGAATATTACCCCAAGCATGCCTCAATCTGACCAAAACATCTCCGTCTAATAAACCCGTGAGATACAGAGATTCCTGTATCTCGTCTTCCACCGGAGAGTCCCTCAAAGCATAGCCAAATTGTCTCACAAGCAGAGAAGGGTTATAGTTAATACAACCTTTCCGTCCAATCAACGGAACGTTCGGAAAGCCACTGCAACTATATATAATATTCGTTCCGAGCAGGTTCCGATCAAACCAAACAATGTTCTCAACACACAATCCCATCAATCTGGAAGACCAATCTAAAGTACCAGCTGTAACACCCCACTTCCCCGTATTAAATAAAATATAAATATTATAATAATAATCAGAGTTTTCACCAAAAAGTGGGATATCACATCTCCAAATTTTATAAAAATACTTTATTTATATTTACTATCAACACTGCAGTAACAACATATAATTTTACTAACATCACCATAATATATATACACCAAATTCACCAATACCAATCAACAATTCATCAATGTCAAGCATCAATTTATCATTAGCAACAATAATAACAAGCATGCCAATATAAAACTTCATAGATCGGAATTTTCCTACGGGGTTAAGGAATCCCCTCTACCCTATACATGTATATACCATCCCAAATCAAGTTTCTCCCCCCTTACCTTGTTAATCGGTTGATCGATGAAAGAACCCTCCAAGGTTTGGCCAATTCTGATTTTCCCTTGTATCCTTCGTTCTTTGCTCCCTTTTCCGTTCTCTTTCCCGTTCTCTCCTTTCTATCGTTCTTTTTCCACTTTCTCTAACTTATCACAATGTATCGTAAAACTGCTAACCCCTCTCCTTCTCTATTTTAATTTTCTAATCCCAATAATAATAATAACTTAATAATAATAATAAAAAATAATAATAATAATAATAATAGTAATAATAATCCTATTACTATCTCACCAAAATAATAATAATGTTAATAACTTTAATAAAGTAATAATAATAATAATAATAGTAATAATAATCCTATCATTATCTCACCAAAATAATAATAATGTTAATAACTTTAATAAAGTAATAATAATAATAATAGTAATAATAATCCTATTATTATCTCACCAAAATAATAATAATGTTAATAACAATAGTAACGGTAATAAATATAATAATAATAATAATATTCCCACCAATATCCATATTATACACTATATTATTATATTCACCAAAACACCACCAATAATCCTCCCATATCAGGGACACCCACCAATAATAATATTCATACCGATGATAATAATAATAATAATAATAATAATAATAATACCACCAATATTACTATTAACTATTATATTATTATCTCCACACCACCAATGATCCTTATATATCAAGGATACTCACCAATCACATACCAACACACCCCACCTAAGGGCACACCAACATAAAATAATTAAATTAACACCAAAATGACTAAATAAATAAAATGGGTGTTACAACTCTCCCCCACTTTAAGTATTTTCGTCCTCGAAAATTACCTGATGGAACACTTCCGGATACGCTTCCCGCATCCTTCATTCCAACTAACAGGTCACACTGCCTTCTGCAGCACCTCCCCAAGTTACTTTCACCAAAGATATCTCCTCCCTTCGGAGTTGTTTCTCGCTCGTCCAAACGAAATAGCAATGCCTCAACAATCAAATTATTTTCACTTGTACATCATCCACCTGGTTCAATGTACTTTCTCAACTAAGACACATGAAACATATCGTGCCAATTCATAGCGACAGCGGGAAAAACGGTCTAACATGTTACTCCTCCCATGCCTCTGCTGCGCCACTCTGATACAAACCACAGAACACGGTGCGAACTTCTAAGACTTCGAAGCTCGACCAACATCAGTCACCGACGTGACTCTCCAAACATATCTTTCCTTGGATCCTCTTGATCTTTTCAGCCATCTCCACATAATTTTCAGGTCTGAGCACCACACTCTCACTCGACCCATTCCAACACAGTAGAGTCCTACACTCCCTATTTCACCAAGCCACATATAGTGCCATTCCGACACTAGGATGGTAACCGTTATTATAGGTAACTCAATCAACGGTAATTAATCATCCCACAATCCACCTCGATCCAACACCCAAGCTCTCACCAATTCTCTACAGACTCAATAGTCCTCTCTGACTGACCATCAGTTTGCGGATGGTAAGTCGAACTCAACTTCAACTTAGTACCCGAAGCTTCCTGTAAGCCCTTCCAAAATCTCAATATAAACCTCAAATTTCCATCTGACACAATATTCGTCAGTATCTCATCCAACTTCACCACTTCCTCAATATGTATCTCATATATCCTTAACACGGAATAGTTCATCCACTCGCAACAACCCAAATTAAAATTATGTCTTTCCAATTCTTTGGAAATCTCAACACCAAATCCGTGAAAATACTACCTGATTTCCACTCTGGAATATTCAACGGCTGCATCAGACTCAACAGTCTCTGATGTTCACTCTTCGAATTCCAACAATTCTAACCAGTATATTCAACCTCAACCACTCCTCTCCTCATCTATGGTCACCAAAACAATCTACTCAAATTCGGTTACTTCTTCATAGCATCGGGATGGACACTCCATCTACCTCAATGTATTTCTTCACGAGTACTCCTACTCACCTCAACAACATCCGGTCCACATGCCCCATCACAACATATCATGGTACTATTTCCACAAACCCGACAATCCACTCTTCGACTCTGATTTATCAATTTCAACTAATTCACCAACTCAACCCAGATTTCTGACCCCCTCGAATCTCCTCAAGAATACTACTAGTACGGTCTAACATACAAGGCTTAACTCCATAAGAAGTCTCTTCACAGACCAGACTCGCATCACAAAATTTCCCAACCGGTTCCAACTCTTTTCGCCATTTTCCTCGGTACAAGTAAGGTTTCCAAATCGAAGCATCAGCTACCACGGTATATACCGAAAACATACAGTAAGATAACACATCAAACGCACCCGATCACGACGGTAAAAGTTGACCAAATTACACGTTTCGAATATTCTGCTATAATTGGATCATCCACTGACATAAAAACCATTTTTCTCAAAAAGAGCATCTCTTTAGCTCTCCAACGCTTCAAACGGGGGTCAAAACGGACATACGGTTCAAGAGTTATGAATTTTCGAAATTTTCCGAAAAACTAGAATTTTGCCGAAAAACTGCTACGGAATTTTGCATTCTTGTCCGAAAATTCGACCGATTCAATTCCTTTCTTCGAAACAAACACATACTCATACTCATCTAACATATAGCCTCGAATTAGAACCATTAAACATGATTTCTACGACGTCCGATTTCGATTCCGTAAAAAGCTGCGATCTCGGAATTCAGCGTACAACAACAATTTCATACATAGGAGACCATCCAACACACTTTCAATCTTTCAATATTTTAAAACCCAATTACTCCCAATCTCAACAGCAGATCTTGGAGCCTCCCATTGCGATACAACTTCGACCTTTGATACCACAACCACAATAGCTCTACCCGAGCTCACACGACCAAGGAAAACTCACATCATTCAGCCCGTTGATCCATCAACTCATCAACTCTTGGAAGCGAATGCTTATCCTTGATAGTCACCTTGTTCACTTATCCATAGTTCACCCAAAGCTTCACAAAACCTTCCGTCTGTCTAACCAACAAAATTGGTGCACCTTATGGTAACACACTCAAACAAAAGAACCTCTCTTCCAGCAGGTCTTCAAGTGGACTCTTTAACTTTCTCAATCCCAATGCAAACACACAATATGGAGTCACCCATATCGGACTAGTTCCAAGAACAAAGTCAATGTGTAAGCTTTACTTCACATTCCGATAGTAAATCATTTACCTCCTCAGCAAAACTTCCGAACAATCACAATTAAGTGATAAACCCCAATTTCTCACTTTCCTTAACATTCAAAGTTTCCGTCAAAATACACACCTCAACACCGTCTTACGCCAACTCCTCAAAATAATCCCTTAAGCACTTAGCTTAACTCAAGACAATTCATTGCTCACACCACCTAAGCTTGCAAAACACGTCTATCCCATCCAACACAATCCCGTCTACTATTAACAAGAGATTAAGGGTGATCAGTTCCTCAATTTGTCAACAGACAGCCGAAAATCATGATGGGGTATAAACCACCTTTACCAAACTATAAGAGCGTTCAACCACACACCGAGCTACAACTCCACACTTGCAGCACCCTGGAGAAGCACAAGCTTCTCCCCCACTTGAATCATTCTCACTCCTGCAGACAAAGGTTCCACAACACAACATGTACCGACAGTGTTTTCACACACATGTCGCATACCAGGGAATACACAACATTAAACAACTTGGCCGGACGGACCGACCTGCTCTGATACCAATTGTAACACCCCACTTCCCCGTATTAAATAAAATATAAATATTATAATAATAATCAGAGTTTTCACCAAAAAGTGGGATATCACATCTCCAAATTTTATAAAAATACTTTATTTATATTTACTATCAACACTGCAGTAACAACATATAATTTTACTAACATCACCATAATATATATACACCAAATTCACCAATACCAATCAACAATTCATCAATGTCAAGCATCAATTTATCATTATCAACAATAATAACAAGCATGCCAATATAAAACTTCATAGATCGGAATTTTCCTACGGGGTTAAGGAATCCCCTCTACCCTATACATGTATATACCATCCCAAATCAAGTTTCTCCCCCCTTACCTTGTTAATCGGTTGATCGATGAAAGAACCCTCCAAGGTTTGGCCAATTCTGATTTTCCCTTGTATCCTTCGTTCTTTGCTCCCTTTTCCGTTCTCTTTCCCGTTCTCTCCTTTCTATCGTTCTTTTTCCACTTTCTCTAACTTATCACAATGTATCGTAAAACTGCTAACCCCTATCCTTCTCTATTTTAATTTTCTAATCCCAATAATAATAATAACTTAATAATAATAATAAAAAATAATAATAATAATAATAATAGTAATAATAATCCTATTACTATCTCACCAAAATAATAATAATGTTAATAACTTTAATAAAGTAATAATAATAATAATAGTAATAATAATCCTATCATTATCTCACCAAAATAATAATAATGTTAATAACTTTAATAAAGTAATAATAATAATAATAGTAATAATAATCCTATTATTATCTCACCAAAATAATAATAATGTTAATAACAATAGTAACGGTAATAAATATAATAATAATAATAATATTCCCACCAATATCCATATTATACACTATATTATTATATTCACCAAAACACCACCAATAATCCTCCCATATCAGGGACACCCACCAATAATAATATTCATACCGATGATAATAATAATAATAATAATAATAATAATAATAATAATACCACCAATATTACTATTAACTATTATATTATTATCTCCACACCACCAATGATCCTTATATATCAAGGATACTCACCAATCACATACCAACACACCCCACCTAAGGGCACACCAACATAAAATAATTAAATTAACACCAAAATGACTAAATAAATAAAATGGGTGTTACACCAGCAGTATCAACAAAAGGTCTTGTCTTAGGAAGATGTCCCTGAAACCACCTGTATAGAAGAGGTACACAGCAAGAAACATTCTTTCCCCGACTCTTCTCATTCTTATAGTGAATAGAATGATAAACGTCACCCAAGAGAGTAGGCACCACATTCTTCGAGGCAAGGATAAAGAAAGCATCTGAGTCAACAAAATCAGGCAAGTTAGGGAACAAGATAATCCCATAAATGCAAACAACCAGAATAGCATTGAAGACAATCCAACATCCATCCTTCGCACACTGCGTAGCCTTCTCAACCAAGCAAGAAAGATGAAAACCATAAAATCCATTCAGCTTGACCAAACCTCCGGGGAACTCAGAAGCATCTAAACTGACAATCTCAGCAAGCTTAGCCAACTCAGGCTCAGTATCCTCGTGAATAAAGGGAATCTGATCTAACACAGGCACTCCTAGCATATCAGAATACTCCTCCAAAGTAGGGGCCAAAATAAAATCAGGGAACAAGAAGCATCTCAACTGAGGCTCGTAAAACTGCATCAAAGTATACAATCCAGTCATCTCAAACACAGAAGGTCTGCACAACAAATTGAGCAGTTTCCCATAAGCACAACAACAATAATATATAGTACTGAAAGTAAAGACAGAAAGATAAATACATAGTACTGAAAGTAAAGACAGAAAGATAAATACAATCTATGTGCACTCACGCCAAGGTCCGACTTATCTCTCACATTAACCCTCTACCCACAGCACAACAACAATAATATATAGTACTGAAAGTAAAGACAAAAAGATAAATACATACAAAACCCCAGACGGGAAAATAAGCGCTAGGATTGACTCACATAGGGAACCGTTGGAGTCCCCAGCAGAGTCGCCAGCTGTCGCTACTACGAAAATCGGCGTCGGCTATGACGGAAGAGTCGCCACCGTGCGTTATTTATCCCACAAGAGGGAAAGGAAACGCTCAGAGAAAACCTAACGCAAAGAGGGAAAGGAATGGTCATCGCAACCAAATCCTGGTTCGGGAGTCGGTTACGCAAGGGGAAGGTATTAGCACCCCTCACGTCCGTCGTACTCGACGGGATCCACGCTTGTTTTCTATCTAAGGGTATGTTTATCTATCTACTCTAAGGGTCTGGTCTAAAAAAGAAAAGAAAATGACTCGGCAAAGTATCGCACTTAATGCCTACATATTCCCGTCTGGAACGAGAAATCAGAGTCAACGTAGTTCGCCTAACTATGGGTTAAGGGGGGAAGGTTGCTCGCCGAGATGTCGCATCTCGTGCCTACGTACTTTCATACGGCATGAAAGATCAGAGCAAACGTAGTTCAGGCTACGGAAGACACAAGTTTGTCTGACAGTTTTTTTTATCTCCTTATGAAAGGGTTTTCTTGATTAAGGGTCCAAGAGGACAAAAACAGAGTTTGAGTGTTTGTTTGAATCTTTTACGAAAGAACTGTTTTTTAGGATGTTCGCAATCTCCCTAGCACTAGAGACTATGACCCAGGAGTGAACGCGTCGTATGTCACCCAAAGGGTACCACACTAAACATCTAGATTACTGGAGAGAGACCCTCCACCAACATTTTCCCAGATAGCTTAAGGCTCGTAACATACGACTTCAATTAACCTTATTACTGTATTTTTGAATTGTTTTGAGATGAGAAGAGAAAGACGCCCTAAAACTATGGTTGAAAGGGAATCTACCTACAGTTATCATGCATGGTTTAAAAACCTAATGTCTGTCATAACTCCCTCTTGCACAGAGGAAATCAGAGATCCTAGGGGAAACAGCAAAAGAAAGCAAGCAGCAAACAGTAAACAGTAAAATGCATGCTATGCAACAGTACAAGCGAGGCAAGGGAGTCCGACTCAACCTCAAACCTAAGAAAACAACAGGCAAGGGGAGACAAGCTCCACCTAGAACCTAAAGGTAAGCAACACAAGAAAACATACAATACATCAAAAGAAAAACAGAGGAAGCAGCCCAAGCAGCAACAACAATCTTCTACAGACAGTAACTTCAACCTTCAACAGCAGCTCTAGTCAGCAAAGTTGAATTGACAGCAAAGTTGACAGCAAAGAATATTTATCTTCAAGCTAGCTCATATATTCAAGCTTCTTCAATTCTTCATCTTCAAGCTCTAGCAAGCTCCACAAGAAGAGAAATCATCATTGAGATCAAGTTACAATGCTAGAAAAGCTGATGAAAACCAAAGGAATTCATCAGGAACCAACATGAAAGAAAGTGCATCCTCAAAAGTTCTACTCATTAAGGCATGCCACTCATCCCTCCAAAGGAGAGATGAAGCTTCCTTAAGTGGACTTTGCATCATGAGATGAGGATAGAAGCAAACAATGCATTCTATTTTTGAGGAAAAGAAAAGAGCTAGTTCTAATGGATCTTCCTAAAACCCTAATCCTATAAGCTTCTAAAAAGCTCCTAAAAGAGAAAGAAAGCTTCAACTCCAAGCTCCACAAGCCAAGCCACAGCAGCTACAAGATGTCCAAAAGCTCCTCCAAAAAGGAATCCAAGCACTTCAAGCTCCAAAGCCACCAACAAAACCAAACAAAGCAAGGCACCACAGAAGGAACACCAAAAGCAACCCCAACTTGCAAATTCTACCTAAAATAGAAAACTAAGTTGTAAAAATCTAAGAAATTTCCTAAGGGAACATGCATGTTTTAACATTCTAGGGTTGAAATATTAAAGCCTAAATCAACTTCTAGGTCTACTAAACAATTCCTAAGTTGAGATATGTCAAGGTAAACCACAAGTTTGGGAAGGCTCTAAACATCTCACTTAAAACAGAACCTATAATTGTAAAAAAAATCTAATAAAAATCCTAAGGGAGCATACACATCTAACCTAAAACATACTCAAAAATCAAAGCCAGATTCAATACCAAAAGATCACACCAAAGTTAACAAGGCAGATGAACAATTATGCAAAAATTAAAGAAATAAACAAAGTGAGAAAAATCAAATAAAATTGAAAAATGCATGAAAATGCAATTTATTGATTCCAGAAAATCACAAATTTAATCAGGAGTATGGAGATATTTTTAAAATATTTTTTAAATAAAAAATGGATTTATTGTGATTTTTGGAATTAATTTGCATTAAAATAAAATCAAAATGAAATAAAACAAATTAAAACCTAGGAAAATGTGAGAGCTGTTGGATGGTTTGACAAAGTACTCAGATCCAAGAGCAATGAGTGCGTCCATGCAGGCATCCCAGTCACACGCTGACTGGGAGTGCAAGTACTCATGGTGGTTTCTTGTTTTGAACGCGTGGTGGTGGTTCTGGATCTATTCTGCGTATCAGCTTTTCAAATTTGGGCTTTGTTATTTCATCCACCACCTCAAAAGTTAATCGTACCCTTTTAACAGTAATAATGACCTTAGTTTCACGGTCCTCGAATTTTATTTTTCTATGAAGGGCCTTAGACAAAGGTGCATTGGTGTGTATATTTTTCAATACCTCCACATATGTTTTGGATTGGGAGTCTACCTTAACTTCTGCAAACCTTTGTGGGAAAGAAATAGGTGGGGTATACGGAGGAGGAGCAACGATACGTGCTTCCTTCTCTACCTCTTCGACAACCTCCCTTTCGGTTGGTGTTGATGGATTTTTCTCAATATGTATGCTTTTCTCACCAAAACTCTCCTCAGGCTCATCATCAATCTCCCTAGGATCTTCTATTTGTTCTTCATTAACGGTTGTTACAACATTCACATGTCCTTCTGAGAAGGGTCCTAGAGGTGTTTGTCTAAGCAGGGAGGTTTGAGTCTCCAAAGTCTCGCTGTGAGTTGCGAGGGAATCGACAATAACGTTCATCTGCCTAAGGTCTTCATTGATTTGGAGATGTTGTTTTCTAAAATCTTCGTTTTGGAGAGTTTGTGTTTCCACAAAGCGCTCCATCATAGATTCTATCCTAGAGTGAGTAGACGTCTCATTGAATTCTTCTAGTAGTAGTTCGAGGTAGGATGTATCAAAATCTTGCGTTTCCTCAAAACATTGGGAGTCGTAATCATAGAGGGAATTTGGGTGAGAGTGCGTAGTATTGAAATCTTCTAATAATATTTCGAGGTCGGATTTAAGCGGAATTTGTGGTTCCTCGAAATATTGGGGGTGGTAGTTATAATATGGAGGGTGGTAATTATAAGGGAAATATGGGTTATACATAATGATTTAGATAAGAGTGCCTTAGTCTATACTATGCAACAACGGAATCACAATATTGATTGTTGGTCCCCGGCAACGGCGCCAAAAACTTGATCGCTCCGCAAGTGCACGGAAATATCGAAGTAATATAAAAGATTGTCGAACCCACAGAAACCAATGTTAATCTACCGTTATCTATTATTACGGCGTAAAGCTAAGGTTATTGGAATTAGGAAAATTGAATGCGAATGAAATTAAATGCAAAAGAAATAAAGAAAATTGGTTTAGAGAAATGCGGTAAAGGATATCGGTATGCAAAGACTTAGTTATCTGGGATTCGACAGGTCATCGATGCTTCTTACTCTTTGCAAACATTGTTCAGAAGAAAATAGTGATCTGAAGACTTTCGTCTCACGATGGTTGTTGACGCTAGTCATAATTCTAAGGGCCGAATGTACGCTTTCGCTGTCCCATTCGGGGTTAAAACTACTTTTTGGAAATCTCTAGGTTCTAATCCATTTTAAAGTGCTTTCGCTGTTATTAAAACAAATGCCTAGTGTTTACTATCTGGTCTTGCCGCAACTTTCGCTTGTTGGTTCGTGCCTTAATTAATTTCCCACTTTCGTGGCAAAACTACTTTTAAATAAGTTCTCGCTTTCGCGACGAAGTTTATTCAGTAAATAAATTTAAACACTACGGCCAGAAAGGTTGTTTGTAAAAAGGGAAGATGCCGGTTACTATCGAATCCTATCCTACTAATTCGGTTACATACCGATAAAACTAACTTAGCCAGACATGATAATTAATGCGAACGGAAATAGACATAAACAACGGAATAATAAAGCGTGCATCATAACAGAAATAAAGTAGTAATTCAATTAATAAAAACTTGTAAATTGTACTGATCTCAAATCCTTGGGTAGTCCCCCACAATGTCGGCAGGATTCTACTTTGGCGAGAAATAAAAGGTACAGGAAGAAAATATAATATTCTGAACTGAAGGAAAATGGAAAGGAAAATAAAAGTAACAATAAATAACTTTGATGGAACTTTGGCAGAATTTCGGGATGAAGAATCCACCCCTTTCTCTGTGAGTCTCTTGTCTATTTATAGGAGATGTTTCTTATCTCAACTTCCTGAGATCATGCGTGAGATATGGAGAAAGTGGTAGTAACTTCCAGTAGTGGGCAGTGAGTGGAGAAAGTGTAGTAACTTCCAGTAGTGGGCAGTGATTGGAGAAAGTGTAGGAACGATTTAAGTTGAGATTGATCGTGAATTCTGATTCTGTGTTTTTTGTCTGCGTGACGGTCGTCATGAAATGTGACGGTCGTCACACGCATGACGGTCGTCATGGACCTGTGACGGTCGTCACAGCAGCAGAATCCGTATCTGCTGTTTTTCATCTATTTTTCATCCATTTTTCATCTGTTTCTTCTCCTTTTCTTTCTTTAGTCCAAGTTCTCCCCAATCTGCAAAACAAAGTAAATTAATCATATAATAGAACATAAATCAAGATAAATTAATAAAATTCACAAATAAATGCATGTAAATCAAGCCAAATAAACGATATGATTTCACGTTATCACGAACATTGACGAAAATTGAACAATTCATTGAAAACTCTCTCAAAGCTCTCATAAAAATTATTTATTATTTGATTGAATAGTTTCATAAGTTCTTAAACTTAAGTGTAAATCACAGTTGTGATATAGCTTTCTTAGAAGCATTCAAACACTTGTTTAGTTTACATTTGATTGTAAAAGTTCCTTGAGAAGACCAAGTTGTGGTCAGTAGTTCTTGAGAAGACTAAGACAGTTGTTCTTAGTGTTTGATATTGTAATCAGTTTAATTATAGTGGATTAAGTCCTTGTGGAGAAAGGCAAATCACTCTTGATAGGGTAGACTGGATTAGTTGAGTTCAACGAACCAGGATAAAAATCTTTGTGTTTTTTATTGCCATAATATTTTCTAAATCCTTATTCAACCCCCCCCCCCCTTCTAAGTATTTTATCACCTTCAATGTTTGCATATATTTTTTGTTTCTTGAAGCTATACCTCAAAATCACTTTATTAGTGTGGATTTATGTTTTGGAATGGTTTATTATGGTTGATTTGATAAGAGAAGCTGTTTAGAAGTGGTATTTAGGGAGAAGAGACATGAACCAATTGATTGATTATGAGTTATTTTGTCAAGCATTCAATTGGTTCCAGTTTGAAAAGGTGAAAAAAATGAACAAACACTGATGGAAATCGATTACATCACTCGACCAATCGAATGGTCCATTATTATTTTGTCGAAATTAAGACAGAAATTTTATGTTAATCGATTTATCTCTAATAGGAATCAATTGGTTTTCCCGTTTTCTTTGAAAAACTGTTTTTTTTCATGTTTCCAAACTATCCTAAGAGTACTATAACTTGTACCATGATATGTATGCATTAGATTGACATTAATAAATCATATTGCATAAGAAGATTGATGTTTTAACCTAGATTCATGTATAGATTAAGATTGAATAATTAGATATCTTCATGTACAATCTTATGATGAATATGTTATAAATTATACTATGAGCTAATTGTTTGTGTGATAGCCTTACCTATGGCTATTGTAACATGTTATATTAACATATGTGCTTCATGTATCATATGATGAGATTGAAGTTGGCTAAGTACTTCATTCCAATTTTTCACCATAAAACATGAATGGTAGTTCTGATTAATGTGAGGTCATATATATTGGAAAGTTAGTCCAATACCTCATCAAATGTGAGAAGAAATCATGCTTGTTCCGTGATTATTGTTTGAATATTGGTAATGAATTGGTTAGGAATGTTTATGAATCATATTACGAATTATTGTTGTGTTGATTGTGCATATTTTCTGACTATGATTTGCTTGCTTGTGTGTATGAACAATATGATTCAAACCTTATGATGATGAGTGAGGAAAAACCTAACTTAGATTATGAAAATGACTTAGGTTGTAATGCTTGGACGCGAAGGTACCTCAGTGTATTCCGTGGACGAGTAGTCACAAGAATTGTAGCTTAGTCACAAACTAATATGTTTTGTATGGAACACGTGTTGATGTTATGAGATTCAGTGAATGTGATCACCTAGTGATTTATGAGTACACTCACGTTGTGATTAATGAACTAGTCATGTATTCGGAAACAACCCCATTATCGTTTACATCCTAAATTGTGATGCTTATGAAAAGTAAGAATTGGGATACATGTACTACTTCTTCACATCAACCAAATGTGTTAGAGTCCCATAGATGACATATACCTCAAAGTGGGGGTAGAGTCTCATACGAGGAAAAGGCTCGAAATGCCTTTGAGTCCCAAATTGAGCGACTATTCTTGAAATAGGTTAGAATCCCATAAAGAATCCAAAATTTTGAAGGTGGCTCGAAATGGGTTTGAGACCCATATGGAGCGAGGATTCTTGAAGTGTGTTCGAGTCCCATGGAGAATCTAAAACCCCAAAGAAATTCGAAGTATGATACAAGGATTCATGACCGGTGCTGATAATCCTAGACATAGGGTTGGCCGGGGAAAAATGTCTTGGTACGATTTTCGATTAGTGACTAATTTGAGTGGATGAACTCAAGTGTACATGTTTCCATACATTGCAGATATCCCTTAAAAACTTAAGTCTTAGTTACGTTGTGTAAGTGATATACAAGTAACGAAAGATGAAGTCTTGAGTTTGAAATCGATTAGAAACCCTATATAGTCGAGTGGACACATATGATCGGGGAACTCATCGAGATTATTATCTCACCCCAATAATATTGTTATTTTTCTAGGTTATTTGCAAGTTATATGTAAGAGAAGTTGTTTGTTGATATTGTGAAGGACTATGACTATTGTGATCTTCCGTTGTGGATTGTGTGCTATGAAGATATATACTACATATTTATATCTTAGTTTTTATTTAGACACTATTGTATATGTCATGTGCTATACTTTATATTGTATTGTATGGACATGTATATAATAATGTCGATAGGCACTTGTGTTGTAACTGTACAAAAGTAAAATCTCGTATAACATATACATTTATTTATTTCTATATATTTGCCCCCCTGTTTTATACAAGTAATTAGTACATATTGGCTTTTATAAAAAATTCAAATTGATTATCAATAATAATAATTTTTTTATATTAAAATATTATTGATTAGTATATTATAAACATTATGCCAAAAAAGACCTTTAGCAGCGCTGCCAAAAGTGGCACTGCTAAAGGTAAAGGCAGCGCTTTTTTTATGGAAAAAGCGCTGCTAAAGGCTCCCTTCAGCAGAACTTTTAGCAGCACTTTCATAAGCGCTGCATATTCCCCCCAACCATCCCCCCCTTTAGCAGCGCTTTTACAAAGCGCTGTCTTAGAGCCCACTTTTAGCAGCGCTTTTACAAAGCGCTGCCATAACCCCCCCCCCCCCCCCATTTAGCAGCGCTTTTTAGAAAGCGTTGTCTTAGACCCCCCCCCCTTCCAAACCTATAGCAGCGCTTTTGTAGCGCAATGTTTGTGACCTTTAGCAGCGCTTTTTTGTAAAAGCGCTGTCTAATGTCCCAGATTTTAAAAAAAAATTTTTAAAATATTCACCCTGTTTTGTATGTTTACCAACAACCTACTTATATTACACAAACCTGCTTATAAGTCAGCCTTTATTTCAACACTTTGGCCTTATATATACAATTCAAAACTTTGGCCTTAAATATACAATTCAAAACTTTGGCCTTATATATTCAATTCAAAACTTTGGATACATTGTAACTCATCACTTTGTTCATAAACATTTTAATACACATAAACCTGTTTAAATATGTTACAACAAAATTCGATCCTCAGAATTACAACATCACAAATACATTCAATTTACATATAATTATAATTCTTCCAATCTGATAACTCTATACAATTCTCAACCCAAGAATAAATTGACACCATTCCTCTTTAATTTCTTCCAATTTTGCTTTCGTGTAAGTAGCGCACTTGAATTCATCAAAATACTACATAATATAACAGAACATGCAAGATTTAATTTTAAAACTAATTACTCAGATGAAGTATCGGATAATTATCAAAATGAATCATATAACTTATATAATGAATTGATCCATACCATGACTGGAATCTCAAGTTGACCAGAAAGAATAATTTCCCTCATAAATCGCAATACAAAATATCCACAGTCAATACCATTGCGCTGCTGAGGACACTGTAAATGGAAAAAACAAACGAACATTTATCAGGATATATAGTTTAAATAGTTTTATCAAGTAGAACCACTATAACAGTCAAACATGGGAAAATATACCTCCACTCTGATCCAGTTGATGTTGTTAGCCTTGCTTTTTGGCACCGTTGCATCTCTTTGTGCTCTGAATATTTGTATAACTCTAACATAATATAAACGCATATTTAGAACAATGTCACATAATAAATAAAGATATATAATTAAAGACAACAGTATATCTCATCACTTACGTATCAACCATGTTCCTCAGATTTTCATATTTTGTTGTATCGCCATCCAATGAATATATATAATACACTATTTCTTTCCTCGGATTAATCGCGACCAACAACCAATGTCCACTATAAAATAAGACAACAGTTTAGACGGAAATGTTATATAGAAAGGCAAAAATCGAACAATTATAATAAATGAATTTAGAATAAAATCAAACCCATGACTAGTATTATATGGCAACAAGAACAACTTCTCCGTAGTCGCGCGCATAAATCTCTGCACTGTGTACTCTTTGACTGTGTCTGGTGTCTGGTCTATTATCCGTGAGTTGACACAGCTAGCAGATAAGAATGTGAATACTGAAGTCAATTCATTCGGGACCAACATCTTGTCATACAAGAACCTAAAAAAACATAATCAACATTAGAATATTCAGTTAAACGAGCAAATTTTAAAATGTTCAATTATTTAATTAAAATGGATCGAAGTACCTGATGTATGAATGCATAACACCGAAGCCCAATTCAGAATGGTTGAAAACCTGATCAAAATCCTCCTTAGCAATTGTTTCGGGATATTCAAAACCGAAAATACCTTCGTCCATATGTATTTGACGGATGCCACCCTCAGGCACATCTGATGTTCCCACATATGTTTCAAGGCACATCCTAAATCGAGGAACAGATGCTTTTCTGGGCACCTTGGAAGTTTCAGGCATCTTACCCTTGCTGACTTGTTGCGAATGCTGATCATGAACCTAAAAGTCATATATAAGTTCAGTAATTAATGTATAACAAGATAATCATGTAACTGTAGTAGTACCTGTTTCTTTGATGCAGCTGAATTGGTATCCCGCACAATAATTCTATCATCTTTTGATTTACATTTTGTAGGAGTCTAAGATCATCGTGTAAATAAGAAAATGTAAATGTAAGAATAACTTTCATGTATGGATCATAAAACATTTGAGTATTAAAAGGTTCAACCTACCTCATCATCTATGCAAATGAGATTTGCTGGCCATGCCATATACGCTCCTATTGCGTCTCCCACCACCGTTGCGCCTGAAATATCATCTAGTATAGGCAACAACACACCCCCCTCTAACGCAATATCAATAGATACTCTCAAAAATCCAGAAGGGAGCGGTTTATGGTGAAGTAAGTCTCCCAGAAAGTTATGCACCTTTCCCTTGCCAACCATTCGATGAGTAGGTGACGATAAATATAGCCGGCAAAGTGAAATACCCTAAACAAATAATGATCAGTTAATGTGTTTATTAAGTAAACTGTGCTAAATTAATTTCAATGTAATATATACAATTACCTCTGGAAGCTTTTGCAGACAACCGATACTATCTTTGTCACTAGTAGCTTTACCCTCTGGAGCGCGTCTTATCCTTCTGTAATTCACGGATCTACGCTTTCAATTCCTCCAAAGTATCCATCACTTCTTTATTGGTTGGATTTTTTTTCTTTGGCTGCTTATACAGTTTGGATGGAGTGACACCAAATCCCTTACCCCTCACACGCCCAGAATACTCAAGAATATTCAGCACCCGGCTCAGTAAGCTCCTGCAATCATCGTCCTCAGCGGGAGTTATGGTCTGGGATAGAGTCTCCTGAAATATAGATAAAAACATAGATAAATATATTATACACTTTTGATCAGTTACTGACAAAGATAACGTTGTACTTACACATTGTTCAAAGACTTGTTGAACTTCTTTCTGAACGACTCCATCTCGTCCCACACGGGCAGCCTTCCATACAACATGGTCCGAAAGAGATGTCGCATCACTCTTCTCCTCTTCCAACTACGCATTAAGACGGATAATAAAACATTATATCCTATTATATATACTTACTATTTTTTGTAAATATATCATATTAAAGCATTTATATGTACTTACTATTTTTTGTTCTAATCGTGCATATCCCAAACGGCCCTTTCTGTATGGATATGCGGGATTTGATGCTTGTTGACGATTTACGCCACTAACAACCTGAAAAAACAAGTTTATCAGAACTCTTGTGGAAGAAGTATATATACTATACATAGTTCATGATAAGTTGTACTTACTTCAAATTCTTTTGTTCTTCGCTTTGCAACAAACGTCTCCCATTCTTCCTCCAAAATCAAATCCGCATACTTCATTGGACGCTCTGAGTCAACAAAGTTTCCTTCAGAATCTTTTAGAAACTTGTTTGTTAAAAACGCTCTAAATCCCCTCAAGCGTTTTTCGGCCAATTGAATACAATATTTTCTCCTACGATCTTCAATATTAAAAGATCTCTACAAACAAAGACACATACATATAACATGTTAGTATAATTAATTTAAAGACGTAAATGTCAACATAATTAAAAATAATCAAATATCATACCTGAATCTCGGTCCAAATCTTATCTTTAGCTGGTTGTAATGAAACAATTCTCCAATTATCGTAAGTAATCGGAACTTGCGAACGTACAAGTGCTCCGATGTAACTTGTTAGCAACGCACCGTTAGACTCAACTAACTGATCTCTTTCATTCCAATGGACATCATACTTTACTCCTTTATCTCTCGCACAAATGATTTTTTCATAATTGTTATGCCTCTTTTAATATTGCCTTCCACGTTTTTTGTTGTTTGTTTTCCATCATGTGATGTTTCCTCGTAGCTGGCCATAATATATATACCTGTAATTCAGAAAAACCAAAGTATCAAATGAATGACATGCAAATATGTAAATAACAAATATATACATAAGAAATGTGTAAATAAGAAAAACATGGTATAAATAAGAAATAATATGTTACAAGTACCTTTAACATCTCTTTATTTTTTTCGTTTTAACGAGGTTTACTTGTCTTAACAACACGGACAGATGGATTGATCCAAATTCCCTCGTTATGATCATTTCTAATATATGATTCGTCAGCTCTAATATTCTCATCTGGATCATCTATAATATAAGATTCATTTTCAACATCAACATCCCCCTTTTCTTCAATGTTATCATCGATTACTTTATTGGAAAAAAGAACTATAGACCATTTCGTACTTGTCGGATCAGTGACATAGAACACTTGTTTAGCTTGCGTGGCTAGAATAAAAGGCTCATCTTTGTACCCCACCTTATTAAGATCCACTTTCAAAAAACCTGATTTATCTATTCGTATGCCACTATTATTTTTAACCCACTTGCATCCAAAGATAGGAATCTGAAACTTCTCATAATCAAACACCCAAATGCGCTCGATAACCCCATAATACGAGGAAATGTGCATTGCTTCGGCAAGCATGGTGACACCACTATTTTGCATTGTACTTTTATCATCTTGTTCCTTGGTATAAAATGTGTATCCATTAATTGCGTATGCGCTATAAGAAAACACATGCAAACTTGGACCATATGCTAAACATCTCAACCTTTCTGTTATTGAAGCGGGATCAGAATAAAACTTTGAAAAAATATGCTCCTTGAACCATGTTATAAAACTTCGATTGTGCTCACGTACTATCCAATTTTCATTTCTATTCAGATTTAAACCTCGGAGAACGTACTTGTGCATTTCAACATACGGCTCAACCTCAATGTCATTGTGCAGAACATACAAATGCACTTGCTCCCGTTCATCCCTTGAAACTGTCACAACTTTATTTCCATTAACTGTTTACCTACTATTTTTTCAACAACATGAGATTTTGGGAGGCCAATGGATTGAACGTTGGACAAATATTCAGTACAAAACTCAATAGCTTCTTCAACAATGTATCGTTCAACAATACATCCCTCTGATCGACTTCGGTTTTTCACATACCCTTTCAATATTTTCATATAACGTTCAACAGGGTACATCCATCTCATATAGGCAGGTCCACACAGTTGTGTCTCTTTCACAAGATGAACAACTAGATGTACCATTATGTCAAAAAATGATGGAGGAAAATACATTTCAACCTAGCACAAAGTAATAATTATTTCTCTTTGCAATGTTGGTAAGATCGCAGGATCTATCACCTTACTACAGATTGACCTAAAGAAAAAACACAATTTAGTTATTGCGCCTCTCACTTTTTCTGGCAAAATAGAACGTATACCTATTGGTAGAAAGTGTTCCATTATAACATGGCAATCATGTGTCTTTAAACTCTTTAACTTGAGGTCTTTCATAGAAACACGTCTTCTAATATCTGAAGAGTATCCTTCTGGAACTTTAATTTCACTCAGAAACTTACACAGTATCTTTTTCTCCTTTCTAGATAAAGTATAAGCAGCAGGTGGTAGATATGTGTGATTTCCTTTCTTCAAGGGTCCTAATTCATTTCTTATTCCCATTGCTACCAAGTCCTTTCTTGCTTTAAGGCCATCCTTAGACTTTCCTTGTATATTGAGTAACGTACCAATAACACTTTCAAATATATTTTTTTCAATATGCATAACATCAAGAAAATGTCTTACATACAACGACTTCCAATACGGCAACTCAAACAAAATTGACCTCTTCTTCCACCCACGCGTGACAAGCGTATGAGCAAAAGGCTTGCCAAACTTAGTACTCACATCTTTCACCTTTTCAAAAATTTGTTCGCCGGTCAATGTAGGTGGAGTTTTACGTTGTTCTGAATTTCCATTGAATGCTTTTCTCCACCCACGATAGTGATGATTAGAATTTAAGAATCTACGATGACCAAGAAAGACATTCTTCTGACCAAATTCCAACCGCATCCAATCTGTGTTTTCTTCAGAGATAGGACACACACATTGACCTTTAATGCTATAACCCGATAGATTTCCGTATGCTGGGAAATCATTAATTGTGCCAAACAACATCGCCCTCAAATTGAAACTTTCTTTCCTATATCCATCATAAACCTCCACACCGTTCTCCCACAAACTCTTTAAGTCTTCGATTAAAGGTGTCAGGTATACGTCTATGTCGTTCCCTGGTTGTTTAGGGCCAGAAATTAACATAGATAACATCATGTACTTACGCTTCATACATAGCCATGGAGGTAGGTTATAAATTATAATAATTACAGGCCAGGTGGAATGTGAGATACTCTGCAGACCATGCGGATTCATTACATCAGTCGATAATGCCAAGCGAAGGTTTCTAGCTTCTTCTCCACAATCAGGATAATCATTATCAATTTTCATCCACTGGAGTGAATCTGCCGGATGTCAATATTTCCCATCTACAATTCTATCATCTGCATGCCAAGTCAGGTGTTTTGCATCTGTTTCACTACGAAACATGCGTCTGAATCTCTGAATTATAGGAAAATACCATAATACTTTTGCTGGTGACAATTTTTTCGTATACCGAGATACACCGCATTTAGGACACTCGTTTAATGATGCATATTCATTTCGAAACAAAATGCAATCATTTGGACAAGCATGTATCTTATCATAGCTCATGCCAATAGAGGATAACATTTTTTTAGCTTCATAGGTTCGATTGGGAAGAACATTATCCTCCGGAAGCATCTCTTGAAGTAGGGCTAACAACTCTGTGAAACTTTTATCCGACCATCCATTAGCCGCCTTTAAATTGTACAACTTTAATACCGCGGACAATCTTGTGAAAGTAGTGCAACCTTTATACAACAGTTTCTCTGCATCACTTACCAACCTCTCAAACATCTTGGGACAATCTTGAAGATCTTCTTCAAGTGCTTCTGCAATCTCTTCCACTCGATCACAATCATATGTATCCCTGCCATTGTCCTTTGAAGCACATGCCATATTATTCCGGGGTTCACCATTCTCGTTACTTATCTCACCATGTAATGTCCAACATGTGTAACTTCGATCAATTCTATGTCTCATTAAATGAGATTCTAACTGAACGGCGTCAACTCGACGCCCATAACAGCATCCTAAGCAAGGACATGTGATCCTACTGGGGTCTTTGGCGTGTTCAACAGCGAACTTAACGAACTTCGATACCCCATTCTCGTACTCTTTTGAAAATCGATTACTAGACATCCATTTTTTATCCATACTGATTAAGTAATCTACACTAAACTATGAAAGTTAAACAAAACAGAGAATACCTGTAAAGAAATCACTAACTTCTAAGAATGCTACACAGTAGGATGCTTGGAAACGATCACAACATTGCTCTTCACAGGTAACCCCTATAGCAGACAAAATATAAATTTTATTAAAACCATATTAATAATTATCCAAAACAAAAATACTAGATAATCCACCAAAACAAATCATATTAAAAATACTAGATAATCCTTAAACCAAAATGACACCCTTACTAAACATTGAGAAATCCTAACTAAACATATTAAACCATAATAACATATCATATAAACATTGAGAAATCCATAATAACATATCAACATATAAAACCATCAACATATAAAACGATAATAACATATAAAACCATATCATATAAAACCATATTCATGTTGGCTACTCTCTTAAAAAATACGAATTTCCAAAATATTAAAAAAAAAATACTCTATCAAGTTACATTAATATTTTTAGCCATCATTATCTAATATTTTTGTTATATTCAAATTAGAAGAAAACTCATTTGTATGAGTGGTGCTAGATGAATTATCCATCTAAGTTCAAAATAGCAACAAAATAAAAACAACATCAATCTCAATCCCAAAATAACAATAGAAAAACAATAACACATAAAACATTTTGAGTTGTTTAGGCTTTTAACAACAACAACAACAACAACAACAACAAAAACAATAGTATACGTAACATATCTACACAAACCCAACAACATTAGTGTTAACATCATATCAAATATCATACTTGAACTCAAATTTACTTGCATGTCCTCAAACCTTCAACGCAAAACAACACTAAAAACCTTCACTAAACCTTCAATAACTCAATAAAAACAACAACAACAACAATAATATTAAATCCTTCAATGCCTCAATAACAACAAACCTTCGCATTGCAACAACTATATCAAACCTTCAATATCTCAATAACACAAAGCCTTTAATATCTCAATAACAACAAAGAGACAATAACACATAAATGCTTAACTCAGCAAATCTTTAAAGAATTTGATCAATACATATAACCACTATAACTCAGCAATGCCATATACATATACCTTCAATATCTTAATAACAACAAAGAGACAATAACACAAAACCTTCAATATCTCAATAACACAAAACCATCTATATCATCAGAACAGAAAACCATCTATATCTTCAAATACCAACAATGGTGAAAAGATAAATAAACAAGCAAACCATAGTAAAACTTCACATACCGTAACAATGGTGGAAATGCAATGCAGACGGACGGGTGCTCTCGAAAACGGACGGTGAACGGCGGCGAAATCCAACGGAAGAGGGCGACGGTCGGACGGAGGATGACGAAAACTATAGGGCAACGTTCGTTCGTTCGTTCGCCAGAGAAAGAAAGAAGAAAAGAAATTGTGCGACTGTTCTGTTTCTCTTAAAATTCTGGAGGGTATTTTAAAATTATAATACTAATACATATAGCAGCGCTTTTAAAGGCCTTTAGCAGCGCTTTTAAAAGCGCTTTCATAGGGTGCCTTAGCAATGCCATATAGCAGTGCTTTATAGAAAAAGCGCTTTTATAGGGTCCCCCTTTAGCAGCGCTTTTTAAAAGTGCTTTCTTAGGGTACCCCTTTAGCAGCGCTTTTTAAAAAGCGCTTTCTTAGGGTACCCCTTTAGCAGCGCTTTTTTAAAAGCGCTGTCTTTGGTAGGCAATTTTTTTTCTTTTTTTTTACTCACCCTTTAGCAGCGCTTTTTTAAAAAGCGCTGTCTTTGTGTGCGCTGTTAAAACTCATTTCTGGCATAGTGAAAGCTTAGTACTTGAGCTACTTTTTTGTAGCAAATAAAATTAAATATGTTTTAGGAAAGTAAACTAATTCTGCAATGATTAAAAGCTTATTTAGCATTATCAAATTAAAATAGTATAGTTACAACTTTATTTTTCTTGTTTTTTCCATTCTTTCATTTTCAAGTCGCAGTGTCCATATTATAAGAGAATAGATTTAATACATAAGCAAAATATATATAATTTATATTTAGTTGAAATATTGATCATTTAATATATTAAAAAATTTATAGTAAATATGAGAGATGAAATATTATATGTTTTACTATATTTGTCTTGATTTTTTGAAAAAGATTTCTTCTCAATTCGTACACCACTCAAAAGTATTAAAGGTTTCGTGGACGTATTAGACAGATAATTAGAAATTTTCAATTTAAAGAAAATCTAAATTATTTGGTCCATACATGTGATATTTCATTTAAGTTACGTCATCTACTTTTTCTTTTGTCGATAAGTGTTGATACCTTAAAGTAGACTATACCACCAACACACAGACAAAGAAATAAAGTTCCATTACAAAAGATACAAATTATTTTGGTCCCCTCTAATCTGTTGACGATGGTCTGAATTTGTAAAATCCTCTATTGTTCAATTGTTTTTCTATTTTTTTGGTTTTTCTTGTATATTTTATTTTTTTGTGTGGTGGCCCTTTTTACACTCCCTTGTATCTAATTATATAGTGTAGTGAGTTTGAATTTTTTCATTAAACTACTTAAAATTCATTATTTCTTTTATTTCAAATATCCAATTTTGCGTAAACACATTGACGTGGATATTTCTCTTAAAATTGAGTTATTTTTCTGCACAGAACTTCAATGCAGATAATGACTTATGGTGGTCCTTTTTTCAATTTCTAAGCTTAATTTATTATTTTACAAGGCCAGCATTCGTGATTGAGAATATGGATAAAGACAAGATATTGCAAAGTAAGAATAAGAAGTGAGAAAAAAAAAAAAAGAAAAAGAGAGAAAAATGGTGATTGAAGGAGCTGTTGTAACGGCAGTAATGGTTGGACTTCAATTCCTGGATGTAGGTGGTGACACACTAGTGAAATCAGCAACTAAAGATGGAATGAGTATTTTTATTTTTAATGTTTACTCAAACCTTTTTGCTCTCTGTATTCTTCTACCATATACCCTCTCCTATCACAGAAAAAGAGCTCCTCCTCCAATTTCAACTTCAATTTTCTGTAGAATATTTCTTCTTAGTTGCATCCAGTATGAATAAAAAAAACCATAATTTAATTCGCATAATTTATATTATGGTTGTTATAATAAAAATTTGAATCTGAAGCTACATGTGCAGAACTTCAGTGCAGATTTTAATGAATACCGGAATTGGATATAGCTCTCCCACTTTGGCATCTGCTATGGTTGATCTTGTCCCTGCTTTTACTTTCATACTTGCTCTAATTTCAAGGTTTGTTCTTTCTATTTTATTTATCTTCTTTGGATTCCCAGCAACCACATGCATCAAAAGTCAGCAGCATAAAATATATTTTATTCACCATATTATGTGAAGCTTAAGATTATTAACTTTTATGAAGTTGTCTTTCTGATTTTTTCTCCCTTAAATACTAATTAATAATATTTTTTAAATCACTTTTCAAATTAAATATGATAATTGTAGACAAATATATTTTTTAAAAATAGTCATTAGAATTATAAGAAAATTATCTTTGTATTACATTTAAACAAACACATAAGTTTCAAAAAATAAAATAAATTCGACTTTATAAAAACTCACATATATTAGTTCGCCTGAATGCGTGATATGTATGATCACAATTTTTTTAATTGACCATAGCGGTATATATCTTTAGATAAATAACATTTTATTTACTTACGGTTACTATAAATAATCGTTGTTGATAGTACTCAAAGTTTATTATATAATATGTAGATTGTTTGGTTTTTAATAAACTTCAGAACAACATATAATCATTCAAATTGATGAAAAAAATATATAATTTAAAAATTAAACTATTCTTCAAAGCCAACTTAAACAAGTCACTGTTTTCTGAATTTCATTTGTCTCATCGTTCCTCTCACGCTGTTTAGCATATAGAATGTGGTTCAATGGTCTAAATTTTTCATCACATCAATTCCTTCTTTTTCTAGTTTAATTTGAATAATATCAATAAATTGTTGTTACTCAAATTAAACTATAAGAGAAGATATGGATGAGTTAAAGGAATAAGATCATTGACCCACATTCTCTAAGTTAAACAGACTAAGATGAACGATAAGACACATGCAATTCGAAAAATATTGATTGATATAAGTTGGCTTTCAAATACAACTAAATTTTTTGATTATAAGTTTCTATGTCAATTTAAATGAAATGTATTTTCAGTGAAGAGTTACTGAAACAAACAATCTACATAATATATAATAAACTCAACTTCATACAACATCATACAACAACACAAGATATTATGTAATGTTTTGAGAATTTTATAAAGAACAAAACATTGATAAGTCACAAGAAACTTCTTTCTTGTGACTTAGTAATGTTCTGTTCTTTAAATTATTAAAACATTAATCAACAACAACAACATACAACAACATTTATTAACAACACAACAACATACAACAAAATAAGGTTCAAGGACACCAATAGCAACATACAACAACAATAACCTACAACAACATAAGATATTATGTAATGTTTAAAGAACACACATTTTTATAACTAATCATGGATATAGAACAAATTATGATTTTCATATAGTTTATAAAACTATAAAGAAGAAGTACAAGGTGAATGAAGTTAACACAATAACTTCATACTTGTATTTTTCTTCATAGCTACACAAACCATATGATAGACAAAATTTGACGCTTTCTTAAGGTGGTGTAGACGAATCTGAAAAAATGAGAAAATTCACCAAATAAAAAAATGAGAATCCATTTTTAACAAGAAATGTAAAGGAAATCAAAACACAAGTTTAATGAATGAACGTGAAATATGATTAAAGAGTATCATAGTGATTGGTGAAGATAAATCTGAAGGTTTAAGAAAGTTTAAAAATTGACATGGATGTTAGGGTTATGTTATGAGAGAGAAGAGTGAAATATGTTACATTTTTCATTTGAGAAAAACGATTGTTATGTACTGAACGATTCATACTTTCGCTTATATAGTAAAAAATGTCATATTTCATCACGGTTAGAAAGAAAAATTGTGATATAATACATAACTTTTACAACGGTTCTTTTGTAAAACCATGGTTAAATATCTCACAATTTTATTTATTTATTTATGAACCCAATTGCTAGAGAGGTATTAATTATTGTTATTGTTATTTTTCATTACTGTTGCGATTATTGTTTTTATTTTTGTTGACTTATACTATTTATTTTGTAAAACAATAATATATTGTGATATAAATGAAAGAGTATATATAACAATAATAAATATTTTCATTAAAAGAGTCAAGAGGTCGGAGTACATAAATTATTTTATTACATATTGTCAATGTCAGAACAATAACCTCTAGCAGCAAAAGAATCTTTACAATCTATGACTTTCTCCTCATTATCCTCGTCAGAATCATAGTAACAAATCTTCCTTGACACCTTTTTCTTCTTCTTCAGCTTCTTCTTTTTCTTCTTCTTGGTCTTCATAAATCTAAGTGCAATCGATTCAGATGGATGAACCTTCTCAGTTACTGTTGATTATGGTGTTGTACTATGACGACTTCAATTGAGATATTTCTATTAGCATTTTCTGATGGATAACTCATGTTGTTATATATAGTTAAGAAGAATAGTATTGAAGAACTGAAAATTCATTATATGAAGCTGTGCCTTTATAGAAAATGTTTAAGATGAAAGATATGATGATTTAATGCTTGAAATGATTACTTCCAATGGATGATATTCTTGAATGACATTGTGACTGTCTTGGAAACTGAAGAAAATTTTCAATCATCATTATACTTAGGTAGAGCGTTTCTCTCTTTAGGGAAGTGTAAAGATTGTACAAATAATATTACAACAGTTGCATATTAAACTCGTGATTAAATAATCTTTAATTTTTTATTTACTTATGAATTTAAGTGACACACGCTTTTTGTAATAGGAAAAAATGGAAAAAATGTAGATATTAATTAGGATTCGAACCATGTACCACTCACTCTATCACCACGATTGTGTCTATCAACCATGATAATTTGACTTTGAAAAAAATAAATTAGTATTAGGCACGTCCAATTTCATATAATGACCGTGGTAATATTATGTTACTGAATGTTTATTTTGTAGTAGTGACTGCTCTCTCCTTGTTCTGCTTAATAGAACAAACCTTTTAAAGTGTTGCCAGAGCGTCTTTCTTCCCTTTGTTTGACTAATAATAGAATTAACAAAAAATATAGTATCACAAAAAATAATAAATAAAATTTACCCACAACACAAGTATATACAAAAAAAAAGAGAAGAAGTTCAATGGGTTCAGAGGAGAAGAATAAATTGTTCCTTCAAGATGTGTTTTTAAGCCATGGATGCAACTTTGGAATTTCATATCTAAATGAAAAAAAGGATTTTGAAGCCATAGATGTGACTTTAAGTGCATGGCGACTAGGGTTTTAAGGAAGGAAGGATAACAAAGATTGAGAATGTTAAATTGTGATGAAAAGAAATAGAGAAAGAAGAAGAGAGACGAAGGTCCAAGAAGGAGAAGAGAGAAGAAGGTGGCGGCTAGGGTTTTGGGGAAAGGAGGATAGAAAGAGAGGAATGATATAATAAAAATTCACATAGATAAATATAAATCCAAATAAATTTCCACATAGGTAAAAATTAACATTTTTTTCATAAAATTTAATGGAAATGACCAATTAGACTAACATAACTATTTTTAAAGGACTAACATGTAACATGTTTTAGATAAAGAACTAAAGTTAAACAAGCGGAAAAAATATGCACTAAATCTTTGTTAAATTAAATTCAATAATATACTTTTAGGTGATCAACAATACATAATATAAGAATGGTTTAATTAGTGATAGAGTTCCTTACATTAATTTTATATTTCATTTTAGTGCTTTATCAAATAAATGATACATTTTAGTCCATTAATAACTGTTACGTTAGTCAAATTAGTCTGTTATGTTAAATATTAAGAAAAACAATTAAGTTGTAATAATGTGACATGATAACATGGCAAAAGTCAAAATAGTGAGTCAAAAATTTAAATAAGAGACTACATTGAAACAATATAGTTAGTTTAAGGATACACTAGGATTTCATAACATTTTAAACTAGAATTGTTTTACATTCTTTGATTCAAATAAAAAACATTAAACAAAAATGGAGAACCAAACAAGTGATTATATGGTCTAAAGAATAATGAACAAAGTATTTCGCTTCACATTGATTGAATATTGTGTATATATTCATCGGTGCAAAGGTAAAGTTGAAGAGAGTGGTGGTGCAGACTTAAATTTTGTTGTCTGATTTTATGTGTAGACTCAAATTGTACTTCATAATCATATTCACCATCATAAATATAACACATGAAGAACTCACAAATCACCTCGTAATCTAATTTTAAAACATAGCATAATATTCACATAAACTCATCACAGACGAATCAAGTGACAATTAAATAAAATTTAGATAATTTTGAAAGTTATAGAAAAAATGGTTCTCTAGTTAAGATTTGTTGTGAAATCTGATGCTTAAAACAAATAAACTATTTTTTTATGATCAACAAATACATAAGGGTTAAGGTTAACGAAAGAACAAGAAGAACATCAAGGATTAATTATAACTGCTATTCTTTAATTCCTAATTAAATCAGATTACAAGTACTCAAAAATAACAAATAAACCTCTCACCCTAATTAGGATTTGTCACGCATAAGATGATAGACTAGTATGCTATATATAATAAAATCTAACATACTAAACTAATGAGCTTTTTAACAATTACTCATTACAAGTTAACTCAAGGTACAAACTAACTCGAGGTACAAGCTAAATTAAACAATTGGACATAACAAATAAGCCAAATTCGACATGCTAACAAATCTAGTATTTCTGATAACTTCATGTTTGACCCTATTTTGACTGCAGCATATACTATTTCGACAACAGTATGTGAACGACCTTCGATTGCATGCTAAACATCTGTCGAAATCCCTATGGATAAATGCAATTGAATTTCCCCAATTTTACATTGTCAAATTGATCTAGGAATTCAAACCAACCTAATGAAAGATATATTTGATGATCAAACTAATATAAAGTTTAGCAACTTTTTCCACAAGCTTAAAAACACAAATGTCCTCAACAGAATTGTTGTTCAATGTTTTGTAATTTTTCAGCTACAATTTAAAGTATATTAATAATTAAGATAAATAAAATTGTATCTCTTTGATGATACAATTTCTCTCTTAATCCTATCACGAGTCAAATAATAATAAAGAGCCAATATAAATTTTCTTTCATAAGAACGAGCATCAAAAGTCTTAACATCTTCCACATCCTTAACCTCTCTAGCAAGAACCTCACCTCAAACCGAGTCTTCCCTATTATAGTTTATGATTCTTTCATCTCTATGTCTTAAATCTTTCTCTCTTTACGGGTTTCACCAAAAGAAATATCCTTACTTATGATAAACTTTGATCCTTCAAGTTCGACCTTCGACAACTTGTAACGATTCCCTCATCCTAGATAACCAATGGAGACACAACTTACAAACTTACAATCAAGTTGGTATATCATGATTTACACAAATGACAACTTTGAAGACCTTGAAATTAGAGTAGTGTACAAATTCTCCATTCCAAACCTTCATATGTTTTTTAAAGTATATTCTTATATATGGAAATTTGTTGATTAACAATAATACCATCCTTATCCCAAAAACTCTTTTGGCAACCAAACTCATAGAAAAATTGCAAAACTAGTTTTAGGCATCTCTATATTTTTTACTTGGAAAACACATAGATTGTTCGTTTACATGTTTTTGTTAGTTCGTGTTTCATTTACATGCATTGATCTCAAATCTCATAGCTTTTTATTTTCATAAAAGTCTTCACAAACTAACGATGTATGACCAATAGTAGTTAAACCATCTGAAATATATAACCCATAAATATTAGACTCTTTAGCCATGTTCAATCCACCATGCAAAATTTTCAACACCCACATCCAACTCTAGTACAACAACCTAGCTCACCAAACATTCTTATGAATAACAATTTTGCCTAAGTTCAAGAACATACCTCATACCGTGTATAAGAAATTTTCGATTATTGAACTATTTAATGTGTTTGACTTTATCCACTATCCAATCTTCTTTGTTTGTATTAGACGTGCAGACATCAATTTTACACACTTCAATGTCTATACACACCTTTGTGGAGTTTATATTTTTTTTAATTTTTAATTTCCACAATCTAGAATTGTTCTCTCTAAAAATCTTCTTGATATCTAATTTATAATCTATGATACTCACTTTTAAACTTAACCCCTTTGTCTTTCGGTGGGTGTCATTTGATGTGAAATTGAAATTCAAAAATTCAACTAAATTAAAATTTTGTTTTGGGATAAAGGCAATGACAACAAAAAGAAATGGTCCTAAACGAAATTAATGTAGACTGTGTTCCTCCATACTGCACTATGTTCTTGAGAGCATTGAGTTTTTACAAAATTAAAAAGTAATTTTAAGCCAAACATAATTGTGGTGTAAAATGAAATTAAACGTAACGGTTGCAACTTAATATTGAAATTGGGAACGACGCCATCAGGTTCAATATGAGTAACTTCTCCTTGAAAATATTTAAGGTTATAGGAATTTGAAGGAAAGGTAATTTACTTAAGACACTAAAGTTATCACTAATAATTTTTAATGCTTGTATTTTTCATGTATAAAGATATAATAAATTTTTATTGTGAGTTACTACAACTGTTAGCCAAAAATATTGCCTGTGGATAATTAATACATTTTGATAATTCTATATATAATGTTGTATGATTTGAAAGACACCTATCTATTTGAGTCTAAAATTCTAAGAAATAAACTAAATTTTCATGTTGAGGTACTATAAGGGTTAGCTAGAATCATGTGTTTAAGATGCTATGTTGCTGACTTAGATGCTATATGTTTTGGGTGATAATTATATATTTTAGATTGTACTATGTATTTTGGATGAACACTTTATGAATTTTGTCTGTTTTAATGAAAAATATTAAGGCCTTATTGCTATTCTGGTTAATAGACCATTTATGTTTAATCCAGAAATGTTATGTTATTCTTTTCAATTTTTAGGTCTTTTGTCTTTAGAGTATACTAAATTGTTAAACTCAGGTCATTCAATTCTCTATTAGTGTAACAAGTACGTTTTTTAAAGTTTTTTTTAGTGTAATATATACGGACACAAATTATATCCTTATTGCAACATAACATTTGATAGAATCTAACAACAATAAATTGGACACGAACATATCCTTTAAAAGTGTTTATTTCAACATCAAATATGAGTATAAAATAAACATCATCATTGAAGAAAATCATTACAACATCACATTAACAACTTGTCTTACAACACTAACATCAACATAAACCATAATCACCACTTATTGATCAAAATACACATCAACATTACAAAAATTATGATTAAAAATATTATTACAAAAACTAGCATTTTCAACATGATATTCATCATCTCCTTTGTATAGTAGTCATCTCCGCGAATCTTCATCATCTTCTTCAACATGTTGATTTTTGCATCCTTTTCATTGCATTTTGAATATCTCCTTTGTGTGTTGATTTCTGTTTACTCTTCACAATTTCACTCTTTTTCAAACCACTCAAAAAAGTTGCAGCCACAATTTAAACCTTCACTCTGTTAACATATATTAGTTAGCATTATCAAATAAAACATAATAGACAATAACAATAAACGTATAACAAAGTTTATGCAGCTCCAAAATAGCTTTCCAAAGTTTTGTCCTTTCACACCTTGATTCGATTTTGCCATGAGATGCACTCAAAAAGAAGAAAGTACAACTCGGAGTACGTGAATTTGAGAAATTTATACCGTATGAAGACATTGTTGGAGAAGGGAGAAGATGGAGGATGACCATAGTTTTAGAATTTAATAAAAATGAAAGTGATTTTTTTCTAATTACTTAAAGTAATATTCAAAACAATCACATCTCAACAATATTACAGCCACATCATGTATTTTTGAAATGAAATTATTTAAAAAGGTCAACTCTCTAGACATTATGTAACTTAAAAGACTAAATTGTAGCATAAAAAATTTAAAGAATCAACCTGTTACAATTAAATATTCTAAATGATCCTTGGTATAATTTTTCATGGTGAGTTACTATAAGTGGTAGCCAGAAATATTACTCCTAAATAATTAATACATTTTAATAATTCTACATATAATGTTGTATGATTTAATACATGACACATATCCATTTGAGTCAAAAAATCTAATAAATAGCCTAAAACAAGAAATGTAGCTAAATTGGTATAAACACTGTTGTGTACACTTTCAGGATGGAAATTCTAAATTTGAAACAACATAGTAGTCTAGCAAAAGCTATTGGTACCATGGTATGCATTGGAGGGGCATTAACTATAACACTATATAAAGGGATGCCATTGATTAGCGATGTCTTTCCAAATACAGAAATGGGAGAAAGTGGAATTAACATCTCAGGAAAATCAGATTGGATAGTTGGAGCTTTTCTTCTTGCAACTGGTTGCTTTTTCCTTTCTGTTATATATATTGTCCAGGTAAACAACCTATTAATTAATATGCACACATACACTGATTTAAGAACTGATTTTGAAATTTTTTTTCCATCATATGCAGTATTGGATTATCAAGGATTATCAAGAAGAGTTGTTGGTAACAACTATTTGTTGCAGTTTTACGGTAATTCTATCTATTGTTGCAGCTCTAATTGTAGAGGGAAATTCAAAAGCTTGGATACTCAGACCTGATAAGAAATTGGTATCTATTTGTTATTCAGTAAGTATAAATTTTATTAAGGCTAATAAATAAAAATGAAATGTTTACTTAATGTTTTTTATGGACATTATTGGTTTTACAACTTTTTATTTATAGGCAATACTTTTACAATCAACGAGAGATGTTATACATACATGGGCAAGTCGTATGAAAGGACCAATATTTGTAGTTATATTCAAGCCTTTAAATGTGGTTATTGCAATTGGCATGGGAGTAATATTTCTGGGAGATAACCTTTATCTTGGGAGGTAAATAAATGCTTCTAAATAACAACAAATTAATTAGTGAAGATTCACTTATATTATTATAAGTATATGATTGGAATTTTGATTTTAAAATTGATTTTCTTTTCTAATGGATGCAGCATGATTGGAGCTGCTATTATAATTATTGGATTTTATGGTGTAATATGGGCACAGGCTCAAGAAAAACAGACGACAAGTGAAAATAATATTCTCTCATCTTCTTCGGCCCCTTTGATGTCAAACAAAAGTATGGATCTATAGTGGCTCTGGTTCAATGACAAATTAAAATTTATGTGTTACACTAAAAAATGTAAATTTAATTTTTGTTATTAACATCAATATGTAATTTATATCAATGAATTTTTTGATCACAAGTGTTATTTATGATTAAAATAGAAGAAATATAGTTACTATGAGATTATTTTGTATGAGATACGGATTAAGATTGCTTATTAAAAATCTATTTAGTTAAATATTTACACTACAAAGATAGATTTTCTAACAAGTTTTTAACCTCCTAGATTTTCTAACAAGTATTTTTCCTCCTAACAGCGAAGAAAATTATTCAGTTTTATTTTTTCAAAATATATAACGCTATACATTCATTCTTTTTGGCATGAATTAAATCTTTTGTGCCTTAGACACACTTTTTCTTTTATCTTCAAACTTTAATTTTTTTGTTAATAAATGATTTGCTGTCGCACACAGGTCAAAAAATAATTTTAATAAACTTAATATATATAAGCGACACTCAAGTCGTATCGCAAGAACTCTTGATTATTTTAATCAATCGATTGAAACGAAAGGGAGGGTTTATGTTTTCAATTATGATTATGATTAAGAAAATCTTATTATGCATAATATTAATAAGACAATCTACTGTTTTGGTTTCCGACTTATCACTGGTTACTTTGTTATCAATTCTCTAAGTGGTTTCGATTCCTATTCGATTACAATATCGATTAAACAAGCGCAATTGATAATGCACACTCTTATTTACCGAATGAGGCAAACGGTAAAATATTACACAAATTATCAAAAAAGCTACGTTTAAACGCGATTATGGTTGAAGAACATAAATCAATGGAATTTAATCAAAACTACTCTATGACATATCGAAATAAGCAAATTAAATTCACAGAATAGAATTGAAAAGGAAATGAAATTGAATTGATAAATGTAAAAACCTCAAAGTTTGATTGCAACATGATTCCATAGATCAATTGTATAAAATTTAGCTCTCCATAAAAATGTTAGCGGCTATCTCTTCTAAATTACGTGTGTGAGATGTTGGATCGAACTCTGGTATGGTCAAAGAGTAGCTTCTGGTTCGACAGAAATTAAGCATGAGGTCGAAGTCTGTTCGCATGTTGTTGTCGAAGATAATGCGTGTTGTAGTCGAAGTTTGTTCTAACATGCATTAGTCAACTTTGCTAGGCTGTTAGCATATTGAATTGGGCCTTGCTTGTAAGCTCAAGTGCTTAAGTTAGCTTGTACCCTAAGTTAGCTTGTAATGGGTAATTGTTAAAAAGCCCATTAGGTTAGTGTGCTATTTTTCTTATAAATAGGATGCTCGTTTCTCAATCTTGGCATAAGGAAAAATAGGAAGATAAAATCCTAATTTTAAGAAAGAGAGGTTATTTTGTTATTCTTGTATACTTGTAATCTTCTTCTAAGAGAAAGGAAAAAATAACTATTTATAACCAATCCTTGTTGTTTCTTGTTGTTTTACCTTGTTTTCTTTGTTAACCCCAACCCTTGTGTGTTTCTTGATCAAGAAGAAACCGTTTATACTTTGTTTTAAGGTATCTGATTCACAACAAATTGGTGCGGTAAACGCGAAGAAGATGCCTTCAACAAAGTATGAGATTGAAAAGTTCACCGAATTGAACGACTTCGGTCTGTGGCGCGTAAAGATGAAAGCCCTACTTGTTCAGCAGGGTTCTTTTGAAGTGTTGAAGGCTGAGGCAGCCATGAACACTGCGTTAACGGAAAAAGAAAAGACAGGCATGATCGAGAAAGCCCACAGAGCAATATTGTTGAGCCTTGGTGATAAGGTTTTTCGACAGGTATCAAAGGAGACTACAACAACGGGATTATGGGTGAAACTTGAAAGTTTGTACATGACCAAATCCCTGGTGAATCAACTCTACCTGAAGCAAACTTTGTATTCATTCAAGATGAGTGAAGATAAAGTGTTGGCTGAGCAGTTGGATATGTTTAACAAGCTGATTCTTGATCTTGAAAATATTGATGTGAAGATCTATGATGAATATCAAGCATTGTTGTTGTTGTGTGCTTTGCCCAGAACACATGCTCACTTCAAGGAAACTCTTCTGTATGGAAGGGAGTCCCTGACCTTTGAAGAAGTTCAATCAGCCTTGTATTCTAAGGACTTGAACGAATGAAAGGAGCATAAACCTTCGACGGTGGGCGAAGTTTTGGCGGTTAAGGGAAAATTCTTGCGAAAGGATGGTAACTTCGACAAGAAGAAAGGTAAAAGTCAACAGAAATCTTATAGTGGCGAAACATCTAGTATTCGATGTTATCATTGTAAGAAGGAATGTCACATAAGAAAGGTGTGCGCTGAACACTTGAAAGATCATGGAGGTAATGGCAACGCAACCATTGTTCAAGATGACTTCGACTCATCTGATGTTCTTGTGGTTTCAAGTGGCGACTCAAGAAAAGAGTGGATTATGGATTCAGGTTGCACTTGGCATATGACTCTAAACAGAGAATTGTTCGAGGAGCTATGTGATCAAGATGGTGGATATGTGCTGCTGGGAAACAACAAATCTTGCAAAATTGCAGGTAATGGATATGTGAGATTCAAGCTCCATGATGAGTCAATAAGGTTATTGACTTAAGTTAGGTATGCACCTGACTTGAAGAGAAATTTGATTTCTCTTGGTGAATTTGACAGAAAGGGATATGCTTTTTAAGGAGAGAAAAGTATCCTAAGACTCATGAAGGGGTCGAAGGAAGTCTTGAAAGGCGTGAAGAAACAAGGCTTGTATGCCCTTGAGGATGAGGTTGTAAGTTATTCGACAAATCTTGCATCCACGAAACCTGTGTCGAATACAAAATTATGGCACATGAGATTGGGCCATGTCAGCGAAAGAGGCCTGGTCGAATTGGGGAAGCAGAACCTGCTAGGAGGTGACAAATTCGAAAAGTTAGACTTTTGTGAATCTTGTGTATTTGGTAAAATCCTGTAGCGCAAAGTTTAACAAAGACAAGCAAAAAATACATGGATCTCTAGATTACATTCATGCTGATCTTTGAGAGCCTGCAAGGAATCCTTCACACTCAGGTGCAAGGTATTTTCTATCCATCACTGAGGACTATTCCAAAAAGCTATGGGTATTCATTCAGAAGACGAAGGATGGAACTTTTGAGAATTTCAAAATTTGGAAGATTCTGGTCGAAACTCAAATTGGCAGAAAGGTCAAGAGGTTGAGAACCGACAATGGCCTTGAATTCTGTAACTAAGCGCTCGACAGTTACAGTGTTGAGTTTGGGATTGCAAGGCATAAGACTATAACAGGTACTCTTTAATAAAATAGCTTAGCTGAGAAATTCAATCGAACAATCCTTGAAAGGTTTAAATGCATGTTGGTTAGTGTTGGATTAAAGAAGGTGTTTTGGGCGGAATCTCTTTCGACAACAGCTTACCTGATAAATAGATGTCCCTCGACTACCTTGGGAATGAAGACACCTGAAGAAGTTTTGTCGGGACATCCGCCTAGTCTCGACAGACTGAGAGTATTTGGTTGTGTGTCCTATGCACATATTAGGCAAGACAAGGTCGAACTTAGAGCTCTGAAATGTATGTTCATGTGATACCCTGAAGGAGTCAAAGCTTACAGGCTATGGTGCCTAGAGCCAGGTCATAAGAGGTGTATCACCGGTCGAGATGTAGTTTTTAATTAAGCAGAGATGACTTTCAAGAAAACTGATGATGCTGACGAAGAGCTGGAACATGGAGAGATTCCTGTTGAGGTGGAACATGTTGATGTTGAATTGCGTACCCCAGATAAAGTCGAAGAAGACGCAAAAGATATTGTCGTAGATGAGGAGACTGATAATGACTACCTGCTAGCAAGAGACAGGTCGAGGAGAGTCATCAAGCCACCTCAAAGACTTGGGTATGCAGATCTTATAGCTTATGCCTTAATCTCTGTAAGTGAGGTTCTACACGAAGAGCCTAGAGACTATAAGGAAGTTATGAGGAGTCGAAAGAAGATTGAATGGCTGAAGGCCATGGATGATGAGATGAAATCACTTCATGATAACAACATCTGAGAACTAATCAAGAAACCTGATGGAGCCAAGTTAGTCAACTGTAAATGGATTTTCAAAATTAAGGAAGGAATTGAAGGAGTGGCATCAAAGAGATACAAGGCAAGATTGGTTCCTAGGGGGTTCACTCAAAAAGAAGGTATCGACTTTAATGATGTGTTCTCTTTTGCTGTGAAGCACAGATTCATCCGAATGTCGCTTGCCACAGTGGTACATTTCGATCTTGAACTGGAATAGATGGATGTGAAGACTGCATTCTTATATGGTGACTTGATGAAACAATCCTGATGAGGCAACCTGAAGGGTATTGTCGAAAAAGGGAAGGAAGATTATGTGTGCAAGCTGAATAGATCCTTATATGGATAAAACAATCTCCTCGATAGTGGAATAGGAGATTCAACAAGTTCATGGCATGCATAAGTTTCATCAGAAGTTAGTTCGACCACTGTGTTCACTTCAGATTTCGACTGGGTAATTCATTTGTTATTTTGATGCTCTATGTGGATGATATTCTAATAGCAAGTAACAATGTCGAAGAGGTAATGAGGGTGAAGGATGAACTCAATAAGGAGTTCAACATGAAGGATCTGGGAGCTGCGTCCAGGATTCTTGGGATTGACATTCGAAGAGATAGAAAGTAGTCAAGATTATGCTTATCTCAAGAGGCATACCTATGAAAGATTCTCGAAAAGTATGGTATGTCGAATTGAAAGCCTGTTGTGACTCCGACAAACCCTCAATTCATGTTGAGTATAGATCAGTGTCCCAACACTGATGTTGAAAGAACTTATATGAATAGCATTCCATATGCTAATATAGTGGGTTCTTTGATGTATGTTATGGTTTCTACAAGACCCGACATAGCATATGCAGTAAGTTTTGTAAGCAGGTACATCGCGAATTCTGGAAAGGCTCACTAGCAAGCATTAAAGTGGATTCTAAGGTACATAAATGAGTCTCTGAATAGAGTCCTAATTTATGGTGGAGCCTTGGGTGAAGATAGTAAAGAAATAATCGAAGTCTGTTCACATGCTGCTGATATGATCACCAAGATGTTGCCCAGTTGAAAGTATTTCCACTGTATGCAGTTGATAAAGTTGCTTGAAGAAAGCTAGTTTGTTGATGTTATAGAGTTAGATCCAAGGTGGAGATTTATAAGATGTTGGATTAAACTCTAGTATGGTCTAAGAGTAGCTTCTGGTTCGACATAAATTAAGCATGAGGTCGATGTCTGTTCGCATGTTGCTGTCGAAGATAATGCATGTTGTAGTCGAAGTTTGTTCTAACATGCATTAGTCAATATTGCTAAGTTATTAGCATATTGGATTGAGCCTTGCTTGTAATCCCAAGTATTTAAGTTAGCTTGTAATGGATAATTGTTAAAAAGTCCATTAGGTTAGTGTGCTATTTTTCTTATAAATAGGATGTTAGTTTCTCAATCTTGGCATAAGGAAAAATAGGAAGATAAAATCCTAATTTGAAGAGAGAGAGAGAGAGAGAGAGAGAGAGAGAGAGAGAGGTTATTTTGTTATTCTTGTATACTTGTAATCTTGTTCTAAGAGAAAGGAAAGAATAACTGTTTATAACCAATCCTTGTTGTTCCTTATTGTTTTACCTTATTTTCTTTGTTAACCCTAACCCTTGTGTGTTTTTTGATCAAGAAAAAACCCTTTATACTTTGTTTTTAGGTATCTGATTCACAACAACATGAAATATCAAGACCTAGTAGTACCATTGCATTTCAGTTTAAGTATTACAAGAAATCAGGCTCTAAGAACGTTCGACCTAAAAAACATATATTTCGTCCAACAACCTAATTATTTTCTTATATGTGGAGCAAAATTAAAAAATAAAGACTCTACTACACTCTGAATTGGCTTCTATACTCAACATGAAACTTGTCGCTCTTCCTCTAAGCTTTTCAAATCATATTAAAATGCATCAAACGACATCTCGTAGCTCATGTTATGATACGCACAATGAGAAAGTGTCAAATTATTACTTATTCAAAAAATAAATTACAGAAATAAAATAAGAGCAAAATTATATTAAAATTGGAAAACAAACTAAAAACAATAGAAATAACAAAAGAAATTAAATAATGGGCTAATACCCATTTTCTCCCTGCCATATGTAGCGAATCTGGAAAACGCCCCTCTAAAAAACACAGATTTCATCTTTGTCATTTCAAGATTCCTCTATTTTGAGCCTTGAATGGATTTGGTAAACATAACAGGAGACGTGGCACTTTCATGTATTTTTTTTGTAATTTTTTTATTGCTGACATGACTGTCAACTGTAATTTATTTTTTGGTTTTTTAAGTTTTTATTTTTAATTACACGTGCCATATATATATATATATATATATATATATATATATATATATATATATATATATATATATATATATATATATATATATATATATATATATATATATATATATATTACTTTAATTCCAGGTGGCATTTTTTAAATATTATTTGACAAAATATTCTTTTTAGTCCCGTATCTTAACTTCGGGATTCATTTTGGTCCATTGACTTTAAAAGGTCCATATTAGTCCCTTAACTCTTTAAAATGTTTCAAATTAGTCTTTTTTTTGTCTAATTAGAAAAGAATTATGCCACTACTTTTGAATTTTTCCGTCGCTAATAAGACGAAAATGACTAATATGAAACGTTTTGAAGAGTTAAGGGACTAATATAAACCTTTTTAAAGTTAAGAGATCAAAGTGAACCTCGAAGTTAAGATACGAGACCAAAAAAGTATTTTGCCTTATTATTTTCATGTTTATAAAAATTGAATGTTTAAAAAAATAGATTGTGTGGCCAAAAAGATTTGATTCTTATGATTTATTTTCATCATGTAGTTACAATTTATTTCCAAAGTCGATTTTAAATAATAAATATTAAAATATATTAAAAACGTTATACTTAATTGATCGTGTCACAGTGTCAATGCCTTCCGCAAGTATAGGGATTACATCAGAGTAATATAAAAGATTATCGTTCCCATAGAGACCAATGTCAAGCTATCAATGCTATTTTTATGGTGTTCTACTTTAGGCGAATCCAACAGGGTTTGCAAAGTGCACAGAAAGTAAATAAGATGAAATAAATTATGAAAAACAATACTGAAATGCAATTCACATTGATCAGACAACACTCATATCGTATCTAAATAAAATTACTTAGGGGGAAGTATTTCCTTCCTTGAAAAAGAGTTAGTTAAAAAAGAATCGTCGCGTTAGCGTAATTGGAACTAGATTTGACCTCTAATCTATACCAGCTGCTTATGCTGCACAGGTTGCATCTTGCGTTAAGATGAAAAATCCTTTTTTATATAACTACCTCTAAGACTCAGTTAAAAACTGCTTTTGGTTGGAAACTCTTAATACAAAAGGATTTCTGGCATATGCTCGGTCAATCGAATCTTAAACCTATGAACGCGTCCGAAAATAGTTCTAAAATCAGTTTCAAATAATATCAAACTTTCCTAATTGATTAACAAAGTGCTTCTGCCGTGTTTCTTAATCAAAAACTAACAAATTTTTATTTTTAGTGTCGAATGAATTTCTATCTTACCCGACGTAATCACAGATCTACTTTCATAATATCCGATAAGATAAACCACACAAAAATTGCATTAAAACCAAAACAGCTCATAAAGCATTCCTACAAACACAACTTACAAAGTATCGTCAAAACGAAGATCCTCGAATTCCAACACTAAATATTTAGTTGGACATGACTACGGTAAACAACATAGCATATAATTGATTATCAGAATAATTTTTTTAGGGAAAACGTGTTAAGTGCGCAATTGGTTTTCAAAAGATAACAACAGAAACAGTAAGATAAATCAAGATAAACCAAAGTAAATGTGCGAGACAATAAAGGAATTAAAACATAACGATAAAATAAAGGCAGTGCGAGAAAAAAATGAAAGTAAAGACAATGCTGGAAAACAAACGACAAAATAAATGCGATGCAAGTAAATAAATAATAACTGCGAATGACTTAAAAACCAGCTTGAAATCAGATACTCGAATTCTGATACAAGACTGGTAAATAAAAAATGACGGTAAGCTTCTACTCTTCGATTTTCTCCACACTCGCTCACAACAATGGTGTGATAATTCCTCGATGTGACAAATTATTGCTTTTACAAAGTGATTATATGCATGTGCTGCGATTAAGAGTGGATGCTCAAAAAGTGAGAAACTAGGTCCTATTTATAGTGCAACATTGCATTGGGCTCCAAGTTGGGCCTTCAAAATACGTGGGAGAAAAGTCCTATGGTCATGGCTTCAAACTCTCAACCGCCCTTACTGCCTTCACCTTCAGAAGATGGCACCCGCCACCAAGGTATAGCGTCCACAATATGAGTAAATGGTGGTGGACATGGTCTTCTAGCCGTTTGGTCGTGGGAGAAACCCTATACCTCATGGCTACCCCCATGGCCAACGCCATGTGGAATGCCATGTGTATAATTTAACCTTAAAATCTCCATTTTTTGCCCGTTTCACTTTGTTTCTTCGTGAAAGGCTTCCATTGGACAATGTACCTAAAAATAAGACAAAACACAAACATAATGCAAGAAAGTAACAATTAAATGATAATAAACATGTGCAATTCGAGTCAAATACACAGTGTGTTTCAGTGTTATCAAATTTTCCCACACTTAAACCTTTGCTTGTCCTCAATCAAACTCTTATGAGCACAAAAGAAAAATAGCAACACACAAGTATTCAATTTAGGCTACAAACTCTTAGTTCAATCAAGGTTGGGTCGATAGGTACTAACTACTGAACCAAGGATATCATAGTGACACTTTCTGCGGGTTGTTGTCATAAGTTTTCTTCCTGTACAAACCAATCCCTATCATTTTATTATACCTAGGCCTAACTCACTCATCCCTATTTTATCCTTTTTCATTTAGGCGCGATCACATTAAGCATGTTATCTTGTACTAGTATGATGAACAAACCTATTGGTGATCCTGATCCAATATTGTGTCAATATTCAATGATTATTTTCTTTTTAACACAGACACATAAGCATTTTTTTTGAAGTTTCGCTATCGTTGGACTAAGTAACCGGGTGAGGGTTACCTAAATTAGAAGGCGAGTCCTTTTTTAAAATACTTGCTTTTTCTAAATGTATTATTTTCTCATTTTTTTCGTTTTTTTCACTGGATCATTCACCTATTTGCATCGGTTTATCCACCTAGCAGTATCTAACACGGTGCTGACTGCTAAAGTAAAATATTTAAGGATTAGTTCAAGGGTGAGGTTTTAAGGCTACAACATAATAACTATCCGAATCGATTTCTATAATTAAGAAACCTACGGTGTCAGGACGATAGAAATTATTTAAAGATTTTCCCAAGTCGTTTGCAACCTGTCCTAAACTTGTCTAACAACATAAATTTTCAAAATAAAAGTTGTTTTCTTATTCAAAAATTTTTTGGTATGGCTCAAAAAATAGGGGAAATAAACAAACTACACATACGACTCGTCAAGCACATGTAATTATTATAAACTAACAAAAACGAGCAAAAAAATATAATTAAAACTAAATTAGAAAATGAAAATGCATAATCAAAATTAAACTAGAAAGCAATAAAATGGAAATAAATAAAAGTAGTAAATATCTCCTCCCACACTTAAACCGAACATTGTCTCCAATATTTCGATAAAAGGTAGAAAGAAATAGGTGGAATCTGGACAATGCTACTGACAGCCACTGGTACCCTCTTCTTCGCAGGCTCTCTACTCTCTTAATATCTCCTCAGTAATATAAAATCCAGAAGAAGTACTTGCAGCTTAATGAGAAAACGTGGTGTGTGTGCAGGTGATGCATGAGATGGGGGTGAGTGATGAACGGGGGACTGGTTCCTCCGCTCATATTCGTCACCAGTTCTATCACCTTCGTCCTTTGGGACGTTCGGTGGTAACAGACCAACAACATGTGTTGCTTGTAAATCATAGGTCCAATTCCTCTCATATCGCACATCTGTACGGGGAACAAGGTAAAGCCACACTCAGGATGGCTACATTATGAACCATGAGATAAAACCTCATTCCTTCCTCACTTTGCATAAACACATATTTCTCAAAAAAATCAAATCAATAGTGTGGGAAAGAAGTGGTTCTAAAATAGCCAGCTCAGTGTCTAAGTGTAGAGCTCGTGCTATGGAGGTAATCAACCCTCCAAATGATATGGTACCTCATTTTTTCATAATGGCACACATGTGTGCTATCATAAATAGGACAAAATTTAATCTCCTCGTTAAAAGGGAAGCCTGCAAAAAGATTAGTTCTTTTAAATTTAATTCATTATAATTTTCCGGCTGAAAATAGTGTCGGCAAACAGATGGAGGAACACTTGAATGATTGGGTTATGGATTTCTGAGGCCAAATTCCCTTCGAAGGAATCCATAGTTTGGCCCGTTAGATTCCTCCAAAATTGGAAGGCCTTAACATGTCAATCAGTCTCTAGAGGAACTTCACAAATTGCACCGTCCCCGTAAAGAAGTTCTGACAAACGTGCCAGATAGTTGGTGGTACATTCATATTCAACACCAAACATTCTAAAACTCACTGTACCGACAATATTGGCAGTGTTAGGACGGACAATGTAAATTAGGGATCCCAAGAATTCCCGTGTCAGCTTCTCAAAAGTGGGTTCTTTATGTTCAAAAATTCTATGCATTCCTAAACTTTCAAGAAAATAGAAAACATTGTAACAAATGCCTAAACTATACAGGCAATTCGAGTAAATATACCTTGTCGCAAAAATTTCGCGTGTCTGCAGCGCTTCAAATTTCTTCCTCTGTTTCTCTCTGGACTTTCCCTTGCAAAAAATTATTTCTCCCTACTCTATTCCTGCCATTGTGTTAGCTCACAAATTCGACACCACATATATATAGATTAAAATATTTAAATAAACTATTAAAGTCTTTTGAGAGGTAAAGAGGTTTTTGAAGCCTTGAGACCTTCGATTGGGAAGTCAAATATCGTGAACCTTAAAAGAAGTAGCCTTCGGCGAAGATGCTGGCTGGAGATTAGTGAAGTTTTTTAAATTCAAATAATGGATGGAGTGGTTATGCCTTTCCTATGACTAAGAGGGACAAGTGGCGTTCGTTTGGCAAAGGACTTCATGCATTTTGACACTTGTCGGAAGCCGATGGCCTTAGGAGGTTATTGGTAGTTATTTCTACTATTATAAATATGAGTTTTAGACATAGAACTCAGGGTGTCGTAGTTTACTCTTTGTACAAGTCACTCCTAAATTTACTCAAAGTATCCGAGTGTAGAGAAAAAAGAGTTCAGGGAGAATGTACGTTATGTAAACACACCATCTTTACTTTCAATGAAGTTTAATTTACTTGCTTAACTTTACAAAGTTTTCCAATTACTTTTTTCTACAATCTACCCCCTTCTATGCACTTTACTTTATCTTCGTCCTAAATTCCTTTCTAAAAATCTCTATCTCTTTCCTTCTACATTTTTATTTTTTCTTTCGCTTCAGTCGAGCAAACACCTTTATGATTAAAGCCTTTTTTTTAGAACTGTCGAAGTGTGTAACTTAGATAGATTTCAAAACATAAACCTTTAGCACATGTCCTAGGATCAATCTGATCGATCCTGTGAGTCACCAAAGTTAGATTTGGAAGATCAGCGGTTGTTTTCCATTTTTCAAGGGAAACAAAATGGCACGCCCAGTGGGACGGTGCTAAAAGTTTTTTTATTTATAGTTTTGCAAAACTCGCAAAACTGCAGTTTTATTTGTCTTTCGTAAAATATTCGTTATATGTTACTAAGAAGTGGCAAAATCGCCGCTATAAACGAAGAAAGACCAAGAAAATAGTATACTAGGGACATGGCGACAGATACAAATCAGCCAAACAACCCTAATCCTCGAGGAGATGGTTTTAACTCTCAGTCGAGCACCATTAGTCCTTACAAAGAATTGAGGAATGACGTGGTTTCACCCTAAGTACCTTCGACCAGAGAGCAAATAGTACCTTCTACAAGACTGGAACCCGTGCCATCGGTGTTGTAGCCGGGGTCAACAAGCATGAGGACTTACACCCAACCTGTGTTGGAATATATTGTACCTCAAGCGTCGAATCCCCAGACTCCGCCAGGAGGAAATTCGATGTCTAGGCAGTTTGTCCCTCCAGGGTTTTCACAACTATTACCAAGAAACCCTTCATATGGAATGCCAACAACTATGATGCAGGGTCTCCTAAATGCTCTCCCAATATTCTCATACAATGCAATGGCTTCGCCATTACAAGGATCAGGGTCTGGGGTGAACGTTGGTCAAAACCCCCAAAGTTTAGGCTTGGGATATTCCACACAGGGCCCTAATCTAACCAATACTTCGGTGGCGTGTTTGAGATAACAAATGGATGAAAGTAACTTGCAAATGGTTCAAATCTTGTCTCAAACCATGGGTGAAATCTTTCAACCTTTAATCCAAAATACTACCTAAACCAATCAACAGTTAGCAGTGCAAATCACACGACTGGCTGAATTTATGGGTGTACCACCTGCTGTTAGGAACATGGCTACTATGGAAAACATTCCACAACGGGACTTAGGAAACCTACCTGATCCCAACTTAGATAATCAAGAGAGGGTCAAAATCCCCTGGCTCGAACCTCACAGAGTCGAACCACCAAGGGATCAAATACCAATTCCAGGGGAAAGGGACCCAGGGGTAATCTTAGTAAATCGAAACCAAGATGCAGACAATGTTGTCCAACAGGTTCGACGTAATAACGTAGCTGTCAATAATAACTTAGCAGCCATGGTCGAAAGGATAATAGTTCGAAATAGGGTAAACACTGGGTTCACTAGGCCAAATTACACGTCACCAATAGTGGATTACGTCCTCCAAGCAGAATTACCTCTGTTGCGGTGAAAATTTGATATCAAGCTATTAATTAAGTTGAACCTTATTTCTTTTTACAACCGGACTTTTAATTTATCCAAAGGATAGGTCTAAAGAAAGAAAGAACCTTTTTCGCGATGTAACGACAATGCTTTTAAGAGATTCGGGGATTCGGGGGTTGGTTATATCTAGGGAAGGTATTAGCACCCTAAATATCTGTAGTACTCTACAGGAACCTTTTGTTTAATTAATTTCTAAGTTTTTGAATTGTGCACTATGGTTTTAGGATTGGGAATTGAGATAAAATAAATAAAAGGCCTAAGTAGTTTTCTAAGTTTGCTCGCAAAGGCATCACACCTTCTGCCTACGTATCCTGACTAGGATAGAATCAAAGCAATCGTAGTTCACCTCGCAAGGGAAAAGAACTCTTGATGATGATCAAGGTTCAAGGGGGAACAAACATGACAATGCTTGTGTGGAGTTTGACAAAGACTCCCTAAGCTAAATTGAAAGGGAAAGTAAGAAATCATGACGATGATTCTTACACAGAGTTGACGAACTCTTTCCTAGGGTTCTAGTTGAAGAACACTCCTAGTATGGATGGGTTTCTTAGACTTTAAGCAAAGTCTAGAGGTTTCTTGATTAGGGTTAAAATTACTTAACAAAGTCAAAGGGAAAACAGAGATTTTGGTCCAAGATATTGACAGTCAAGTGGACAGACCTTCCTTTGGAGGGACAGGTAATTGGCAACTGGACGAAAGCTAACGAGCTTCATCACTTGGGGATAATACAAGCATTATACAAGCATTCATGGTGACAACCAATGAAAAACATATTAAGGATGAAAAAGCAATGATGACAATCAAAGCAAATGGCTCAAATACGAGAACCGTGACGACAGTTCGCACCTTGAGTACAGTTAACAAACAGATGAGATAAACATGATAATAATTCAAAGTGAAAATCCTAACATGTTGACAAACATGTATAGGCATGGTAACAATCAAATTTCTCAAGGAAACACAAGTAGAACCCTTTTAATTTTCATCTGCAACTGTTTAGGGTTAGTACCGCTAACGCGTGGATTGCGCGTAACCAAACATGGTGGAAAAATAATCAAACATAGGAAATAATTACATGGCATGGAAGTATACATTAAAACAAACACAATGAAAAAAGAACGGGTGAAAAAAGATAAAAAATGAGAGAGTTATGATTTTTTGAAGTTTCATGTACAAAATGAAAAAAAGTGGCAACAAGGGTTATCACCAAGGATCGAACCCATGCCAAGAACAATACGCGCGCAAGCTTCTACCGCTGGGGCGGCCATACATCCATTAACAAATGCACAAGGATAAATATATGATGTATGTTCTTTTGTTTTGCTGGGCCAAATGTGAGGCCTCCCATCATTTTGCAAAAGTATCCATAACTTTCTCATTTCTTAGTATTTTTCCACAAATTTTATATGCATTTTGGGTAGAATTTCATGAGGAAGAGGATGGTATTGGTGGTTTTTGAAAATCACTTCTCTAATGAAAAACCCGATAGGGGTTATGCTTATGCTCAAAAAATGCAAATTCAATGGTTCAGCTTCATACAATCACACTCAACTCCAACTAAACACACACACATCATAGTTAAGTGATAATGAATCAATCCAAAACACATTCATGGTCAGAACTGAGCTGCTACAAAGAATCACATGTGATTTGCAAAGAAACACATAAGTAACATGCATGAGCTATGACATTTTCAAGTTCAAGGCAGTACTGGGTAAAGCAAGCTTTCATGCACATGTATTACATGATTAGAAGTGTGTGTATGTGGAAAAATCAAAACTAGAATGGTTGTGTAGTGATGTGGCTCTCAAAGTGCTTTTCATGAGTGTTATGTGCATGAAGAGGTGTAGATTTGTGTTCATGGGATGTCCAATGATTTGGCTCATACAAACATGTCAAAAATGATCATATTAAACTGTTATAACACAAAAATTTCAAAGATAATCATTGGTTCAAATTTTGGTATAAGATGTGCAAGCATGTGAAAGCAGGAAGCGACTCATGAGTGACATTGTGGTACAAAGTGTTTTGATGCAAGATGAGTATTCTAACAAGTTATAATTGATTAGTATGAGGTGTGTGTGGTGTTGTTTTGAGTGAAAAATGATTTCACGGAGAAAATGGCATTTTGAGTGACTTTGTGTGTGGATGAAAGTGTCAACATGTGAATTCTTGATACTATGCACAAAACAGCCAAGTAAGCATACAAACATATTTTAAATGCATTTAGAAACATGTTGGGATGATGAAAATAGGTTTGTCATGCTCTATGCAAAATAGGACTATCTAACTGCTATGGCCAGATTTGACAGCATTTAACACATCCAAGGCAATAAACACAAATGGACAAATATCATGAACCTCTAGGGATACTTCCTAGGCCAAAAGTGCAGCAGGTGTTGTGAATGATATGCTCAAGAATTAACTTACATCCAACTTTGTTACAACAGAATTCTGTGAGGGAGGTAAATGACACAAGTTGCAAAATATCACCATGAGGTGCAGTTTGTAAGGTAAGTCATATTTTATGCACATACATAGACTATCCCTATCATGTGGTTGATGATTCTTAATTCTGAGACTTAAGCAAGGAAGGTAAACAAGATGCAACAATTTATCAAGACAGCAAAACAACTAATGTACTCAGCCTATGACTCCCCACATATATCAATCAACAAAACTCATGGTAATGTGTTTACCAATATCCACAGCTAGCAGCAACCATACTCAAATGCACTGTCAGTCACAAAAACCAACAAATCCTAGCCAAAACAGTTTTCATTCATAAGTGACAAACCATATAGCACTCAAATTAAAAACTAAACTGAATTTAAACAGCAATATCAGCTTGTCAAGCCAACTCAACTCTCTTACCCAACAACAACATGCCAACTGGTTATGCTAGAATACACACCACCCACTACTGACAGTATGCATCAGTTTTCAACAAATTGCTATCAATTGTTTTAACTGTCATCAGCTTGGTTAGTATGTATTACTTCAAATTGACAATTTAAGCAACATAATAAAAACTAGCTTATTCTAACACCACAATGCCAGCTGTTCCAATTAATGTTGCAAAGTTAAATTCCAAGCATTTGTCAAATTCTGTTACAATTTAACCTTATAGCAGCTGATGCACAAAACTGGACAGGTTTAGGTAGTGTTCTCAAAGCAAAAGCCAAAATGAGGGACTTGAACATGGTTCTGATAGAGATCAAAATTGTTCTATCCTTTAACAAGTTTGGTCAGTGAAATGAGCACTAAGGTAACCTCCAAGTAGCTCAAACCCTCATCTGCCATAAAACCCCCAAACCTTCACAACAGTCACAAAACTTAGTAAGATTGTGCCAACCCTATGGCAAACTAACAGCATATCTCAACAACTTGGAGGCACTCATCAGATGTGATGTTCAATTTAATAAAATATGAATCTTAAGGCTTTATGCAGAGATATTTTCCTACTGTTATGAATTTTGGTCAGCGGTACCACAGTAGTCTGAGCAAGGCAGTTGGCTATGTAAGATGTCACTTAAACCTATGAGGTGTAATTGAGTGTCATGAGCTAAGACAGTGTTGACAGAGCCAAAACATCTCTGAATTCTTTCTATCAAAGTCCAAATCTACAAACCCCTCACAAAAAACTCTAAGCAGAATTCACACAAGCACACATGACAGCAACATGTCTCTTGGTTTTATTTGGCTCCTAAAGGATAAACATGATATAACCACAGGGTCCATGACTGAAACATAAAAGGTAAGGCTGAGTTACCTAAACCTGGTCTCAATGGTAGTCAGTTATCATGCAAAGGGACTTGTCAAAGGTTGAACAGCCAAAGCTGGGCTGCTGGGCTCCTTTCAGTTGACTAGGAATTACCCTCATGGTTTGGCTAACTGGTTTTCTTGATGAGTTTAAGTATTATACAGTCAGCATACTCTAAAAAACCTAATATGAATGATGACAGCAGACACCTCATTAACACTTCAGCTTGGTCTAAACTAAACAGTCCTAATAATTCTAAACATCTTTTAACAACAGCCAAAATATCAGTATGGACACACACTGTTCCCAAGCAATAAGTGAGTTTTGACAGCCAAGAAATTAACCAATCCTTGAAACCGATTAGGGCAGAAAATTCATCAAACATTCATAATGATTTTAAACCAAAGATAACACACACACACATGTTGATTGATCTTTTGACCTCTCACAAACTAGTGTGCCTATACATGACTGACCAAACCAAATCATCACCAAAAGACCTTTGTTAAAAACAGAAATGGCCACACACCTTGGCCTCACAACATCAGCTATGAGTTCCATACCTTGCTTCACATGGCAGTCACTACTTTAATGTAGGCAAACAATAATTCAACTGAAATAGTTTGGTATCACATGAAGGATTTGAACAATCCCAGGAATCAAGCATTGAGAATACATACAAAAAGAAATTCAAATGTAACAGTTGCAAACTCCTCAAATAGTAGTGAAATCTTGATTATCATCAACCCCAACATCCAGCACTGGATTCCTTATGACAGTTTCCAAGCCTCAAATCTGACACAGTTCAAAAACCTAGTCTAATTCTTTACCAATTGCAACCACTAATGCCAACAACAATTATGGTCAAGGCTTTGACAGCACTGAACCAAGGCTCAGCATCAAATGGTCATCAAAACCTGGCCTGAACTAATGCTAACAGCAATGGACAAACTCCAAAACATACCCTGAAACCTTACCCCTCAACTCTCATGTCTTGGCACAGTGATACCTTCAAGTGTTTCTAGGACCAACAGTAGTCCAATGGAACCAGACTCTAGCAAAAAGCCAACTGTTATCCCCCTCATTTTTACTGAGAATTCAGCCTCAGCCTTACCAAAACAACACCAGCCTTGTGATGTTCAAACATTTCACTAACAGCAGAAAATAAACCACTTCAACCTCTCTTTTCCTCAACACCAATTTGTAAGGGGTTGTTTCTCATCCAGAGTTTTGAACAATAAGCAAACCACAGGTTGCAACTTAAAGGAACAACACCCTACCCTAATTGAATTTCCTAGCAAACCAAAACATAGGCAAAGGGTCTAGAATTTGTTTGGCAGCAAAAAAAACATAGCAACTAAATTTTAACAAGAACAAACTTTAATACATGTGGAGACACCCATGACAACCCTATCATTCATCAAACACAAATGCCATGAAATTTATCTAAGTGTACATAGTTCAAATTTCCACCAAAGTACTCAAAAATGCACATTCATGGAAAATGGTGTAAAAGCAAGTAAAGATAAATTACATACCTTTTGATGATACTTTTGAATGTGCTAGAATGATTGAGAAGGCCAGAGACTTCCTCTTTGCTTCTTTACTTTTGCACCTTACTTCAAGCTTAAGTAGACAGCCACTTATGATGCCAAAATGAGAATTATGAGTTTCCAATGGTTGTTAAGGCTCTTGACAGTTGAGATATATTGTATGTGAGGTGTCCAAGTGGTCACAACCTCAAGGAAATGCTTGGAACTCAGTTTGGTGTTTTTTATGGCTTTTGGTCAAAGTAAGCTACATGAACATTTGACTTTTTGATTTCTTGAGATTTTTGGTGGTTTGATGGATTGTACACCTTCTATATGTTATTTAGAAGGTGTATCGATGATGGTTTGGGTATTGGAAAGGATAGAAATGAATTTGGGCAGATTTCACTTCAAGGCCATTTTGGTGTTTTTATGGATTTTGGTGTTCTTGAGGATTTGAAGCAAGGGGTGGAAATTGGGATAACAGAGATTCTCTATGGTTTTTATCAGATGAAATGTGTTGGAAATGAGGTGAGGGAGCTCTCCTTTTATAGAGAAAGTGATTGAGGTGCTTACTAGAGAGCTTTCTTCAACATGAAGTAAGCTTTGGATATTTTGAACCAAACCTCCCTTGGAGGGTTTTCCACCTAATTCTGATGCAAATCCAATTTGTCCATGTTCTTTGATGATTTTCTGATGTTTGTAGCAGGCTAGGATCATAGGGAAGGGGCTGGTACAACTTTTTACTTTCCACCTCATGCTTGGAAAGTTCAACTTGCCAACTTGCTCCACTTGCAAGGCAATGAACTTCAAGCTTTGATTTTGTGATATTCTGCATAATTCATTCTTGTATCATGTTACATACATCTTATACATCATATACAATAAGTTAGATCAAGAAAAATTGGCAATTTTAGTGAAAGAAATCAATCTTGAAAATTCAGCCAATGTGGGACTTAATATGTGAAACCTCCAACTTTGAATACATGTAACTTTCTGCTCATAACTCCTCTTGAGATGTTCTAGTACAATTTAGAAAGCCCTCACATAGCTCTAAAACTTTCATGTTTGCCAAGAAATCAAACTCCAATTGGAACTAGGTGAAAAACCCCCCTCAAAGTTGGCTGCACACAAGCTTTTAAAGTGAAAATAACTTAGAAATTTTCTAAGTTATTTTTCCTTCTAGGAATGTTTTTGCTTCTATCTCAAAAAGTATGCATTTTATGGTTGTGGACTAGTATGGGACTTTTGTAGGACTTGCCAAGAGCTTTCAAATGAGACTAGAACCAACTCAATTGGATGTGTGGTTAAGGAGTTATGGTTTAGCCCTTTTCAAAACCCTAATTTCCCGATTTCTCGATTACTCTCTCATCCTTGATCCAATGATCATGAAAATTGATATGCAAGTCCATTATGACATAAGGAACAACTTTGATTCACAACTTGGATTCCAATTCTCAAAATTTGAGGAGTTGACTTATCGGTCAACCGTACGATCGATCGGTGCCGACTGAGTCGCCTGTTGACGTTCTAGATATCCTGAGACTTTGATGCTTCTTGAATGGTCTTTAATAGTCTATATGAACTTCATGGACCTCAATCCCACCATTAAAACATCTTCCAACATCAAAGTCAAACCACAATTGACTTTTCACTAGTTAAAAACCCTAATTGGGGCCTCTTGACTGCACTGTTCTTGATTCTGAAATGATTTCTTCAAATTGACTTCTCTTTTGACTTTGATATTATCTTTGATTTCATTCAAAGATTGAATTTTCCCAAATCATTGGTTGATCATTCCTTGGTTGTTTTCAATTTGTCGGTGCGAGAACCCTGATTCGTCTGTAACTTGACAATAATGAATTTGCACTGATTTAGGGTTAGATAATTCGTGATCATGCTTCTAAAAATGATAATGAGGATCTAAGGGGTCAAAATTTGGGGTACAACAGTTGCCCCTATTTAAATATCTTCACTAGATGGGGAACGAGAGATGACAATCTTCGTTAAATCGCAGTGAAAGGTATTTAAATATAGATAACCGAAAATTTTGTCCCTTAGATCCGATGTCATGCTAAAGGACAAGTTATGATATGTCATGCACTCTAAATGATGCTTGAATGCAAACAACATAGACGCAACGATAATAATAAAAGAAACAGTAAACAAACAGTGACAAATACAAGGACTCGACACTGGGGACTCGTACTGAAAAACTAAATTAACAGTTCAGACATGACTGATAGCGTAAGCAGGGAAACTTCACATGGGGAAGAGACAAATCCAATAAAGATGACAATCTTATTGGAACAGAAGTACTCCACCGGGGAGAAGAATTGACTTCTACTGGGGAAAAGGATATACTTTTACTGGGGAAATGGAAAATTAATTCCATCGGGAAAAGAGAATCAGGATTCACCGGGGAAGCGAAAGACTGGATACAACCTCACTGGGGATGACCAGATGAGGAACTTCCTATAGTGAAGAGTTCAAACGGGATCTTCAGGAATGGACTAGAATCAAGACTAATCACACACGGAGGACACTAATGACGACTAGATCTCCAGGACTTGACTGGGAACATGGATTACTGGGGATACATCCTCAGCTTCTGCAAATAGTTCACACAGTGCTGGTAATCAATAGACTCCCTGGGGAATTGGTAACGACCAGAATTCCAAGCGATGCCAGTGACGACTGGTCTTTTAATGGTGATTGGTGACGACCAAATCAGGGTACCAATAACAATTGGTTTTAAACAATGCCAGTTACGACTGAATTTTTAATGAAGATGGTGACGACCATACTGGGGAATACCAATGACAATTGGTTATACAAAAATGCTAAGGATTACTAGATCTTCTAGCTGGAGATTGGTGACAACCAAACTGAAATAAACTCCAAGTAACGATTGGACTCTAGACGATGATACCAGTTACGACTGGGTTTCAAAGGGAAAAATTGGTTAAAACCTCAAGATACCAATGACGATTGGATTTAGGCAGTGCCAGTGACGACTGGACTTCATGGGGAGAGTTAGTAACAACTTAACAAGATACCAATAATAATTGGAACAATACCAGTGACGACTGGATTTACGGGGATTTGTTAGTGACGACTAACGAGATACCAATGACAATTGGAATAAAACAATGTCAGTTATGACTGGATTTCAGAAGAAAACAAATGGTGACGACCAAATGAATGCCAACGACAATTGGTTAAAATGCCAGTTACGACTGGGCTTATACTTGGAAATGAAGCAAGTAATAACTTAGACTTCACGGGGATTGATAGATGTCACCGACTCGGGGAACAACCGAATCACACTGATCCCATGATGAGGGGTGTACGTAGACTTGGGAAATAAAACCAAAGACCTACTGGGGAATAGAGCCTGTAGGTAGATTTTGCTGAGGTGAATTCAAACAGATGTCCAGAAATACTTCGCTGGGGAAAGAACCTTCATATCATCGTAAGAAATTCTGAGGGTTAATCTTCAATCTTGGTAACCATACATGGCCAAAGGATTCTTTGTCGCTCAACTTGCTAGTATTTCATTGGGGAATGTAAATTATGATTGTGCATCAAGACTCCTGCTACCCTGAAGTTTCGGGGGATGTATGATTTTTCCTCGAGTCTTTCCACAAGTTAAAACATTTTGTAAAATATTTCCAAGTTATTATTATTATTTTTTTCAAAAATCTGGATTTTAATGCTTTCAAAAACAATCGTTGACTAACGAACGGTATTTTGCATAACAAAGAAAATAAGGAACTGATAATTTGCACAAGAAAGAGAGGCTCAAAAGGCTGATTTTATTTAAAGGATGAAATCTTGCCAATGACAATATTCCATGGAAATTTTTACAAGTAAAATGGCAAAAGTGGATAAGGTTACATTGAATCCTGTGACCTAACTATCCCTAAAGACTAGAATTCTCCAAGATCCTTGCTTCTGACGAGAGCTGTTGAGATGAATCCTTGTTGAGTCTGTAGTGTTGATGGCTTTGTCTGATGCAGCGAAACGCCTTTGTCCCTAATTTTTGCCTGGATCGCCCTTTCGGGTTTTCAATCCACCGGGACGCTCATTTTTGCCTAAGCCGCCCTTTCGGGTTTTCAACTTAGCGAGCTTTTTGATTTCTTCTCTCTTTTTTCTTTTTTTCTCTTTTTCTTTTTTACCCTAACTTTTGCATAAACCGTTCTTTTGGATTTTTCGGCTTATCGGGTACTTTTTAGGCGTAATATTTCCGAACTGCGTCAGAGTTTATCGGGTGTGTGAGTTGTTCTCCGTCCATGGTAGTAAGGATCAGTGAACCTCCGGAGAATACTGTCTTCACAATTAAGGGGCCATCATAATTAGGCATCCACTTCCCTCTTGCGTCTTTGTGAACTGGTAAGATCTTCTTGAGCACAAGTTCTCCTTCGCGAAACTCTCTGATACGGACCTTTTTATCGAACGCCCTCTTGATTCTTTTTTGATACAACTGGCCGTGACACATCGCAGACATGCGCTTTTCATCGATGAGATTCAGCTGATCAAATCTTTCTTTAATCCATTCTGCCTCTTCTAACTTGGTTTCCATGATGACCCTGAGGGATGGTATCTCGACATCTATGGGAAGAACTGCGTCCATTCCATATACCAGAGAAAAGGGAGTTGCCCCTGTGGAAGTGCGGACGGAGGTTCTGTATCCGTGCAGGGCAAACGGCAGCATTTCATGCCAATCTTTGTAGGTTTTAACCATTTTCTGCAAGATCTTCTTGATGTTTTTATTTGCAGCTTCCACAGCTCCATTCATCTTTGGACGGTAAGGGGAAGAGTTGTGGTGTTCGATTTTGAAATCTTTACATAATTCTTTCATGACTTTGTTGTTCAGATTGGTGCCGTTGTCTGTTATAATTCTGCTTGGGATCCCGTAACGACAGATGATCTCCTTTTTAATGAAATGAGCCACCACTTGACGTGTAACATTGGTGTAGGATGCAGCTTCAACCCATTTTGTGAAATAGTCGATGGCAACCAGAATGAAACGGTGTCCATTTGAAGCTTTTGGCTCAATTGCCCCAATCATGTCAATCCACCACATAGAGAAAGGCCATGGTGACGACAGTACATTCAACAGTGTTGGAGGCACATGCATTTTGTCCGCGTAGATCTGACATTTGTGACATTTTCTGGCGTACTGAATGCAGTCGGTTTCTAAAGTTAACCAATAATAACCAGCTCTCAAGATCTTTCTGGACATGGCGTATCCGTTGGCGTGAGTACCAAACATTCCTTCATGAACATCTTTCATTAACAAGTCCGCTTCTCTTTTGTCAACACATCTGAGTAAGACCATATCATGATTTCTTTTGTAAAGTACACCATTGCTGAGGAAGAATTTGGATGCTAATCGTCTCAGTGTTTTCTTGTCAAGTGTTGTAGCATCTGTGGGATATTCTTGCTTCAACAGATAATTCTTTATATCATGATACCAGGGTTTGCCATCAGTTTCTTCTTCAATCATTTGACAGTAAGCAGGCTCTGTCTTGCGTTCAATTTTGATAAGTGTGCCATCATTGACATCTCTAGTTTTCCACATCGAGGCCAGCATGGCTAAGGCGTCGGCGATGTGATTCTCTGCTCTTGGAACATGTTTAAAGGTGATTTCATCAAAATACTTGATTGTTTCAACGATATAAGCTCTGTAAGGGATCAGGTTTTCATGTCTTGTCTCCCATTCACCCGTGACTTGGTAGATAACTAAAGCTGAGTCTCCACTAACTTCGAGAATTTTGATTTGGAGATCAATGGCTGCTTCGAGACCAAGGATACATGCTTCGTATTCAGCAATGTTGTTTGTACAATCAAAGTCTAGTCTGGTTGTAAACGGAGTGTAACCACCTTCAGGATTCACTAAAACTGCACCTACACCATGTCCGCTATAATTGGAGGAACCGTCAAACATCATTTTCCACCAATTCTCTGTCTGTTGACCTTTGTTAGAACTTGTTTCTTCACAATCTTTTACTAACATGATATCTTCATCCGGAAAATCAAACTTCAGAGGTTCATAGTCTTCGACAGGTTGATCTGCGAGATATTCTGATAACACACTGCCTTTGATAGATTTCTGAGCCACATATTGAATATCATATTCTGATAGTAGCATATGCCACCGGGCGAGTCTTCCGGTTTGTGCAGGTTTCTCAAAGATGTACTTTATTGGATCCATTTTCGAGATCAATAAAGTGGTGTGACAAATCATATACTGCCTCAAACGCTTAGCGGCCCATGCTAAAGCACAACAAGTCTTTTCTAGGAGTGAGTATCTGCTTTCACAATCAGTAAATTTCTTGCTCAGATAATAAATGGCATGTTATTTCCGTCCGGATTCGTCTTGTTGGCCTAGAACGCAACCCATTGAGTTTTGAAGTACTGTCAAATACATAAAGAGAGGCTTTCCTGGAACAGGTGGTATCAAAATTGGAGGTTCTTGGAGATAACCTTTGATTTTATCGAACGTTGTTTGACAATCAGAATTCCATACAACCGTTTGATCCTTTTGTAACAACTTGAAGATCGGTTCACAGGTGGGGGTCATATTGGAAATGAACCTGGATATGTAATTCAACCTTCCAAGGAAGCTTCTAACCTGATTTTCGGTCCGCGGAGCTGGCATGTCTTGAATGGCACGGACTTTGTCTGGATCCACTTCAATCCCCTTGTGGCTGACAATAAAACCGAGTAATTTTCCTGATCTGACTCCGAAAGTGCATTTTGCGGGATTCAATCTCAACTGATATTTCCGGAGTCTTTTGAATAACTTCAACAAATGTTCTAGATGGTCTTCTTCAGTTTGAGACTTGGCGATCATGTCATCCACATATACTTCTATTTCTTTGTGCATCATGTCGTGGAACAAAGCCACCATAGCTCTTTGATAAGTTGCGCCTGCATTCCTTAAACCGAACGGCATAACCTTATAACAATAGGTGCCCCATGGAGTGATGAAGGTTGTTTTTTCCATGTCGTCAGGATCCATTTTGATTTGATTGTAACCAGAGAAACCGTCCATAAAGGAAAACACTGCAAACCGAGCTGTATTATCTACCAAAGTATCAATATGTGGTAGAGGGAAGTCGTCCTTTGGACTGGCTTTGTTTAAATCTCGATAATCCACACACATCCTTACCTTTCCATCTTTCTTTGGTACAGGAACAATGTTGGCTACCCATTCTGGATATTTGGCCACTGCAAGGAAGCCTGCATCAATCTGCTTTTTTACCTCATCTCTGATTTTAAGAGCCATGTCGGGTCTGGTTCTTCGGAGTTTCTGTTTAACCGGAGGGCATTCAGGTCAGAGTGGTAACTTGTGAACCACTATGTTTGTATCCAAACCAGGCATATCCTGATAAGACCAAGCAAACACATCTACATATTCTCTTAAGAGTTCCTTTAACTGCTGTTTTACTTCTGCCCCTAGGGCTGCCCCAATTTTGACTTCTTTTTTGTCTCCTTCTGTGCCAAGATTAATGACCTCCAGATGTTCCTTGTGCGGTTGAAGCTCTGCATCCTCTTTTTGGGCCAATCTTATCAGTTCATCAGGAATTTCACAGTCCTCATCCTCGTCTTCAGCTTGGTAAATTGGTGAATCAAGGTCAGGAGGAGATGCATGGTCACAGGATTCAATGAGGTTATGGTCATCACTGCATGTTTGAAGGGTTTACTTTATTAAAACACACAATCAACAAATGCAACACGCACAGAGAAAGAGAAAATTGTTTTTGTTTTGGTTTTTTGTATTGCCATTTTTCTTTCAAAGTAAAAGCAAAAAAGACGGTAAAGAAACAACACGAGGATTTTTAACAAAATAGTCCATTCTCATTGATATTTCTTTGAAAGCATGGGGCCCTTACAAAACATTCCTATAGCCTTGGGCACGGCTATGGAGATTTTAAAATAACAAAGAAAGAAAATAACAAATTACTTTAACTCGGGAAAAACTACAGGAACTTCGATAGCCTCCCAGTTGTTCAGAGTAGCTTCGTCATGATACACTAGCGCTCCTATGTCTTCACTTTCAAGATTTCCTTCCACGGCGTTGATTTGAAAACCGCCACTGATAAATATTTCTTGAATAGCCTTTGGCCGGCTGTTGTCATGCCTTGGTTCTTCACTTTGAGTTGGTTTGTAACCCAACCCCTGGCGGTTCATCTTCGACTTTACCTCAATGACTTCTCCCCATCCTGCGGGAGTTCCTTCTTCCATTGTAGCTTTGGCGCCTTGAGCAGATGCGAAAGTTGGACCACTTTTGCCACCGTCTCCTCTATCATCACTGCGTTTGCTATTTCTAGTGCTTGGAATGATGTCTCTAACGCATCCTCTTCTGCTTCAATATATCAGAATGATGAAAGATTACTGACCATTAATTCCTCTTCGCCATGAACAATTACTAGTTTATCATTTACCACAAACTTCATTCTTTGGTGCAGGGTAGAAGTTACTGCCCCTGCTTCATGGATCCAGGGACGTCCCAGTAGGCAGCTATAAGCTGGATTTATGTCCATCACCTGAAATACAATGTTAAACTCATGGGGTCCCACCAAGATCGGTAATTCTACTTCTCCGATGACCGTTCTCCTCGAACCATCAAAGGCTTTTACAATTAATGAGGTTGGCTTCATCTCTGCCCCAGCATAGGCTAGTCTGGACAGTGATCTTGCGGGTAGCACGTTTAACGAGGATCCTGTGTCGACCAGTACTCGTGCCAAAGTATCTTCCTGGCATTTGATGGATATGTGTAGTGCACGATTGTGATCACGTTTTTCCTTCGGTAACTCGGCGTCGCTGAAACTTGAAGTATTGCACGCCGTGATGTTAGCCACTACTGAATCAAACTGCCCAAGTGAGATATCCTTAGTTACGTGTGCTTGTCTCAATACTTTCTGTAATGCTTCCCTGTGAGCTGGAGAATTTATCAAGAGTGACAAGATTGATATTTTTGATGGCGTCTGATGAAGCTGATCTATCACCTTGTAATCACTTCTTCGGATAATCCTCAAAAATTCATCATTTTCTTCTTCTATGCTTGGAGCTTCTTTTTCTTTGACTACCACAGCAGGAATGACTTCTTTTGGAATAGCTACTGATTCTTTCGGCTGATAGATCCGACCGCTGCGGGTCATCTTGCTAGTGCCGGCGATGTTGGTCATATCTTTCTGATTATCCGTCTGAACAACCTTTCTCGTTTCCTTGTCTACCACGGTCACATCGTACTTCCACGGAACAGCTTTTGTATTGTCATAATGGAACGGTCTCGGTTTTTGAACTACGATTGGTCGTGGTTGACCATTGCAGCTCTGTTGAAAACTGGCCTTGCACCCCTGTTAAACACTGGAACTTTCTCTTTTTTCCTAGACAGGTCGAAAACTGGCTCTATTACAGGAACTTCTTCTTTCTTTCCCTTACCACATACTTGTAACATCCCCTCATTTATCAATCTTTGTATATCTTCCTGCATCGCATTACATCTGCTGGAACCTATGGTACATTTTTCACATTTGCTATGAACACTTCCCAACAACCCTGCTTCTGTCAGCTTGTCATGCAATGTCTTCAATGGCGTTCTGATTTTTGACACATCATTAATTATCTCTTCATCTGACTTTTCAATGGCATTGACCCCTCCGTGGTTTGGCAGTGGGTTACTCTTGACGTTAGGTGGTACATCATCAAAGGACAGGATTTTCTTCTCCATCAACTCTCTGACCAGATGTTTTAAGGCAAAGCATCCTTCTAAGTCGTGGCTGGCAGCACCTTCATGGAAAGCACAATGGGCATTTGGGTTATAATGCGAAGATATGGTATCCGGATTGAGCGGTCTTGTCGTGATCAACCCCTGATGGACCAAAGATGGATATAACTCAGTATACGTCATTGGCATTTGTGGGAGTGGAGGTTTTGTGGTTGGCCTCCGGTTCTGGTATTGTTGCCTGGGCTGTGGTACCCTCTGCTGCTGATTTTGTTGACAGGGCGGAGTGTTGGGCGCTCGTTGATGCCCTTGCTGGTTTTGCTGATACATGGGCGCTGGTCGCCCTGGTTGATAGTTTGAAGTGGAATGCTTGAATGCTGGGGTCACAGCTGCCACATATTGCTGAGGGGCATACTGTACCGGGTACACGGGTCTTTGTTGATGAAACTGTTGAACATAATTAGGTTGGATTGGCTGGAAGAAACTTTGTTGAGGTGGCTGATATTGCTGATATGGAGGTCTCATGGTACGATTTCTTCTTCCCATTACGACATTTGTTTCACCTTCTTTCTTCTTGTGAAACCCACTGCTGACCTTCTTAATACTGATGTTGTTAGAACTGCTGGAGCTGCTGGCTACCTTTCCACTTTTCATTCCTAATTCTACCCTCACTCCCACGGCCACAATGTCTGAAAAACTTGCAGACACACTGCTGATCATTTTCTCATAGAATTTTGGTCTCACTGTGTCAACAAACCAGTATGTCAGTTCTTTCTCACTTAGAGGTGGTTCTACCTGGGACGCTGTTTCTCTCCACCGCTGAGCGTATTCTTTGAATGACTCTGTGCTTTTCTGGGACATGTTCAACAACTGCCTTCGGTCAGGTACCATATCCATATTATATTTGTAATGTTTCATGAATGCATCAGCCAAATCTTGAAAACTGTGGATTCTGGACTGATCTAGACTTAGATACCATTTTGCTGGAGCTCCTTTCAGACTGTCTTGGAAGCAATGGATCATTAACTTGTCGTCTTCGACGTGTGCTGCCATTCTTCTATAGTACATGATTAAGTGAGTTCATGGACAAGTAGCTCCTGAGTACTGATCGAAATTTGGGATTTTGAACTTTGGTGGTATTACTAGTCCAGATACCAAGCACATTTCTCTGGCGTCAGTGCCAAAGGTATCGTTTCCTTCCATCGCTCGGATCTTCCTCCCTATAGTTTCAACGCTTTCCCTTAACTTCTCATGTGATTCATTCTCCTCTTCATACCCTTCGGGTCCCTCGTATGCTGGTGGTGGATTATGAAAGATGGGGCGTGCTTGAACCTGAACTGTAGCCGGAGTGTAGGTGGGAATAACTTGTGGAATCTCACCTCCCAAGGGAATTGTCTGTTGAGTGACTCTCGGCGGTGGCACAAAGCCTGGAGGTAACCCATAGGTTGGCACATTTGCAATAGTAACAGCCGTCGGGATTGGATCTGCAGTGATTTCAGAGACAACGGTGGCTTGAGTGTCCAACATTGCACGGATGACTTGTAAGGCTTCTTTGATCTGTCCCATGCCTCCTCGGAGCTCTCCGAGTTCATTGTCGATTCTGTTTACATCCAAGTTCTGCTCTTCCATCCTTAAGCGAGCTTGGGCTCGTGTGTTGTACTGATGGCGAGGTTTCAGTGTGATTCTGTTGACAAGACAGAGGGATGAGACTCGACTCAGGAACATGTATATGCAATGTTTATGAAATGCAGACATGCAAAATGCAGATTTTAAACGTTCAAGGGAATAAAAGTGTTATTTGCAAATATTATAACAATAAATAGGAAAAACAGCCAAATCTTCATTGATAATATCTGGAGAGTTTACAACATCAAACAGGAAATGAAAATACAAGCTTCTACAAAAACACAAAAAACAACAACAATAGATTCTAGATTCTTCTGCTGGATGATCCTTCATCTTCAGACTTATTTTTTTCCCACTTTGACGTACCAATTCTTGAAGTTCTTCTTTCTCTTGCATAGCCTTGAAATACTTATCTCTCCACATTTTCCCTTCTTTCTCAGCTTTTGCCAAGGCGGCTTTCAACTCTTCTACGAGGGTAGGCTTGGGCGAGTCAGGCTCAAAGCGGGTATAGAACATCTTCATTGCCGCTTCTCTCACCCATGATAGGTAAGATTCTGAAACAGTAGCGTTGTGGGGGCATAGGGCAGTTACTCCTCTTGTGTGGACATAACGCCAAGCGTACGCGATTCGAGCCCTATAAGCGGGATTCTTCCTTTCCTCCAAGTAAAATTTCCTCAAATAGTCTGGATCTGGTTCATCTTCCATGGGGTGCCCCAACTGTCGACGGGCCAGAATAGGATTATAGCTGATGCAACCGTTGACGCTGATGAGCGGTACATTCGGGAAATCTCCACAACTTTGGATCATGGAAATTCCTCCATACATAGGATCATACCATTTAATGTCTGAGTGTTTGAGCAACAGCGGCTTTTCTGTCCATGAGAGTCCATTTTGCTTATCCCAAATGGCTGGAATTTCTGACAAGTGTGAAATAAACCACTTGTGCAGGAGAACGGTGCAACATTCAATTCGTCCAACCCCATAGCGGTTCCTTCGATGGAGGGTAAAATAAGTTTCGGCCAGCAAGGTAGGTACGGGATTTTTGATCAAGAAGAGATTGATTGCGTCTGCGTCCACAAAATCACTAGCAGTTGGGAACAGGAATAGTCCGTAAATAAGTAACACCAGGATGGCTTCGAATGCTTCAGTATTTTGTGACAAGGCATAGCTCTGAGCTTTTTCATATAGGAACATGGCTGAAATTCCGTATAATCCTCCCTTAGCACCCATATGAGATCGCACTCCGTCCAATTCCAAATACACGGCCTCTGCAATTGCTCTTTCATTAGGAGGCCCCTCCCTTCCAGAAAAGGGACTGGGAGTAACACCTACCCCCATTAGGGTGGAATACTCCTCCAAAGTTGGTAGCAACTGATAATCTGGAAACGTGAAACAATGATAGGTTGAATCATAGAATTGCACGAGTGCGGATAACATTTCTTCGTACACTTGAACTTCCAGTAATGACAGCATATTCCCATGTCTTTCTCTGAACGCCTCGGGGTCTTCTACCAAACTCACCAGTTTCTTCAAGTTCTCTAATCTCGGTCTTCGGAACACAACCTCTTCTTTCTTTCCGGAATCCATCTTATAATATCTGCAAAATAATCTTTTAGTTCCTTGAATGTTTAAAATAACAAGAATGCAACCTTAAATGCAAAAGTTTTATGGAACTCAATTTTACCAAAATATCCTTTCATTTCATTGATTTTTCAAAAGGGTATTACAAAAGATTTTAGTACATCTTACAAAAGCCCTAATATTACAACTCAATATGCTCTAAAAGAAAATCCTCTCTCTTCTTGATTCTTCTGAGCTCTTCTTCCACCTGCGCTTTCTCAAGGATGAGTTTGTCTACCATAGTTTTCCAAGGAGTTGATTGATGGTTGGAATAAAATGCATCTTCCTGTGCCTTCCTTTTCTTGCTTGCAACTGCCTCCTCTTCTTTCGACTGAAGTTGTTTGCGGAGTTCCTCGTTCTCTTCCATAGCCACCTGATATTTGTACCTCCAGGATACCTCAGTCTGCTGTGACTTCCTCAGAGCGATCTTCAGCTTCTCTTCCTCAGACATGAAAATCAATTGTTGTTCTTCTATTAAGACCATAGGCTTTTGTGGAGGATAAGGCATTTTCAACTGAATGGCCCTCTTTCGTACCCATTGGAGATAAGGTTCAAAAGAGATGCAGTTAGGTCTTCCCAAGTCCTCTTTCCTTTCCTGTGTATATGCCCCCATGCTCTGAGAATTTCATCTTTTAATTCTGAAACTCCTATGAAGAAAATACCTTCTACGTGAGCGCTGCAAGGTTTGTCTTTCAGCTGATAACCAAATTGTCGACGAGCAATCACAGGGTTATAGCTGATCCCCCCATTTGTACCAAGGAGAGGTATATTCCCGAAGCTTCCACAACTATCAATGATTTTGATTCCATCATAACTACGGCTGTACCAGTCAATATCAGAGTGAGTAAGAGCCATAATCTTTTCAGACCACCATCCTTTGCTCCAAAAAGTATGGGCTTTGGGTAGATGAGAAACAAACCATTTATACAACAATGGGACACAACAGACGATCATTCCTCCTTTGTGAAGATTTCTTTGATGAACAGAGTGGTAAGCATCAGCTAGTAGAGTAGGTACTGGATTCCTCTTCAAGAATATTTTGATGGCATTGAGATCCACAAAGTTGTCAAAGCTCGGAAACAGAAAGATCCCATAAATGAGCAAGGCTAGAATAGCCTCAAAAGCATCCATACTCAAGTGATCGGCATAATACTGAGCCTTCCCAATCAAGAATTTTGCAGTCAGCCCAAAGATCCCTCCTTTAGTAACCATGTTCTTCTAAATGTCTACCAACCCGATACGTGTGGCTTTAGCAATTTCTTCCTCTTTAGGGTCCTTCTCCATGACGGGAAAAGGAGATGCATCAAGGATGGGTAACCCAATCAGACAGGAATACTCTTCAAGTGTCGGCACTAACTGATAATCCGGAAATGTGAAGCAGTGATAAAGTGGATCATAGAACTGGAGTAATGTGGAAAGGAGTCCCAAATCCATTTTCTTCCTTATTTTCAGTAGAGACAACAAATTCCCGTACCTGCTTTTGAACCCTTCTACATCTGTGATCAGAGTGCTCAACCTTTCAATTTCATCTATATTAGGGCTTTTGTAAGTGTACTTTATAGTTTTCTTTTTTCCGTTGTCCATGATGTTCCTGATTTTTTTATAAATAAACGACTCTGAGTTCCATAAAACTTTTATGACATGATGTTTATGGATGCATGAATGCACAAACACAGGTAATCACATATTCACAGATTTACACAAGTAAACAGACAAGGTTTTGGGTTTGGAGAATATGAGCCAGGAGTCAAGGTCTACCATCCCCAAAGGTATGTACTAAGGTTCCCACAACTGCAGAACAAGGTTCTAAAAGGGTTCCTGGAGTCCTCGACCCATCTTTCGGATATTATCAATTTCCCGAATACTTGGTGGTCGATAATATTCTCAAGAGAGTCTCGTCCAAGTGTAGTATCGCGTATCAACTACTTTGGAATTACTTCCTTATAGTCATCGCACTACATCCTAAGAAAGCCATAGTGGGGGAAAAGGTATCTAAAGGTCCTCAGTGTCATGGGCACCTATGTAGAAAGTAGCATTGTTTTCACGAATACTCGATCAACAATACTAGCTCTCTAAAGGGCCTCCACTGAGCGGTGATTTTCTCAAGTTAGCTTGGTCGGGAATCTACTCCCTATAAGCCTTCTTGAATATATCACCTTCCTATCATAAGTACGCTTGAGCCCAGGTGTAGTGTTGTCTCACCATTTCAAGTTTCACAAACCAATAGAGCACAGATATATACAAGTATTCACAGATAGCAATTAGTTAAACAAAATAGGTTAAACCCTCAAAATAAAAGCAAAAGCAATTTCCCCAGTGAAGTCTCCATTTCTGTTGCGGTGAAAATTTGATATCAAGCTATTAATTAACTTGAACCTTATTTCTTTTTACAACCAGACTTTTAATTTATCCAAAGGATAGGTCTAAAGAAAGAAAGAACCTTTTTCGCGATGTAACGACAACGCTTTTAAGAGATTCGGGGATTCGGGGGTTGGTTATATCTAGGGAAGGTATTAGCACCCTAAATATCTGTAGTACTCTACAGGAACCTTTTGTTTAATTAATTGCTAAGTTTTTGAATTGTGCACTATGGTTTTAGGATTGGGAATTGAGATAAAATAAATAAAAGGCCTAAGTAGTTTTCTAAGTTTGCTCGCAAAGGCATCGCACCTTCTGCCTACGTATCCTGATTAGGATAGAATCAGAGCAATCGTAGTTCACCTCGCAAGGGAAAAGAACTCTTGATGATGATCAAGGTTCAAGGGGGAACAAACATGACAATGCTTGTGTGGAGTTTGACAAAGACTCCCTAAGCTAAATTAAAAGGGAAAGTAAGAAATCATGACGATGATTCTTACACAGAGTTGACGAACTCTTTCCTAGGGTTCTAGTTGAAGAACACTCCTAGTATGGGTGGGTTTCTTAGACTTTAAGCAAAGTCTAGAGGTTTCTTGATTAGGGTTAAAATGACTTAACAAAGTCAAAGGGAAAACAGAGATTTTGGTCCAAGATATTGACAGTCAAGTGGACAGACCTTCCTTTGGAGGGACAGGTAATTGGCAACTGGACGAAAGCTAACGAGCTTCATCACTTGGGGATAATACAAGCATTATACAAGCATTCATGGTGACAACCAATGAAAAATATATTAAGGATGAAAAAACAATGATGACAATCAAAGCAAATGGCTCAAATACGAGAACCGTGACGACAGTTCGCACTTGGAGTACAGTTAACAAACAGATGAGATAAACATGATAATAATTCAAAGTGAAAATCCTAACATGTTGACAAACATGTATAGGCATGGTAACAATCAAATTTCTCAAGGAAACACAAGTGGAACCCTTTTAATTTTCATCTGCAACTGTTTAGGGTTAGTACCGCTAATGCGCGGATTGCGCGTAACCAAACATGGTGGAAAAATAATCAAACATAGGAAATAATTACATGGCATGAAAGTATACATTAAAACAAACACAATGAAAAAAGAACGGGCGAAAAACGATAAAAAATGAGAGAGTTATGATTTTTTGAAGTTTCATGTACAAAATGAAAAAAAGTGGCAACAAGGGTTATCACCAAGGATCGAACCCATGCCAAGAACAATACGCGCGCAAGCTTCTACCGCTGGGGCGGCCATACATCCATTAACAAATGCACAAGGATAAATATATGATGTATGTTCTTTTGTTTTGCTGGGCCAAATGTGAGGCCTCCCATCATTTTGCAAAAGTATCCATAACTTTCTCATTTCTTAGTATTTTTCCACAAATTTTATATGCATTTTGGGTAGAATTTCATGAGGAAGAGGATGGTATTGGTGGTTTTTGAAAATCACTTCTCTAATGAAAAACCCGATAGGGGTTATGCTTATGCTCAAAAAATGCAAATTCAATGGTTCAGCTTCATACAATCACACTCAACTCCAACTAAACACACACACATCATAGTTAAGTGATAATGAATCAATCCAAAACACATTCATGGTCAGAACTGAGCTGCTACAAAGAATCACATGTGATTTGCAAAGAAACACATAAGTAACATGCATGAGCTATGACATTTTCAAGTTCAAGGCAGTACTGGGTAAAGCAAGCTTTCATGCACATGTATTACATGATTAGAAGTGTGTGTATGTGGAAAAATCAAAACTAGAATGGTTGTGTAGTGATGTGGCTCTCAAAGTGCTTTTCATGAGTGTTATGTGCATGAAGAGGTGTAGATTTGTGTTCATGGGATGTCCAATGATTTGGCTCATACAAACATGTCAAAAATGATCATATTAAACTGTTATAACACAAAAATTTCAAAGATAATCATTGGTTCAAAATTTGGTATAAGATGTGCAAGCATGTGAAAGCAGGAAGCGACTCATGAGTGACATTGTGGTACAAAGTGTTTTGATGCAAGATGAGTATGCTAACTATCGCTTGCGCGAAAATAAGGTGCCGGCATGACAGAAGAGTCGCCACCTTTCGTTATTTATCCCTCAGAGCGGGAAAGGAAACGATCGGAAAAACCTGACGAAAAAGGGTAAGACAAGGTCGTCGCAACCATTGTCTGGGTTCGGGAGTCGGTTACGCAAGGGGAAGGTATTAGCACCCCTCACGTCCGTCGTTCTCGACGGGATCCTCGCTTGTTTGTTTACTTGGACGGGTTGGTTATAATCTATCTACCTATCAAGGCTGGCTGAAAAAGAAAAGAAAAATGACTCGGCAAAGCATCGCACTTTATGCCTACGTATTCTCATCAGAGAATGAGAAATCAGAGTCAACGTAGTTCGGCCTAACTACGGGGGATTACGGGGGAAAGGTTGCTCGCTAGGACGTCGCATCCTATGCCTACGTACTTTCATCTGGTATGAAAGATCAGAGCAAACGTAGTTCGGCTAACTACGGGTTATCTCCTGAAAGAAGTGTTTTTTATTGTGTTTGCAATCTCAACCGCACTAGAGACTATGACCTGAGAGGGAATGCATCCTTTCTCAGATAGCTTAAGGCTCGTAACGTACGAAAGAAATCATTCATGATTACCGTATTTTAAACTGCTTCGAGGTGAGAAGAGAACAGGCCCAACTAGGAGGGAGACTATCAAGTCCTACTGTTATCATGCCATGGATTCATCCTATGGTTGAGGTTTGAACAGGGAACTCCTAGATGTTGTCATGCATAGGTTTCAACCTAAAAGTCTATCATCAAATCCTTATCAAAGGAAATGAGAGTCCTAAGGGATCATGTCAATGATACACCAACAGACAAAAGCATCAGCTTTAACAGTAAAATGCATGCAATGCAAGTGAGGGAGGAAATGTGTGTGGGGCTTCAGCCTCCACAAGCTCGTCTCGACCTCAAGCCAGTCATGAAATAACAGTAATCATACTGAAAATAAACCACAGGCTATCAAGCCATACACAGATAAAAGAAGTGAAGTGCCATCAGGCAAACAACACACATGCTGGAGAAAGAATCATCTACTCTCTAATCTTAACCCTAACACAAAATCTAATCAGATCTAAGCACAAAAGCAAAACCCTAAACAAGAGAAATCAATCCCAGTCTTCAAGCTTCAGAACAAGCTTACCAAAGACAGGGAGCTAAGTAAGCAGACTCATAGTGTCTTCCTCAGGAAAGCACTAGGAGGTGTATACTCAGGAGTCATACCCTATGTGGCTCAACCACTGTGATCAGTCTACGTTCCTCCTCAGGAGAAACTAAACTCACAAGCAGGCTCCAACATCACTGGATATTTAGGAAATCCTATCTGAACTAGTGGAACTAAGTGAATAAACTCATAGGACCTTCCTCAGGAAAGTACTAGGAGGCTTCCACTTAGGAGTTGTATCCTATGTGGCTCAACAACTGTGATCAGTTTACATTCCTCCTCAGGAGAAATTAAACTCACAAGTTGGCTCCAACATCATTGGATACTTGAGAAATCCTAGACAAACTAAGGGAACTAAGTGAATAGACTCATAGGACCTTCCTCAGGAAAGTACTAGGAGGCTTCCACTTAGGAATTGTATCCCATGTGGCTCAACAACATGTGATCAGTTTACATTCCTCCTCAGGAGAAATTAAACTCACAAGTTGGCTCCAACATCATTGGACACTTGAGAAAGAGGTGAGAAGAAAGAATGAAAGTCATTCATAGTGCCTTCCTCAGGAAAGTACCATGAACTTCCCTCAAACTTCAGGGTCTCAAACCTCACAGGCAGGGGACAAGCCAAGCTCTGGGTCTCTGAGTCTTGATCTTCAATCTTCACTTCATCATGCTCTCCAACAAGGTCTTCAAGACAACACAAGCCCCACAACCAATTCCCCAAAATAAACCCCAGAGATGAACAGATAACCACAACACAGACAAGATTATCAGGCAACTTCAGAAAATACCTAAAAATACTAAACCAAGGGGGAAAAATCTAACAATTATTCACAAGGGTCTTCAACATCTACCCATAACACCCACATAGGCCTCTACCCAAAAAATCAAGACAAAACTATCTAAATAAAATGGATTTCTTCACCTATGCACAACCTAAACCCTAATTAGGATACCCTAAATCTACCCTAATTAAACTAATCAAAATTTAATTCTAAAATTCTAGAATAAATCCTATGGGGAACTATGATTCATCATCTAATTACACAAAAAAGAATGGATTAAAAAGACTGAAGGAAGGTCCTAAAACAATTTTTGCAAAATGAGGTATCAACTAAAAGAAAGAAAATACACTATATTAAAGAAAATACCACTAAAAATTCTACATTAAAAATAAAATTCCATTTTTATTTTTATATTTTTCTACACAAAATTATCTCAACATAGAAAAAAGAATGGACAAAAAAGAGTTATTTTTCATTTACTTATGAATTTTTTAAGACAAGAAAATTATTAAAAGAAATAAAAAGAATTTAAAACAATTAAAAGGGAGGGGGGTGGAAATAGGAATGCACGCTAGTTGATTATTACATGGGCTGAAATAGGGGGGGCGCGAGTAGAAAGTTGGACCCAGGCCCAGGGTTCCAGCTTAAATGAAACGCTGCGTTGCAGCGGGGAGGTTTCCCTCCGTTTTCATTTTAAAACCTGGCCACACGATTAGAGGAAAAGGTCAAGAATTCAGGGAGATCCAACGGCCAACAGCCATCGTCCCCAAAACTGACCTAGGGTTTTCAGAACCCAGCATCCATGCATGGATTTTCTCCTGGCTCGTTCTCTCTCCACACTTGATGGTCTTCAAAAATTCCAAAAGGAAAAATGGACTACTCATCAAGAGGAACAAGGTTATACGAGTGGTTTCCATTAATTCTCCTTGAATCACTCACACAGAAAACTTCAAAGCTCGGGTACCACCATATTTCTCTGAGATCAATGCTTCTAAAACTCAAATTTAATGATCCAATCTTGCTCTTTACACTACCCTAACCATTCTAATCTAATCTATGCTAACTAAAACTCACTACAAAGCTTGTTCTTGAAGATTAAAGAAACTAACACCTGCCATGAAACCTCACACAGAGCTCTCAAACTCATGGGAAAGGATCACCTAACCTAGTACATTAATCCTACACCTAAAGAATTAACAGAAACTACATAATTAAAGAGAAAGGGAGAAGAATCCCAACCTGTCAAGAAGTGATGGTGAAGGTATGTAGAGAAGGTTGCAAGCCTTGTAGCTGCTTTAGGATGATCCTCCAATGGTGGAAATGATTCTGTTTGCACTGGTTTTGGAGGAGAAGCCTTGTGGTGGAAGAAATCGTGTGTTGCTTGATCTTGAAGGAAACTCTTCAATGGCAAATCTTCTCTCTCTTTCTCCTCTGAACTCTTCAACATTCACCAACCTCATACTCATCATGATTCACTCTTTTTATAAGCATCATTGGAAAAGTCTAGGACCATCTAGAATGATCTAGAAAGTTCTTGAAATCTCATGTGATGACATATTGAATTTCTCTCATCTCATGCCTTATGCCTTACCATTTTGTGCCAAAATACCTTTACATGAGATAATGAGAAGATATGTGTGAAAAACAAGCTCACCTTTGGCTTGTGTAAGGTTTTTCAACATTGCCTTATAATGCAAGTAATGGATTTACAAAGAAAGTCCCTTTTTTAGACCTCAAATGAAAAATCTATTTGAACCAAAGTTCTCAAAATAATGTTTCCAATCAAAATGATATATTGGATGACCTATTTTGGATTCCTAGATCCTCCAAACCAATTTTCAATTTCAACTTTTCAAACTTATATGCCATTTTTAGTTCATTTTTGACCAATCATGTAACTTCATGCTATGAGCTTTTCCAACAATTTGTGGCCTTCTTTCTAGACTTAAAATCACATTTTGAACAACTTTCATGTTTTGAGGTTTTTCATTTGAGGCTTGGAAATAGGAGTTTTAGGCATTGGCTAAAATGACCTATAACTGACAAATGACCAAAATACCCCTGTCTTGTTCAAACCATAAGTTGAGTTCCACAAATCCTATCAAGGACTTCTACCACTCAAATTAAAGCTAAGAAGATTCTCTTCAACATTCATGTTGACCAAGAAGTCATAGGGATCATCCTACTAGGGCAAAAGGTGTCTGCAAGTTGGGTGACTTTCAAGGACCCAGATTCACACACCTCTGCTGACCTGTAATTTGTCAAAACCATAACATGAGCTCTGTAACTCCTATCAAGGACTTCCACCACTCAAATTAAAGCTTAGAACAAGCTATACAACATTCATGTTGTGGGGAAGGTGAGATATCAATAACATCTAGAGCTAAAACTTCCTGGAAGATAGGGGTCAAATTAGGGTTTTTTCACTGACAATCCTTAGGAACCCTAACTCAAAACTTCTCAAACTCCTCAATCATGATGAGTTGGTCTAGGAATCATCTTTATAACACCTCTATGCATCATTCCATGATCTCATGGCCCTTGGATTAGGTCTCAACCTTCTCCAAATCTTCAGCTGATCTAGGGTTGACCCAGTCAAAACCCTAATTCTACCATTCATGGTTGAATCTTCTGAGTTCTTGCATAATGACTTCTCTGGACCCCATGATGGCTTTCAAGACATCTCATAGGCTTTCTCAAAACATCAAGTTCATTCTCAAAGTCTCAGCATCATCTGAGGAGCACCCACAACTCTCAAGCTATGAAGCACACAATCCTGGTTTCCACCCACTCCTCTGAGGATCTCTTGAACTGTCTCATGAAGGTATCAACTTTCAAACACTAGATGGATAAATAACTGTTGGTCAAATTTTGGGGTGCAACAGCTGCCCCTATTCAAACGGCTTGAACCTGACTGGGTGAGAAGCGAACGACTCTCAACCAATCAAGGTGCGAGACGATTGAATATCGGTAAACCCGAAAATTTGCCAACTGCACGAGCACACGGTACTCTGCGGGGAACAAATCTTCGAATATTGCAATGCTAGCTGCACGGCCGCTAGCTGGAGAGATACTGATCTGACATCACCGTCCGACAATCAAAATACCCAACATTACCGCTGGAGAACCAAATCTGACATCACCGTCGGACGATCGAAGTACCCTGCGTCACCGCTGGAGAACTAAATCTGACATCACCGTCGGACGATCGAAGTACTCTGCGTCACCGCTGGAGAACTAAACCTGACATCACCGTCGGACGATCGAAGTACCCTGCGTCACCGCTGGAGAACTAAACCTGACATCACCGTCGGACGATCGAAGTACCCTGCGTCACCGCTGGAGAACTATCTTCGACTTCAATCAGAAGACATATCATTCACTTGATCGCAGTCAATCATCACCTCAGGATAACTGACTTGGTCTTCAGACCCACACGAATCACTCTGTTGTCTTCAGCCACCCGTTGATTCATCAACACGGAAATCTGAACTCACAGGAACTTTCTGATATCGCTTTCAGGCGCTTATGAAATCCATCTTCAGATTAGACATCATTGTTGGAGCGTACATATCACGCTGCTGAGGACTTCAAGAATCATTTTGAACAAACAGATCAGTCGGGCATCTTCAAGAATCGTCCTGAACTAATAACCTTTCTGAAGCAAACATTCTGTTGGGTATTCCAGGAATCTTCCTGGGCAATTCTTGCTGGGGATGCTATTGGGGAGCTCAAGTATCACCCTAGGCAAACAACTCGGGAACCTGCGCTGAGGTATTAAGAATCACCTTAAGCAAACGGCCCTGCTGAGGAGTTCAAGGGTCGTTTTGAACTGAAAACTTCGCTGGGGATCTCAAAAATCATCTTGAGCGAGCGACCGTGGGGATTACACCGGGGTCTTTAAGAATCATCTCAAGAGCGCCCTTGCTGGGGGGAACATCAAGAATCATCCTGAGCAACCGGTCTTTTGATCGCACACCTGGAAGGCAAGAATGATAATGACCTAGATCATGCTTATGATGCGTATGCTCCGGCACCCTGCCCCACACGGCGGGAATGATATGCGTTTATGCTAAATGCTGTGCAATCATGCACAATGCTATGCAGCGTTAAATGCTATGCAGTGTTAAATGCTATGCAGTCATGCACAATGATGCGATCCCGTTAGCAAAATAAATGCCGAAAGGGGAAATCCTCCTGTCAAGGAGAAAGAACCATTCAGGTAGAGGAATCATCCTGCTGAGGAGAACGTGAACACGCCAATATCAATCAGGCTCTGTCTGGGGAATTGATCTTCCGCGAACTGCTGCAGGGGAACAACTTCAGCTGACTGCTGCAGGGGACGAAGCTCTACGAGAACTTGGATATGCTGATATCAATCGCGAGAATGAACTGCGCGGCCGTCTTGACTACTCTTCTGGGGATGACCACTCTGAGGGGAACCAACTTCAGCTGCTCAACACTCCACTGGGGAAAAACCAATCATGATCTGATCAACTTCCAAGGATTCGGATCTCTTGGACATCTGCAAACTCGGCTGAGGAAGGAGAAATCATTCTGCTTCGATGGAGAGAGTGTGATTCTGGGGAAACACAGCATTAGCTGCCCCACGCTCTGCTGGGGAAAATCGATCATGATCCGATCAACTTCCAAGGATTCTGCTTTTCTGCGGACTCAGCCGGGGAGGGAAATCATTCTACTTCACTGGAGAGTACGACCCTGGTGCGGAATTTCAATTTCGCCGGGGAAGAAAGGATCATCTGCCTTCATGGGAGAGTACAACTCTGCAGGGGAATACAACATCAGCCGTTCCAACACTCTACTGGGGAAGAGGGAACCATCCATCTTCAGGAGAGAGCATGACTCTGGTGGGGAATCTCAACTCCGCTGGAGACTTCAGTCTGGCACCATTAGTTACTGCATCCTTCGGCATATGAACAGCTTCCTACGAGACCTGCACTTGTGACCCGGTGCTTGGGGGAGACACCTACTTCGGTGACTTTACTGGGGAAAACACGAGCTCCAGTACCCAAACATTTCTATGAAATCTGCACTTGTGACCCGGTGCTGGGGAGAGACGACGTCATTCTTCGGTGCTTGGCGCAGCTGATGGGGGTGACGCCCCTTCAGGACGCGTCTGCTTGGGGAAGAGAATCATCTCTGCGCGGGGACATATCGATGCTCACCATCTGCGTTCAGGCTCTGCGGAGAAGAGACTACTGAACTCTGCTGGAGAGGGAGGGCTCCTCCTGCTTCGGGGATACGCACGACACATCTTCTGGCAAGTGCTACACCTGCAACAACACAAACGAACGGACAAGATACCCTCCTCAAAGGGGCCTATCCAGGTTATTATCTCGTGACAATATTCAGTTAATTAGTTGTTTCAACAATCAATGGGCCTAGGCCCGCAGGTTTATGTATGCACATTTTATCAAAAAACATCGGCGTTTTCATTCGCAAACAAAACAGATAGATGCTAAACAGACAAGCAGAATTGCTGAATAATGTGCATTTTATTGATGATGAACCCCTGAATGGGCAAAAATGTTTTACAACAGAGGCAAGCTCCTGGAATGAGGAAGCCGCGCAAAAGAAAACATAAATATACGTCAGTATATACAAATGTTGGCAACGAGGCGTAGACGAACACCATGAGTTGATCCCTCTAAGACCCACTCGACTTTGGTACTTCTTCGACGCTTCAGCTTTGGAAGAGATTGATTCAGATAAACGGCCCTCAGGTCTTCCGAACCACTAAACAATGAAAGTCCATACGCGGAACGCAGTCATTTGCTTATTCAAATCCCTAACTTTTGCGTGAACCGCCCTTCACGGGTTTTCAGTTCATCGGGATACCCTTTTTTGCCGAAGCCGCCCAGTGTAGGTTTTCGACTCCGCGGGTGTACATTTTTTCAATATATCCCTAATTTTTGCCCGAACCTTTTATTCTGTTTTTGGTTCGCCGGGATGCCCCTTTTTTGCCTGGACTCTTTCTTTTTTGTCCAGCGGGTCTCTTTCAAGCAAAGTATTTTTTAACTGCGTCCGCGTTCACCGGGGATGCAAAATCTTCACCATCCATTGTGGATAACAACAAAGCTCCTCCTGAGAAGACCTTGCTGACGACATACGGCCCTTCGTAATTCGGAGTCCACTTGCCCCGGTGATCGGAGTGTGGCGGAAGAATCTTCTTCAGGACGAGATCACCCGTCTGAAAGCTCCGAGGACGCACCTTTTTATCATAAGCTTTCTTCATTCGGCTTTGGTATAGGCGACCAAATGCAATCGATGCTAACCTCTTCTCGTCCATCAGGCTGAGTTGGTTCAAGCGATTCGTAATCCATTCTGCCTCATCAAGTTTTACGTCAACCAAAACTCGTAAAGAAGGAATCTCCACTTCTAGCGGTAGGACGGCTTCCATACCGTACACCAAAGAGAAGGGAGTTGCCCCGGTCGACGTACGCACCGTCGTACGATAACCGTGCAAGGCAAACGGCAGCATCTCGTGCCAATCTTTATACGTCACAACCATCTTCTGAACAATCTTCTTGATGTTCTTGTTGGCCGCTTCAACAGCGCCATTCATCTTCGGCCGGTAAGGAGATGAGTTGTGGTGTTCGATCTTGAAGCTCTGGCACAGCTCCTTCATCATCTTGTTATTCAAATTCGAACCATTATCAGTAATGATCCGCTCGGGAATTCCATAGCGACATATGATGTCCTTCTTTATGAATTTAGCTACCACCTGCTTGGTCACATTAGCGTACGAGGCTGCCTCCACCCATTTGGTGAAGTAGTCGATAGCTACCAGGATAAAACGATGACCATTGGATGCAGTGGGCTCGATCTTGCCTATCATGTCGATGCCCCACATGGAGAACGGCCAAGGGGAGGACATGACATTCAATGGGCACGGCGGCACATGAACTTTATCAGCATAAATTTGGCATTTGTGACATTTCTTTGCGAATCTGAAGCAATCCGACTCCATAGTCAACCAGTAATATCCTGCTCTCAGGATCTTTCTCATCATGGCATGCCCGCCGGCGTGCGTACCAAATGTGCCCTCATGGACTTCTTCCATGAGCATACTTGCTTCTTTCTCATCCACACATCTGAGTAGCACGAGATCGTGGTTTCTCTTATACAGCACTCCATCAGGGTTGAGGTAAAAGTTTCCAGATAACCTCCTCAGAGTCTTCTTATCCTGGGTTGACGCGCCCGTAGGATACTCCTTGGTCATAAGGAAGGTCTGGATGTCGTGGAACCATGGCTTGCCGTCAGTGGCATCATCGATTGCGAACACAAACGCTGGTCTATCAAGCCGCGAAAGCACAATTCTTGGAGCCTCATTCCAATAATTGACTTTATACATTGAAGCCAGCGTGGCCAAAGCATCAGCCATTTGATTTTCAGCCCGGGGTACATGATGAAGTTCTACTCGGTCAAAGAACGGAAGCAGTCTCCTGGCATAATTCATGTACGACACTAAATTCGCTTGACGAGTTTCCCACTCCCCTTTGATCTGATTGATTACGAGCGCTGAGTCACCATATATGTCTAGATTCTTGATTCTCAAATCAATTGCCTCTTCTAGACCCATAATACATGCTTCATACTCGGCTTCGTTGTTGGTAACTGGAAACGTCAGTCTTGCAGTAAACGGGATGTGGGATCCGTGAGGAGTCGTGATGATAGCCCCGATACCACTTCCATAGGAATTAACCGCTCCGTCGAATATCAACTTCCACTGAGACTTCCTATCTGGCCCCTTATCGGGCAATGGCTCATCGCAATCCTTCGCTTTGAGAAACATAATGTCCTCGTCAGGGAATTCGAACTTCATCGGCTGATAGTCTTCGATTGGCTGTTCGGCAAGGTAGTCAGACAATACGCTTCCCTTGATGGCTTTCTGGGAGACGTACTGAATATCATATTCTGTTAACACCATCTGCCATCTGGCAATCCTGCCCGAAAGAGCCTGCTTCTCGAAGACGTACTTGATCGGATCCATCTTCGAAATGAGCATAGTGGTGTGGTTGAGCATATACTGTCGTAGACGTTTGGCAGCCCAAGCTAATGCACAACACGTCTTCTCCAGCATCGAGTATCGAGATTCACACTCAGTGAACTTTTTACTCAAATAATAAATGGCATGCTCTTTTCTGCCCGTCTCGTCGTGCTGACCGAGAACACACCCCATACTATTCTCCAGAACCGTCAGGTACATGATTAATGGCCGTCCAGCCACTGGGGGTATCAAGATTGGAGGTTCTTGAAGATACTGCTTTATCTTATCGAATGCCTTCTGGCAATCCTCATTCCAAGTAATCGCCTGATCTTTCTTTAAAAGTTTGAACATCGGTTCACAAGTGGCCGTGAGCTGAGAGATAAACCTTGCAATGTAGTTTATTCGGCCCAAGAAACCACGAACTTCTTTTTCTGTTTTCGGCGCTGGCATTTCTTGGATAGCTTTTATCTTTGCAGGATCAACTTCAATACCTCGTTCACTAACGATAAACCCCAATAACTTTCCGGACCGCACTCCGAAAGTGCACTTGTTAGGATTCAGCCTCAGCCTGAACTTCCTAAGCCTCTCAAACAGCTTCAATAGGTTGACCAGATGCTCCTCCTCCGTTTGGGACTTTGCAATCATGTCATCAACATAGACCTCGATCTCATGATGAATCATATCATGAAACAAAGTTACCATTGCTCGCTGGTAAGTGGCCCCTGCGTTCTTCAGACCGAAGGGCATTACCTTGTAGCAAAACGTGCCCCAGGGGGTGATAAACGTCGTTTTCTCCATGTCCTCCGGCGCCATCTTAATCTGATTGTAACCGGAGAAGCCATCCATGAACGAAAACACGGAAAACTGGGCTGTATTGTCGACCAACACATCGATATGAGGCAACGGGAAATCATCCTTAGGGCTCGCCCTATTCAAATCCCGATAATCGACGCACATACGTACCTTACCGTCCTTCTTTGGTACAGGCACTATGTTGGCGACCCACGGAGGGTAAGTGGTAACGGCTAGAAATCCTGCGTCCAACTGCTTCTGGACTTCTTCTTTGATCTTTACAGCCATGTCTGGTCTCGTCCTCCTGAGTTTCTGCTTGACTGGAGGGCAATCTTCTCGCAACGGCAAGCGATGAACCACGATATCAGTGTCAAGTCCGGGCATATCCTCATATGACCAAGCAAAGACGTCACTATACTCTCGAAGCATCTCGACCAGTCTATGCTTGACATCATTCTGCAGCGCAGCCCCTACTCTGACATTTCTGACGAGCTCCTCAGAACCCAGATTTATGATCTCAATATCCTCCTCGTGAGGCAGAATAACCTTCTCCTCTTGTCTCAACAAGCGGGCCAACTCTTCCGGAAGGTCTTCGTCTTCATCAATCTCCTCCTCGGCTTGATAGATCGGGCAATCAAAGTCGTAGTGGGCCGTAGAGGGTCCAGAGTCGATGTCATCTGTTACGTGGATCCTGCAATAACAAGGGTTAAGTTTAAAGCAAGAATATGCAGGTTAGCACGAACCCCGTTGCCATTTTGCTGTTTTTCGAAATAAACATAAAACATGAATAACAGAGAACCCAACATTTGATTACGAAGAAAATGCCTTTTATTTATTAACAAAATGCATACACATAATCCAACAAGGCCCTGACAGTAAAACCACTATGCCCCGGGCAGGACATAGGGTTGTACAAAGATTGTAAAAAGCAAATCATTACTCTTCACTTGTCAGCTTGATAATCTCCTTGATGGTCCAATTGTGGAGGCGCTCGCCTGGCTTGCTCGGTTGAATCCAGGCATCAAGATCGCAATCACTGTCCCCGCTGTCCTCTGACGCAGCGTTGATGCTCTCGAAAATTACTCCCCCCTTGGTGAATAAGATCGGCCCTTTCCCATGAGACGAACTGCCAGAAGAAGATGAAGCTTCAGCTCCAGGAGAATACCCTAATCCAAACTTATCCTGTTTGATTGGTATATCCAAGACATGCCCCCAGCCTGGGGTGGAACCAGCTTCGACAACAGCCCGAGCTTCCTTAAATGAGGAGAGGTTCAACTCTTGCTTCTCTGCAACAACGGGAGCTACCTCCTTCACCCTGACGGTTTCAAATGCTTGGCAAAGAGTCTCATGGATCTCACCATCCATTTCAACGTATTTAAAGGACGATAGGTGGCTTACCATGATGTCCTCTTCTCCACAGACTGTGACTATGCTGCCCCCGACAGCATATTTAAGCTTCCGATGCAGCGTGGACGTTACGGCACCAGCAGAATGGATCCACGGCCGACCTAAGAGGCAACTATAGGCGAGCATGATATCCATGATGTAGAAAACCGCATTGAACGTCTCTGGACCAACTTGAATTGGCAGGGTCAACTCTCCGAAGACGTGGCGCTTGGTTCCGTCAAAGGCCTTCACGACCAGATCACTGGGCGTGCACAGCAGTCCACGGGTATCCAACTTCATCAGTGCCTTCTTCGGAAGCACGTTAAGCGAGGAGCCCGTATCCACCAGGACATGTGACATAATCGTGCCTCTGCACTCTATTGAGACGTGCAAGGCGCTGTTGTGATCTCTTCCCTTAGGAGTCAGCTCCAGATCTGTAAATCCCATCCCATTACCAGCATTGACATGGGCTACTACTTCCTCGAGTTGATTCACTGATATCTCCTGCGGCACGTATGCAGCATTCAATACCTTCAATAATGCGTTGCGGTGCGCTTCAGAACACAGCAACAGGTTAAGAATCGAGATCTTTGACGGAGTCTGATGAAGATGATCTACAATTTTGTAGTCACTCTTCTTGATTAGTCGCATGAACTCTTCAGCATCTTTAACCAGCAAGTCTTTCTCTGCCCCTGCAGGGACCTCTTCAACAGCTTTACCTTTACCTTTATCCACAGCGTCAGCTCGGACCACTTTCTCTGCTGCAACCTCTGCTGGTGCGAATACTCTCCCGCTTCTAGTGATACCACTGACTTCGGTAAGATTCTGCGCAGTCGATCCGGATGGCTCAAGCTCTATCCTCTGACCATTACAATAAACTTCGGCGCCATAATGCCATGGAACGGCATTGGTACTCTCGAATGGGATTGGTCCGGCCCTGGTGATGGTAATAGAAGGCGGACGGGGCGCAGAAATAGTAATAGGGTGACGAGGAATAGTAATGGTAGCAACTTCGTCCGCCTGCTTCAGTACGACTTCCCCTGATGCACTTTCAATGCTCCGGCTGAATTGCAAAATACCCTCGGACATCAGACTTCGGATACCTTCGATCAACTGCTCACACCCATCAGGGAATGTAGCACAAGCCATACATAACTCTCCACATCCAGGAAAGAAGCCCTTCTTCAGTAACTTAGCCTTGACAAAACTCAACGGCGTCTTCAAATCTTTGACATCGGTCAGCAAGTCTGAACTCTCCTCAGTGATAACAGCATTTACTCCGCCCCCCTTATGATGAGGCATTGGATTTTTGGTGACGTTGGGCACGCTGTCAGAAAAGTTGATAACCTTGGCGTCCACCAAGTCCTGGACTTTGTGCTTAAAAGCTTTACAATTCTCAACCGTATGGCCAGGTGCCCCCGAGTGAAATTCACAAGTAGCATTAGCATCATACCCCGGTGGTGGTGCCCCTGTTAAGGGAGCCATTGTCCTCTTGTGAACCAATTGGAGCTGAAGCAACGTTTGCAGAAGCTGTGCATATGACATAGGTGGAGTTTCAAGATGACGGTTTGCCAGGGGACCCCGATTCTGATATCTCTTATATCCCTGATTATTCTGTTGCTGGGGCTGCTGCTGCGGCTGCGGGGGAGCAGCCGGGATGTTTATGCTAGCAATCTGAGGCTGAGGGCCCTTGCCCTTTCTCCTAGCATTAGTGACAGCACTGGCATCTCCCTCTCGACGCTTGCCAGTATAGGGTTTCTTGCTAGCTCCTCCAGCTGAGGATGATTCGCCCTGAATTTTTCCGATCTTTATACCGTTCTCAACATGCTCGCCCAAAGTGATGAGGGCCGAGAATGTTCCAGACATGCCACTGACCAGCTTTTCATAATAGATTCCAGGAAGGGTAGCCACGAACATTTGTACCAACTCACGCTCAACCATCGGTGGTTGAACCCGAGCAGCCAATTCACGCCACCGCTGGGCGTACTCTTTGAAGCTTTCATTGTTCCGCTGCGAGAGATTCTGAAGCTGAACTCGGTTGGGAGCCAAGTCGCTATTATATTGATAGTGGAGAACAAACGCTTCTGCAAGATCTTTCCAGGTGCGCACAGTAGCGGGCTCCAAACCCATATACCATTCGAGCGGTGGACCAGAAAGACTATCCTGAAAGAAGTGCATCAGCAGCTTCTCATCGTCAGAATAAGCGGACATCTTTCTATAATAAGATCGGAGGTGAACGCGGGGACAAGTAGTGCCCCTATACTTCTCAAAGATAGGCACCTTGAACTTGTGAGGCACTTTAAAGTCAGCAATCAACCCGAGTTTGGACATGTCAACGCCCAATGTGTTCTGATTTTCTATATCTCTCATCTTGTCTTCCAGCGCCTTGAACCTGAGTCGAGCCTCAGCAGTCAACTCTGCCTCTACACCTCTCTGAGAGAATATGTCATCCTGATGGTCCTCCAGCCACGGTTGAGGCACCAACAGATTTCCTGCACCAGCATTGCCATTGACCGGCCCTATGTTAACATTGGCGCCCAAACTACCATTGTCGGCGCCTGCCGCATTGAGTCCGAGATTAGTCATCAGATTGCCGTTAGCACTGCCGTTGCCCCCGGCAGTAGGAACAACGTTCTGTGGAGTATCCCCTTGAGGAGGAGTGGGCACGGCCCCGCCGTGAAGTATTCCATTACTGTCAACCCTGGAGATGAGAGGTTGCACCAAAGTACGAAGCTGGTCTTGCCCATTCGCAACTACTTGCATCAGCTCCATAAAACGATCCATTCGTTCACGAAGCTCTTGAACATCTGACTGTACCTGGTCCATGATTCTCGTCTGATTAGCGCGAGTTGAGTAGCGGTGGATGAGTCTTTGATCAATCCTGGAGATCGAAAGCAGCTCGGAACCTGAGTACCTGAAAAACCTGTCAACATCAAAGGTTAGGAAAAGGTAATAGAATGTATGTCATGCAAAAATGCTTTATGCAGATGCATGCGTGTCTGTGTGCTTGAGAGATTATCCCCCGATCCTGGCTCCTGTTGGCAATAATAAGGAGAGGAATCCGGGCCCAATCATGGAAATAGTAACCTCGCATAGCAATAGTCAGATTCGACACAACAAGGGCCGAGAACTCGTATGCATCAGTCTTCCTGAGAAAGGCTGCAGTAACGCAATAAGAGGCGAGAGATCCTGGATCGGGGAAACGGTACCTGTCACAGACACACGCCAATGGAATGATTATGCAAGCTAATGCAAAATGCAGGTATGCAACAATATATCCAGGTGGCTGCTGTGGAGATTCGGTGTCAACAGTCACTGATGAGAAGGAAACCCCGGTGTAAAACCACTGATCTGATCTGCTGTGAATAACCATCTGATAGGATCGAGATCAAAATTCTGCTCTGACAAGAACGAAGGCCTGATAATAAAGACCCCGGATGCAAGATCAAGTAACGTCTGTTGATGAAGTCTTCAGACCCCAAATCAAAAATCTGCCCTGTCGAGAACAAACACACAGCTGCTAATGAGATCTTCAAACCCCACTCAAAATCTGCCCTATCAAGAACAAACAACAACTGCCGATGAGGTCTCCAGACCTCACTCAAAATCTGCTCCGTCCAGAACAAACCACTGACGATAATACACTGATCAAAGCTTGCTCTTATCGAGAACAGACAAACACCCGATGATAAAATCCTCTGATCAAACCCTTGCTCTATCAAGAACAGTCACATCTGATACTGAGAACCCTGATACCAACGTAACTGATTCACTGTCGAGAGAACCAGGTAGTCTGGAGGTCAAAGTTTCCTGCAATATCCCGACCCCACTCACAGGTATGGACCTAATCCACGGACAAAGGTACGGCATCCTATGCGGTCATCAGCGTCACAGACTTTCATGAGTGACGATACGATTCCCAGAAGGAGTGGCATCATCAAGTCATGAAGAGGCCTCTCTTAGCTGACTTCGAAATGATCGGTCCGCAGAGTCGACAACCCTCACGTCTGGACTCCCCTCAGATCCTCAGGACCGGAAAGGAGCACCTCTGCAAGAATCTCGTCTGAGCGCAGATTTTCGTAGGGAACTGTGCCTGCTCAGCAGACAGGTTCGTCTACTACTTCTTCGCAACTATATCTAGGTGTGTACTCAAGCCCAGGTCCGGCTTTTCACTCACAGTAACCTCCCTTGCCCACAGCAATAATCACAATAATATAATGCTGAAAAAATAAATGCGAGAAGGTAAAGGTACAGAAAAGTTAAGTGCAGAAAAGTAAAACACAATATGCACAACACCCAACAAATAAACACCCAAGCGCTAGGATTGACTCGCGTAGGGGATGGGAAACGGTCCCAGCATAAGGGATGGGAAAAGTCCCTAGATGCAAATGTCCCCAGCAGAGTCGCCAGCTGTCGCTTGCGCGAAAATAAGGTGCCGGCATGACAGAAGAGTCGCCACCTTTCGTTATTTATCCCTCAGAGCGGGAAAGGAAACGATCGGAAAAACCTGACGAAAAAGGGTAAGACAAGGTCGTCGCAACCATTGTCTGGGTTCGGGAGTCGGTTAAGCAAGGGGAAGGTATTAGCACCCCTCACGTCCGTCGTACTCGACGGGATCCTCGCTTGTTTGTTTACTTGGACGGGTTGGTTATAATCTATCTACCTATCAAGGCTGGCTGAAAAAGAAAAGAAAAATGACTCGGCAAAGCATCGCGCTTTATGCCTACGTATTCTCATCAGAGAATGAGAAATCAGAGTCAACGTAGTTCGGCCTAACTACGGGGGATTACGGGGGAAAGGTTGCTCGCTAGGACGTCGCATCCTATGCCTACGTACTTTCATCTGGTATGAAAGATCAGAGCAAACGTAGTTCGGCTAACTACGGGTTATCTCCTGAAAGAAGTGTTTTTTATTGTGTTTGCGATCTCAACCGCACTAGAGACTATGACCTGAGAGGGAATGCATCCTTTCTCAGATAGCTTAAGGCTCGTAACGTACGAAAGAAATCATTCATGATTACCGTATTTTAAACTGCTTCGAGGTGAGAAGAGAACAGGCCCAACTAGGAGGGAGACTATCAAGTCCTACTGTTATCATGCCATGGATTCATCCTATGGTTGAGGTTTGAACAGGGAACTCCTAGATGTTGTCATGCATAGGTTTCAACCTAAAAGTCTATCATCAAATCCTTATCAAAGGAAATGAGAGTCCTAAGGGATCATGTCAATGATACACCAACAGACAAAAGCATCAGCTTTAACAGTAAAATGCATGCAATGCAAGTGAGGGAGGAAATGTGTGTGGGGCTTCAGCCTCCACAAGCTCGTCTCGACCTCAAGCCAGTCATGAAATAACAGTAATCATACTGAAAATAAACCACAGGCTATCAAGCCATACACAGATAAAAGAAGTGAAGTGCCATCAGGCAAACAACACACATGCTGGAGAAAGAATCGTCTACTCTCTAATCTTAACCCTAACACAAAATCTAATCAGATCTAAGCACTAAAGCAAAACCCTAAACAAGAGAAATCAATCCCAGTCTTCAAGCTTCAGAACAAGCTTACCAAAGACAGGGAGCTAAGTAAGCAGACTCATAGTGTCTTCCTCAGGAAAGCACTAGGAGGTGTATACTCAGGAGTCATACCCTATGTGGCTCAACCACTGTGATCAGTCTACGTTCCTCCTCAGGAGAAACTAAACTCACAAGCAGGCTCCAACATCACTGGATATTTAGGAAATCCTATCTGAACTAGTGGAACTAAGTGAATAAACTCATAGGACCTTCCTCAGGAAAGTACTAGGAGGCTTCCACTTAGGAGTTGTATCCTATGTGGCTCAACAACTGTGATCAGTTTACATTCCTCCTCAGGAGAAATTAAACTCACAAGTTGGCTCCAACATCATTGGATACTTGAGAAATCCTAGATAAACTAAGGGAACTAAGTGAATAGACTCATAGGACCTTCCTCAGGAAAGTACTAGGAGGCTTCCACTTAGGAATTGTATCCCATGTGGCTCAACAACATGTGATCAGTTTACATTCCTCCTCAGGAGAAATTAAACTCACAAGTTGGCTCCAACATCATTGGACACTTGAGAAAGAGGTGAGAAGAAAGAATGAAAGTCATTCATAGTGCCTTCCTCAGGAAAGTACCATGAACTTCCCTCAAACTTCAGGGTCTCAAACCTCACAGGCAGGGGACAAGCCAAGCTCTGGGTCTCTGAGTCTTGATCTTCAATCTTCACTTCATCATGCTCTCCAACAAGGTCTTCAAGACAACACAAGCCCCACAACCAATTCCCCAAAATAAACCCCAGAGATGAACAAATAACCACAACACAGACAAGATTATCAGGCAACTTCAGAAAATACCTAAAAATACTAAACCAAGGGGGAAAAATCTAACAATTATTCACAAGGGTCTTCAACATCTACCCATAACACCCACATAGGCCTCTACCCAAAAATCAAGACAAAACTATCTAAATAAAATGGATTTCTTCACCTATGCACAACCTAAACCCTAATTAGGATACCCTAAATCTACCCTAATTAAACTAATCAAAATTTAATTCTAAAATTCTAGAATACATCCTATGGGGAACTATGATTCATCATCTAATTACACAAAAAAGAATGGATTAAAAAGACTGAAGGAAGGTCCTAAAACAATTTTTGCAAAATGAGGTATCAACTAAAAGAAAGAAAATACACTATATTAAAGAAAATACCACTAAAAATTCTACATTAAAAATAAAATTCCATTTTTATTTTTATATTTTTCTACACAAAATTATCTCAACATAGAAAAAAGAATGGACAAAAAAGAGTTATTTTTCATTTACTTATGAATTTTTTAAGACAAGAAAAATATTAAAAGAAATAAAAAGAATTTAAAACAATTAAAAGGGAGGGGGGTGGAAATAGGAATGCACGCTAGTTGATTATTACATGGGCTGAAATAGGGGGGGCGCGAGTAGAAAGTTGGACCCAGGCCCAGGGTTCCAGCTTAAATGAAACGCTGCGTTGCAGCGGGGAGGTTTCCCTCCGTTTTCATTTTAAAACCTGGCCACACGATTAGAGGAAAAGGTCAAGAATTCAGGGAGATCCAACGGCCAACAGCCATCGTCCCCAAAACTGACCTAGGGTTTTCAGAACCCAGCATCCATGCATGGATTTTCTCCTGGCTCGTTCTCTCTCCACACTTGATGGTCTTCAAAAATTCCAAAAGGAAAAATGGACTACTCATCAAGAGGAACAAGGTTATACGAGTGGTTTCCATTAATTCTCCTTGAATCACTCACACAGAAAACTTCAAAGCTCGGGTACCACCATATTTCTCTGAGATCAATGCTTCTAAAACTCAAATTTAATGATCCAATCTTGCTCTTTACACTACCCTAACCATTCTAATCTAATCTATGCTAACTAAAACTCACTACAAAGCTTGTTCTTGAAGATTAAAGAAACTAACACCTGCCATGAAACCTCACACAGAGCTCTCAAACTCATGGGAAAGGATCACCTAACCTAGTACATTAATCCTACACCTAAAGAATTAACAGAAACTACATAATTAAAGAGAAAGGGAGAAGAATCCCAACCTGTCAAGAAGTGATGGTGAAGGTATGTAGAGAAGGTTGCAAGCCTTGTAGCTGCTTTAGGATGATCCTCCAATGGTGGAAATGATTCTGTTTGCACTGGTTTTGGAGGAGAAGCCTTGTGGTGGAAGAAATCGTGTGTTGCTTGATCTTGAAGGAAACTCTTCAATGGCAAATCTTCTCTCTCTTTCTCCTCTGAACTCTTCAACATTCACCAACCTCATACTCATCATGATTCACTCTTTTTATAAGCATCATTGGAAAAGTCTAGGACCATCTAGAATGATCTAGAAAGTTCTTGAAATCTCATGTGATGACATATTGAATTTCTCTCATCTCATACCTTATGCCTTACCATTTTGTGCCAAAATACCTTTACATGAGATAATGAGAAGATATGTGTGAAAAACAAGCTCACCTTTGGCTTGTGTAAGGTTTTTCAACATTGCCTTATAATGCAAGTAATGGATTTACAAAGAAAGTCCCTTTTTTAGACCTCAAATGAAACATCTATTTGAACCAAAGTTCTCAAAATAATGTTTCCAATCAAAATGATATATTGGATGACCTATTTTGGATTCCTAGATCCTCCAAACCAATTTTCAATTTCAACTTTTCAAACTTATATGCCATTTTTAGTTCATTTTTGACCAATCATGTAACTTCATGCTATGAGCTTTTCCAACAATTTGTGGCCTTCTTTCTAGACTTAAAATCACATTTTGAACAACTTTCATGTTTTGAGTTTTTTCATTTGAGGCTTGGAAATAGGAGTTTTAGGCATTGGCTAAAATGACCTATAACTGACAAATAACCAAAATACCCCTGTCTTGTTCAAACCATAAGTTGAGTTCCACAAATCCTATCAAGGACTTCTACCACTCAAATTAAAGCTAAGAAGATTCTCTTCAACATTCATGTTGACCAAGAAGTCATAGGGATCATCCTACTAGGGAAAAAGTTGTCTGCAAGTTGGGTGACTTTCAAGGACCCAGATTCACACACCTCTGCTGACCTGTAATTTGTCAAAACCATAACTTGAGCTCTGTAACTCCTATCAAGGACTTCCACCACTCAAATTAAAGCTTAGAACAAGCTATACAACATTCATGTTGTGGGGAAGGTGAGATATCAATAACATCTAGAGCTAAAACTTCCTGGAAGATAGGGGTCAAATTAGGGTTTTTTCACTGACAATCCTTAGGAACCCTAACTCAAAACTTCTCAAACTCCTCAATCATGATGAGTTGGTCTAGGAATCATCTTTATAACACCTCTATGCATCATTCCATGATCTCATGGCCCTTGGATTAGGTCTCAACCTTCTCCAAATCTTCAGCTGATCTAGGGTTGACCCAGTCAAAACCCTAATTCTACCATTCATGGTTGAATCTTCTGAGTTCTTGCATAATGACTTCTCTGGACCCCATGATGTCTTTCAAGACATCTCATAGGCTTTCTCAAAACATCAAGTTCATTCTCAAAGTCTCAACATCATCTGAGGAGCACCCACAACTCTCAAGCTATGAAGCACACAATCCTGGTTTCCACCCACTCCTCTGAGGATCTCTTGAACTGTCTGATGAAGGTATCAACTTTCAAACACTAGATGGATAAATAACTGTTGGTCAAATTTTGGGGTGCAACACTAACAAGTTATAATTTATTAGTATGAGGTGTGTGTGGTGTTGTTTTGAGTGAAAAATGATTTCATGGAGAAAATGGCATTTTGAGTGACTTTGTGTGTGGATGAAAGTGTCAACATGTGAATTCTTGATACTATGCACAAAACAGCCAAGTAAGCATACAAACATATTTTAAATGCATTTAGAAACATGTTGGGATGATGAAAATAGGTTTGTCATGCTCTATGCAAAATAGGACTATCTAACTGCTATGGCCAGATTTGACAGCATTTAACACATCCAAGGCAATAAACACAAATGGACAAATATCATGAACCTCTAGGGATACTTCCTAGGCCAAAAGTGCAACAGGTGCTGTGAATGATATGCTCAAGAATTAACTTACATCCAACTTTGTTACAACAGAATTCTGTGAGGGAGGTAAATGACACAAGTTGCAAAATATCACCATGACGTGCAGTTTGTAAGGTAAGTCATATTTTATGCACATACATAGACTATCCCTATCATGTGGTTGATGATTCTTAATTCTGAGACTTAAGCAAGGAAGGTAAACAAGATGCAACAATTTATCAAGACAGCAAAACAACTGATGTACTCAGCCTATGACTCCCCACACATATCAATCAACAAAACTCATGGTAATGTGTTTACCAATATCCACAGCTAGCAGCAACCATACTCAAATGCACTGTCAGTCACAAAAACAAACAAATCCTAGCCAAAACAGTTTTCATTCACAAGTGACAAACCATATAGCACTCAAATTAAAAACTAAACTGAATTTAAACAGCAATATCAGCTTGTCAAGCCAACTCAACTCTCTTACCCAACAACAACATGCCAACTGGTTATGCTAGAATACACACCACCCACTACTGACAGTATGCATCAGTTTTCAACAAATTGCTATCAATTGTTTTAACTGTCATCAGCTTGGTTAGTATGTATTACTTCAAATTGACAATTTAAGCAACATAATAAAAACTAGCTTATTCTAACACCACAATGCCAGCTGTTCCAATTAATGTTGCAAAGTTAAATTCCAAGCATTTGTCAAATTCTGTTACAATTTAACCTTATAGCAGCTGATGCACAAAACTTGACAGGTTTAGGTAGTGTTCTCAAAGCAAAAGCCAAAATGAGGGACTTGAACATGGTTCTGATGGAGATCAAAATTGTTCTATCCTTTAACAAGTTTGGTCAGAGAAATGAGCACTAAGGTAACCTCTAAGTAGCTCAAACCCTCATCTGCCATAAAACCCCCAAACCTTCACAACAGTCACAAAACTTAGTAAGATTGTGCCAACCCTATGGCAAACTAACAGCATATCTCAACAACTTGGAGGCACTCATCAGATGTGATGTTCAATTTAATAAAATATGAATCTTAAGGCTTTATGCAGAGATATTTTCCTACTGTTATGAATTTTGGTCAGCGGTACCACAGTAGTCTGAGCAAGGCAGTTGGCTATGTAAGATGTCACTTAAACCTATGAGGTGCAATTGAGTGTCATGAGCTAAGACAGTGTTGACAGAGCCAAAACATCTCTGAATTCTTTCTATCAAAGTCCAAATCTACAAACCCCTCACAAAAAACTCTAAGCAGAATTCACACAAGCACACATGACAGCAACAGGTCTCTTGGTTTTATTTGGCTCCTAAAGGATAAACATGATATAACCACAGGGTCCATGACTGAAACATAAAAGGTAAGGCTGAGTTACCTAAACCTGGTCTCAATGGTAGTCAGTTATCATGCAAAGGGACTAGTCAAAGGTTGAACAGCCAAAGCTGGGCTGCTGGGCTCCTTTCAGTTGACTAGGAATTACCCTTATGGTTTGGCTAACTGGTTTTCTTGATGAGTTTAAGTATTATACAGTCAGCATACTCTAAAAAACCTGATATGAATGATGATAGCAGACACCTCATTAACACTTCAGTTTGGTCTAAACTAAACAGTCCTAATAATTCTAAACATCTTTTAACAACAGCCAAAATATCAGTATGGACACACACTGTTCCCAAGCAATAAGTGAGTTTTGACAGCCAAGAAATTAACCAATCCTTGAAACCGATTAGGGCAGAAAATTCATCAAACATTCATAATGATTTTAAACCAAAGATAACACACACACACATGTTGATTGATCTTTTGACCTCTCACAAACTAGTGTGCCTATACATGACTGACCAAACCAAATCATCACCAAAAGACCTTTGTTAAAAACAGAAATGGCCACACACCTTGGCCTCACAACATCAGCTATGAGTTCCATACCTTGCTTCACATGGCAGTCACTACTTTAATGTAGGCAAACAATAATTCAACTGAAACAGTTTGGTATCACATGAAGGATTTGAACAATCCCAGGAATCAAGCATTGAGAATACATACAAAAAGAAAATCAAATGTAACAGTTGCAAACTCTTGATTATCATCAACCCCAACTTCCAGCACTGGATTCCTTATGACAGTTGCCAAGCCTCAAATCTGACACAGTTCAAAAACCTAGTCTAATTCTTTACCAATTGCAGCCACTAATGCCAACAGCAATTATGGTCAAGGCTTTGACAGCACTGAACCAAGGCTCAGCATCAAATGGTCATCAAAACCTGGCCTGAACTAATGCTAACAGCAATGGACAAACTCCAAAACATACCCTAAAACCTTACCCCTCAACTCTCATGTCTTGGCACAGTGATACCTTCAAGTGTTTCTAGGACCAACAGTAGTCCAATGGAACCAGACTCTAGCAAAAAGCCAACTGTTATCCCCCTCATTTTTACTGAGAATTCAGCCTCAGCCTTACCAAAACAACACCAGCCTTGTGATGTTCAAACATTTCACTAACAGCAGAAAATAAACCACTTCAACCTCTCTTTTCCTCAACACCAATTTGTAAGGGGTTGTTTCTCATCCAGAGTTTTGAACAATAAGCAAACCACAGGTTGCAACTTAAAGGAACAACACCCTACCCTAATTGAATTTCCTAGCAAACCAAAACATAGGCAAAGGGTCTAGAATTTGTTTGGCAGCAAAAAAAACATAGCAACTAAATTTTAACAAGAACAAACTTTAATACATGTGGAGACACCCATGACAACCCTATCATTCATCAAACACAAATGCCATGAAATTTATCTAAGTGTACATAGTTTAAATTTCCACCAAAGTACTCAAAAATGCACATTCATGGAAAATGGTGTAAAAGCAAGTAAAGATAAATTACATACCTTTTGATGATACTTTTGAATGTGCTAGAATGATTGAGAAGGCCAGAGACTTCCTCTTTGCTTCTTTACTTTTGCACCTTACTTCAAGCTTAAGTAGACAACCACTTATGATGCCAAAATGAGAATTATGAGTTTCCAATGGTTGCTAAGGCTCTTGACAGTTGAGATATATTGTATGTGAGGTGTCCAAGTGGTCACAACCTCAAGGAAATGCTTGGAACTCAGTTTGGTGTTTTTTATGGCTTTTGGTCAAAGTAAGCTACATGAACATTTGACTTTTTGATTTCTTGAGATTTTTGGTGGTTTGATGGATTGTACACCTTCTATATGTTATTTAGAAGGTGTATGGATGATGGTTTGGGTATTGGAAAGGATAGAAATGAATTTGGGCAGATTTCACTTCAAGGCCATTTTGGTGTTTTTATGGATTTTGGTGTTCTTGAGGATTTGAAGCAAGGGGTGGAAATTGGGATAACAGAGATTCTCTATGGTTTTTATCAGATGAAATGTGTTGGAAATGAGGTGAGGGAGCTCTCCTTTTATAGAGAAAGTGATTGAGGTGCTTACTAGGGAGCTTTCTTCAACATGAAGTAAGCTTTGGATATTTTGAACCAAACCTCCCTTGGAGGGTTTTCCACCTAATTCTGATGCAAATCCAATTTGTCCATGTTCTTTGATGATTTTCTGATGTTTGTAGCAGGCTAGGATCATAGGGAAGGGGCTGGTACAACTTTTTACTTTCCACCTCATGCTTGGAAAGTTCAACTTGCCAACTTGCTCCACTTGCAAGGCAATGAACTTCAAGCTTTGATTTTGTGATATTCTGCATAATTCTTTCTTGTATCATGTTACATAAATCTTATACATCAGATACAATAAGTTAGATCAAGAAAAATTGGCAATTTTAGTGAAAGAAATCAATCTTGAAAATTCAGCCAATGTGGGACTTAATATGTGAAACCTCCAACTTTGAATACATGTAACTTTCTGCTCATAACTCCTCTTGAGATGTTCTAGTACAATTTAGAAAGCCCTCACATAGCTCTAAAACTTTCATGTTTGCCAAGAAATCAAACTCCAATTGGAACTAGGTGAAAAACCCCCTCAAAGTTGGCTGCACACAAGCTTTTAAAGTGAAAATAACTTAGAAATTTTCTAAGTTATTTTTCCTTCTAGGAATGTTTTTGCTTCTATCTCAAAAAGTATGCATTTTCTGGTTGTGGACTAGTATGGGACTTTTGTAGGACTTGCCAAGAGCTTTCAAATGAGACTAGAACCAACTCAATTGGATGTGTGGTTAAGGAGTTATGGTTTAGCCCTTTTCAAAACCCTAATTTCCCGATTTCTCGATTACTCTCTCATCCTTGATCCAATGATCATGAAAATTGATATGCAAGTCCATTATGACATAAGGAACAACTTTGATTCACAACTTGGATTCCAATTCTCAAAATTTGAGGAGTTGACTTATCGGTCAACCGTACGATCGATCGGTGCCGACTGAGTCGCCTGTTGACATTCTGGATATCCTGAGACTTTGATGCTTCTTGAATGGTCTTTAATAGTCTATATGAACTTCATGGACCTCAATACCACCATTAAAACATCTTCCAACATCAAAGTCAAACCACAATTGACTTTTCACTAGTTAAAAACCCTAATCGGGGCCTCTTGACTGCACTGTTCTTGATTCCGAAATGATTTCTTCAAATTGACTTCTCTTTTGACTTTGATATTATCTTTGATTTCATTCAAAGATTGAATTGGCCCAAATCATTGGTTGATCATTCCTTGGTTGTTTTGAATTTGTCGATGCGAGAACCCTGATTCGTCTGTAACTTGACAATAATGAATTTGCACTGATTTAGGGTTAGATAATTCGTGATCATGCTTCTAAAAATGATAATGAGGATCTAAGGGGTCAAAATTTGGGGTACAACAACCTCCTAGGACGAAAGTGCCTAAATTCACTAAGTTCTCAGGGGATATGACGGAATCTACTGTCGAACATGTGGCTCGTTATATAATCGAAGCCGGAGATATAGCCAATGATGAGAGCCTTAGGATAAAATACTTCCCTAGTTCTCTCACTAAAAATGCCTTTACCTGGTTTATGAAGCTACCCCCTAACTTGGTTTGTAATTGGACCGAGTTAGAACGTTTATTCCATGAACAGTTCTATATAGGGCAAACTAAGATTAGCTTAAAAGAACTGGCTAGTGTGAAATGTAAGTTTTCTGAGCCAATAGAAGAGTACCTGAATATGTTCCGACTACTCAGGGCTAGATGTTTCAGTCAAGTACCTGAACATGAGTTGGTCGAAATGGCCGCAGGGGGCCTCGAGTACTCCATTAGAAAGAAATTGGACACACAATACCTAAGGGATATGGCTCAATTAGCTGATAGGGTTTGACAGCTAGAGCGTCTTAAAGATGAAAAAGCCAAATTCAATAAAAGAAAGAAAGTAGCTTATGTCGAATATAACAAAAACGTCAAAGGTGTATAGGAAGACCCATTATACTTCGACGAGAACAAAGTATATGTTGCTAAGCTTAAATAGGGTCCTCCCTACGCTTGTAAAGTATTGGCTCCCCAACATGGAAAGAGTTTTATCGAATCTGAAAAGAACGACAGATTCCCAAAGAAAACATATACTTTCGACATCACGAAATGTGATGAAATTTTCGATTTATTAGTTAAGGATGGCCAAATGATAGTACCACCTGGTGCTAAAATGCCATCTTTAGAGCAAAGGAAAAAGAGATGGTTTTGTAAATACCATAATTTTTTGGGTCATAAAACGTCTCAATGTTTTCTTTTCAGGGATCTGGTTCAGAATGCTATCCAAGAAGGAAGACTGAAGTTTGGGGAAAAAGCCAGTACCCAGATGAAATTCGACGCAGACCCTCAACAGGTAGTGGACGCCCACTACACGGAGCCCACAGAGGCACATGTGGTCGAAGCTATTGATGGCTTCGATTTTTCGATCAATATGTTGGAGGTTACGGATGATTTTGTTGCTGGAGTTGTAATGGCCAAGATCACTATGGGTTTTGGACAAGACAATTGGTTGAACGAGGTTACTGATGGCCTCGACCAGGGTGTTGATGATCTAAGTCTAAAAGATACAGAAAATTAAAGCTTGGTAATGGTGATCATGGAAACGGCTGATAGTTTCATTAAGATGGACCAGGACACTAAAGGCCTGGAGTAGGACCTAAGTAAGCTCAATCTGAGAGAGGACATCGACGTGAATATGGTGGAAATAACGTCATATGAGACCATGGAGGATAATGAATCGAGTTGTCAAGAAGAACACAACAAAATATCCTATCCGGGACACAAAGAGTCCATCGTCGAATTCCTTGACCGCTGCCAAAAGAAAGGATCCAGTGTCATGTTGTGTCCCAGATGTAGTGCCATCTTCGACATGAAGGCCACCCAGAAACTCGAAGGGGCACGTAAATCAAAACAAAAGAGGGAAAAACCTAGCTTCGACCCTCGAGGCAGTATCCCAAGAAAGTATGAACCTAATAATAGGGTTCCAAGAGCCAGGCTTGCTACCTTTAAGCCATTTGCCGACATTTCTAACGAAAAATGGGTGAAGCCTAATGAGGACAGACAAAAGGGACAACGAAAATGGAAAAGTTTTGAGGTTAATCGAGGATCATCAAGCTCCTATCGAAAGGAATTCCAATCCTCCAAGACTGCACATATCTCTGAAAATTACAAAGGAAAGAATCCAATGTCATGATCTCAATGGAGAAAAGAGCAGCGCAGGAGGAAAGCCCTTAGGGAAGGCTCATTGAAAAATCAGGCAGAATCTAGCACTAATGCCCCTACTGGAAATAAAGGGGGCCAGTCAAGGACTATTGAAAAAGTGCCAGTGGGACGAAGGCTATTCCCTGTCCAGGAAGTGGAACATAAAAAGCCAGTCGAAGATGATGATGAAATGACTGACATTTTCAAATCTGACTCCGACGACTCTCTAAACCTCCTGGTCAATGTGGTGTCGGTAATGCCTAGGGATTTCGACAGAATCTCAGAGGTCAAAAATATGGATGCCTATACTGAGGCAGAAATGGCGACACATAAGCCTGTGTGCTACTATGTTATGAGTAATGGCTACCATAAAAGCAATGAAGAACCATTTAAAACCCCTTTATAATACAAGAAAGGTAGAAAATATGCGATTCAATAATATTCTGGTAGACTGCTGCGCAACAGTGAACTTGATGCCACATTTCCTGCTAAATAAAATCAATAAACATGACATTGATATGAAGCCACACAACATGGTCTTGTCGAATTATGAAGGCAATGTGGGTTCAACAATGGGGGTGATACAGATGGATCTAACAGTTGGAACAATAACAAGACATACCGTTTTCATGGTAGTGGAAACGAAAGCCAATTATAATCTACTGCTAGGACGAGAGTGGATTCATGGAGTTGGTGCAGTGCCATCGTCAATGCACCAGCAAATTGCCATTTGGAGGCCAGACGACATTGTGGAGAACATCAAAGCCGACCAAGGGTATTTCAGAGCGCCCATAAACCATGTCGACCGGAGGCAATTCGACAAGCACCTGGCCAGCATAGGTCCATGTGCCCCCAGACGAGGAAACATTCTGCTCATTATATTTATATCATGTCGATGGTTTCCGTTGGGACAAAGAGGTGCCAGGAGAGAGACTCTCATACCTTGGCAAATCTCTAATAGACCCCACAGGTTAGGGGAGTGAATTTAGTGATGATGAATGAATTCGAAGCACTATAAAGAATTTTAGCCTATGTGGCCAAAATGAAACTACAGGCAGTCTTGGAGGCTACCAATAACCAGATGGCGGAAAAGGCCAAGTTGGAATCGTGTCAAGAAGGTCTTGGCAAGGACTTCGACCCAGAACCACCTGACAAAATTCAACACGAAGACCAAAGGCTTGATGCTATACATGATGAAGAGCCTCTAGGATTCAAAAAGGATCCCCTGGCGAATGACGTCAAGATGCTAGTGCAGGACCCATTGGAAGAGGTTGACCTAGAGGAAGGGGTGGTCAAAAGACCAACATACATCAGTGCTAACCTTAACCCTCAACTAAAGATCGAAATCATTCAATTATTGTGAGAGTACAAAGATTATTTCTCCTGGGATTATGATGAGATACCTGGTTTGAAAAGGGAATTGGTCGAACACAAGCTGCCAATCAAGCCTGGGAAGAAACCATTCAAACAAAATCTAAGACGTTTCGCTCTAGAAATTCTCTCAAAAATAAAGGAGGAAGTCGAAAGACTCTTTTGATGTAGGTTTATCTGCACGGCCAGGTATGTCGAATGGTTGGCAAATATTGTCCCAGTCATTAAGAAAAACGGGTCTTTAAGAGTTTTCATATACTTTAGGGATCTAAACTTAACAACTCCTAAAGATGAGTACTCCATGCCTGTGGCAGAGATGCTAGTCGATTCCGCCGCAGGACATGAGTACCTTAGAATGCTAGATGGATACTCTGGATATAATCTGATTTTCATTGCAAAAGATGATGTTCTCAAAACAACTTTTCGTTGTCCTGGGGCCTTAGGCACCTACGAATGGGTAGTGATGCCTTTTGGCCTAAAAAATGTTGGGGCAACATATCAATGGGCAATGAACTCAATTTTTCATGATTATATAGAGTCTTTCATGCAGATATATATTGATGACATTGTGGTTAAGTCAGTATCAGGAAAATAACATGTGGACCATCTTCGACAATCCTATATAAGGATGAGGAAATATGGTCTTAAGATGAACCCTCTGAAATGTGCATTTTGTGTGCAGGTGGGAGATTTTTTAGGTTTTGTGGTCTACAAAAAAGGGATTGAAATCAACCAAAACAATACCAAAGCTATCATGGAAGCAAAAGCACCATCGACCAAGAAGGAGCTGTAATCGCTACTAGGGAAAATAAACTTCTTAAGAAGGTTTATATCAAACCTAAGTAGCAAAACGTAGGCCTTCTTACCATTGCTTCGATTCACTAAAGAGGGGTTCAAATGGGGGAAGGACCAGCAGGAGGCTTTCGACAAAATCAAAGACTACCTGAGCCACCCTATAGTGCTTTCACCACCATGCAGGAGCAAGAGCGTGAGGTTGTACATAGCAGCATCAGACAATACTCTAGGGAGCATGTTAGCTCAAGAGGATGAGAATGGCGTGGAAAGGGCTATTTACTACATCAGTAGAGTCTTGAATTATGTAGAAACTAGATATAGCATGATAGAAAAGTTATGTCAATGTTTGTATTTCTCTTGTACAAAACTGAAGCAATATATAAAACTAGTTGATGTATATGTCTCTTAACATTTTGATGTTGTCTAAACCTATTTTGCATAGTCGAATAGGGAAGTGGGCACTAGCATTAACTGAGTATTCTTTAACCTATAAACCGTTGAAAGCGGTTAAAGGACAAATAGTGGCAGACTTCATTGTCGACCACTTCATAAATGAAAATGTTCTAAATTATGTCGAACTAGAACCCTGGAAGTTATACTTCAACGGTTCCAGCCATAAGAATGGAACATGCATTGGTTTATTGATTATTTCACCCGATAAAATTCCAACAAAATTTAAGTACAAAGTCGAAGGGCTCTGATCCAATAATGATGCTGAATATGAGGCATTGATAGAAGGGCTTGAAATTTTGTTAGAATTGGGGACAACCCGAGTTGAAATAATGGGAGACCCAGAGTTGGTTGTAAAGAAAATAACAAAGGAATACAAATTTGTTAAAGAAAATCTCATTATGTACTTTGTAATAGCCAACAGGTTACTCAAAAAATTCGAAGTGTCAACCATTCGGCATATACCATGACTAAAAAATTAAGAAGCGAATGACTTGACACAAATTGCCTATAGATATAGGGTTTCAAAAGAAAACCTACAAGAAGTAATCGAAGCTAGAGGTAAGGTCGTGTCTATTGCCTACGGCTGTCAGATCTAGAAGTAACAAATATTGGCTATGCTGACTGTTGCACCCTAAAATTTGACCAACCGGTTCCCATATCTGGTTTATGTTTCGACGCATTTCGCATTAGCATTCGCATACCGCATATAGTGCATTTTCTCATTCATATTGATTTTATCGGGATTTCAGCCCTGTTTTCACATTTCGGGTATTTCAGACCGGTTCGGATAATCGGAGGTTATTTTGAGAAGTCACGCGCTTCCTGGGTGTTTTCAGCTTACGCAGTGATTTTGGAGGATTTTGGTGTCTGGGTTTACTGTTTGTTTCGATCTGGTCTCGCGCTCTCGTTTATTTTGGTTGATTGCCTTTGTTTGCATTTTTAGGATTTAATAGCCTTTTATAGATTTTAATATAGATTTCTAGAATTTAAATAGATTTCTTTTAATATTTTTAATAGTTTTAAATCATTATTAGAATTTATAGATTTCTTTTAAATAGGTTTTAATAGATATTAAATGTTTTTTAAATAGTTTTTAGTTTAATTTCTTTTTTGAGAATAATTCATTTTTTTTAGATAATGATTTTAATAAGAAATTTGTTTTTAGATAATAGTTTTTTAAAAAATGATTTTAATGGGATAATTCTTTACTAGGTATTTTCTTAAATAGAATTAGTAGAGTTTTTCTATTTTTTGTTTGTATAGAAATTAGTAGATTTAATAGATATTAGAGTTTTATTTTAAGATTTAATTCTTTTAGAATTTAAGTAGATTAATTAGATCTTAATCATTTGTTTAGATGTTAATTAGGGTCTTGTTAGCTTTAATTAGGGTCAGAATAATATTAATTAGGCTTTAATTGCAGCTTTAGTTTTCATTTAGTTTTAATTGAGTCTAATCATGTGTTAATTGGGTTTAATCATGTTCATTAGAGGCTAATCAAGTCCATAATTCGGTGGGCCAGGTGTACTATGGAGGCCCAGTCCAAATATCGCCACGTGTATGTCTATAAAAGGGTCACGCGTGTGCTTCTGAGGCCCCCACTCCATTTGCCACGTTTCAACCCCAGAAGCCAGCCACCTCATTTCCCAAATTTCTGCATGCTTCCCACGTACGCCACCACCTCACTCTCTCATTGCCACCTGGCTGACATGCAAGCTCCCACACCGCCACCTGTCCACTCCTCACCCCTCGCCGGATTCTTGGTCGCCGGCCATGCAACCGCCGCGCCGACCACCTGCTAACTGCCTCTGACCACTCTAACGGTCACCGGAGCTCGCAACACTCGCCGGAAAAACCATCATCGTCCTCTCCGTTCATCCTCTTCGCTCAACTTCGCCGGAAAGCTTGCCGGAACCTCATCGTGTTCCTCACCAACCACCATCTTGCTCACTTCGTTTCCAGAAAGAAATCTTCAAACCGGATCATCAACGTTAATCAATCATCCTCATCTGCGAGCGATCTCCTTGGATCTCCATCTTTGTTCGCCAAATCCTCCAAAAGCGCATGCATCAAAGTTTTTTCAAGAACGTGTTCCTCGCGATTTCCAGATTTCTTCAGAATCACCAAGAACGTTCATAAGCTTCACGTGTTTTTCCAGATTTGTTCATCGTTCATCAAGAATTTCATGAACACCTCCGATCCACAAACAGCCAACGCTAAACTGAGCTTCAATTCATAAGAAACGAGTTTGGATTGAAACTTCAAAACATCACCGATTTGCAATTATTCGTCAATGTCCACGAAGAATCTCATCGCGCGTTCATCATCAACCGTCTCCAGATCCAAGATCTTCTTAGATTCATCAGGTAAACTCCATGCATCAAGAGATCTTTCAAGATCTGGATTCATGCGCTCGTAAATATTCAGATAACATCATAAACCTTCACCACTTTTCAACGAACAGCTTCGTCACCCTCCAGACTTTGCAAGCATCCGTCAGCTTGTCTGTTGTCTTTTTGTGTGGTTCATCCATGCGTTTGAAGTCGGTAACACGAAATGGAGTTTGAAGCTGAGGTGAGACAGGGATTAGAAGCAGAGAGGTGAAGTTTGAATTGGAGAGAGGGGATCTGAGAGAAGAGAGTGAGGGCGCCGTTTGGGAGGGATGAACAATGAAGGAAGAAGGAAGATTGTTTAGGGTTTTGTTTCCTGAATACGTGGCAGTATGGTGGACTGGGCTCAAAGGCCCAGTTGTTTGTTTTTTAGCACGCCTCCGTTTCTTTTTTTCCCATCCTTCATTTTTTTTTCTGTTGTTAGTGTGGGCTGGGCCCATTACTGCGTTTTGCATACCTCTGTTTTGCTTCTGAACCCCCCTCCCCGTTTTGTTTGTTATATCTTGGGCTGGACCCAATTCCCTGTATTTTGCTGAAGTACACCCCCTGTAATTTCTGCTGCACCCCCCTGTACATATTTTGTCAATATTCTTGTATGACTTTAATTGTACTTTTTAGAATAGTTAGAATATAATTAGCATATTGATTAGCATGTTAGGATTATTATTAGGATTTAATTTTCTTTAGAGAACTGTTTTAGTTTAATATGCTTAGACTATAATTTCTGCTATATTTTCTCTTAATAGAATTCAAGTAGAATAATTCCTAGAATAGGTTGTAATTAGCGTATTATACTCTTTAGGGAATTTTAGATGATATTTTTCTCAGAGTCTTCCTTTATATTTCTTAGAATATTTTCTAGTAGAATTTAATTGCCGTAGCATTTTATTTCCATTTGGTATTGGATTTCTCTCCTATTTTCTCATTTCTTATCTGATTGCTGTGATTTTATTTTTGGCTGGTCGTGTGACACGATTCAATTGGAGAATGATTTTCGATATCACTTATCCATCTTGTCTTTGACACGGATATCAATACGCTACCTCTGAGAGTTTGATTTCTCGTATAAATCGAACCATGACGGTCTAAGCGTTACATTGGCTTTGATTCAAGCGTCATCATCAAAGATCCAGAGAGGAGAAGATTGGAATGGAGCCTGCGCGCATGTCAAGGGTCAACAGAACCACTCCGTTCGGTAACATCTATCTAATTCAAGTCTTTTAATCAACCGTCGAGTGTTGTGAGATCGTTAGATACGTAGGAAATGGTTGCGGGAGGGTCACTCTCACGTAACTTGGGTGTTTAGTGTATCACCCTTAGGGTGATATGCAACGCATTCGCTCCTACGTCTTAGGTTCTTGCGTGCGTGTCCCGAGTTCCTTCCCGTTTAGGCGTAGGCCTGCTTCCTCTTTGTTCTCGCCCCGTACGAGCGAACCCCTGTTTCCCTTCTCTTGCCCCCGTGCAATCGAGATTCGTTTTCCCGTCGAACTACGTTAGCTCTGATCTCTCATGCCCGACGAGAGTACGTAGGCATAGGATGCCGTATCCTAGCGAGCTCCCTTTTCCCTTTTCCTTTTTTCCAGGTTTTAGCTGTAGTAGGTTGAACTACAGTTGCTCTTATTTCTCATATCTAATGAGAATATGTAGGCATAGGATGCGATATCCTAGCGAGCACACTAACAACTAACCTCTCTGTTCTCTCGCTGCTGTGCGATCGAGACTTTCCCGCTGACGACTGATTGTTTCCCTTTCTTTTACCCTTGTGCATTTGAGACCAGACCGTAGTTTTAGCTCCCGTAGGTTCCCGTACCTCTCAAAACAACTTAATCTCTCGCTCCTGTGTGATAACACCCTGTCTAGCCGTAGTTAGCCTGAACTACGTAAGCTCTGATCTTCCATGCTGTGTGGAAGTACGTAGGCACAAGACGCGAAGTCTTGGCGATCCAATTCCCTGTAGTTTCCCGAACTACGATGACTCTGACTTTCTCTCTTGAGAATACGTAGGCATAGAGTGCGACGCTCTATCGAGTCAGTTCCTTTCCGTTTAGATTTAGCAGCCGTAGATAGATTGTTTTGCATCCTTTAGACAAACCAAGCAAGCGTGGATCCCATCGAGTACGACGGACGTGAGGGGTGCTAATACCTTCCCCTTGCGTAACCGACTCCCGAATCCAGGATTTGGTTGCGATGACCATTCCTTTCCCGTCTTTGTGGTAGGTTTACTTCGAGCGTTTCCTTTCCCTCCGTTGGGATAAATAACGGACTGTGGCGACTCTTTTGTTCAGTCGGCGCCGATTTTCGCAGTAGCGACAGCTGGTGACTCTGCTGGGGACATCAATATCCCCTATGCGAGTCAATCCTAGCGCCTGTTTGCTTGTCTTTGGATGTTTACCTTTTGCGTGTTGTATTTTACTGTATTTGCAATTTTCGCATTTCCTTATTATCTGTTGCTGTTGTGCTGTTGGGTGGTTGTTCCTTTGAGAGAGAAGCCAAAACCCAGGCTTGAGTACACACATAGATTTAGAGAGAGAGTAGTGGTTAGCCTGCTTGCTTAGCTCGCACCAGCTAGCCGCGAAATCTCACTCGGACGAGATTCTCCTTGATGCTTCTTGCCTGGCCCTTAGGGCTCGACAAGTTGTCTGACCCGAGGATTGTCGACTCTGGGAACTGATCAATTGGGAATTCGACTAAGTGAGGCCTCTTCAAGGGATGATGATGCCACACCTTCTGGGTATCGTATCATTGCTCTTGAAAGTCTGTGACGTTGATACCCGCATAGGATGCCGTACCTTGTCAGATTAGGTCCATACCCGTGAGTGGGAGGGTTTTGCAGGAAACTTGACTTCCAGCCTACCCGTTATTTTGGTCTTCTCTTCAAAGCGAACGTACTCCGGCAGCAGCGCAGCAGTATTCAGAGATTGTGTGGGGGCTGTGATCCCGTATTTGCTGCATATCGCATTGCATTTGCATAAACATGTTTGCATCATATTGCATATCATTCTCCAGCTAGCCAGAGCTCTTATCCAGCCGTTGCTTTGATTCTGAGGGTAATTCTCCGGTGATTGGTCTGAGCAAGTGTTGATTGGAAGAAGACGACCAAGGGGTTGAAATAGATTGGGGCAGAATTGAGCAGTGAAGTCAATTGAAGGTTGTCGGTAGCTATGTCAGAGAGCAACTTCCGGTTTGTTGATAGGGTTCACTGTGACGGCCAATCCTTTGTATGGTTCTACTTCCGAGGCAGAATTTCCGCAAGTGAACCACCTTGTTGCAGACCAGTTTGTGCAACCTCCTGTTAGGGACCGAGTTTCTCTTATCGACAGTCAAGGTGTTGTTTTCCCTGTGGCGAATATCCGAAGAGAGATCCCAGTAGCAAGGACTGAAGACCCAAGAGCTTTTGAGTATGATAGACGGCTCCGAGTGTTGGAAGAAGGGGTGAAAGCCTTGAAAGTCAAAGATGTTATTAACCTGAATGCTGCAAACATGTGTTTGGTTCCTGGCCTGGTGTTACCTCCGAAGTTCGAAGCGCCGAGATTTGAGAAGTACAGAGGGGATTGCTGTCCGAAGCAACATTGGGTGATGTTCTGCCGAAGAATGACTTCGTTTGTCCAAGACGATAAGTTGATGATTCACTGCTTTCAGGATAGTCTGACTGGGGCATCTTTATGTTGGTATATGCAGTTAGAGAGTAATCAGATTCGATCATGGGTGGATTTAGCCAGAGCTTTTCTGAAGCAGTATGATTACAACCTATACATAGCTCCTCATCGCATGCAGTTGCAAGAATTGTCTCAAGAGGACAATGAACCCATCAGGAAGTATGCACAGAGATGGAGAGAATTTGCTGCCAGGGTACAACCACCGCTTCTAGACCGAGAGCTAACAAACATGTTTGTAAACTCACTGCAGAGCCCGTACTGCGAAAGAATGCTTGGACTTCCGTTAAGTTTCCCTGACTTGGTAGTACTTGGAGAACGCCTTGAGCATGCCATCAAAATCGGGAAAATTCAGATTATTTCAAACGGTCAGGCTAGTGAAGCTGAATCTCTTTATGACTATCAGAATGAAGAAGGAGTTGTGATCAATGCAATCATGCCAGATGTTGGATATCCCCGAGATGAATTGGTGAAATCGGTTGGATCAGTATCTCCTGTACCTTGTTATGTTGGACAGATAACTGTGCCTGGGGCACCCTATCAGGAACGTTATGTCACTTCTCTGGAAAATCAGCGAACTCGTGGCCGAGGTTATCAGAATCAGCGCCAGAATCAGAACAAGCCTCGTAACAACTTGGAACGAAGGAATGCTCCTTCCCACCCAGTGCCTATGCCGTATAGCCAAATGCTGCCATCTTTGATCCAGAGTTCTTTAGTGGAACCGAAAGCTCTTAAGCCTGTTCCAGAGCCTTACCCTCTTGGGTACAATCCCCACGTTCAGTGTGGTTACCATGGCGGATCTCCAGGGCATTCAACTGAAGATTGTAAAGCTTTTCAGGCAAAAGTACAACAGTTGATCGACCAAGACTGCATTTCCTTTCGAGAAGGATTTCTGTTTGTTCATACCAACTTCACAGTCGTCTAAGCTCGTAGATTCGGAGTTTGTTTTCAAGAAGCCAGTAATCCAGACAGGCAGGCGCCTTCAGCATTGGCAGTCCTCAGACTTTTTATCATTTGCATTTGTAGTTTCTTTTCTGTTAGTTACTACTTGCCGGTAAACATTATTTGTTTCGAATGGTAATATTGATAAAGTGACTATGCATTTTTCTGAATTAATCATGTTGTTGTCGCTCATTTATTGCATTGCACTGACACTTGCATTTTATTTACTCCACCTTATCACTGTGATTAGCAAAGATTGAAGGGAAGATGACGAAACTGAATACTCATAACCGATGATCGTATGCTTTTAGATAAAACCTTGCCGATGACGTACAAGGCATTGTTTCAAATCCCCCAAACACTGGAGATATAAGGAGTTAGTCCCTTGTTAACCACGTCGAGCCAGGAAGTAGAAGTTTTTTCGGACTTTTAAACCCTCACATCTTAACCTGGGGCAGGGTAGTTGTCAGTTAGCTTGACCGAGCGTTCAAGTCTTACAGAGGAGTGTTGTCTTTCGAGGACCAATTACAGTTTATGCCTCTCAAGAGGTCGTACCTCGTCAACCACAGTGGTTAAACCTCACCAATCAGGAGTGAGACAGTTACAATCCTTTCGGAGCAATCAAGACAATCAGTGTCACACTGTCATACCCCAAATTTGTCCTACCTATTCATATTAAGTGTCTTGCTACTTCAATACAGTTCTTAAGATAATCATGTGAAGCTTGGTCTTTTTCCTTTGGATACAGAATATAAAGGTGTTTGTTCGTGCTTATGGTAATTACAGATTTCTTTTTGCAAGTTTCTGGTAGATGTGTATTCATGAACAATTGTCCAGGTTGTTTGATTCGGTCATCTCGAGGCATGATTGATTTTATTCCAGGTTGGTTTTAGGCCATGGGATCCAATTATTCAAGAATAAGTTATTTGATTTCAAAATAATTTCAAGCCTTATTTCGATGGATTCTCGAGTCGTTTTTTTAGACATGCCTTTCAAAATTGAAATAAAGTTCAAGCTAATATGTTATGCCGTAGGGGTATGTGGTAAATCCCATTTTCTTTATGATCTCAAAAGTCCTCAAGTTTGAGGATTTAAACTCTCAAGTGACATCAAGATCATGTGTAAAGGGCCAAATTGTATCAAGTTATAATGCAAACGAGTCCAAGGCCATGATTAATGTTTCTACTTCAAGGACTGCCTTCGGGCATTGTATGCTATGGGAGATCATTGCCTTCAAGATATGGACAGTTCATTGAGCCAAGTCATTTTAGCTTTTGGAAGTTCTAGAGTTTAACTGTATTATGAATAGTATACCTTATCCCCTGCAGAGAGTTAAGAAACTTTTGAAAACTATTACATGACTTGAAATTTAAAACAAAAGACCCTTAGGTCGTGGTGCTGCAGAATGTTCAAGGCTCGGATCACTTCAAACAAATTGTAAATACAACATTGAACAAGGAAAGTAATTGTTACATGTTTTCTCATGGTTCAAAATATATACAAGTTACAAGGTGGCATAAAGAATAGTAACGGGTCAAAAGGAAAAAAGGAATCAATGATGGTGTATGCGAGAAACTCGCGAACTCCAACAAATGTAGATTAACTCAAATTTGTGCAGCGAATTCTATCAGGCACTAAACTCACTTTAACTAACATGTCATGACTGGGGAATTGCATATATCAAAAGGCCTTTCGATCCCTGTGTTTCTTCCATAACGAAAGGGAGGATGTTGCCTTCTTTTCTTCCATAAGAGGTCGTCATGCACTCTTGGTGGTTCAAAATGTCGGCCCTTCGAGTCACCAATGCAGTCGTTGATTCAAGGTAGAATAAATATGCTGATAAAATTCTAATGGCCACCCTCTTCACCTATAACCAGTGGTCAAGTTCTACAGATCATGTTGAGGTGATCAATGCTCCTGTCATGAGATGCAGAATTTATAAGTAGAATGGAGAAACATTAAGAATAGAAAAGTTCACAGTACTAGGTGTGTTAATAAGTGTGGAATTGTGACAGTGGTCAAGAAAATGCTAGAATTCAAACAAAATTCTGTTTAAAGTTGTTAAAGTCTCACCATTGCGTTTCCTTCAAAGCCTTCATCGCTCATCATGTGCCAGTTCTTCCGTTTCTAGGGCTATACCATATTTCCTACAAGAAGGCATCATTGTGTTTGCACCCTACAAAAGAAGAACAAGGCAGTCACATACCAAGACTCACACGAATTTTTGCAAAGTAAAATTAAGGAAAGCATTAAAAAACTCCATCAAAAGGGATTAACCAAATTGCATTGATGAAAAAATCTGCGGATTTAAATATGCTTAAGAATGACTCTTCCAGATTTGCAAAATAATGAAGTGATTCATGTTATGCTAAGCTTCATAGTCAACACACAAGGCATTGATATCAATAGAGTTCTAAAGTGAGAAAGGTATTGTACCAGATATTATGTTTGCTGATACCAATCAACCATGACTCCTCGCCTCTTGTGAAATCAAGAATGATAAAAGAAAAACTAATATCAGGGACAACATCATTATAATGACTTCATGAAGTAAAGTGGAAATCAAGTTAACCTCGGTTCTAAAACCTTCGTGTCTAAGCTCCACAACCATAACATAGAACCTGCTACTCTATCTTCCACTATCCGTCAAACTTGTACATGTTCAGACTAAAAATCCCAACTGTGCAAAGTCAGGACTCTGAAAATCATCACGCCAGCAAGAGTCCCGAGCCATACAGGTGTGTACATGCAGCAACAATGCAAAGGATCTAAGAGCATTTCGCTTCCTTCAAGTTATAACCAATGTCTGCAAGAATGCAACAGGAATACGAGGAATAATCATACCAAGATAAATCCAAATTAACAAAGAATATGCTTACAGTTTTTACTCGGAAAGGTATCAAGCATCCAGTTAGGCTATCACCAAAGTCTTCTGACCGTGGGATGAAGAGAGTTGTATAACACCAAGTCTTACCGAAAGACCATCCTCATACAATGATATGATAAGAAGAAGTCAACAATTTTGTGAGCCCATAATTCTCTGAAGATAACCGATGTGCCACTAAAATGTTGGTGTTGCTCTTCATTTACATGCTCCAAAGTCCTGCTAGATTGTCCTCAGAAGCCTGGCCGCCCTTCACAGTCAAGCTTACATTGATGTCCATTGTGCAAGTTAAAACTCCTTGAGCTTATTACCTTCAAATAACAAGCAAACAACATCAAACTTCTAACAATGTGAATAGAGCAAATCATGAAATTAAGGATTCACATCCAAAGTTCAGAAGTTTCGCATAAGTATTCAAATAAGTCGTATTCAAAAGCAAGTGAGTCAAAGAAAATGTTAAAGCAAAAAAAAACCATGTAACCACAGTAAAAATCCCAGGAATTTACATGGTGAAAATCAGGGTAAAAAAGGCAGACAATTTCAAAAGCTGCTAACAGACAAAAATTCGTACGATTGCAATTCCACAACCACAGTCCTCACTCCCACTACCGTAAAAACGACTTACTCCTGACAAAGAGGACACAAAATTCACACGATTTCTCTCTGAGCTTTGCCCTAGCTCACACGTATGAAGTCTATATATATATTTGTTACTATTCATTTAAGGGGGGCGGAGATTGAAAAAAAAAACCTAAAGCTTAGATTCAAAAAGCTCTCTGAGTCTTGAGACTCGAGTTTGCTTGAGCTAATAGCCACTCGAAGAGGCTTTCATTTACACAGAGAAATCACAGAAAAAGTGGAAGAAGAAAAGATCGAGATACAGAAAGGAGAAGGAGAAGATTACCTGAACACATTCCAAAGCTCATTTTGAAGAGTTCTTCGAAAGGTACCCTTCTAAGCTTCATTTCCCTTTGATTTGAACCTTGTTGCTTGATTTCGTTTAAGTATATCCTCCGAGCAGCGTAGTTACCCTTTGTTGCGTTGATTATGCGACTCTTGCTTGATTTTGGAACTAGGTTTTAGTTTGGGAACAGACTTGATTTGTACGATTGGTTGTTTCTTTTGTGTATTTGGTTTCAGATTTAGATAGAGGTTAGAATTTAAGAGGGAGTTGGTGTAGGAAGTTTTTGATTTATGGGAGGTTTCCGGCGGGCATCGTTTCGGTGGAGAGAGGGCCAGAGTACGAGATAAGAGAGAGCAAGGTGAGAATGAGAGGGAACCCGATTTTTTTGTTTTTTCTCGTGGCCATGTGGCTGGTTACGCCGGTGACAAGTGTCACCGGCCTGGATCCTTCAGGACCCTGTTCAAAATGCAGACTGACTTTTTTTATTATTTATTTATTTTATTTAATTTCTATTAACTTTTTTTTAGTATAAATATTTTCATAAAAGAAAACAACAAAAAAACTTCAAGCAACGTTACTTAATTTTATATTAAAAAATTCTGAACTATTATCAATTTAATTAATTTTTACTAAAATATTTTTACTTAATAATAATTAATTTACTTAATGACTAAATAATTAGTTTAAATTTGATGAATTGTTTTAAGTTGGCCTTTTCTTTTAAATTCTAGGACAATATAAAAATACTTTATTTTAATGTAATAATTATCTTAATGACCTATCTTTCCATTCTAAAATAATATAAAATAATTTAATTTAATTTCTTTTCTTTTACTAACCTTAGATAATTAGGATATTAATTAAGTTAACATGCCTTGACTAATATATTCCCTATTTTAGTTTAGTTTACGACTTTTGTGTGGGGTTTATACATGTCTTATTATCGTATCTTAATTACATTTATGTTATTTACATGCTCAAACCAATTATTTTCAAACTAATATCTTGACTTAATGTCAAGCCCATTTTTAAATACCTTTGTAAGCCGATTGTTTTTACGATCGCCATCGACCTTATAGCCTCCTCTTGGGCTTTGTACAACGACGTTTGCTACACACTTCACATAACATTAAAATCAAATCCTCCTATCCTTGTAAGTCGAGTGTTTTGGCCTCGCCATCGACCTTATCCTATACCCATAGGACCTCTTATCCATTAGTTCAACCTTGCTCGTCTCATACGTAATTTTAAACCTCGATTCATATCGAGCATTTTATTAAATCAAATTAAAATACTTAATAATTACTTAAACATAATTTTGATAAAAGATGAAAAAGAGAGAGTTCCAAGTCTTTGGTTCTCTCTCCCAATTGTTTGGGTCCGAGAAGTCTTTCTTAAGCTTGAACTATTGTCTTCTAAAAAACGATAAACCATTCTATTCTATTTTCCTAATTACGTAGATGAAAAAGAGAGAGTTCCAAGTCTTTGGTTCACTCTCCCGATTACTTAGGGACCGAGGAGTCTTTCTCGAGCTTTGAGTAACCGTCATCCAATTAATACACTCTAATCATAATCAAACATCTTTCATAATATTAAGTGAGAAAAGGAGAGAGCTCCAAGTCTTTGGTTCACTCTTCCGATTATTTTGAGTCCGAGAAGTCTTTCTTAAGCTTTGAGTAATCCTTATCCTCTAAAATACTTTAACCACATCCCATCATTCAAAACCTTCCAAACACAATTATTCTTTGGGATGAAAACGAGAGAGCTCCAAGTCTTTGGTTCACTCTCCCGATTATTTAAAGTTTCAGAAGTCTTTCTTAAGCTTCAAGTAATCAACGTCCAATCTACATACTTAATCCATTCGAACCACATTCTATCCTTTCGCATTTGAGGTTGAAAAAGAGAGAGCTCCAAGCCTTTGGTTCACTCTCCCGATTATTTAAAGTTTGAGAAGTCTTTCTTAAGCTTCAGGTAATCGTCACCTCTAGCTAAACGTCCAATTCTTCTAAAACACTAATTCCTCGCCCCCGTGCGACATACAATTCAAAACAATCCTTTTACCAAGAACATTGTTTAGTCCCTTCTTCCGCGCATAACAAACTCGTGCTTCAGCCTCCCCTAGCGAGCAGACAAGTCAATGTTTAGCAGTTAGATTGCGACCTAAACTCTCGTTCATTCCAAACACAAACCTTTTTTACCGTTGTTATCCGAACTACGGCTGCTCTGATTCTTCATTCCCTCTTGAATGTAAGATACGTAGGCACAAGATTGCAATGATCTTGGCGAGCACAATCCCCTCTTTTACCCGTAGTCCCATGAACTACGAATGCTCTGATTTTCCACTTCTTACAAGTGAAGATACGTAGGCATAAGGGCCCCAATCCTTGGCGAGCACCCTATCCTATAACCATCCATTCCCCCATAGGAGAAACCTTAGAAGAAAACAAACAAGCATAGTTAACTTTACTCTCGAATCGATCAAGAGGTTCCCGTTGAGTACAACGGACATGAGGGGTGCTAATACCTTCCCCTCATGTAATCGACTCCCGAACCTAGAATATTGGTTGCGATGACCATGTTCTTATCTCTCTTAAAGGTTTTATCGATATTTTCCTATTCCATCCTTGGAATGAATAAAGTTCGGTGGCGACTCTGTTTCGAACAGTATTTTCCGCGGCCATCGCGAGGAGCGCATTTTTCGAGGTACGACACACACGACTTTGTTCCAAGAGAAAAAAGAAAGAATCAGAAAGCCCGCTAAGTAAAAAGAAAAAGAAAAAGCTGGAAAGCTAATACTTAGGCAAAAATCAGGGCATCCCGCTGGACTTCAAAAGAAAAATCAAAAAGAACTCAAAGGGAGTCAGTCCAGGCAAAAGTTAGGGAATCAAAAGAACGAAAAGAAAGGATATAAAAAGAAAATTCCTCGAACAAGGACAAAGTCGTGTGGATACAGACACCGAAAACGGGAAAGGAGTAACTGTCATTCCGAAAGAGCTTTGTGAATTCCTTAACTATGGTTCTTACCAGTCAACATACCTCTCGAAGAGGCGAGCGCTCGAGCCAGGTTAACTGAACTTTAGGATCGGAGATCATCACGTGGAAAGGGTGGGTACAAATTATAATTTGAGCCAAATATTCTTTGTTTCACGAACCGTGAACCTGGCCACGATACAGCCCTTAAAAGACCTAATTGAGGCAAGGTTTATTCTGAAGGAGCATTACGGTAAGGTTGAGTAACCTGACTCCCTCTTGATTTGCTAGTCATACCCTTGTTGTATTTCTCACTGATCACGTAAGCACTACGTTTGAACTTTGGTTCATTCGTCACTCACAATCAAGACATGTAAATGAGTGACAACACATTTTTTTCAAAATTTGCATGAACACTGCATTAAAATTACCATTCGGGACTGAACAATTTTACTTGCAGGTCGGTAGTTGACAGGAAGGAAATTCCACCAGGGAATAATCAAACAGGACTGAATAATTCAGCATTCTGGACCAGAATGGTGTATGTCGTGAAATCCCGCGAATCCGGAGCATTGACTTTCGGTGAGTTCAGAATCAGTCGGTCTGAGGACCAGTCCCGAAGCATCGATTGATTACGGGGCAGTTTACTTGAGAAGCAGTTGATCAGAAGCGAATCTTCTCAAAAGCCAATCAGGGGCAGTTACCCAGAATGCTATGTTTGATCAGGGCAGGTTAAGTCGCTCAAACGCTCGTCCAGGGGTAAGTCACTATGTTGATAGTTGTTGAATTGAGGGAATCCGTTTGTCGTGCAAACCCCGGGGTAGGCCATCGCAAGGTCGTATTGTAGCAAGGTGCTTTCGGTTCAGAGTGGGTTTTTCCAAGAACCAGATTAAGGCAAAGTCATTGCAGACAGGGGCATGCCATCCTAAGAGCGCAGGGGTTATTCTTTACTCAAGAGGCATTCGATTCGAAGTATCTCGCTGAAGTTCAGAATACTGGGGCAGTTCATATCAAACCATCAGGGTACAGATTTTCAGACTATCCCACAGAGGTTCCTGCAGGCTGGGGCATAACAGAGGCGAAATAATTGTTCTTCTCCGTGTTATCAGAGTTACTCAGAGCTACTGGAGCAGATTCAGCCAATATTCAAGTTTGAGACGAATGGCGGGAAATCGTGACCCTTCAACTAGAAGTCGTGAATTCAGACAGGATATTGTCCAGCATCAGGCGTGTATGACCCACCACAGATGTACAGAAGTCCAACCATACTGGGCACGTTCGGTTATCCCCAGTAAAGTCATGCATTCGAGAATCAGTTAATCTGGGGCAATTAGGTCGAGATTTGGCAAATCTCTCGCAGCTATGGGCACTGCTCCACGAGTCAGTCGATCAGGGGCAAAAGATTGTTGCAAGACCGGGGCAGATCACCCTAAAAACAAAAGATGTTGTTGGGACATTCTTTTGGGTTTAGCGTGCAGAAACAGTTCAGATCTAACCGTCAGGGTACAGAGATCGAAGATTCCTTATCAGAAGGTTGTTGCCAATTCAGGGGCAAGGTATTGTGAGTAGCACCATGGCTAGCCTTTCCTTTCCAGACGAAATGCTCAGACTGGGGCATGTTGGTATTTTTGGGGCAAATTTCCGAGAAGGAATAGAGTTCATGTTGCCCTGACCAGAGGCTTTTGATGAAAGACATGATCATTATGCAAGGTGAATCCCCGCGCAGGTCGTATTTCATTTCCCGAAGCTGAGATAACAATGTTCTTTACTGAAGAAGGATTGATTTCCCCATCTAGTTGCAGCTCATCCAAAGGATGTCTCCAGCAGATTGAAATTCCCCGCAGTACGTACTCCCCAGAGTGTCAAATAGGCGCATGTGCAATCCCCAGCCAGGAGGGTTCTCAAGATGTTTAACCAAGTCAAGATTGGTTCAGAAGGATGTTTCACCATAGAAGACGGTTTTCCCTTCTCCCCGCAGGTTGTCAGACCGATGAACCAGATGTCTATCCTTCACACAGTGATAGTCCCGAGTATGTAAACTGTAGCCAGATGGTTTACTTTTCCCAGCGAGGTCGTTTACCCTCAACAGAATTTGATGACTCTAAAATACGTAAGCTGTAGTCAGACAGTGTGGTGTCCCCCAAAGGGATTCTATATCCCGAGCAGAGTTGTTTAGCCTCAGAAGACTAATATTTCCAAACTTGTGAGCTGTACCCCGACAGTCTACTCTCCCCAGCAGAGATTCCCTTCCCAGTAGGGTCATTTATTCTCCACCAACGAAGTCAATTTATATTTTCCCCAAGAGATTCGTTTCGTCCCCAGCAGAGTTCTCTCTTTGCAGCAAGTGTTTTCTTTCCTCCTAGTGGAAATCGAAGGTTAAAACTCTCCCCGACAGAGTTGGTTGTGTGTCCTGGCATTTATTTTGCCGGAGTACTTTGTGATACCCGTTCACTCCCCAGCAGGGTGATATTTGTCCTCGACGGCCAAGATTGATGAAGCAAGCTTGTTAGAGCTATCCCGGCAGTTCGAGCCTGCATTTGCATCGGCATATAGTGTCATATTTACATCCACCAAACAAAAAACGCGTAGCATTTCCATATTGTATGGAGCATTACGCCATTATCAAACATACGCATTTTAAAACATAGATCAGGTTGGTTGACTTTTTGCTTTCAGGAGTGGTTCTCAATAGGAGTATGGAGCTCTAAAAGCTCAGATATTACCAGACAATCGAGGTCTCGCTGGGAGACGTGTGATGACATAGTTCAGTTTATTATTTTCCCCACAGAGTTGCCAATTGAGGCGGTATTGTATCCGGCCAGCGGAATGTTTTCTTTAAGATTTGTTGCTGCGGCAGCGTTTCAGGTCTTCATAAAATCAAAGTTCAGAAGTAGCCACTTGTTATCAAGACGAGTGTTTGACAGTTGTTTTCGGAATATCCCCATCGGAGTTAGTTACTGCAGCGAATAGGCAAAGAAGCTATGTCCGAGAATTTTTTCCTGTGTTGTAGGCAGAAGTATGTTCCCGTATTGATAGGCGGATGAAGATTTCCGGTGTTGTAGGCAGAAGTATGTTCCCGTATTGATAGGCGGATGAAGATTTCCTGTGTTGTAGGAAGAAGTGTATTCCCGTATTTAATAGGCGGATGAAGATTTTCCTGTGATGTAGACAGAAGTATGTTCCCATATTGGATAGGCGGATGAAGAAGATTTCCTATGATGTAGGCAGAAGTGTATTCCCATATTGGATAGGCGGATGAAGATTTTTCTATAATGTAGACAGAAGTACGTTCCCGTATTGGATAGGCGGATGAAGAGTTTGTGTGATATGAACAAATGGATATTACCGTATTGGATAGGCGGACGAAGTGTTACTAGATCAGCGCATATGTCCCGTGAGAGATAGGCGGATGAACTTTCCTGTATCTAGACGGATGATTTCCCCGTAGGGAACATAGTATGTGTCCCATGACAAGACAGAATCGCGTTCTTATATTCGACAAAAGTATTCTCCCAGTGGAGTCATTAAGTTTATTCCAATATTGACAAAATAGTGTTGAAATCAGATCTGGGGATATTGTTCCCCAAGTAGTGGTGCAGTTATTTTGCGGTTTATTGTTTGCAGTTGGTAAATTTCCGGGTTTTATTGGTATTCAACCGTCTCGTACCTCGAATGTTTGAAGGTCGTTCGCTCTTCACCCAGTCGGGTCCAAGCCGCTTGAATAGGGGTAGCTGTTGCACCCTAAAATTTGACCAACCGGTTCCCATATCTGGTTTATGTTTCGACGCATTTCGCATTAGCATTCGCATACCGCATACAGTGCATTTTCTCATTCATATTGATTTTATCGGGATTTCAGCCCTGTTTTCACATTTCGGGTATTTCATACCGGTTCGGATAATCGAAGGTTATTTTGAGAAGTCACGTGCTTCCTGGGTGTTTTCAGCTTACGCAGTGATTTTGGAGGATTTTGGTATCTGGGTTTACTGTTTGTTTCGATCTGGTCTCGCGCTCTCGTTTATTTTGGTTGATTGCCTTTGTTTGCATTTTTAGGATTTGATAGCCTTTTATAGATTTTAATATAGATTTCTAGAATTTAAATAGATTTCTTTTAACATTTTTAATAGTTTTAAATCATTTTTAGAATTTATAGATTTCTTTTAAATAGGTTTTAATAAATATTAAATGTGTTTAAATAGTTTTTAGTTTAATTTCTTTTTTGAGAATAATTCATTTTTTTAGATAATGATTTTAATAAGAAATTTGTTTTTAGATAATAGTTTTTTAAAAAATGATTTTAATGGGATAATTCTTTACTAGGTATTTTCTTAAATAGAATTAGTAAAGTTTTTCTATTTTTTGTTTGTATAGAAATTAGTAGATTTAATAGATATTAGAGTTTTATTTTAAGATTTAATTCTTTTAGGATTTAAGTAGATTAATTAGATCTTAATCATTTGTTTAGATGTTAATTAGGGTCTTATTAGCTTTAATTAGGGTCAGAATAGTATTAATTAGGCTTTAATTGCAGCTTTAGTTTTCATTTAGTTTTAATTGAGTCTAATCATGTGTTAATTGGGTTTAATCATGTTCATTAGAGGCTAATCAAGTCCATAATTCGGTGGGCCAGGTGTACTATGGAGGCCCAGTCCAAATCTCGCCACGTGTATGTCTATAAAAGGGCCACGCGTGTGCTTCTGAGGCCCCCACTCCATTTGCCACGTTTCAACCCCAGAAGCCAGCCACCTCATTTCCCAAATTTCTGCATGCTTCCCACGTACGCCACCATCTCACTCTCCCATTGCCACCTGGCTGACATGCAAGCTCCCACACCGCCACCTGTCCACTCCTCACCCCTCGCCGGATTCTTGGCCGCCGGCCATGCAACCGCCGCGCCGACCACCTGCTAACTGCCTCTGACCACTCTAACGGTCACCGGAGCTTGCAACACTCGCCGGAAAAACCATCATCGTCCTCTCCGTTCATCCTCTTCACTCAACTTCGCCGGAAAGCTTGCCGGAACCTCATCGTCTTCCTCACCAACCACCATCTTGCTCACTTCGTTTCGAGAAAGAAATCTTCAAACCGGATCATCAACGTTAATCAATCATCCTCATCTGCGAGCGATCTCCTTGGATCTCCATATTTGTTTGCCAAATCCTCCAGAAGCACATGCATCAAAGTTTGTTCAAGAACGTGTTCCTCGCGATTTCCAGATTTCTTCAGAATCACCAAGAACGTTCATAAGCTTCATGTGTTTTTCCAGATTTGTTCATCGTTCATCAAGAATTTCATGAACATCTCCGATCCACAAACAGCCAACACTAAACTGAGCTTCGATTCATAAGAAACGAGTTTGGATTGAAACTTCAAAACATCACCGATCTGCAATTATTCGTCAATGTCCATGAAGAATCTCATCGCGCGTTCATCATCAACCGTCTCCAGATCCAAGATCTTCTTAGATTCATCAGGTAAACTCCATGCGTCAAGAGATCTTTCAAGATCTGGATTCAGGCGCTCGTAAATCTTCAGATGACATCATAAACCTTCACAAGTTTTCAATGAAAAGCTTTGTCACCCTCCAGACTTCGCAAGCGTCCGCCAGCTTGTCTGTTGTCTTTTTGTGTGGTTCATCCATGCGTTTGAAGTCGGTAACACGAAATGGAGTTTGAAGCTGAGGTGAGACAGGGATTGGAAGCAGAGAGGTGAAGTTTGAATCGGAGAGAGGGGATCTGAGAGAAGAGAGTGAGGGCGCCGTTTGGGAGGGATGAACAGTGAAGGAAGAAGGAAGATTGTTTAGGGTTTTGTTTCCTGAATACGTGGCAGTATGGTGGACTGGGCTCAAAGGCCCAGTTGTTTGTTTTTTAGCACGCCTCCGTTTCTTTTTTTCCCATCCTTCATTTTTTTTCTGTTGTTAGTGTGGGCTGGGCCCATTACTGCGTTTTGCATACCTCCGTTTTGCTTCTGAACCCCCCTCCCCGTTTTGTTTGCTATATCTTGGGTTGGGCCCAATTCCCTGTATTTTTCTTAAGTACACCCCCTGTAATTTCTGCTGCACCCCCCCTGTACATATTTTGTCAATATTCTTGTATGACTTTAATTGTACTTTTTAGAATAGTTAGAATAGAATTAGCATATTGATTAGCATGTTAGGATTATAATTAGGATTTAATTTTCTTTAGAGAATTGTTTTAGTTTAATATGCTTAGACTATAATTGTTAGTATATTTTCTCTTAATAAAATTCAAGTAGAATAATTCCTAGAATAGGTTGTAATTAGCGTATTATACTCTTTAGGGAATTTTAGATAATATTTCTCTCAGAGTCTTCCTTTATATTTCTTAGAATATTTTCTAGCAGAATTTAATTTTCGTAGCATTTTATTTCCATTTGGTATTGGATTTCTCTCCTATTTTCTCATTTCTTATCCGATTGCTGTGATTTTATTTTTGGCTGGCCGTGTGACACGATTCAATTGGAGAATGATTTTCGATATCACTTATCCATCTTGTCTTTGACACGGATATCAATATGCTACCTCTGAGAGTTCGATTTCTCGTATAAATCGAACCATGACGGTCTAAGCGTTACATTGGCTTTGATTCAAGCGTCATCATCAAAGATCCAGAGAGGAGAAGATCGGAATGGAGCTTGCGTACATGTCAAGGGTCAACAGAACCACTCCGTTCGGTAACATCTATCTAATTCAAGTCTTTTAATCAACCGCCGAGTGTTGTGAGATCGTTAGATACGTAGGAAATGGTTGCGGGAGGGTCACTCTCACGTAACTTAGGTGTTTAGTGTATCACCCTTAGAGTGATATGCAACGCATTCGCTCCTACGTCTTAGGTTCTTGCGTGCGTGTCCCGAGTTCCTTCCCGTTTAGGCATAGGCCTGCTTCCTCTTTGTTCTCGCCCCGTGCGAGCGAATCCCTGTTTCCCTTCTCTTGCCCCCGTGCAATCGAGATTCGTTTTCCCGTCAAACTACGTTAGCTCTGATCTCTCATGCCCGACGAGAGTACGTAGGCATAGGATGCTGTATCCTAGCGAGCTCCCTTTTCCCGTTTCCCTTTTCCCTTTTTCCAGGTTTTAGCTGTAGTAGGTTGAACTACAGTTGCTCTGATTTCTCATATCTAATGAGAATATGTAGGCATAGGATGCGATATCCTAGCGAGCACACTAACAACTAACCTCTCTGTTCTCTCGCTGCTGTGCGATCGAGACTTTCCCGCTGATGACTGATTGTTTCCCTTTCTTTTTCCCTTGCGCATTTGAGACCAGACCGTAGTTTTAGTTCCCGTAGGTTCCCGTACCTCTCAAAACAACTTAATCTCTTGCTCCTATGTGAGAACACCCTGTCTAGCCGTAGTTAGCCTGAACTACGTAAGCTCTGATCTTCCATGCTGTGTGGAAGTACGTAGGCACAAGACGCGAAGTCTTGGCGAGCCAATTCCCTATAGTTTCCCGAACTACGATGACTCTGACTTTCTCTCTTGAGAATACGTAGGCATAGAGTGTGACGCTCTATCGAGTCAGTTCCTTTCCGTTTAGATTTAGCAGCCGTAGATAGATTGTTTTGCATCCTTTAGACAAACCAAGCAAGCGTGGATCCCGTCGAGTACGACGGATGTGAGGGGTGCTAATACCTTCCCCTTGCGTAACCGACTCCCGAATCCAGAATTTGGTTGCGATGACCATTCCTTTCCCGTCTTTGCGGTAGGTTTACTTCGAGCGTTTCCTTTCCCTCCGTTGAGATAAATAACGCACGGTGGCGACTCTTCTGTTCAGTCGGCGCCGATTTTCACAGTAGCGACACTGACAAAGAAAATTTTGAAATTTTCACAGTAGAAGGACCGACGAACAAAGATTGGAGGAAACCTTTGGTTGAATACCTTCGAAACCCATCAGCGTCTGCAGAGCAAAAAATTAAGTATCAAGCTCTAAGTTATGTTCTTCTAGGAAATGAATTATTCAAAAAAACCTCTAAGGGGGTCTTGCTTAAATGCCTTAGTCAATCTGAGGCATATTTGGCCCTATCGATAGTCCATAGTGGGACATGCGGGGCACACCAAGTAGGCCACAAGATGAAATGGTTATTATTTCGTCAAGGCATGTATTGGCCTACTATGTTGAAAGATTGCATTGAATTTGCTAAGGGCTGCTAAGAGTGTCAGGTCCATGCTGGCATACAACATGTCCCAGCGAGCGAATTACACTCTATAGTTAAGCCTTGGCCTTTCAGGGGATGGGCCTTGGACTTGATTGGAGAGATTCGACCAGCATCCTCCAAAAACCAGAAGTATATCTTGGCGGGAATAGATTACTTTACAAAATGGATTAAAGCGATACCTTTACCAAAAGTAGATCAAGAAGATGTCATTGATTTCATTCAGAAGTATATCATTTACAGGTTTGGAGTGCCAGAGACAATTACGACGGATCAGGTGTCGGTGTTTACTGGTCGAAAAATGCATGAATTCTCTAAAGAAATTGGATTCAAGCTTCTAACCTCCACACCTTATTTGCTAAAGCAAACGGTCAAGTTGAGGCAGCGAATAAAGTGGTGATTGGGTTGATAAAAAAGCAAGTGGGGAGTAAACCAAAAAATTGGCATAAAACACTGGACCAGATCCTATGGGCATGTCGAACGTCCCCCAAAGAAGTAACGAACAACACTCCTTATTGACTGACTTTTGGCCATGATGCAGTGTTACTTGTCGAGATCTACATACAGTCAGTTAGGATTCAGAGACATCATGAAATCCCTCATGAGATTTATAAGGACATGATGCTTGATGAGTTGGTAGACCTAGATGAAGAAAGACTTAAGGCTTTAGAACTTTTGAGAAGGCAAAAGAAAAGATTAGAGAAGTCATATAACAAGAAGGTTAAGGCTAAGACCTTTTTGGTAGGTGATTTGGTTTGGAGGGTGATCTTGCCTATGGATCGAAAGGTTAGGTCTTCAGGCAAGTGGTCCCCAAAGTGGGAAGGTCCGTTCCAAGTCACGAAAGTGTTCTTCAGTGCAGCATATGAAGTAGAAGAATTAAACAAAGATAGAAGAGTCTTAAAAGTGAATGTTAAGTATTTGAAAAAATACAAACCTGCGCTTTAAGAGGTGAAAATATCAACAGAATAATTCAAGACATCAAAATAAAGCCATAAATGGTATTCATATAAGGCCAAAATGGCTCAGTTCATTACAACAAAAACCATGGCTCACAAGGGCCAGGAAAAGGAAAAGCATTATAGAAGGTTACAACAAACTAAAAAGGGAGTTTTTCTTTCATCCTCAAGTATCTCGACTTCTGGAGTTCGAGGCGCTTTTGACACAAGGTCTTGTCAGACTCCAGTTTGGCAACCTATGCTTCCAATCGTCGAGCTTCCTCTGCAAAAGTGATGGCATGATTGAGCTCTGTGGAGAGGCTAGAGTCATCGAGAGAAGATAGCTCTGCATTTCTCTTCTTAGCTTTCGATATTCTATTTCGAAGCTTCTTGATCTTTCGCTTCCAAGAAGAGATGTTATTTTCATTGGTGGGAATCTCTTGTTGATTCTTCACCTTCTTTTCCTCTAACTATGCTATTTTTCCTTCAGATTCAGCAGCAGCAGTCCAAGCAGCAGCCTCACTACTAGCTTTGGTCGAGATAGCTTTCTCGATCTGAGGAAGCAGTCTGAGATCTCCATAGACTTGGTCGATCAGAGCACCAACTTCCAGGATGATGGTAGCTAACTCAGGAGAGATGGAATGAATGTCCACTTGCTGAAGAAGAGCCTTCAAAGCAAGATGGGTGACTTGGTCCATTTGTAAAATGGAGAAAAGATCCCCCCTGAAGATTTTCCCTTTGACTTTTTCGAGAAAACATGTACCTTGACAACATTCACTTGTTTCATACTATCATTTCCATCCAAACTCGGTCGAAGCTTCATTAAATGCTTTTATACCGATAGCAACCACTCTAGAAGGAGTTTTCGTCATTCCTGAACAGACTAGAAAAAAAAACATAAAAAGAAACAAATATATACAAAATATACAAAGCTTAAAAACATAGAACCGTTGCAATGCACTTTAAAATTCAACATCAATCCCCGGCAACGGCGCCATTATGTTGGTCTGGTAAAGCAGCAAGCAAAAATAATATTAAGTACCCAGTTTTGTCGTCTCCACAGGGATTAGTGTGATATGAACGCCGTTCAACGATTTCTACATTTCTAAACTTATTGTTCAAAAGTTTTGATTTAAAGGGTTCAAAGAACCATAAAATAAAACAGAAAATATAAAATAAAGATGAAATATAAACGGAGCCTTGTTGGGATTGGATTTCATCAATTGATAACATATGCATTCTTCTGAACAAATTAAACACAACACAATCATTCATCTAATATCATCACGTATCACTCACGACAAAGCTTATCTCTAACGCGGCGTCGAGAGAAAAACCATGTTGTCTCATTGGTGATCTCTCACCCAACAAAAACACAACACATAGCATTAAGATCTGATACTCACGCAAATGCTAAGCCAAAACCTATCTCTAGAATTTAGGACCTAACAGGCAATCATCCTAGATCCAGATACGAAGAGTATATCTCTATCACAGTTCAAATCAAAGATAAACAAGAAAGCAAAGATAACACCCATATCAGATAAATGATTGTTTCATATAAAATACAATGATCAGAATATGTTCACACGCTTAACCCTTTTTACATGTATTCATCTAATCCGCCAAATGGTTATGAACAACATTCTTCATCACTATTATCACATACCCACACAATATCATATTTATCCTACCCATGCTAGCCATGCTACTTAATCAACACAACACCATAGAAGATAAAATGAATATCAACTTCAAAACCATGTCAAAAGTTTGTTCATTGATAGGAGAAAATCTGAGATCAAAGATGTGAAAAGGTTTTGTCAAGACCCACAAATACATAATCAAAGATGTTCAATCAATAGAGAATCCAAAATAAGTTCACAAACATATATTACATGAAATACATAAGGTATCAAAAGATTACAATCCAAACCCCAACAAGAGATCGAAGATCTTACCTCCTCCCCCTTAGGGTTTTGTGTTTCTCTCTCTAGAAGAAATGAAGAAAAATAAGTTCTGATGTCTAGAATCGAAAAAATACAAGTTATGACCTAAAAAAGCAACAAAAACACTTAAATATACATTCAGGATCTGTCACGTTCGCCTAGCGAACAGCTAGCGAACAGCTAACTTTTGGTAATTTCAGATCTGTCGAATTCTGGGCTCGTTTGCTACCTGCTCGCCTAGCGAGCAAGCTAGCGAGTTATTCGCTACCTGTTCGCTAACTGCTCGTCTAGCGAGTATGACAGCATTTTGCCACTGGAAGTATTCATTGGAGACTTGTTGCGCCTTCGCCTAGCGAGTGCTCGCTACTCCCTCGCTGCATCTTCACCTAATGAGCTTGCTGTTTGTTTGCTTGCTTTCTTGGTTCCTTTGCCCATTTCTTGTGTCTTACTTTTCACTTGTTTTGTGCCTAATTCCTACACAATAGCACACAAATCAAAGGTACCAAGAGATTTTCATAATATATTGCAAACCAAACAAAACAAGAGTGGTTTTCAACACTTTCAAGATAAAAATGAGTGAAAAATGCCAACATTAGATAGATCAAATAAGTGAAATTTGGCATCTAACAACTTGCCCCGACTAGCTTTTTGCTTGTTATTCAAGCAGCTTGGACCTGAATGGTTGAAGAGCGCCCATCCCCAGCAGAGTCGCCAGTTGTCGCTACTGCGAAAATCGGCGCCGGCTGAACAGAAGAGTCGCCACCGTGCGTTATTTATCCCAACGGAGGGAAAGGAAACGCTCGAAGTAAACCTCGCAAAAAACGGGAAAGGTATGGTCATCGCAACCAAAACCTGGATTCGGGAGTCGGTTACGCAAGAGGAAGATATTAGCACCCCTCACGTCCGTCGTACTCGACGGGATCCACGCTTGCTTGGGTTTGTCTAAAGGATGCAAAAACAATCTATCTACGGCTGCTAAATCTAAACGGAAGGGAATTGACTCGATAGAGCGTCGCACTCTATGCCTACGTATTCTCAAGAGAGAAAGTCAGAGTCAACGTAGTTCGGGAAACTACAGGGAATTGGCTCTCCAAGACTTCGCGTCTTGTGCCTACGTACTTCCACACTGCATGGAAGATCAGAGCTTACGTAGTTCAGGCTAACTACGGCTAGGCTGGGTGTTCTCACACAGGAGCGAGAAATCAAACTGGTTTGAGAGGTACGGGAACCTATGGGAAAAACTACGGTCTGGTCTCAAATGCACTCGGGCTAGAGAAAAGGGGTAACATCAGTCGTCAGCGGGAAAGTCTCGATCGCACAGCAGCGAGAGAACAAAAGGTTAGTTGTTAGCGTGCTCACTAGGATATCGCATCCTATGCCTACATATTCTCGTCTGGTACGAGAAATCAGAGCAGCTGTAGTTCGGCTACTTTCGGAACCACAGCTCAAATCTCGTTTTATTGATATTCTGAAAAATGGTTACAATGATTGAATACTGGAAAATAAACTCCTATGAAATACTATCCTATCCTATCCTGGAAAAAATCAAATGGAAAATAGTCCCCTAACAAGTGGACTTTTAAAACTATCTCTAAAAAATGTAAAAAGTCCCCTAACAAATGGACTTCTAAAACTATCCCTAAAATAAACTCCATGAAGAAAATATACTCTAAAAAATATTAAATCTACAAACTAATATTTTTTACTATTTTTCCTCTATTCTTTTTTCAACTATTTTCTTCTTTTTTTCATTTCTTCTTTTTTCTATTTTTTCTATATTTTTTCCCTATTTTTTTCAATATTCTTTTCTTGAATCTTTTCTTCTTTCTTTTTTTTCAAATATATTCTTTTTTTTTCTATTCTCTTTTCATATATTTTTCTATTTTATATTAAGAAAGCTATTACAAAGAATTTAAAAAAAATTGAAAAAAAAAAGGAAAAATAAGGTGCAGGGGGTGCATCTAAGTACAGGGGTTGAAGCCTGAAAAAAAGGTTGGGCTTGAGCCCACAATACATCCAGAAAAATAAAGAACTCAAGGGAAAGGGGGGTGCGCTTGATAAACTGAGTGTGTAGCACTAAAATGTTGTTGGTGGGCCCAAAGCTCAGCCCGTAACAAAAAATAGCAAGGAAAGGGTGTAACGGTGAAACGCAGGGGGTAACACTGGAATTGATTGGGCCACAAGCCCAACGAACCCAAACCAGTCCAGGAAACCCTTCCTCTCCCAACTCTACTCAGAAACCCTAAGTCCCCCTCATCTTCCTCACCAGCCTCCGCCGCCGTTTCTGTCATTCACCCTCGGTTCACATCCAAAACAATTCCCCGGCTCAAACCATGCGCTTTAACTCCTATCACCTCACACCTTCTTTTCCAGTCTTGTACCGTTTGCGTGTTGGCAAAGAAGATCCACGGCGTATGGATTTGGAGATGTTGAAGATCATGAGTGTATGAGTTTGTGAAGAATCCTCGAAGATCGATGAATATTGTTGTTGACTATGGAGGATCTTTAGTGTTTCTGGAAATATGATGTGGATCTTGATGAATACGAGGAAGAACGGGTGAGGATTGTTGCGAAATACGGAGTACAAGTTGTGCGAGGATGAACAGGTGAAGATTATTTGTTCTTGATGATAAATATGGTTGAAATCTGGGAACGGTGTTGGATGAGTTGCGATGAACACGGGAAGATGACAAAGTTCTTGATGAGTGATGAAGAACTGGTGAAGACAATGAAGTTCATTGAGATTTGATGAAATCTGGCAAGAATCTGATGAAACTCTGAAGAAGCTTGAAGAACAATCGATGGGAGAGATGAAAGCTCTTAAAAACTGTTACGCACATGGATGAAATCTGGAGATTTTGATGAACAGATGATGAAGATCATATGAAACTGATGGTGAAGTTTGAAGATCTGGATGAAGATCGTGATGGATCTGAGAAACTATCGAAGATTGGTGAGTTTTTGGAAAATATGATGAAGTTGATGATGGTTGTATGAAGACGGATGAAGTTTCAGGTGGATTTGTATTTTCCGGTGACTGTTACGGCGGCTCCGGCGACGGTTAGAAGGTAGTTAGGGTGGCCGGCGAGGTTCTGGTGCGGTGGTTGCATGGCCGCCGGCCATGCAACCGGCGAGACTCCGGTGAGGGATGGTGTGAAGACAGGTGGAGGCTGGAGGCGTGAGGGAGTGACACGCGTGTGGTTGTGTGGCAGCAGAAGAGAGAAGGGAAGGGTGAGGTGTCAGCGTGTGGGTGAAAATGAAATTATGATGTGGCTCCCCTCTTCTAATTGCACGCGTGGCTTCATTTAAATACTGACATGTGGCGTTTTTCTGGACTGATAGATTGGGCCTCCAAAAACACACTCTGGGCCCACGAAATGGATTTGGACTGGATTAAAAATTGATGAAATCTGACCCATTAATTAATATTGATTAAAACTAAAAACTACAATTAAAAGACTTAAAACCTAATTAGCTAATGGATAATCAATTAACACCAACTAAGCACTACAATTAACGCCTAAAATGAAAATCAAAACTAATACAATTCCTAATTAAAACTGATTAGCTCAATTAAAATCTAAACAAAAGATTAAACTCTAATTAAACTGTATTAAAAGGGAATTAACATCTAATCTATGAGAATTAACCTAAAACTATATTAATTCTAAACTAATAAAACTCTAATAATTCTACTAATCCTATTTAAAAACTCTAGTAAAATCATATTATTTATTTAAAAGAAATTCTATTATTAATAAAAGAAAAATCTATATTCTTTCTATATTAAAATCTATTTAAAACTAATAAAAGAAAAATCTATTTAAAACTATATAATTCTAAAAACATTTAAAAGCTATTAAAAATATCTAAATAAAACTCTATAAAATTCTAAAAACTCTATAAAGCCTATTTAAAATCTACAAGAAGCTATTAAATTCTAAAAAATGCAGACAAAGGCAAACAACCAATATAAAAGAGAGCGCGAGACCAGATCGAAGCAAACGGTAACCCGAACCCCAAAAAACTCAAAAATCACTGCATAAGCTGAAAACACCCAGGAAGCGCGCGACTTCCCAAAATAACCTCTGATTATCTGCACCGGTCTGAAACACCTGAAATGCGACAGCAGGGCTGTAATCCCGATAAAATCACCATGATTGAAGAAATGCACTATATGCAGTATGTAAATGCTAATGCGAAATGTGTCGAAACATCGAGGCAGATGCGGGACCCGATTGGTCAAATTTTAGGGTGCAACACTTGTCCTCAAGCAAAGTATGCCTTTCATTTTGCAACAAGAGGATTTTCTCAAGACTAAGATTCACCCAAGAATGGATAAAATTGGCTCAAACACAAATGGTGCAAACAAGCCATGGTTCCAAATGTTTAGAATCAAACACTGTACAAGAACTAAATTCTTAAAGCAAATATAAAGCCATGTATCAATCAACAACTATATTTTTCATGAATGAATCACTCTATCTCTCCTCTTCGAATAAGGATTGAAGAAATTACGCGTTTGCAACCGCGGGGACAATTTCACTCCATTAACAAACAATGCCAATATCAATTCAATTCATACAAAATCTAACAATCAAAAGCAAAAATATAGAAGCAAGAAGATCACTAAGGTCTTTAAGGATGTAGCTTGGTCAGGTTTACAAACAAGGGACATTTCTAAGGCCATTGAAACGAAATTGCCGATGCAAAAGAGACATTCACCGAACACATTATTTACACACCTCAACTTCATCCCATTTGTTTCTTAGTTGCAAACTTTCACAAACCTTATTTCACAACTTATTCTTTCACTATTTTGCTTTTCCAAGCAAGCACTCTTTTTCTTTTCTTTTCTTTTTTCATATTCACACAATTTTTTTTTGGCGCTTGCTTGAATTTTTCAAAAGTTGTAGCAACCTACCATCTTTCTTTTTTCATTTGCCCCAACTTAACTTTTACTCAACCCTCAAGTGACTGCTCTTAGATTTTTATGGCAAAGAAGAAAATTAAAACAAATTCAAGGGTTCAAGAAAATTTTTAGAATCTTACAAAATTAAGAATGAGATTCACATTGTTTAGGCTCAAAGGGGTTAACGAATTCTCTCTACTCACGGGTAAGTTGCATTTGGACGTGGTTGTGCTCAATACAAACAAGTGCCTTGATAATTTCTAATGCTTCCACAAATTCACAATGATAACAAGATAAAGCATGAATCATACGTGTCGCGGTGAAAATCGGATACCAAACTATTGATTAGTTTGAATCTTTAATTTATTTTGCAACCGAACTTTGATTTGTCCAAAGGAAGGGATAAAGATCGAAATTCTCACGATGCAATGCAAATGCAAGCTTAGAGAGTTTAGGTTCGGGGGTCGGTTAAACTTAGGGAAGGTACTAGCATCCTAAGTTTCTGTAGTACTCTACAGGAACCTCTTGTTTTATATTTGTTTATTGCTAAGTGTTTATCTGCTTAAGGTTAAAGGACCCTAGTGGTTTATTTCTAAGTATACTCGATAAGATATCGCATCTTATGCCTACATATCCTTACGGGAGTGGAATTAGAGTACTTGTAGTTCCCCTAAAGGGTTAGAGGAGTTCTTTAACTGTGGTCAAAGTTCCTACGGGTTTAGGGTAGTTGTTTGATTGATTTTAGGAGAAGAGATGTGTCTTCATTTTAAGGGAGATTTAACCGCCACAAGGTGTAGGAAAATAGTTTTTGCATCGTCTTAAGAAAAGGACTTACGTACTCGGATACGGATCGACGAGGTACACCTTTATCTCTCTTAAGGCAAAGTTCCTACGGTATTGACTGTATTGTTGTGGGGTGGAGATTCTATCTCACTTAAGATGATTTGGCATCTTTCTCTAATGTGTTTGAATAATTATTGTTTTGAATTGTTTTGTTTGTTTTTGTCTATGTTGTAAAATAAAGGTCCTTCCTATGGGGTAGGTCCTATCCTAAGGAGATCGACTTGAGTGGGATCAAGGATCGGAGGGAGTATGATGCAAATGATGTGCATTACACACAAGTGTTGACTCATGTGTAGGGTTTTCCTTTGGACGGGATGCGATGCGATAATATAAGTATGATGATGCAAATTACTGTAAAATAAACTGCAGGAATAATAAAGGGCAAATAAGTAAATATACACATACGCATGAAAGCGCTGAAGTGTGTGAGAGTGAATGTGTCGTGAATGTGAGTGTGCACGATTGATTATATTTTACGCTGTGAGTTGATTTTAATTGATTGATTTTAAACGGCTTGATTTTAAGATGAAAAATTGTTTCTTTGGATGAGTTTAGTCTATAAGTTAAAGGTTTCTGAATAAAAGTTACAATGATTTAATTTATGATTATAGAAAAAAGAATTAAGTTTCTTATTGGTTTCATTTTTATTTCTAAAAGATTAATATTAAGAATTTTATTATTAAAAGTTTTCAGATGGTAAATTAAGTTGATTTTAATTAGTTTTGAAACAAGTGGTTCTTTTTTAGTTATTATAAAAGGTTATTATTATTATTAAGTGAATAAACCTTTTAAAAACTAAGAAAATAGTTTTCTTATTATAAAAATAGTATAAATAGATATAAGTTATTAAATTGTGAAAATGATTTATATTACAAATAAGTTATATATTTATTTTAAAATTTATTAAGTTATAAAAAAAAGAGTGAAATAGATTAATTAAAAAATTAATTAAGAAAGATTAATTAAAAGAGTTATTAGTTATTTATAAATAAAAGGTCCATTTGAAATTATTAGATTAATTGAGTAAAAGAAACAATTATATTAAAAGGTTAATAGAAAATTGATATTAAATTAATTAATAAAGGGGTTAAATTTAAAATGTCAAAAAAAGATTAAAGTTAATTTAGTTAATTATGAAAGATTTGATGATGATTAAATAAAAAAAATGGTGAGGTTAACGGTTAATTAGGGTGACTTATGGATGATTAGGGTGTATGTAGTGATTAGTGTGATTACCATCATTAATCAGTAAACAACATACAACAAGAACAGAACCCTAAATCACCCCCCCCCCCCCCACCCAATTCCCAAATCGTCCGCGATCGCGCCTCCCTCTCCCTCATCTCCGATCGTTACTCTCTCTTCTTCTCCTTCGTTCATTTTTCGTTTCACTCTCCATTCTCCGTTTTATTCTGGTACCTGAAACATGAATTGAAAACATTAGTAGTTCAATAATTTCAATACGAGCGAAGATTTACCGAGAAATTGGTGGAGCGGAGAAAATCCGTGCGGTGAAGATGGGGCTTTTGACCGTCGGATGTGCGGCGTCGGTGGTGTTTTTTGCCGTTTCGCTGATTGACATAAGTTCCTCTTATACGAAGTTCTCCTTTCACGCCTAGGGTTTTCCTCTTCCTTTCTGAATTCTTTCTCCTCAATTTATATAGACTTTTGAGAATAAATCCTGGAAATCTGATTTAAAGCGTTTTTAAAACCTGACTGGACCTTCTGTTTTGGTATGGATACATTTAGAAACTTTCCTTTCTCGTTTCAACAAAATCTCCTATCTGATTTGGGCGAATCCATTTTGTTAAATGCTCCAAGTTTTGGATTTGGATATTCTTCAAATCCTTTTGCGGAATATTCTCTAACGGTTATATTTCTGCTAATTCAAGACTTGTGTTTTTTGGCAGGTGTGGAAAACAAATGCTTTGGGCCAGGGAGGAAATACGCAGCCCATGGTAGATTGTGGTGCAAAGGGATTGGTAACAGTTTTAACAGTTTCTTTTAATCTTCTATTTGTTGATAACATTGTTCTGAATAGCCTCTTGTGTTAAAAGCAGGTGGTGGATATGGATGATGTTAGCAAAAGAAGTCACTATGTAAGTCTTGATTTTCCTTTTTGGAATTAACCTGAGTTCTTGAATCTTTGTGAACATAAATGCTCAATTTTCAAGTGCTGGCTTTTGAGACTCTTTCTCTTCCTTTTTTTTAGGTTGGCATTCGAACATGGCTTAACAATGCTAGCACGTGCAATAATTAAACTCACAGCAGTCGTAGGTTTGCCGACACCGCCTTTCCTGGATGCAACAGATATAGTGACCCTCATTCTATTGAGCTGTAATGTCTGTGACTAGTTGCTGCTGATGGTAATGGCTGCCCGTGCTCTTGTTCCCGCTGCTCTAGATACTGAAGTCTCCTGGGGTAAAGTGTTCTCTGTCATGGTTCTGTCTACTATTTCCTGGTAGTCTGATGCATTATTCTTATTCACCTCCACATTGTCTGCTAATTGACAATCCGTCTTTTTATGATTACTTTCCGGCACTACAATAGGTATTTGTCCATCAGCTACGGGGGGCAAGACTCTATCGAGAACTTGTCGCTTTGAAAGTGACCTCAAAAGGGAAAGTGCAGCTGGATGGACATTACTTGGACCAGAAGAGCTGCGAGGCTTTGGGTGAGGCATTGTCATGGAATTTGAGTTTGCAGTGTACTTGATTCCTCCGCGTATTATTTCTGGTGTGTGTATGTGATTACTTTCTGTTGTGCTTTTCCTCGCAATGCGTGGTTGTATTATATTTCTCGAGTAAATGATAAGTGGCTTATTAACTCTCTGGTGTTTTCTTTTGCGGAGGCTTGGTGATCACTAATGGACCGGGATTTGCCAGAACAAGCTGAACTTCTCTCTTTTGAAGACTTCTAAATAACTCTTCCAAAACATGGATGCCACTGGTGTCAGTATCAGTAACAGGTGACATCTCGACTATCAAAGACCGAATTCACGTTTGGTACTCTCTTTTCACTCGTTCTTCTTCGTCTATCAACCATCTTAATATTCCTTCTTTAACATAATTAGAGTTTGGAGAAAAAAAACAATCCTTATAATCAATACACCAAGAACACTCGCCGCCTCCAGATATTGCTGGGCATTTTTATAAACAGTTGTTCGAGGGATCTTCTTGCAATGGGATATTAACAGGTTGCGAAGGGAAGTGTGTTCAGAAAAAAACTCCCTTATGTTGCTGGCGGATAATGTGGATCGTCTTGATGAAGTGGTGAGGACAAAACACGAGGTTTGGCGTGGGAATATGTTGTGACTTGGTTGGCTTATCCAGTTTGTTAATTAGGAGTGTATCTTGGCTGCAGTTGCGGAGGGGAGCCTTCTCAGCTGAGATGACTGGAGCATATGAAGAAAGCATGAAATGGATTCTAGGATAAGGGACCAAGTTAGTTAGAACTCAGTCACATAGAGTTGCTCCTACATGGTCTTTCTTCTTATACTTAAACTCCTCGTTTGTATTGCTGTCTTCGGTGAGAGGAATGTACATGGTACTGAGCATAATACCGCCAATTACGTAATTATTAAGGTGTTTGGTTAGCTTGATTGAACTGTTGTTTAAAGGACATAATCCTGTTATTTGCTCTGAACTATATTTATGGCTAAGTCCTTTTATGCAGGGGATGCAAGTTCGAGTGCCAACCGCACATCATATTGACTGTAAGGTCTGCAAGGTATAGTTAAGGTCTGCAGTCCATCTATACCTTCTTAGACAAAGGGTGGCAAGGTATACATTGATTGTTTAGGATTCCGCTGACAATGACTTGGAGATTTCATGGGCTGATGGTTACACATTATTCAAAGGTATACTTGTTACTCTTCTCCTAATATTGCCATGTTGTAGTAGCTGCTTTCCCATTAGTAGCCTCATCCCGTTTTGATTTTGATTGCTCTGTTTTCTCTTTCAGCTCCTTTACTCAAAGACTGACTTTTGTTTAGATTATGGTTGTGATACGTTCTCAAGGCCTTGCCGGCATTCAACTCGGTCAGCAGTAACGGCGTAGTTATAATCTGCCTCCACCAAAACTCCAGCATGGTCGTCTTCTTCAGTTGAAGTTACCCAGTCTTCGCAAGAATTGGAATAACAAGGGTTGAAGCCATCAGGAGAGTTACGTTTCGGCAAAATGTCAACAACACTGTTTCCACTTGGATTAGAGATGTTACTTGCTTTAATCTTCAATTGTAATATTTGGTTGAATAAAGCCTGGATGTTTGCGTTAGGACGCTGCTTTCAATTGTAAACCATGAATTAATATTGTAACCGTACCGCACTATTATATTGAATTACTTGCTCTGAACTATTATTGTAATAACTTCTGGCCGTATCCATGTAACACATTAATATAATCATATAACTCGGTGTTTGGGTAAAGTCTCAAACAATCAAAACAAATGAATTCTCCCCATGATCCTCTCATATTCACATGATGGAGACCCTTTGGTAATCCTGATAATTTATCTGAGAACAAATACATGAACTCCGATCACGACTCCGCCCCCTTTATCATAGCCAATAGTAATTGTCAACAAATGATTTAATATGTTGGATCAATGATTGTAGCCACATTGTCTGACTTCATCACAAGGATGCACTCCTTTCCTTGTGACAATAATAAACTAAAGGTTCCACCTATCATCAGTGAACGGAATATATCACCGTCGTCAAATGTTTGTACTTCCTCTTTGTTGTAATGTTCGGCTGATATTGCTAACTTTAAATGTTCCCCCTGCTTAGCAGTGTGCACATCAATGCTTGACTCAAATTCCCTGAAGTTCTTGCCAACAGAGCTTCTGTTGCCTAGTTCTTTAAGTCTGTTTGAGATTTGCATTTATTCTTTGTAATTACACCAATTGTTTGTGATTTAAACCTTCTCGAATTATGCCAGATGACAAAAACCTCTTTTGATGATTTTTTTTGTGTACTCTTGAAAGGCCTCCTTTGGAAATATATCTTGGGCACAAATCTCAAATGTGGAATGAAGCTTTTCTTTATATAATGGACCAATTTGAATTTCTCAATTCAAAACCTTATTCGAACGATTAGCATTGAAAATCCGGAATTTCTCGCTTGAGTTTAATGGTAATAACCCCTCTTCGTGAATAAGATCAAAACTTCTTGAATTAAACTTCGAACCCCCCCCCCCCCCCCTCCTTCCTTTTTCTTTGCACTTGTAGGCCAGGAAACTCTTGAAATTTGAATGAGTTGGACTTTGTATATTAAAGAGAAACATCTTGATACGAAATGAGTACTTGTTCGTCCTTAATATTAAAAGCTTTCACACCAATCCTGTTCAAAACTCTAATCTCAATAAATCATGAAGGAACCAAATAGTTAAATCCTTGACTGAAATATCGAGTGTTATCTTCATGCGAGATTAACGTGCCTGCGAAAAAAACATGCACTCATAATAGTAATAAAGTCATCAAGTAGGATTAAATTGAAATAATAGATAAAATAAAAATAACAAAAAAAAAGGAAGCAGGATCTTATGGTCAAAAATTAGGGTGCAACAATACGAATCAACAAAGTTTATCAGAAATCCAGCATTTAGTAAACCATGGAAGTTTTCTCACAAATTGTGGATTTTTGGTCCTAAGTGAAACAATCATTCAAACAAGTTGCCAAAAGAACAAATTTCATTTGCACAAAGACTTAAGTTTTTAAGCATTCTAAAGTTCTAAACAAAGGAAAACATGTACCTTGACAACATTCACTTGTTTCATACTATCATTGCCATCCAAACTCGGTCGAAGCTTTATTAAATGCATTTTATACCGATAGCAACCACTCTAGAAGGAGTTTTCGTCATTCCTGAACACACTAGAAAAAAAACATAAAAAGAAACAAATATATACAAAATATACAAAGCTTAAAAACATAGAACCGTTGCGATGCACTTCAAAATCTCAACACCAATCCCCGACAATGACGCCATTTTATTGGTGCGGTAAAGTAGCAAGCAAAAATAATATTAAGTACCCAGTTTTGTCATCTCCACATGGATTAGTGCGATATGAACGCTGTTCAATGATTTCTACATTTCTAAACTTATTGTTCAAAAGTTTTGGTTTAAAGGGTTCAAAGAACCATAGAATAAAACAGAAAATATAAAATAAAGACTGAAATATAAACGGAGCCTTGTTGGGTTTGCATTTCATCAATTGATAACATATGCATTCTTCTGAACAAATTAAACACAACGCAATCATTCATCTAATATCATCACGTATCACTCACGACAAAGCTTATCTCTAACGCGGCGTCGAGAGAAAAACCATGTTGTCTCATTGGTGATCTCTCACCCAACAAAAACACAACACAGAGCATTAAGATCTGATACTCACGCAAATGCTAAGCCTAAACCTATCTCTAGAATTTAGGACCTAACAGGCAATCATCCTAGATCCAGACATGAAGAGTATATCTCTATCACGGTTCAAATCAAAGATAAACAAGAAAGCAAAGATAACATCCATATCAGATAAACGATTGTTTCATATAAAATACAATGATCAGAATACGTACACACGTTTAACCCTTTTTACATGTATTCATCTAATCCGCCAAATGGTTATGAACAACATTCTTCATCACTATTATCACATACCCACACAATATCATATTGATCCTACCCATGCTAGACATGCTACTTAATCAACACAACAACATAGAAGATAAAATGAATATCAACTTCAAAACCATGTCAAAAGTTTGTTCGAAGGCCTCGTATTTCTGAATGAGCGCCAAGGCTTTTGTCTTCTTTACTTGGGAGTTTCCTTCATGCGTAATTTTTAGAGATTCAAACATATCAAATGCAGTATCTCTATTCGTTATTTTCTCATACTCCGTATGTGATATTGCATTTAATAGAATGGTTCTTGCCTTGTGATGGTTTGTAAACTCCTTCTTCTGTTGATCAGACATAGATTTTCTGTCAACCTTCTTGCCTTCATCATTTGTAGGATGAATATAACCATCAGTAACCAAATCCCATAAGTCAGCGTCATAGCCTAGAAAAAAACTTTATATTTTATCTTTCTAGTAATCAAACTTCTCACTATCAAACATGGGAGGTTTGGTGTTGATTTTGTCTCTATCATCGTATTTGTGTTGTAAGAAGTTGAAGTTGAAGCTTTAGCAGCCATGATGAATCAAGAACAAGAGATTAAGAGTTTTTCCCAACATGATCTTTTTCTGTCACGGTTAAATGAAAGCACTTACAGAACCGGAACTCTGATACCAATTGAAGGTGAGAAAAACACTTAGAAGGGGGGGGGGGGGGGGTTGAATAAGGGTTTTAAAACAATTTGGATGATAGAAAAATAACACAGTATTTTTATCCCGGTTCGTTTGAACTCAAACTAATCCAGTCCACCCTACCAAGGTGATTTGCCTTTCTCAACAAGGACTTAATCCATTATATCAAACTTGATTACAGTGTAAACCACTAAGACAACTGCCTTAGTCTTCTCAAGAAATTCTGACCACAACTTTGTCTTCTTAAGGAAATATTTTACAAAGATAAACTAACAAATGTGTTTAAGATGTGCTTCTAAAAAGCTATATCACAACAGTGATTTTTACACAAGTTAAAGAATGAGAATGAAAACTATTCTAGCTTGAAGAATATTTGAATGAGCGCTTTGAATAATTTTTCAATAGTTCCGTCAACCTTTGAAGTGATGTTAATGCTTTCTTTTATAGTACTTTGAAATCCTTTCTCAAAGACTGTGTAATTTGTGCATTCTGTTCTTTTTGTCTTTAATAGATATTTCCTTTCTCAGAAGAGAAATGTTCTGACAAATCCTTTTTGTCTGAAATCCTGTGTCAAGCACAAATGGAGAAAGAGCCGTTTAGGATAAGATAAGGAATATACCAACGGATCTTTATTTTAACATCATCTTCTTCAACAACTTTGGAACACCTTGCATCAGAACTTCTGATGATGTTCTTAGTTATTCAGGTCAGAGTTAACTCAACCAGAGTTCTCTATCAGAGTTTGCAGCAAAGTGCTTTAAGCATGAAATCCTTATAAGAGCATACTTGTTTATCAGAACTTCTGTACTTGCAGCGTTGAGTACTTCCAGAGTCTTCTGAAGCTTTACGTATGTTCTTTGCTCAGATTCTTCTTAGTTTCGCTCAGAGTCATTGTAGCATATCAGAGTCTTTTGATATGTTGCTTCTGACGCTCAGAGCTTTTTCGTTCTTTGGTGTTCAGAGGCGTTCTTGCTTCCAGAATAATATTAATTTTGATATCTGAAACAAATAAACACTTGAACAAAAATTAGAGTATATAAATTCTCTATACAAAATTTCATTAATGTTATCATCAAAACTATGAGATATATTAAACACCAATCTGTGTTCTAACATCCTTTAGGTAGCTGGAGACTTGAAATAATGTCGTTACGCAGGGGTGAAAATCGTACATAAAAGTTGTCCTTTGTACCACCAAATCAGGGTAGTGGGGCGGTAGTGGAATGACACGTTAAAACGTACTATGTATTATTTTCCCTCGTAGACGTTTGAGCTTCTCTTCTTTACATCAGAGGTTCTGAGTAAAGATGATTTAAGCATGAGTAGAAGAGTAAATCAGTACGTCTTCAGAGTCTTGATTCTTTCGAGTCTTCAGAACTTGTTCACCAGAACCTTGTCTTCAGAAATATAATCACTCAGTCTTTAAAACCTTTGGTCACTAGTAACTTAAGTCTTTAGAGTCTTCAACACTTATTCTTCAGAAACTCAAGTCTTTAGAGTCTTCAGAACTTTGTTCAAAATAACCTTGTCTTCAGAGTATTTAGCATTTAGTCTTCAAAAGATTATGACTTCAGAAGCTTGAAATCCTTCAAAAGTAAAGTATCATAGTCATGATCAGAAACAAAAACCAAGAGAACATTGTAGCAACAACATATGATCTTCTTAGAATCTTTCTGAAGTAGAGCAGATTAGAAGAAAACTTTCTTCTTATAGCGTGGAAGTGACTTTGGTCAGATTAGAGTAATTGTTGAATATGATCTTTATGAGATTTAGAACCTGTTTATTAATTCTTCAGAAAAAAAAATGTTAGAGTATCAAAATTATTCTCACACAAATACCACTCTGTTATTATCAAAACTTAGAGATATCTTGAAAAACCATATCTTGATCTAACAGATAGGTGATTGGATAGATTTTGTGAAGGTGCCTTCAAGGTAGACTTCTATTTGGATAGTTGCCAACGCTTATTGGACTTTGGTTGGTGGAAAAGGTCTAATTTCCTGACACCATATTTTTGATGATGCCATGATAAAAGGCATACGAAGATGCTATTGGTGCCCCAAGTTTGATAACTTATCGATAAGTCGTGTGTTCCTTCTTGAGAGAGCCACAACTTTTGTGCCTAGGGGTCGAGATGACCTGAAAATGAGCGTAGCAACGTGATCAACACATGAAGATTGTGCTTTTGCTCTGAACTCAATGGATGCTAGCATCTGGAAAGATCTTCTTACCCCATTTTGAAAGTACAGAGAGGATCTGCCCTCTTGCAACTTATTTTGCCCCATCTATAGGGTTCTTGGAAATAATTCTCCTTCAACGAAAGTTCTAGAAGTTAGCATGGCATGGTTTTCCCCAGTGTTTGAATATGGTAGTAGTCTACCCCTGATTAACCTATTCTTGAAATGGTCTAATCTTCGGAAGTTGGGTTTTGATGCGCTTTTGAGATGACTTGCCCTTGATTGAGCTTTTGAGGGATTCGCCCCAAATTTGTAGGGTTTTGAGGTAGCCTTGATTTGAGTCAGCACCACTGAAAGTTCAAGTTCTTCTTTGATTGTCCCTTATTGTAATTTCCTTGATGTTAAGTACTAATTTGTAATTAAAAATGTTCATTCACAAATGGTAATTTCAATGCGATGCTCATGTAATCTTTGAAAAAAGCATTTATTAGAATGTTGTGATAGTGTGAGACGAGTGGACCATTAGTCTAAATACAATGCTGATTTAGCTAGTGTGTAAAAGATATAACAAGAATACCACACAAATGCTAAAGATTTGTATATCTTTAGGAGTTAGTTTACGCAACCTTGCAGTAGCATGCTTTTAAAATAAACCATGTCTCAATCAGGTACTTTGAGGATTGTAACGTAGTCTGGTTCATGGTATTTGAAACAATGGATATAAGGCTCAAATATTGGTTTATACCCACCCCTTCTTCTTGATGATCTCTAGTCCTACGTTCAGTTAAATCTACACGCACTTATCTTCCAAAAGGGTTGACAGTGTAAGGATGATGATTCAAGGTTTGAAAAGGAAGTCACCTTTTTTTGTTTTTTGTGGATGTCAGTGACCCTTTGATTTTGACATGGTGGTCACATAATCCTGTTTTGTTTTGTGTTTGCTGAGGATTTGAAGACCTATTTTGATTTAATTTTTTATCCCTAATTTTTTCCTGGACTTATTTTGTTTTTTAAGTCCACCATGACTGCCTTGATTTTGCCTAAGTCTCCTTTGAGGTGTTCAAATTAGCAGGCTTTTTTATTTTCTTTTGATTTTTTCGATTTTGCTGAAGGATTGTAATTGCCAAGTCATTGGTCATTAAGGAACAACTGTCATAACTTTTGGATTTTGCATGGTTCTTTCGACACTTCGAGATGTATGGAGAATATTATGTGGTTGATCCCCCGATTGGAGGCTTCATCTTGTGATCTGAGTGTAGTTAGATTAACTTAATACTACTCTGCCCCAGGTTAAGCGTAAGGGTTTTGCAATACGAAAAAAAACTCTTACTTCTACGCTCGAAGTGATTAACTAGGGAGTAACTCCTTATATCTCTGGTGTTTGGGGGATTTGAAACAATGCATGCACATCATTAGAAAGATTTTATCCGAAAGCACGCCATCAATAATTATGATTATTTCATTTTCATCTTCCTGCCTCCAATCTTTGCTAAACCAACAGATTGATAAAGAAAGTGAAATGCAGAAATATGTGTCTGTGCATCGCAATAAATGGGAAAAATGAGTGAATACGACAAGACTAATTCGGAACATGCATAATCACTTCATTAATAAAACCAAATACAAACAACAATGTTTAAAGCAAACATTACTTAGACAAACAAGACGAAATACAAGAATTTAAAATGATGGTATGGCATGATGATAGCTTTGTTCGAGGAAATGAACCTTCTTTTCTGGATTTGCTATTGAACTAGTTTGGTGGTAGTATGAGGTTTGTTGTGACATTTGGGACTCTTGGGGGGAACATGAGAGCCTTAGATTCAACTAAGTCTTAAACCTTGTGCTTTCAAGCACTACCTATCTCAATTGCGTGCCCTGGGGAGCCCTTATGATACTCGTAATGAGCATTGGCATCATAGTATGGAGGGATAACAGTTGGACATCACTCAAGATAATCAACCCATTCTTTTGCAGAAAAGGAAATATATGGGCATATAACACAGGAAGAGGATCAAAATGTCTTTCTGGCCTCCTCATCCTTTTCTGATTAGGTTGACGTTGTTGTGTGGCATGTTGCTGAGGAGCGCGTTATTGAGGTATTTGAGTAGGAATTGGAGCTTCAACAGTTTGTTGATAAGGCTTAAGAGCATATTGCACAACTGCAACATACGGGTACTGGAAGTAAGGTATTGGAGCAGGTGCCTCTATTGTGCTTTTCCCCTTTGAGAAGAGATAGCATTTGTTTTGCTCTCCTTTTTCTAGAACCCATTGAAAGGCTTCTTGATTCCAGCTTGAATTTTTTAACCTCCTTGAATCTTTCCACTTTTCAAACCTTCTTTAATTTTCTCACTAATGATCACCATGTTTGAGAATCTAGAAGACACAATGCTGATCAACTTCTCATAATATTTCATTTGCAAGGTACCCATGAAGATATCAATCAATTCACAGTCAACTAGTCGCGGATGCACTCTTGCAGCTAACTCCAGATGTAGAGATAAGCTGAGTGGTTACTCCTTTAACTAGAGGAATGTTTATGGTACATTTATGGAAGACATTGATCTGAATACTCTAATATGACTATCATTTGGCTTCAGTCTTGTCCAGGATTTATAAGGTGTTCTCGACTATCTTCTTGGTTGAACATATGTTTAGAATGTATATTGTTGTCGAAGCTACTTCACCTCAAAATCTCTTTGGCATTTCTTTAGCTTTTCAGCATGCTCCTAGTCAAGTTCAGTATACTTCTATTTCTCCTCTCAGCTATACCATTTTGATGAGGTGTATATGGTGCAATGACCTCATGCTTTATACCTTCCTCATTTAAAAATCTTACAAATTCTCTAGAAATTTATGCACATCCACCATCATCCCTAAATTTATTAAGTTTTCATTCACTCTGCTTCTAAACATGCAATTTAAACTTCATGAATTATGTGAATACCTCACTTTTCTTTTCAATCTGACATGTCCACATATATTTGGTGAAATAATCTATGATGGTTAGAAAATAGAAATTACCTTAATTATACCTTACTTCAAAAGGTCCACACACATCAGAGTGAACTAGCTCTAGCTTTTTCTTCAACCTAGCGGGTAAATCATTCTTAAATTCTTTCCTAGCCTGCTTTTATTAGCAATATTCCTCACACACTTGACTTATTTCCTTCACCTAAGGTAAACCATGCACCTTCTTCTTCTGATTGAACATGCTTAAACTTCTAAAGTTTATATGTCCATACTTATGATGCCATAGCCAATTCTTCTCTTCTTCTGCAGTCGAAGCAAGACGCTTGAGATCAACCTCATTGATCTCAACCTTGAAGGTTTTATTATCAACTAATGGTGCCTTCAGAATCAACCTTCCTTCACCATCATGCACTTTCATCTGATAGTTTTCCAGCTTCACATTGTACCCTTTTGGAAGTAATTGACCTATACATATCAAATTACTTATCATTGAATGTACATACAACACATCAGTGATGTTGGCCTTTTGAGTTCTTTCTTGACTTCTCATTATTAGAAAGATTCTTGCTCTACTTAGACTTCTCTTTACCAAATTTCTTGATGAATCTTGCTTACAGTTCCTGTTCAGCCACATTTGCCCTTTATGAAGTCTTCTGCTTCAGTCTCATCTTATGAGCCTCCAATGAAGGTTGAAGTTCTTCCACCTTCGTCTCAAAAAGGTTCTTGGACTCTTCAATAGACACATCAAAATAATAAAATTTTGTAGTCAAAGATCTTAAGACTTTCTCAATCTTCTACAATTTAGTGATTAAATCACCACACACCTTTATCTGGTTCGTTAACAGCACCACGCGTGAGAAGAATTCTGAGACTCATTCGCCTTCCTTCATTTGAGTAATCTTGAATTGCTTTCTCAACATTCTTAACTTCACCATCTTTAACTTTTCATCTCTACCGTGCAACTTCTTTAACTAGTTCCACGCTCCTTTTGTTATTTCTTCTTCAATGGTCTTCTCAAACACGTTAGGATCCACACATTGATGGATTTAGAACAGAACTTTTCAATCTTTCTTTCTTTGTTCATTGTGCGCAACTTGTTGAACATCTTCTGCATCCAATACAGATACTCCATCGTTCACGATTTCAGTCACATCTTGAAATCTGAAGATGACTTTCATCTGCACAACCCATCGTTCATAGTTCTCTCTTTTGAAAACCGGTAGATTCGCTGAAAATTACAGTTTTGTTGTCTTACATTTTCCATTTCAAATTCTCTCTGAATTGCAATATGGCTCGTTAATACTAATTTATTGGAACAATTAGGATTTGAAGAAGAAGAAGAAGACAAAGAAGAAGAAAAAGAAAAAGAAAAAAAAGAGAAGAGAGAGAGAGAGAATTGTAAAAGTTAAAATTTTATTGTCTCTGTCGAACACAATTCACCGTGGAACCACTTTGACTAAATCACACAACCTTATCAAACACTGCCTACTTACCATCGATTCCTAAAGTTTGCATTCAAAATTCTTAATAAAATTAATGTCTTGAATCAATTATTGGCTTCTGAGAATCAAGGGTCTGATTGCCAAAAATTAGTTGTTTTTAGTTAATTTAAGAAGATTCAATCTTTATCCAATTTTTTATACCTCAAATTACTAATAAATTGTCTCCTTAAACAAAATCAGATAATGTCCTAAAAGAAGTAACTTTCTAGCTATATGATCACGTCCTTAAAGAAGTCACTTTGTAGCTATATGCACATTAAATCTATCATTCTTGTATTCTGTTGATTTACACCTGCCATTATTATTTATTAAAAATATATTGTCATTTTGTTAAAAAAAAGTGTCTAACAATACTATTCTTTCTTTTTTTGAAAAAATTAGAATGATTTATAAACCTATTAAAAAAGGAATGATTTAAAAAATTAACGTACTGGAAAATCTTATAGCACTTCCCACTTAAACACAAGAGTGATAGTGAGGTACCAAAAAGACAGATCTAGATAAAGTAAAACAACCTTTTCAAGAAGAATGTACTTATTTCTTTAAACAAAATACTACCATTCGAAAAAAAAAATACAAATTAAAGAATAAAATTAAAAAATTCATTTTAAAATCACTTTTTTTTATTTAAGTTCTAAAGTTGTGATTATGTTAATCTCAAATCTATAAAATTGGTTAGTAGGGTTAGAATTGCCCCATTTAAAAATATTTGTTCAGATCATATATTATCTGATTTAGGACTTATAACACGCCCCTTCACGTTCAGGATTAGACAATTAGAGTGTGAAAATAAATGGTGAATAACTCGATAGTGAAAATCATAGTGCGTAGTCCACCGGAGCTTAAACGAACTTCTGATATTATATTAAGAAATAGTGGATAACTCAAACCTACAAAACTAATTGGTAGGTTGAGGATTATCTCCACTTATAAATACATGTTTAAACTATATACTATCCGATGTGGGATTCATATATATATATATATATATATATATATATATATATATATATATATATATATATATATATATATATATATATATATATATATATATATATATATATATATATATATATATATATATATATATATATATATATATATATATATATATATATATATATATATATATATATATATATATATATATACACTTGGAAGAAAAGTATATAACTAATATAGAAAAAGTTATATTAATATGTTATGTAGATTTATTAAAAACACAATTTATAAAACAAACTTATTTTAAAAAATAGAATTTAAAACAAAAATAATTCGTAAAATAATTTTTTTTAAACCGAAATTATAAAATAAATAGAAAAAATAGAATTTAAAACAGACATAATTTGTAAAATAACTTTTTAAAAACTGAAATTTTAAATCAAATAGAAAAAATATTAATTCGAAAATAATTAATAATAAGTTTATTTTTATTATGTTAAAATGTATAATTAGATTTTATATTTTTATATTTGTATTTGTATTTTTATATTTTTATAGTAAGAAAATATTTTTAAAACAATGTTACAAAATGTTGAGGATAATTAGATGTTGTTGTATAATATGAAGTAATATGAAGTAATATTGAAGTAATACTTTTATTTATATTAGGTTAAAACAATGTGAAAAGAATTATATTATTTTGCATATATTAAAATTAAATATTTAATTAAAATGATATATAATGATAGTACAAATGTGCAGTATGGAATATTTTCATTACTATCGTAGTTGGATGTACGATAGGACGTTACCAGGCAGACGTGGACTTACACCAAATTTTGAGGAAGGAGTTAAAGGGTTTATCACGTGGACATTTGCTCAAGAATGTTGTCGACGTGAAGGAGAAGTAAGATGTCTTTGTCTTAAATGTGAATGTAGACCTATAATTAGTGACTTAGAGGAAGTAGAACATCATTTGAAGAGGAATGGTTTCATTAAAAGTCATTGGGTTTTGACATATAATGGAGAACAACTTCTGAGTAACATACATGCAGAGACAACTAATACACATGTATCAAGCAGTCGATCACATATGGAATTTGAGGAACAATTTAATCTGATAGATGATATGGTTGGAAATGCCTTTGGAGTAAATGTGATATATGATGAACCTCAAGATTTTGATGGGGAAGAGTTGCCGAATGAGGAAGCCCAAAGGTTTTACCAATTGTTGAAAAAAATGAATACACCATTATTTGAGAGGTTGGCAGATTCAAAATTATCAATGTGCGTGAGATTATTGGTCGCAAAGTCAAATTGGAATGTTCCTGATCAGTGCTTGGAATACTTTGCAAAAATGATGTTGGATGCGACTCATACGAAAGACAAATTTCCTACAAGTTATTATGATGCAAAGAGGTTGGTGTCGAAGTTGGATTTAGAAGTACGAAAGATTGATTGTTACATAAATCGATGCATGTTGTTTTATGACAATGAGTTTGGTATTAATGATGAGGCATTGGAGGAATGTAAGTTCTGTAAGAGTCCGAGATATCAAGTTCGTAGTAAAGCCATTAACCGTTAAAAAAACGTGTAGCAGTGAAGTCCATGTTTTATTTGCCGATAATACCAAGGTTAAAAAGATTGTATGCTTCAATGCACAGTGCAAGTCAAATGACATGGCATCATACAAACAAAAACAAGTTCAGGCATTATGCGACATCCATCTGATGGTGAGGCATGGAAACATTTTGATATGGTACATTCTGATTTTGCTGCAGAACCTAGAAATGTCAGGCTCAGATTATGTTCTGATGGTTTTACTCCATATTCCAAGCATCCGCAATTACATATTCCTGTTACAAATGGTGGTGAAGACGACTTCTATGGTGTTGTTACACATATTTACGAGTTTGCATATAATTACTTGGATTCGGAAAATAGAGTAGTCTTGTTTTATTGTGATTAGTATGATCCATCAGCCAGGGGCACAAAATAGATAAGAAGTATAACACTGTTTATATTCGAATAGACAGAAGGTACAAAGAGTATGACCCTTTCATAATATCACATATCGTTAAGCAAGTTTATTATGTTCTGTACCCTTCGATTCAGTCACGTAATTAAAACAAAACCATTGGGTCATATTTAAACTGACGATCTAGTGGAAGATGCTGCTTACCAAGACGATGAAATTTCTCAAATTAATGATGTGGTTGAAGTTGAAGAAATTACAAATTTGTGTGATACATTGGTCGAGGGTCATCAAATTGATGCATCTGTGTTGTTGGTAGATAATAATGTGGACGAAGAGAATGAAGAGTTTGGATATGAGGATATTATTGTATCAAATGATGAAAATAATATGGATGAAGAGCATGAAGATTTTGAAAAGATAGCTTTTATATGTGTTCGAACAATTTTTATTAATGTATTATTTGTTTTATATGAATGCAAATGATTTTTACATAGTGCGTGCATATATTGTGTTGATAATATTGTTGATTTATTTATTTATAACTCTTTCAAAATAGATAGAATGCCACCCCAAACTGACAAGGGAAAGGCTAAGGAGACCCAACCCCCGTTCGAGAGCTAGAGTACGTGAGGTACCTCCCTCACCCATGTATGTTTCTCGCCCACAAACTCAGGCAGATCTAATGTCTGTAGACACTTCACATCCATTTATGACATTAATCTCCTCGTTCCAAACGGTTCCATATGGTAATCCATCTTTTATTAGTCTGTTTGGGGGATCCTTCATGCATCCGCTTGGGGGATCTAATTTTCCTCAGGTACCGTCTTTGTTCATGCAGCAGCATGGGGGATCTAGTTTTCCTCAGCAGACTTCCTTCGCACATCCTAGGGGATCTGGTTTTCCTCAGCAGTATTCCTTCACGCTGCAGCCTGGAGGATCTAGTTTTCCTCAGCAGACTTCCTTCACGCACCATCCAGGGGGATCTGGTTCCCGCATTCCACACCCCACACATATACCTGCGCGTCAGGAGCAGGATGACCACCCTATTTAGGAGGATGACGATGTTCATGAGGAGCAGGCAAATCCTGTTGCAGGGAAGATTTTGGTGGCTGAAGGACGGCATCTTATTAGGCCCGAGGGATCGGGGTAAGTTTTTAATTTATAATATTTATTCAACTATATTTTGCCATTTTATGTTTAATGCTTATTCAAATTATTGTTGTTTAGTTTTGATCAGTGTCGGCCTACTGCAAAAGCTATAAATTGGGTCATTCAATTGATGTATACAAAAGTCATTAAGTCTTTCGAAGAGCTCCCAGATACTGAGAAAGATATATGATTTCATAAATTCAACGTAAATTGTATTTTTATTATAGTTATGTTATTTTATAATTAGTTTTTGTTATATAAATATCTAACATTTTATTTTATTGTCATATAACTTGCAGGAAAGGTGTACTTGGTAAAATTTTGACGAGGTCAAAATTAAAAAAAAAAAAATAGAAGTAAGGTATCTAGCAGATTATCTAACATGCTCAGGAATGCTAGAGAATGTTGGGAAAAAGATCAAACTCGTCCTAACTGGATATGCGAGGAAATATTTGGGGAACTTATTGAGTGGTGGAAGACAGAAGATTTTCATAGAAGATCTGAACATGCAAAAAAGATGAGGGTATCTGAAGTAGGTGGCTGCCTTAGTACAATTGGAAGTATTAGTATCAGTGAACATCGTCAACGAATGGTAATTATAACTATTTTTTTAAGTTCTATTTTGTATTATTATATATTTAGTTAAACTTAATTATTTTAATTAGAAAAAGGATTTGGGGAGGGAGCCACGAATTAATGAGCTATTTGTGAAAACCCGAACCAAAAAATCGGGGGAGTTTGTTAACGGTCGTTCCAAATTAACCTTGGTAACTTATTTATAGTTGAATTATTTTATTTCATTACTATTGTATATAATTAAATTGTTTAAACTTGTAAGTGCTCTTGATTGGCTACATTTTGTGGCAAAACATTAGAGTTTGCATGTATGTCATACTGAATGTTAAGACATACATAATGATGTGTGTGCAGGGTAAGTTAACTATAAGCTAAGCTGAATGTCATACAGAATATCATGACACTGACCGTATGACATCCAACAAGCAGGTTAGTTTTTCTGGTATCTAGAAATCAGGAAACATATCAGGAGCTCAAGCTGAAAGACATGAGACATTTAAGAAGCCCTAAAGCGAAACAAATGCTCCTGAATTAAATGGCAAGCGTGCAGATAATTGAAGAGTATGGTTTGTTATGATTAAACCTAACTGTGTGCACCAAGGCCCAAAGGACTGGCTGCTGCTATAAATATCAGAAGGAGAAATCCTAGAAGAGCAACTCTTGACAGAAGATTAGAGAGTGCAAATTAAGAGTCCTTGTGAGTGAAGAAGGTTGTTCTTCACGTGAGTATTGTGAGTGAAGAAAGTGTGTTCTTCACGTGTGAATTGAGTCTTAGGAATACTTATTTACCAAGCAACTTTCTGCTACATTGGTTAGGTAGATTCTAAGTTGTGTCTCACTCAAAGCTTTTAAGCAAGAGTGTGTGTGTGTCCCTTGATCAAAGCTTTGAAGCAAGATCAAGGTGTGTATGAAGTGTTTCTTCATCTTTATTTTGTAACTGTGAATTGGATATCACTGTGGTGTGATTGGGGGGGTGAGTGGGAATACTCAGGTCTAAAGTGTCTCTAGGTTGAAGTGTCATTGGGTAGGTTTTATGCGAGGAGTGCAAACTGAGTTGTTTGACTTTGAATTAATTCTACTAATAGTGAATTTCCTCCATGGCTTGGTAGCCCCCAGATGTAGGTGTTGTTGACACTGAATTGGGTGAACAATTGTTGTGTTATTTACTGCTTTTACTTACAGTTTAATTAATTAGTACAGTAGTCACTGTCACAGTGGATGTTATAACTTTGGTAATAACATCCATCATATGCTTGCCAGAATTTCAATTGGCATCAAAGCAGGCACCCTGCCTATTTATTCTGGGTGAGATCTAGGGAAATAAATTCTGGTACTGTGGATAAAAATGTAGGATTCACTAATAGACCTCAAATTCTGGATGGTTCTAATTATGATTATTGGAAACCTAGGATGATTGCATTCCTAAAATCCTTAGACAACAAGGATTGGAGAGCTGCAAACTCTGGCTATGAACATCCTGTGAAGACTGACAAGGATGGAGTAGATGTGTTAATTCTTGAAGAGGAATGGAACAAAGAGCAAGAGGCCTTAGCTCTTGGGAACTCTAAAGCATTGAATGCACTCTTCAATGGTATAGACAAAAACATTTTCAGACTGGTACACCACTGTGAACTAGCAAAGGATGTTTGGGACACTCTCAAAACTACTCATGAGGGAACTTCCAAGGTCAAAATGTCAAGAATTTAAATGCTGACCACCAAATTTGAAGGTCTGAGAATGAAGAAAAATGAGACCATTCATGAGTTTTACATGAATGTTCTTGAACTTGCAAACACCTCAGGAGCCTTGGGAGAAAAGATGGCTGAAGAGAAGCTTGTAAGGAAGATTCTCAGGTCCTTACCTAAAAGGTTTTCCATGAAAGTAACAGCCATTGAAGAAGCCCAAGACATATGCAACATGAAAGTGGATGAACTCATAGGTTCTCTCCAAACATTTGAGATGGGCATGTATGATCAAACTGTAGAGAAAAAGAGAAAAAGCATAGCTCTTGTCTCAAACACTGCTGAGGATTCAGAAGAAGAGGGTGGTGAAAAAGAGGAGAATTTGTCAGAAGCAATAGCCTTGCTTGGAAGACAATTCAATAAACTGATCAAAAGGATAGATCATAAGTCAAAGCCCTATGCCAAGAACACCTCTTCTGACAACAGCAGAAAGAGTAACTCTGAGGAGAATTCTAACCAAGGCAAAGGAGTTCAATGCCATGAGTGTGAGGGATATGGACACATTAGAAAGGAATGTCCCACATACCACAAAAAGAAGGGAAAAGGCCTAACAGTCACATGGTCTGATGAAGATTCAGAAAGTGGATCAGAAGGAGAATCTTCCAAACATGTCACTATTTTAAACAGTGTATGTATATCTGATGGTGATTCAAGTGAAAATGAATTGACTTATGATGAACTAGCAGGTTCATATAAAAAGCTACACATCAGAAGTACTGAATTGTATCAGTAAGGAGAGCACCAGAAGAAGTGCATAATGGAATTAGAGGCTGAGAAGATAGAGCAGCTAGCAACAATAGACTCACTCAAAAGTGAGGAAAAATGGAGCATATGGAAAAATCCATAAGGATGTTAAACCCTGGGACTGACACCCTAGAAGAAATCCTGCAGAGTGGTCAGAGTTCAGGAAATAGGTCTGGACTGGGATTTGTTGATAGACAAAATCCTGATTTGAAACTTAAGAGACTGAAACCTGAGATTCAGAAGGTAAAGAGGATGTCACGACCAATGTCACAACATCCACCACACATAAACTGGAACCAAGTCAAAAATAGATTCCAAGGGTATAGATGTTACCACAATGGAAAACTGGGTCATATCAAATCTGTGTGTTTCTGGCTGCATCGATTTCCTAGTCATCCTCATCAAGGGAAATCTAAACAAAGAGCTCATGTCAAAAGGCAGCATCAAGCAAAACCTAAGAAGGATGCTCCTAACAAGCAAAGACACTGGGTTGCCAAGAATGTGGCTTTAGTAGCTCACACCTCTCTAATGATGCCAACCCAAGAGGACTGGTACTTTGACAGTGGTTGCTCCAGACATATGACTGGAATTGAGGATCAATTGATAAAACTCAACCCTCATTCATCCAGTCATGTAACCTTTGGTGATGGAGCTAGAGGAAAAATCACAGGTGTTGGACAACTTGACAGTCTTAAAGCTCCAAAATTGAAGGATGTCTTGGTGGTTAAAAGACTGATTGTTAACCTAATAAGCATAAGTCAGCTATGTGATCAAGGTTTAAAAGTCCATTTTTCAAAGGATAAGTGTGTGGTTGTCAATGAAAAAGGTGAGGAAGAAATGAGGGGATCTAGATCCAAGAATAATTGTTACATATGGGAGCCCAGAAGTAACATAACTGGATTGATCAATAAGGAAAATAAGGACCAACTATGGCTGGAGAAAGGAAGACAACCTCTAAAGATAGAAAGGACCAGGTCCAACACATCAGCAAGCGGATCTTCAAAGTATGATTCAGAAAGAAGGACAGGATGTAAGAAAAGTCATGTGGGGAAGCAAGCCAAGAAGGGATACCCAAAGATTGGACATCAGGGAAAGCTAGATGGGCTATATTGGAACCTGATGGAGTCCATGGAAGCTGCCCTGCATAAAGAAAGCAATGTCACTCCAGATGTCATGACCTTGTTCTGTGACATCAATAGTACTATCCAAACAAGCTCTGATGATTTCAAGGGAGACATGCTCAGGGGTAACTTGTGTAAATGGCAAGAGGGTTGTGCTAAACATGGTGATTATGTCCGAAATAGTGCTGACATAGTTTCAAGAAGTGTCAAGGAGTCTCAATTTAAAAATTCTCTACTAAAATTGAGGTCCTCCAGAAATGATGAGTTATAGCAATTAAAAGTAAAAGGGAATTACATTTTGAAAGTAAATCATTTAATGATAAATCAAAAAGGTAAGTTCCCTCCTATTGGGCAATCGTACCCCATTACCACTTATACGATAAAACCTCTCTACTCTTGGTGCCATCATAAACTATTCAGCTTCCATACCTTTTCCAACAAGCACATAAAATCTCTTCTCCCTCAATCAACGTCCCTAAAAATGTCGCAACATTCTAAACCAACCTCAGCCGAAAGAATGACCGACAACGATGTTGATTCCAACCCTAATGAAGTGCTTGAAATAGCTCCACTACGAATGATGACACCAGAAGGATTATTGGTTAAGGAACCTAAAATGTTGCATGCAAAAAGACCCAAAGACCTTGTCTCAGGTCAGGTCCCTTCTGCTGCTACATCTAATGACCAAAATGGAGAGGAAGCGAGAAAAACACACCTTAAAATTGCAGATATGGTGGCTAGCGCACTCAACATACCCACACCATCCAACAATAAGGGGACTGGTCCTAACCAGGATGATCAAGTTGATGTCTCTCACAATGTCAAAACATTGAAAGACCCTACACCAGAAGGGAAGAACAAAGGTAAAGGTGCTGAGAAAATGGGTGATGATATTCAAGGCACCAAAAATACTGAGTTGGTAAACCTAGATGAATATTCTGACAATGACCTCATAACAAAGATCACTCCGGACATAGCCAAAAGGCTGATGACAAAAAAAGGGGAAAAGGTGGATGACCAAAGGTCCCTCAAGAAAAGGCTGTTGAGAAGACTGGTGAGCAAGACATCTCCACAGGAAGGGCTGTTGAGAATACTGCTGAGCAAGACATCTCTACTAGGAAGGCTGGAACAAAGAGGACTCAAGTTTGACCCTCAAAAGGGTGGAGCAAAGTAACCACCAAAAAGAGGAAGGTTGAATCTAGTTCAGAACCAGAGACAGATTCTGATGTTGCTGTTGATGTCACTGACATCCAATCTAAGAAGAAACCTTCTACCAGCAAACTGGCTGCAAATGTTCTTAGAGTGCCAATTGATAACATCTCTTTTCACTATTCGTCGTGTGTTATCAGATGGAAATATGTATATCAAAGAGGTTGGCCCTGGAGAGAGAGCTTGCACAAAATGCTCTTGAAAACAAGGAGATCATGGCCCTCATTTGTGATGCAGGATTGATGAAAACTGTAACTCAGTTCTCCGAATGCTATGAAATTCTGGTCAAAGAATTCATAGTAAACTTATCAGATGAATGTGCTGATAGAAAATCCACTGAGTTTGGGAAAGTCTATGTGAGAGGAAATGGTGTCATCTTCACTCCCACTACCATCAACAACTTCCTTGGAAGATCAAATGAAGCTCAGCCTGAGTTAACCATCTCTGACAACAAAATGTGGCAAGTAATTACTGGAAATCAAGTCAGAAAGTGGCCATCAAAAGAAAAGCTTGCTGCCAGCAAACTGAGTGTGAAATATGTTGTGCTGCACAAGATTGGTGCTGCAAACTGGGTGCCAACTAATCACAAATCGTCAGTGGCCACTATCTTGGGGAGAGTTATCTATGCTGTTGGGACCAAGACCAAATTGGATTATGACACTTACATCTTTGATCAGACTATGAAGCATGCTGGTAGCTATAGCATAAAAGGACCCATAACATTTCCTTCGCTCATTTGTGGAATTATGTTAGCACAATTTCCAAATATCCTCAAGACCAGTGATGTAGTTAGCAAAAGAGAAACTCCCTTAGCCTTCCATCACAAGTTGTTTCAAGGAACCCATGTTCCAGATATTGCCATGACATCCACTGAGACATCAAAAAGGGGTCCTAAAACTAAAAAAGCTTAAGTAATGGCAATAATCAAAGAAACATGCAAGGAACTGGATGCGAGGAAGCAAACTCTTGAAAAACTGTTAAAATCTCTAGAGCAAGATGAGGATGCTGAACTCACTGATGATGATGGTACAAGGGAAGAAAATGGTCAAGAAGCTGGCTCAGAGGAAGTTGCTGACAGCTCAGAGGAAGACACTGATGATGCAGAAGAAAGCACTGAAGAATCTGAGGAGGACAGGTCCATCTCAACTGAAGAAAAAGATTAATGTCTAAGCCTGCTGTGACTACTGATTACTGAGTTAGTGCAGGAAGAGGTGCTGCTGCTATTTTGTGTTGATTAGTTTTGGTTAGCCTTCTGTAGGAATTGTTGGACAATCTGTATTTTTGATGTTTTCTATGAGCAGTTTGTATAATTTGCCCCTAACAATTGTAATGTTACAATTTTTTATCTATGTTAAGTCCTTAGTTGGATCTTAATTTGTGGCTAAAAAGGGGGAGAGAAAGATAGAGTGATAATAACAGCAGGTGGAAGAACAGGTGGGCTAGCATATGTGCTAATGTGTGCACATGATATAATCATGCTTACAGGTGTGACCACAGGTGCTGCTGAAGATGTGTGTGATAACAGTTGTCTAGTGTTGTTAGTAATGTGCTATGTGTGTGAATTCCTAAGGTGTATAAGAATGTTTGTTGCTAACCATGTGTGATCCTAGAAGGTGTTTAGGAGCTGTTTGTGTCTGTAGGATAGTAGAAAAGTGTGTTGTGCATCTCTTCAGGGCGAGTAACACAGGTGTGTGTGCTTCAGGATGTCATCCTGAATGTCATAACATCCAGAGCGGACTGGATGAATATGTGTGACTGCAGAGTGTGCAGGTTAAGTGCTCAGCTGGTAAGGGGCATCAGTTGAGGGGTAGTAACCCAGTGTGTTACTCAGCAAAGTGTGACATCTGTAGTGGTAACTAACAAATGGTTAACAAGGTGAGTTATAACAGTGAGAGCTAACTGTGAGGTCTCTGAGAGTGTGTTGAGCTAGTAACTTTCCTGCATGACAGGGCACATGATAAGTCTTCTGTTGTGTGTAAACTCTGATATGTTAACAGGGTGTTTTAGCCAAAAACTTGCCAAAAGGGGAGTTTGTAAGTGCTCTTGATTGTTAAGACATACATAATGATGTGTGTGCAGGGTAAGTTAACTATAAGCTAAGCTGAATGTCATACAGAATGTCATGAAACTGACCGTATGACATCCAGCGAGCAGGTTAGTTTTTCTGGTATCTAGAAATCAGGAAACAAATTAGGAGCTCAAGCTGAAAGACAAGAGACATTTGAGAAGCCCTAAAGCGAAACAAATGCTCCTGAATTAAATGGCAAGCGTGCAAATAATTTAAGAGTAGGGTTTGTTATGATTAAACCTAATTGTGTACACCAAGGCCCAAAGGACTGATTGCTGCTATAAATATCAGAAGGAGCAATCCTAGAAGAGTAGCTCTTGACAGAAGATTAGAGAGTGCAAATTAAGAGCCCTTGTGAGTGAAGAAGGTTGTTCTTCACGTGAGTATTGTGAGTGAAGAAAGTGTGTTCTTCACGTGTGAATTGAGACTTAGGAATACTTGTTTACCAAGAAACTGTCTGCTGCATTGGTTAGGTATGTTCTAAGTTGTGTCTCACTCAAAGCTTTTAAGCAAGAGTGTGTGTGTCCCTTGATTAAAGTTTTGAAGCAAGATCATGGTGTGTATGAAGTGTTTCTTCATCTTTATTTTGTAACTGTGAATTGGATATCATTGTGGTGTGATTGAGGGGGAGTGAGTGGGAATACTCAGGTCTAGAGTGTCTTTAGGTTGAAGTGTCATTGGGTAGGTTTTAAGTGAGGAGTGCAAACTGAGTTGTTTGACTCTAAATTAATTCTACTGATAGTGAATTTCCTCCCTGGCTTGGTAGCCCCCAGATGTAGGAGTTGTTGACACCGAACTGTGTGAACAATTGTTGTGTTATTTACTGCTTTTACTTACAGTTTAATTAATTAGTACAGTAGTCAATGTCATAGTGGATGTTTTTTAACTTTGGTAATAACATCCATCGTGTGCTTTCCAGAATTTCAAAATTATATTTATTTTAATTTAATTTTTTTATGTGTGTGTAGGAGTTGTACCAGACCTTGCTTGCCCAATTTCTAACTGAAAATCCTCAGTATATGCCGATTGGGAATGCACCGCTTGATCCACGCGTGGGTCTTTATATTTGTAATTTAACAATAGGCGGGGAAGGGAGTCAATGGGTGTTTTTTTGGTCTTGGGTCTTTGGCTGGCGATTATAGAAAAGGGCACCGAACTTTATTTCAAAGACTCAATGATGGAGAAAGAGGATCTCGTCCGACAGAATTGACACCAGAAATGATGGCAACAGTGAGAGAGTTAGCTCTATCTGAGGCGAGACGAGAGGCGAAGGCACGTGAGGCGGCTCTAAAGGCCGAAATGGAGGATATGAGAAATAAGCAAAATACTGAAATGGAGAAAATAAGGAAACGACAATCCGACACGGAGGCACAAATGCGATAATTTTTGCCTTACAATTGAATTATTCTGTTCAAGATGATGAAGAAGATGAAGATGCTATATTTAGTAGTGACGATGAATAATATTTATTATTATTATTATTATTATTATTTATGTTTGTGACGTGAATATTACGTGACAATTTTTTTTTATTTTGTATGTTTGTGACGTGAATATAATGTGACTAAATATTTATATCTTTTAATAATTGTATTTATTAAAAAATTAAAATTTTTAACTGAAAATCATTTAAATTTTTATATTTTATTATTTATTAATTCGTTGTATTCATTAATATTTTTTAAAAAATTATTATTAAATTAAACAGAGAAGTGAAAATAAAACCACTAAATTTAAAACAGCTTTTAATTTGTGGCATAAAAACCATGTCACTAATTAGTGACATGGAAATCACGTTAGAACATTTTCATACTGCCATACTGAACGTGCGGTAGGGAGTTTGGGAAAGGTGATTTGCGACGTGAAGTTCACGTGGGAACTTTTTCAATTAAGTTGGTCGTTTGTGGCGTGAATTTCATGTCACAAATTAGTGACGTGAATTTCATGTGGGAAAATATTCCCACAGTTGCTTTTCCGACGTGCTCTGCCCACGTCGCAAATCTTCTTCAGTCACGTGGTTTTTAACTTAGTGACGTGAATACCATGTAGGAAATTGCAATATTTCTTGTAGTGGCAGAAAAACTTTTATTTTTCAATCAATAATTTTTTTTTGCCCTTTCACAATCAATCTTTTTACTTAAAATCAACCAACCCTCAAAATTTTTATACAAAGAACTACGTAGCTTTGAATTTTTCAACGCACTTGATGATATGTAGGAGTGAGATTTAATGTCTACTCAATAACCCTAATAAGAAAACTTTTTTTCGCTTTCTAATAAATATGACATAGTAATTGAGAGAAATCGAATACCTTATACAAACAATTTTATTCGTGAAATTAATTAAAGGTAATCGTTGTTTACAATGGATGTCGCATGTGCAATTACCTTCTCTGCACATAACTGACTCCCGAACTTGAATTTGTTTGCGATAACCTTATTTTTGTTCTGTAAAAAAATTTTATGATATTTTTCATTTTAAAAAATAAACTTCGATGACGACTTCACTACCATTAGAACGTCTAATTGCTCGAATACTTTTCACGCCGCGACTCACTATTTTGTCATCTTAATTATTTTTTGTATCTATCATTAAAAAAAAAGGATGCTAAATGGAGGAAAGCTAAATTAAATGTCAAAGAGTTTGCCTTAGTTCTAATTACATTTTCCTATATGGCCCATTTACGAAAGAGATAGAAATACTCCCTTCATTGTTTATTATAAGTATAGTTTGAGTTTTTAAATTTATTAAATAATAAATGAATATATATATATATATATATATATATATATATATATATATATATATATATATATATATATATATATATATATATATATATATATATATATATATATATATATATATATATATATATATATATATATATATATATATATATATATATATATATATATATATATATATATATATATATATATATATATATATATATATATATATATATATATATATATATATATATATATATATATATATATATATATATATATATATATATATATATATATATATATATATATATATCGGTATTTTATTGGGTGAGATGAAAATTTTGTCATGAAATATTTTATTTGTAGTAGTGGTGGTAATATTTATCTTGTTTTATAAATATTCATGTTACTTATATTATTGTTATAGAATATGTTTACATTATGGCTTTTGTTGTAAAGCTCGTAAAGCTTGGAATGATATTAAAGTTGTTGTTGTAAATACTCTTGTGTCCATGATTTGTAATTGTAAAACATGTTGATTTTATCATTGTTAGAAAATGTGTCGTTGTTTGTGGTAGTGTTCATGTTTGTGTTATTCGTAAAAGAATTTGGTGCAGTTTTATTTATGCTCGTATAAATGGTTATGTTATGATTGTGAGTTTTCTTTTTATCATGAAAAAATTATGCCATTGTTGTGTTTTCATGTGTTGTTATTGAACAAGAGAATAAGAGATGTTGCAAAACCAAAAAATACAAACAAAACGGTATTTGTATCCACCCCCAAATAGGTGCACCTCACTTTTTATTTTCTTTATTTTCTGTTTTGATTTATTGGGCTCAAAAGCCCACAGTTTTAAAAATGGGTTCTCGTACCCTGGGGTTCAAGACTTGTAGCCCTTTTTCATTTTATTATTTTAATTTTTGTTTTAGTTTTTTAATTTTATTTTTATTATTTTTTTATTTATTTTTTAATTTTGTATATAATAAATAAAATTAAATTTAAAAGTGGGATAATCAGATATACATCCGGTTATTCAAGAGGTCTAAAACACAAGACGTACGTCTTGTTTAGTTTTGATCCTCATAATCAATTCGATAGTCTTAGAGTTTTTATTTATTAAACGAATTACTAACCTTTAAGAAAATTAGTTAAAAAAAAGAATAAATGGATGCACATTCTTTTATCATTAAGTAAATGATCGCAAGACATACGTCTTGTTTAAGGTCGAATACTCGTCTTCTACTTAAAATATTTGCCGAATAAACTGTTTTTCTTTAGATTAAAATGGGGATAAAAGGATGCACATTCTTTTAATTCTCGAGTAAACGAGCGCAAGATGCACATCTTGTTGAAATTCAAATACTCGTCTTGTGCCTAACTCAATAAGTCGTCCTTAATATCTCCTAATCATTTTATACATTATTAGTTCTTTTTTTTTAAAACAAAAAAAATAATAAAAATGCAAATATTAATATCGGTTAAATGGATGTATATCCATTTTCAACCGATGAAAGTTGCACAACTTAGTCGTTTCAATTTTTTATTTTTCTGTAACAAAAGTGAAATCGGATTAAAATGGGAATAATCAAATGCACTTACATTTATCCTTGAGTAAATGAGTGCAAGATACACATTTTGTTGAAGTTCAAATACTTGTCTTCAACTTAAAAAAAAAAACAATCAATAAACTATCATTTCCCTCACACTGCAAACTTTTATTTTTCAATCAACTAATTTTTTTTTTGCCCTTGAGTGATCAATTTTTTTTACTTAAAATCAACCAACCCACAAAGTTTTTATACAAAGAATTACCTAACTTTGAATTTTTCATCACGCTTGATATATATAAAAGTGAGATTTAACGTCTAGTCAAACACCTTAATAAGAAATTTTTTTTCCTTTCTTATAAATATGACATAGTAATTGGGAGAAATCGAACATCTTAGACCTACATTTTTATTCGTGAAATTAATTAAAAGTAATCATTGTTTAAAATGGATGTCGCTGGTGCAATTACCTTTTCCATGCATAACTGACTCTCAAACTTAAATTTGTTTGTGATGACCATATTATTATTGTGTAAAATTTTTTTTCAATATTTCCCATTTAAAAAATAAACGTCAACGAGGACTTTACTATCTTTTGAACGTCTAATCGCTTAGATATTTTTCATGGCGCGACTCACTATTTTGTCATCTTAATTATTTTTTGTATCTATCACTCACAAAAAAATGAATACTAAATGAAGGAAAGCCAAAAGAAATATCAGAGTTTGACTTAATTTTAATTACATATTCTTCATATATGGTCCATTTATGAAAGAGATAGAAATACACCCTTCTTTCTTTATTATAAATATAGTTTTACTTTTTAAATTAATTAAATAATAAATGAATTCTTAATATATATATATATATATATATATATATATATATATATATATATATATATATATATATATATATATATATATATATATATATATATATATATATATATATATATATATATATATATATATATATATATATCTTTATATATATATATATATATATATATATATATATATATATATATATATATATATATATATATATATATATATATATATATATATATATATATATATATATATATATATATATATATATATATATATATATATATATATATATATATATATATATATAAAGTAAGTAATAAATAAGTCCAATTAATTCAAAGAAAAGACTCAACATTTGAGTCTTACGATTTATTCAATTGTTTCTATAAATCTCATAAATATAGCTTTAATGGAACAAAGTCAAACTGAAACTTATAAGTTTGATTTATTTTCATTTTATTTATCTTCTATTCAAGGTTTATTTACAAAACACAAACAAAATTTGAAGATATATTTTGATCTCTTATAAAACTACATAATCTAAATTAATCTCTAAAAAAAGAAAGACTCAATTTAAACTTTTAAAAAATGTAGTCGAACCATATTATTTCCACTGTAAATTTTTGTTTAAACAATTTTATTTCTTATTTTTAAATCGTTACTAGATTGCCATGTATATTATTTATGTCACTTGTAATTTTTAATAATTACGTGGAAGTTGTATTGGATTTATTATTTATTTTTCATTTTTTAAATAATAAATTTATTTTTATTTTAATTTCAATTTTATTTTTAATCATTTCAGATTTGAAAATATAAGAAAAAAAAATGTTTGTAGATGGAATTGAATCCAAGGACCTTTAAGCTATATCCTATGGCTTTACCTTTATTGTAAGCCAATGTACATTGGTGAAAAACAATTCCCATATTTTGTAATATTATTAAATAATTTTAAATTTAAAATAAAAAATAAGAAATGTATATTCGTGGATTCTCAAACTCAAGTCCCTTCATATTAAATGATAGCTACTTTATCACTAGACCTATAACCATTAAGTTTCTATTGTTAATATTTTTGATGATGAATACTTAACTTAATAATTGACAATAAACCTTTCTTTATTTACTTATTTCAAATAACACACAAATAGTTATTTATGTATTTCAAATGATACACAAATTCAAAATAAAATTAATAAAATATAAATCTTAAATCTAATTAATCAAATATAAATAAATAAGTTAATATTTAATCAAATTACTATTAAATTAATTGATTACTATTTAATTTGAATTAATTAAATACTTTCATAAATTAATTAATTATTTAATTTGAATTAATTAAGTATTTTAATAATTAATTGAATTACTATTAAATTAATTAATTATTAATTAATCTGATTTAATTTGAATTAAATTAAAATGAATAAATATTTATTTGTGTATTATTTTCAATTGATATTTAAAAAATAAGTAAATGATTGCTCTAAATTATTAAGTTTAATATTATTTATTAAAAATATTAATAAAAGAATTTATTGTACTAGTGGTAAAGTGACTTCCCTTTAACCCCAATGATAATGACATAAAATGTTGCCTAAAGATCATTGGGTTTAAGTTATTTCTCGATAAATTTTGTTTTTTTGTTAATAAAAAAATAATAATAACAAATTAAACCCAACGTGGTTATCCACATAATTTGAAAAAGTAAAAAATTATTAAAAAATACATGACATAAATAATACATATGACAATCTAATCACAATTCAAAAATAAGAACAAAATTGAATTTTATAAGATATTAAATGAATTTTTTTTAAGAGATTAAATTGACTTATGTAATTTTGTAATATTTGTGAGAACAAAATTGAACTAATAATTTGGTTTCACTAATTTAATAAGTGCACCTACTAATCAGTCCCATTAATTTTTTACTTATAGATTATATAAATAATATATAAATGGAGCAAAAAGAAATTCAAAAACCAATATCTATGACTTATTGAATGACTATTTCTACCAGAGATTATAATATTTTTTCTTATACTTTTCATTAATTTTTCTCTACTTTTATTAATTTGACTATCTTCTATATTAGTAAAAGTATTTTAGGATTAAATATTGACAAATTCGTTCAACCCTCAAATATTAAATATAATTTATTCATATGATAATAAACTGTCTCCAAGACATGAACAGATACATTATTTGATTAAAAGGGATAACAACAAGTAGTACCTCCTCTACCATATTCAATATATCTACAAACATCCTTCTTTCTTATGACCCAAGTACAATTTCTGCATGCATTATAATCCCTTCCATGCAAATATAAATCAAACCATTTGAGGTTGGAACCATCCCATTTAAAGCTACAATAATACTTGGTAGGTTTACCAATCATTCTTGGTCTGAAAGAAAAGTTGAATCTCCCAAGAGGGGGGAGAATCTGCTCTCCAAGATCTTTACCTTTTCTTTCGTAACAATGAAGCGTTAAGTTTAAGTTATCGTATAACCAATTGATGACTTCTATATGTATTAGGTGGGGAAGAAGCCCTGCTTCAGATACAACTGCTAGCAATACAAGAAGTGAAGCAACAACTTTTATCGATGTTGTAGACATGGTGTTCATGTACTATTACTCAAATAGTCAAATCTCTAATCCTATTTATAATAAAATGTCCACATTTTTTATTTTTTTAAATAGACAATATATTTAGTTTATATATTATTGTCTATATACATCTTTTATTTTTAAAGAATACTTTTGAATATATATATTCAAAATGTATTCTTTAGCATCAAGAAATATATTTAATTTTAATTTTATATATCTTGAATTAATTAATAGTTATTATTTAATACTCAATAAAAGATTAATAATTTGAAATGAAACATCAGTATATCGACACTTTTCAAAAGTATATAGAGTTTGACTGATTAAAATTTTTTTTTCCCCTTAACTTTATTCTTAGGTTTAAATTGATATTTTAATTATTTTTTGTGTTAGATTAGTGTCTTAATTATTTAAAACGTGTCATGTTGGTCCTTTTTTTCTTATAAACGATAGAATTTTGAATTTTTTTCATTGTTAATTAAATAAAAATACTCAATATGACACGTTTTAAAGAATCAATGGACTAATCTGATAAAAAAAATAATTAAAAGATAAACTTTAAAATATAGTTAAGTCTTTAGTCTAAATTCTATTCAAAAAGAGATTATAAAATTAAATTGTTGCCAAAAACATATTAAAAAAGAGTACATAAAATATAAACATATAACCAACGAAGTACCTCAAATGGGACAAGACTCTCCATCATCGTGAATTAAATTTTGAATAAAGATATACTCGATTTCAATGTCAGATGTGTCTAGAATAAGATTACTTCTAAAAGAACTAAAATATAAAATTTTCCTTTTAAATAAAGTGAAAGGGAATATTTGCTATGCAGAACGACTTTATATACGATGACACTCTATTATTAATAATGAAAGGGGATATTTTCTTAAAAGGTGATAATGTCTTTATTAATAATGATGACACTCTATTCTAAAATAATATATTTCATATTTATTAGTATCCAACATTCAAATAACATATTTGTTGAAAAAATAAAATCTGTACTTCAATAAAATAAATAATTTATTTTATTTCACGGAATTAATAAAATTAACAACTATTTGAAAACAATTTATTTTATCCAAAAAAAAAACATATTTGTTAATATTATTAATTTATTTGTTAATTTTAATAAAATTAAGAGTTAAATATGTTTGTGGTCCTTTAAATATCTCAAATTTTGTTTGTAATCCTTCCAAATATTTCTTTTAAAAAATGGTTCTATTAAAAATTTTCATCCACACTTTTGGTCTGTAATACTTAAACCGTCGTTAATTTAGTCGCTAAGTAATAATTCATCGTTCTTGCTAATTTTGTTGTTAAGTTATAAAAATAATCGTTAAGTTATTGGAGAGAGCAAAAGTGTGAGTGAAAAATTTTAGAATGATCATTCTTTGCGTGAAATATTTGAGAGACTAAAAATGAAATTTGAGATATTTAAGAACTATTTGACCCTAAAATTAACCATTTATTTTATTTCATAGATTATTATCAACACAATATCTGTTTTTTAGATCAATTGCCTAAATTTGAGAGACAAAATTATTTATTAGTATTAATTTTTTCTTCTCTCCATCTCACAAATTTTTTTCTTTTTTTAATGATTATTTATTACAATTAAATAATGTGATTATTGCTCATTTTATAATTAAGTGAATCATTTTAAATTTTGCATTTGTATATAAATAAATTTTATATCATATTTGAAAGACAATATCTTTATTTTAAAATATAAAAATTTCTTTTTTTTTCCTTTCTTCTTTTCACGAGTCATTTTACTTTTGTTTTTGCATGACTATTTAATACAATTTAATTTATATAATTATTTTTTATTTTATAATTAAATAATTTTTTCAAATTTATATATATCTAAATACATTATATTGTGTCAAATAAATTCACCTATGTAGTTGCACGGGTATCTGGCTATTTATTAATAATGATGACACTATATATTTTAAAATAAATATTTCATATTTATTAGTGTCAAACATTCAAATAACATATTTTTTACAATAATAAATTGATACTTTACATCCGAAAATAACCATAACTAAATCGAACCCGAAAAAAAAAGTTGGGTGGTATCTATGGTTTAAACATATATTAGAATAGTTGCACTACCACAAGGGTAGTGAAGATCTTGTGTTTATTCCCCCATTATTTAGTACTTAACTTACACGATTTCAGAACAAATGATATTTAACTTTTATAATAATTATACTCATGTTTTACATTTATAGAGTAGTAATATATTTATAAATTTTAAATTAATATATTTATTTAAAATAATATTAAAAATATTTTTTTCATTATCATTTCATAATAAATATGTATTAATAAATACAAAATAAATATGGTATGTAAATGCAAAATAAATATAATCATTAAAAATAAATAATGTAATACTTGAAATAAGTATTATTTAAAATTAATACATTATTAGTTTAAAAATATACAATAAAAACATATATTTATTTCAATAATACTATATTATTGAAATGTGTAAATTTATTATCCATATTTACTCCATATTTTATATTTATGGATCTCTAAATATTTTGAAAATAAATATTCAAACTTGCTTCTTTAATATAGTAAATAGTTCCCCATGTTGGATACTTATTTTAGCCAACAAAATTATTACATATTTATGGATAAATATTAAATATATTATAGGATAAAAATTAAATTTAAATAAAAAAATTGGAGAAATTATAGAAATGGAAATTAAAAATAATTCCAAAAAATTAGCACGGTTAATTTCAATTTCTTTTTAAAATACTTTTAGTAATATTTAAAATATTTAAATAAAAAAATTTAAATGTATTTAAATATTTTAATAACTAAGTAAATATTAAATTAAATATTTTAATTTATTTTTCAAATTTTTAATAAAGATATAATATCGGGATATTTTTTATATACTTTGTCAATCTTTAATAAGTGTATAATAGAAGGAAATACATCACAAATAATAGAGTTGTGTTTTTAAATAAATTCAACGAAATAGTAATTAATTAATTTTAAAATATTTATTTATTTTTATAAGAAAATATAATGAAATATTGATGTATTATTAAGGAAATATTTATTTTAATTTTATTTATATTAAGAAAATATTTACTTATAATATTTATTTTAATTAAAAACATAATGAACTATTTATTTATTATTAATAATTAATGTTTATTTATTTAAATAATTTTTTATTGGTTTCATTAGGAAATATTTATGTTTTAGTATATATATATATATATATATATATATATATATATATATATATATATATATATATATATATATATATATATATATATATATATATATATATATATATATATATATATATATATATATATATATATATATATATATATATATATATATATATATATATATATATATATATATATATATATATATATATATATATATATATATATATATATATATATATATATATATATATATATATATATATATATATATATATATATATATATATATATATATATATATATATATATATATGTGGTTTTTGCGTCTTATTAGAGTAAGAAGTGAGTTATTGTTTGGGAGTAGGTTTTTTAATGCAATAGTGAATGGAACAGTAACTCTTTTCTTTTTTCTGAAACCTTTTATTCCTCATGCTAAGTCTATGATGTTGAAGTTACATGCCACTCAAATATAATATTTGTTTCTTCTGTACTTTGAATTAATTTCGAACTTTAACACAAAATCTGTAATTTATTTTCTCAAGTTTTTGACGCATATTAAAATGTTTCAAACGGTATATTGTAGTTTAAGTTATGATTTGCACAACAAAAAAAATCAAATTATATTTTATTCAAAAAATAAATGACTAAAATAAAATAGAAACAATATTAAATTAAAATTCTAAACACACTAAAAACAGTAAAAGTAACCTGAGAAACTCTATAATTTTGGTTGCAACATAGTTAAAGAGTCTGCATCAAAATGCACTATTCAAATTTTTCTGTATTTAAATTTTTGTACTCAGAGCAAAATTCTAAAATCAAAATTCAAAATATAGTAAAAAAAAAACTTGCAAGCAAAACAAAGCATGCAATTTCAAAGACTTTCGAGATCACAAAGGAGTAAGTAAAATTCTTATTCTAAGCTTTAAGGAATATGTTGTTAGTGAGTAACTTCTTGTGATAGTCACAACAACTTAGAGGATATTTTCCAAAAAGTACATCATAAGCAGCAAGATTCTCATAAGATAAAATTCTCTCAACTCTCAAGTGTTTAGGTTATCTGCAGACCAAGAGTTGTGAATGAATCAGCGCGCGTTGGTGTTGGATTCCTAGAAGATTTGTGGTTGTAGCTTTTTGCAAGTATTATTCAATAAGATTTGCTAAAAATATTTTATAAATCCATAAGGTTGAAGAAGATTTAATTAGATATGGATTAATTAAATATTTGGAGTTTGAAGATTTAACTGGATATATTTTGAAGATATATTTGGTTCAGTTTTATCTAAGATTGTGCTGAAGATTTAATTAAACAAATATTCCATGAAGAGATTTAATAGATTTGTTTTAATTACAAAAATGGATTTTCACTTAATGAGAAGATATTCAATCCAATATTTGAAAGCGTGGTTCAGTTTTTAGCATGAGATTAATTATGAATTATTTACCTGATAAGTTGAAATTGTGATTTATATAATGTAAATATTCTAGTTGAATTGTTCAAGATTTAGAATTCTGTCACCAGGACAGATATAAAACTAAATGTTCGAGCATGTGACAACGTCTGGTCTTTGATAGCAAGCCTTGATTGTTGTTAATCAGAGTGTATATTCTAGATGTTTTGCAATGTGATTTGTTGCATATTAGTTAGTAGTGAATTTATATTGATTTGTTTGATTAGATTGGACGTAATCAATTAAATTTAAATTTGAATTAAAAACACCATCCTCAACTTCATCGTCTATTTTTGTAAGTTTTGTAAGTCTTTACTTTTATTCATACAGAAAATGTTCATGTTGTTGATTTTGTAAAGTGTACACTACTACAAAAAATACATTGTATCTCGGACATGAAGTAAATGTTACCATAGCTACACATTCGAGGTAACGAAGGATGACATGAAAAATTATCACTTTATGCCTCGATTTTTGAATAGCCTAGGGGTAAAGTAGAAATGACCATGGGTTAGATCCCTACTAAGATCCTTTAAAGAATTTTATTTGCAAACGAACTTATCCCCTCGTAAGACTTATCGCTGGGAATACATGTAAGGCATATTATCATAAGAACAACGTAATTCTGCATTTTGAGACTTAACTGTTTCCAGAATAAATGTTGATGTCTGATCTGCTGTCGCGCACGAATCAAAAACGAGTATTATTTAAAAGTGTATTAGCGGTAACGACAACTTGAGTATCGTTCTCACAAGGATTCTTGTATTATTTCAACCAACTAAAAAAAAGGTTTATGGGGGGTTTTAAGTTTTGATTTAGAATTCGATTAAGAAAATAAACGGTAAAATAAGTGATTAAAACAGGTTAATCTACCGGTTCGACTCTCAACTTATCATTGGTCATTACAATTCCAATTCCCTAAGCAGTTCCAATCCCCATTCGGTTGCAATATTGACAAACAAGCGTCGGCAATACTACATGACTTATATTCCTAATCACCGAATTAAGCAAACGGTTAAAGATGACACAAATTAACGAAAAAGCTAAGTTAACTATGATTAAGGTAAGGAGCATAGATCAATCGAATTGAATCCAATCTATTCTATAAGAACGAATTAAGAAAACAAAAATTACAAAACAAATTGGAAAGGAATTAAATTAAATCGGAATTTGTAATAAAACCTCAAAGAATTACGGAATTTGAAACCGGCAGATTTCCCCTCGGGATTAGTTCGCCATGGAATATGTGAAAACAAAATAAAATTCGTAAAAGTTAGGGTAAAGATTACTGTAGCACAGCAGCAAACCTTATAAACAAAATAAGGTTTGCATTACACACTCAACTGGGTCGGAAACATAAACCAGACCCAATAGGGATGACCTGAAACAACTTAATTATTACAGTCAGAAACTTCAACGAATTATTCAAGACTCATGAAATCCGAATCAGATTCTTCGTGCAACATGAAAGTTGTAGATATTTTTCTTAGCTTTCCAATGACTAGTAGAACGCCTCGATCTGATTTCTGAAGCTCCAGTTATGAATTTATTATTAAAAGCTGTTAATGCTGAAAATAACAAATGAAAATCAAATACGTCTGAAAATAAATTGAATTGTAAAAACATCATAAAATAGAAAAATAAACAAACTAAACTATAGAAATGGTTAAGTCTAAACATAGAGGAAGATGCATCAAAATGCACTGATCAAATTCCCCCACCACTTGAACTTTTGCACTCCGAGCAAAATATTATTAAGACTCATGAAAAACAAAAGGATTTAGATACTCATTCTAGGCTGTAAACTCTTCTTCGTGCAAGATTGCATCGATAGGTACTAATTTCGCACACTAAGTATATCGTAAGAACACAAATCCGCAATTATGCGGTCATAAAGCTCCTTCCTATACAAACCAATCCAAATCATGTTATTATGCTTAAGTCTAACTTACTCATCCTCCTTTTTGCTCTCTTTCATTCTAATGCAATCACATTAAGCCCTTCATTTATTCACACACATGGTAAATAAGCTTGTTAGTGACTATGATCCATATATTTTCAACAATTCAAAATTAAACGCTTTTGCTTTTTTTTGAAGGTTTCACAACCGTTAGCCTAAAGTGACCAGGTGAGGGTCACCTAACTTAAAAAGTGGATTCCTACTTAGACTTCTTATTAAGCAGGAGATCATTCACTTATTTGCATCAGCTTAATTACTTAGTGTGTGATTTCTAGATGGTGCTGACTGCTAGATAAACTACTTAATTACTTAGTGTGTTCTTTCCTTTCTAGATGTCATAACAAGTAGCTAAATCGATTTCCATATTCGAGAGACTTAAGGTGTTAAAATGATACCGATCTTATGAAATTTTTGCAAGTCTCCACAATCTAACCTCAAATTAATCTATAGCCTAAAAATTTCAAAAGATGCATTGTGTTTCTAAATAATTTTCTTTTTTAAAATTTTTTTTTCACTTAAAGAAAACAAAACAAAACAAAACAAAAGAAAATTTAAAAGAAAACGAAGAAAACAAAATAAAGCAATGATTCCCTCCCCCACACTTAAAACATCCATTGTCCTCAATAAAATGACATAACTATTAAATAAGAGTGAGAGAAAGGAAAGAACACACTCGGGTAGTTAAGGTGGATAAGTGATCATATATGCAGCCTTTCCCAAAGAGAGATCTTCTACAGGCTCTTCTCCCAAAGTGGGGATGTCATAAAGTAACTTTGGGTAGCATCCATTGACCTTAAAATATTTATTAGTGCCTTCGACTTTTATTCCAGGATCAAATAAGAATCTTTGATACGTAAAAGTGTCGAATGGGCATGTGAAAGTGGTATCCTTTTCCATAATATCAAGAATCAAAGGATTAAGGGGCTCCCTCACTAATTTTGTTCCATCTTCAATTGAGACCCCACTCATATTCATGGATGGGCTAAAATCACGAGTGTCAACCAAGGTCCATCCAATTCCCTTCTTTTGTTCCTGCAATAACTTTTCTTCCTGCTCAAATTGAAGCTTTGATGAATAACATAAATCCTCAGAAAGTGGTTCAGAAAGTGGTTGTTCAGTAGAATGTTTGAGATTGGCAGAACACCCAACTCGCGATGGGACGTTCACGCCGCGGAGATAGGTCCCCAATCGTGGTCCATCTCCGTTACCGATCACGTAACCACACCGGTCACCTGGCCAATTCCCTACACTATCGGGCACAACAAGAAATGTCGAGCTGCCACTCCCAACAACGTATTGAACATACAAACAAGCATGTAAAAACATGTGATCAAGCATACGTAAATAAATATACGAACAAACACAAACACTTAGAAAAAGAATGATCAAATTCCATAAAATGGGCACCAGCCCAAATAGTCAAAAGATTACAATAAAGGGCACATAGCCCGAACAACACCTGAAATCACAAAAGCAGGGCACGCAGGCCGAAGAATGTTTGGCACGCAGGATGACGAAACAAAAAGGGGCACGTAGGCCACCATCCCTAATCTAGGTGGTCCTCCTCGTCTCTGACATTGTGGTCCTCTCCCTTGTCCTCCAAGTCATCGGGCATAACGATACGGCCATCCTGGATCTGATGGTAGGGACCAATCCCATTGGTCACCAAGTGTTGCACCCCAAAATTTGCCCAACCTTTTCTTTCATCTTGGCTTATGTTTCATAGCATTTTGCATTTACATTTGTGCATAGCATTGGTTCTAGACAAGGGATCAAGAGGTTGTAGATGTCATCCAAGAGAGAAATTTCATGTTCAAGTTCAAGCAAGGGTACATTTTCAGGTCATCAAGAGTTCACCATCATCAGAGTTGGGTCTCAAATCTTCTTGAGAAGTGAGAGTATGTGTTTGGGCATCACCTCCTATCTTGAGGATGATTTGAGGTACATGAGGTTATTTCCTTAGAGGATACATGGTTCAAGGGTTCAAGGTGCAACTTGAGGGTTCTTTATGGAGTATGTTAGTCACACAATTCATTTGCAAGAGCCTCAATCAGTGGATAAGAAGTTATGGTTTCATCTGGTCAACAAAAGTCAACTGTGAACCTGAGAGGGCTCAAGGCCTGGGTCTTGATTTTGGAAGCCATGGGAAGTCATCCTAGACCATCTCAAATGTCATGATGAAGCTAGATCAAAGAGATTCAAGAGTTCAAGAGGTTACTAAATTAGGGTTTCAGATGATTCTAAGTGTAAAATCCCCTCTTTTAGTGTCTAACTTCAACGACAAATTTCACTATTATACAAGTCTAGGCCTTCATATTTAAGCCATAATCAAACCCTAAATGATCAGAAGAGCATAGTTGCAAGAAAGAGCAAGTTTCATCCAAAAACCACACAAATTTCTCTCTCTTTGAATCTCATTCTTCACTGAGTTTCCATTCCATTTCTGGTTCATTTCATCATCACTGAAGCATAAGGGTCGGGTTGGAAGCTTGAGGTTGAAGCATGCTCAAAGTTTGAAAGGCTAACGGAGCAACTCCATTAGGTAAGCTTCCATGAACTGAATCTCTCATTTTAGGCTTGCATTTAGGTTTATGATTGGTGCATTTGAAGTCCTACCTCGTGTAGGCATTGTTTGAATCATTGTTGTGGCCGTTTAAAGCAATTTCAGTTTGTCCATAGAATTTTCGTGGCTTGATTTAACTATGTTAGAGGAACCTTTTTCAAAAACTAAGATCATTTTTGGAATCTACGTGAAAAAATCTTTGAAATGATGCCTTGGGTTTTAATTTTTATCATGTTTTTCAGTCAACTCCGGTGATGCTCACCGGAGAAGATGACCGAAGCTAGGGCTCCAGCGTCCGAGGTGGATTGCTGAGGTGTTTAGGTGACTGGGCGTTAACTTGTGCATGTGGCGCGTTCAATCTAAGTTGGATGGCTATGGTGTTTAATGAAACGACTCGTTTCATTGTGAAGCTGAGCTCGTTTTGGTTTGAGCCTTGTATTTTTGATAACCACACCCCCATTCTAGGGCCCATGTGTGTGTTACAAAGGAATGCAGTTCAGGTCCATATTGTTAATACACCTCCTTTCCATTTCTATTTTCATTTATTTTCTTTTTCTTGTAATTTCATTTTAAATCATTTTAAAATAGTTTTAGTCTTTACAAAAATCCCAAAAAATATATTTCTGACATTTTAGGATGATGAGATATTTTCCATTATTTTTATTTTATTTTTCAATGATTTTTTTATTTTTATTTAATTTAATTGTTGGAGTGGTTTGATGGTTTGTACCTTGATCTTAAGATAGATCTTTGACCTTGATTAAACACCCCCTTTGACCAAATTTTCTCTCATGCTTAGGTGTTTGATTGAGGCTTATTTGAGAGTTTGTTTGAGGTCTTGATGATCATTCTTTGCTTATTTTTCACTAGTTTTTCTTTGTCCCTTGATGGATGCTCGATAAGGGGAACACCATGTCTTGATTGACACAATTGGTGGTGCTTTGAGTTGATTCTTGCCATGACCTTTTGTAATCTGATTTATGGTTAGTTTAACTTGAGTTTTCCATTTTATTTGGATTTTATATGAACTTGCTTCTATTTTTGGTGGATGCCTCAAATTCAAAGTGTTTTAGCTATGTGGGTGTGTGCATCCTTGACCTAATTTTGGGGATATGATCTTTTGTGATCTTTTGAGGGCCTGTTGGACTTTGCTAACTCTTGTCAACATGTTAGAGGTGCTGACTTACATGATTAAAGGTCTATTGGATGTGTTCCTTGTACCACAAGTCTTATATGATCATGCTTTTCCACTTGTGTTTGGAGTGTGAGATATTTGGATGGACTTTGGTCCTCCAATTTGGTTTGATCATTCTTGTGTTTTCTTGATAACTTGATTTTGAATTTGATGATCCTCACTTGAGTTCACTTCTGACCTTGATGTTTATGTGCTTGTTAATGATGCATTGGTGATGTTTATTTCACTTTGAAGATGTGGTGAACAACTAAACTTCTTTTGAGGTGTTTGGTTGCTTTCTTTTGCTTGATCATGGGTGAAGGTGGGATTGAGATGTTCATGATGTGGTTGTTGCCCCACTCAACCTCCCCCCATCACCTGTAGTTTTCCGAACTACGTTGACTCTGACTTTCCCATTGCACGAGGGAATACGTAGGCATAGGGCGGCGATGTCCTATCGAGTCTGTTCTTTCTTTTCACCCTCGTTTAGCAGTAGCTTTTAGTTCGTTTTCTCTCATATATTAGACAACAATCATGGATCTCGTTGAGTACAACGGACGTGAGGGGTGCTCATACCTTCTCCTTGCGTAACTGACTCCCAAACCCAAGATTTGGTTGCGATGACTGTGTCTTTCCCTTTCTCTTAGGTTTTCTTCGATCGTTTCCTTTCCCTCTCTTTGGGATAAATAACATTCGGTGGCGACTCTTCTATTTTTTTGTCGGCTCCTTTTTCGCAGTAGCGACAGCTGGCGACTCTGCTGGGGATGTTGTTTCCCTATGCGAGTCAGTCCTAGCGCTTGTTTGTTTTATATTTGTGGGTGTGTATATTTGTGTATATATGTGTTGTATATGTACATTGTTGCATTTGCATTTTATTTTCAGCACTTTATTAATATCATACTGTTGCTGTACTGTTGGGTGGGGTGTTCCATCGAGAGATAAGCCCAATACCCAGGCTTGAGTACATATATAACATTAGTGTGAAAATTAGTAAGGGCTTGTATGTTTGGCATGCAATAGTCATTATGAAGTACGCGTTCAGACAAGGTTTTCTTTGAGGACATCCTGTCCAGTACGTCTCGAACAGTTGAAAGGATGTTGGATATGAAAACTAACGACTCTGGAGACTGATCATTGGGAAGTCAGTTGAGTGAGGCCACGTTATTTGACCATGATGTCAAACCAGAAATGGTCAACGTATCATTGTTTTTTGACTTGAGAGTCTGTGACATTGAAAACCTGCATAGGATGTCGTACCTTATCAGAGATTAGGTTCTACCTGTGAGTGGGAGGGGTTATGCAGGAAAATTGACCTTCAACCAACCTGGTTTTCTAGTTTTCTCGTCAGCGCAGAGCTTTGATCTTTGATACTGTGGGTTTCTATACTTTGGTGTTTTGATGTTCTGGTATTTTCTTGCCGAAGTGGAATTCTGGTTCAACTCAGTCAGCAGCACAATAGTCTTGATCCCTTGTTTGCATCTGCATTTTCATCTATATATTAACATTTTCATGTATTTATGATTTCAAGTGTTCATTTTCCATTTGATTCTAGTAATTTGATCCACCGTCAACATGGAGCCTAGTTTGAAAAAGACTGTCACCTACAAGTTCCCGATGCCGGAGTTAGGATCTTTATTTGGTCTCATTTATGTGGCTGATCATGGTGTTATGGAGGACTTCAAGAAGGATTATGGGAAGATTTTGAGTTTTGTCCGTAAAATTTCAAGATATGAATTAGGACCTATTCACACTCTGCTACAACTCTACGACCCTCATCTATGACACTTCACTTTCCCTGATTATGTCTTAATCCCTACCTTGGAGGTGTTTGCTTTGTTGATAGGAGTTTGGTCTTAGAGAAGATTCCTTTCTTTCACTCTGAAGAAGAACCTGACTTGATCAAGTTGGCCAATGCTCTTCATCTGAGTAAGTCTGAGTTAGATGGTAAGGTGGTGTGGAGAAATGGAGTCATTGGCTTTCCATTGTCATTCTTGGTGGGCAGAGCTTAACATTTTGCTGAGGAGGGTTGTTGGGTGGTTTTCAACACTATTATGGCTTTATGCATATATGGTGTAGTCTTGTTTCCTAACATACCAGACTTTGTTGATATGGATGCCTTTCATATTTTCGCTTCCAAGAATCCTGTGCCTACTCTCTTGGGGGACGTATATGTCGCTACTGCGAAAAACGAGGCTGACAAGACAGAAGAGTCGCCACCTTTAATTATTTATCCATCAGAATGGGAAAGGAAACGATCGAAAAAACCTGACGCAAAAGGTATAAGACAAGGTCGTCGCAACCATTGTCTGGATTCGGGAGTCGGTTACGCAAGGGGAAGGTATTATCACCCCTCACGTCCATCGTACTCGATGGGATCCACGCTTGTTGTGTTTGTCTGACGGGTTTGTTATAGCTATCTACATTAAAGGTCTGGTCTGAAAAGAAAAGAAAATGACTCGGCAAAGCGTCGCACTTTATGCCTACGTATACCCGTCTGGAACGAGAAATCAGAGTCAACGTAGTTCGCCTAACTATAGGGGAAGGTTGCTCGCCAAGATATCGCATCTTGTGCCTACGTACTTTCACACAGCGTGAAAGATCAGAGCAAACGTAGTTCGGGACACGAGAGACACAGGTTTGTCTTTTTTATCCGAGTAGGGTTAACAGACGGTTCCAGTAGTTTGGTCTATGCAGTTCGCTCGACGGAGACTTAGGCGTTTACTGTTTGCGGTAGAACCGGGAATTAACAAAACTATCCTTCTGAAAAGGGTTTCCAAGGGATTAAAGGTCTAAGAGGACAAAAAAGTTTGATCTTTGTTTTCTGTGTTTTAGAAGAAGTATCTTTTATGGATGTTTGCAACTGATATCGCACTAGAGACTATGACCTGAGAGTGAATGCGTCTCATGTCACCCAAAGGGTACCATACTAAACATCGAGACTGTTGGAAAGAAACTCTCCAACAATCCTTTCTCAGATAGCTTAAGGCTCGTAGCGTACGACGTCAATTAACCTTTATTACTGCATTTTGATTTTGTTTTCAAATGAGAAAAGAAAAGACGCACTAAAGGGGAACTGATCCAATCCTAAAGTTATCATGCAAAATTGATCCTATGGTTGAGGTTAGGAGGGAACTACCTAATGTTATCATGCATGGTTAGAACCCTAATGTCTGTCATAACTTCTGTTGAACAAGAGAAGTCAGAGTTCCTAGGGGAACATGGCAAAGGAAACAAACAGTAAAAGAAATAACTGTATAGAAACAACTGTAAATGAAATGCATGCAATGCAACACACAAGCAGAAGGAGCTAAGCTCAACTTCTAGAACAAACAAGCCCAAAGGCAACATACAAAACACAGGCAAGGGAGACAGACTCAACCTTAAGCCAGCAAGCAAAGCCAATCAATAACAGTCAAGCAAAGGGAGACAAACTCAACCTCTAGATGCAGACATGCAAAGGGAGCTATTCTCAACCTTTAGGATGCTCTTAAGCCTAGATCAATATATGAGAAACCTAGTCTAAATGCAACACACAGTCAATCTGTCACACAAGCAAATAGAAGAAAAACAGCAGACAAACAGCTCAACAGCAGAGCAGATAAACAACAAACAAACAAACAGTCTGCAAACAAACAACTTCAAGCCATCTTCAAGAGAAGTCTTCATCTTCATGATCCAACAAGCTCCAACACAAGAGAAAAGTAACAACACCAAGAATATTTGATTGATGATGGGAAGCAGGAAGGAAACCAAGGGAATCCCTCCTGACACTCAACCAGTCATCAGAGAAAGGCATCCTCATAGGTTCTACCTCTTGTGAAATGCCACACATCCTTCCAAAGGAAAGATGAGGCTTTCACATAGGGACCTTGAATCATAGGATGAGAATGGAAAGCAATCAAAGCAATCCATGTTTATTTGAAGAAAGAAGAAAACAACTAAGCTCTTCTTAACCCTAATTGAACAAGCTTAAAGAAAGCTACTCAAAAGGAAACAAAACACCAAAATAAAGCTCCACAATCAAGCATACAGAAGCTACACATGTCTAGAACACCAACAAAGAAGATTAGCAAACTTATGATGCACTAAAGGCAACCATTGGGGTCAATCTAAGGCAAGTGCTATGTTGAAAGCAACTAAAACTATACTAAGAATTAATTCCACTAAAAATACTAAAACTATTTCTAAAATCCTAAGAAAATTTCTAAGGGAACCTAAGTATGTTAAGGACCTATGGGCAAAGATCAGGGATCAAGTCAAAAGGGAAGGTCACCTAAAAGATCCTAATTCACAAGGTATCTAATATAAAACCCTAAAATGGAAAGTCTAATGATCTTGATTCAAAACAGAACCAAATGCTACCTAAAAATTATGAGAAAAATTCTAGGGGATCATACATCTCTAAACTACATACTAGCAAAAAATCAGCCCAAGATTCAATAACAATTGCAAGAACAAAAATCCACAAAATCATGTAGCAAATATGCAAAAATAAAGAAATAATAAAATGATAAAAATACTAATTAAATTGAAAAATAAGCAAAAATCAAATGTAAGAGCACAGAAAAATCACAAATGAAAAGAGGAGCATGAGCATATTTTTAGATTATTTTTCTGATGAAAATTGAAATTAAAATGAATTAGAGAATGAAAATGCAATTAAAATAACAAAGAAAATCAAATAAAAGAAATAAAATGCAAGATAAAAGGAGGGGCGTTGGATGGATTGACTCAGTAGGCTGATCTAAAGGCTCACACACTCTCCAACTCAGATGCCACACCAGCGCCACTTCAATTAATGAAACGACTTCATTTTGGTCTAAAAAATCAAATCCTCAGAATAAAACATGATTGTTGGATGTGCGTACAAAGTCCATCTTTAGGCTAGATCCAAGGGTAACCAATTTATCTTCTTCATTCAAATGGGGAAAGGGAGGGAAGTTCAGCACGGTGGTCGGAGATGACCTCCGGTCATCTTCTCCGGTGGTCTGTGAGTTGCAGGTCAGGTAAACTCAATGAAACTTAAATAGATCCACTCCAAAATTCCTCCTGATCTCAAATTTGATCTCCATTTCTCTCAACTCTCAACAGAAAATGAAACACGAAGTAGATCTTAAAATTCACTTCAATCTGAACTCTCACCAATCATTAATTCAAGAACACAGATCTGTTCCTCTTGTTACACTAATCATCTTAAACTAACTAGATCATGTTGAAACCTCAAGATCAGTCCAAACTAACTCTCAACAGAAATTACATTGCATCTTATTTTGTCTCTAATCAACCAAATTCTTATCCAGATTTCATCTTTGTTTCAATCCAAAGCCTAACCACATACTAACCATGCCTAGATCGTGCTAGAAGCAGTGGAAATTTGGAAGTTACATACCTGACTTTGAGCTTCAAATTGAGGTGGTTAGGAAGCTTCTCTTGGTCCAATCTCTTGCAGATGCGTTCAATGGAGTGTGATAAAGCTTCTAGAAACCTTGATTTGGCTTGAATCCTTCTCAATCAGAATTCACGATTTCACTTGGAGCTCTTGAAATTCAACTCTATATCTCTGCTTCCAGCATGAATTGATCACCAAAATGGAGCAAAACCTTCTTCTGAACTTAAATACAAATGGTTTATGGGCTTTTGAGGTCCAATTGAGGCCCAAATCCAGAAATCCAATTTTCAAATTTCATCCAAAAAACCAACCATGGTATGCACGAATTCTGGCTTAAAACTTCTCTTGGAAGCTTTCATTCTTTCCCTTGTGGTCTGTTGAGGGAGTCTAGAGTGATTAGAGTGCTTGAATTCATCATATGAACAAATTGTGAAGTGTTGCTTACTTGTGAAGTAACAAACCATAAAGGCTATGCAATTGACCTCAAATGAAAAATCCAATATTGCCAATATGTTTAAAATGGATTTTCTGATTAAAATGAGCATTCATATGGCCTATTTTGAACACAAATGAATTAATCATGAATTTTTCAATTAAATGCATTTAAATTCTTCGATTTGCAAAATTTCTCAAACCAATTCTCACCTTAAGCCAAAACAATTTATCATGAGGACATGGTTGACCTAAAAACATCATTTTGAGTAAGTTTCATGTTGAACAAAACTTCATTTGAAGCTTGCAAGATGGAGAAAATGACCTATAATGCCAAATGACCTATAATCTTACTTTCCCAAAATACCCCTAACTTGTAAACCTCATAACTTGAGTTCTACAAATCATATGGAAGACTTATAATACAATTTGGAAAGCTAAGATCAAGACCTACAACTTTCATGTTGGCCAAAAGTTCAAGAGAAACACCCTTCTAGGTCACACGTTCCTTGGAAGTTGGTGAACTTTCACAGACAAATTTCACATTCCTCAGATGACCTGTAACTTGTCTGGACCATAACTTGAGTTCTATACATCCAATGGAGGACTTCTAGTACTAAAATTAAATCTAATAACACTCTCTACAAGTTTCATGTTGGCCAAAAGTGGAGATGATACTTGCATCTTGAGATAAATGGTCTTGAAGTTAGGCACTAAATAGGGGATTTTACCCTGAGAACCCTAATTTAGCAACTCCTCACACTTTGAATTCTTCTTGAATATATCTTGGAATATCATCTCATGTGCCTCAACACAACTATCCATGATTACAAAGAGCTAGAATTAAGCTTTGATCCTCTTCAATTGCATAATTGACTTAGGGCTACTCAGATGAAAACCCTACTTGCAACACCTTCAACTGTGGCTCTTCACACTTGACACAATGACTTAAATGAGCTCCACAATGACCCTAAAGGCACTCTATGAGCTCTATCCACAAACTTTCTCCTTGATCAAGGCCTCACAATCCACTGATGGTCTTCAATTGGTCCTTAGATTAGGAGATTAACCATACACAAACAACTGAACTTCTCAAGAACCCAACTCTCTTCCTGATGACTATGGTGACTTCTCAAGCTTGAATAAGACCTCTAGATAGGCTCCCCTGGATATAAACCACACTTGATCCCCTGCATAAATGAATAATGCTATGATATGCAAATGTTAGATCAATGATATACTAATGCAATGAAACATAAACCAAGTAAGAAAAGGTTAGGAAAATTTTGGGGTGCAACAGCTGCCCCTATTCAAGCGGCTTGGACCTGACTGGATGAAAAGCGAACGACTTTCAGGCAATCAAGGTAACAGACGGTTGAATACTAGAGAACCCGGAAATTTGCCAACCGAAGAAATGAACTGCACAAACTGCTTGGGGAAAAAAACATCCAGACAATTGAATCTGGTTGTCACGGCAACAACTGATCAATCATCTGATAAAGAGCCTAGTTTCAATATCAACCACCTGTGTGATGCCACAGGCGTTGAATCAACAATACACGCCAATATAAGCGGGCATTACGTAAAGCGCGACATCCCTGTACTATCCGGGATCTTCCTTTTCCGAGCAACTCTGCGGGGAAAATCTGGCAACAACTCCAAAGTCTAATTATGAAGTCATCCAATGCCAATAACAACAACTTCAAAGTCTAATTATGAAGCCGTTTGATGCTGACGAAACTTTCGGACAACAACTCCAAAGTCTAATTATGAAGCTGTGGTAATGCTGACGTAACAGCAACTAGAGGAAACTCCGTTGGGAAATTGCTAACGACGACTCCAAAGTCTAATTATGAAGCCGCGTAAAGGGTGGTTACAACTTCAAAGTCAAATTATGATGCCTGCAATGCTGATGTGACAGATACTCGAGGAAAATTCTGCTGAACTCCAAAGTCAAATTATGAAGTCTGCAATGCTGACGTAACAGCTACTCAAGGAAAATTCTGCCGAACTCCAAAGTCAAATTATAAAGTCTGCAATGCTGGCGTAACAGCTACTCAAGGAAAATTCTGCCGAACTCCAAAGTCAAATTATGAAGCCGCTGAACTTTTCCGAGGAATTTCTGACAACAACTTCAAGGTCTAATTATGAAGTCGTTTAAAACTGACAATAACTCCAAGGTCTAATTAGGAAGCCATTAAATACTGAAAATAACTTCAAAGTCTAATTATGAAGCCGTTTAATGCTGATAACAAACTTCAAAGTCTAATTATGAAGCCATAACAACAAACTGAGGAGAACTCTGCTGGGGAAATTCTGACGTCAACTGCCAGATATTAACCTTGACGACGAGTAATGACTTCAGATGTCTAATCTCTGAAACCTTTCTTTTAAAGTGCTGAAAACAACTTCAAAGTCAAATCATGAAGCCGTTGAACGCTAATGACAACTCCAAGGTCTAATTATGGAGTTGTGTAATGCTGACAACAACTTCAAAGTCTAATTATGAAGCCTTGACAATCAGTAATGACTTCAATCGTCTAATCGCTGAAATCTTCTTCTGAAATGCTGACAACAACCTCAAAGTAAAATTATGAAGCCTTGACAACAAGTAATGACTTCAGCCGTCTACTCGCTGAAATCTTCTTTTTTGAAATGCTGACGTGACAGCAGTCTGAGGAAAAATCCGCTGGGGAATTTCTGACAACATCTCCAAAGTCTAATTATGCAGCCGCGTAAAGAAAACTCCACCGGGGATGAAGAGAAACTTAACCAAGCAACTCTGATAAGGGAATACATGACAGGACGAACGTTATCATCACATATCTCATGTCACAAATCTGAATATCCGAAAACCACCCTACACAAGAATTCAATTTACCTGCAAGGAAGAACACCTGAAAACAAAGAGGTAACCAACCTGGCTTATGTTTCAGAATGCCCATGTTTGAAAATGGTGTAATGCTCCATATAAGATGGAAATGCTAGGCATTTGGGTAAATTTCTATGCAATGCACATATGATGCAAATGCAGGCTCGGGCTGCCGGAGAAAAGTTGGATACAGAACCGCTTCAACAAAATAAATGCTGAAGACAAAGCCAACTCCGCCGGGGATAACCGGGTACCACAGAATTATTCCAGCAAAATAAATGCTGAGAAGGTGAACCGACTCCGCCGGGGGAGCAACAATCCTCCTGGGGGATAATATAACAAATCCGGAGTTACGAACTCTGCTGAGGATAATCAACCTATTGGAGGAAAGACAACCTGCTGGAGAAACAGAAAGAACAATCCTGCGCGGGGATGAACTGTCAAAACCACTGACAACCTGGTTGTGTCCTGTGAGGACTTCACTGGCGATTACATGCACACGCGACCACTGTTGGGGATGCACATTACTTGCATACGAATCCTGTAGGGATAAAAATGCAACTTCCATCTGCTGGGGAGGAATAAAATCACATAGAGCCTGCTCCTACGTTAAGGGACTCCGGCTAGGGAAACACGATCCCTTATCCACTTGCCGCGAAGGTAACAACCCTGCAAAAAATGAGCAACAACAAGGTATCCTATACCAAAGGAAATATCCAGGTCAATAGTCGTGACAATCCTCAGTCAATTCAGACTTTTAACAATTATTGGACGAGGCCTGCAAGTTTACGCACGTGCAAGTTTATCAAAAACATCGGCGTTTTCCACAAACAAAATAGTAAAAGTTAAAACAAGAAACAAACATCAAGTACTGAATAGTATGCATTTTTATTGATAATGGGCCTGTAAATAGGCAAAGTTTTGTATAATGGGTGCAACTCCTGAAAAGAGGAAGCTACAAAAATAAATACAAATACGTACAGAGGTACAAAGAACTTTGTATACATGTCGGCAACGTGGTACAGAAGAACACCATGAGCTGATCCTCCTATGACTCGCCTTACTCCGACGCTTTCCCGATACTCCATCCTCGGAAGAGATTGACTCGGATAATCGACCCTCAGGTACTCCCAAACCATTAAGCAATGCAATATCAAACCCGGACCGCAGTCATTTGCTTTTTCAATCCCTAACTTTTTCCTGAATCGCCCTTTGCGGGTTTTCGATTCACCGGGATACCCTTTTTTGCCGAAGTCGCCTTTTCAGGTTTTCGACGTTGCGGGTGTACATCTTTTCAATTTTATCCCTAATTTTTGCCCGAACCTTTTCTTCTTCTTGTTTTTTTTTGGTTCGCCGGGATGCCCCATGTTTGCCTGGACTCTTTTTTTTCCGTCCAGCGGGTCTCTTTAAGCAAAGTATTTTTTTAACTGCGTCCGAGTTCACAGGGGATGAAAAATCTTCGATATCCATGGTGGACAATAGTAAGGCTCCTCCGGAGAAGACCTTTCAAACAATATATGGACCTTCATAGTTGGGAGTCCATTTTCCCCTGTGATCTGACTGTGGTGGGAGAATCTTCTTTAGCACAAGATCGCCCTTCTGAAAGCTTCAAGGACGCACCTTCTTATCGTAAGCGTTCTTCATCCGGCTCTGATATAACCGACCATATGCGATAGATGCAAGTCTCTTCTCATCCATCAAACTGAACCGATTCAGCCTATTCCGCACCCACTCTGCCTCATCAAGTTGGACATCGAGCAATACTTTCAAGGAAGGAATCTCAACTTCCAATGGCAGGACAACCTCCATACCATACACCAATGAGAAAGGTGTTGCCCCGGTTGATGTGCGTACCATCGTACGATAACCGTGCAATGCGAAGGGCAACATCTCGTGCCAGTCTTTGTATGTCCTAACCATCTTCTGAACTATTTTCTTGATGTTCTTATTGGCCGCTTCAACAGCGCCATTCATCTTGGGCCGATAGGGAGATGAATTATGATGCTCAATCTTGAAATTCTGGCACAATTCTTTCATCATCTTGTTATTCAGGTTCGAACCATTGTCATTAATGATTCTTTCGGGGATGCCGTACCAATATATGATGTCTTTTTTGATAAAACGGGCTACCACTTGCTTGGTGACATTAGCGTAAGACGCTGCTTCAACCCATTTGGTGAAGTAATCGATGGCTACCAAGATGAACTGGTGTCCATTGGATGCGGTGGGCTCAATTTTGCCAATCATATCGATGCCCCACATGGAGAAAGGCCACGGGGACGCCATAACGTTCAGAGGGCTTGGCGGCACCTGAATCTTGTCTGCATAAATCTGGCATTTATGGCATTTCTTTGCAAACTTGAAGCAATCTCTTTCCATCGTAAGCCAATAATACCCTGCTCGTAATAACTGTCGAGACATAGCGTGCCCGCCGGCGTGCGTGCCAAAGGTTCCCTTGTGGACCTCCTCCATGAGTGGATTAGCCTCTTTCTCATCAACACATCGCAAAAGCACCAAATCATCGTTTCTCCTATACAAAACACCATCCGGATTCAAGTAGAAATTGCCAGCCAATCTCCTAAGAGTCTTCTTATCACGGCTGGATGCCCCAGTCAGATACTCTTGGTTCTTTAGGAAATTCTGGATATCAAAATACCACGGCTTGCCATCGGAAGCTTCCTCAATGGCAAATATAAAGGAGGGCCTATCAAGGCAAGAAATAACTATCCTAGGAGCATCATTCCAGAAGATAACTTTGTACATGGAAGACAATGTCGTAAGAGCGTCAACCATCTGATTTTCTACCCGTGGCACATGGTAAAACTCTACTCTGTCAAAGAAAGGCAGCAACCTCCTTGCATAATTCATATACGGTATCAGATTGGGTTGACGAGTCTCCCATTCTCACTTGATTTGGTTCACGACTAGCGCAGAGTATCCATACACATCAAGATTTTTAATCCTCAAATCAATAGCCTCCTCGAGACCCATGATACACGCCTCATATTCAGCTTCATTGTTGGTAACTAGAAATGTCAATCTGGCCATGAACGGGATGTGCGTCCCATGGGGAGTCGTGATGATTGCCCCAATTCCACTTCCATATGAATTCACAGCACCGTCAAAAATCAATTGCCATTGGGAACCCGGGTCAAGACCTTCACCATGCAACGGCTCCTCACAGTCTTTCATCTTTAAGTACATGATATCCTCGTCAGGAAAATCAAACTTCATTGGCTGATAATCATCAATTGGCTGCTCATCCAGGTACTCTAATAGTACGCTACCTCTGATAGCCTTTTGTGAGACATACTGTATATCGTACTCTGTCAGTACCATCTGCCATCGGGCAATCCTTCATGAAAGTGCCTGCTTTTCAAATACGTATTTTATCGGATCCATCTTCGAAATCAACATGGTTGTATGGTTTAGCATGTATTGTCTCAGACGTTTGGCAGCCCAAGCAAGTACACAACACGTCTTTTCGAGCATAGAGTAACGGGACTCACAATCTGTGAACTTTTTACTCTAGTAGTAGATCACATGCTCTTTTCGTCCAGTCTCGTCATGTTGACCGAGAACACAACCCATAATGTTCTCAAGAACTGCCAAGTACATGATCAGTGGACTCCCGGCTACTGGGGGTATCAAAATAGGAGGTTCCTGCAAGTATTCTTTTATTTTTTCAAATTCCTTCTGACAATTTTCATTCCAGACAATTGCCTGATCTTTTTTCAACAGTTTAAACATTGGCTCACATGTGGCAGTTAGGTGAGAGATGAACCGGACAATGTAGTTCAACCTCCCCAAAAAGCCACGAACCTCTTTCTCTGTTTTTGGCGCTGGCATTTCTTGTATTGCTTTTATTTTAGCAGGATCAACCTCTATTCCTTTTTCGCTAACAATAAACCCTAATAGCTTACCGGATCTCACACCAAAGGTGCACTTATTAGGATTCAGCCTCAGCCTGAATTTCCTAAGCCTCTCAAACAATTTCAGAAGATTCACCAGATGCTCTTCCTCCGTCTGGGATTTAGAAATCATATCGTCAACATAGACCTCAATCTCTTTATGCATCATGTCATGAAAGAGCATCGACATAACACGTTGATATGTTGCCCCAACGTTCTTCACACCAAAGGGCATCACTTTGTAGCAGAACGTTCCCCACGGGGTAATAAAAGTTGTTTTCTCCATATCCTCCGGCACCATTTTAATCTGATTATAGACCAAAAAGCCGTCCATGAAGGAAAACGCGGAGAATTAAGCAGTGTTGTCGACCAACACGTCAATATGAGGAAGCGGGAAGTCATCCTTAGGGCTCGCCTTGTTCAGATCCCTATAGTCAACGCACATCCGCACCTTACCATCTTTCTTTGGTACAGGTACTATATTGGCGACCCAAGGAGGGTAAGTTGTAACAGCCAGGAAACCGGCATCCCACTGTTTCTGTACTTCCTCTTTAATCTTTACGGCCATATCTGGTTTAGTTCTCCTGAGCTTTTGCTTGACCGACGGACAATCTTCACGTAATGGCAAGCGGTGGACCACAATATCAGTGTCTAGCCCAGGCATATCTTCATAAGACCAAGAAAATATGTCACTATACTCTCGAAGCATCTCGACAAGTCTCTGCTTGATATTGCTTTGCAACTAAGCCCCTATCTGGACATTCCTGACAATCTCTCCCGAACCCAAATTAATGACCTCGATATCCTCCTGATGAGGCAGAATGATTCTCTCTTCTTGTTTCAACAGACGAGTCAGCTCTTCTGGTAAGTATTCGTCCTCAACAATCTCTTCCTCGGCTTGGAATATCGGGTGCTCAAAATTGAAGCGAGTTATAGGGAGATCTTGATCGGTTAAATGCTTCAAATAATATGCAAACAAAGCGTACAACCACATTTCCATTTTATTGTAAAAATAAAAACAGAAAAACAGGGATCACAAAATTTGCATGAGGAAAACGCCTTTATTTAATGATTAAAACAAAACATACACATAAGCAAGTAGGCCCTGAAATAAAATCACTATGCCCCGGGTAGGATATAGGATTGTACAATAATCGAAAAACAAGGCATTATTGTTTCGATGTCACTTGAACAAAGTCCAGGATAGACCAGTTGCATAGGCTTCGTCCTGGCTCGCTGGGCTTGATCCACAAATCCATGTCACAGTCACTATCGCCTTCTTCACTGTCAGACACGGCATTGATCTGCTCAAAACTGACTCCTCCTGGAGTAAACACAATCAGCCCTTTGAACTTTGGCTTGCTCTGTGATGACGATGATGACGGGTGATACCTTAAGCCGAACTTGTCCTGCTTAACAGGAATCTCCAGAACTTGCCCCCAACCTTTGGTCTCCCCGGCCTGAACTACCGCTTGGGCTTCCTTGTACGACGACATAGCCACTTCTGGCCCACTGCTTAAGACAAGAGATTTGTCTCAGATCTGTACTCCTTCAAAGGCTTGGCACAATGTCTCATGGATCTCACCGTCCACTTCGACATATATAAACGATGACAGGTGACTGACCAGAATGTCTTCCTCCCCACATATAGTGACAATGCTACCACCGACCATATACTTAAGCTTTTGGTGCAACGTAGACATCACAGCCCCCACATCGTGAATCCACGGTCGTCCAAGCAAACAACTATAAGCTGGCTGAATGTCCATGATATAAAACACAGTGTCAAACACTTCTGGACCAACCTAGATTGGCAAAGTCAATTCTCCGAATACAGACCTTCTCGTCCCGTCAAATGCTCTTACTACCAAGTCACTAGGCATGCAGATTACACCTCGGGTATCTAGCTTCAACAATGCCTTCTTAGGCAAGACGTTTAGGGATGAGCCAGTGTCAACAAGGACATGAGACATAACGGTGCCCCTACACTCAACAGAGATATGCAACGCACTGTTATGGTTACGACCCCTGGGTGTCAAATCAAAATCGGTAAAGCCAAGGCCATACGCCGCATTCACGTGCGCAATCACTCCTTTAAGCTGATTCACAGATATCTCCTAGGGTACATAGGCAGCGTCCAGAGCTTTCAGCAATGCGTTCCGATGAGCCTCGGAACAAAGCAATAATGACAAGATTGATATTTTGGAAGGCGTCTGCTGCAGATGATCGACAATTTTGTAATCGCTCTTCCGAATTAATCTCATGAACTCTTCCACATCTTTGTTCAAAGCTTATTTTTCCTTCTCTTGAGAAGGTCATTCTTCATTAACTTTACCTTTCCCCTTTGCAATTCTCTCAGCTTCTACTTCTGGCGACGTAAAGATTCTGCCACTGCGGGTTATGCCCCCTGCCCCCAGAAGGTTATCAACGGACCCTACAGGCGGGCTCGGCAGGTTAATCTTCTCCCCATTGCAGTAAAATTCCGCCCCATAATTCCAAAGGATGGCTTTAGTGCTTTCATACGGAATAGGCCCAGCTTTGGTTATTGTGATAGTCGGCCTCTTGGGAGGTGCCGATATCGTGACAGTTTTGAACGGGATAGTAATCGTTGCAACTTCACCCTGCTTCTCAGTTATTGCCTCAACAGGCTTTTCTTCAGCAGTGCAGTCAAATTGCAGCATACCTTCATCAATCAACCCTTGAATACCTCTTCTCAGGCTATCACAACCCTCAGGCTGGGCCAAACAATCAATACAATCAGCATCACAACCAGGGAACACTCCCCCTTTCAACAATCTGCCCTTGACATAACCCAAAGGCGTTTTCAATTCATCCACATTCATAACCAGGTTCATACTAGCATCTTCCAGAATTGCACCCATGTGCGTAGATCCGTGAGCTGGCATCGGATTCTTCTCAATATTGGGCGCCTCATTGCCGAAGTTTATAGCCTTGTGTCATACCCCAAATTTTTACCCCTTAGATCTTCATCATCATTTTAGGAGCATGTTCACATGTTTATCTAACCTTAACCCTTTTCAAGTGGTCTTTGTCAAGTTACAGGAGAATCAGGGTTTGGTACAGCCGAAATCGAGGTTTCGAGGGTTGACCGGTCAATGTTTTGGATTGGTTTTCTTTGAGATTGGGTCTCCACATCATCAAGAGTATTCCATTGGATCAAGCATGAATCCAATTTGAGGTCGTCACCCAGGAATTAAAAGCAGTGAAGTTCAGGATACCCGATTAGGGTTTTCGAGCGAGAAAAGTCAACTGTGGTTTGACTTTTGATTTAAAAGGTGTTAAAATGGTGGGATCATGGTCCATAGTGTTCACATGGCTTGGTAAAGTCCATTCAAGAAGTTTCAAAGCCTCAAGAGGTCCAGAGCATCAACAGTCGACTCGGTAGCCACCGATCGATTGTTCGGTTGACCGAAAAGTCAACTCTTCAACAATAAGGAATCTGACCTCAAGATGTGAATAAAAAATGTTCCTAATTACATATTTCATCTACCCATAAAATTTCATGACAATTGGATCAAGGGTTGAGGGGTAATCACAAAAGTCGGGAATTAGGGTTTTGAAAGGGGCAAGACCATAACTCCTTAACCACACATCCAATTGAGTTGGTTCAAAGCTCATTGGAAAGCTCTTGACAAACCCTGCAAAAGCCTCACAATAGTCCATGATCAGAAAATGCATAGATTTGGAGTTATGATCAAATTCATTTCAAGAAGGGAAAATGACTTGGAGAAATTTCACTTTTAAGCTTGTTTTTTAGCAACTTTAAGAGGTTTTTTTGCCAAGCTCCTTTGAGAATTTGAAATTCATGAAAACATGAATATTTTAGAGCTACTTGAGGGCTTTCTAAAAAGTAATAGAACTCCTCAATAGCCCTTGTGAGCTGAGAAATATGAATTTGGCAAGATGGTGTTTTAACACTTGAGTCCCACATTGGCAATTTTTCATAAACTCATCCTTTGACCATTGGAGCTATTCTCAGCCCTTGGATCTTGTTATTTATGATATTTGGATGTTTTGAAATGTAGAAGTGTGAAAGTTAAGCAGAGGAAATGAAAAATTTGAAGCCAAGGCAAGTGGCTTGCAAGTTGCAAATGCAACTTGCATTATAAAATTCAAGAAAATGCAAAAGGTGAAAAGTGGAAATCAGAAGCAACCATGCCTCTAGCTCCCTAGCCTCACTTCAGCCACCTCTAGCATACTCATTACACTTGACTTCAGATCACTTTGAGGCCAAGGAGCACCTTTTGGAAGATTGGATCTAAATTGCCAAACTTTTCCCTCTTAGGAAGGAAACCTCCAACCTGTCCTTTCCCTCTTATTTTCCTATAAATAGAGCACCCCTCTACTTCATTCTACACATCAGATGCCCTCTCAAAACCATAGAAATCCCAAGCTCTCCCTCTTTCCCTCCTCACTTCATTTTTCCAAAATCACAAAATCACCAAAAACCCCAAAAAACTGTCTTGACAGTCTAGCCCCTAAACTCATTTCCACACATTCAAACTCACCAAAAATCATCCACACAGTCCATAAATATTGTGTAGAAGGTGTTCAATCCCTTTAACCACTCAAAATCACCATTTTCCATAAAGTCAACTTTCAATCCAAGAAAGTTTGACTTCACATACAAAACCTCACAAATCCTCACTTGGACCTGTTTTGAATCTTTCAACACTCCCAACACTTCATGTTTATGATGTTATAACTATCCAAAAGCTCAAAAACCAGCTGGAATAGAGTTTGCTCCAACTGTCACAAAAGTTGCATTTTGCTTCAAAAGGAGGGAAGTTTCAAAGCTAGGTGATATTTGAAGATCTCTGGGTTTCTTTGCTGAATAAGTTACACAAGAGTGTCTACAAGAGGTATGTGACATTGAAACTTCATCTCATACATTACATTGCATGATATACAAATTTGAGGTTATGTGTTGAAAGTATGTTCATTGCTGTCCCAAGATTGCTCTCTATGAAAATTCATGTTCATTGCAATGTGGTTGTTTTATTGATGTACTATGGTTATGAATGATGCATTGATGATAGTTTGTACCTTTGATTGTGTTCCAACTGTTTTTAAAAGTCTGTCCATAAGAAGTAGTTTTAGGAATATGTCATGCAACTTGGTTTTGCCACTGTTTTTGCATAACAGCCAATATGTCAACCCCTGTTCTGATTGAAGTATGCTTGTTTTCTGAGTTTTAGCACATCTAGTATCATATGTACAATATGTGTACAACATTGTTTATGCATAAGCTTCATCATCTTTGAAACACATGACAACACTACCATCTTGGTCAAAATTATCTTGCATAGCATTCAACATGCCAATTTTGCATTGAGTGAAATACATCTATTTTGTGAGTTTGATTACATTTGAAATCATGTTTGTGGTGTGTGTACATCATTATTTTAGCATGAATTGCATTATTTTGAAAGAAAGCACTATGACTGCACCATTCTTTCCAAAACTATTTTTGCATTCATACCATCAAAGTGTCAGTTTCTGTTACACTTGCTTTGTGACTGTCTTGTAGGTCCAATCACCCTTAGGACCATATTTGTAATGTGCATGAATGATTGGAATAACCTGTTTGCATCTAACTTGTTTCATTGCTCTCAAAATGCATTTTCAAGACAAATAAACCAGCACCATATCAATTCTTGTTTTGGAGGGAATGAGTTTGAATTTTTGGCATAGAAACATCCTTTAGCATGTTTATGATATGTGTATATGGATCCCATGACCTGATTGCATCTGAGTAGGCATGTCACCTTCAATATGCATCATCAAATTCAACAAGTTTTTTTTTGCATATGCACAAATTGCATCATCACTGTATTCAATTAGAATTCCTTTGTTTGATCTTGAAGCATGACCACCAACATGTTTAGAGTTGTAAGGCTCTGTGTATGAGTGAATTGAATGACTTCCATCTTCTCTTTGACAGTATCACACACTCATGCCCTCACTTTCTGCAACTGCCATACCAGTTATGTTTCTAATTGGTTTATGCCCAAGCTTGAGTATGAAAACATTATTTGATTGGTTTATGACTTGTATATGATGTATGTGTGGTCTGAAGGTGCACCAAATCTGTTTTGAATTTCTTCATGCATTTCACAAATACCAAAACTACAGCTTGCAAGCCATTTCACATTCTGTTTGAAGTTGAGACCAGTTCTTATGCTTAAGATCACTTGTTGACATGTATATGATTTATGTATGTGACTTATTTGGTCTGGAGACACATAAAATCTGTTTTGGTTTATGCATACCAACTTGCATCTTAACATGTCATTTTTGCATTTAGAAGGTCATTCTCATTCCAACTGTTCTTGTGACTGATCTATGTGTTTGAAATCATTTGTCAACATGTTTGAAGATTGTGTGCATAACTTGTTTGATCTAAATTTGCTTAGAACATGAATTGAATACTATATTGCATTTCAAATGTCAATTTGCAACTAGATCATCATTTTTTCATCACAGCCTGTTTTGAAGTTAACCATGTGCTTAAAATCATTCATTGACATGTTTATAGTGTGTGTATGTGATTTGGCTTGATCTGAAATGTTTAGAACCTGACTTTCACCCTAACATGCATTTCAAACATTCCATATACATCCCCTATCGAATTTTTAATTGGAAGCATGATTTCACAGAACCCACACCACCACTGTGTTCCTTGTTTAATAACGGTCAAGTTTGGTTAAAATTTCACTAAAATCCATTGAGTTTTGAGCAAGTTGTGTATGAAAATGCATCCATGTTTTGCTTATTCTTGCCTCTTGATATTTGCCCAGAATTTCATTGAAATCATACTATATATATTTATGGGGGTGGCTAAATACACGGATGTATAGCCACCCCAGTGGTAGAAACCTTGCCCATAAATGCGCCTTTCACCTTGCTAGCTTGGGTTCGATCCCTGTTGAGGATCAACCCTTTTGCATTTTTCCCTTTTTTCACATTTTTCATCCCACCTGCGCGCGTGTGAGTGCCTCAGTGGCCAAACTGCTTACCTACGAGCCAGAGGGCGTGGGTTCAACTCCCACCCCTTACATTTTATTTATTTTTGTGCTTGTTATATATGATTTTCACATGAAACTTTCAAAATTCATATCTCTCTCATTTTTCATCCTTTTTAATTGATTCTTTTTGCAACATGCTTATTTTAATGCCTATTTTCACATGATGTAAAAATATTACATATTGTTATTAATTGTGATGTATTTTGTCTATGTGGCAACCTGTTCATTTGTTGAGATTGTTACCTTGCTTGTTATTGAATCCCTTTGAAAACACTTGCATTTTCTTGTGAAGTCTTCGTTCCCATGTTAGTTAACATGCTAGGATTATTTTCTTTGGTTCGTTACCATGAGTTATTTTGTTTCCTCTGAGAAACTATTTTAAGCTTGAACTGTCGTCACATTTCTTGCTTACTTGTTTGCTTGATGGTCATCAATGCATATTTTGTTGGTATGATGTTGTCACATTTACCTTTGCCCTATAACATGCTTGCTTCATATGGTTGTCACCATGCTTTATCTTAATTATGTTTATTACTTTGTTAAGTAGTTTCTTTTCCCCAAGAGATGGAACTCGTTAGTTCTCATCCAAGTTGCCTCCCCCCTCTCCTTCCAAAGGAAAAGTCTTTCCGTTGACCCTTGTGTCATAAACAACTCATCTCTCCCTCGACTTCGTTAAGTCATTTATATGCTTAGTTAAGTAGAACTCATCCTTTAGACTTTGCTTAAAGTCTACAAAACCTACCCTTGTTAGGAGTGCTCTTTCAACTAGAACTTAGGATAGAGTTCGTCAACTCTATGTAAGAATCATTGTCATGATTACTTACTTCCCTTTCTTGAGTGTTCAACTTAGATCTAGAGAGTTTCCTTAAACTCTACACAAACATTGTTATGTTTGTTCCCCTCTGAACCTTGATCATAATCAAGTGTTCTTCAAACTTAGTGAGGTGAACTATAATTGCTCTGATTCTATCCTATTTAGGATACGTAGGCAGAGGACGCGATGTCTTTGCGAGCAAACTTAGTGTACATATCTTTAGGTTTTAACCTATATCTTTTATCCCAATCCATAGCAAGTACCTAGCAAATTTAGCACAAACAAACAAAAGGTTCCTGTAGAGTACTACAAATGCTTAGGGTACTAACACCTTCCCTAAGTATAACCAACCCCCGATCCCCGAATCTCTTAGCGTTGTTGTTACATCGCGAAAAAGGTTTTTCTTTCTTTAGACCTTTCCTTTGGATAAATTAAAGTTCGGTTGTAAAAGAAATAAGATTCAAGTTAATTCAATAGCTTGATATCCAATTTTCACCGCAACAGAAATGGCGACTTCACTGGGGAGAAATGAGACTTGAGGGTTTAGCCTATTTTGTTTGTTTATGTGCCATATTTGTGAATATTTGCTTTACATGTATATTTGTGTATATTTGTTTGTTGGATCTTGGGACCTTTTGAGTGGTGAGATGTTCCTATACCCGGACTAGAGTGCAATTATGATAGGATGGTGGTATATTCAAGGAGGCTTATAGGGAGTTGATTCCCGACCAAAATAACTTGAGAAACCACCGCTCAGTGTAGGCCCTCTTGAGAGTTTATTATTGTTGATCGAGTATTCGTGAAAACAATGCTACTTTCGACGATGGAGCCCATGACACTGTGGACTTTTATATCACATTCTACCCCACTTTGGCCTTACTAGGATGTAATGTGATGGCTATAAGGAAGTATTTCCGAAATAGTTGATACGTGATACTACACTTAGACGAGACTCTCTTGAGAATATTATCGATCACTAAGTAATTTGGGAAGTTGATAATATCCGAAAGATGGGTTAATGACTCTGAGAACCATTTAGAACCCTGCTCTACAGGTTTGAAATCCCTAGTACATACCTTTTGGGGAAGGGTAGACCTTGGATCCACGCTTGACCTTTAAACCTAGACCTGTGCTTGTGCATATATGTGACATTTGCATTTACTTGTGTTTGTGCATTCTTGCATTCATAACATCATCTCATAAAGTTTCATGGAACTCAGATTCTTTTTGTTTGTAAACATCAGGGATCACTATGGATGGTGAAAGAAAGAAAACATTAAAGTACACTTACAAAGGTTTTAAACTAGATGACCTAAGAAGGTTGGGTACCTTGGTAACAGATCCAGAGGGTTTCTAGAGTAGGTACGGGAAGCTGTTGTTGTTATTGAAGATAAAAGTGGATAGTGGACTTCTTTCTCCGCTTCTCCAATTTTATGATCCGCTCTATCACTGTTTCACTTTCCCTGATTATCAGCTAGTGCCTACACTAGAAGAATACTTTCAGTTGGTTGGTTTGCCTATTCTTGAAGATTCTCCTTTTCTGATCATGGAGAAGGACCCTAAAGAACAAGATATTGCCAAAGCCACACGTGTGGGATTAGTAGATATTCAAAAGAACATGATCACAAAAGGAGGAGTTTTTGGGTTGAGTGTAGAATTCATGGTTGAAAAAGCTTAGTACTACGCCGATCATTTGAGTATGGATGCATTTGAAGCTATTCTTGCCTTACTCATTTATGGTATCTTTCTGTTTCCCAGCTTTGAAACTTTGTAGACCTCAACGCCATTAAGATTTTCTTGAAGAAAAACCATGTACCTACTCTACTAGCAGACGCGTATCACTCTGTTCATCTCAGGAATTTTCATAAAGGAGGGATGATTACTTGTTGTACTCCTTTATTTTACAAATGATTCACTTCACACTTTCCTAAAGCTCATGCCTTTTGGGATCCGGAGAAGGGGTGGTGGTCACAGAAGGTTATGGCTCTCACACACTCTGATATTGATTGGTATAATCGTGAATATGATGGGATAATGATCATTGACAGCTGTGGGAATTTTTGTAATGTACCTCTTCTTGGTGCCAATGGAGGAATCAGTTATAGCCCCGTCCTTTCCCGTCGACAGTTGGGATACCCTTTAAGAGATAGGCCCAACAGTGTTCATGTGAAAAATATTTTCTTTAAAGAAGAGGGTAATAATCAAGAGTAGAAAGAGAGGATTCTAAAAGCTTGGGGTCATTTGCACAAGAAAGGAAAGAAAGACTTGGGAAAGCCCAATTGTGTTTCCTTGGAACCTTATCTCCAATGGGTTCGAAAGAGAGCCATTGAGTTGAAGATGCCCTATTCTCGACAAGAACCTATGGCTTTAAAAGAAGAGCCCGCCTTGATCTTCATGTCTGAAGAGGAGAAGTTAAGGATTGCTTTGAGCAAGGCATGACAAACCGAAGACGCTTGGAAGCACAAGTACCAAGTGGTTGTTGAAGAGAACACAGAGCTCCAGAAGCAATAAGAGTTGAAGAATGAAGAGGTACTCTCCTGCAAGAAGAGAAAAGGACAAGAAGATTTATTTTCTTCTAGCCCTCAGTCAACTCCATGTAAGTTAATCATGGACAAGCTCATTCTTGAGAAGGCACAAATGGAGAAGGAGATTGAGAAGCTCAACTTGAGGCTGTTAGGAGAACCTTCTTAGGGCTTTTTGTTAGCTTTTATTTAGCTTTCTGTTTAAGACTTTTGTAAGATGTACTAAAATTTTGTAATCCAATGAATTTAAATCAACAATGTTTTGATGTTTACCGAATCTGAGTTCCATGATACTTTGCGCATTTGCATTCACATTTATTAATAATTCAAGGAACTAAAGATTGTTTTGCAGATATTATAGGATGGATTCTGGAAAGAAAGTAGAAATTGTGTTCCGAAGCCCAAAATTGGAGAACTTGAGGAAACTGGGAAGTTTGGTAGAAGACCATGAGGCATTCAGAGAGAAGTATGGGAATATGCTGTCTTTGCTAGAAGTTCAAGTATATGAAGAGATGTTGTCCGCGCTCGTGCAGTTTTATGATTCAACCTATCACCGTTTCACATTTCCAGATTATCAGTTGCTGCCAACCTTGGAAGAATATTCTGCCCTGATGGGAGTAGGCATCACTCCTAGACCATTTTCTGGAAGAGAAGGGACTCCTAATGAAAGAGCAGTTGCAGAGGCCGCGTATTTGGAGGTGGACGAAGTACGATCTCATATGACTGCTAAGGGAGGGCTATGTGGATTTCCAGCTATGTTCCTGTATAAAAAACTCAAAGTTATGCCGAGTCAAAGAATTCTGAAGCATTTGAGGACATTCTGGTTTTACTAATTTACGGATTGTTCCTGTTCCCGACTGCTAATGATTTTGTGGACCCAAATGCAATCAACCTCTTCTTAATCAAGAATCTTGTACCTACCTTGTTGGCTAATGTGTACTTTTCCATCCACCGTAGAAACCGTCATGGAGTTGGTCAGATTGAGTGTTGCACCGTTCTCTTGCACAAGTGGTTTATTTCGCACTTGCCAAGACTTCCAGCACTCTGGGATAAGCAGAATGGGCTCTCATGGATAGAAAAGCTGTTGTTACTCAAACATTCAGATATTAAGTGGTATGACCCTATGTATGGGGGGATTGCCATGATTCAAAGCTGTGGGGATTTCCCGAATGTACCGCTTATCAACATTAATGGTTGCATTAGCTATAATCCTATTTTAGCTCGTCGCCAGTTGGGGCACCCGATGGAGAATGAACCAGACCCAGCCTTTTTGAGAAGGTTCTACATTGAAGAGGGGAGGAATCCTGCTTACAAGGCTCGGATTGTGTATGCTTGGCGTCACATCCACACAAGAGGAGTAACTGCCCTAGGTTACCACGACACTACTGTTTTAAAATCTTACTTATCATGGGTTAAAGAAGCAGCATTGAAGATGTTATATACTCGCTTTGAGCCCGACGCAACCCAACTTACTCTCGTAGAAGAATTGAAAGCTGCTTTTGCAAAAGCTGAAAAAGAAGGAAAGGCTTGGAGGGATAAGTATTTCAAGGTTATGCAAGAGAAGGAAGAGCTTCAAGAATTGATCCGTCAAGGTGGGAAGAAGAGTCAACCAGAAGACGAAGGGCCCTCCGGCCAGAAGATCTAAGATCCTTTTGGTTTCTGTTTTGTTTTGTCATGTATCTGTATTGAAGATTTGTATTTCAGTTTCAGAATTGTTGTTGTAAAACTCTCAGTTATTAATCTATGAAGACTTTGAATTTGCTTTATTTCCCCATTGTTATAATTTTTGCAAATATTTATTTGGATTCCTTGAATGATTAATCTTGCATTTTGCACCCATACATTTCATGTGCATTTCCTGTGATGTGTCTCATCTCGCTGTCTTATCTCCAGAAAATCATACTGAATCATCGCCATCAATACAACACACGAGCCCAAGCTCGCCAACAAATGGAAGAACACATCGCGGCTCTGGACAGGGTTGACAACGAACTTGAAGATTTACGAGGAAGCGTAGGACGAATCGTGGAAGTCTTACAAGTTATCAATGTGAAGATCGACACTCAGGCCATTATGGTTTCTGAGATCACTAATACAGTTGTAGAGCCAATCCCAACGGCAGTCGCTGTTGCAAGTATTCCACCATATGGGCTCACACCAGGTTTTGTGCCTCCGCCACCAGTAAGTCAACCATCAGTTCCTCTAGGGGCAGAAATCGAAGACCAACAACAAGGCTTCCATTTCCTCAGATACCGATGACTTACACGGAGTTGTACCCAGCTTTGGTGCAACAAGGGTTAGTAACAACACGACCATTGAATACACCCTCGGACACTTCATCCCCTCATTACAATCCAAACGCTCATTGCGCCTTTCATGAAGGTGCTGCCGGCCATGACCTAGAGGGGTGCCTTGGTTTGAAACATATTGTCAGGGAGCTCATAGAAAAGAAAATTTTGTCTTTTGATGATGTGCCACCTAATGTTAAAAGTAATCCATTGCCGAATCATGGAGGAGTTAATGTTGTAGAAGAAGTTTCAGATTAAAGGATAGTTCGTGATGTGTCAGAGATCAACACTCCGTTAAGGTCACTTCACGAGAAGCTATTAAAAGGAGGATTGATAGAAGGTACCCATAATGACTGTGAAGAATGTTATGTTAATCTTAAGGGGTATGGTGCGGTGCAGAAAGATGTGCAAGGTCTGATTGATGATGGATTATTGCAAGTAGGTATCAAAGTAAAGAGAGAGGAAGTTTCGGTGGTTGAACCTGTTTTCAATTTACCAAAGAAAGGCGAGAAAGTCCATGTGTTTAATATGATCAGTTGGAATGTGAAGCCTATTTTTGACAAGTCTATTGTTGATCAGCCTCGGCCAGTTGTTATTCAGAAGCCGAGATCGTTTCCTTTTGATAATACAAAGGCAGTTCCATGGAAATATGATATGGTGGTGTTAGACCAGAGATCTGGGAAGGTTATCCATAATGAGAAAGTGAAAGATGACCAGGTGGACGTGACAAACATTATAGGAACAAGCAAGATGACCCGTAGTGGTCGAATACATCAGCCCAAGATAACTGTAGTTGCTCCAAAAGAAGTTACCCCTGCCGTGATAAACAAAGACAAAGAAATACCAATCACAGAAGGAGATGCTGAAGAATTCTTAAGGATTATCCGGAAGAGTGATTACAAGGTTGTTGATCAGCTTCATCAAACCCCCTCCAAAATATCAATTTTGTCTCTCCTGATGAACTCCCCAGTTGATAGAGAGGATCTGCAAAAGGTGTTAATGCAAGCACATGCAACAAAGGATATAACCTTTGGTCAATTTGATTCGGTGATAGCCAATATTACAGCTTGCAATACTCTGAGTTTCAGCGATGAAGAATTGCCAAGAGGAGGACGTAATCATAACCGTGCTTTGCACATATCCATTAGATGTCAAGAGGATACATTGGCGCGAATTTTGGTTGATACTGGATCGTCGTTGAATGTGTTGCCTAAAAGGTTGCTCGCAAAATTAGCATATGCAGGGGCAGAGATGAAGCCGACGTCTTTGATTGTAAAGGCTTTTGATGGTTCAAGAAGAACGGTTGTTGGGGAAGTGGAATTGCCAATCATGATAGGACCTCACGTGTTTGATATCACATTCCAGGTCATGGACATTAACCCGGCTTACAGCTGCTTGTTGGGACGGCCGTGGATTCACGCAGCTGGGGCAGTGACTTCCACTTTACATCAAAGAATGAAATTTGTTGTGAATGACAAACTGGTAATTGTGCATGGCGAGGAAGACTTGATGGTGAGTAATTTATCATCATTCAGGTATATCGAGGCGGATGAGGATGCGTTGGAAACTTCTTTCCAAGCACTTGAAATAGCTAACAAAGTGATGGTAGAAGATACAGTGTCAAGGAGTGGTCCATCTTTTGCATCCGCTCAGAGCATCAAGTCTACACTAGAAGAAGGTACTCCTGCAGGTTAGGGAGAGGTCATTGAAGTGAAGGCAAGACTGGGTTGCCAAGGGTTGGGTTACAAACCAACTCATATCGAAGCATCAACACACGCCGAAGGACGTCCGAAGACTATCCAAGAGGTGTTCATCAGTGGAGGATTCCAAGTCAATGCCGTGGGAGAAGATTCTGAAGAAGGGAATATTGAACATTTGGTGTATCATTGTGAAGCTCCTTTAGGAAATTGGGAGGCTATTGAGATTCCCGTGGTCTTTCGTATGTCGAGGTAATTTGTTTGTTTTTCTTTACTTCTTGTTGCTTTTTATCGTTAAACCTCCATAGCCGTGCCCAAGGCTATAGGATGCATTTTGTAAGGGCCTTGTGCTTTCATGAATATTATGATTAATGAATGGTTTTGTTAAATCCTTTTGTTGTTGTTCCCTTATTTGCTTTTGTTCCCATATTTAAAAAGAAGATGGCAATTTTCTAAAAAAAAAAATCATCAAAACAGTTTTCTTGATTGCTGCATTTGTCTTTGTGTGTTTTAATAAATTAAGCCATTCCAACATGCAGTGATACCCCAAAACCCGTTGAATCCATTGACTTTGCTTTCCCTCCTGACTTTAACTCACCAATTTACCAAGCCGAAGATGAGGACAAAGATTTTGAGATCCCTGATGAACTGGAAAAAATGGCATGTTATGAGCACCCAGAGTTTCAACCTCACAAGGAGCAGGTGGATGTTATTAATCTTGGCACCGAAGAAGACAAGAAAGAGGTCAAGATTGGGGCAATACTTGGGGTAGAAGTCAAGCAGCAATTAGTAGAGCTCTTAAAAGAATATGTGGATGTATTTGCTTGATCATATCAGGATATGCCAGGTTTGGACACAGATATAATGGTCCACAAGTTACCGCTCCGACCCGAATGCACGCCAGTCAAACAAAAACTCCGAAGAACTAGACCTGACATGGCTCTTAAGATTCGAGACGAAGTGAAAAAGCAGATTGATGCAGGTTTCTTGGCAGTATCCAAATACCTTGAATGGGTAGCTAATATTGTACCTGTGCCGAAAAAAGATGGGAAGGTCAAAATGTGCGTGGATTATAGGGATCTGAACAAGGCCAGTTCGAAAGATGATTTCCCTTTGCCGCATATTGATACATTGGTGGATAATACGACTCATTTTGTGGTTTTCTCGTTTATGGATGGTTTCTCCGGATACAACCAAATCAAGATGGATCTAGATGATATGGAAAAAACCACTTTCATTACTCCTTGGGGAACTTACTGTTACAAAGTCATGCCGTTCGGTTTGAAGAATGCCGGTGCCACTTATCAAAGAGCCATGGTGACCTTATTTCATGACATGATGCATAAAGAAATAGAAGTGTATGTTGATGATATGATCGCCAAATCTCAGAGTGAAGAGGACCATTTGAACCATTTGTTGAAATTGTTTGAGAGACTAAGAAAATATCAGTTGAGGCTGAACCCAGCCAAGTGTACTTTTGGGGTGAGATCTGGGAAATTACTCGGTTTCATTGTTAGCCACTGAGGGATTAAGGTAGATCCAGATAAAGTTCGGGCCATTCAAGACATACCGGCTCCGCAAACTAAGAAACAAGTCAGAGGTTTCCTTGGAAGATTGAACTACATATCCAGATTCATTTCCAATATGACTCCTACTTGTGAGCCCATTTTTACGTTGTTATGAAAGGATCAAACAGTTGTTTAGAATTCAGATTGCCAGCAAGCATTTGATAAGATTAAGAGCTATCTTCAAGAGCCTCTGATCTTAATACCTCCTATTCCGGGAAGACCTCTTTTCATGTATTTAATAGTACTCGAGAATTTAATGGGTTGTGCGTTAGGTCAGCAGGATGAGTCCAGACGAAAGGAACATGCCATCTATTATATGAGCAAAAAATTCACCGACTGTGAGAGCCGATATTCACTTTTAGAGAAAACTTGTTGTGCTTTGGCATGGGCTGCCATACGTTTGAGGCAGTACATGATTTGTCATACTACTTTATTGATTTCAAAAATGGACCCGATAAAGTATATCTTCGAGAGGCCCGCACAAACAGGAAGGCTCGCCCGATGGCATATGTTGTTATCAGAATATGACATCCGGTATGTGGCCCATAAGTCGATCAAGGGTAGTGTTTTATCAGATTATCTTGCAAATCAGCCAGTTGAAGATTACGAGTCTCTCAAGTTTGAGTTTCCAGACGAGGACATTATGTTGGTAAAAGATTGTGAAGAACCAGGTCCTGATGAAGGTCCTGAACCGGGTCTATGGTGGAAAATGATGTTTGATGGTTCCTCAAATTACAGTGGGCATGGCGTAGGTGTAACAACCCAATTTTTCAATAAGTGATTAATTTTGCTAATTAATTGGTTTATGTGATTTATCTGATTTAAATAAATTATTGGATTCATTTAAATGAGTTAATGGATTTAATTAATTTATTCTACTTGGTAGAATAATGTGGATTTATTAGATATTCTCTAATTAATGATAAGATGAGATATTTTGTGAGAAATAAATTGATAGGTATTTTTTTAGAGAAGAATAATGATGGAAAGAAAATAGAAGGATATATAAGGGAAATTGGAGAGAAAAGAAAAGAGATAGAAACATAAGAGAAAGAAAGAACGAAAATGAGAGAAAGAATAGAGAAAGCGGAGAAAATGTAACAACCCAAATTTCATTAAATAATTAATTATAGTAATTAATTGATTTAGTGGGGTTTTTATTAATGTTGGAATTAATTTTTATTAATTGGTATGGATAGAAAATTAAGAAGGAATTGGAGAGGAAGGAAAATGAAGGAAATATATAAGAGAGAAAGAAAAGAAAAGAAAGATAGAAAACATTTGGAAAGAAAGAGAAAAGAAAGAAGAAAGAAGAGAAAGAGAGGAGAAGAAGAGGAAGGTGGAAATCATCAAGAACCAACATCAAAGCTCCGATTAATCGAGGTAAGGGTGAGAAAAGTTTCTATTTGATCATTGCATGATGTTATGTATGTTGGGTTGGGGTTTTGGTAGAGTTTTCATCACTTTCTATTTAGGGCAAAAGTTGGATTAATCGGTAGATCGAGGATTTAATCGGTTAGAACTGAATATAATGCCGTAGAATAGTCGGGTAACATGTATTGATGCTATTTGTACTGATTTGGATGTTTGAGGTTTGGTTGATGATGGATTAATGAAGGAGAGGTAGAATAGGGTTCTGTTCTGCGCAGGTTCGCTTGCTCTTGCCAGGCGAGCGAAGGCGAAGCTTCGCCAGGCGAAGCCTAGCGAATGCTGGCGAGTCATTATGATTAAGTCCCAGTGGACTTCGCTGGCGAGTTCGCCAAGCGAAGTTGGATAGTGAAGGTTCGCCCAGCGAAGGTGCTGGCGAATGGTGGCGAATGAAGTCAGTAGCTACTGACTTGGGCTCGCTGGGAAGTCTCGCCAGGCGAAGCCTAGCGAGTGTTCGCTGAGAGAGTTCGCCAGGCGAAGGCCAGGCGAAGGTTCGCTGCGAGGGTTCGCCAGGCGAATGAAGGCGAATGTGACAGCATTTTTCTTTTGCTGTGTTGTTCATGCGGAGATGGTTTGGTTGCTTCTCATAGGGGAATGCCTCTATGATATGATATAGATATGATCTATTATGATGATGTGTGCTGTGGGTAGCCTACGGGCGTGAATCCTAGTTGATGCGCGATGCGTATTAATTGTGATAAATAGAAATACATATGAATACAATGATGAATGTATGTGTATTGTCTAATGAACTTGCGAATGCTTGATGTGTATACAATTATGTGATGAGTATGCATGAGAACATGGTGGATATATGTGCATAACTTATAATTGTATGATTGGTATTGTGATGTGTATACCTTGTATGAGATGGCATGAGATAAAGAATAAACATACTATGAAAAATGTGTTGTGGATGCATATTGTTTATATGCGATTGTATGTTAAAATACATGAAGAATGCATGAGAGCATAATGATGGTTATGCGTGCATTGCTTGCTAATATGATGTTGTATTGAATTGTGAATATATGTGGATAATGCATGAGAACATATCGCGGATATGTGTGCATTGTGTGTTAATGTGGTGATATTATTGAATTGCGAATACATTGGTGATTATTGTGATATGTTGTATGTGCAATCATTGTGTAATTCTTGAAGAGATGAATTATGTAAATGCATGAGATTAAGATGTCGGTCTTAAGTGCATTTGTTATGGTTGATTGTACATGCATCATTTAGTCAAAAGGCAATGTCTGTTAGTTTCGTGGAAACTAGTGGCTTGTCCCAAACCTAGAAGAGTGGGTTTGAAGGCTTAAAGGACGGGCCTTTGTGGTTATCGGTCTAGAAGAGTGGATCCGGTTTAATGTAAAAACCGAAAAAAGATAACGGGTTATCGGTCTAGAAGAGTGGACCCGGTTTAATGTAAAAACCGAAAAAAGATAACGAGAGTCGGTACCGCATTGCATGAGTTGCATTGAGTTGTTGAGTCACATTGATATATGACATATGCATGAAGAGATGCTTATGTGTGAATGATGAGATTGTGGAAATTGTAAGTGTATGCATAATGTGGGAATGCTTTGTGAATATCCATGTTTGTCTATATATGTGTGGTAAATATATATGACTAAGAGAATGAAGTGTGGTGAGAAATGTGAATATGTGTTATATGACTACCTGTATATATATAATCTTATGCTTTGATTATTATGGTTATATTTCTCACCCTTCTGCTGTTTTATAATGCTCTATGAGGCATTGCAGATTAGGATGCTGGAGTCCTTTGTGAAGTTAGTCTTCATTCTTTTGAGTCGGTTGCTCTGATATGTAACACCGGGTAGTTAGACTAGTATAGTCATTCTTTTGTGATACATTGCGATGTATCAGCTGATGTGGTTTTGTAATCTAACTGATATGATGTATTAATCTGGATGACTTATGTGCATTTGAATTAATATTTTGGAACTGATTAAATGATGTTCTCTTCCGCTCAAATTAAATGTTGAAATGTGATTTCTAAAACTACGAAAATGTTACATATTTTATGGAGCAAAATGTTAAAGAGTTTTGTTGGTGAAACTGTGACATTCTTCCTTTATACCTTATCCTAAAATTTTTACTCTGATGAATTTGTATACGCTTAATTGTTTTATATGCATATATAAGTGGGGTATAGAAGGGGGTGTTACAATAGTGGTATCAGAGCAGGTCGGTCCGTCCGGCCAAGTTGTTAGAGTGTTTTTCCCTGTGTGTTATTGATATGCGTGTGATGCATTATCAATATTGGTTGTTCTTACGTAGTTCTGTTGTTGGAATTAGTAAGATGGTTGCAGGGAGGAACGACGAAGCGATTGCGGAGGCATTGACGAGATTGGCGGGGGCAATTGGGCAGAATCCTCCGGCCAATGTAAATGTGAGGAATCATGCTGATGATGGATTCCGTGCTTTGGGGAAATTCCAAAAGAATAACCCTCCGGTCTTCAAGGGAACTCATGAACCGGACAAGGCACAAATTTGGTTGAAAGCTGTGGAGAAGATTTTTCGAGTTATGAATTGCTCGGATGCACAGAAGGTGCAGTTTGGGACTCATATGCTCGAAGAAGAAGCTGAAGATTGGTGGGGTAATACTCGCCAAAGATTTGAGGAAGATGATATTGTGATTACGTGGGACTTGTTTAGAGAAACCTTTCTGGAGAAGTATTTTCCAGAGGATGTGCGGGGGAAGAAAGAGATCGAATTTCTTGAGTTGAAGCAAGGTAATTCGACGGTTGCTGAGTATGCGGCGAAATTTGAGGAGTTGATCAAATTTTGTCCTCACTATAATACTGGTAATGCTGAGAGGTCTAAGTGCCTCAAGTTTGTGAATGGTTTGAGACCCGAGATTAGACAAGCTATTGGGTACCAGGAAATCAGACGGTTTTCTGAGTTGGTTAACAAGAGCAGAATTTATGACGAAGACAGTAGGGCTAGGTCTAGCCACTACAAGAGCCTAAGTGATAAGAAAGGAAAAGGTCAATTCAGAGGAAAACCTTATGTGACTCCTGCAGACAAAGGGAAGCAGAGAATGGGTTATGGCAAGAGGCCAAGTGGGGGAGTTTCTACTCCGGTTAGATGTTATAACTGTGGTGAAGCGGGGCATCGTGCTCTAGAGTGCAAGAGTGTTGAACAGAAGTGTTTTAAGTGTGACAAGCCAGGCCACAAGGCTCTAGAGTGTAGAAGCGGTACCGGTGTAACTTGCTACAACTGTGGTGAGCGAGGGCACATCAGTACCAAATGCGATAAACCGAAGAAGAATCAAGGAAGCGGAAAAGTGTTTGCTCTATCTGGATCTGAGACTGCTAGCGACGATCGATTGATCCGAGGTACGTGCTTCATTAACGGTACACCTTTGATCGCTATAATTGATACCGGAGCTACGCATTATTTTATTTCTTTGGATTGTGTTAGAAGGTTGAATCTTGAGTTGTCTGTGATTGGTGGCGGTATGGTTATTGATACTCCTGCTATGGGTTCGGTAACTACACCGTATGTTTGTTTAAATTGCCCGTTGAGTATTTTCGGTAGAGATTTTGGGATTGATTTAGTGTGTCTTCATTTAGATCAACTGGATGTCATTCTTGGAATGAATTGGTTAAAATTCAATTGTGTTTATATTAACTGTTTTGACAAAACGGTTATTTTCCCCGATTCGGATGTTGAAAGGGATTTGTTTATGACGAGGAAACAAGTGAAGGAATCGGTGCAAGATGGAGCTAAGGTATTTATGCTTATGGCAACTTTGAGGACTAGTGAAAGTGAAGAGATTGATGCTTTGCCCATTGTTAGAGATTTTCCAGAAGTATTCCCTGAAGAGATAAAGGATTTACCGCCGGAGCGAGAAGTGGAGTTTTCGATAGATTTGATTCCTGGAACTAGTCCGATATCGATGGCTCCATATCGTATGTCGGCCTCGGAGTTAAAAGAGTTGAAGAGTCAACTTGAGGATTTGCTTGAAAAGAGGTTTATTCGTCCGAGCGTGTCACCGTGGGGTGCACCGGTGTTGTTGGTTAAGAAGAAAGAGGGTTCTATGAGGCTCTGTGTGGATTACAGATAGTTGAACAAGGTGACTATTAAGAATAAGTATCCACTTCCAAGGATTGATGATCTGATGGATCAGTTGGTTGGTGCAAGCGTGTTCAGCAAGATTGATTTGAGATCTGGGTATCATCAGATCCGTGTGAAAGCTGAGGATATTCAGAAGACGACCGTTCGGACGAGGTATGGACACTATGAGTATTCCGTGATGCCATTTGGCATGACTAATGCACCAGGTGTATTTATGGAGTACATGAATAGGATTTTCCATCCGTATTTGGATAAGTTTGTGGTGGTGTTTATTGACGACATCTTGGTTTATTCGAAGAACGAAGGAGAGCATGTCGAGCATCTGAAGATTGTGTTATCTGTGCTGAGAGAGAAGCAGTTGTTCGCGAAGCTTTCTAAGTGTGAATTTTGGTTGAAGGAAGTTAGTTTCCTTGGTCATGTGATTTCTAGTAGTGGTATTGCAGTCGATCTGTTGAAGGTTGAAGCGGTGTCGCAATGGGAGACTCCGAAGTCAGTTTTTGAGATAAGAAGTTTTCTTGGTTTAGCCGGTTATTATCGGAAGTTTATTGAAGGATTTGCTAAGTTATCGTTGCCGTTGACACAGTTGACTAGGAAAGGTCAAGCCTTTGTTTGGGACGCCAAGTGTGAAGCGAGTTTTCAAGAACTTAAGCGAAGGTTGACGACAGCTCCTGTTTTGATTCTGCCAAATCTAGAAGAACCATTCGTTGTGTATTGTGATGCTTCTTTGATGGGGTTAGGAGGTGTGTTGATGCAGAATAACCAAGTTGTGGCTTATGCTTCGAGGCAACTCAAAGTGCATGAGAAGAATTATCCGACGCATGACTTAGAGTTGGCCGCCGTTGTGTTCGTGTTGAAACTCTGGAGGCATTATTTATTTGGCACAAGATTTGAAGTGTTTAGTGACCACAAGAGTTTGAGATATATTTTTGATCAAAAGGAATTGAATGCAAGACAAAGAAGATGGCTTGAACTTTTGAAGGATTTTGATTTTGGCTTGAACTACCATCCGGGTAAAGCGAATGTAGTAGCGGATGCATTGAGTCGGAAATCATTGCATATGTCGGCATTGATGGTGAAAGAGTTGGAATTGATTGAGCAATTTCGAGATTTGAGTTTGGTATGTGAGAGGACTTCTTTTGGATTTAAGTTGGGTATGTTAAAGCTTACGAGTGGTATTTTGGACGAAATTCGAGAAGGACAGAAATCGGATTTGAGCTTAGTTGATCGGTTGACTTTAATCAACCAAGGCCAAGGTGGTGATTTTCGGATTGATGAGAATGGTATTATGAGATGTCGGGATCGAGTTTGTGTTTCAAATGTTGTTGAGCTGAAAAAGAGTATCCTTGAGGAAGGACATCGTAGCGGATTGAGTATTCATCCGGGTGCTACTAAGATGTATCAGGATTTGAGGAAAGTATTTTGGTGGCCTAGTATGAAGAAGGATATCGCGGAATTTGTATATTCTTGTTTGACTTGCCAGAAGTCAAAGATTGAGCATCAGAAGCCATCGGGTTTGATGAAGCCGTTGTTTATTCCTGAGTGGAAATGGGATAGTATCTCCATGGATTTTGTATCGGGTTTGCCGAGGACGCCGAGTAATTTTGAGGCTATTTGGGTTATCGTGGATAGGTTGACTAAATCTGCTAACTTTATCCCTATGCGTATGGATTACCCTTTGGAGAAGTTGGCTAAGTTGTATATTGAGAGGATTGTGTGTTTGCATGGTATTCCGTCGAGTATTGTTTCGAATAGAGATCCGCGGTTTACTTCGAGATTTTGGGAGAGCCTGCAGAGTGTTTTGGGTACTAAGTTGCGTTTGAGTTCAGCGTATCATCCTCAGACAGATGGTCAGACGGAGAGGACGATTCAGTCGCTTGAAGATCTTTTGAGAGCTTGTGTATTGGAAAAAGGAGGAGCTTGGGATAACTACTTGCCTTTGATTGAGTTTACCTACAACAACAGTTTCCATTCGAGTATTGGTATGACACCATTTGAGGCGTTGTATGGTAGGCGGTGTAGGACACCATTGTGTTGGTTCGAGTCCGGAGAGAGTTCTGTTGTTGGACCCGAGTTAGTTCAACAGACTACTGATAAGATCAAGATGATTCAAGAGAAGATGAGAATTACTCAGAGTCTTCAGAAGAGTTATTATGACAAGACGAGGAAGGCACTTGAATTTCAAGAGGGAGATCATGTGTTTCTTCGAGTCACTCCGATGACAGGTGTTGGTAGGGCACTGAAGTCGCGCAAGTTGTCGCCGCGTTTCATTGGTCCTTATCAGATTTTGCAAAGGATAGGAGAAGTGGCCTATCGTGTGGCTTTACCACCGTCGCTTGCTAATCTTCACGACGTATTCCATGTATCTCAGTTAAGGAAATACATTGCGGATTCGTCTCATGTAGTCCAAATAGATGATGTGCAGGTGAGAGATAACCTGACTGTTGAAACATCACCTATGCGGATAGAGGATCGGAAATTGAAGCAGCTTCGAGGTAAAGAGATTGCTTTAGTGAAGGTCGCTTGGGGAGGACCGGCTGGTGGAAATGTTACGTGGGAGCTTGAGAGCCAGATGAAGGAGTCTTATCCAGAACTGTTTGAATCAGGTAACATTTTCGAGGACGAAAATTCCTAAAGTGGGGGAGGGTTGTAACAGCCCAAATTTCATTAAATAATTAATTATAGTAATTAATTGATTTAGTGGGGTTTTAATTAATATTGGAATTAATTTTTATTAATTGGTATGGATAGAAAATTAAGAAGGAATTGGAGAGGAAGGAAAATGAAGGAAATATATAAGAGAGAAAGAAAAGAAAAGAAAGATAGAAAACATTTGGAAAGAAAGAGGAAAGAAAGAAGAAAGAAGAGAAAGAGAGGAGAAGAAGAGGAAGGTGGAAATCATCAAGAACCAACATCAAAGCTCCGATTAATCGAGGTAAGGGTGAGAAATGTTTCTATTTGATCATTGCATGATGTTATGTATGTTGGGTTGGGGTTTTGGTAGAGTTTTCATCACTTTCTATTTAGGGCAAAAGTTGGATTAATCGGTAGATCGAGGATTTAATCGGTTAGAACTGAATATAATGCCGTAGAATAGTCGGGTAACATGTATTGATGCTATTTGTACTGATTTGGATGTTTGAGGTTTGGTTGATGATGGATTGATGAAGGAGAGGCAGAATAGGGTTCTGTTCTGCGCAGGTTCGCTGGCTCTCGCCAGGCGAGCGAAGGCGAAGCCTAGTGAATGCTGGCGAGTAATTATGATTAAGTCCCAGTGGACTTCGCTGGCGAGTTCGCCAAGCGAAGTTGGATAGCGAAGGTTCGCCCAGCGAAGGTGCTGGCGAATGGTGGCGAATGAAGTCAGTAGCTACTGACTTGGGCTCGCTGGGAAGTCTCGCCAGGCGAAGCCTAGCGAGTGTTCGCTGAGAGAGTTCGCCAGGCGAAGGCCAGGCGAAGGTTCGCTGCGAGGGTTCGCCAGGCGAATGAAGGCGAATGTGACAGCATTTTTCTTTTGCTGTGTTGTTCATGCGGAGATGGTTTGGTTGCTTCTCATAGGGGAATGCCTCTATGATATGATATAGATATGATCTATTGTGATGATGTGTGCTGTGGGTAGCCTACGGGCGTGAATCCTAGTTGATGCGCGATGCGTATTAATTGTGATAAATAGAAATACATGTGAATACAATGATGAATGTATGTGTATTGTCTAATGAACTTGCGAATGCTTGATGTGTATACAATTATGTGATGAGTATGCATGAGAACATGGTGGATATGTGTGCATAACTTATAATTGTATGATTGGTATTGTGATGTGTATACCTTGTATGAGATGGCATGAGATAAAGAATAAACATACTATGAAAAATGTGTTGTGGATGCATATTGTTTATATGCGATTGTATGTTAAAATAAATGAAGAATGCATGAGAGCATAATGATGGTTATGCGTGCATTGCTTGCTAAATATGATGTTGTATTGAATTGTGAATATATGTGGATAATGCATGAGAACATATCGCGGATATGTGTGCATTGTGTGTTAATGTGGTGATATTATTGAATTGCGAATACATTGGTGATTATTGTGATATGTTGTATGTGCAATCATTGTGTAATTCTTGAAGAGATGAATTATGTAAATGCATGAGATTAAGATGTCGGTCTTAAGTGCATTTACATGCATCATTTAGTCAAGAGGCAATGTCTGTTAGTTTCGTGGAAACTAGTGGCTTGTCCCAAACCTAGAAGAGTGGGTTTGAAGGCTTAGAGGACGGGCCTTTGTGGTTATCGGTCTAGAAGAGTGGACCCGGTTTAATGTAAAAACCGAAAAAAGATAACGGGTTATCGGTCTAGAAGAGTGGACCCGGTTTAATGTAAAAACCGAAAAGAGATAACGGGAGTCGGTACCGCATTGCATGAGTTGCATTGAGTTGTTGAGTCACATTGATATATGACATATGCATGAAGAGATGCTTATGTGTGAATGATGAGATTGTGGAAATTGTAAGTGTATGCATAATGTGGGAATGCTTTGTGAATATCCATGTTTGTCTATATATGTGTGGTAAATATATATGACTAAGAGAATGAAGTGTGGTGAGAAATGTGAATATGTGTTATATGACTACCTGTATATATATAATCTTATGCTTTGATTATTATGGTTATATTTCTCACCCTTCTGCTGTTTTATAATGCTCTATGAGGCATTGCAGATTAGGATGCTGGAGTCCTTTGTGAAGTTAGTCTTCATTCTTTTGAGTCGGTTGCTCTGATATGTAACACCGGGTAGTTAGACTAGTATAGTCATTCTTTTGTGATACATTGCGATGTATCAGCTGATGTGGTTTTGTAATCCAACTGATATGATGTATTAATCTGGATGACTTATGTGCATTTGAATTAATATTTTGGAACTGATTAAATGATGTTCTCTTCCGCTCAAATTAAATGTTGAAATGTGATTTCTAAAACTACGAAAATGTTACATATTTTATGGAGCAAAATGTTAAAGAGTTTTGTTGGTGAAACTGTGACATTCTTCCTTTATACCTTATCCTAAAATTTTTACTCTGATGAATTTGTATACGCTTAATTGTTTTATATGCATATATAAGTGGGGTATAGAAGGGGGTGTTACAGAAAAGAGAAAAGAAGAGGGAAACTTGGAGAAATCATCAAGAATCAACTTCAAGCTTCAATCCAATCAAGGTAAGGGTGAGAAACATTATTATTTGATCAATGTGTATGATTATGTATGAGTTGTGTTGGATTTGTTGGGTGTTTTTCTCTATTTTCCATTTCTTGGGCAAATGAGTTAAATCGATAGAATCGAGTTTTGAACGGTTAGAATTCAAAATAAATTGCATAGTTTAGCCGGGTAATGTTTAGCCGTGATTATTGGATTTCGTTTGATTGAATTTGGTTGAGTTTGTGAGTTTTGACATTTTTGGATAATTGAGGGTTTGAGATTTGAGTGAAAATCGAACGTCGTAGAAATCGTGTTTAATGGTTCTAATTCACTGCTATATGTTAGATGAGTATGAGTATGTGTTTGTTTCGAAAAAAAGAATTGAATCGGTCGGATTTTCGGTCGAAAATGCAAAATCCCGTAGCCGTGTTTAGGCAAAATTCTGGTTTTTCGGAAAACTTCAAAAATTCATAACTCTTGAACCGTAAGTCAGTTTTGACCCCCGTTCGAAGCGTTGGTAAGTTAACGAGATTATCTTTCTAGAAAAAATGGCTTTGAGGCCTGTACCTGGTTCAATTATAGCAGAAAATTGAAAACATATTGTTGTGTTGATTTTTACCGTCGCGAATGTGTGTGATTGATGTGTTATTGTGCAGAATACTTTTGTTATAGAACATATAGCTTGTGCATGTTGTGATATGATATGCTGTGGGTAGCCGTATGGCGTGAATCCTAGATGGTGGAATCGATTATGAAATATAGTCTTTTGACAAATATATGCGTATTGTTTGTATGTGAAGAATGCATGAGAATATATTGTGAATATGTGTGCATTGTTTGAAAAGGTAATGAGGTTGAATTATGAATGCATATTTGTTGTATCCGATTATTGTAAATTAATGCATGAGAGCATATTGTAAGATATGCGTGCATTGTTTGACAAATATGTTGATGAAAAGTATGACTACTTGATTATATGATATGTTGTGTGTGCAATCTTGTTTAATTCTTGAAGGGAGGAATTATGTGAATGCATGGGATTAAGACGTGTGATCGGTCTTAAGTGCATTTTGTTGTTGATTGCATATGCATCATTTAGTCAAGAGGCAATGTTTGCTAGTTTCGTGGAGGCTAGTAACTTGTCCCAAACCTAGAGCGGGGTTTGAAAGCTTAGGGAACGGGCTTTTGTTGTTACCGGTCTAGGGAACGGACCCGGTTTAAGTGTAAAAACCACAAAATGATAACAAGTGTTGGTCCCACATGTCATGAGTTGCATTGAGTTGCATTGAGTCTCATGGAATGAATATATGATTGTTGTATGAAGTTATGCATAGGTGTATGTACGTGACTTGTGTAATTGTGAACTATGGATATGTTTGATGATTGACCGTATTTGTGTGTATATATATATATATATATATATATATATATATATATATATATATATATATATATATATATATATATATATATATATATATATATATATGCTTTGTGAAGTATATGATGAGTTATGATGAAGTATGGTGAGAATGGTGGAATATGCGTATGTGCATTACTTGTGTAATTGAGAGTTGTGAATATGTGATCATTGTATGAAAGTATGCTTATGAACATGAATTGTTGGTTTGAGAATTGTGAATGTGTAATTGTGAATTAGTGAGTAAACATAATATGTGTATGTTCATGTGGAATGTTGAGATTTATGGATACGTGCATGATGAATATGCTTGGTGATTATCCATATTTGATTATATATATGTTGTATTGTACATGATGAGTTATAATGAATTGTGGTGAGAAAATGTGGAATATATGTATTTTGTGCTTGTGTATTTGTGTATATATAATTATATGCATTGTTATTATGATAATATTTCTCACCCTTCTGCTGGAATGATGTCCTACATGACATCGTGCAGGTATCAAGGAGTAGTATTGCTCGTAGTTACGAGGTCGCTTTTGGTGTAGCCGTTTAGTGATTTAATTATGTTGGGTCGAGTCATGCTCTGGTCATGTAACACTGGGATCGCTTCGGTTGTGTTTAAGATATACATTATGTACTCTATAAACGTGTTTATATCTATTGGAGTATTATGATGTTGGCCTTAGTGCCTAAGTGATGTTGTTTTATGTGATAAAAACAAATGTTTCTTTTATGAAAATTGTGGTATAATTGAATCCGCTGCTACATGCAAAGTGAAGTTTTGTAAAGTATAATTTTATATTGAAATAGTAATGAGCATGACAGGTGGTTTTGATATTTTGAAAGTTATGTGTAATGCCCTTTTGTAAATGCATGGAAATTTACTCTAATTATTCATATATTATCCGTGGGGTTTAGAAGGGTGTTACATTAGTGGTATCAGAGCAGGTCGGTCCGTCCGGCCAAGTTGTCTAATGTTGGTTGTTCCCTTGTATGAGACACGTGTGTGAAAACACTGTCGATACATGTTTGTTGTCTAACCTTTGTCTACAGAAGTGGGAATGATCTAAGTGGGGGGAGAAACTTGTGCTTCTCCAGGATGCTGCAAGTGTAGAGTTGTAGCTCAGTGTGTGGTTAAACGCTCTTATAGTTTGGTAAAGATGGTTTATACCCCATCATGATTTTTGGCTGTCTATCAATAAATTGAGGAATTGATCACCCTTAATCTCTTGTTGATAGTAGTTGGGATTGTGTTGGATGGGATAGACGTGTCTTGCAAGCTTAGATGGCGTGAGCAATGAATTGTTTAGAGTTAAGCCAAGTGCTGAAGAATTGTTTTGATGAGTCGGCGCAGGACAGTGATGAGATGTTTCATTTTGATGGAAATTTTGAGTGTTAACGAAAGTGGGAAGTTGGCGGTTTGCCGATTAATTGTGGTTGTCTGGAAGTTATTCTGACAAGATAGTGATATACAACCAGGACGTGAAATGGAGTTGTGATTGACTTAGTTACGGGAACTAGTCCGATATTAAGAGCTCTATATTGTATGTCTATTTGGATAGTCAAGGAATTAAACTGATTGAGTAGTTTTGAGACTTGTGTTTGGTGTGTGTTGTGGCAACAAATTGTGAAGTCAAGTATATAAAGGGTGGATAGTGACTTCTGGTGATTATTAAAGGAAGTAAGGTGTGGGATACTATATTGGTATAATTAGACCTTTAAACATTTCAAGAGTTGAAGATGTGTTGAATGGCCTTCTAAGTGTGGAAATGTTGTTTTCGCATTTTTGTCGTAACGGGAGAACCGTAACTCGGAATGACGCAAGATTAGAAGCGCGGGAAGTATTACAATGTTTTATGTGATGGTGAAGTAGTGACATGGAATTAAGTATTTATTGATGGAATATGTTTGGTTGTTGTAGTAAGTGCGGTTTGTATTTCTGCCATGACTCACAAATTGAGTGTCCGTTTGGCATGGGATTCTCCATACTTAATTGAGTGAGTCAATGGTGGGGTAACCGATGATATTTGGATATACTCGAAGAGTATAGAGGATCATGTTGAGCATCGGGAACTTGAGTTATCAGTGTTGGAGAAGAAGTAGTAATATTCTACTGTGAAGAAAGTTTAAGGAATTGTTAGGAAAGCTGTCAACAGCTCGTGTATTGGTTTTTCCGAATCCGACAGAACAAATTGTTGTGTTTTGTGATGTTTGGTTGATATGATTGGGGGATATGTTAAGTACAACATCAATGAGTTTTGGTTATGCTTTAAGGCAACTTAAAGTACATAAGGGAATTATCTGACAAGTAATTGGAGTTGGTTGCTATTGCGTGTTTGTGCCGGAGTTTGGAAGCCTCAATTGTTTAGTTGAGATTTGAGATGGTTGGTGATCTTAAGAACTTAAGGTATTTGTTGATTTGAAAAAGAGTTGAATATGGTGCAGAGGAAATAAATAGGGACTTTTGAAGGAGTATGGTTTTGGGTTGAATTACCATTCGAGTGAGACCAAGTGGTAGCAGAGGTATCGAATTGGAAATTTCTGTATATACCAATGATGATGGTAATGAGTTAGAACTGATGAAGCAAATTTGGGATATGAGTTTGGCCTGTGAAGGAAATATCTTAGGGAGTTGAGCTTTGTATCTTGAGACTGACTATAGGTATTCTTGATAAGATTCGAAGAAGTCGAAGTTCTACTTTGAGTTAATAGATTGATTGAATTTAATGAATTGAAGTCGAAGAGATGATTTTCGGATTAATGAGAATGGTACCATGAGATGTCATGATGGAATGTGTATTCCAAATAGTGTGAGTTGGATAAGAGTACTCTGGAAGAAGAACATTGAGATAGATGGAGAGAGAAGTGGTTGAAGTGGTATGTGCTGGTTTGACTTATCGGAAGTCGAAGTGTGAACATCAGAGGTTGTTGGACCTGATACAACTGTTGAATATTTCTAAATGGTATGGGATAGTATTCCCATGGATTTTGTGTCGGGTTTTCCGAAGAAATGTGAAGGGATATGATTCGACTTGGGTGGTTATGAATGGATTGGCAAGATTAACTCATTTCTTACTAATGAGGATGAATCATTCTATGCTGAAGCTAGCTAAGAGGTATAGTGAGGAAGTTGCGGGGTAGTATGGGTTACCATCGAATATTGTGTCAGATGGGAATCTGAATTTTCGTTGAGATTTTGAGAAAGTTGTAGACGCTTTGGGTGTCATGTTGAAGTTGAACTTTGTCTAGCATCCATGGACGGAATGGACAGACAAAGAGAACTATCTAGTATGTACGAGATTTGTGGAGAGCTTGTGTGTTGGATCAAGGTGGATCGTGGGATAGTTAACTATCGTTGCTTGAATTACCTACAATGACAATGATAATTCTAGTATCGAAATGACATTGTATGAGGCTTTGTACGATAAGAGGTGTAGGAATCCTTTGTGTTGATGTGTGCCAGGCGAGAGTGTTGTACTCGGACCTGATATTGTGAAAGAGATGACTAGAAAGATTAAAAGGACCCAAGAAAAGACGTGTTTCGAGAGTTACAATAGTAACTGGTGTCGGTCGAGCTTGAGGTCTCGGAAGCACCCACTGTGTTTTGTTGATCTGTATCAGAGTGGCGCAGCGGAAGCATGGAGAAAATAGCATGTTGGATTGTTTTACTGTTGTCGCTTGTGGGAATTGCATGATATGTTCATGTGTCTAAGTTGAGGAAGTGCATTGATTCAGATGGATAGTGTACGAGTGAGAGATGATTTGATTGTTGAGACATTGCCAGTTTAGGTTGATGAACGAGAAGCAACTTCGAGGTATAGAGATTCCTTTGGTGGAGGTAGTTGGGAGATTAGGATGCGAGAGTCGTATCCAGAGTTAGTTGAATCAGGTAACATTTTCGAGGACGAAAATTCCTAAAGTGGGGGAGGGTTGTAACAGCCCAATTTTTCAATAAGTGATTAATTATGCTAATTAATTGGTTTATGTGATTTATCTGATTTAAATAAATTATTGGATTCATTTAAATGAGTTAATGGATTTAATTAATTTATTCTACTTGGTAGAATAATGTGGATTTATTAGATATTCTCTAATTAATGATAAGATGAGATATTTGTGAGAAATGAATTGATAGGTATTTTTTTAGAGAAGAATTATGATGGAAAGAAATAGAAGGATATATAAGGGAAATTGGAGAGAAAAGAAAAGAGATAGAAACATAAGAGAAAGAAAGAAAGAAAATGAGAGAAAGAATAGAGAAAGAGGAGAAAAGAGAAGAGAAGAGGGAAACTTGGAGAAATCATCAAGAATCAACTTCAAGCTTCAATCCAATCAAGGTAAGGGTGAGAAACATTATTATTTGATCAATGTGTATGATTATGTATGAGTTGTGTTGGATTTGTTGGGTGTTTTTCTCTATTTTCCATTTCTAGGGCAAATGAGTTAAATCGATAGAATCGAGTTTTGAACGGTTAGAATTCAAAATAAATTGCATAGTTTAGTCGGGTAATGTTTAGCCGTGATTATTGGATTTCGTTTGATTGAATTTGGTTGAGTTTGTGAGTTTTGACATTTTTGGATAATTGAGGGTTTGAGATTTGAGTGAAAATCGAACGTCGTAGAAATCGTGTTTAATGGTTCTAATTCACTGCTATATGTTAGATGAGTATGAGTATGTGTTTGTTTCGAAAAAAAGAATTGAATCGGTCGGATTTTCGGTCGAAAATGCAAAATCCCGTAGCCGTGTTTAGGCAAAATTCTGGTTTTTCGGAAAACTTCAAAAATTCATAACTCTTGAACCGTAAGTCGGTTTTGACCCCCGTTCAAAGCGTTGGTAAGTTAATGAGATTATCTTTCTAGAAAAATGGCTTTGAGGCCTGTACCTGGTTCAATTATAGCAGAAAATTGAAAACATATTGTTGTGTTGATTTTTACTGTCGCGAATGTGTGTGATTGATGTGTTATTGTGCAGAATACTTTTGTTATAGAACATATAGCTTGTGCATATTATGATATGATATGCTGTGGGTAGCCGTATGGCGTGAATCCTAGATGGTGGAATCGATTATGAAATATAGTCTTTTGACAAATATATGCGTATTGTTTGTATGTGAAGAATGCATGAGAATATATTGTGAATATGTGTGCATTGTTTGAAAAGGTAATGAGGTTGAATTATGAATGCATATTTGTTGTATCCGATTATTGTAAATTAATGCATGAGAGCATATTGTAAGATATGCGTGCATTGTTTGACAAATATGTTGATGAAAAGTATGACTACTTGATTATATGATATGTTGTGTGTGCAATCTTGTTTAATTCTTGAAGGGAGGAATTATGTGAATGCATGGGATTAAGACGTGTGATCGGTCTTAAGTGCATTTTGTTGTTGATTGCATATGCATCATTTAGTCAAGAGGCAATGTTTGCTAGTTTCGTGGAGGCTAATGACTTGTCCCAAACCTAGAGCGGGGTTTGAAAGCTTAGGGAACGGGCTTTTGTTGTTATCGGTCTAGGGAACGGACCCAGTTTAAGTGTAAAAACCGAAAAATGATAACAAGTGTTGGTACCACATGTCATGAGTTGCATTGAGTTGCATTGAGTCTCATGGAATGAATATATGATTGTTGTATGAAGTTATGCATAGGTGTATGTACGTGACTTGTGTAATTGTGAACTATGGATATGTTTGATGATTGACCATATTTGTATATATATATATATATATATATATATATATATATATATATATATATATATATATATATATATATATATATATATATATATATATATATATATATATATATATATATATATATATATATATATATATATATATATGCTTTGTGAAGTATATGATGAGTTATGATGAAGTATGGTGAGAATGGTGGAATATGCGTATGTGCATTACTTGTGTAATTGAGAGTTGTGAATATGTGATCATTGTATGAAAGTATGCTTATGAACATGAATTGTTGGTTTGAGAATTGTGAATGTGTAATTGTGAATTAGTGAGTAAACATAATATGTGTATGTTCATGTGGAATGTTGAGATTTATGGATACGTGCATGATGAATATGCTTGGTGATTATCCATATTTGATTATATATATGTTGTATTGTACATGATGAGTTATAATGAATTGTGGTGAGAAAATGTGGAATATATGTATTTTGTGCTTGTGTATTTGTGTATATATAATTATATGCATTGTTATTATGATAATATTTCTCACCCTTCTGCTGGAATGATGTCCTACATGACATCGTGCAGGTATCAAGGAGTAGTATTGCTCGTAGTTACGAGGTCGCTTTTGGTGTAGCCGTTTAGTGATTTAATTATGTTGGGTCGAGTCATGCTCTAGTCATGTAACACTGGGATCACTTCGGTTGTGTTTAAGATATACATTATGTACTCTATAAACGTGTTTATATCCATTGGAGTATTATGATGTTGGCCTTAGTGCCTAAGTGATGTTGTTTTATGTGATAAAAACATATGTTTCTTTTATGAAAATTGTGGTATAATTGAATCCGCTGCTACATGCAAAGTGAAGTTTTGTAAAGCATAATTTTATATTGAAATAGTAATGAGCATGACAGGTGGTTTTGATATTTTGAAAGTTATGTGTAATGCCCTTTTGTAAATGCATGGAAATTTACTCTAATTATTCATATATTATCCGTGGGGAAAAACTCCATAGTTAAGCGTGCTTGACTTGGAGAAATTTAGGGATGGGTGACCTTCTGGGAAGTTTCCTAGAAAGCGTGTGAGTGAGGAAAAAGCATGCTGAAAAGACCCGTGTTGGTTTGTGGGGTCAGTCGGTAATCCTAAAAAGTAGTATGGGGCGTTACAAATGGTATCAGAGCCATACCTCTCCCAGTACGATGTGGTTCGGGGACGAACCAAGCGGAAGCTGGTGGGCATGTAACACCTGAGGTGAAAGAGGACGGTGGTTACATGTAACACCCGTGGGCGAGGGAGTGGTTGTCGGTGTAATGAGGCATGACAATGGGACACTCCTAGCAGCTTCTAGGGGAAAACCGAATTCACATCCGAATGAGAGGGATCCTGAGGCTATGCAGGTATGGGACTGCATGGTTGAATGAAGGCTTATAAGGATTAATTGGTACTACCTATACCAAAAAGATGCATCTTCTTTTCGGTAGCCCGTTCATAAGAACTCCACAGTTAAGCGTGCTTGACTTAGAGCAATTCTGGGATGGGTAACCTTCTGGGAAGTTTCCCGGAAAGCGTGTGATTGAGGACAAAGCATGCTGAAAAGACCCGTGTTGGTTTGTGGGGTCAGTCGGTAATCCTGAAAGCAATATGGGGTGTTTCAGTAGGAGCCGTTCTGATGAATCCTGAAGGTGGGTATACTCCATTTACAACAAGGTTAGACTTTGAATGTACAAACAACATTGCTGAATATGAAGCATGTATTCTTGGCCTTGAAGCAGCTATTGACCTCAGAATCAAACTTCTCGAAGTAAGTAGAGATTAAGCTCTGGTTATTTATCAAATTACAGGTGAATGGGAGACCAGACATGAGAATTTGATCCCTTACAGAGCATATATCATTGAAATGATTCAATATTTTGACGAGATCACCTTCAAGCATGTTCCGAGATCTGAAAATCATATTGCTGATGCTTTAGCCATGTTAGCCTCAATGTGGAAAGTTAAGCACCTCAATGATGCTACTCTCATTCAAATTGAACGCAAGACTGAGCCAGCCTACTGTCAGATGGTTGAAGAAGAAGTTGATAACAAGCCATGGTTCCATGACATAAAGAATTATCTGTTAAAACAAGAGTATCTGGTCGACGCTACCTCACTTGATAAGAAAACCTTGAGAAGATTGGCCTCTAAGTTCTTTCTCCGCAATGGTGTGCTCTATAAAAGAAATCATGACATGGTCTTGCTTAGATGTGTCGACAGACGAGAAGCAGAATTGTTAATGCAAGATATTCATGAAGGAACATTTGGCACTCACGCCAATGGATATGCCATGTCCAAGAAGATTTTGAGGGCTGGGTATTATTGGTTGACTTTGGAAACTGATTGTATTCAATATGCCAAGAAATGTCACAAATGCCAAATTTATGCAGATAAGATGCATGTGCCTCCGACATTGTTAAATGTGTTGACATCACCTTGGCCATTCTCTATGTGGGGCATTGATATGATTGGGGAAATCGAACCAAAGGATTCTAATGGACACCGATTTATTCTGGTCGCTATTGATTACTTCACAAAGTGGGTTGAAGCCGCATCCTACGCCAATGTTACTCAACAAGTGGTGGCCCATTTTATCAAGAAGGAGATTATTTGTCGATACGGAATCCCAAGCCGAATCATAACAGATAACGGTACCAATCTAAATAACCAAACCATGAAAGAGCTGTGTGGTGACTTCAAAATTGAACATCACAATTCCTCTCCTTATCGTCCCAAGATGAATGGAGCTGTCGAAGCTGCGAATAAGAACATCAAGAAGATTTTGCAAAAAATGGTGAAGACATATAAGGATTGGCATGAGATGCTGCCATTTGCCTTGCATGGGTATAGAACGTCCGTTCGCACTTCAACAGGGGAAACCCCTTTCTCCTTGGTATACGGGATGGATGCAGTACTTCCTATTGAGGTTAAGATACCTTCCTTAAGTGTCATAATGGAAACCAAACTTGAAGAAGCTGAATGGGTGAGGGAAATATTTGACCAGTTGAACCTTATTGATGAAAAGCGCATGACTGCGGTATGTCACAGGCAGTTATATCAGAAAAGGATCAAAAGAGCTTTTGACAAAAAGGTTCGTATCCAAGAATTCCGAGAAGGAGAGCTTGTACTCAAAAGGATTTTTCCAATTCACAAAGATGCACGGGGAAAATGGATGCCCAACTATGATGGTCCGTTTGTTGTAAAAACAGTCTTCTCATGAGGATCGTTAATTCTCACCACAATGGATGGGGAACATCTTGCACACCCGGTGAATTCTGATGCAGTACAAAAATATTACGCCTAAAAGAACCCGATAAGTCAAAAACCCGCAAGGACGGTTTATACAATAATGGGTATCCCGATGGATCATAACCTATGAAGGAGGTCCAGGAAAAAGTTAGAGATGAAATAAAAAAGAGATAATGAGCTCGCTAAGTTGAAAAACCGAAAGGGCGGCTTAGGCAAAAAAGAGCGTCCCGGTGGATTGAAAACCTAAAAAGGAAATCCAGGAAAAATTTAGGGAGAAAGGCGTTTCACTGCATCAGTTGGGTTGTCACCTCTGCAAAAGATTTTACAAAGAAGTCCATTTCAACCGCTCTTGTCAGAAGCAAGGTTTTGGGAAGTTTTAGTCATTAGGGGTAGAATTGTCAGTGGATTCAATGTAACCCTTTTATGTTGCCATTTTCAATTGTAAAAGTTCCATGGAGTTCTGTCATTGAAAAACTTCCATTCTTAAATGAAATCAGTTTTTGGACCTTTCTTTTTTTGCAAAAATACTATTGTCTCTATTTCTTTGTTATGCAAAACATCGTTTATTGATCAATGATAATTTTGAAAGCACCAGGTTCGAATTTAAAAATAACTTTTGAAGACTAACAAAACATAAAATACTTTGGCTTACCGAAAGACTCGGTGGAGATCATACCTTTTGGAAGATTTAAAGTGGCAGAAACTTTGACGTGCACTCTCAATACGTCTCCCAGTGAATGTCAGTTGAATTGATTTGTTAGGTTGCTCATTCGGTCGTGTGTAGTCACCAAGATTGAGAACCCTCTCCCCAGGTTTCTTTATGAGACGCGTTCGTGTGATGGTAGCCTCATCCCCAGTAGAAGAATTCAGAGCATCCATTTAGAGTTACGTTGTCAATCCTGGCCAGTATCTCCAAATTTTTTCTCCAAGCAGAGTGGGTTTATTTCCCAAAAGTCTACATACACCTTTGTTCTGTGGATTCAGTGTGATTCATTGCATCCCCAGTAAGATAGATGTGTTTATCTATCTTTAACCTTGAGTCTCCAGATTCTTTTGATTCTCGTCAGAATCAATTCCTGCATACCATTGATCATGGCATTATGGCATATCATGTGCATTTGTCCGACCTCTGTTTGGTCTTTAGTTGTTACATTTGGTCTTGATTGTTTCCTGGTTGTTACCAGTAGTCTTGTTTGTTGTTCTTTGGGCATTCTCTGTCCTTTTGAGGTGTTGGTCGTCACCAATTTCTCTACCTCGATTGTTACTAAGTTTGTGTGTGGTTATAGGTTGTTACCTGTATCCCGCTTGTTCCTGGTTGAAACCAGTACCTTTGGATGTCCTGTTGTTACTGGTCTCGTATGCCTGGTCTTCACCAGTTTCTCTCCTTGAAGTCTAGTCGTTACTAGCACCCCCTATGTCTTCTGAGAAGTCCAGTGGTAACTGGTATTTATTTGAAAAGTCCAATAGTAATTGGCAGCTACTTCCAGTGGTAACTGGCATTGTTGGAAGTCCAGTGGTAACTTGCATTGTTTAAAATCCAATCGTTATTGATATCTTTGGTCTGGTCATCACCTTATCCTCTGAAAAGTCCAGTGGTAACTGGCATTTGTTTTAAAGTCCAATGGTATTTGGCAGTTCTTCTGAAAGTCCAGTGGTAACTGGCATTGTTTAAAATCCAATCATTATTGGTATCGTTGCTTTGGTCATCACCATAGTTTTAAAAAGTCCAGTGGTTACTGGCTCTGCTTGAAAGATAATCGTTTAATACCAAGAGTTGGTTGTTACCAATTTCCCCAGCCGGAATCCTGTATTGTATCAATGCAATTTGGAGCTCCCATTTTATGTGGTCGTCACCATCACCCCCTGCAAGTCTGATAGAAACTAGCACCCTTTGATTGTGGATTGTTCTGGTCGTCACCAGTATCCCCAATAAAGTGTTGCTTTCCATTTGAGTCTCGGAGATCTAGTCGTTACTAGCATTCGCGGTGCGTCTGCTCTTGTTTCTGTTCTTTTCCTGAAGATCCCATTCGAACTCTTCTCTATAGGAGATTCCTCAGCTGTTTATCCCTAGTGAGGTTTGCGTCTCTTTTCTTTTTTTTTTTCCAGCTGAGTGTAACCTCCTTCTCCCCAATGAAGTTTTGTTTTCCCTGTTGAAGTTGGTGTCCCCTGTGTGAAAGATTCCCCTGAGCAGCGTCTTTAGTCACGTTTGAACTATTTTTGTTTGCTTTTCCTTGGATCTTTCCCCGGTGTGTGGGTCCCCCATGAGTAGTTACTCGTTGTATTGCCGTTCTTTTATCTTTGCTCACGTGTCTGCATCTGTCTTGCATTCAAACATCATAAAGCACCATCTAGATTCATAGCATATCTGTATTTGTCCTTTTGCATACCATTGGATCTAAGGGACAAAATTTTTGGTTCGCTATATTTAAATACCTTTCACTACGATTTCGCGAGGATTGTCATCTTTCGCCGCCATCTAGTGAAAGATATTTAAATAGGGGCAACTGTCATACCCCAAATTTTGACCCCTTAGATCTTCATCATCATTTTAGGAGCATGTTCACATGTTTATCTAACCTTAACCCTTTCCATGTGGTCTTTGTCAAGTTACAGGATAATCAGGGTTTTGTACAGCCGAAATCGAGGTTTCGAGGGTTGACCGGTCAATGTTTTGGATTGGTTTTCTTTGAGATTGGGTCTCCACATCATCAAGAGTATTCCATTAGATCAAGCATGAATCCAATTTGAGATCGTCACCCAAGAATCAAAAGGAGTGAAGTTCAGGATACCCGATTAGGGTTTTCGAGCGGGAAATGTCAACTGTGGTTTGACTTTTGATTTAAAAGGTGTTACAGTGGTGGTATCATGGTCCATAGTGTTCATATTTCTTGGTAAAGTCCATTCAAGAAGTTTCAAAGCCTCAAGAGGTCCAGAGCATCAACAGTCAACTCGGTAGCCACCGATCGATCGTTCGGTTGACCGAAAAGTCAACTCTTCAACAATAAGGAATCTGACCTCAAGATGTGAATCAAAAATGTTCCTAATGACATATTTCATCTACCCATAAAATTTCATGACAATTGGATCAAGGGTTGAGGGGTAATCGCAAAAGTCGGGAATTAGGGTTTTGAAAGGGGCAAGACCATAACTCCTTAACCACACATCCAATTGAGTTGGTTCAAAGCTCATTGGAAAGCTCTTGACAAACCCTACAAAAGCCTCAAAGTGGTCCATGATCAGAAAATGCATAGATTTGGAGTTATGATCAAATTCATTTCAAGAAGGGAAAATGACTTGGAGAAATTTCACTTTTAAGCTTGTTTTTTTGCAACTTTAAGAGGTTTTTTGGCCTAGCTCCTTTGAGAATTTGAAATTCATGAAAGCATGAATGTTTTAGAGCTACTTGAGGGCTTTCTTACAAATACTAGAACTCCTCAATAGCCCTTGTGAGCTGAGAATTATGAATTTCGCAAGATGGTGTCGCGGTGAAATTTGGATACCAAACTATTGATTAGTTTGAATCTTTAATTCAATTTGCAACCGAACTTTGATTTGTCCAAAGGAAGGGATAAAGATCGAAATTCCCACAATGCAATGCAAATGCAAGCTAGATTGTTTAGGTTCGGGGGTTGGTTAAACTTAGGGAAGGTACTAGCATCCTAAGTTTCTGTAGTACTCTACAGGAACCTCTTATTTTATGTTTGTTTACTGCTAAGTGTTTATTCTGCTTAAGGGTTGAAAGACCCTAAGGGTTTATTTCTAAGTATACTCGATAAGATGTCGCATCTTATGCCTACATATCCTTATGGGAGTGGAATCAGAGTATGTTGTAGTTCACCCTAAAGGGTTAGAGGAGCTCTTTGACTGTGGTCAAAGTTCCTACGGGTTTAGGGTAGTTGATTGATTAGGTTTAGGAGAAGAGATGAGTCTTCATGTTAAGGGAGAGATAACCACCACAAATGTAAAGGAGGTTGTAGGAAATGGTCTTTGCATCGTCTTAAGAAAAGGTCTTAAATACTCGGATGGTCGCCAAGTATGCCTTTGTCGTTCTTAAGGCAAAGTCCCTACATGTTTGATTGTATTGTTGTGAGGTGGAGATTATATCTCGCTTAAGATGATTAACATCTATTCTCTAATGTGTTGAAAAAGTTGTATTGTGTTTAATTGTTTGTCTAAGTTGTAAAAGATAAAGACAAGGTCCTTCCTATGGGGTAGGTCCTAAACTTAAGAAGATCGACTTGAATGGGATCAAGGATCAAGTGGGAGATGATGCAAATGATGTGCAACTACACACAACGTTGAATTATGTGTAGGTTTTTTTCTTTGGACGGTGCAATGGGATGAATATAAATATGTAAACGAATTGCGATAATGTAAATTGCAGAAATATAGACCATACGCACGCATGAAAGCGCTGGGTGAGTGTGTGCATTGTGGATAAGATAACAACAGATAAAGATAAAACGATACATACGCATGAAAGCGCTAAGTGTAGGTGCAAGTGTCGTGAATGTGAATGCGCACGATTAAATTGTAGCGATGTTAATTGATTTTAAACGATTGATTTGTTTTTAGTAAAAAGGTTGGATTGATTTAAAGGGGACTGTCAGATTGATGAGATTAGTCTATAAATTAAAGATTTTAAATAAAAGCTACAATGGTTTAATTTATTATCAAAAATTAAGTGAAATGATCATACTATAAAAATTGAATTAAATTACTTATTGGTTTCATTTTATTTCTAAAAAAAATGAAATACTTATTTTTAAAGTTATTAGACCAAGAAGAAAGACATCAAAATATTAAATAGGAGCTAATGAGATTTTAAAAAAAGTTTAGTTATAAATATAAGATTGATTAATATTGGGGTAAAAAAACCTAGACTAATCAAGTAATTAGTTTTAAAAAAAGGTTAATTGGTGGATTAATTTATTTTTAAAAGAAAGTTTGACTAGTTAATTAGGAGGTTTAGATGTTGATTTAGAAAAAAAATAATTAGTTAAAACAGATTAAATAATAAAACAAGATTTAAAGGGATTAAGGGGTGATTATCGGTGTGTGAGTGGTGGGATTAGTGTGTGGTAAGTGTGATCATAGTTACATCAGAAAAAAAGACAAAATAAAACCACAACAAGCAGACAGCAACCCTAACCCCCAAATCGGACAATCCCTCCCCCTCGTTTCGATCTTCTCTCTCAGTCTCGCTCTCTCTCACCGTCCTCCTTCGTCTCTTTCGCCATTTTGTCCGTTATCTTCCCTGTTTTCAACCTGCAACAACGAATCAAAACATCAATGGCTCAAAATCTTAACGTGAGTGAGGGTTTTACCGAGAATTGGTGCGGTGGCGCTTGAGATGATGAGGCGGGAGGTTCGTCGGCGCGAAGGTTTTTTTGCGGCGGATGGTGATGGTTTCGTCGATTGAGAAGATAAGTTCCCTTTTTCTTAAGTTTACGAAATTAACTTTTTGTGATGATTCTCGATGGCTTGCGAATTTCTTCGGTCTAATTTTTGCTCTCTCCCTTTTCTTAGGGTTTCGATCTCCTTTATATAGGCCCCTTGAAAAAAAGATCTTGGCTGGACAATCAATACCGACTTAAATATGGATTGGATTTGATTTAGGCCTTTGAATGTCTAATCATATCCTTCTGTTTTGGGATAGGCAAATATTTGAATCTTTCCTTTTTCACGCGATAGCCATGATGATTCATTTAATCGCTATTTCAATCCTGTGATTCAATTGGGATAGGATTTGATTTGATTCCCCTGAATATTCTTTATCAGTTGTTCTCCAATTACTAACTTGCAAGTGGTATTTGGCAGGTGCGGGTAGTGAGTGATTTGGGCCAGGAGTTAGAAGCCCAGAGGGACAAGCTTGCAACTGTTACGTTTTGGTGAGGGTGCAGAAGAAAAGGAGGAAGCGCGCGATGCTTGCATTGCCTGTCTCATATTTTGGTGCGAACTCTGAATCCTCTCAAGTTCCTACTTGCTTAACTCTCTCAAATTACTCAGTTGGTGCAGTGTACACATGCCGGATGCTTGCAGGACTTGGAAAGGGTGAAATCCAGTTGCCCAAAGCTGCGATATAATAGTATGCTAGGTACTGCGGGAATTCCTCGGCCATTGGTTTGGTAATGCTTTAATTTTCTGATTGGCGGTTGTTGCCTGAAGGTTCAATCAGCTATTGTTCTTTTTGTGATGATTGCTCCTGTTTGAATTGAAGGTGATGGTTAACTCCGTGTTCTTCTTATTATACTTTGTCAGTGGTTGTCCGATAGGTTGTGATCTCTTTGCCTCTTTGTTTGGTAGCAAGTATCGCACTGAGCTGGTAACCTCATTGTCTTATTGTATCTGCAGGTGGAGTTGGCTTTAATACGCTCGTTTTGGAAGTGCAGGGTTGCTGACTTTGAAGCTTCCATAAGATACATACTTTTTTACGGCAAAGCTGACAAGGTATAGAGTCCTTCGTATTCCACAATTCCTATGGATTTTTGTTATCTGTTATGAACCTCTATCATGCTTGCTTGACAGGTTGTTATTTCAAATTGTGCCGCGCCATTCGAAGTTGGCGTTTGGAAAATTGGTTGCTGCCACTGATGCGTTGTTTTAATCCCGTTGGCGTGGTTGCTCTGGTAATTTGTTTTCATGACTCGCAATTTCTTGTAATAATTCTCCTTGCCAATTCCCTCACTTATCTGTTCAATTTGACATGTAGAATTCAACAAAAGCTGTGGAGGTTCGAGCAGGGCTCTTTCGTATGGATGCGGTTGATTTAGGTTTGGCAATTATATGCTCCAGGTGCTTATTTGCTTCGGCACTGATTTCGTTTTGATGATTAATTGCAGCAGTTGGATAAGAACGGTGAGTTTCTGTCATATGTCGGTTTTGGGACGAATATAATGCATTCTAATTTCTTGTGCTCATCGTCGCAATCTTCTCCCTTTATGAATGCAGGTCGAAATAAAGCTGAGATGCCACCCAAAGATGCGGAGTGTTGTTGACGAGGCTTGCGTGTGGATTCGGAAAGGCGGCTGTGGTTGTCTCTTCGTCTGAAGAAACCACAAGGATGATGCAGGTGGCCACTTGGAGAAAGGATCTCGAAAGTTGCTGAATTACTGGCCGATCCTGAGGAGTAAACCAAATCCGTTTGGCAGACTAACAGGCTGCGCCTAAAGCTGCAAGACAAATGAATGTTTACCCTCCAGCAGAGTAGCACAACAAACATGCTGACAAACAAATCACGATGTTATCATGTTCCTCAAACAGTCCAAGGGTGTTTCTGAACATGTAGGTTCCTTTATGCAAACAATATGCCGGCGCAATTCAGTGGCATACCACCTTCTACCTTGACCCTGAGGCTACGGCTCGAGACAACAATTCAACGATGTTAGAGACTTCGAAAGTGTCGACGACATTGATAGTTTACCTCTCCCTCCTTTAAGTTGTTAATCCGTCTTTAAGACTCCTAGTTATGCGTTGTAAACGTTAACTTTGTCTTGTAACCCTCTGAGGAGTCCCTCACCCAGATGTAAACCTTGGCTTCACTTTGCAATACGGAAGTGGTTCCAATTGTTTGGTTTTGATGAGTTTTAGCGCTAAGGTTGAATTTTATCATGCTCTCTTTGTACAAATTTGTATAGTTATAGAAGCTTTTGAGTTGGTAATGAATTGTGAACCTACTGTTGAGTATATTAGATATGAAAACCTATGCACGCACTGAATCACATCTCTGAAAACTGATTGATCTTAATATGTATCTCTAAAAGATGGCTTGATGACCAAAACAGGAAGATCTCGAATACTGAAACTCTTTCTCAAATCCTTGAGGTTCAAGCACGGTGCCTTTGTAAAAGTTTTGTAATTTAAAGCTTATTTATATAAACAAACAAATCTCCCGCTTGACTTCCTAAATTTGTAATCCTCTTGTCCACCTCTAACAACACATAACATAGGTTTTAACAGTAAAATTCCGACTTCTCTTTACGGTTGGAAAAGCTAATTCGGGCATAGAATTGTACATCTCCGTCTTCCAATTCAAAATAAAAGTATCGTGCTTTGGGAGAGGATGCTTTAATCAACGTGAACCATCTCGACCAGACGAAGTTTTCAACTAAATCTCACATGATCAAACTTATCACCAAAAATGAAGGGAATCTCTTAGTCTTCTTCGCGGGAACTTAAGGAATTTTAGGATCTTTGAGTTGGGAAAGCTTGATTGGAAAGAACATATATTTGTAGTCCAAATACCTGCATACCCTCGTTAGTCGCACACACAAATGGAAGATAATATGCAAATAATACAAAAATCAAGGAGGTGGAATCTTAAGGTCAAAAATTAGGGTGCAACAGATGGTGCTTTAACACTTGAGTCCCACATTGGCAATTTTTCATAAACTCATCCTTTGACCATTGGAGCTATTTTCAGCCCTTGGATCTTGTTATTTCTGATATTTAGATGTTTTGAAATGTAGAAGTTTGTAATTTATGCAGAGCAAATGAAAAATTTGAAGCCAAGGCAAGTGGCTTGCAAGTTGCAAATGCAACTTGCATTATAAAATTCAAGAAAATGCAAAAGGTGAAAAGTGGAAATCAGAAGCAACCATGCCTCTAGCTCCCTAGCCTCACTTCAACCACCTCTAGCATACTCATTACACTTGACTTCAGATCACTTTGAGGCCAAGGAGCACCTTTTGGAATATTGGATCCAAATTGCCAAACTTTTCCCTCTTAGGAAGGAAACCTCCAACCTGTCCTTTCCCTCTCATTTCCCTATAAATAGAGCACCGTGTTGCACCCCAAAATTTGACCAACTACTCATCGCAATTTGGCTCATGTTTCGACTCATTTCATTTTGCATTTGCATACTGTGTACATTGCATGTTTTCAGTCAGATTGACTTTATCGGGATTACAGCCCTCTGATCACGTTTCAGGCAGTTGCATACCATTTCGAATACGAGGATTTATTTTGAGAATTGGTGCTCGTCCCGGTGTTTTCAGCTCTCGCTGTTATTTTTGAGGACGTTTCGGTGTCCGGTTTTTACCGTTTATTTTGCTATATTCGCGTATCTGTTTTCTAATCGATTTAATCGGCTTCCTCGTATTTTTTAGATTTTCCCTTTATTTTCTAGAATTTTAAATGAATTTTAATTGTTTTTCTAGAATTTTAATTCTTTTAATAGAGTTAATAGCTTTTTAGATTTGATTTCTATAGATTCTTCTAAAATAACCTTTTCTATTTTTTAGGGGTTAATAGATTTTAAATAGAATTTAATAGGTTTAAGTAGTTTTTCTCTATTTTTAGAGTTTTGTAGAATATTATGTAGAATATATTGGGTTTATTTTGGATTTAATTTCTTTCTAGATTTTATTTTAATTAGGATTAATTGTTTTGTTTTAATTAGTATTAATTGGGTAGTGTTAATTAGGTTTAATAACATTAGTATTAGCCTTATTGTTTTTTTGTTTTGCATTAATTAGTTCATGTAATCAGTTTTAATTGGGCCTTTAATCCAGATTTTATCAGTTTTAATTGCAGTCATTAATCATCATTTCAGTATTAATCATTTTTGGCAGTTTTAGTGGGCCAGATGTTCGTTTTCTGGGGCCCAGGTCCAGTCCGATATGCCACTTGTCACGATATAAAACCGCCAACTCACTCTGCATGCACTCTCTCCACACACCACCTCACCCTCCACGTGTGGAAACCTCATCACGCCACACGCTCTGCCTAGCCACGTGTCTCATGCATGCTTCACCTTCCTCCCTTCACCGGCCGGCCATGCAACCGCCGCCGGAGCCACCCTAACCATCGCCGGTAACTGAAAAAGTCACCGGAAAACGAATATCCACCGGAAAACTCATCCATCACCTTCATCCAACCGTCACCGGTAACTGCCAAACCTCGCCGGAAAATGCATAGTTTCGCCGGAATCCTCATATGGTCATCAAGAACATTCATGCATTTTTTCCAGTTTCTTTACAATCTTCATCCTAAACTCATCCGTTTTCCAGCAGCTTCATTAACAAACTCAAACACTCATCCAAATTCCCCAGAAATCACCATCTTATTCATCCATGTTCAACATTTTTCCCAAAAACCCTCAAGAAGCTGCAAGAACCTTCATCAGTTTCTCCAGATCTTCTTTCAAATCTTCATCAATGATCTTCGTTCGTTCATTACTTTGTTTCTAGATCCAAATGCAAACGCCATTGATCTTCAACATACATGAGCTCGAGATCTCCACCTATTTGCATCTGTTCAAGAAACCTCCATCGGAGAACCTTCAACAACTTCATAACCGTTTTCTAGATTCTTCAAAGATTCATCATATTCAACCACCTTCCACGCAAATCAACAAATCAACAACGTTCGTCTTCGATCACATCTCCATGATGCCTCCTTCAAGCTCTATTAAACTTCCTCGCCGCTCACTGAAGACGGTAGTCACGAATCATACCCGTTTTCGAATTAGCTTTCAAGCATTTCCATGGCGTTCAACAGAAAGGGGAAGGTTTGGTTGATTGGATGTGTTGCCTGTTCTCCTCTGTTCGTTCGAAGACGAAAGAGAGGCTGAATGGAGAGGGATGGAGAAAATCAGACGGTGGCGAAAGCTGAGAGGGAGAAAGAGAAATTAGGGTTGCAGAATTGGATTTGGGAGAGGAGAGGATGAGACTGGATTGGGCTGATCTTTGGGCCCAATGTTGATGTTTAGATTTGTACCCCTCCGTTTCGCTCGTTACACCCCCGTCCCTGTTTCTCTTTTTTTGGCTGATGAAGCTTTGTGGTGGGCTGGGCCGAATTCTTTTTTTTTTTTCTGAATCACACCCCTCCAAATTACCACCCCCCAGTTTTTTTGCTTTTCTCTTTTATTTTCTGGATTTAGTGTATTGTGGGCTCAAAGCCCAGTTCTGTTTTTTTCTACTTTACCCTATTTTGCAGATTGTACCCCCCTCCCCTTTGCAATTTAATTTTTCTCTTGTATTGGAGGTGTGACTGTAATAAGTGTAGATTTTATTTTCCTATTTTTCTTTTAGGGATTATAGTTCATAGTTTAGAATATTATAGCATATTGTTTACTATAGGTTTTTAATATAGGATTTATATTCTATTATTTTTAGAATAATATAGAATTTTTCATTCTAGTTTTCTTCATAGAATATTATAGATTTAATATAGATTTTTTCTATTTTCTTTATAGAATAGTATAGAATATTTTAGATAGAATTTTGTGTGCTATTTTGCATATGCAATTTCCTTTTAATTTCTTTAGAATATTTTCTAGTAGAATTTAATTGCTAATATTTAGGAGTAGCATATTATTTTCATTTGTGATTGATTTTTCTCTCTATTTTCGTTTCCTATCCGATTTTATCTTCGATTTTATTTTTGGCTGGCCGTGTGACATGATTCAATTAGAGAATGATTTTTGATATCATTTCTCTATCTTGTCTTTGACACGGATATCAATACGCTACCTCTGAGTGTTCGATTTCTCATATAAGTCGAACCACGATGGTCTAAGCGTTACATTGTTCCTGATTCGAGCATCCTCATCAAGGATCCAGAGAGGAGAAGATTGGAATGGAGCTTGCGCGCATGTCAGGAGCCAACGGAGCCGCTTCGTTCAACATCATCTTTCTTATTCAAGTCTTCAAGCAACCGTCGAGTGTTGTGAGTTGTATCGTTAGATACGTAGGAAATGACAGTTGAGGAGTTTCTTCTCAATCGTCTAGGATGTCTAGTATGGTACCCTTTGGGTGACATGCGACGCATTCGCTCCTACGTCTTAGGTTCTTGCGTGTGTGTCCCGAGTTCCTTCCCGCTTAGGCGTAAGCCTGCTTCCTCTTTGTTCTCGCCCCCGTGCGATCGAAACCCCTTTTCTCTCGCGTTCAGGCGATCGAGACCCCTTCTCTTGCCCCTGTGCAATCGAGACTCGTTTCTCGCCGAACTACGTTTGCTCTGATCTCTCGTACCAGACGAGAGTACGTAGGCATAAGATGCGATATCCTAGCGAGCTCCCCTTTCCCTTGTTTCCCTGTTTTGCTGTAGTTGGCTAAACTACACCTGCTCTGATTTCTTGTACCAGACGAGAATATGTAGGCATAGGATGCGATATCCTAGCGAGCGCACTAACAACTTATTTCTCTGTTCTCTCGCTGCCATGCAATCGAGACTTACCTGCTGACGATTGATGTTCCCTTTCTCTTGCCCGAGCGCAATTGAGACCAGACCATAGTTCTAGAACCCGTAGGTTCCCACAACTCTAAAACCCGACATACTACGTCCGTTCTATTACAAACAGGTAACGCCTAAGTCTCCAATGGTCGAGCAGCATACACATAACTGCTAGAATGCATACGCTAGTATCGCCAATCCTTTATCTCACCCCTGTGTGATCGAGAACACCCTGTCTAGCCGTAGTTAGCCCGAACTACGCAAGCTCTGATCTTTCACGCCGTGTGGAAGTATGTAGGCACAAGACGCGACATCTTGGCGAGCAAATTCCCCTGCAGTTTCCCGAACTACGTCGACTCTGATTTCTCATTCTCTGATGAGAATACGTAGGCATAGAGCGCGATGCTCTATCGAGTCAATTTCTTTCCGTTTAGCCTTAGAAGCCGTAGCTAGATTGTTTTTCACCTGTAGACAAACCAACAAGCATGGATCCCATCGAGTACAATGGACGTGAGGGGTGCTAATACCTTCCCCTTGCGTAACCGACTCCTGAACTCAGACATTGGTTGCGACGACCTTGTCCTATACCTTTTTCGTCAGGTTTTTCCGATCGTTTCCTTTCCCGTTCTAAGGGATAAATAACGAAAGGTGGCAACTCTTCTGTTTTGCCGGCACCTTATTTTCACGGTAGCGACAGCTGACGACTCTGCTGGGGACTTCAACGTCCCTTATGCGAGTCAATCGGGGGATCCAACGTCCCTGAGAGAGTCAATCATAGCGCTTGTTTGCTTGTCTTTGGGTGTTTATTTTTTGTGCATTGTGTTTTGTATACTGTTGTTTTTATACTTTCCGCACTCTTATTTTTAGTTGTTGCTATTGTGCTGTTGGGGGAGGGGAGCACTGATGAGTGAAAAGCCAGACCCAGGCTTGAGTGTACTTAGCATTAGTTGTGGAAATTAGCGGGAGCGTGCTTGCTTTGTAGGCACTAGTGTCTCATGAAATCCACGCTCAGACGAGGTTCTCCCGGTAGACTTCTTTTCCAGCCCTTTGGGCATGAGGGGTTGTTGGTTTGGAGGATTGTCGACTCTGGGAACCGATCATTTGGGATTCAGCTAAGTGAGGCCACTTCAAGAGATGATGATGCCACACCTTCTCGGTATCGTATCATCGTTCTTGAAAGTCTGTGACGCTAATGACCGCATAGGATGCCGAACCTGTTTCAGTTTAGGTCCATACCCGTGAGTGGGAGGGTTTTTTTGCAGGAAACATGACTTCTAGCCTACCCGACATTGTTGGTTTTCTCTCGTCAGAGCAAACTTATCCCGTCAGCAGCGCAGCAGTAATCACAACCTTGTGGGTCTATGATCCCGTGTTTACTGCATCTTGCAATGCATTTGCATAAGAATCTTTGCATCATATTGCATATCATTCTCCTGCTAGTTCGAGCTCTTATCTAGCCTTTGTTTTGCTGTAAAGGGTGATTCTTCGGTGTTTGGTCTGAGCAAGGGTTGATTGTTAGAAGACTACCAAGGGGTTGAAGCAGATTTGAGCAGGATCAAGCAGTGAAGTCAGTTGAAAGTTGTTGGTAGTTATGTCAGAGAGAAACTTCCAGTTTATTGATACCTTGTCAGGTTTCATTATGACGTCCAATCCTTTGTATGGTTCTATGCCTGATGAAGACTTTCCGCAAGTGAACAACCTTACTGCAACTCGACTTTGTTGCACCCCAAAATTTGCCCAACATTTCTTTACCTAGCTTATGTTTCATTTCATGCACATTAGCATTATCATTTGCATTTCATTGACATGTATGCAGGAGATCAAGAGGTATGATTACCAATCAAGGGCTACACAAGACTTTGAAGCTAGCTGGGAGGCTTATTCAGGTGTTCAAGGGTTGATATCCTTGTCAGAGAAGTTAAAAGATCCTCAGAGAGAGTGATTGAAGCCAAAAGGGTGTGTCTCCTAACTTGAGAGTTGTGGGAAGTCATCAGATGATTCAGAAGCCATGAAGTTAGACTTGAGGTCTTGAGAGAGCTCATGAGAAGTGTTGAAGATCACTTTGAGGCCTAGACAGGTCATTGTGCAAGATTAAGAAGGCTCAGTCATGATTGGTGCAGCTAGGGTTTGACTGGGTCAACCCTAAGTCAACTGATGATTTGAAGAAGGTTAAGACCTAATTCAAGAGCCATATGATCATGGATTGATACATTGAGATTTTATAAGGATGATTCCAAGGTTAACTCATCATGATTGAAGAGTTTGAGAAGTTTCAAGCTAGGGTTTCTAAGGCTTGACAGTGTAAAATCCCCTAGTTTGGCCCCTATCTTCAAGGCAATTTAGCTCAAGATATGATGGTCATCTCATCTTTCCCCCAACATGATTGTTGTAGATCATGGTCTTAGCTTTAATTTGAGTGCTATAAGTCCTTGATAGGATTTGTGGAACTCAAGTTATGGCTTTGACAAGTTACAGGTCATCAGAGGAATGTGAATTTGGAGCTTGAAAGTTACCCAACTTGCATGAAACGTTTGCACAAGAAGGATGATTCCTATGAACTTTTGGTCAACATGAATGTTGTTCCTTATCCTCTTAGCTTTCCATAGAGTACTATAAGTCCTTGATAGGATTTGTAGAACTCAAGTTATGGCTTTGACAAGTCAAGGGTATTTTGGGTATTTGTGATTATAGGTCATTTATGATCATAGGTCATTTTCACCAACTTAGACACTTCAAATGAAATTTTGTTCAACTTGAAAGTTGCTCAAAATGGGGTTTTAACCTTTACCATGCATCAAGGAGGCATTGAAATGGCTCAAGGAAGGATGTGGTTCAAGGAATTTTGAAAAAAAAGAAGAATTAAAGGCATTTAATGACCAAAAATTGAAATAATTCATTTTGTGTCCAAACAAGGCAAAATAATAGGTCATTTTGAATGGAAAAGTCATTTTAGGAACTTTGGAAATGTTGAAATTTTGGTTTGAGTCCATTTTCATACAATTTCATGTTGTTTCTTCATGATGAAGCAACATATCAAACTCACACCATTGGCTTGCAAACAAGGAAACTAACATAACAAACTAATCCAATATCTCATGAGATGATGATTGCAAGCATTTTCATGCCCAAAAAGAGCCAGAATCGTGACTGTGCAGATGAAACTTTGAAGGAGAAATTGAAATTGCAAAATCTCCTATGGAAGGTTACAGAACTTTCTAGACATTTCCATTGAGTTCTATATAAACATTAGAGTGTGTTCAGCCATTTTTTTTGGTGAAGATTGAGCCCTGAAGCAGAGAGTGAGGTTGAAGTTTCACAACTGCAAGTTGGAATTGGTTTCTGAGTTCAAGGCAAAATCAAGGAAAAGTGAAGGTTGCATTAGCTTCAGAAGGGGATTTAGAGTGAATCTGCATCATCTTGAAGGTTGAATTGAGTAAGAAGTGCATCTGTTACAAGCTCAAATACAGGTTTTAACTTCTTGAAATTTCTCTCTAATTATGTGTTTTCAGTGAACTAGAAGCATGTGGTTAGGTTCCCCTATTGATATAGTTGGATTTAGGATGATCAATTGCAACTTTAGGGACAATTTAGGTTGGATTTCATTTTCGGTTGAGATTGATATCTCAAGATCCAGGCATTTTTAGAGTGAATGAAGGTCATGGTTGAATTGCTGGTGAAATTTTGAGCAAGATTCATTCAGGAATCGTGGCGAATGGTTGGCTATAGACGAAGTTAGGGTTGTGCAGGGGTGGCCGGAAAAGCCACCGGCGACGGCCTGGTTTGCGCGTGGTTTGCAGGTTTAAATTGAGGAAGATGAAATCCTCACCCTCCATTCATGCTGAAAGGTGGACTCAGTCACTCAATCCAAGCGCTCCTGATGAGCCACGTACCTTCACCCATACAACGCTACGTTTTGATAAGCGCCTTGTTTGCTTCATTGTGTATGCTAAGAGGGAACGGGTTCGAATCTTGGTGTGTATGCATTTCATTTTTCAGTTTGATAATTGAAGTTGAGATAGGCGTGTGGGCTATGGACTGAGCTTCTATTCACACCCCCTTCTGGGCCCAACCCAGGAAATGAACTGCAATGATTTGCTATTCAGCACGCCAATTTTATTAATTTCTTTGATTTTCTTTTATTTTCATCATTTCATATAGTTTTGTAAATAATTCATAAAAAATAGGAAATTAACTCAAATTGATCCAAGTTTTTTTTCCCCTGATTCATGATTGAATCTAGAATTTTATTGAATTAAAATATTAGGAAATCATGCATTTGTGATTTTAATTGTATTTTTTGCTTTTTAATTGATATTAAATCATTATGGTTGATACCTTGTTTTGCTGAATTTTGTGTGATCACTTGGTGATGATTCTTGAGCTGATTTTTTGTGTGTAGCTAGTATAGACATGTATGATCCCCTTAGATTTTTCTCACATTTTTGTGATGAAATTAGGTAGTGGTTTCAAGTTGAAACTTTAGGTGCTCTAGTTTTAGGGTTTAAGCTTAGCACCTTGTGATTTAGGATATATTTCTAGGACTTTGTGGATGATTCAACCCCTGGATTTTGTATGGTAAATTCATGATTGACTTAGGTTCCCATGGTTATTTTTGTAGGATTTTGTAATTGGTTTTAGTATTTTAGTTAGAATTAACTTTAGTACTTGGTTTTAGGTGATCCTAACTTGCTAATTCAACTAGAATGATTTCTTTAGTTCCCTTAGATTAGGGTTTTGCTTCTCTTGCTCTTGGATGATGATGAAGGCGTGTGTGGGCTGTTGAGGAATGCTTGGTGGAGCTTGGACTTGAAGTTTTCCATTCTTTTGGTGTAGTTTTGTTTAGGTATGAAGATTAGGGTTGTAAGTAGAGCTCCTAGATAGATTCTCTTTTTTCATAAACATGGAAGGTGTTGATCACTTTCATTCTTCCCTATGATGTAAGGTCCCCTTGTGAAAGCCTCATCCCTCCTTTGGTAGGATGTGTGGCTCTTCACAAGTTGGTAGAACCTTTGAGGGTTCCTTTCCTTGATGGTGGAGTGTTTAGTGGTGACCTTTGGTCTTAACTCTCCTTTCCACTATCCACATCTTGCTCTTGTTAGATGAATCTTTCTCCCTTGCTAGAGGATGGAGTTCCTTGTTAGGAGATTGAAGATGCTAGAAGTTGCTGCTTCTCTATATCTGAAGACTGCCATTGGAGCTGAAGCTTGAAGACCAAGAAGAACAAGTTGACACTTGTGAAGGAAATCCAGCTGAGATCAAATGAAGAGCTGAAGCTTGAAGTTGGAGAACAAGTTGATACTTGTGTTTGATGCATGGAGAGCCTAAAGGAACAAGTTGGTACTTGCTATTGGGATTGAAGCCTGAAGGTGGAGTCTACTTTGGAGCTGAGGCTTGAAGAAGGTGAAGAGCAAGTTGATACTTGTGTTTGATGCATTGAAAGCTTGAAGAAGCAAGTTGACACTTGCTATAGAAGATGAGAGCCTTGAAGAACAGTTACAGACTGAGGACTGAACTGCTGTCAGAGGATAGCTTTGCTGTGAAGCTGTGGGAGTGGCTGATCTGCTTTCTTTTCTTTCTGTTTGCTTGCTGTGCAACTGTATTGATGTGACTTGTTTGATTTGCTTGATGCATTAGAATAAGTTCATGTTTAAATTGTGTTAATCTAGGAGCATGATTGCACTAGAGGTTGAGTTACTCCCTCTGCTTGTATTTTTACTGTATCGCTTTGCTTGCGGGTATTCGGTAGAGCCCTGCTCCCTTGCCTATGTCGTTTGTGATTTGCTTGATGGCATTTTATTTCATTTCTTCTGTATCATTGCAGTTATTATATTTTGCTTGATAGCATGTTATTTCTTCTGTATGATTGCAGTTATTCATATTTGGCTTGAGGTTGAGACGAGCTTGTGGAGGCTGATGCCCCACACACATTTCCTCCCTCACTTGCATTGCATGCATTTTACAGTCGTTTACTGCTTATTGTTTAAGCTGATGCTTTATCTGTTTCTGTTTATCCTTGACATGATCCCCTAGGAATCTCACTTCCTTTGACAAGGAAGTGATGATTAGAACTTTAGGTTGAAACCTATGCATGATAACTTCTAGGAGTTCCCTGTTTCAAACCTCAACTATAGGATGAATCCTTGGCATGACAACATTAGGACTTGATAGTCTCCCCATAGAGCCTGTTCTCTCTTCTCATCTCAAAACAAATCAAGATACAGTAATAAAGGTTAACTGATGTCGTACGTTACGAGCCTTAAGCTATCTGAGAAAGGGTTGTTGGAGAGTTTCTTTTCAACAGTCTGGATGTTTAGTATGGTACCCTTTGGGTGACATGCGACGCATTCACTCTCAGGTCATAGTCTCTAGTGCGATATTGGTTGAAAACATCCGTAAAAAATAGTTCTTCCGTAAAAGACAGAAAACAAACTTCAAACTTTTTGCCCTGTGGGCTCATAATTCAAAGGAAAACTTTTCTGAAGAAAAGAGTGTCATTAACTCCTAGTTCTACCGCAAACGGTAACGCCTAAGTCTCCAAGGGTCGAGCTGCGTACATCCAAATTGTTGGAACTGTTTGTTAACCCTACTGGATAAAACAGATGAATCTGAATTCCCGTAATCCGTATTATCCCGAACTACGTAAGCTCTGATCTCTCATACCTGTTGAGAGTACGTAGGCACAATACTGACGTATTGGCGAGCCACCTTCCCCATAACCCGTAGTTAGCCGAACTACGTTGACTCTGATTTCTCATTTTCTGATGGGAATACGTAGGCATAAAGCGCGACGCTTTGCCGAGTCATTTTCTTTTCTTTTCAGACCACGAAAAACCTTGTATCTCGACATACGGACATTCTTTTCGATCTTGTACCCAGCAAGAAAACGAATGCGCGAACGCGGCTTTCGCGCAGCTCAATCCCTCCTTGATAGGTAGATAGTAAACCAACCCGTCAGATAAACACAACAAGCGTGGATCCCATCGAGTACGATGGACCTGAGGGGTGCTAATACCTTCCCCTTGCGTAACCGACTCCCGAACCCAGACATTGGTTGCGATGACCTTGTCTTATACCTTTTTGTCAGGTTTTTTCGATCGTTTCCTTTCCCGTTCTGAGGGATAAATAACGAAAGGTGGCGACTCTTCTATTTTGCCGGCACCCTATTTTCGCGGAAGCGAAAGCAGGCGACTCTGCTGGGGACTCTGATGGTTTCCTGGGATCCAACGTCCCTTATGCGAGTTAGTTTGGGGATCCAACGTCCCCTGCGAGAGTCAATCCTAGCGCTTGTATGATTACTTGTTGGGTTGTGTTTATTTATCGCACTTTATTTCCCACACTTTATTTTCAGTATGATATGATTATCTGTGCTGTTGTGGGAGGGGAATTCTGATGAGTGAGAAGCCAGACCCAGGCTTGAGTGTACCTAGCATTAGTTGTGGAAATTAGTGGGCTTGTGCTTGCTTTGCAGGCACTAGTGTCTCATGAAATCCACGCTCAGACGAGGTTCTCCCAGTTGACTTCTTTTCCGGCCCTTTGGGCCTGAGGGGTTGTTGGTTTGGAGGATTGTTGACTCTGGGGACCGATCATTTGGGGTTCAGCTAAGTGAGGCCGCTTCAGGAGATGGCGATGCCACACCTTCTGGGTATCGTATCATCTATCTTGAATGTCTGTGACGCTGATGACCGCATAGGATGCCGAACTTGTGTCAGTTTAGGTCCATACCTGTAAGCAGGGTTGGGTTTGTTGCAGGAAACCTTAACCTTCAGACTACCTGGTTTTCTTGATAGGGAATCAGTTTGTTGGTATCAGAGGGTCTCATCATCAGATATGTGCTTGTTCTTGACAAAGCAGATTTATGGTCCTGTATCAGAGGTCCTCATCATCAGATGTGTATTTGTTCTTGACGGAGCAGATTTATGGTCTGATATCAGAGGGCCTCATCATCAGATATATATGTGTTCTTGACAGAGCAGGTTTATGGTCCGATGTCAGGGTTTTCTTCTCATCAGAGATATGGTTGTTCTTAACAGAGCAGTATTATGGTTTTGTTGATACAGAATCTTCACCTTCATCTCCTCAACAACACAGTTGTCTTGATCTCCTGCTGCATGATCTCCTGCTGCATCATTAACGTGTGTCTGTGTTGCAGGTACCGTTTCCCCTGGTTCAGGTTTTCTTTCCTTCTATTGTGCTATCATGGGTTCTCTGAGGAAGACCGTGGCCTACAAGCTTCCCACTCCTGATGTTGTTCAGCTGTCTAGTTTGATTGCTTTGGCAGATGATTCTGTGAAAGGTGAATTCAGAAAGTCTTATGGGAAACTACTCAGCTTGGTTCGTAAACCTTCTGTGTTTGAGTTGAATGGGTTGTATGCCCTGCTGCAGTTCTACGATCCTCCTTTGAGATGCTTTACTTTCCCGGACTTTATTCTCGCACCTACACTAGAGGAGTATGCTGATTTGTTAGGTGTGCCTATCAAGAGTCAGATGCCCTTTGTTCATATGGATGCTGAGCCTAATCTGGCTAGTCTAGCTCTTTCACTTCATCTGGATGCCTCCGAGTTGGTCTTGTCTAGTTGGAACAGGGTTCCCGGTTTCTCCTTGCAGTTCTTAGTGGGAAAGGCCCAGCAGTGTTCCAAAGACGGTTGTTGGATCGTGTTCAACGCTATTCTTGCTCTTTGCATATACGACATCATTTTGTTCCCTAATATGCCTGACTTTGTAGACTTGGACGCCTTTCACATCTTTGCAGCAGGGAATCCAGTCCCTACCTTTATTGGAGATGTCTATCATTCCGTCCATTACAAAAACGAGAACAGAAGGGGCAAGAATGTCTCGTGCTGTGTGCCCTTATTCTATAGATGGCTTGATAGTCACCTACCCAAGAAGGGTCCCTTTGCTTTGTCTGCAGCCACAGCTGAGTGGTCAGAGCGTTTGATGAGTCTATCAGCAGAGGATGTTGCCTGGTTTGATAGAGATAGGTTGGGTACTGAGATTATCTTCAGTTGCAGCGGGTTTCCGAATGTGCCTTTGATAGGCAGGAAGGGATGTATCAACTATAATCCATCCCTGTTGGTCCGACAGTTTGCTTATGCTTTGAGAGCTCCGCCGAAGGATGAAGAGGTGCAGGAATCTCTATACCTCACTGGTCTTCTAGAGGGGGATATGTTATCTAAGCTTCAGCACGCTTGGAATGGTATCAGTAGGCGGGGAAAACCATTGCTGGGAAAAAGTAATAGCCAAGCCTACGCTCCGTATGTGACCTGGATCAGATTCAGAGCAAATATCATAGGGATGCCGTTTACTCCTGCCAAGCTAGAAAGCCCTCCAGTGATTGAAGCGCCTACCACCGTGCCTATTCAGCAGTACAATCAGGTGTTAGCTGAGCAAGAGGAGATGAAGAAGGCAAATGAAGAACTGGAGAAAGAATTGGCTCAGCTCAGGAGCGAGAGAAGCGAAGCCGTCCATTCCTTCAAGAGGCAAACAGAGCTGGTAAACAAGTTAGGTACGGATCTGACTAAGCAGTTGGTTGAGCGTGAGCGTTTGGGTCTGGAATTCAAATCTGTCAACGACGTACTGGCCACTAAGAAGCAGCACTTGCATGAAGCGTACCGGAGAATATCCAAGTTTAATCAGCATTGGAAGGCCACCCTAGCCAACGACAAGGAACGGGAGGATAAACTGAGGCAGCAGATCTCCAAATTGAAAGCCCAGGTGAAGGCTAGTGAGAAGAGGTTTAATGAAGAAACCGCTCGCAGATATGCCGCTGAAGGCCTGCTTAACAAGGCTCTTGCTAACCTGAAGGAGCACAAACAGACGTTTGAATCCAAGAAGCGGAAGTTAGAAGATTCTTTCGGCGAAGGAGCATGGGAAGACTCAGTTGAAGGTCTTCAATACACTATTACGCAGAGGGAGTTACTCGTCGAAGGGTTGCTCACTCAGCCTGATCATCCAGAAACGAAGGATCTGTTAGAAGAGTTTCGAGCCCGTGGCCGTGCTTGACTATATTTATAATCCTTTTGTTTTGATCGTTGTTGTATGCTGACCATCACCAGGCTTGTTGGTCGAGGTCATGCTATTGATTCTGCTTGTACTCAGTGACGTTGTGTACCGCCTTGATGGGCTTTCTTTATATATATGAGATGTTATTTCCATGACTGGACTCAGACTTCTTATTATCAGCACTGGCACTCAGGCACTAGGATCGGGGGGGGGGGGGGAATCTCCCTAACGCACAGACACACGTTGGCATTTGCATGAAGCATTTGCATAACGAGCACCTTGTCGTTTTTTCTTCTAACCCTTTGTGTATCCAGGTTGTTCCAGGATTGATCGAAGACCGATCCACCACAATCCGACCAGAGAAAATCAAGCTAGAGCAATGGAACAAGTGCAAACTGACGTTCAGGAACTCCGAGAGAGGATGGACCACTTCATGGAGCTCATGCAAGTGGTTGCCAATGGCCAAGACCAACTCAGAACTTTGGTCCAGCCTCTGATCTCAAGGGTTGGCAGCAACGGTGTACTCCATGGTGGGAATGTTCCAACCCCTCCACCTGTTGAAACTCCTCAGGGTGGCATCCCCGTGAACGGGGGGAATGGCAGTGGTAACGACAATGTGATCACTAACCTAGGGCTCAATGGTAATACGACTAGCGTCGGTAATGGAAATTTTGAAGCTAATGGCAATGCTGGACTGGGCAACGGCAACACAAGTGCTAGAACTCTGTATGGGCCTCAACCATGGCTAGAAGATCGACAAGAAGATTTGTTCTCACAGTGGAGTGCTGAGGGAGAGTTGACTGCTGAAGCACGTCTGAGGTTTAAGGCACTCGAGGACAAAATGAGGAATTTCGAGAACCTGAACACTATGGGTGTCGACATGTCTGAATTGGGATTGATTTCTAATTTCAAGGTGCCTTCCAAATTCAAGGTACCCGACTTTGAGAAGTATAAGGGCACCACCTGCCCTCGTGTCCACTTAAGGTCATACTACCGAAAGATGTCTGCTCACTGTGAAGACGAGAAGCTGCTGATGCACTTCTTTCAGGATAGCTTGACCGGGCCCTCCTTGGAATGGTACATGAGTTTGGAACCTACTAGTGTGCGCACGTGGAAGGAACTTGCTGAGGCATTCGTGCACCATTACCAATATAACAGTGACTTGGCTCTGAACCGGGTTCAACTGCAAAACTTGTCGCAGAGGAACAACGAAGGGTTCAAAGAATACGCACATCGGTGGCGTGAATTAGCAGCTAGAGTTCAACCGCCGATGGTTGAACGAGAGCTTGTTGAAATGTTTGTAGCCACCCTCCTAGGGGTTTATTACGAGAAACTAGTCAGCGGTATGTCAGGAAGTTTCTCAGATCTCATCATCACTGGCGAGCACGTTGAAAATGGGATCAAACTAGGGAAAATTCAAGGTGTTGATCTATCCACAGCTGGAGGAGGAAAGAAACCTTATGGTAGCAAAAGGCGTGAAGGGGAGACGAGCGCCATGTCCAACGCTCGCAAGAAAGGTAAAAGCCAGCGCCAGCAGGTGGCTAGCATAACCATCCCTGCTGTCCAACAACCCCAGCAGCAGCAGCAGCCGAATCAGCAAGGGTATATAAAGTATCAGAACAAGGCACCTCTGTCAAGTCGTCACCTTGAGACACCGCCCATGTCTTATGCTCAGCTGTTACAAACTCTCCTTCAGTTACAGCTAGTCCAGAAACGAACCCTGGCTCCCTTGACAAGGGCACCTCCGCCAGGTTATGACGCGAATGCAGCATGTGAGTTTCACTCAGGGGCACCTGGCCACACGATAGAAAACTGCAAAGCCTTTAAGCACAAGGTGCAAGATATGGTGGATGCTAAGATCATCAATTTCTCAGATAATGTGCCGAATGTCACGAAGAACCCTATGCCGAATCATAGGGGAGGTGGGGTGAATGCCATTATTGAGGATGAGAATTTGGATTTATTGACTGACGTCAAGGATCTGAAGACGCCGCTTAGCTTCGTTAAAGCCAAGTTGATGAAGATAGGCTTCTTTCCGGGCTGTGGAGAACTATGTGTGGGCTGTGCGACCTGTCCTGATGGATGCGAACAGTTGATAGAGGGGATTCAGAGTCTAATGACCGAAGGAGTCTTGCAGTTTAGCCGAAGGGCCGAATGTGGATCTGGAGAGATAATGCTGAAGCAAAATGATGAGGTTGCCACCATCACCATCCCTCGCCAAACGATAACCATTTCTGCACCCAGGCCGCCCACAATTACCATCACGAAGGCCGGGCCGATACCTTTTGAAAGCACCAATATTGTCCCATGGCATTATGGGGCAGACGTCTACTGTAACGGACAGAAGTTGGAACTAGAACCATCTGGGCAGTCTGTGGATAACCTAGTGGGAATCGGTGGAATCACGCGCAGCGGAAGAGTATTTGCTCTACCTGAGATTGTGGCGGACAGAGCAGATAAAGCTGATGAAACTAATAAGGGAAAGAGTAAAGTCGTTGAGGAAACCCCTCATGGGGTAGAGAAGGACTTACTTGTAAAGGACGCTGAAGAGTTCATGAGGCTGATCAAGAAGAGTGACTACAAGATCGTGGATCACCTCCATGAAACACCCTCGAAAATTTCCATCCTGAATTTGTTGCAGTGTTCGGAGTCACATCGCAACACGCTGTTAAAGGTTTTGAATGCCACGTATGTACCGCAGGAAATCTCGATCAACCAGTTGGAAGGGGTCGTTACCCACGTGAATGCTGGAAACGGGTTAGGTTTCACTGACCTGGAGCTGACGCCGAAGGGAAGAAACCACAACAGCGCCCTGCACATCTCGATAGAGTGTAGGGGAACAATTATGTCGCATGTGTTGGTGGACACAGGGTCGTCACTCAATGTTCTTCCGAAGAAGGCATTAATGAAGTTAGATACTCGAGGATTGATCTGCACACCCAGTGATCTGGTTGTGAAGGCTTTCGATGGAACCAAGCGTTATGTCTTTGGAGAGGTAACGTTGCCAATCCAAGTCAGGCCGAAAATGTTCGACGCAGTCTTCTACATCATGGACATCATGCCATCCTACAACTGTCTCTTAGGCCGGCCATGGATCCATTCTGCTGGCGCCGTGACCTCCACGTTGCACCAGAAACTCAAGTACGCTGGCGGAGGCAGCATCGTAACTGTTTGTGGCGAGGAAGACATAATGGTGAGCCATTTGTCGTCCTTCAAATATGTTGAGATAGATGGGGAAATCCACAAAACCCTATGTCAGGCGTTTGAAGCTGTTAAAGTCAAGGACGTGGCTCCAGTAATGACCGAAAAACCAGAGATGACTCTCTCTTCCTTCAAGGAAGCCCGGGCCATTGTTCAAGCCGGATCTACCCCAGGCTGGGGGCAAGTTCTAGAAATACCTAACAAACAGGACATGTTTGGGTTAGGATACTCTCCTGCGGCTGAAGCCTCCTTTTCTCACAGTGCGTCCCGGGGTAAAGGGCCGATCCAGTTTACAAGCGGCAGGGTGATATTCGAAAGTGTCAGCATGGTGTCTGAAGACGGCGAAGACAGCGATTGCGACCTAGACTCTTGGATCCAGCCAAGCAAACCAGGCCAGAACCTCACCAACTGGTCCATCAGGGATACCATCCAAGTGACAGGCAAAGAGTAACGATTCACTTTCTCCAATCATTGTACAACCCTATGTCCTACCCGGGGCATAGTGGTTTTATTGTCAGGGCCTTGTTTGATTATGTACATGCATTTTACCAATAAATCAAAAGGCATTTTTCTTCGCATTCGAATGTTGTGATCTCTGTTATTCCTGTTTTATATTTGTTTTGAAAAACAATAAAATGGCAATAGGGTTTGTGCTAACCTGCATATCCTTGTTTTAAGCTTAACCCTTGTTATTGCAGGATCCACATAGCAGATGACATCGAGTCTGGACCTTCTACGACTCACTTCGACTTTGATTGCCCGATCTATCAAGCCGAAGAAGAGATTAATGAAGACGAAGACCTTCCCGAAGAGTTGGCCCGCTTGTTGAAATAAGAAGAGAAAGTTATTCTGCCTCACGAGGAAGAGATTGAGATTGTGAATTTGGGTTCTGAAAAGCTGGTCAGGAACGTCAGGATAGGGGCAGCATTGCAGAGTGATGTCAAGCAGAGATTAGTCGAGATGCTGAGAGAGTATAGTGACATCTTTGCATGGTCATACAAAGATATGCCCAGACTTGATACTGACATCGTGGTCCACCACTTGCCGTTGCGAGAAGATTGTCCTCCCGTTAAGCAAAAGCTTAGGAGGACGCGACCAGATATGGCCGTTAAGATCAAAGAAGAAGTGCAAAAGCAGCTTGATGCTGGCTTCTTAGCGGTCACTACTTACCCTCCGTGGGTCGCCAACATAGTGCCTGTACCGAAGAAGGACGGTAAGGTACGAATGTGCGTCGATTATCGGGATTTGAATAGGGCGAGCCCTAAAGATGAGTTCCCGCTGCCTCATATTGATGTGTTGGTCGACAATACAGCTCAGTTCTCCGTATTTTCGTTCATGTATGGATTCTCCAGTTACAATCCGATCAAGATGGCGCCGGAGGATATGGAGAAAACTACGTTTATTACACCTTGGGGAACGTTTTGCTACAAGGTAATGCCTTTCGGTCTGAAGAACGCAGGGGCCACTTACCAACGAGCAATGGTTACTTTGTTTCATGATATGATTCATCATGAGACTGAAGTCTATGTTGATGACATGATTGCGAAGTCCCAAGCGGAGGAGGGACATCTGGTCAATTTGCTGAAGCTTTTTAAAAGGCTTAGGAAGTTCAGGTTGAGGATGAATCCTAACAAGTGTACTTTAGGAGTACGGTCTGGAAAACTACTAGGGTTTATCGTGAGTGAAAGAGGCATTGAGGTTGATCCTGCGAAAATTAAAGCAATACAAGAAATGCCAGCGCCAAAAACAGAAAAAGAAGTTCGTGGTTTCCTGGGCAGAATAAATTACATTGCAAGGTTTATTTCTCAGCTCATGGCCACGTGTGAACCGATGTTCAAACTACTAAAGAAAGATAAGGTGATTATCTGGAACGAGGATTTCCAGAAGGCATTCGATAAGATAAAACAGTATCTACAGGAACCTCCGATCTTGATACCCCCAGTGGTCGGACGACCCTTAATCATGTACTTGACAGTTCTTGAGAATAGTATGGGGTGTGTTCTCGGTCAACACGATGAGACAGGCAGAAAGGAGCATGCCATTTACTATTTGAGTAAAAAGTTCGCAGACTGTGAATCTCGTTACTCGATGCTGGAGAAGACGTGCTGCGCACTAGCCTAGGCTGCCAAACGTTTACGACAGTACATGCTCAATCACACGACCATGCTAATTTCGAAGATGGATCCGATCAAGTACGTCTTCGAGAAGCAAGCGCTTTCGGGCAGGATTGCCAGATTGCAAATGGTGTTGACAGAATACGATATTTAGTACGTTTCCCAGAAGGCCATCAAGGGAAGCGTATTGTCTGGATACCTTGCCGAACAACCGATCGAGGATTATCAGCCGATGAAATTTGAATTCCCTGACGAGGACATCAGGTTTCTCAAAGCGAAGGATTGTGATGAACCGTTGCCCGACGAGGGTCTAGATAGGAAATCCCAGTGGAAATTGATATTTGACGGGGCGGTTAAATCTTATGGAAGTGGCATTGGGGAAATCATCACGACTCACCATGGATCCCACATCCCGTTCACCGCGAGACTGACGTTTCCGGTCACTAATAACGAAGCGGAGTACGAAGCATGCATCATGGGTCTAGAAGAGGCAATTGATTTGAGAATCAAGAACCTAGATGTATATGGTGACTCGGCACTTGTGATCAACCAAATTAAAGGGGAGTGGGAGACTTGTCAATCAAATTTGGTGTCGTACATGAACTTCGCCAGAAGGCTGCTTCTGTTCTTTGATCGAGTGGAACTCCATCATGTGCCCAGGGCTGAGAACCAGATGGCTGATGCCTTAGCCACGTTGGCTTCGATGTATAAAGTCAATTTTTGGAATGAAGCTCCAAGGATTGTCCTTTCTCGTCTTGATAGACCTGCATTCTTCTTCGCGATCGAGGAAGCCTGCGACGGAAAGCCATGGTTCCATGACATCCAGACTTTCCTTATGACTAAGGAGTATCCTGCGGGAGCGTCAACCAAGGATAAGAAGACTCTGAGGAGGATGTCTGGAAACTTTTATCTCAATTCTGATGGAGTTTTGTATAAAAGAAACCACGATCTCGTGCTACTCAGATGTGTAGATGAGAAAGAAGCGAGTATGCTCATGGAGGAAGTCCATGAAGGCACATTTGGTACGCACGCTGGCGGGCATGCTATAACAAGAAAGATCCTGAGAGCAGGATACTACTGGATGACGATGGAATCGGATTGCTTTAAATTTGCGAAGAGATGTCATAAATGCCAGATTTATGCTGATAAGATTCATGTGCCGCCGTGCCCGTTAAATGTCATGTCCTCCCCGTGGCCGTTCTCCATGTGGGGCATCGACATGATAGGTAAGATCAAGCCCACTGCATCTAACGGTCATCGCTTCATTCTAGTAGCCATCGACTACTTCACCAAGTGGGTGGAGGCAGCCTCGTATGCTAACATGACCAAGCAGGTGGTGGCTAAATTCATAAAGAGGGACATCATCTGTCGTTACGGAATTCCTGAGCGGATCATTACTGATAATGGTTCGAATCTGAATAACAAGATGATGAAGGAGTTGTGCCATAGTTTCAAGATTGAACACCACAACTCATCTCCTTACCGGCCAAAGATGAATGGCGCCGTTGAAGCGGCCAATCAGAACATTAAGAAGATTGTGCAGAAGATGGTTGTGACCTATAAGGATTGGCACGAGATGCTGCCATTTGCATTGCACGGTTATCGTACAACGGTACGTACATCAACCGGGGCAACTCCTTTCTCACTGGTGTACGGTATGGAAGTTGTCCTACCGTTAGAAGTGGAGATCCCTTCTTTACGAGTTTTGGTTGACGTGAAACTCGATGACGCAGAATGGATTAAGAACCGACTAAACCAACTCAGCCCGATGGACGAGAAGAGATTAGCATCAATTGCTATGGTCGTCTATACCAAAGCCGAATGAAGAAAGCTTATGATAAGAAGGTGCGTCCTAGAAGCTTTCAGACGGGTGATCTCGTCCTGAAGAAGATTCTTCCTCCACACTCCGATCACCGGGGCAAGTGGACTTCCAATTACGAAGGTTCGTACGTCGTCAGCAAGGTCTTCTCGGGAGGAGCCTTGTTGTTATCCATGATGGATGGCGAAGAGTTTGCATCCCCGGTGAACGCAGACGCAATTAAAAAATACTTTGCTTAAAAAAAAAACCGCTGGAAAGAAAAAGAATATCCAGGCAAAAATGGAGCATCCTGGCGAACCATAAAAAAGGAAAAGGGTTCGGGCAAAAATTAGGGATATAAAAGAAAAAATGTACACCCGCAAAGTTGAAAACCCGGAAGGGCGACTTTGGCAAAAAAGGGTATCCCGGTGAATCGAAAATCCGAAAGGGCGATTCAGGACAAAGTTAGGGATTTGAAAAAGCAAATGACTGCGTTCCGCGTGTGGACTGTATTTGTTTAGTGGTTTGGAAGACCTGAGGGCCGTTTATCTGAATCAATCTCTTCTGAAGCTGAAGCGTCGGAGAGGTATCAAAGTCGAGTGGGTCATAGAGGGATCAACTCATGGTGTTTGTCTATGCCTCATTGTCGACATTTGTGTATATACTGATGTATATTTATGTTTTTATATTTGCGCAGCTTCCTCATTCCAGTAGCTTGCATCTGTTGTAAAACATTTTTACCCATTCAGGGGTTCGTCATCAATAAAATATATACTATTCAACAATTCTGTTTGTTTGTTTAGCATCTATCAGGGCAGGTTAAGTCGCTTAACGCTCGTTCAGGGGCAAGCTACTTCAGAAGTATATTGAAACCAACCATGCTGAGAGTTGGTTAGCTGAGGATGAATCCTTCCGTTGCACAGATACCAGGGCAAGCCATCTCGAGGTTGCCTCGTGGCAAGCTGCTTTCTGTTCAGAATGAACTTTACCAAGAGTCGGATTGGGGCAAGTTGAATTGCACTGGGGCAAGTTGTTCATACGAGTTTGCTCACCCCAACAAGAGTTTAGTGTCGGGGAATCGTGTCATTACCCTACCAGATAACCCGAACCTTCTGAAAAGGTCTTGTTGTCATTAGACTGTTGTCCTACAGCCTAAACTTGTTACTTACCGTGTAACCAAAGTCATTTCCAAAGCCCAGTTCTCGCCTGGCAAACCTCCAAAGCCCAGTCCTCGTCTGGCAAACCGGTAACCAGTTCTCGCCTGGTCCACCTTTCTTAGACTACCAATTCTCGTCTACTGCGTGTCAGCTTTTAAACCAGTTCCCGTCTGGTCACCTTTTCCTCGACCCACTGTTTAACCAGTTCTCGTCTGGCCAACACAGTTTTAAAGCCCAGTTCTCATCTGGCAAACCAGAAATCAGTTCCCGTCTGATATCCAAAACCTAGAAGTCAGTTCTCGTCTGAAAACTTAAACCCTTTTGCCACCAGTTCTCGTCTGGTAGTCTACCCTCGAATGCTAGTTCTCGTCTAGTATGTCCCCTTCAAATCCACTTTTGTTGGTAACCAGAAATAAATCCCTATCACCATAAACTTATCCCTAAACTAGAAAAAGCCTAATCGTACCTGGCCCGATATTCCCGGTGACATGTGCTATCACGTTCCCTGACACGAGGCTCGAATGGTCTCTGTAACACCCTTCTAAACCCCGCAAATAATATATGCATAATCAGAGTAAAAGTTAACATGCATCCATAAAAGGGCATCACACAAAACTTGCACCACATTAAAACAATCTGTCATGCTCATAAACACCTTTCCATTTAGCAGCGGATTCATTAATGAAAATCCTTTAAAAGAAACATTTACTTTCATCATATAAAATCAACATCTCTAGGCACTAAGGCCAACATCTCATTATCTCAATTAATCCAAATATGAAAACATAACTTAGGTTACATAATGTAATCCTAAAACATAAGCAATCGATCCCCGTGTTACACGACCAGAGCATGACTCGACCCATAAATAATTACTAAACTGCTACACACGTAGCAACCTCGAACTACAAGCAGAACTACATAAAGGCCTCCAGCAACCTAATCTGCAATGCCTCATAGAGCATTATAAAACAGCAGAAGGGTGAGAAATATTACCATAATAATCAAAGCATAAAATCATGTATACATAGGTATCATATAATTAACTCCCTATTTCTCACCACAATTCAACTCATAGTCATTTACATCGTCACTTATATTTATATACAACATGAATATTCACCAAGCATTTTACATCATGCATACATCCACAATTCCACAATCTTAACATTCACACGTAAGCATCTCTTCATGCATGCTTCATAAGTATTCAACAAACATCTCATTCACATGCATACTTCATATATCAATGACATTATACAATGTGACTCAACAACTCAATGCAACTCATGCAATGCGGTACCGACTCTCGTTATCTTTTTTCGGTTTTTACATTAAACCGAGTCCACACTTCTAGACCGATAACCCGTTATCTTTTTTCGGTTTTTACATTAAACCGGGTCCACACTTCTAGACCGATAACCACAAAGGCCCGTCCTCTAAGCCTTCAAACCCACACTTCTAGGTTTGGGACAAGCCACTAGTTTCCACGAAACTAACAGACATTGCCTCTTGACTAAATGATGCATGTACAATCAACCACAATAAATGCACTTAAGACCGACATCTTAATCTCATGCATTCAAATAATTCATCTCTTCAAGAATTACATTATGATTGCACACACAACATATTCACATAACATTCATCGATGTATTCATAATTCAACACTATCACCATATTATCACTCACAATGCACACATATCCACGATATGCTCTCATGCATTCTTCACAGTTATCAAACAATGCACACATATCCACGATATGTTCTCATGCATTATTCACATTTAATCACATACATACAATATGCATTTACAACATCTATCAAGCAATGCACACATATCCATGACATGTTCTCATGCATTCTATTCATACCACCATATACCAACAATATACATTCACAATTCAATATCATCACCGCATTATCAACAATGCACACATATCCACAATATGTTCTCATGCATTCTCAAGTAATTCATCATACAAGAATTACATCATGCTTACACGCATAACACATTTACCACGCAATGTACATATATTCACGATATATTCTCACGCATTTTTCATACATAATCGCATCCAATCAATACAAACATCATATTTATCAAACGATGCACGCATATCCATCAATATGCTCTCATGCATTCTTCATGTATCTTAACATACGACCGCATATAAACAATATACATCCACAATACATTTTTGTATTATGTTTATTATTCATCTCATGCCATTTCATACAAGGTATACATGTCACAGTACCAATAATACAATTATAAGCTATGCACACATATATCCACAATGTTCTCATGCATACTTATTACCTAATTGTACACTACATCAAACCTTCACAAACTCATCAAATAATACGCACATTACCATTATTAAATAATACACACATAATCATTATCATGTTCTCATGTATTTATAATCGATCTGATTAATACTCATACCACAAGTCTAGGATTCACGCCCAAAGGCTACCCACAACACATATCATCACCATGGATCACATACTTATTCATATCATAGAGGTATTAACCTATGTGAATCAACCAAACAATCACCACATGAACAACACAACAAAAAGGAATGTTGTCTGATTCGCCTTCATTCGCCTGGCGAACCCTCGCAGCGAATACTCGCTGGACCTTCGCCCGGCGAACTCCCCAGCGAGCGAAGTCAGTAGCTACTGACTTGGTTCGCCACCATTCGCCAGCATGCTCGCCCGGCGAACATTCGCCAACAACCTTTCGCCTGGCGAACCCGCCAGCGAAGTCCACTGGGACTTAATCATATTTATTCGCCAACATTCGCTGGGCTTCGCCCGGCGAAGCTTCGCCTTCACTCGCCTGGCGAGAGCCAGCGAACCTGCGCAGAACAGAACCCCATTCTGTCTTCTCCCTTTATCCCACCATCAACCAACCACTTAATCATCAAAATCAGCTCAAACAACATACCCTCATGTTACTCGACTATTCTACGGCATTATTTCCAAGTTTCAACCGATTAAATCATCATTCTACCGATTAATCCAACTTGCCCTAAAATGGAAAGTGATGAAAAACATCCACAAACCCAAACCCAACATACATAATAGCATACAATGATTAAATAACAATTTTTCTCACCCTTACCTCGATTAATCGAAGCTTCGAAATTGGTTCTTGAAGATTCTCCAAGCTTTTTTCCCTTTTTCCTCTTCATTTCTCCTCTTCTTCTTTCTTTCTCTTTTCTTTCTTTCTTTCTATCTTTCTCTTTCTCTCCAATCCCCTTTTTATATCCCTTTTATTTTCTTTCCTTCCAATTTCCTTTCAATTCTCTATTAATTCCAATTAATAAAAATTAATTCCAATATTAACATAAAATCCCACTAAATCAATTAATTACTACAATTAATTATTTAATGAAATTTGGGTTGTTACAACCCTCCCCCACTTAGGAATTTTCGTCCTCGAAAATGTTATCTGATCCAAACAACTCTGGATGCGACTCTCGCATTCCAATTCTTCCAAATCCAATTCTCCCATAACTACTTCCACCAAAGGAATCTCTATACTTCGAAGTTGTTTCTTATCAACAACTAGAACTAGCCACGCCTCCGAAGTCAAATTCTCTCTCACTTGTACACCATCCACCTGAATCAATGTACCTCTTCAACTTAGACATATGAACACCTCATGCAATCCTCTCAAGCGACAACGGTAAAACAGTCTAACATGCTATCCGCCTCACGCTTCCGCTGTGCTACTCTGATACAGATCAACAAAACATAGGGTGCTCACGAGACTTCAAGCTCGACCAACACCAATTACTACCATAACTCTCAAAACACGGCCTTACTTGGATTCTTTGATCGTTTCCATCGTCCCTTGCACGGTCTTTGATCCGAGTACAACACTCCCGTTGGACATGCAACAACACAAAGGAGTCATACCCTCTTACCCAACGAACTTCATACGATGTTGTTTCCGATACGAAATGGCAACAGTTATTGTAGGCAACTCCATCAACGACCATTAACTACCCTTAGATCCATCTTGGTCCAACACACAAGCTCTCAACGAGTCCTCTTTATACTGGATAGTTTTCTTCGTTTGTCCATGCCATTCACTGACGCTAGTCAGAGTTCATCTTCAACATGGCACCCAACCGCTTTCGCAATCTTTCCCATAATCTTAACGAAAAACTTGAGTTCCCATCTAACAGAATGATTCATCTTCACTGGCAGGCACCGAGTTACTCTTGTTAATCCATTCTTAACTGTCCAAATCGGATCATACTTCCTCAAATTCATCAGAAAACCCGGCACAAAGCCCATGGGAATACTATCCCATCCCACTCGAAATACTCAACAGTTGTATCAGATCCAACCATCTCTAATGTTCATACTTCAATTCCCAGCAAGTCTAATCAACATATACAAACTCAATCAATTCCTTCTCCATCTATGGCTATCCAAAACTATTTCTCAAATTCGGTCGCATCTTCCTAGTACCTGCACGGATACTCCATCTTTCTCGATGTACTTATCCCTGAGTACTCTTATCCAACTCACACTATTCAGAATACACACTTCATCACGACATCTCACAATACCATTTCCCTTAATCCGAAAATAAGCCCTCTGACTTTTATCCATTAAATTCAATTAATCTATCAACTCAACTCAGAATTCCGATTTCCTCGAACCTCATTAGAATACCAAAAGTCAATCTCAACATCCAAGGCTCAACTCCATAAGAAGTCTCTTCACATGCCGAACTCATATCTGAATTTGCTTAATCAGTTCTAACTTCCTTACCATCTTCATTAGTGTATACCAAAATTCCCGATTCGATATCTTAGCTACCACTTGGTCTCATCCGAATGGTAATTTAACCAAAACCATACTCCTTCAGGAGTTCCAATTACTTCTCTGTCTCATATTTGACTCTCTCTCAAATAAAACAAATACCTTAAGGTCAGTAACCATCTCAAATCTCAACTAAACAATTGAGGCTTCCAAACTCCAGTACAAACACACAACAACAACCCACTCCAAATTACTTGTCAGATAATCCCTCTGTGTACTTTATATTGCCTTCAAGCATAACCAAAACTCATTAATGTTGTACTTAACACATCTCTTAATCATATCAACAAAGTATCTCAAAACACAACGACAATCCTGTCGGACCTGGCAAAACCAATACACGAACTATTGACAGCTTTCTCAAAACTCTTTGAACTTTCTTCACAGTAGTACATCACTGCCTCTTCCCCAATACTAATAACTCAAGTTCCCGACGCTCAACATGAACCCCTATACTCTCCGAACATATCCAAACACCATCGGTTACATAACCATTGACTCTCTCAATCAAGTGTGGAAAATCATTATATCAAACGGACACTCAGCTGTGAACTTATGGTGATAACACAAACCGCACTCTCCGCGCTTACCATAACATCCAAACATTTTTCACCAATAAATACTTAATTCCATGTCACTACTTTCCCATCACATAGAGCACTGTAATATCTTCCAACGCTTCTAATCTTGCGTCATTCCGAATTACGGTTTTCCGTTACGACAAAATCACAGAAACAACCCTTCCACACTTAAAGGTCATCCAATACCTCTCCAACTCTTGAAATGCTTAAGGGTCCAATTATACCAACCATGTATTCCACATCTCATTTCCTTTAGTAATCACTAGAAGTCATTATCCACCCTTATACTCAACTCCACAATCTGTTGCCGTAGCACACACACCAGACATAATTCTCAACACTACTCAATCAATTTAATTCTTCGACTGTCCAAACAAATATAATTAGTCGGCAAAACCGCCATCTTCCCACTTTCATTAGCACCCCGAATTCCCATCAAAATTAACCATCTCCTCACTGTCTCGTGCCGACTCATCAACACACTTCTTAAGCACCTGGCTTAGCTCCAAACAATTCTCTGCTCACGCCACCTAAGCTTGCAAGACACGTCCATCCCATCCAACAGAACTCCAACTACTATCAACAAGAGATTAAGGGTGATCAGTTCCTCAATTTGTTAATAGGCAGCTGAAAATCATGATGGAGTATAGACTATCTTTACCAAACCACAAGAGTGTTAGCCACCCCCTGAGCTACAACTTCTACACCTGCAGCATCTTGGAGAAGCACAACTTCTCCCCCACTTAGATCATTCCCACTTCTCCAGACAAGGTTAAGGAACAACATGTATCGACAGTGTTTTCACACACATGTCGCATACAAGGGAACAAATAACATTAGACAACTTGGCCGGAAGGACCGACCTGCTCTGATACCACTAATGTAACACCCTTCTAAACCCCGCAAATAATATATGCATAATCAGAGTAAAAGTTAACATGTATCCATAAAAGGGCATCACACAAAACTTGCACCATATTAAAACAATCTGTCATGCTCATAAACACCTTTCCATTTAGCAGCGGATTCATTAATGAAAATCCTTTAAAAGAAACATTTACTTTCATCATATAAAATCCACATCTCTAGGCACTAAGGCCAACATCTCATTATCTCAATTACTCCAAATATGAAAACATAACTTAGGTTACATAATGTAATCCTAAAACATAAGCAATCGATCCCCGTGTTACACGACCAGAGCATGACTCGACCCATAAATAATTACTAAACCGCTACACACGTAGCAACCTCGAACTACAAGCAGAACTACATAAAGGCCTCCAGCAACCTAATCTGCAATGCCTGATAGAGCATTATAAAACAGCAGAAGGGTGAGAAATATTACCATAATAATCAAAGCATAAAATCATGTATACATAGGTATCATATAATTAACTCCCTATTTCTCACCACAATTCAACTCATAGTCATTTACATCGTCACTTATATTTGTATACAACATGAATATTCACCAAGCATTTTACATCATGCATACATCCACAATTCCACAATCTTAACATTCACACGTAAGCATCTCTTCATGCACGCTTCATAAGTATTCAACAAACATCTCATTCACATGCATACTTCATATATCAATGACATTATACAATGTGACTCAACAACTCAATGCAACTCATGCAATGTGGTACCGACTCTCGTTATCTTTTTTCGATTTTTACATTAAACCGGGTCCACACTTCTAGACCGATAACCCGTTATCTTTTTTCGGTTTTTACATTAAACCGAGTCCACACTTCTAGACCGATAACCACAAAGGCCCGTCCTCTAAGCCTTCAAACCCACACTTCTAGGTTTGGGACAAGCCACTAGTTTCCATGAAACTAACAGACATTGCCTCTTGACTAAATGATGCATGTACAATCAACCACAACAAATGCACTTAAGACCGACATCTTAATCTCATGCATTCAAATAATTCATCTCTTCAAGAATTACATTATGATTGCACACACAACATATTCACATAACATTCATCGATGTATTCATAATTCAACACTATCACCATATTATCACTCATAATGCACACATATCCACGATATGTTCTCATGCATTCTTCATAGTTATCAAACAATGCACACATATCCACGATATGTTCTCATGCATTATTCACATTTAATCACATACATACAATATGCATTTACAACATCTATCAAGCAATGCACACATATCCATGACATGTTCTCATGCATTCTATTCATACCACCATATACCAACAATATACATTCACAATTCAATATCATCACCGCATTATCAACAATGCACACATATCCACAATATGTTCTCATGCATTCTCAAGTAATTCATCATACAAGAATTACATCATGCTTACACGCATAACACATTTACCACGCAATGTACATATATTCACGATATATTCTCACGCATTTTTCATACATAATCGCATCCAATCAATACAAACATCATATTTATCAAACGATGCACGCATATCCATCAACATGCTCTTATGCATTCTTCATGTATCTTAACATACGACCGCATATAAACAATATACATCCACAATACATTTTTGTATTCTGTTTATTATTCATGTCATGCCATTTCATACAAGGTATACATGTCACAGTACCAATAATACAATTATAAGCTATGCACACATATATCCACAATGTTCTCATGCATACTTATTACCTAATTGTACACTACATCAAACCTTCACAAACTCATCAAATAATACGCACATTACCATTATTAAATAATACACACATAATCATTATCATGTTCTCATGTATTTATAATCGATCTGATTAATACTCATACCACAAGTCTAGGATTCACGCCCAAAGGCTACCCACAACACATATCATCACCATGGATCACATACTTATTCATATCATAGAGGTATTAACCTATGTGAATCAACCAAACAATCACCACATGAACAACACAACAAAAAGGAATGTTGTCTGATTCGCCTTCATTCGCCTGGCGAACCCTCGCAGCGAATACTCGCTGGACCTTCGCCCGGCGAACTCCCCAGCGAGCGAAGTCAGTAGCTACTGACTTGGTTCGCCACCATTCGCCAGCATGCTCGCCCGACGAACATTCGCCAACAACCCTTCGCCTGGCGAACCCGCCAGCGAAGTCCACTGGGACTTAATCATATTTATTCGCCAGCATTCGCTGGGCTTCGCCCGGCGAAGCTTCGCCTTCACTCGCCTGGCGAGAGCCAGCAAACCTGCGCAGAACAGAACCGCATTCTGTCTTCTCCCTTTATCCCACCATCAACCAACCACTTAATCATCAAAATCAGCTCAAACAACATACCCTCATGTTACTCGACTATTCTACGGCATTATTTCCAAGTTTCAACCGATTAAATCATCATTCTACCGATTAATCCAACTTGACCTAAAATGGAAAGTGATGAAAAACATCCACAAACCCAAACCCAACATACATAATAGCATACAATGATTAAATAGCAATGTTTCTCACCCTTACCTCGATTAATCGGAGCTTCGAAATTGGTTCTTGAAGATTCTCCAAGCTTTTTTCCCTTTTTCCTCTTCATTTCTCCTCTTCTTCTTTCTTTCTCTTTTCTTTCTTTCTATCTTTCTCTTTCTCTCCAATCCCCTTTTTATATCCCTTTTATTTTATTTCCTTCCAATTTCCTTTCAATTCTCTATTAATTCCAATTAATAAAAATTAATTCCAATATTAACATAAAATCCCACTAAATCAATTAATTACTACAATTAATTATTTAATGAAATTTGGGCTGTTACAGTCTCAGTTCTCCATGATTGGTGTTCTACATTCCCTTAGGGGGTGATGTTGTTAAACCAGGAAATTTTCTTCAGCAGAGATGTGCAGTTAAGATTGACTCTCCTCAGCTATTTGAGGTTGCAGCAAGTTGAGATTTCACTTGTCCTTTATCATAGTAGGGTCAAGATTATCCTCAGCAGGGCGAGATTGATATCCCCGGCAGAGTATAGCCATCCTCGGCAGATTGATTGCACATTCCCAACGGTTTAGGATCGAAGTTCTCCCTGACAAGCGGATTTGGGTTTATTTCCCCAGCATTGGGTCAGGATGCAGTTTCTCGTAGGAGACTGTTCACAAGTGTTCTGCCCTCGATAGCGCAGACTGAAGTCTCCAGTGGAATTGAAAGTCCCCCACAGAGTTGTATTTTCCCCGACAGATAGGAGTGATTCCAGCATCCGGTTACCCTCCTCAGCCGAATTTGCAGTTTCCCAAGAGAGTCGAGTCCTTGGAAAGCGTTCAGGCCATGATTGGTGCTCCCTAGTAGCGTGTTGAATAGCTGATGCTGTATTTCCCCATCGGAGTCGTTATCTCCAGGAAAGTTTTGCCGCAAAGGTCGTGTAGTTTATTTCTGCAATTGACATCGTTTTCCTCAGCAGTTGTGGTTCGTACACCTAGATGAGCAGGTCCAGGTTCTCGTAGAACTCTGTTCCCCTACAGCAGTCGACTGAAGTTCGTTTCCCCAAGCGAAATCCCATTGAGATTGGTGTGACTTCTTCTCCTCGGCAGGATGAGTCCTTCCTCCACCAGAGTGGTTCTTTCTCCTTGACAGGAGGCTTTTCCCTTCAGCATTTATTTTGCTGATGGGGTCGTAGTACTTTGCATGATTGTATAGCATTTACCCTAAACGCGTAGCATTTCCACCGTGTGGAGCATTACGCCATTGTCAAACATATGCATATGAAGCATGAGCTAGGTCGTTGCTGTTCTTGTTTTGCAGGTGTTCCTCCGCAGAATGGTTTCCTCAAGATGATTCTTGAATTCCCCAGCGAAGTTGTGTGCTTAAGATGATTCTTAAAAATCCCCGGTGAAGTTTCCAGAGTTGGTTGCTCAAATTGATGCTTAGAATTCCCGGCAGAGTGTTTGCTCAGGATGATTCCTGAAATCTCCAACATAGTTATTGGTTCAGGGTGATTCTTGAAGTCCCCGGCGGAGTTGATTGTTCAAGATGATTCTTGATTCCCTCAACAGAGTTTATTTGTCCAGAATGATTTCTGAATCACCCGAAACAGAGTTACTTGATAGTTCTCCAGAATCCGCAACGGAGATGTGTCATCCCCAGAAGGTTTTAAACAGAAAAGTTCAAATTTCCCTTATTTACTTACTGATGAAGTCCGGTCAAAGATGTTGTCGACGTGCCTAGCGACACGATGAGTCCATAGGTGACGATAAGGAATTCTTATACAGTGGCGCAGAATGCCCGACGGTATAATCAGCCATCATTCACCATCTACCGAGTTACCGGTGATCCCTTATTGACTTACTGATGAAGTCCGACAAAGATGTTGTCGACGTTCCTAGCGACATGATAAGTCCATATGCAACGATAAGTAATTCTTCTGCTATGACACAGAACGCCTGACGGTATAATCAACCATCCATTACCAGTTACCGCGTAACCGGTGACCCCTGTCGCTTTCGCGAAAATAAGGTGCTGGCACAACAAAAGAGTCGCCACCTTTCGTTATTTATCCCTCAGAGCGGGAAAGGAAACGATCGGAAAAACCTAACGAAAAAGGGTAAGACAAGGTCGTCGCAACCATTGTCTGGGTTCGGGAGTCGATTACGCAAGGGGAAGGTATTAGCACCCCTCACGTCCGTCGTACTCGACGGGATCCACGCTTGTTGTGATTATTGGACGGGTTGGTGTATCTATCTACCTATCAAGGCTGGCTTAAACAGAAAAGAAAATGACTCGGCAAAGCGTCGCACTTTATGCCTACGTATTCTCATCAGAGAACGAGAAATCAGAGTCAACATAGTTCGACCTACGACGGGTTATGGGGGAAGGTAGCTCGCCAATACATCAGTATTGTGCCTACGTACTCTCAACAGGTATGAGAGATCAGAGCTCACGTAGTTTGGGACACTACGGTTTATTTCCTGTTTTTTTACGAAAGAAGTGTTTTTTATTGTGTTTGCAATTTCAATCGCACTAGAGACTATAACCTGAGAGTGAATGCGTTGCATCTCACCCAAAGGGTACCATACTAAACATCCAGACTGTGGAAAAGAAACTCTCCCACAATCCTTTCTCAGATAGCTTAAGGCTCGTAACGTACGAAAGAAATCATTCAAGATTACTGTATCTTAAACTGTTTTGAGATGAGAAGAGAACAGGCCCAACTAGGAGGAAGACTATCAAGTCCTACTGTTGTCATGCCAAGGATTCATCCTATGGTTGAGGTTTGAACAGGGAACTCCTAGAAGTTGTCATGCATAGGTTTCAACCTAAAGTTCTATCATCAATTCCTTATCAAAGGAAATGAGAGTACTAAGGGATCATGTCAATGATACACCAAAACAGACAAAGCATCAGCTTAACAGTAAAATGCATGCAATGCAAGTGAGGGAGGAAATGTGTGTGGGGCTTCAGCCTCCACAAGCTCATCTCAACCTCAAGCCAGAATGGATAACAGTAATCATACTGAAAAGTAAAACATGCTATCAAGCAAAAACAGTAAACTGCAATCATACAGAAGAAATAAAATCATGCTATCAAGCACACAAAAACCACATGGGCAAGGGAGCTGGGCTCTACCGAATACCCGCAAGCAAAGCCATACAATAACAATACAAGCAGAGGGAGCAACTCAACCTCTAGTGCAATCATGCTCCTAGATTCTACTTAGTCTAGATATAGACTTATTCTAATGCATCAAGCAAGTCAAACAAAACACATCAATACAGAAAAGAAAACAGATAAGAAAACAGCTCAACTCCTCTCTCAACTTCAAGCTTCAGCTCTTCCAACAACAACTTAGTCTTCAGACTTCCATCACTCTTGACAAATATCAATTTGCTTTTCCAGTTTTCAACCCTTCAACATAAGTTTTAACTTATCTTCTCTGAGCTTCAGCTCCTTGATCAGTTCCACCTTCAGGCTTCACTAATGACCACAAGTATCAACTTGTTTCCTTCAGTCTTTAAGCACCTTCAAGGGGTCTTCAAGTATCAACTTGCTCTTGTTGCTCTTCAAGCTTCAGCTGGAATGGCAATACTCAAGGATTCATCCTCTTCTACACTCTTCAATGAAGTCTTCATCATCAAACTCAAGCTCAACATCTCTCAAGATACTCAAACCAGGGGAAATCACTTACTAGATAAGCTGGGACATTGAACTGCTTATTGGCCACCAAAGGTGACCTATAATGGTTCAACATCAAAGGAACGGTTCCCTCAAAAGTTCTACTTCCTAGGTACTATCACTTATCCCTCCAAAGGAGAGAGGTGTATACCATGGAAGGACTTTTAATCATAGGGAGGAATGGAGGTGACAGATACCATCCATGTTTAAGAAAGAACTTAACTAGGTCTAAACTCTTCCTAATCCCTAACCCTAAAACAATCAACAAAACAAATAAGATCAAGCTCTCAAGCTCCTCAATGCTCCTCAATGCTCCTACTATGCTCCTCAATGCTACTCCAAGCAATACCAAGCTCTCCAAGCCCACAAAGCAAAGCAAACAAAAATTCAAGCCCACAAGGGCAACACAAACAATCCTCAACTACAAAAATCATCTAAAAATAGTATATTACTATATTAAAACCTAATATAATTTCTAGGGGATCTTATATATCTATCCTTAATACCCTTATATGCCCCAATGTCTAACTTGACCTAGAAACCCAAAATTCTAGTGTTATTGTGGACCTATGTTAAGGATTAACCTAGTTCTATACAACCTAAAATCATCTAAGCAAAACTACTCTAAAATTCATCACAAAATTATGGAATAAATCCAGGGGGGAGCTAAAGTCCTAACCTAACTATCCTAAAAATAATGGCCTAAAAATACTAAGGGAACTACCTAAACAAAATTCTACAAATTCATGTATCAACATAAAAGAATTAAAAAGCTATTAAAAGAGAAAATATTCAAAAAATATTAAAAATGCATGAACTGCAAATATTTTTATTTGATAATTTTCTAGACATTATCATGAAGTGGGAGAAAAAATCCCCATGCAAAAATCATTATTTTTCCATTTATTATGATTTTCCAAAGATTAATGGAAAATGGAGAAAAAGAAATTAAAATAAGAAAACCTAGGTGTGAATAGCAAGTATATCCAGTTCAATGCATCAATGGGCTCAGAGTGGGGGTGCAGTTAGGATAAGCGCCAGGCCCAAAACTAATCAGAAAAACTATTAATAAAGCATAAAGAAAATGAAAAACGCACGGTGTATAAAGCAACAAAATTCAGTTAAAAAACCAATGGGCCATGAATTGGGGGTGCAATCAGCAATCCAGCCCAATTCCCTTTTAATGAAACAATGCGTTTCATGCTGGTTTCAGATTCCCTCTTCAAGTTGAAATTAAATCCTAGCCCTCAGATCTTGATCTCAGTCAATGGTCTAACTTCATCCAATGGCTACGCCCTTGTCTCCTACCTCTGGCTAGGGTTCTTAGAGAAGCCATGGAAATGCAGAGCTCCATACACAAACTTCCCTCTATTCGTGCTTTCTCATTTCTTGCTCAAATTCAACAATTCAAAACCCTATAATACTCCAAAATTCAAGCTGAACACGCACATGTCCTTGGATTACACTGAAACCTCCTCTAACAACAAACCCGATGGTGAATCCAAAATACACTCAGTCCTCGACTTCAACCAACCTTGGATTTCTTGGTACTAAAATGATCATCACACTTCACTGATTAAAATAAGCTATCACACGTGCATTATATCTCACTATATCACGAGTTCTTGATCATCAAAGAAAAGGTGTCCATAACTCAATCTTCATCAATTGATCCCTAACTCTCCAGAAATGATCACCTATGTGTCTCTAACCTTTCTACACTAATAAACTAACCTAGCAATGCATAAATTAGGGTGTGGTAGAGAATCTGCAAACCTGGTATTTCTTGATCAACAGGTGGTGAAAACCTTCACTTCAAGCCTTGTAATTCTTCAGAAACCTTCCTTGGATGCTGATCTTGCTACTGTTTGCAAAAGATTGGATGGAGAATGCTTGAATCTCAGAATTCGACTCTGACTTGCAACCTTGAAAATCCAATTGCCAATTCCTCAATTCACCATGGTTTTGCTCTCAAATTGATCTGCACAACTTCAAGATGATCAATGGAGTGTGTTTAGATGGAAAGAATGAATGGAAATGGTTCAGAATATGGAATTCACTTTCAACTTGCAATGGAGGCAAGTGAAATGGCCAATTCTCTCTTCTCTCAAATCTTACACCAACCTCTGCTTTGAGAAAGTTCTAATCATCTTATAGAACTTGTAGGAACTGTCCAGAACCTTCTGGAACACTCCAATGATAAAATGAATATCTCATGCCATGATAATTTGAAAATCAAGCCACACACATAGCAGCTCAAGCTTCTCTTGTTACATCTCTTGTATCTCCTTTGAAAATCTCCTCATATGAGATATATGATGTGCTGAGATGCATAACTAACTTGTTCATTGAGTTTTCTTAAGTTTTGCCTTTGTGCCTTAAGATGCAAGCAAGCCCTTTCCAAAGCAGCCCCATGATCTAGGCCTCAAATCAAAATTGTGGCTGAACCATTGTTTTTAGAATGTCTTTTAGAGTCAAAATGACCTATTATATGACATGGTTTGGATGTGTAACTTGGGATTTCCAATTTCCAATTTCAACTTATGCCTCCATTTTAGGCCATTTTTATCACTTTTTGATACAAGCCTTTTCAACATCTCATGACCTCCTTACTAGCCTTAAAACATCATTCTAAGCAAGTTTGATGTTGAAGATTTTTCCATTTGAAGCTTGGAAATAGGAGGTATGGCCTTATGCTTGAAATGACCTATAATATCCAAATGACCAAAATGCCCTTGACTTGTCAAAGCCATAACTTGAGTTCTACAAATCCTATCAAGGAATTATAGTACTCTCTAGAACGCTAAGAAGATGAGGAACAACATTCATGTTGGCCAAGAATTCATAGGAATCATCCTACTAGGGCAAAGGTTGGGTGCAAGTTGGGTGACTTTCAAGGACCCAGATTCACATACCTCAGATGACCTGTAACTTGTCAAAGTCATAACTTGAGCTCTACAAATCCTATCAAGGACTTCTAGTACTCAAATTAAAGCTAAGAGCAAGGTCTACAACATTCATGCTGTGGGGAAGATGAGATGACAATCACATCTTGAGCTAAACTGCCTTGAAGATAGGGATCAAACTAGGGGATTTTACACTGTCAAGCCTTAGAAACCCTAGCTTGAAACTTCTCAAACTCTTCAATCATGATGAGTTGGTCTAGGAATCATCCTTATAGCATCTCAATGCATAAATCCATGATCACATGGCTCTTGGATTAGGTCTCAACCCTCTCCAAATCATCAGTTGACCTAGGGTTGACCCAGTCAAACCCTAATTCCACCACTCATGGCTGAGTCTTCTGAATTCTTGTGCAATGACCTCTCTAGGCTTCATGATGGCTTTCAAGACATCTCATAAGCTTTATCAAAGCTTCAAGTCCATCCTCATAGCCTCAGAATCATCTGAGGAGCTCCCCACAACTCTCAAGTTATGAGACACACAACCTTGGTTTCAACCAATCTCTCTGAGGATCTCTTGAGTTCTCTGACAAAGATATCAACCTTTAATCATCTGAATAACCTTCTTGGCTAGCTTCATAGTCTCATACAACTATTGTTGGGTGATCATACCCCTTGATCTACTGCCCACATATCAATGAGATGCAGATGATGAATGAGATGAACCACAAGCTAGGTAAATAAATGTTGGTCAAATTTTGGGGTGCAACAGCTGCCCCTATTCAAACGGCTTGAACCTGAATGGGTGAGGCGAACGGCTCTCAGCCAATCGAGGTGTGAGACTGTTGAATACCGATAAACCCGGAAATTTACCAACTGCACAAGTACACGGTACTCAGATGGGAACAAATCTTCGAAAACTGAAATAATAGCTGCACGACAACTAGTTGGGTAATTGGTCATACGGTAACTGGTAATACATAGTCGATCATGCCATCAGGCATCACAATTCTGAAGGTGAGAAAATTACTTAGAAGGGGGGGGTTGAATAAGTAAGACTAAAAAACAAAGATTAGAACACAAATATTTTTATCCTGGTTCGTTGAAAACAACTACTCCAGTCCACCCTCTCAAGAGTGATTTGCCTTTCTCTGTCAAGGACTTAATCCACTATTTAAATAAAACAGATTACAAATAGCAACACCTAAGAACAACTGTTCTTAGTCTTCTCAAGAGCAACTGATCCCAACTGGATCCTCTTAAGGAAAACCTTTTACAAACAATGTAAAACTTTTACAAGAGTAAGAATGCTTCTAATAAGCTGTTATCACAACTGTGATATTTCTCTTAAGTTAAGAACGAAGGTAAAGCAAAATAATATAATTAAGAGCTTTGAAAGATTTGCTTTGAGGAGTGATTTTTCTAGAGTTTCGATACTGAAGAAGATGGAGTGGACTTCTTTATATAGGCACTAAGATCCAAGAAGTCTTGTTACGTTGAAGGCTGTGCAGAAAAGCCTGATGCCTTTTGTCTTCACATTGGAGGCTGTGCTGAAACAAGCCTGATGCCTTTTGTCTTCACTTGCAGAAAACTTTCCTCAGAATGGAATGCACAGATAAAACCTTTTTGTCTGTGTCCTTGTGTCTATCACAAAATAGGAAAGAGCTGTTGAGAAAAACCAACGTACATATTTAAATCTTCTTCAAAGTAAGTTCAGCTTTCAACATTAGAATATGAATCTTCAGAGTCTCCAGACTAGAGATCATCTGGATCTTCAGAGTCTTGAATATTCTTCAGATTGAGCTGAATCAGAGTATGTGCAGCTTGTGTGCTTGAGCGTGTAAATCTATCAGATCAGAGTCTTCTATGCTTTAGAGGCTCCTGCTTCAGAATCTTCAAGAGACAGAAGTCAGATTCTTCTGGGAGCAGCGTTCAGATCTTCACTAAGATGCTCTTGAACTTATGATGTCCTTTCATAATAACATTGTTCAGATCTTAGTTTGCTTTCTTAAGATAATTTTCTTTAATGCCTGTAGCAAACAATCTAGAACACGTTTAGAGTATATAATTCTTGAATACAAAATTTATAAGTGTTATCATCAAAACATAGAGATATAACTAAGACACAATCTGTGCTCTTACAATCTCCCCCTTTTTGATGATGACAAAACATGAGAAATTTTGTTCAATAAAGAGTAAGAATTAAAAAACTCCCCCTGAGATAAATAATCTCCCCCTGAAATAAATACTTCAATAGAATAGAATACTTCCCTTTCTGATTAAGTATATTTCAGATTCAGAGCCTGATGAAAGAGTTCAGAGTCAAATCTTGATGCCAGATACATATGGCTTTCTTTAGTCAGAGCGTCTGGTTATCATCTTGCATGAATTCTCTTTCAGAATAAATGTATCAGAGTAAGATATCAGAGTTATCAGAGTTGATTGAATACTCAGATTTTCTTTAGAGGATCAGGTTCTGGTTGATACAGTCTCAGGGTAACTTCAATGAATTATGTCAGATATATCAATGTAATCTGAAAGACTTTAATTCAAAGTAAGTTAATAAAATGTCTGAATTTTAGTTTTAGTAATTGCTTATAGGTTGAACACTCAGTTTCTCTTTTTCTCCCCCTTTTTGTCATAATCAAAAAGATTTTCAAAGACATAAAGATATAGAAGAAAAGAATCATATAGGAGCAAAACAAGATATCATGCAATTAAAACAAACCAAAGTTTACAGTCAAACAGGCAGAGGCCAAAAAACACATAACACAACAAAAGATAAACAGACAGCAAAAAGCAGTTCATGTGCAAAACAACAAATAAAACTAGGTCTGGCGAGAGGCAATAAGGGTCAGAAGCTCTGTCATCTTGGCAGCTGACTCTTCTTGCTTAGACATCCAGGTCTTGATTTCATCAGTTGTTTTCTCTTGCTTGATCATCCAGTCCTTTATATCCTTCACATCATTCACAAGTTCTGAAACCACAGATGAAGACGGAGCAGATGCAGTAGCAGCAGGGTTCCCTTCAGTTTGGTTTTCAACAAAAGCTTGTTCAACCATTTCAGATTCAGGAACTACTGGAGGAGCAGCTTCCAAAAGTAACACAGGAGGAGGAGGAGGCATGTTCATCAGCGTTACCTTGATTAACTCAGCAAATTTAGTCTTAGCAAGCTTAGAGCATTTTGCTCTAACTTTTAGGGCAGCTTTGTTAAACATCCAGATGAAGCGCTTCCAAGCAGTATTCGAAACATTGGGATCCAAACTAGACATGCATACAGCCTTAACACGATCATATTCAGAATCTAACTCCTTTTTGAAAATATCAAACATAGCATTAATACAAGATCCTAACTCTGACTGTTCAGTCTGTCCAGAGGAAAAAGGATTAGGGGTGTTAGCAGGAGTAGGTTCAGATGGTTGTGGTTGAGGTGTGGGTGGTTGAGATGTGTGGATGTCAGATTGAGGGAGTTCAGATGATTGAGGGAAAGTTTGATTCTCAGATGGATTAGTTTCAGGTGGTTGAGGAATGGTTTGATTTTCATATGTTTGAGTGTCAGATGGTTGAGTTTCAGATGGTTGATGATGAGATGGAGAGTTTGGTGGGGTATGAAACAAGGCAATGTTAAGATGTTTCTTCATAACACTCTCAGAGCGAGCTTGTTTGAGTGATTCTGAATCACAGTCAGATGAATCAGATGAATCAGAAGATTCATCTGAGTGAACAGATGTTGAAGAAATTACAATTGTTTGGTTGAGGGGTTGAATATCAAGAATATTGTCAGAAAGATTTGGATCTTCTGAGGGAATTGTTTGTTCAGAGTGTTCAGTTTGAACAGTCTCTGGTTGATTTTGTTCTGAAATAATTGTTTCTGGTTGGAGAGTCTCTAATTGGGGATTCTCTGGTTGTGACAAAGTTGGTTGTGGAGTTGCTGTTAGAGAGTTTTCTGGTTGAGTTGGTTCTGGTGGAGTTACTGTTGGAGAGTTTTCTGGTTGAATTGGTTCTGGTGGAGTTACTGTTGGAGAGTTTTCTGATAGAGTTGGTTCTGGTGGTGGAATTTCTGTTTGAATTGTTTGAGATTGTGGTTCAGATGGAATTGGTGCAGGAGATGATTGTAAATTTACTGGTTCAGATGATAGTGGTTCGGATGAGATATTGACAGACTGTTTGGATTTGGAAGTTCTTGGTATGAGGCTTGGAGAGAGTTGTGGTGAAGACAGAGGTGAATGAACAGTAGGAGTAGGATCAGATGCTAATACCTGTTGAATGGTGTCTCTGATCTCTTCCAGAGTAGCTTCTCTAGGACTGATTCTGGCCTTCTTTCCTTCTTTCTTCTTCTTTCTTGAAGCTTCAGGTGCTTTTCTCTTCTTCTGAACGGATCCTTCGTCAGCCTTCCTCTTACTGCGCCTTTCCTTCATCTGATTGGGCAATTCTTCTCCTGGCTTCTGAACGAGATTGGCAGGTAGAGGAATTCCTTCCTTTAGACATTCAGTAATGTACAGCCAGACAAATTCCTTTGGTTCATCTGCACTGAATAGTGGAAAGTCTTCCACAGGAATTCTTCTGCCTTGAACCTCTTCAGAGTTGATCTTCCTGAGTTGTCCTTTCAATTCTGAAATGATTTTCATCCTTTTTAGATTGAGTCCATTTATTTCAGAGCCAATGATGTAAATCAGATCTTCTGTAATCTTCGCATCTGTCAGATGCTGTACCAGCTTGTTCTCAATAAGGATATCTGAAATCAACCTTCCCAGGGGTATCCACGTCCTAACTTTACCAGCTTTAGCTCTTACTTCCTCTCTGGTTTCTTTGACATGAGTTAGTAAATGACTGAAGATAAGATACGGTAGATCCACTTTGACATTTTTGCTAATGCAGTACATAAAATACAGATGTTCCGAACTCACATAGTCTGGTGAGTTGGATGGTTTTCTGTGAAAAAATGTACTCATAAAGATTTTTGCCCAGATCCTATAAATGGGTTTCAAATCTTTAACCTTACTTGACGGCAATCCAGCTATAGTAACTTCTTCATAAACCCTAGCCATATCAATGCGAGAAGAAGTAAGATTTGAAACTCCATCAGACTCAGTATAACTAAACAGTTGTCTGATCAATTTTTCAGTAATGACTATCTCCACTCCAAGAACCGAGGAATGAATAAACTTGGGACCAGCGCTTGCATGAATCCAAAATTCCTTTACCAGTGATGGAAATACAGGACCCATTAGCCTTTCAAAATATTTTTCCCAACCTTGAGCTTTAATGGCAGAAATGAGGTCGAACCCATTTTCCTTTAAAGAGTCAAGATCAATGAAGCTTTCACAGAGCACTTCCAGATCAGCCACTGGAGTGAATAAGGTTCGTTCAGGTTCTTTGTACATTATAGTTTTGTTGGGTTTTGCAGCAGTGTTTGAAGTAGTCTCCATTGAAGAAGAAAAGGATCGTGGTTTAGGTTTAGGGTTTTGGTAGAGATTAAAAAGAGAGCAGAAACGCATGAATGAAGTGAATGTGGAAAGTGTGAAAATAGTGTGATAGGTGATATATATAGATAACCAAAAATCAAGCATAGGGCACACAAAAGACACTTACGCACGTTTGGACAACATTTAATGAAAAAATAATCATTTCACATTCAATTTATGACAGTTGGGGGGAAAACCAAGAAAAGTGAGATTTTCAAAGCAATACCTCAAACGTCAATTCAGTTGAGCACTCCATCTTTTCAGATATTGAGTGACACGTGTTTGCTTTACTGGCTCATCTGATGTCTCTCAAGAAATGAAACGTTTCTAACTTTCAGATCTTCTGAGCTTGTTAGTTCAGAGTTTCACACCAAAAAAAATTGAATAAATATAAATGAACGAATAGACAGATGAAATACTTCAGATTATTAAACATTTTGCATCTGAGAGGTTGCCTCTGAGAAATATTACTCTGGACACAAATCCATACAAATATTTTTCAGAATGAACTTAAATCTATCTTCAGCAAGGGGTTTTGTGAAAATGTCAGCCCATTGATGATCTGTATCAACAAAAGCTAAATTAATTACACCCTTCTGAACATAGTCTCTGATGAAGTGATGTTTAATTTCTATATGTTTTGCCTTAGAATGCAAGATTGGATTTTTTGACAAACATATAGCAGAAGTATTATCACAGAAGATAGAAAGATTACTCTCATAGATTTGATAATCTTCTAATTGACTCTTCATCCAGAGCATCTGAGTACAACATCCAGCAGCAGCAATGTATTCTGCCTCTGTAGTTGATAGTGCAATGGTAGGTTGCTTCTTGCTGTACCATGAGATCAGATGACTTCCAAGAAACTGACAGCTTCCAGAAGTGCTTTTACGTTCAACTCTGTCTCCAGCATAGTCAGCATCACAGAATCCAACTAATGAAAATTCATCAGATCTTCTGTAACACAAACCCATGTTAGCAGTACCTTTCAGATACCTCAGAATCCTCTTAACAGCTGTTAAGTGTGATTCTCTAGGATCTGATTGGAATCTTGCACATAAGCAGACACTAAACAGAATATCTGGTCTAGAAGCAGTCAAGTATAGAAGAGATCCTATCATACCTCTGTAGAGTTTTTGATCTACCTTCTTACTTACCTCTTCCTTACCTAGAGTGCTTGTAGGATGCATTGGGGTTTTTGCCATTTTGCTATCAATCATGTTGAACTTCTTCAGAAGCTCTTTAACATATTTGGTTTGATGTATGTAGGTGCACTCTGGAGTCTGGTTGACTTGGATTCCCAAGAAGAATCTCAATTCTCCCATCATGCTCATTTCAAATTCTTCCTGCATACATTTAGCAAACTCCTTTCCAAGCGTAATATTTGTTGATCCAAAAATAATGTCATCTACATAAATTTGACAAATCAACAGATCTTTCTTAACAGTTTTACAGAATAAAGTTGTATCCACTTTTCCTCTGATAAAATTTTTCTTCAGTAGGAAGTTGCTCAACCTCTCATACCAAGCTCTGGGAGCTTGTTTTAATCCATAAAGAGATTTCTTTAATTTGAAAACATGATCTGGAAAGTTTTCACTTTCAAAACCAGGAGGTTGGTGGACATATACTTCTTCTTCTATAATACCATTAAGAAAAGCACTTTTAACATCCATCTGATACAGAGTGATGTTATTCTGTGCAGCAAATGAAATAAGAAGACGAATAGATTCTAACCTTGCCACTGGAGCATATGTCTCAGTGTAATCAATACCTTCTTGTTGACTATATCCTTGAGCAACCAACCTTGCCTTATTCCTTTCTACCTCTCCCTTTTCATTCAGCTTATTCCTGAAGACCCATTTTGTTCCAATGACATTGAATCCTTTAGGTCTAGGAACCAGATCCCAAACTTCATTTCTGGTGAATTGATTCAGCTCTTCTTGCATAGCTATAATCCATTCATTATCTTCCAAAGCCTCATCTACAGATGTTGGTTCTATCATTGACACTAAGCCAAATAAGGAAGATTCAGAAGTTCTGAGAAATGATCTTGTCCTTATAGGATCATCTTTCTTTCCAATTATCACATCTTCTGGATGAGAAGCTTTGATTCTGGAAGAAGATCCTCTGACAGTTGGTCTTTCAGAAATATGCAAGTTGTTTAGTTGGGAGGTCAAAGGTGTAGCATCTGGGGTTGCGTCAGATTCTTTGTTCTTTGCCTTTTCTGCCTCTGAGCCTTCAGAGTCTGTGGGAATCACTTCTCTATCTGCAGAACTTTCAAACTGCTTTGGCTTTTCAGAGCCAAGCTTATCATCAAATCTGACATGAATAGATTCTTCCACAATCTGTGTTTCAGTATTGAATACTCTGTAGCCTTTAGAGCGTTCAGAATAACCAAGCATGAAACACTTCTGTGCTTTGGAATCAAACTTGTTCAGATTATCTTTAGTATTAAGCATATAACAAATACATCCAAAAGGATGAAAATAAGCAATGTTAGGCTTTCTGTTTCTCCACAATTCATAGGGAGTCTTTTTCAGAAGAGGTCTTACAGACACTCTGTTCTGAATATAACAAGCTGTGTTAATTGCTTCTGCCCAGAAATATTTTGCCAGATTTGTCTCGTTGATCATGGTTCTGGCCATTTATTGCAATGTTCTATTTTTCCTCTCTACAACTCCATTTTGTTGTGGAGTTCTAGGGCAGGAGAAATCATGTGCAATGCCTTTTTCAGAAAAATATTTTTCAAAATGTTTATTTTCAAATTCTCCACCATGATCACTTCTGACTTTAATAATTTTACAATCTTTTTCAGTCTGGACTTGATTGCAGAAGTCAAAGAACACAGAATGAGACTCATCCTTGTGTTTTAGAAACTTTACCCATGTCCATCTGCTGTAGTCATCTACAATGACTAACCCATACTTCTTGCCTCTGATGGATGCAGTTTTCACTGGTCCAAACAGATCAATGTGAAGTAATTCCAATGGTCTGGAGGTAGAAACAACATTTTTTGATTTAAAATGAGATTTTGAAAATTTACCTCTTTGACATGCTTCACACAGAGCATCTGAGTTGAACTTCAACTTAGGAAGTCCTCTGACCAGATTGAGTTTATTAATCTGAGATATACGTCTCATATTAATATGCCCCAATCTTCTATGTCAGACCCATTGCTCATCATTCACAGATAAGAGGCATTTTACATTTTGAACTTTAAGTTCTGAAAGGTTAATTTTATAAATGTTGTGTTTCCTCTTTCCATTGAATAGGATAGAGCCATCCTTTTGACATACGGCTTTGCAACATTTTTGATTAAAGATTATATCATAACCATTGTCACTTAATTGACTTATGGACAATAGATTATGTTTCAATCCTTCAACTAACAGAACATTAGAAATAGAGGGTAGGTTGCCATTACCAATAGTTCCAGAGCCAATGATCTTGCCCTTCTGGTTCCCTCCAAATTTCACGTCCCCTCCAGATCTAAGTTCCAGACTTTGGAACATAGACCTTTCTCCCGTCATGTGTCGTGAGCATCCAGAGTCCAGGTACCATGATTGGTGTCCTGACATTGCTGCTAAGGACATCTGCAACAGGGATTATTTTGTCTTTAGGTACCCAGATCTTCTTGGGTCCTTTAGGGTTAGTTGCCTTGTAGGTTTGTCTAAACTTTTGTTTTTCAACATAGTTTTTGTTTAGACTTGTCTTAGATCTAAACACATGAGTATTCTTTTCAGAACTCGTGTGTTTAATATCATTTAAATGACCAAATTTAAAATTAGAGTATAAAGGAGTTATCTTAATGATCAGATCATCTATAGGTATTGGTCTTACATCTTTTTCAAGAGAAGAAGATTGAAATCCAATTCCCTTTCTTTTATTCCTACTAACTCCATAGATCATAGAAGCCATCTTGCTTCTGTCTATGCTTTTAGTGAGGAACCTCTGAAAACTAGAGTCATATTTTTCCAAAATATTTTCAGATGACTTAGCTTCAGAGTCAGATTCTTGTTGGGCAATTTCCAAATCATTTTTGATTTTTATATTTATTTCTTTCTACTCAACAAGTTATGTTTTTAGATTATCAATCTCAGATTCAAGATTGCTTTTCAGCTTCTTGTTTTTGAGTTTGATATTATTATAGCTTTTCAGAACTTCAGATAACACCTTTATAAGTTCTTCTTTGGTAAGTTTAGACATTACCTCTTTAGCGTCAGAGTCGGAGTCTGACTCAGATTCAGATGATAATTCTTCATTCTGATCTTCTATTCCAGCCATTAATGCCATGTTGGCACACTCTTCTTCTGCTTCAGATTCAGATTCAGATTCATCTGAATCATCCCAAGTTGCCATAAGAACCTTCTTCTTTTTATCAAACTTTCTCTTGGGTTTCTCCTTGAGAAGTTTGGGGCAGTCATTTTTGTAGTGCCCAGGTTCCTTGCATTCATAGCATGTGACCTCTTTCTTTCCAGATCTTCTGTGTCCAGAAGATTCCTTCCTGTGGTCAGCTTTTCTGAAGTTGTTAAACTTCTTTCCCTTGTGCTTCCAGAGCTTGTTGATTCTTCTGGAAAGCATGGACAGTTCATCTTCTTCTTCAGAAGACGATTCTTCAGAACTTTCTTCTTTTACCTGCAAAGCTTTAACAGGTTTGTTAGATTTTAAAGCTATGGATTTACCTTTATCTTTCTTCTGGGGTTCATCTTCCTCCAGCTCTATTTCATGGCTTCTCAAAGAACTGATAAGTTCTTCTAAGGAGATCTTGTTCAGATCTTTTGCCATTTTCAATGCAGTCACCATTGGTCTCCATCTGGTGGGAAGACTTCTGATGATCTTCTTGACATGATCTGACGTTGAGTAGCCCTTATCCAGAACTTTCAGACCAGCAGTAAGAATCTGAAATCTAGAAAACATAGTTTCTACATTTTCAGACTCTTCCATTTTAAATGCCTCATACTTCTGTATGAGCGCCAACGCCTTGGTCTCTTTAACCTGAGAATTTCCCTCATGAGTCATTTTGAGTGACTCAAACATGTCATGAGCAGTATCTCTGTTTGTAATCTTCTCATACTCAGTATGAGAGATTGCATTAAGCAATATAGTTCTGGCTTTGTGGTGATTCTTGAAATCTCTTTTCTGTACTTCAGTCATTGATTTTCTATCAATCTTTTTGCCATCCTCATCAGTAGGATGTTTATATCCATCAATGACCATATCCCAAAGATCAACATCATACCCAAGGAAAAAACTTTCTATTCTATCTTTCCAATAGTCAAATTTTTCCCCATCAAACATGGGTGGCTTGGTACTGATCCTATCTCCTTCATATTTGTTGTTGCAATTTGATGTAGATGTATCCATATTGGCAACAAAACAAATATCAAAGTATCTTTCTCACTGGATCTTTAACTGTCACGGTTAAGTGAAGCACACGCAGAACCGGAGCTCTGATGCCAACTGAAGGTGAGAAAATTACTTAGAAGGGGGGGGGGGGAGGGTTGAATAAGTAAGACTAAAAAACAAAGATTAGAACACAGATATTTTTATCCTGGTTCGTTGAAAACAACTACTCCAGTCCACCCTCTCAAGAGTGATTTGCCTTTCTCTGTCAAGGACTTAATCCACTATTTAAATCAAACAGATTACAAATAGCAACACCTAAGAACAACTGTTCTTAGTCTTCTCAAGAGCAACTGATCCCAACTGGATCCTCTTAATGAAAACCTTTTACAAACAATGTAAAACTTTTACAAGAGTAAGAATGCTTCTAATAAGCTGTTATCACAACTGTGATATTTCTCTTAAGTTAAGAACGAAGGTAAAGCAAAATAATATAATTAAGAGCTTTGAAAGATTTGCTTTGAGGAGTGATTTTTCTAGAGTTTCGATACTGAAGAAGATGGAGTGGACTTCTTTATATAGGCACTAAGATCCAAGAAGTCTTGTTACGTTGAAGGCTGTGCAGAAAAGCCTGATGCCTTTTGTCTTCACATTGGAGGCTGTGCTGAAACAAGCCTGATGCCTTTTGTCTTCACTTGCAGAAAACTTTCCTCAGAATGGAATGCACAGATAAAACCTTTTTATCTGTGTCCTTGTGTCTATCACAAAATAGGAAAGAGCTGTTGAGAAAAACCAACGTACATATTTAAATCTTCTTCAAAGTAAGTTCAGCTTTCAACATTAGAATCTGAATCTTCAGAGTCTCCAGACTAGAGATCATCTGGATCTTCAGAGTCTTGAATATTCTTCAGATTGAGCTGAATCAGAGTATGTGCAGCTTGTGTGCTTGAGCGTGTAAATCTATCAGATCAGAGTCTTCTATGCTTTAGAGGCTCCTGCTTCAGAATCTTCAAGAGACAGAAGTCAGATTCTTCTGGGAGCAGCGTTCAGATCTTCACTAAGATGCTCTTGAACTTATGATGTCCTTTCATAATAACATTGTTCAGATCTTAGTTTGCTTTCTTAAGATAATTTTCTTTAATACCTGTAGCAAACAATCTAGAACACGTTTAGAGTATATAATTCTTGAATACAAAATTTATAAGTGTTATCATCAAAACATAGAGATATAACTAAGACACAATCTGTGCTCTTACAAATTCCTCGGGACTCATCAGGTCAACCATCAGGTTGATCATGCCATCAGGTATTCAAATAAACTGTCGGGCATCAACCGGACTTCAACCATCAGGTTGATCATGCCATCAGGCATTCAAAGAAATTGTCGGGCATCAGCCGGACTTCAACCATCAGGTTGATCATGCCATCAGGCATTCAAAGAAACTGTCGGGCATCGGTCGGACTTCAACCATCAGGTTGATCATGCCATCAGGCATTCAAAGAAATTGTCGGGCATCAGCCAGACTTCAACCATCAGGTTGATCATGGCATCAGGCATTCAAAGAAATTGTCGGGCATCAGCCGGACTTCAACCATCAGGTTGATCATGCCATCAGGCATTCAAAGAAATTGTCAGGCATCAGCCGGACTTCAACCATCAGGTTGATCATGCCATCAGGCATTCAAAGAAATTTTCGGGCATCAGCCGGACTTCAACCATCAGGTTGATCATGCCATCAGGCATTCAAAGAACTGTCGGGCATCGGCCGGACTTCATCAGCAAGTCGAGAATAGAATTCTTGGTCAATCATGAGCCAATTGGGAATATCTAAACCTCTGCCATTAGGCACTCCGCATCAGCTGAGAGAACTGCTTCATTAACACGGTCAGACTTCAATCATGGAGTCTTCAAGGGAGGTTTCAACTTCGCCATTCAAAAACCTGCTGAGGATAACGCCCCTCTGCTGGGGATTCTGGAGAACTATCAAGTAACTCCGCTTCGGGGATCCAGAAATCATTCTGGATGAATCAACTCTGCTGAGGACTTCAAGAATCATCTTGGACAAATAGCTCCGCCGGGGACTTCAAGAATCATCTTGAACCGTCGACCATTCTGGGAATTTCAGGAATCATCCTGAGCAAACACCCTGCCGGGGACTCTAAGTATCAACTTGAGCAACCACTCTAGCGACTGCACCGGGAATCTTAAGAATCATCTTAAGCAAACGACCCTGCTGGGGAATTCAAGAATCATCTTGAACCGAAGACTTCGCTGGAGACCTCAAGAATCATCTTGAGCAAGCGGCTTCGTTGGGGGGAATGTCAGGAATCATCCTGAGCAATCGATTCTGCGGCGGAACACCTGCAAAACAAGAACGGTAACAACCTAGATCATGCTTATCATGCATATGCCTCGGCAATGGCGCAATGCTCCCCACGGTGGAAATGCTATGTGTTTATGATAAATGCTATGCAATCATGCAAAATGATGCGATCCCGTCAGCAAAATAAATGCTGAAGGGAGAATCCTCCTGTCAAGGAGAAAGAACTACTCAGACGGAGGAATCATTCTGCTGAGGAGAACAAGGTCATGCCAATCTCAATTGGACTCCGCAAGGGACACAACTTCAGTTGACTGCTGCGGGGAAATGAAGCTCTACGAGAACTTGGACCTGCTGAGGGAAAGCGATGTCAATCGCGGGAATAACCTGCATGGCCTTCACGGCTACTTCTCTGGAGATAGCGACTCTGTGGGGAAGCACAGCATCAGCTGTTCAACCTTCCACTGGGGAGGACCAATCATGGCTTGAGCAGCTTCCAAGGGTTCGGCTCTCTTGGGTATCTGCAAACTCGGCTGAGGAAGGAGAAATCATTCTGCTTCGCTGGGGAGTACGACTCTGCGGGGGGGAATCTCAATTCCGCTGGGGAAGAAGGAATCATCCGACTTCGGGGAGAGTACGACTCTGGTGGGGAATTTCAATTCCGCTGGAGACTTCAGTCTGGACTATCAGTTGCTGCACACTTCAGTGAACGAATAGTTTCCTACGAAACCTGCACTTGTGACCTGGTGCTAGGGGAAAAACACGCGCTTCGGCGCCTGACTCAGCTGAGGAGATGACGATCCTTCGGGATGCATCTGACTGGGGGAGAGAATCTTCTCTGCCTGGGGATGCGCACGACGCACTGCCTGGAATATGCTACACCTGTAACAACACAAACAAACCGCAAGATACCCTTCTCAAAGGGACCTATCAGGGTTATTATCTCGTGACAATATTCAAGTAATTCATTGTTTCAACAATCAGTGGCCTAAGCCAGTAAGTTTATGTATGCGCATTTTATCAAAAACATCGGCGTTCTTTTTCGCAAACAAAACAGATAAATGCTAAACAGACAAACAGAATTGCTGAATAGTATGCATTTTATTGATAACGAACCCCTGAATGGGTAAAAATGTTTTACAACAGATGCAAGCTCCTGGAATGAGGAAGCCACACAAAAATAAAACATAAATATACATCAGTATATACAAATGTCGGCAACGAGGCGTAGACGAACACCATTAGTTGATCCCTCTATGACCCACTCGACTTCGATACTTCTCTGACGCTTCAGCTTCGGAAGAGATTGATTCAGATAAACGGCCCTCAGGTCTTCCAAACCACTAAACAAAGAAAGTCCATACGCGGAACGCAGTCATTTGCTTTTTCAAATCCCTAACTTTTGCGTGAGCCGCCCTTTACGGGTTTTCAGTTCACCGGGATACCCTTTTTTGCCGAAGCCGCCCAGTGTAGGTTTTCGACTTCGCGGGTGTACATTTTTCAATTTATATCCCTAATTTTTGCCCGAACCTTTTATTCTGTTTTTGGTTCGCCAGGATGCCCCATTTTTGCCTGGACTCTCTTTTTTTTTTTCCAGCGGGTCGCTTTCAAGCAAAGTATTTTTTAACTGCGTCCGCGTTCACCGGGGATGAAAAATCTTCACCATCTATCGTGGATAACAACAAAGCTCCTCCCGAGAATACCTTGCTGACGACGTACGGACCTTCGTAATTGGGAGTCCACTTGCCCCGGTGATCGGAGTGTGGAGGAAGAATCTTCTTCAGGACGAGATCACCCGTCTGAAAGCTTCTAGGAAGCACCTTCTTGTCATAAGCTTTCTTCATTCGGCTTTGGTACAGACGACCAAACGCAATCGATGCTAACCTCTTCTCGTCCATCAGGCTAAGTTGGTTCAGTCGGTTCGTAATCCATTCTGCCTCGTCGAGTTTCACATCAACCAAAACTCGCAAAGAAGGAATCTCCACTTCTAACGGTAGGACAACTTCCATACCGTACACCAAGGAGAAAGGAGTTACCCCGGTTGACGTACGTACCGTCGTACGATAACCGTGCAGTGCAAACGGCAGGATCTCGTGCTAATCTTTGTAGGTCACTGATCAGTGCATATTTATGCACATTCTCCTACATTTTTACTTAGGCATTTCTTTATTTTATTTTGTTTATTATTATATTTTATTATGTTTTCATATTTTATTTTATTTTTGGTTTAATTTAATTTTCGCACTTATTTTTCAGCTTTAGCAGTCTGCACGGAAACGATCATAACTGGAGCTCCGGGAATCCATTTGAGGCGTTCTAAAAATCTCCAGAAAGCTAAGAGAGAGAGAGCTACGACTTTCGTATTGGAGCCGAAATCAGATTCGGAGCTCAAAATTCCAGAATTCCGTTTCAAGTTACAGCATTAGGAATTTGTTTTAGTTTTGGGTCATGTTTTGGGTCTGGGTTATATTTTCGACCCAGTTGGGTTATGACCCGAATTCTGATTTTTATCCTCTTTAGTCTAGGTCTGGCCGTCCAGCCAAAAAAAACCCTATTCACTATTCACGAAAAAATAAAAAAAAACCTTTGAGAAGAACTCATGGAAAACTAATACCTCCGGGCAAATCCTGCTGTGTATGGTTTCAACACTTTGAGGTTATTATAATATCAATTTAAATCTGATTCCTTTCAATCCTTTTCTATGAAGTCATTTGCTTAATTTGATTGCAATTGTTTGCTTAATTCAATTGTTGTTCATAGGATAGAATTGATTAAATTCGATTATACGCATGTTCCTAAATTTAATTGCGTGTTATCGTTTGCTTAATTCGTTAATTCGTCATATTCTTAACCGTTTGCTTAATTCGGTAAACAGGAACATAATTCATTTGATGTTGGTAAGCGCTTGTCTGATTAATATCATAATCGAATAGGATTGGAGCCGGTTAAGGATTGATGTTATAATAGTCGATGATAAGTCAGAACCCGAATCAGTAGGATTAGCCGTTTTATCTTAAACCACTCCATCCTAAAACTCTTAACATCACGGCTGCCCCAACCTCACCATCCATTGAACAACCTCCTCCCTTGGAGCTTAAACCACTCCATACCAATCTGAATTATGCTTATTCAGATATGGATAAAAAGCTTCCAGTTATAATTTCTTCTAACCTTGATTTTGATGAAGATAATAAACTTTTACAGGTTTTGAAGAAACATAAGAAGGGAATTGGATGGACCTCGATGGAAGTGTGAAGAAAAGCAGTGAAGCAACCCCTTAACCCATTGATCTCTGATGTTGTGGAAAAGGATATCAAGTTCACGTGCCCATTCGACACTTTTATTTATCGAAGATTCTTATTTGATCCTGGAATAAAAGGTGAAGGTACTAATAAATATTTCAAAGTCAATGGATACTACGCAAAGTTACTTTATAACATCCCCACTTTGGGAGAGGAGCCTGTAGAAGATCCCTCTTTGGGAAAGGCTGCTTATATGATCATTTATCCACCTTGACTCATCAGGTGTGTTCTTTCCTTTCTCTCACTCTTATTTATATTTATATTCTTTCATTGAGGACAATGTATGATTTAAGTGTGGGGGAGGGAAACCTTTATTTTATTTGCTTATTTTACTATTTTGTTTTGGTTTGTTTTCAGTTATAATAATAAAATAAAATAAAAATTGCATCTTTTTGAAAGTTCTAGGCTAAAGACTAATTTGGGATTAGTTTGCGGAGACTTGGGAAAAATTCACAAGATCGGTATCGTCTTAACACCGTAAGTCTCCTCATATGGAAATTGATTTGAATTCTTATTATGGTTTAGCCTTGAATTTTCATTCTCTAACAGCTCTTGAGTAGTTTATTTTAGCAGTCAGCACCATCTCATACACACTCTACGCAGGGAAGCCGATGAATATAAGTGAGTGATCAAATTGAAAAGAAAAAAAAATAAAAAGAAGAAAAAAAGAAAAAGAAAAGAAAATAAAAAGTTGAAAATTTTTTATTACTCGTTAGTTGGTTCAACGGTTCCTGGTGCTGAACTTGGTAGGGCGGATTACGGTCTGATCCCCCGCAACTACAATTGAGTCGGCAAAGGGTTATGCCACGTAAGTACCAGAACCCCAAACAAAAAGGATCAGAGTCACTAACCGGTCGCCTTGCTATGAGTGTGTGGAGATAACGGGCTTAATGTGATTGCGCCTGAATGAAAAAAAGCAAAAAGGAGAAAGAGTAAGTTAGGCTTTAACATAATAACATGATTCGAGTTGATTTGTATATTCAGGAGGTTTATGTCTGCACAATTATGGATTAGTGTTCCTACGATATCCTTAGTGTGTAAGATTAGTACCTATCGATGCAAACTTAACCGAAGAAGACTTACAGTCTGGAATGAGTATCTGTTGATGTGTTTGTGCTTTCTTTGTTGTGTTTTATTTTAATTTTGCTCGGAGGCAAAAGTTCAAGTCCGGGGGAATTTGATCAGTGCATATTTATGCAAATTCTCCTACATTTTTACTTAGGAATTTCTTTATTTTATTTTGTTTATTATTATATTTTATTATTTTTTCATATTTTATTTTATTTTTGGTTTAATTTAATTTTCGCACTTATTTTTCAGCTTTAGCAGTCTGCACGGAAACGATCATAACTAGAGCTCTGGGAATCCGTTTGAGGCGTTCTAAAAATCTCCGGAAAGCTAAGAGAGATAGCTACGACTTTCGTGTTGGAGCTGAAATCAGATTCGGAGCTCAAAATTCCAGAATTCCGTTTCAAGTTACAGCATTAGGAATTTGTTTTAGTTTTGGGTCATGTTTTGGGTCTGGGTTATATTTTCGACCCAGTTGGGTTATGACCCGAATTCTGGTTTTTATCCTCTTTAGTCTAGGTCTGGCCGTACAGCCAAAAAAACCCTATTCACTATTCCCGAAAAAATAAAAAATAAAAACCTTTGAGAAGAACTCATGGAAAACTAATACCTCCGGGCAAATCCTGTTGTGTATGGTTTCAACACTTTGAGGTTATTATAATATCAATTTAAATCTGATTCCTTTCAATCCTTTTCTATGAAGTCATTTGCTTAATTTGATTGCAATTGGTTGCTTAATTCAATTGTTGTTCATAGGATAGAATTGATTAAATTCGATTGTACGCATGTTCCTAAATTTAATTGCGTGTTATCGTTTGCTTAATTCGTCAATTCTTCATATTCTTAACCGTTTGCTTAATTCGGTAAACAGGAACATAATTCATTTGATGTTGGTAATCGCTTGTCTGATTAATATCATAATCGAATAGGATTGGAGCCATTTAGGGATTGATGTTATAATAGTCGATGATAAGTCGGAACCCGAATCAGTAGGATTAGCCGTTTTATCTTATTTTAATAATCATTTTTTTTATAATCACTTATTTTCAGTATTTTTTCTCTTAATCAAAATTCAAACCCCCATAAATTATTACTTTATTGGTCAATCACTACAAGAATCCTTTTGAGAACGATATTTCGAGTCACTGTCGCTATACTGCATTTTCCTAAAATTACTCGTTTTTGATCCGCGAGCGACCGCGGATCAGTCACAACCATCTTCTGAACAATCTTCTTTATGTTCTTGTTGGTTGCTTCAACGGCGCCATTCATCTTCGGCTGGTAAGGAGATGAGTTGTGGTGTTCAATCTTGAAACTCTGGCACAGCTCCTTCATCATCTTGTTATTCAGATTCGAACCATTATCAGTAATGATCCGCTCGGGAATTCCGTAACGATGGATGATGTCCCTCTTTATGAATTTAGCTACCACCTGCTTGGTCACATTAGCGTACGAGGCTGCCTCCACCCACTTGGTGAAGTAATCGATAGCTACCAGAATGAAGCGATGACCGTTGGACGCAGTGGGCTCGATCTTGCCTATCATGTCGATGCCCCACATGGCGAACGGCCACGGGGAGGACATGACATTTAACGGGCACGGCGGCACATGAACTTTATCAGCATAAATCTGGCATTTATGACATCTCTTCGTGAATTTAAAGCAATCCGACTCCATTGTCAGCCAGTAGTATCCTGCTCTCAGGATCTTTCTCGTCATAGCATGCCCGCCGGCATGCGTACCAAATGCGCCTTCATGGACTTCTTCCATGAGCATACTCGCCTCTTTCTCATCTACACATCTGAGTAGCACGAGATCATGGTTTCTTTTATACAACACTCCATCAGGATTGAGATAAAAATTTCCAGACAGCCTCCTCAAAGTCTTCTTATCCTGGGTTGACGCTCCCGCAGGATACTCCTTAGTCATAAGGAAAGTCTGGATGTCATGGAACCATGGCTTGCCGTCGGCGGCTTCCTCGATTGCAAAGACAAATGCAGGTCTATCAAGACGCGAAAGGACAATTCTTGGAGCCTCATTCCAAAAATTGACTTTATACATTGAAGCCAACGTGGCTAAGGCATCAGCCATCTGATTTTCCGCTCTGGGCACATGATGGAGTTCCACTCGATCAAAGAACGGAAGCAGCCTTCTGGCATAATTCATGTACGGCACCAAATTCGATTGACGAGTCTCCCACTCCCCTTTAATTTGGTTGATCACAAGCGCCGAAATACCATATACGTCTAGGTTCTTGATTCTCAAATCAATTGCCTCCTCTAGACCCATGATGCATGCTTCGTACTCCGCCTCATTGTTAGTGACTGGAAACGTCAGTCTCGCAGTGAACGGGATGTGGGTTCCGTGGGGAGTCGTGATGATCGCCCCAATGCCACTTCCGTAGGAATTAACCGCCCCGTCGAATATCAATTTCCACTGGGATTTCCTATCTGGCCCCTCGTCGGGCAACGGCTCATCACAATCCTTCTCTTTGAGAAACATGATATCCTCATCAGGGAATTCAAATTTCATCGGCTGGTAATCCTCGATCGGCTGTTCGGAAAGGTAATTAGACAATACACTTCCCTTGATGGCCTTCTGGGAAACGTACTGAATATCATATTCCGTTAGCACCATTTGCCATCTAGCAATCCTGCCCGAAAGAGCCTACTTCTCGAAGACGTACTTGATCGGATCCATCTTCGAAATTAGCATGGTGGTGTGATTGAGCATGTACTGTCGTAGACGTTTGGCAGCCCATGCTAGTGCACAACACGTCTTCTCCAGCATCGAGTAACGAGATTCACAGTCAGTGAACTTTTTACTCAAATAGTAAATGGCATGCTTCTTTCTGCCCGTCTCGTTGTGCTGACCGAGAACACACCCCATACTATTCTCAAGAACTGTCAAGTACATGATTAACGGCCGTCCAGCCACTGGGGGTATCAAGATTGGAGGTTCTTAGAGATACTGCTTTATCTTGTCAAATGCCTTCTGGCAATCCTCATTCCAGATAATCGCCTGATCTTTCTTTAAAAGCTTGAACATCGGTTCACACGTGGCCGTGAGCTGAGAGATAAACCTCGCAATGTAGTTTATTCTGCCCAAGAAACCACGAACTTCTTTTTCTGTTCTCGGCACTGGCATTTCTTGAATGGCTTTTATTTTCGCAGGATCGACCTCGATGCCTCGTTCACTCACGATAAACCCCAGTAACTTTCTGGACCGTACTCCGAAAGTACATTTGTTAGGATTCAGCCTCAACCTGAATTTCCTAAGCCTCTCAAAAAGCTTCAGCAAATTGACCAGATGTCCCTCCTCCGTTTGGGACTTCGCAATCATGTCATCAACATAGACTTCAATCTCGTGATGAATCATGTCATGAAACAAAGTCACCATTGCTCGTTGGTAAGTGGCTCCTGCGTTCTTCAGACCGAAAGGCATTACCTTATAGCAAAATGTTCCCTAGGGAGTGATAAACGTCGTTTTTTCCATGTCCTCCGGTGCCATCTTGATCTGGTTGTAACCGAAGAAGCCATCCATGAACGAAAACACGAAGAACTGGGTTGTGTTGTCGACCAACACATCGATATGAGGCAATGGGAAATCATCTTTAGGGCTCACCCTATTCAAATCCCGATAATCGACGCACATTCGTACCTTACCGTCCTTCTTTGGTACAGGCACTATGTTGGAGACCCACGGAGGGTAAGTGGTGACCGCTAAGAAGCCAGCATCAAGCTGTTTCTACACTTCTTCTTTGATCTTAACGACCATATCTGGTCTCGTCCTCCTAAGCTTCTGCTTAACGGGAGGGCAATCTTCTCGTAGCGGCAAGTGGTGGACCACGATATCCGTGTCAAGTCCGGGCATATCTTCGTATGACCAAGCAAAGACGTCACTATACTCTCTCAGCATCTTGACTAATCTCTGCTTGACATCACTCTGCAACGCAGCCCCTATCCTGACGTTTCTGACGAGCTCTTCAGAACCCAGATTCACGATCTCGATCTCCTCCTCGTGAGGCAGAATAACCTTCTCCTCTTGTTTCAACAAGCGGGCCAACTCTTCAAGAAGGTCTTCGTCTTCATCAATCTCTTCTTCGGCTTGATATATCGGGCAATCGAAGTCGAAGTGAGCCGTAGAAGGTCCAGAGTCGATGTCATCTGTTATGTGGATCCTGCAATAACAAGGGTTAAGTTTTAAAATAGGGATGTGCAGGTTAGCACAAACCCCATTGCCATTTTACTGTTTTTCAAAACAAATATAAAAACCGGAATAACAGAGATCACAAAATTTGAATGCGAAGAAAACGCCTTTGATTTATTAACAAAATGCATGTACATAATCCAACAAGGCCCTGACAATAAAACCGCTATGCCCCGGGTAGGACATAGGGTTGTACAATGATTGGAAAAAGTAAATCATTACTCTTCACTTGTCATCTGGATGATATCCTTGATGGTCCAAGAGGCCCTCGCCTGGCTTGCTTGGCTGGATCCAAGAGTCGAGGTCACAATCGCTATCCCCGCTGTCTTCAGACGTTGCGTTGATGCTTTCGAAAATCACTCCGCCACTGGTAAACTGGATCGGCCCTTTACCTCGAGACGCACTGCTAGACGAAGAAGAAGCTTCAGCTCCAGGAGAATATCCCAATCCAAACGTATCCTGCTTGTTGGGTATCTCCAAAATTCGCCCCCAGCCTGGGGTAGATCCAGCTTGGACAACGGCCCGAGCTTCTTTGAACGAGGAGAGATTCATCTCTGACTTTTCTGTGACTACAGGAGCTACTTCCTTCACCTTGACAGCTTCGAATGCTTGGCAAAGAGTTTCATGGATTTCGCCATCCATTTCCACATACTTGAAGGACGACAAATGGCTCACCATTATGTCTTCCTCGCCACATACGGTTACGATGCTTCCTCCGACAGCATATTTGAGCTTTTGGTGCAACGTGGAGGTCACGGCACCAGCAGCATGGATCCACGGCCGGCCCAAGAGACAACTGTAGGCAGGCATGATGTCCATAATATAAAAGACCGTGTCGAACGTTTCTGGACCAACTTGGATTGGCAGGGTCATCTCCCCGAAAACATGTCGTTTAGTTCCGTCGAACGCTTTCACAACCAGATCACTGGGTGTGCAAACCAATCCACGAGTGTCCAACTTCATTAACGCCTTCTTCGGAAGAACATTAAGCGACGAACCCGTGTCCACCAGGACGTGCGACATGATCGTGCCCCTACACTCTATCGAGATGTGTAGGGCGCTGTTGTGATTCCTCCCTTTTGGTGTCAGCTCCAAGTCTGTGAACCCTAGCCCATTGCCAGCATTCACATGGGCTACTACCTCTTCTAGTTGATTCACCGATATTTCTTGCGGTACGTAGGCGGCGTTCAACACCTTCAGCAGCGCGTTGCGGTGTGCTTCGGAACACAGCAACAAGCTGAGAATGGTAATCTTCGAGGGCGTCTGATGGAGATGGTCTACAATCTTGTAGTCACTCTTTTTAATCAACCACATAAACTCCTCGGCATCCTTAATGAGCAAGTCTTTTTCTGCCCCACACGGGACCTCTTCAACGACCTTGCTTTTACCCTTATCGGCCGAATCAGCTCTGACCGCTTTATCCGCCACAACCTCTGGTGGTGAAAACACTCTTCCGCTGCGAGTAATACCACTGATTCCTGCGAGGTTCTCCACAGTCGACCCATACGGTTCTAGCTCCAACTTTTGTCTGTTGCAATAGACTTCAGCCCCATAATGCCACGGAACGACGTTAGTGTTCTCGAAGGGTATCGGCCCAGCTTTGGTAATAGTAATTGTAGGCGGTCTGGGCGCCGAAATAGTTATTGGCCGGCGAGGGATGGTGATGGTGGCGACTTCATCGGCCTGCTTCAGCACTACCTCTCCTGATCCACCTTCAGCCCTCCGGGTAAACTGCAGAATCCCCTCAGTCATCAGACTTTGAATTCCTTCTACCAACTGCTCACATCCATCAGAATGTGTGGCACAGTCCATACATAACTCTCCGCACCCTGGAAAGAACCCTATTTTCAGCAACTTAGCTTTAACGAAGCTAAGCGGCATCTTCATCTCTTTGACGTCAGTCAACAGATCTGCACTCTCTTCTTCGATAATGGCATTCACACCACCTCCCCTATGATTTGGCATAGGATTCTTCGTGACATTGGGCACATTATCGGAGAAGTTAATGATCTTGGCATCCACCAAGTCCTGCACCTTGTGCTTGAAGGCTTTGCAGTTCTCGATTGTGTGGCCCAGTGCCCCTGAATGAAAATCACAAGTGGCATTGGCGTCGTACCCCGGCGGAGGTGCCCCTGTCAAGGGAGCCATCGTCCTCTTCTGGACCAACTGAAGTTGAAGCAAAGTCTGTAACAATTGCGCATATGACATGGGCGGTGCCTCGAAGTGACGGTTTGCCAAAGATGCCCGATTCTGGTACTTTCTATATCCCTGTTGATTCGGTTGTTGCTGCTGCGGAGCTGCCGGGATATTTATATTGGCTACCTGCTGCTGAGGGCCTTTGCCCTTCCTTCGAGCGTTGGTCACAGCGCTCGCTTCTCCTTCTCGCCTTTTGCCAGCATAAGGTTTCTTCCCGCCTCCTCCAGCTGAGGATGACTCACCTTGAATTTTCCCTATCTTGATCCCATTCTCGACGTGCTCACCCATGATAATGAGAGCCGAGAACGTCCCGGACATACCGCTGACTAACTTTTCATAGTAAACCCCCGGGAGGGTGGCAACAAACATATGCACGAGCTCTCGTTCAACCATCGGCGGCTGAACCCTGGCTGCCAACTCACGCCACCGCTGGGCGTACTCCTTAAATCCTTCATTATTCCTTTGCGACAGGTTCTACAGCTGGACTCGATTCGGGGCCAAGTCGATATTGTACTGGTAGTGGTGCACAAATGCTTCAGCGAGATCCTTCCATGTGCGCACACTAGTGGGCTCCAGACCCATGTACCACTCGAGGGATGGCCCGGAAAGACTGTCTTGGAAGAAGTGCATCAGCAACTTCTCGTCTTCGGAATGAGCAGACATCTTCCTGTAGTACGATCTTAGGTGGACACGAGGGCAAGTGGTGCCCTTATATTTTTCAAAGTCCGGTACCCTGAACTTGGGAGGCACCTTGAAATCAGCAATTAATCCCAGCTTGGACATGTCAACGCCCAAAGTATTCTGATTCTCGATGTCTCTCATTTTATCGTCAAGTGCCTTGAATCTAAGCCGCGCTTCAGCATTCAGCTCCCCTTCAGCACCTCTCTGAGAGAACACATCATCCTGATGATCCTCAAGCCATGGATGAGGCACAAACAGATTCCCGACGCCTGCATTGTCGTTGCCCGGCCCGATATTGACATTAGCTCCCAGACTCCCATTACCGACGCCCGTCGTATTGAGTCCTATGTTGGCATCACATTGCCATTAGCACTACCGTTGCCCCCGGCCACGGGGACACCATTCTGCGGAGTTTCAACTGGTGGAGGAGTGGGCACAGCCCCACCATGGAGTATGTCGTTTCTATCAACCCTGGAAATCAAAGGCTGAACCAAAGTTCTGAGCTGATCCTGGCCATTGGCGACCACTTGCATGAGCTCCATGAAGCGATCCATCCTTTCACGGAGCTCCTGGACATCAGTTTGCACTTGCTCCATGATCCTGGTCTGATTAGCTCTAGTAGGATAGCGGTGAATTAGTCTCTGATCAATCCTGGAACCACCGGGAACAACCTGGGACAACCTGTAAACCTGAAAAACCTGGGAAATACAACATGGCCACCCGTGTTACCCTACTGTTTTCCACTTATTTTTGTTATTTTTACCTCCAAAAAAATTTTTCTCAAGGAGTTTTTATTGCATGTCTCGATTTTTTTTTAGCCGACTAATCCCATATGTTGTATGATTTTAGTAGAAATGTTGCTATTGTCCTTGGTGACTTTTGATTCCAAAAACCATTTTCAAAAGCAAACTCTCGATTTTATCGAGCCATTTTTAACCCTTGTAAGTCGGCTGCCTTGTGCGTCCGCCATCGACCTTGCTCGCTTCACCTCAAACCTTTTTAAACAATTAAACCCTTGACCCAACGTCAAGCGGATGTTCTCAAACGATTGATAAGCCAACTCACCATATTTAACAAAACGATAAAGTTCAATTTGTATTGAACTAAAGAGAGGGGATTGAGTGTAGACTTCTTCCTCTTCGAGTGTTGAGATGCTCACTGTAGTGTGGGTGGTTTTGACACTCGTCTTTCAATACGAAGATGTTTTCATCCACACCTTTTTCTCCTAAAAAACCTCGGCCCCGTACCGAGTGCATTTTCAAAACACTTACAATAAATAAATCGATTCTCTTTGTATTGAACTAAAGAGAGAGGATTGAGTGTAGACTTCTTCCTCTTCGAGTGTTGGGATATTCACTGTAGTGTGGGTGGTTTCGATACTCGTCTTTCAATACGAAGACGTAACTTTATCCACCACCTATCTCCCTCTACGACTTATTTCCGTAACCTTTGTCACCTAAAAACCTCGGTCCCGTACCGAGCGCATTTTTTAAAACTCTTTTCATAACAAAATTTGAATGGTCGTGGAGTGGTTAGGCGTAGGCCTTCTCCTATCCCGAGTGCTGACGTTTACCGTAGGGTTCTCTGTCGCAAAAGCACTTACCATTCAAAACCAAAAACACTTTAATAAGAGAATGAAGTTCTCTTTGTATTGAACTAAAAATAGAGGATTAAGTGTAGACTTCTTCCTCTCCGAGTGTCGAGATGCTCACTGTAGTGTGGGTGGTTTTGATACTCGTCTTTCAATACGAAGACGCTATGTTCGCCACACCCTTTCACAACAAAAATTTTGAGATAAAGAATTGGGTACTACCCGTAGGGGTTACTATCCGAGGACCTATCTCGCCCCTAAAAAATAATTCAACAAATCAAATGTGACATCTTGCCTCGCATGGCGAAAACTTATCTTTCAAAAAGGATATGATATGTCCGTTCTACCGCAAACAGGTAATGCCTAAGTCTTCAACGAGCGAGCAGAAATACACCTAACTTCTAGAATGCGTACGATAGCATCATCCATAAAAACATCAACAAATCGTAGGCCGAACTACGACTTCTCTGATTCTTTACTTCGTTCAAGTAAAGATACGTAGGCACAAGGGCCACAATCCTTGTCGAGCACAATCCCTCATACCCGTAGTTTCCCGAACTACGTCGACTCTGATTTTCTCATATCCGTTGAGAATACGTAGGCCTAGGACCGCGAAGTCCTACCGAGTCCGTTCTTTCCCTTCTTCCCCCCGCTACCTTTCTTTCCCCATTTCTAAACTTTCCCTCTATCCTTTGGAACCCTCTTTTATAGCATAATTTTTAAGCAAATAAATCACACACGACAAACAAATGGTTCCCATCAAGTACGATGGATGCGAGGGGTGCTAATACCTTCCCTTCGCATAACCGGCTTCCGAACCTGTTCTTGGTTGCGAGACCATCTTATCCGTTCTTTTCTTGAGGTTTTCTCGATATTTTCCTTTCCCCTCATGGGATAAATAAAATTCGGTGGCGACTCTTCTGTCTATCTTTTTCGCCTTCCCCGTCGTTGCGCGTATTTTTTGAGTAGCGACAATAACATCAACAACACAACAACAGACAGGACAAAACATCATTGATATTCTGCATAAAAGAGGAACATGTGTTAATTTCAAACTTTCCTAAGCAGCCATTCAAACTTACCAAAACAGGAATACACCAATTTGAAAGTTCATTTTCCAAAAGGATAAAACAAATCAGAATTCCAAGACATCATCAAAACATAATCATACGAAAATGGAATATCCTTAACAAGTTCAAAAACATGTTTCGACGGATTAGGAAAGCTATCAGACAAACAGACAAGTATTCAAATTACAATCAAACATGTTATGAAGGAATTGGAAAGAACTTCATTACTCTATTCAATTCCAATGCTTTCGGAAACTACTATAAAAGAAGGATTCACAACATTCAAACACACGAAAAAAATCCACACAGTCAGTCACACACGACACTCCTACAAAAATCGATTCACAAAATACCCTAAAACAGAAGAACCCTAAATTTGTGGATCGAGGAAAAAATCAAAAGAGACTTATCTATTCCGGAGCTTTATCGCCGTTCACCTCCAACCGCGAATCCATCCCATCACCTCGAGCACGACCTAGTTGCCCCCAATTTCTGGTAAGCCAACGATTCACACCGAGATTATTGATCCTTTGATAGTTTTCTTGTTTGTTTCAGGGAAAAGAAATGGCATCAGAGAGAGAACCGATCGCGAGAAAAAGGAGAAAGGAAGATCGAGAGAGTGAAGAGGTGGAACGAGAGGTGGCCATCGGGGAAAGGGAGAAGACGATCGGAGAGAAGGGGGGCGATTTGGGGATAAAGGGGGCTTTGATTTAGTTTGTTTAATTTTGCTGTAATAATTACATACACGCACCACACACCACATAATCCCTCCTCATCACCGTTAATCTCCCCCTAATTAGCCTATAATCATTAATCTAACTGATATAATTAACCATTTTATTAACAACCAACCTAATAATCATCTTTTTTTTTAAATCTTTAATGCTTTAATCTAACTAAGTAACCATCAACTAATCTTTTCCTAAATCAGTCGTTTTTAATAAAAAATGAACTAATCACCATTTTCTAAACTAATGTTTTTTTATTAATTAGTTAATCACTTTCTTTATTTTAAAGACTTTAAACTCTTTTCTTAAAGTAATAGTTTATTTATTTGTCCTCTAAAAAAATTCTCAATTCACATTTAACATAACGGTTAAAATGAATAAAAAAATAAATAATCCTTTTTAATTTAATTTCTAATTTTTTATAAGAAACTAAAAGTCCATCTTTTTCTATTAAACTTTTCTTTGTCAAAGTTTTCATATTAGTTTAAATCTTTTTATAAAAATCTCATTACTATTTTTTTTAAAATAATTAAACTTTCATTCAAAACAAATAATACAACTTTTTCTTAAACTAAGTAATTCAACTTAAATCAACATTTCTCTTAAAATCAATACCCTACAACTCAACCTAATTGTGCACACTCACGACACTTTCACTCTCACACACTTGAGCGCTTTCATGCGTATGTGTATGATTTTATCTCTGCAATTTATCTTACAGTAATTTACATTATCGCAATTTATATTACCGCATTGCATCCGTCCAAAGGAAAAACCTACACATGAGTCAACACTTGTGTGTAGTGCATCATTTGCATCATTCTCCCCTACGATCCTTGATCCCATTCAAGTTGATCAATTAAGATAGATCCTACCCCATAGGAAGGACCGATCGTTACCCAATACTACAAGAATATTCAAACAATCAACTCAAATCAATACAATATTCAAACATATTAGAGAAAGATGCCAAATCATCTTAAGCGAGATAGAATCTCCACCCCACAATAATACAATCAAGCCGTAGGAACTTTGCCTTAAGAGAGATAAAGGCATACTCGTCAAACAATCCGAGTACTTAAGCCCTTTTCTTAAGACGATGCAAAGACTATTTTCCTACAACCGGTGGCGGTTAAATCTCTCTTAAAATGAAGACACATCTCTTCTCCTAAAATCAATCAAACAACTACCCTAAACCCGTAGGAACTTTGACCACAGTCAAAGAACTCCTCAAACCCTTTAGGAGAACTACAGATACTCTGATTCCACTCCCATAAGGATATGTAGGCATAAGATGCGATATCTTATCGAGTATACTTAAAAATAAACCCCTAGGTCTTTTATACCTTAAGCAGATAAACACTTAGCAATAAATAAACATAAAACAAGAAGTTCCTGTAGAGTACTACAGAAACTTAGGATGCTAGTACCTTCCCTAAGTTTAACCGACCCCCGAACCTATAACTCTCTAAGCTTGCATTTGCATTGCATTGTGGGAATTTCGATCTTTATCCCTTCCTTTGGACAAATCAAAGTTCGGTTGCAAATTAAATTAAAGATTCAAACTAATCAATAGTTTGGTATCCAAATTTCACCGCGATAGAAATGGCGACTTCACTGGGGAGTGAAGCGGGTCTCCATATCTTGTTTTGTCTCTTTATTGCTTTATATATTTGCTTACTTGTTTATTTGATTATTTGTTTATTCTTTATTTCTTTTGGACTGTTATCCTTGAGTGGTGAGACAAAGTCCTACGCCCGGACTTGAGAGAAATTATGATAGGATGGTGATATATTCGATGAGGCTTATAGGGAGTGAGTCCCGACTAAGTTGACTCGAGAATCCCGCTTAGTTGAGACCCTTTTGAAAATGGTTCGGTTGAACAAGTTTAGTCGTGAAAACTTTTACTATTCTCAATTGGAGTCCGTGATGCTAAGGACCGTAGTTACCTTTAACCCCACTTTGGCCTTTATTAGGACGTAGTGTGAGGCTATGAGGGAGGAAATCCCGAAATAGTGCTACGCGATGCTACACTCAAAACAAGTTCTCTTGAGAATATTATTAATCCCCGAGTTAGTTGGGAAATTGATAATATCCGATAGATGGATTAATGACTTTGGGACCTCCTTAGAACCTTGTTCTGCAGGTACCATACACCTCTAGTCTTTGTCCTTTGGGAATGGGTATACCCTTTGGCTCCATGCTCGTTGCAAACCTAGGACTTTTGTTTGTTTATCTTTGTGTGTCCTTATGTGCTTACTTGTGTTTGATGCACTCACATAGCATCATATTGCATTTGTTTCATGGGATCTCGAGTTTTTATTTATAAACATTACAAAGAACGATAGGGATTACAAAAAAGTATTTTTAATATTCTTCTAAGAGTCTTAACCTGGATGACCTAAGGAAGTAGGAGCTCAGATCGAAGAATCAAGAATACTCCAAATACAAGGGGCTTCCCTTTATTATTGAGGATCAAATGAAAGACTTTCATCAATGTTGAAGGTCCGAGTAAACAAAGGCTTCCTTATGTATTTTCCAACAAGGGATAGAGGATTTATTTTCCTCTACCATATTACTCCTTAGAAGACGATTATGAACCACTTATTTTCAAGAATATCCAAGTGGAGGAACAAATCAACAAGCACGATAAAGGACTTCCTTAGGGCTTTTACTAGCTTTTATTTAGCTATTGGGTCAGGACTCTTATGAGAATATTCACTTGTAATCCAATAAAAATGAATTTTCTTTGGATACTCCGTGACGTTTTTAAATACTTAAGTTCCATGAAACATTTCGTTTTGCATTCTTGCATTTATTTGCATCAGCATAGCATCCTTTGCATTCTGGGGGGTCTCACTCTTGCTTCATCTTCACAGACAAACTGAATCACTAGTATAACACTCGAGCATGTCAACGTCAAAAGATGGATCAATTGGAACAAGAGAATAGAGTGCTCCGTGACGAAGTTGCAACTCTGAAAGAGAGTTTGGAAAGGTTGAATGGTATAGTTGAAGCTCTGTCTAACCAGTCTGCACTCAACAATCAAGAAGTTCAAGGGACCGTTATCTCCAAAATAGTATCAACACCGATCCCAGTGGTGTCTACTGTTGCTGAAGTAACCTACAGCATGCCGCCAGGCTTCCCGTGGGGGATGCCTCCTTATTTCACTCCGTCCGGTTATCGTCCACCTGTTCCCGAGGTCCTTGCCATGACCACCGTTCAAGCCGTTCCTGTAATTACTGCTGTCATGACTACCGTACCTCCGCGTGTGAATATTACTCCATATATCCTAGACGAACCAATTTTCCATAGGGTACCCAGCAAAACTGTAGGTTTGGAAGAAAGGATGGATGGGTTTCAAGGCCAATTTTCTAAGATACAAAAAGAATTGAGAGCCCTTTGTGGGAAGGATTTGTTTGGGAAAAGTGCTTCCGACTTATGTTTGGTTCCAAATGTCAAGGTTCCGCCAAAATTCAAGGTCCCCGATTTTGAGAAGTACAAAGGGAATACTTGCCCTCAGAGTCATGTCATCATGTATGCCAGGAAGATGTCTGCACAAACTGACAATGATCGATTGCTCATTCATTATTTCCAAGACAGTCTAACAGGCGCTGCGATCAGGTGGTATATGGGATTGGATAGTACAAAGATTCGAACTTTCAATGATCTGGGTGGAGCCTTTATCAAGCAATATAAGTATAATGTGGACATGGCTCCCGATCGTGATCAATTGAGAGCTATGGCACAGAAAGATAAGGAGAATTTTAAAGAATATGCTCAGCGTTGGCGCGAGTTGGCCGCGCAAGTCATACCGCCATTAGAAGAAAAAGAGATGACCAAGGTTTTCCTGAAGACTCTAGGACCGTTCTTTTATAAGAAAATGATAGCAAGTGCACCCAGTGACTTCACCGAAATGGTTAATATGGGAATGCGTTTAGAGGAAGGTATTCGTGAAGGAAGATTAGTCAAGGAAGGAAGTACCTCTAATAACGCTCGAAAGTATGGGAGTGGTTTTATAAAAAAAAAAAAGAACATGAGGCAAGTGTTGTGCAGCAGGGGCGATCCAAGAGAGGATATCCGCCATCACATCAGGTTGTTGCGGTTCATCAACCACAACATTAACAAAATCAGCAAAATCAACCATTCAACGATCAGAGTCGTGTACACAAAAAATTAGACTTTGATCCCATCCCGATGACATACGCTGACTTGTTCCCATCTTTGATTCAAAACGGTCACATCCAGACGAGAGCTCCGCCTAAGATACCCAAGAAACTTCCGTATTGGTACAAAGCTGACAAATTTTGCCTATACCATCAAGGTGCTCCAGGCCACGATACTGAGAACTGTTACGGTTTGAAGGCAGACGTTCAAAGGATGGTTAAGGACGGAATCTTATCCTTTAAGGGTTCCATTCCTTATGTGCATGGCAATCCCCTACCTCAGCAAGGTTCGTCCTCCGCGAACATGATCCAAGGTTATTCGGGAAGCTCATACCAATATAGTGCCTGAAAATGGATCCGAAGGCGACACATCAGACAATTCTGCAAGCTTTTCCTTTCCATACAAAGACTGAATAAAATCCTGAGAAGGGCTCATCAGGGTGTTTTCTTTTCGTTTGCTTATGCGTATTTCATTTCTCTGATTAAAAGCATGTTTGGCTTGTATGGCTTGTTTATTTTGAATAATTAATGCAATAAAAATGTTTGTCTTGAAGAAATCCATTCGTTTCACTCGTAAAACATTTTTCACAGTTTATAATGCTGACTATACCCAATTCTCTCACTTTGGTGAATAATTGGAGGGAGGATGATGAAGAAAAACGCAAGATCTCTCATTGTGTGCTTTTGAATAAAAACCCTACTGATGATGTAAGGCATTGTTTCAGACCTCCCAAAATACCAGTAATAGTCAACCCTTCTTTTAATCCTTGAGAAAGGGTCTGTTCTTTCTCTTCCAAATCAAAACCTCATTCTTAACCTGGGGCAGGGTAATTTACAAATAAAACTTTCAAAAAAAGAGGGCATCAAAATGAACATCTTTCAAAATTGGGTGGGCACAAATTACTTTGACCCTTTATCCCTCTGCTTTACAAACCATAAACTAAATCCATATATATATAACCCATAAAGTCCTAATTGAAGTAAGGTTTAGTTCTAAAGCATACTCGATGAGATAACGTTACCTGACTCCTATGAGCTACGCTCAATCTGACGTTGGCATTATAAATTTAAATTAATATCCTAACTAGTGATTTTGTCACAAGTTATCATGATATCTATTTTCAAAACTTCAAGACAAACATATGTGTTGCATTAACAATATCAAAATTAACATTTCTGACTTGCTAGATTTGCCTGATGTCTTAGAAAGATTACACGAAGAAATCACCGATTTAAATGTGAAGACTTTGCTAACCTGGGGCAGGTCATTTTCCAAGAGGTTTTGATCCATACAAGTTTGACCTTACTTAGAACACAAGTTTGAAGACTCAGTTATACCATGAATCAGGGGCAGTTACGTCGAGCTTCTGCGAATCTCTCCAAGAGTTTGAAAATAGTGGGGCATTTGGACGCTATGTTTTTTGTAAAATCCTCTCGAGATGACCTTTTCTCCTTATGAATCATGTGACTTGGGGCATGTGAGAGTCAAAGAGAAACTCCAGTTGGTGACCTGAGAATTCCCAGTGAGCTGATTAACTTCACCTCTCCAGCAAGGCGGATATCTATTTCATCCTCGTGAAATTCCAACTCTAGTATTTGCTCAACAACTATTTTACCCAAGTTGTCACATATGAAGTGGATATTTATTCATCCATGAAGACTCTCCAAGTTATAAGTTGGTCCCATTCTCCAATGGATATGTATTCTCATTTTCAACAAGATATCCAGATTCCTCCTGATAATCCTTCAGCAAGATCAGGATATTATCGTTCTCTATGTTTCAGGAAAGATGTTGAAGCTTTGAAACAGGATTATGGTCCCATATTTGGTTATCCACTTGTCTACAAGTGGCGTTTCTATCTCCGAAGATTGAGGGAATTTCAAAAGCAAGTGTACATTCTTCAAGCAATGTTTGATCTGTGAAGATTTGGTTTGAGTACCTGGAATGTTTTTCATTTTCGTTTTGGTTATCATACGCATATCATATAGATAGATAGCATAGCATATGCATTTTTGCATCTTCGTGTTTGCCTGTTCTATCGCTTTGGCTGTGGTTATCCTCAGGCGTTCGGGTGTGTCTTCTCCTTTCAAGTAGCATTGTCAGCCCTAGGCAGAAAAAGCGCAATATTTCTATTTTCCCCAGTGAAGTCGCCATTTCTGTCGCGGTGAAATTTGGATACCAAACTATTGATTAGTTTGAATCTTTATTTCAATTTGCAACCGAACTTTGATTTGTCCAAAGGAAGGGATAAAGATTGAAATTCCTACAATGCAATGCAAATGCAAGCTTAGAGAGTTATAGGTTCGGGGGTCGGTTAAACTTAGGGAAGGTACTAGCATCCTAAGTTTCTGTAGTACTCTACAGGAACCTCTAGTTTTATGTTTGTTTATTGATAAGTGTTTATCTGCTTAAGGTATAAAAGACCTAGGGGTTTATTTCTAAGTATACTCGATAAGATATCGCATCTTATGCCTACATATCCTTACGGGAGTGGAATCAGAGTATCTGTAGTTCTCCTAAAGGGTTTGAGGAGTTCTTTGACTGTGGTCAAAGTTCCTACGGGTTTAGGGTAGTTATTTGATTGATTTTAGGAGAAGAGATGTGTCTTCATCTTAAGCGAGATAGAATCTCCACCCCACAACAATACAATCAATCCGTAGGAACTTTGCCTTAAGAGAGATAAAGGCATACTCGTCAAACAATCCGAGTACTTAAGCCCTTTTCTTAAGACGATGCAAAGACTATTTTCCTACAACCGGTGGCAGTTAAATCTCTCTTAAAATGAAGACACATCTCTTCTCCTAAAATCAATCAAACAACTAGCCTAAACCCGTAGGAACTTTGACCACAGTCAAAGAACTCCTCAAACCCTTTAGGAGAACTACAGATACTCTGATTCCACTCCCGTAAGGATATGTAGGCATAAGATGCGATATCTTATCGAGTATACTTAGAAATAAACCCCTAGGTCTTTTATACCTTAAGCAGATAAACACTTAGCAATAAACAAACATAAAACAAGAGATTCCTGTAGAGTACTACAGAAACTTAGGATGCTAGTACCTTCCCTAAGTTTAACCGACCCCCGAACCTATAACTCTCTAAGCTTGCATTTGCATTGCATTGTGGGAATTTCGATCTTTATCCCTTCCTTTGGACAAATCAAAGTTCGGTTGCAAATTGAATTAAAGATTCAAACTAATCAATAGTTTGGTATCCAAATTTCACCGCGACAGGCACGTTCACACATAACATTTAATGAAAAAGAATAAAAATCTTTTCAAGCATTTATTGATTCTGACAAATTGCGGGGAAAATCAAGATTTTCACTATTCAAACTTCACCTCAAACGTCTCTTCAGTAGTGTACACGCCACCTTTGAGATTCAGAGTGACACGTGTTTGCTTGCATGTGCTTCTGAATTCTCTTGAGAAATGAAATGTTAACCAGCGTTCAGATCCTCTGAGTATTGTTAGTTCAGAGTTTCACACAAAAAAGTAATTTAAGGAAATGAAAAAGTAATCAGAAGAAATACTTCAGAGCATTAAAAATTTTTGCATCTGTAAAATATGCTTCTGACAAATATTATTCTGGACAAAAATCCATACAAATATTTTTCAGAATAAATTTGAATCTATCTTCAACAAGGGGTTTTGTGAAAATATCTTCCCATTGATGATCTGTATCAACAAAGGTCAAATTTATAATTCCCTTCTGAACATAGTCTCAGATGAAATTATGCTTAATTTCTATATGTTTTGCCTTAGAGTGTAAAATGGGGTTTTTAGATAAACATATAGCAGAAGTATTATCATAGAATATAAAAATGTTACTTTCAAATATCTGATAGTCTTCTAGCTGACTTTTCATCCAGAGCATCTGCGTGCTACATCCAGCAGCAGCAATATATTCTGCCTCTGTGGTTGATAGTGCAATTGTGGGTTGCTTCTTGCTGTACCAAGAGATTAGATTTCTTCCTAGAAATTGACAACATCCAGAAGTACTTTTTCTTTCCACTTTATCTCCAGTGTAGTCAGCATCACAGAATCCAACTAATTTGAAATCATCAGATTTTCTGTAACACAAACCCACATTAGAAGTACCTTTCAGATACCTTAGAATCCTCTTGACAGCTGTCAAGTGTGATTCTCTAGGATCTGATTGGAATCTAGCACATAAGCATACACTGAACAATATGTCAGGTCTAGAAGCAGTTAAGTAAAGAAGAGATCATATCATACCTCTGTAGAGTTTCTGATCTACTTTCTTACATACCTCTTCCTTGCCTAGTGAACTGGTTGGATGCATGGGAGTCTTTGCCAGCTTACTATCAGTTATGTTAAATTTCTTCAGAAGTTCTTTAACATATTTGGTCTGATGTATGTAAGTGCACTCTGGAGTTTGGTTGACTTGAATTCCCAGAAAGAATCTCAATTCTCCCATCATGCTCCTTTCAAATTCTGCCTGCATACATTGAGCAAACTCCTTTCCCAGCATAATATTGGTAGATCCAAATATGATATCATCCACATATATTTGACAAATTAGAAGATCTTTCTTAAATGATTTACAAAAGAGTGTTGTGTCCACTTTGCCTCTGATGAAATTTTTCTCCAGAAGAAAATTGCTCAATCTCTCATACCAAGCTCTGGGAGCTTGTTTTAAACCATACAGAGATTTCTTTAGTTTGAAAACATGATCTAGAAATTTTTCACTCTTAAAACCAGGAGGCTGGTGGACATAAACTTCTTCTTCTATAATACCATTTAGAAAGGCACTTTTAACATCCATCTGATACTGAGTGATGTTATTTTGTGCAGCAAATGAAATAAGAAGGCGTATAGATTCTAACCTTGCCACTGGAGCATAAGTTTGAGTATAATCAATACCTTCTTGTTGACTGTACCCTTGAGCAACAAGCTTTGCCTTATTTCTTTCAACTTCTCCTTTCTCATTTAGCTTATTTCTGAAGACCCATTTAGTTCCAATTATATTGAATCCTTTTGGTCTTTGAACTAAATGCCACACATCATTTCTGGTGAATTGATTTAACTCTTCTTGCATGGCAATAATCCAATCATTGTCTTGCAGAGCTTCATCTACAGAAGTTGGTTCAATTACTGACACTAGTCCAAATAATGATGCTTCAGATGATCTAAGAAAGGATCTTGTTCTGATAGGGTCATCCTTCTTTCCAATAATAACATTCTCTAGATGAGAAGCTTTGATTCTGGACGATGATCCTCTAACAGTTGATTCTTCAGAAATGTTTAAATTGTTCATCTGAGAAGTTAAAGGAATGGCATCTGGCGTTGCTTCTGGTTCCTTCACTTGAGCTTTGTCTGCCTCTGAGCTTTCAGAGTCTATGAAGACTACTTCTCTATCTGCAGAGTTTTCAGACTGCTTTAGCTTTTTAATTCCAAGCTTATCATCAAATCTAACATGAATAGATTCTTCCACAATCTGCGTCTCAGTGTTGTATACTTTGTAGCCTTTAGAGCGTTCAGAATATCCAAGCATGAAACACTTCTGTGCTTTGGAATCAAACTTGTTCAGATTTTCTTTAGTATTTAACATATAGCAAATACATCCAAAAGGATGAAAATATGAAATGTTGGGCTTTCTGTTCTTCCACAGTTCATATGGAGTCTTCTCCAGAAGAGGCCTTACAGACACTCTGTTCTGAATGTAACAGGATGTGTTGATTGCTTCTGCCCAAAAGTGTTTTGCCAGATTAGTCTCATTGATCATGGTTCTGGCCATTTCTTGCAGAGTTCTATTTTTCCTCTCTACAACTCCATTTTGTTGTGGAGTTCTAGGACAGGAAAAATCACGAGCAATGCCATTTTCATTAAAATGTTGTTCAAAATATTTATTTTCAAATTTACCACCATGATCACTTCTGACTTTTATAATTTTGAAATCTTTTTCATTCTGGACTTGTTTACAGAAGTCAAAGAACACAGAATGTGACTCATCCTTGTGTTTTAAGAACTTTACCCATGTCCATCTACTATAGTCATCAACAATGACTAATCCATACTTCTTGCCTCTGATGGATGCAGTTTTCACTGGTCCAAACAGATCAATATGAAGTACTTCTAGTGGTCTGGAAGTAGAAACAACATTTTTTGATTTAAAAGATGATTTTGAAAACTTCCCTTTTTGGCATGCTTCACAAAGAGCGTCTGAGGTGAACTTCAGATTAGGAAGTCCTCTGACAAGATTAAGTTTATTAATCTGAGATATACGTCTCATATTAATATGCCCCAATCTTCTGTGTCAGACCCATTGCTCCTCATTAACAGACAAGAGGCATCTAACATTCTGAACCTTAAGTTCTGAAAGATTTATTTTATAAATGTTGTTTTTCCTCTTTCCACTAAATAGGATAGAGCCATCCTTTTGACTAATAGCTTTACAACATTTTTGATTGAAGGTTATATCATAACCATTGTCACTTAATTGACTTATGGACAATAAGTTATACTTTAACCCTTCTACAAGTAAAACATTAGTAATAGAGGGAAGTTTACCATTTCCAATGGTGCCAGATCCAATGATCTTGCCCTTCTGATTCCCTCCAAATTTCACATCACCTCCAGATCTAAGCTCCAGACTTTGGAACATAGACCTTTCTTTTGTCATGTGTCGCGAGCATCCAGAGTCCAGGTACCATGATTGGCGTCCTGACCTTGCTGCTAAGAACATCTGCAATAGGAATTATTTTACTTTTAGGTACCCAGATCTTCTTGGGTCCTTTAGGGTTAGTTGTTCTGAAGGTTTGTCTAAACTTCTGTTTTTGAACATAAGGTTTATTCTGACTAGCCTTAGATTTAAACACATGAATATTCTTTTCAGAACATGTTTGTTCAATATCATTCAAGTGACCAAATTTAAAGTGGGAATATAAAGGAGTCATCTTGATGATAATTTTATCAACGGGTTTTGGATTTAAATCCTTTCCAGAGGAAGATTTATATCCAATTCCTTTTCTGTTATTTCTGCTAACTCCATAGATCATGGATGCCATTTTGCTTCTGTCTATGCTTTTAGCAAGAAACTTTTGAAAGCTATAATCATATTTTTCCAAAATATTTTTGCATTCAGATTCAATTTCAGAATCAGAGTTTTGTTGAGCTAATTCAGAATCATTTTTCAATTTTAAGTTCTTTTCATTTAGCTCAGCTACTTCTGATTTGAGAATATTATTCTCAGATACAAGATTGCTTTAACGCTTCTTGTATTTGAGCTTAATATTGTTATAGCTCTTCACAACTTCTGATAACACTTTGATAAGCTCTTCTTTAGTGAGTTTAGCCATTACCTCTTCAGCGTCAGAGTCAGATTCAGATCCTGAAGTTCCTTCCTCCTGATCTTCTATGTCTGCCATCAAGGCTACATTGGCTCTTTCCTCTTCTGACTCAGATTCAGATTCAGATGTATCTGAATCATCCCAGGTGGCCATTAGAACCTTTTTCTTCTTATCAGATTTTCTTTTAGGCTTGTCTTTCAGCACCTTTGGACATTCATTTTTGTAATGTCCAGGTTCTTTACATTCATAACAGACAACCTCCTTTTTGCCAGATCTTCTGTGTCCAGAAGATTCTTTTCTTTGGTCAGGCTTCCTGAAGTTTCTGAACTTCTTTCCTTTATGCTTCCAGAGTTTGTTTATTCTTCTAGATAGCATGGATAGTTCATCTTCATCTTCAGATGAGGATTCTTCAGAGCTTTCCTCTATTACCTGCAATGCTTTAGCAGATTTATTAGATTTTAAAGCAACTGATTTACCTTTCTTTTGAGGTTCATCTTCCTCAAGTTCAATTTCATGACTTCTTAGTGAACTTATTAGTTCCTCCAAGGAGATATTGTTCAGATCTTTAGCCATTTTCAGCGCAGTCACCATAGGTCTCCATCTAGTAGGTAAACTTTTGATGATCTTTTTCACATGATCAGCAGTAGAGTATCCTTTATCCAGAACCTTTAGTCCACCTGTAAGTATTTGAAATCTGGAGAACATAGCTTCAACAGATTCAGAGTCTTCCATCTTGAAGGCTTCATACTTCTGGATTAGAGTCAGAGCCTTTGTTTCCTTGACTTGAGAGTTTCCCTCATGAGTCATCTTTAAGGACTCAAACATGTCAAATGCAGTTTCTCTATTTGTAATCTTTTCATACTCAGTGTGAGATATTTCATTTAACAATATTGTTCTGGGCTTCTATCATAGATTTTCTATCTACTTTCTTGCCATTCCCATCAATGGGATGAACATATCCATCTATGACCAAATCCCGTAAATCAGCATCATAACCAAGGAAAAAACTTTCAATCCTGTCTTTCCAATAATCAAATTTCTCCCCATCAAACATAGGGGGTTTAGTGCTGATTCTGTCCCTTTCTTCATATTTGTTGTTAATGTTAGACATTGTATTATCAGCCATAGTAACAACCAAATATATATCAAAGTTTTTCTCACTAGATCTTTACTGTTACTGTGAAGTGGCAGCACACACAGAACCGGAGCTCTGATACCAACTGAAGGTGAGAAAATACTTAGAAGGGGGGTTGAATAAGTATGAAGATAAAAACTTAGAAATAAAAACTCAAGTATTGTTATCCTGGTTCGTTGAACTCAACTACTCCAGTCCACCCTTCCTAGAGTAATTTGCCTTTCTCAATCGAGGACTTAATCCACTATTTAATCAACTGATTACAATAGTAAGCACTAAGAACAACTGTTCAAAGTCTTCTCAAGAACTACTGATCCTAACTGGATCTTCTTAAGGTTTTCTTACAATCAAATGTAATAACAAATACAAGTGTTTAAATTGCTTCTAATAAAGCTTTATCACAACTGTGATTTTTCACTTAAGATTAAGAACAAAGAAATTAATTCTAGAAAGAATGTGAATTGTATGAGAGCTTTGAATATTGATTTCTTTTCAGGTAAAACGTCAACTGAAGAGGATGGGTGAAGACTTGCTTTTATAGGCAGCTTGATCCAAGAGAACTTCACGTTGAGAAGAGTGTACCAAAAGGTCTGAGCCTTTTTGTCTTCACATCAAGTGACCTTTCCTAGAAGAAGAAAGCACAGAGAAATCCTTTTTGTCTGTGTTCTTGTGTCTAGCATAAATAAGGAAAGAGTCGTTTGGATTATTCCAACGGACATAATCTTTGAATTCTTCTTCATCAATTTTCAGCAAGAATCATCAGAGTCTAATTTGATCAGAGTCTTCTGATGTTGATCAGAGTTTTGCTGAATCAGAGTCTTTGCAGCAGGTGTGCTTTTAGCGTGTATAAGTTCAGAGCATATTTGAGTCAGATCCTCAGTACTGGCAGCTTTAGTACTTTCAGAATCTTCTGTAGTAACTATGCTTAAAAACTCTTCATACAGAATTCTTCTTTGGTTCAGATGCTTCTGACTTGCTTCAGATTCTTCTGGAGCTTCTGCTTCAGATCCTTCTGGAGCTTCTGCTTCAGATCCTTCTGGAGGCTACGCTCAGGATCTTCTGTTGGCAGCATTCAGAATCTTCTAATGGATGCATCTGGCGCTTCAGAGTCTAGCATATTTCTTATATTCAGTTCTGATTTGCTTCTGGAGTGATAATTACTTTAATATCTGTAGCAAACACTCTTAAGCAAATTTTAGAGTATATAATTCTTAATTACAAAATTTCATAATAGTTATCATCAAAACATAGAGATATTATTAAGAACTAATTTGTGTTCTAACATGTTGAACCCCGGAATAATACGACATGTGCTTCAAAGGACAATGGCAGGGATACATATGATTGTGATCGAGTCGAAGAGATTGCAGAAGCACTTGAAGAAGATCTTCAATATTGTCCCAATATGTTTGAGAGGTTGGTAAGCGATGCAGAGAAAGCGTTGTATAAAGGTTGCACTACTTTCACAATATTGTCTGCTGTATTAAAGTTGTACAATTTAAAGGCGGGTAATGGATGGTCGGATAAAAGTTTCACAGAGTTGTTAGCCCTACTTCAAGAGATGCTTCTGGAGGATAATGTTCTTCCCAATCGAACCTATGAAGCTAAAAAAATGTTATGCTCTATTGGCATGAGCTATGATAAGATACATGCTTGTCCAAATGATTGCATTTTGTTTCGAAATGAATATGCATCATTAAACGAGTGTCCTAAATGCGGTGTATCTCAGTATAAGAAAAAATTATCACCAGCAAAAGTATTATGGTATTTTCCTATAATTCCGAGATTCAGACGCATGTTTCGTAGTGAAACAGATGCAAAACACCTGACTTGGCATGCAGATGATAGAATTGTAGATGGGAAGTATCGACATCCGGCAGATTCACCATAGTGGATGAAAATTGATAATGATTATCCTGATTTTGGAGAAGAAGCTAGAAACCTTCGCTTGGCATTATTGACTGATGGAATGAATCTGCATGGTCTGCAAAGTATCTCACATTCCACCTGACCTGTAATTATTATGATTTATAACCTACCTCCATGGCTATGTATGAAGCGTAAGTACATGATGTTATCTATGTTAACTTCTGGCCCTAAACAACCAGGGAATGACATAGATGTATACCTGACACCTTTAATCAAAGACCTAAAGAGTTTGTGGGAGAACAGTGTGGAGGTTTATGATGGATATAGGAAAGAAATTTTTAATTTGAGGGCGATGTTGTTTGGCACAATTAATGATTTCCCAGCTTATGAAAATCTATTGGGTTATAGCATTAAAGGTCAATGTGCGTGCCCTATCTGTTAAGAAAACACAGATTGGACGCGGTTGGAATTTGGTCAGAAGAATGTCTTTCTTGGTCATCGTAGATTCTTAAATTCTAATCATCACTACCGTGGGTGGAGAAAAGCATTTAATGGAAATTCAGAACAACGTAAAGCTCCACCTACATTGACCGGCGAACAAATTTTTGAAAAGGTGAAAGATGTGAGTACTAAGTTTGGCAAGCCTTTTGCTCATACGCTTGTCACGCGTGGGTGGAAGAAGAGGTCAATTTTGTTTGAGTTGCCGTATTGGAAGTCGTTGTATGTAAGACATTTTCTTGATGTTATGCATATTGAAAAAAAATGTATTTGAAAGTGTTATTGGTACGTTACTCAATATACAAGGAAAGTCTAAGGATGGCCTTAAAGCAAGAAAGGACTTGGTAGCAATGGGAATAAGAAATGAATTAGGACCCTTGAAGAAAGGAAATCGCACATATCTACCACCTGCTGCTTATACTTTATCTAGAAAGGAGAAAAAGATATTGTGTAAGTTTCTGAGTGAAGTTAAAGTTCCAGAAGGATACTCTTCAGATATTAGAAGACTTGTTTCTATGAAAGACCTTAAGTTAAAGAGTTTAAAGACACATGATTTCCATGTTATAATGGAACACTTTCTACCAATAGGTATACGTTCTATTTTGCCAGAAAAAGTGAGAGGCGCAATAACTAAATTGTGTTTTTTCTTTAGGTCAATCTGTAGTAAGGTGATAGATCCTGCGATCTTACCAACATTGCAAAGAGAAATAGTTATTACTTTGTGCGAGCTTGAAATGTATTTTTCTCCATTATTTTTTGACATAATGGTACATCTAGTTGTTCATCTTGTGAAAGAGACACAACTATGTGGACCTGCCTATATGAGAGGGATGTACCCGGTTGAAACTTATATGAAAATATTGAAAGGGTATGTGAAAAACCGAAGTCGACCAGAGGGATGTATTGTTGAACGATACATTGTTGAAGAAGCTATTGAGTTTTGTACTGAATATTTATCCAACGTTCAATCCATTGGCCTCCCAAAATCTCATGTTGTTGAAAAAATAGTAGATAAACAGTTAATTGGAAATAAAGTTGTGACAATTTCAAGGGATGAACGGGAGCAAGTGCATTTGTATGTTCTGCACAATGACATTGAGGTTGAGCCGTATGTTGAAATGCACAAGGACGTTCTCTGAGGTTTAAATCTGAATAGAAATGAAAATTGGATAGTACGTGAGCACAATCGAAGTTTTATAACATGGTTCAAGGAGCATATTTTTTCAAAGTTTTATTCTGATCCCGCTTCAATAACAGAAAGGTTGAGATGTTTAGCATATGGTCCAAGTTTGCATGTGTTTTCTTATAGCGCATACGCAATTAATGGATACACATTTTATACCAAGGAACAAGATGATAAAAGTACAATGCAAAATAGTGGTGTCACCGTGCTTGCCGAAGCAATTCACATTTCCTCGTATTATGGGGTTATCGAGCGCATTTGGGTGTTTGATTATGAGAAGTTTTAGATTCCTATCTTTGGATGCAAGTGGGTTGAAAACAATAGTGGCATACGAATGGATAAATCAGGTTTTTTGAAAGTGGATCTTAATAAGGTTGGGTACAAAGATGAGCCTTTTATTCTAGCCACGCAAGCTAAACAAGTGTTCTATGTCACTGATCCGGCAAGTACGAAATGGTCTATAGTTCTTTTTAATTATGTTGACAGTTACGTCTTTAAATTAATTATACTAACATGTTATATGTATGATGTTGTTTGTTTGCAGAGATCTTTTAATATTGAAGATCATAGGAGAAAATATTGTATTCAATTGGCCGGAAAACGCTTGAGGGGATTTAGAGCGTTTTTAACAAACAAGTTTCTAAAAGATTCTGAAGGAAACTTTGTTGACTCGGAGCGTCCAATGAAGTACGCGGATTTGATTTCGGATGAAGAATGGGAGACGTTTGTTGCAAAGCGAAGAACAAAAGAATTTAAAGTAAGTACAACTTATCATGAACTATGTATAGTATATATACTTCTTCCACAAGAGTTCTGATAAACTTGTTTTTTCAGGTTGTTAGTGGCGTAAATCGTCAACGGGCATCAAATCCCGCATATCCCTACAGAAAGGGGCGTTTGGGATATGCACGCTTAGAACAAAAAATAGTAAGTACATATAAATGCTTTAATATGATATATTTACAAAAAATAGTAAGTATATATAATAGGATATAATGCTTTATTATCTGTCTTAATGCGTAGTTGGAAGAGGAGAAGAGTGATGCTACATCTCTTCTGGACCATGTTGTATGAAAGGCTGCCCGTGTGGGAAGAGATGAAGTCGTTCAGGAAGAAGGTCAACAAGTCTTTGAACAAAGTGTAAGTACAACGTTATCTTTGTCAGTAACTGATCAAAAGTGTATAATATATTTATATATGTTTTTATCTATATTTCAGGAGACTCTATCCCAGACCATAACTCCCGCTGAGGACGATGATTGCAGGAGCTTACTGAGTCGGGTGTTGAATATTCTTGAGTATTCTGGGCGTGTGAGGGGTAAGGGATTTGGTGTCACTCCATCCAAACTGTATAAGCAGCCAAAGAAAAAAATTCAACCAATAAAGAAGTGATGGATACCTTTGGAGGAAATGAAAGCGCAGATTCATGAATTACAGAAGGACAAGGAGAGATACATGTCGGAAAGGCGCGCTCCAGAGGGTAAAGCTACTAGCGACAAAGATAGTATAGGTTGTCCGCAGAAGCTTCCAGAGGTAATTGTATATATTACATTAAAATTAATTTAGCACAGTTTACTTAATTGACACATTAACGGATCATTATTTGTTTAGGGCATTTCACTTTGCCGGCTATATTTATCGTCACCGACTCATCGAATGGTTGGCAAGGGAAAGGTGCATAACACTCTGGGAGACTTACTTCACCACAAACCCCTCCCTTCTGGATTTCTGAAAGTATCTATTGATATTGCATTAGAGGGGGTGTGTTGTTGCCTATACCAGATGATATTTCAGGCGCAACAGTGGTGGGAGACGCAATAGGAGCGTATGTGGCATGGCCGGCAAATCTCATTTGCATAGATGATGAGGTAGGTTGAACCTTTTAATACTCAAATGTTTTATGATCCATACATGAAACTTATTCTTACATTTACATTTTCTTATTTACATGATGATCTTAGACTCCTACAAAATCCAAATCAAAAGATGATAAAATTATTGTGCGGGATACCAATTCAGCTGCATCAAAGAAACAGGTACTACTACAGTTACATGATTATCTTATTATACATTAATTACTGAACTTATATATGACTTTTAGGTTCATGATCAGCAGTCGCAACAAGTTAGCAAGGGTAAGATGCCTGAAACTTCCAAGGTGCCCGAAAAGCATTTGTTCCTCGATTTAGGATGTGCCTTGAAACATATGTGGAAACATCAAATGTGCCTGAGGGTGGCATCCATCAAATACATATGGACGGAGGTATTTTCGGTTTTGAATATCCCGAAACAATTGCTAAGGAGGATTTTGACCAGGTTTTCAACCATTCTGAATTGGGCGTCGGTGTTATGCATTCATACATCAGGTACTTCGATCCATTTTAATTAAATAATTGAACATTTTAAATTTGCTCGTTTAACTGAATATTCTAATGTTGATTATATTTTTTTAGGCTCTTGTATGTCAAGTTGTTGGTCCCGAATGATTTGACTTCAGTATTCACATTCTTATCTGCTAGCTGTGTCAACTCACAGACAATAGACCAGACACCAGATACAGTCAAAGAGTACACAATGCAGAGATTTATGGGCGCGACTACGGAGAAGTTGTTCTTGTTGCCATATAATACTGGCCATGGGTTAGATTTTATTCTAAATTCATTTATTATAATTGTTCGATTTTTTCCTTTCTATATAACATTTTCGTCTAAACTGTTGTCTTATTTTATAGTGGACATTGGTTGTTGGTCGCGATTAATCCGAGGAAAGAAATAGTGTATTATATAGATTCATTGGATGGTGATGCAACAAAATATGAAAATCTGAGGAACATGGTTGATACGTAAGTGATGAGATATACTGTTCTAAATAATTATATATCTTTGTTTATTATGTGACATTGTTCTAAATATGCGTTTATATTATGTTAGAGTTATACAAATATTCAGAGCACAAAGAGATGCAACGGTGCCAAAAAGCAAGGCTAACAACATCAACTGGATCAGAGTGGAGGTATATTTTCCCATGTTTGACTGTTATAGTGGTTCTACTTGATAAAACTATTTAAACTATATATCTTGATAAATGTTCGTTTGTTTTTTCCATTTACAGTGTCCTCGTCAGCGCAATGGGATTGACTGCGGATATTTTGTATTGCGCTTTATGAAGGAAATTATTCTTTCTGGTCAAATAGAGGTTCCAATCATGGTATGGATCAATTCATTATATACGTTATATGATTCATTTTGATAATTATCCGATACTTCATCTGAGTAATTAGTTTTAAAATTAAATCTTGCATGTTCTGTTATATTATGTAGTATTTTGATGAATTCAAGTGCGCTACTTACACGAAAGCAAGATTGGAAGAAATTAAAGAGGAATGGTGTCAATTTATTCTTGAGTTGAGAATTGTATAAAGTTATCGGATTGGAAGAATTGTAATTATATGTAAATTGACGGTATTTGTGATGTTGTAATTCTGAGGATCGGATTTTATTGTAACATATTTAAGCAGGTTTATGTGTATTAAAATGAGTATGGGCAATGTGATGAGTTACAATGTATACTTAAAGGCCAAAGTTTTAAATTGTATATATAAGGCCAAAGTTTTGAATTGTATATATAAGGCCAAAGTGTTGAAATAAAGACCTGAATTATAAGTAGGTTTGTGTAATATAAGCAGGTTGTTGGTAAATATACAAAATAGGGTGAATATTTTTAAAAAAAAAATTTAAAATCTAGGACATTAGACAGCGCTTTTACAAAAAAGCGCTGCTAACGGTTACAAACATAGCGCTACAAAAGCGCTGCTATAGGTTTGGAAGGGGGGGAGGGGGTCTAAGACAACGCTTCTAAAAAGCGCTGCTAAAGGGGGGCTATGACAGCGCTTTGTAAAAGCACTGCTAAAGGTGGGGTCTAAGACAGCGCTTTGTGAAAGCGTTGCTAAAGGGGGGTATGGTTGGGGGGAATATGCAGCGCTGCTAAAAGTGTTGCTGAAGGGAGCCTTTAGCAGCGCTTTTTCCATAAAAAAGCGCTGCCTTTACCTTTAGCAGCGCCACTTTTGGCAGCGTTTTTAAGCGCTGCTAAAGGCCAAAAAAAGCGCTACTAAAGGTCTCTTTTGGCATAGTGGGTAAAAGAAATGTTGGATCAAGGAATCATTCAGCCTAGTAATAGCTCATTCTCATCTCCTATTGCCTTAGTGAAAAAGAAGGATGGGAGTTGGAGATTTTGCACAGATTATCGAGCCTTGAACACTATTACAATGAAGGATAGTTTTCCTATGCCTACTGTAGATGAGTTGCTAGAAGAATTATGTGGTGCTAAGTATTTTTCAAAGTTGGATTTAAGATAGGGTTATCACCAAATATTGATCCAACTAGAGGATAGACACAAGACTGCTTTAAGAACCCACCATGGTCATTATGAATGGCTAGTCATGCCATTTGGATTAACCAACGCACCAGCTACCTTCTAATGCCTCATGAATCAGATTTTTCAACATGCCCTGAGGAAATATGTGTTGGTCTTTTTTTATGACATTCTTGTGTATAACACTACTTGGAAGGACCACATCACACACCTGCAAACTGTTTTACATGTATTAGAGCAAAATACCTTATATGTGAAACTATCAAAATGTGCTTTTGGGGGTGGAAGAGATAGAATATTTGGGACATGTGGTGTCAGGAAAATTTGTAGCAATGGAGGCTACCAAAGTGGAAGCAGTTACCAAGTGGCTAAGACCTATAAATTTGAAACAGTTGAGAGGCTTTTTAGGTCTGACGGGCTACTATAGAAGATTCATAAAGTCATATGCTAAGATAGCAGCACCCTTAACAGACTTGTTAAGAAAAGATGCTTTTTGTTGGAATGAAACAACACAACAAGCTTTTGAAGAGCTGCAACAAGCTGTCACTTCTGCACCAGTGCTAGCTCTACCAAATTTTCAACATACTTTTATTCTGGAAACTGATGCTTCAGGAATTGGAGTGGGGGCAGTCCTTCATGAAAATGGTCATCCAATTGCATTTTTCTCAAAGAATTTAGCACCAAGAAACCATAAAAAATCAGCTTACTTTAGGGAAATGTTGGCAATATCTGAAGTTATTTCTAAATTCAGACACTACTTGTTAGGGAGCAAGTTTATCATTAGAACTGATCAGAAGAGTTTGAGAAGCTTAATGGATCAAAGCCTACAGACACCTGAACAATAAGAGTGGTTGCATAAATTCCTGGGGTATGATTTTGTCATAGAATATAAGCCGGGTAAGGAGAATATAGCTGCAGATTCCTTGTCCAGAATGTTTTTGATGTCATGGTCTGAGCCAAAAACACAATTTATGCAACAATTACTAGAAGAAGTGAGCAATAATGACAAACTGCAAGAGCTCATAACACAGTGCAAAAATCAACCACAACTGAAGCCTCATTACACCACCAAAGGGGGACTACTTTATAGGAATGGTAGGGTGGTTATACCTGATAACTCTGAACTGATTTAAATGATTTTGAAGGAGAATCATACTTCTCCTATAGGGGGACATTCAGGAAATTCTAGAACCATGGCTAGAATTGCTTACCAATATTTTTGGCACAACATGAAGAAAGACATTGAAGAATTTGTGCAAAATTGTGTTATATGTCAACAAGCAAAATCTTCTCAGAGTTTACCAACCGGGTTGCGCTAACCTTTGCCCATTCCATCTCAAGTATGGGAAGATGTTACTATGGACTTCATTACTGGATTACCTCTCTCTTATGGTTACAATACAATAATGGTGGTAATTGATAGGTTGACAAAATTTGCCTATTTTATTCCACTTAAAAGTGATTACACAAGTAAAATAGTGGCAGAGGCTTTCTTGAATAATATAGTGAAGCTCCATGGAATTCCAAAATCCATAGTTTCAGACAGGGACAAGGTATTCGCTAGCAACTTTTGGAAACGATTATTTGAGCTACAGGGTACAACTTTGGCCATGAGCTCTGCATATCACCCACAGTCAGATGGACAATCCGAGGTTCTCAACAGGTGTTTAGAGATGTTTTTCAGGTGTTTCACTTTTGAGAATCCTAAGGCTTGGTACAAGACTCTAAATTAGGCTGAATACTGGTATAATATAGCTCACCATATCAGCATTGGTATGACTCCCTTTAAAACAGTGTATGGGCGAGACCCTCCAACTTTAATTCGGTACAGGCCTCAATCAAATGACCCTATTACGGTCCAAGAACAACTGGAAGAAAGGGAAAGGACACTGCAACAGCTCAAAAGCAACTTAGAAAGAGCATAAGTTTATATGAAAAACCAAGCTGATAAGAGGAGGAGAGATGTAGAGATGAAGGTTGGGGACTGGGTGCTAGTACGGTTACAACCTTATAGGCAGCTGTCTGTTGCTTTGAGAAAAAATCAGAAACTTGGCATGAGATTTTTTGGACCTTTCATGATTACAGCCAAAGTAGGTGTTGTGGCCTACAAGCTGTAATTACCAGAAGATGCAAAGATTCACTCAGTTTTCCATGTGTCACAATTGAAGCCTTTCAAGGGAAGAACCACTGAACAATATATGCCTCTACCTTTAACTATGACTGAGATGAGACCTATTGTACTTCTTGCCAAGGTACTAGCTGCACGCGTGATTCAACAAGGAGAATTGAAGATTCCTCAAGTTCTTATCCAGTGGACAAACATGCCAGCTGATGAAGCCACATGGGAGGAATTCGAAGACATGAAGGTCAATTATCCAAACCTTAACCTTGAGGACAAGGTTGTCTTAAATGGGGATGGTATTGTAATAAGGAAAAATATGGAGAAGGACCTAGAGAATGTTGAGTCAGCAATTCAAGTGTGTAAGGGCCCACATAGAATGCAAGAGAAGAATTCTGTTGTGAGTGATCCGGAAATTCAGGACAGCCGTAGAAGCACCAGGTTGCGCAAGACCAATACTCAATTGAAGGATTTCATTACTGTGGATATAAAATAGAATGATAAGGGAACTAGGGTTTATTATGTGTGAATTGTGAAGTATCTCTCTCCCTCTAATACTTTCTATGTATTCACATATTTTGTATTACCAAATCCCTCTACTTGGTAGAGGTTGATACTGATTCAATCAAACTTTCCCTTATTTTCTCTCTAGCATTATTTCTACCATTTCATGATTTTTGTGTAGTTTAATAAATGAGCAATTGTTTTGTCGCATGTGTTTATATGGCAACTAGTAAATTGTGATTGTAACATCTATAGTGTGTGTTGTTACTGTTGTTGATACCATATGCTCCTTCGTTTTCTTTTAATTTGATCAACATTATTGTTTTTTAGTTATTTATGTAATTTTTTTTCTATAACCTATTAGAAATTAAAAAAACAACATTTTATCGTTTTTATTTTAATAATATCTTCTTTGAGTTTATAAAACAATACCAAAATAAAACAATACCAAAATAAAAACATTTCACATTTTTATTTTAATGTTCTCATTTCTTTTTAATTTAGAAAATTATCAAAAAGAACATTTCACATTTTTATTTTAATGTTCTCATTCTTTTTAATTTAGAAAATTATCAAAAAGAACATTTCTCATTTATTTTAATATTCTCATTTCTTATTAATTAAGTTAAACATTTTTATTTAATATTGATTAATTAAATTATTAGTTAATCTTATTAAATATTAATATTTAAATTGATTAATAATTCTTGTTGCCCGATTTTACTTTGCGACTCACTTGGTTCCATGCTTTGGGAATGTTCTATCCGATTAGTTCTTGATGCTCTTCCTTGATTAATCTGATATCCATGATGTTTTACTGTGATTGTCGTTAATTTGGTTGTGGAACTTTTTCTTGATGTTTTGCCACGTACTTTTATTGCTTTATGCATCTAATGATTTCTCATGTGTATTGTATACTCCGTTGATGTTTCTACATGATGTTTTGACGTGTATCTTTCTATTTGTTATTCACGATGTTTTGTCGTGATTGATTGTGGATGTTATTTGCGATGCTTTGCTACATATCTTTGTTTGTTTATGCATGATGTTTTTTCATTTATGTTGTTAATTCTATTTGTTTATACCATGATGTTTTACCATGTATCTTATTTTGACTTTTCACTGTTTGATTACCATGATATTTTGCCATATGTATTATATGACATCTTGTCTATTTGAACCTACATGATGTTCTTGCCGTGTACTGTGTCAGTGTCTTTGATGCTTTCTGATTGCATGATATTTTTCGATGTATCTGTTACTTTATTTCTATGTCTTGTTAACTTAATCCAAGGGAAGGGATTGTATGTTGAGTTATTGTCATGGCTCATGTCCCTTGTATATTTGTATATTTTACTTGTCTTCGCTATTGTTCTTGGTTCTTAAAACCTAATAACTTGTAGTCCAAGAACTACGAACGCACCGATTTTTCAAGTTCCTTTTGAGAATATGTATGCATAAGGTCTCAATCCTTGGAGAGCGCTCTTTTCCATTTTTTACACTCTTCACTCTTTCCTTTTTTTCACCCGTAGTCTCTGAAATACGGTTGCTCTGATTTCCTATTAATGATATGTAGGCATAGGATTGCGAGATGCCTTTATCTTTTTCCTTCTTTTCTCTTTTCTTTGCCCATCTTTTATCCTTAGCAAACAATTTTATCCAAAACACAAATATTTCAAGAGGGTCATGTAGAGTATTGCAGATGATTATGGTGTTAATACCTTTCCTTAGTATAACCAACCCCCATACCTTTGATCTCTCTTTGCTTAGCTTTAGGCCTTACTTTTTTCGTTGCATATTTACTTAGGGTTTTTGTTTGATCTTTTCTCTCTTCCCTTGTGTTACACCCTAATTTTGACCCTGAATTTCCAACTGTACATATCATAACATTTTCATCATTTGAGCATCATATATATTATTCTTGTCATCTACCATTGCGCATTTAGAATTTGTACCTTTTGTTCTGTGTTGTCTAAGCTCGAGTCTTGCAAGATGGAATCAAGGATCAGGTCAAGTTATCAAGTCAAGCTATTAGGTTATGGCAAGGATCCTGAATCAGGGATTTGATTCTCCGCAAGTCATTGTTACATCAGTGTGCGCTGAAGGCAAAGATTAGGGTTTCTTAGCCTTTGTGTCTAAGATGAGCATGTATTGTTCCATTGAGTTTATTCGAGGCTAGAAGATTCAATGTATGGGAAGTATTGTTTCAAGCCAAACTGCATGTGTGGTGTGGTTTGGAATTCAATAGAGTTTGACTTAACCTTGGTCAAATAGATGTTATGCTTTAGTATCAAGATATTAGGTTGTGAGAGGAGAAGGAGAGGAGAAGGAGATGGATAGAGAAATCTGTTAAATCGACCGCGAGTGAGATGAGAACTAGATCATAAATCACAAATGAGAGCGAATCAAGACCGGGAGCCATTGAGACGGAATATATGAGGCGAGATCACTGAAATAGGAGATCAAAACAAGAACTCCACCATTCTTTTATCCTTTTGTTCATCTTCCACGAAAGCCACAAATCTCTTTCTCTTTAACCACCACCCTCCTTCAAAACACCCTCCTTCAAAACCCTCCATCGCCTAACCGTCATCACTTTTCCGCTGCAGAACATAAAAATGACATTGGAACAAGATGGAAGCAAGATTGAAGAACCGTGATCGAGAGAGTAATAAGAGAGAAATTTTTAGTGAAGTCTGCTGAGAGATTGAAGGATAGTTTGATTTCGTTTCAGTTTTGTGATTCTCTTTGGTTCGTGCAATCTTGTGCGTTTGAGGTAAATGACGAATGAGGATGGAATTTGACCTTTTCTGTTGAAAATTTCTAGGTTTAATCCTTGTTTTTTATTCTTTATTTCTAACCTCATAATCAAGTGGACCGGACCTTAGGTCCATTATTTTGTTATTTGCACCATCTGTTTTGTTATTTTTTTTACAACCCTGCTTTCTAATTTTAAAATTGATTTAGGTTATTTATTTGCTTTTTTAGCTTATAATATTCAATTAATTAACGTTTAAGATTTGATTTTTTTTAGGATTGATAACAATTTCTTAGGTTGATTTAGTTTAGATGTTTCTTTTAATTAAAATCCTCAAAAAAATAAAATATTCTCAATTAGATTGTGATTTAATCTTTTCGATTTTTGTTTCGTTTAGAAATTATTTGTCTAGGTTTATTCAGATAGATTTTTTATTCCTGTTAACTGATTATTTTGACTATTCCATTGATTGTATCTTGTGCTCACAATTCATGACATAATGTTTCTCTTTTCACATGATGCTTGTTGCTTCCATGTTTTAAACTCAACTTCATTTGATAATTTATTTTGGTTCATAGAATGTGCCTCGATTACCTTCTAGTTTGTGTGTTCACATGTTCCCTTAGGATCTCCTAGTTCGACTTAATTTTGGATAAAGTTTGAGGTAGGATGGACATCAGGTCCTCCATCCCACTTAGTTAAAATTCTCACACCGTTTCAAACGCAAAATTTAAGTCTTGATCAACGTCGAGCATTTTATTAAATCAAATTAATATACTTAATCATATTTAAACACATTTTCGATAAAGATGAAAAGGGAGTTGAATCGAGTCTTTGATTCCTCTTCTCGATTGTTTGGGCCCGAGGAGCCTTTCTTAAGTCCAAACAATTGTCTTCTCTAAAAGATGTACAATGTGAAACGAATTCAAATCTATTTTCCTAAACATATATATGAAAAAGAGAGTGAGTCAAGTCTTTGACTCACTTTCCCGATTACTTAGGCTCGAGAAGCCTTTCTTAAGCCTCGAGTAATCGTCATTCATAAGCCATGCTAATTATATCAAAACTATTTCATAATATAAGATGGAGAAGAGAGAGAGTCAAGTCTTTGACTCACTCTCCCGATTACTTAGGCCCGATAAGCCTTTCTTAAGCTTCAAGTAATCATCATCCGATTAGCTTATTCGAACCATATCCAATCCTTTCACAATTGAGGTTAAAAAAGAGAGGGAGTCAAGTCTTTGACTCACTCTCTCGATTACATGAGCCCGAGGAGCCTTTCTTAAGTTTTAGGTAATCTTCACCTCAAGTTAAGCATTTGATACATTAAACTCTTTTCCTCGCCCCTGTGCGATCAAAACCCTAAAAACTATTTAAATATATTCTCTTCTCCAAACATAAACATTAACTCATAAATTCAACTTCTCACCGCCGTGCAAACCGTTAAACCTGTTCATAAACTTAAGATATGGTGTCTTGAGACGATGCAAAATATTTCTTCCTCTGTAACCTACTTGAATCGATATCAGTGGCATGTTTTCCATGAATTTTGATATATGGAAATCCATTCAAAGTGATGCAAGCGTCCTCTCCTCACTCGTTTAGATAAAGCAATATTTTCTGTCAAATACGATTAAGTATCTTTCGATAAAATCAAACCAACATCCGTACTCCGAAATACGGACGCTCTGATTTCTCATTTGTTAATGAGAATACGTAGGCATAGGATTGCGAGATCTTAGCGAGCAACCTTTTTTCTTTTTCAACCTCCTCTTTTTTTTCTCCTGTAGTCTCATGAACTACGAATGCTCTGATTCTTCACTTCTTATTAAATGAAAATACGTAGGCACAAGGGCCTCAATCCTTGGCGAGCACCCTAATATAAAACTACCCATTTCCCCTTTAGAAATCTAACCCTTTTACATTACATTTACACCTTTTATCTTGGAAGAAAACAAACAAACTAAACTAACGTTTCTCACGAATCGAATCAAGAGGTTCCCATTGAGTACAACGGACGTGAAGGGTACTAATATCTTCCCCTCATGTAACCGAATCCCGAACCTATAACTTGGTTGCGATGACCATGTTCTTTCCCTAAAGGTTTTCTCGATATTTTCCTATTCCATTATGGAATGAATAAAGTTCGGAGGAGACTCAGTTTTCTGCGACCATTCGCGAAGGATCATGCTTTTTTCGAGGTACGATAGCTTGGAAAAAACAATAAGCTCCCATGATAGAAAAGTTCATGCACACAATATGACATTTCCTCTCTTACAAACAAACCACACATGACATAAATACAACAACTCCCCTCATTTTGAACTCATGCCTAAGCCACCTTCATCACCTTTTTCACCTTACAAACCATCATATAACTCTAAAATCCTCTATCTCTTAAAAAAAAGGTGTTGAAAACCTTGTCACCGTACACAATAAAAAACCTAGAAACACACCTTCAACTTTTAAACCCACTTAACCATCAAACAAGAACATATATCTTCTTCCTTTCCCTCTCACCATACTCATCACTTGAGAAAACAACCTTACGATACACCCTATATTTTCCTCACAGCATCCACAACCAACACACTTCATATACTCCCTCTGTTTTTTAGCGAATATTGTTCAACTCTCTGTTGCCACAAAAACACAGTGTTTTGAAATAGTGAGACGCAAGTAAGAGTAGAGAGAGAAACACACAAAGAGAATGAGATCAGAAGCAGAAAGAGACGTGGACGAAAGCAGAAAGAAGGTTTGCTTTGAGTTTCCTAGATCCTTCCATTTATTATATTTCTATCATGTCTTCTTAATATATTTATGTTGTTTAATTCCCAATTAGTGTGAATGTGTGGCGTATGTCTGTGAATGTTTAAATAATGTGTGTGTGTGTGTGTGTGTGTGTGTGTGTGTGTGTGTGTGTGTGTGTGTGTGTGTGTGTGTGACATTTATGTAGTTTAATAAATGAGCAATCATTTTGTCACATGTGCTTATATGGCAGCTAGTAAGTTGTGATTATATTGTAACATCTATAGCGTGTGTTGCTACTGTTGTTGATACCATATGCTGCTTCTTTTTCTTTTAATTTGATCAACATTATTTTGTTTTGTGTTATTTATTTAATTGATTTTTCTATAACCTATTAGAAATTAAGAAAATAACATTTTATCATTTTTATTTTAATAATATCTTCTTTGAGTTTAATAATTTATTTGTATATAAAAAATACCAAAAAAAAAACATTTTAAATTTTTATTTTAATGTTCTCATTTCTTTTTAATTTAGAAAAATACCAAAAAGAACATTTCACATTTTTATTTTAATGTTCTAATTTCTTTTTAATTTAGAAATTGTTCTGGACTGGGCCCCGAACTGAACTATGTTGGCCCAGCCCAATAATGTTCCACCAGGCCCTGCCCGGTCTGAGCTACCGAGTCGGGCATAAGATCCCCGACTTGTGGGAATGACCTCCCCGCGGAGAAGAACCGTCCCAACCACGTCGGGCAAGTGAATCGCCCGTGCGGCCAAGCACCACCCTCCGCGGGCGGTATTCCCATGCCATCAAGCCAGACCCCCGGGGAATCTCCCGGGCTCCCCTCCGCGGAGAGGACAACGTGCCATACGCACGTTCTCCACATGCTCCCCTCCGCGGGGACACGTCACCTAACCAACTGCCTACCTCCGAAAGAGCAAGTCAAACCCACCTTCCGGAGATCACGGGACAGTTGGACTAGGGTGAAGACCACGTTCTGGTCTTCACTACGCCACGTAAGCCCTAGCATTCACCTAGGTTGGGCCTGGAAATCCAGCTCAACACAAGTGACCGTTGGCCCAGCGCTGGGGTCTCTCTATAAATACCCTCTTCCACAAGAGGGTTAGGTAATTCACTTCTTACCCATTTTCTGTACTTTGCTCTCACTCTTCCCAACTCCTTACTTTGGCATCGGAGTGTTTTGCAGGTACACCCCCTTCTCCTCCTCATCACTGGTGAACATGTAGCAGTCCAACAACGTGTGGCCAGCCCGTGATCCCCTTCTGATCAGGTCAGATCAGTGGCGCCGTCTGTGGGAACAGAAACTTCCCCGTTACTCCGAGCAGAAAACCAAAGTTTCACCAGCACTCCACGATCATGGCTAGCCCACACCACGACGATACCATGCACGACTTCGTGCTCAACGCTGCCGCCAACGGAAGCAAACAGATGGAGACGTCACGTCTGGCGGTGACCGACGAGAGAGACGGCCATACTGCTTCTCCGTCATCCGCAGAACTGCTGCGCCAGGCCGACCACCAGCCCCCGAGCCCAACGGCGTTCCAACCCGTTCCTATCCCAGCGGGAGCGGACCCAACGGTGGCCGCCCTCTTTGCAGCCATCAACCAGACGAATCAGCTGCTGTTTCAGCAGAACGCACGAATTGAAGCGCTGGAGCGGGAAGGCCAGAATGGAGGCTCAAGGAGTCCCTCACCTCGACCCAGAAATCGTCGACCCCGACTGGAGAGGCCCCGAACAGAAGTGGTGCGAGAGTGCACCAGATCCCCAGCGAGACAAGTTCGCGGGAGACCGCTGAACACTTCGGCGATCCCGATCAAAAACCCGTGCGTCGAACCCCCGGTCAGGAGGCCGAGGACCCAAAACCAAGTTCCTATCCTAAGCGGCTCATCTCCTCCCCAGTCACCCGCCCTCAGCGACGAAGACGACTACCGGACTCCGTTGTCCCGGGAAATCATGGCCGCCCCCATTCCCCACGGGATGGAGAAGCCCCCGACGTTATCGACGTACGACGGCACATCCGACCCAGATGATCACTTGGAAGACATCGAGGCCGTGCTCGATTACCGAAACGTCTGAGGGGCTATCAAGTGCAGGTTATTCCCGACGACCGTGAGGAAAGGCGCCATGATGTGGTACAAGAGTCTGGAGCCCGAATCGGTCACGTCGTGGAGAGTCCTGAAGGACCTGTTCTCAAAACACTTCACAGCGTCCCGACGCCATCCGAAGACGGAGGCCGTCCTCGGGGCGATAATCCAAGCCCCCGACGAACCTCTCCGAAAATACATCGAAAGATTCACCCGGGATGCGGTGCAGGTAACGACGTCAGACGAGATGAAGCACTACCTAATGGAACAGGGCCTACGCCACGAATCGAAGTTCTATGAGGCCGTAGGCATACACCGGCCAGCCTCCCTACAGGATTTCCTTGACAGAGCAGCGCATTATATCCGATTCGAGGAAACCCAAGCAGCCAACTCCGCACAAGACACCCGAGACAGGGAGGCTCCCCGCGGGCACCGAGATGACGGAGCCTCGAGCCATCGGCGGGGAGGTGACCGTCGTCGAGAAGATCACCCTCGCGAACAACGCGAACAACACGGCCCTGCCGGCCGATTCACGGAATACACGGCCTTAGTCGCTTCCCGCGAGCGCATACTGGCCGAATGTGCCAAAACCGAATTTGTCCAGGGAGGTGTCTGTTTCCCCCGGCCGACGCCCACCAAACCCAATATGGACAAATCGAAATACTGCCGATTCAACAGGAGCCACAGGCACGTGACCGAAGACTGCATCCATCTCAAGGACTCGATCGAAATCCTGATTAAAGACGGCCACCTAAAGAGATACACCCGGGGGGTGAGGCCCCGAGGCAAGAGGCCCCCAAGACCAAGAAAATCGACGAACTCCCCTCTCCCGACGGTGACAGCAGACTCCAGGTCGTGTTGTGTGTCAGCCGCCCAGAGGACTGGTTCACAGATAGAGAGTTCGGCCTTCCCGAAGGCCCCGACCTACCCAGTGAGCCAGTCCGGCCAACCAGCCGGTGGGAATACTTCGCTAGAGCAATGGTCATCTCGGGTGGCGCCACAAGGAGCCTGTCCATAGGATCCGTGAAAAGAAGGCTCGACGAGCTCATCACAAGCAACCCCGGGAAAATGAGCATGCTCGAAAGATTCCGCGGTCGATCCAATCCAATCACATTCTACCTCGAGGAACGCCCCGGGGGATCCCCCAACTACAAAATTACCCTGCTCATAAGGGCGCGGATGGCGAACTTCGACGTCAGGCGCATCCTCGTCGACGGAGGCAGCTCGGTGGACATCATGTACACCCACCTCTTCACGACCCTCCAACTCGACGAATCCAACCTTTCCCCCTACGTAGGCTCCGACCTCCAGGGGTTCAACGGGACGACGACGAGACCTTGGGGGTACGTGGAGCTGAAAGTCACCTCCGGAGAAGAAGAAACGGCCAAGGAAATCAGCACCCGTTTCTTAGTCATCGAGTGCCCATCCCTCTACAATTGCATCCTGGGCAGAACAACGATAGCAGAGCTCACCGCAGTATCCTCCACCGTCCACTTGAAGATGAAGTACTGCATGAAACAGGGAGCCGTGGTGACCCTTAATGGAGACATCGAGGCCTCCCGGAGGTGCTTCGAGGCCGCGCTGAAAGGGTTGAACACCATCGCTCCAACAACCAAAAAGGCGACCCCAACCGTAGCGCCGAAGAGCGAACCAAAGGAGCTGGTCGGATCCATGGACCTCGACAGCCGCTTCACTGAGGAGAGCGATCACGAAACAAGGATCAACGAAGCCAACGAGCAGCCCGCCCTCCCGGCACGCCCCATCCCGGACGGCGAATTCGAGATCATCACCCTCGGGGAGGACAAGGGCAGAACCGTGAAGATCGGCGCCGGATTCCCAGACTTGGCGAAACGACAGCTGCAAGCCTGCCTCCGCGAGAACGCCGACCTCTTCGCATGGAGCGCCGCAGAAATGCCCGGACTCGACCCCGAGGTCGCCAGCCACCAGCTGTCCATTAGCCCGAAGGCGAAGGCCGTAGTTCAACATAGGCGTAGACAGTCCCCAGAAAAGTCGGCTGCAGCCGAGAATGCTGTAAAAGACCTCCTAGAGGCAAATTTTATTTTGGAAGCCCGATATTCAACCTGGTTGTCCAATGTTGTACTCGTTAAAAAGAATAATAGAAAATGGCGCATGTGTGTTGATTATACCGATCTAAACCGGGCATGTCCTAAGGACGCCTACCCTCTCCCCAACATCGACAAACTCGTCGACAACTCTGCGGGCTTCAGGCTCTTGTCCTTCATGGACGCATACTCGGGGTACAACCAAATCCCAATGGCCGAGCACAATAAACAGAGCACGGCCTTCATGACGGCGTCGAGCAACTATTACTACAACGTAATGCCCTTCAGCCTAAAGAACGTCGGCGCCACATACCAACGGATGATGAACAGTGTCTTCCGGGGAGAAATCGGCGACATGTTCGAAGTATACATGGACGACATGATCGTCAAATCCTGCACGGAAGTCGACCACACGGCCCACCTCAAGAAGGTCTTCGATACCGCGAGGACATGCCGAATGCGCTTCAACTTGGAGAAATGCACCTTCGGCGCCCGCGCAGGAAAGTTCCTCGGCTACTACCTGACCAAGCGTGGGATCGAGGCCAATCCGGACAAATGCCACGCCTTTTCGGAAATCACCACACCCACCACAAAGAAGTCCATCCAATCCCTCAACGGCGTTCTCGCCTCACTTTCCCGGTTCATCGCCAAATCCGCCTAGCACGCCCTCCCCTTCTTCAAGCTACTCAGGAAGGAGACCACGTTCGAATGGACAGAGGAATGTGAGCAAGCCCTCCGCCACCTCAAACGTGTCTTGTCCGAACCACCGGTGCTGACACGTCCCGTGATGGGCGAAACCCTATACCTATATCTGGTCATGGCTAACGAAGCCGTCAGCGCCGTCCTTATCAGAGAAACCGAAGAGGGCCAAAAACCAATCTACTTCACGAGCAAAGCCCTCCACGGCCCCGAAGTCCGATACCAGCGGATCGAGAAAGTCGCCCTAGCCCTCATCACCGCAGCGTAACGGCTCCGACATTACTTCCTCGCACACACCATCGTGCTCCGCACCGATCAACCCATCCACCAGCTCCTCGGCCGACCCAACATGGCTGGACGCATGCTCAAATGGTCGTTAGAACTATCTGAGTTCGACATCGTCTACGAAGGCCGAAACGCCATCTAAGCCCAAGCCCTGGCCGACTTCGTCGCCGAGATGACCTCTTCGCCCGACCCCACCAACGGGAGCCACATCTGGACCATTTTTGTAGACGGCTCCTCCAACTCCACGGGAAGCGGAGCCAGCATCATCCTCGACAACGATGAGGGCACCCTCATCGAGGTCTCACTCACACTGGCCTTCCCGACGACTAACAACCAAGCCGAGTACGAAGCATTCCTGGCCGGACTTCGCCTGGCATCAGACCTTGGAGCCAGAGACATCCGAATCTACACAGATTCCCAACTAGTCGCTTCGCAAGTACGAGGAGAATATCAAGCGAAAAACGACAACTTCGCCGAGTACTTAGCACTTATCACCGAAAAACTGCAAAGTTTCGACTCCGCAGAGATTCAGCACGTCCCGCGCGAGCAGAACACCCACGCCGATATCCTCTCCAAGTTGGCGAGCACCAAAAAGCGAGGAGGCCACAAGTCGGTCATTCAAGAAGTCTTATCGCAACCGAGCACCAAAGCGACCACAGCCCCGCTCGACGTCAACGCCATCGGAGATACCGACTAATGGATGACACCACTATACACCTACCTCAGCACCGGCCACCTACCAGCCGACTCTAAAGAGGCAAGCACAACCAAGCGACGAGCCTGCTCGTACGTCCTCCTCGAAGGCAAACTATATCGCCGAGGCTTCGCGATCCCACTCCACAAATGCATCGATAACTCCCAGAGTGCAGCCGTCCTCGAAGAAATCAACGAGGGCATCAACGCGCAGCACCTCGGAGGACGGTCCCTGGCGAGAAAGACTCTATGAGCAGGCTACTATTGGCCCTCGATGCAAACGAACGCGAAGGAACACGTCAAATGATGTGACAAATGCCAAAGACACTGGGACATGCACCTCGCCCCACCAACCGAACTCAAATCCCTCTCCTCCCCGTGGCCATTCGCCTGGTGGGGCTTGGACATCCTCGGGCCCTTCACCCTGGGATCCTATCAGAACAAGTACCTCATCATGGGCGTAGACTACTTCACCAAGTCGATCGAAGCCGAAGCCCTGGCCAAAATCACGGCCCACAACATACTCTGATTCTATAAACGAAACATCCTCGCAAGATTCGGGGTCCCGCTCGCCATCGTCACTGACAACGGCACACAGTTCACGGACAAAAACTTCCGCGACTTCGTCACCAAGCTCGGAACCAAACACCACTTCACCTCGGTCGAGCACCCTCAGACAAACGGCCAGGCAGAATCCGCGAACAGGGTCATCCTCAGGGGACTCAAGCGACTACTCGGTGATGCAAAGCGAGCATGGGTCGAGGAGCTCCACAGCGTCCTCTGGGCATACCGCACCACCCCCCACTCAACCACGGGAGAAACCCCTTTCCGCCTCACGTATGGAACCGAAGTCGTGATACCGGTCGAGATACGCGAGCCATCCAGACGAACTGAAGCTCCCCTCGACAACGACGATAACGACGACGCCTTACGTGAAGAACTCGACCTCGTCGAAGAGATCCACTCAGGAGCAGCCCTCCGGGAAGCCCGGCTGAAACAGCAAGTAGCATTTCACCATGACAACAAAGTCCTCAAACGCGACTTCCAAGTCGGCGACTTAGTTCTGTGCAGAAACCAGAAAGACTCACACGAGGGAAAACTGGCTGCGAATTGGGAAGGCCCCTACCGTGTCCGCAATAAGACGGAGCACATGGCCTATTACCTCGAAAACCTGCACGGGGAACAACTAGCTCGGCCATGGAACGCCGCGAAACTTAAGCGGTACTATGGTTAAACACTGTTCACGACGACCCATCGTCCCGACCACTAGGGGGCGACATAGTACCACCGCACTCCCTCGCATCTACTAACGACCAGAAAAAAGCAAGCCATGCCTCTTGTATGCGGGGGCAGAAGGCCTTGCTCGGCGGGGAATACCTCGACCGAGACTCCCCACTGCCGTACCAAAACCGGTAAGACTCCCAGCTCGCGATGGGACGTCCACACCGCGGGGAGAACTACGCCCGAACCGGTCAGGCAACAACGTCGGCCAAACCGGCCAGTTCCCTTCACCGCCGGTAACAAGTTTTGTCGAGCTATTACCCCGGACAGACCCAATGGCATACTATCACATGCATATCAAACATATATAACTCAAGCATACAAATACGGGCAGAAATAAAACGAGCATAAACAACATACAAAAACGAGGCGCACACTTAGACAATTTTCAAAATATATTAATCAAAAGCAGGCACCAGCCCAGTAGTCAATATTACATAAACAAGGGCGCGCAGGCCCGACAAAAAACAAAATACAAAACATGGCGCGCAGGCCGAAATACGCGGGCACGCAGGCCCGAGACCAATCTAAACTCCCTCCTCTCCATCAGCTCCAGCCTCCACGCCCGGGATGACGGTTCCACCCTCCTCGGCGCTGGGGTTAACCACCCCGCCGTCAACTATCTCATGAAAGGGGCTGATCCCGTCCTCAACGAAGGCGACCCCGGAGTTCACCACCATGAGCTGAGCAACGGCGTTGTTGAAGCTCGCAGCAAAACCATCCAGGCAGTCCCCTTCCAGTACGCGTATCCTGGCGAGCAGATCAGCCCGGGTAACCAGCAGTCGGTCGTCGTCGGTTTCATCATCCCCGGGAAAGAGATCGCCCTCGAGCTCCGCGACTCGAGCTTTCGACGCCCGCAGCTCCTCCTCGGCAGCTTTCAGCTTCTCCCCAATGCCACTGCATCTTTTGTGCTCGAGGTCCACTTCCCCCCGAACCTTCTCCAACTCACCGCTCAGCTGGGTCACTTTCCCTCGGCTTGCCTCCAAATCCTCGGCTGCTTTGTTCAAACGAAACTGCGCGAACGCGAGATCCCCTTGCAGCTTCGACAGCTCCACGGACGAGCAGCTCTCTTTGCTCAGAACCATCGCCGTGGTGAAAGTCCGCATTAACGCAGCCAAATCCTCAGTCAGGACCTGCCTCCTCGTTGCACGGTCAGCGCCCAAGACCACCTTCACCTCTCCCGTCGGGATGTTAGGCGACCTAGCCCCATGGAAGTAGCCGGGATGCTGGTGAAAAGGGAGCGATGGGGTAACCCTCCTCGGAAGACGCCGCCTACAAATCGACCACGAGCGTATCCTCTTGAACCCTCGCTCTCTTTGGAACCCCTTGGGAAGTAGGCGGCTGGCTGCCGGTCGGGGACGCCGACGACCCCCTTCCATCTTGCTCGGCAGAAGACTGCCCGACCAACTGAGCCACCCGCGTCTTCTGAGGGGCAGCGGCCCTCGACATGCGCATCTTCTTCACTCGCTCCTCGACAAAAGCCATGTTCCCTGCACGACAAAAGAAAACTAGTCAGTAAAAAGCTAAGGACATCAGGTCGAAAGGGAACAAGGCGGCCACCACCTAGGTAACGCAGAGCGTCCTCCTCCGAGGCACACTCGAGCAGAGCCTTTGTGTTGATCAGCCTCGCCATCTCCCGAATGTTTCTGTAACTGTCGAAGATATACTGGCCGTCAGGCCTGACCAGTTTCGACGGCGGCAAGTTTCACACGAAAGAAACTATCTTCATGTAGCTGGCCATATCCTCCTCGTCAAGCGTCCCCGCCCGCACGATGTACCCACCTGTTCCCCGAGAATAATGATCCAGGGACCACTCCACGTGCACCCGGGGCAACATGACGGCCTCGTGACGGCCATCCACTATCCTCTCCCCTTCTGAATATAACGAGCGGACCCCTTCGTGCGTGATGGGGCTGACCACGAAAAAACGACTCTTGAAATCTCGGACGAAATCCATGTACGTCCTAAAAAGCCTGTCTGGCTGCTTGAATGACACCCAACCATGCCGACCTCCCACTGACTGCCGCTGCAGATGGAAAATCCGAAAGAACAACGGCAGCGTGACGCCGACCTGGAGATATTGGCACACGAGCTCGAAGGCCCGAATAAAGGCCAGGGCATTGGGGTGCAGTTGTGACGGGGCCAGCCTCAGCTAGTCAAAGAGGCCCAGATGAAAGTCCGAAAAAGGCAACCTGAGCCTAGCCTCTTTGAAGTAAAACTCGTACATCAGAAAGCGCATCCGCCCGTATTTCGAGCAGATCCGATGACCTGGCCGGGGGCGATAGACTTTCCAGTTTTGAGGATCCTCCTTTTCCCGGTCTTCTACGGTGGCATAAGCCCCCGTCGGATCAGCAGCAAAGCAGGAGGGCATGGTGAGGGGCTCCTCGGCCACCCAGTCTACGATCGGAACGACGCGCTTGTCAAAATAGGGAACATCTGGCTCACTGTCCTCGACCATTGTGCCCAAGATAAGCGTAGTCATTAAACACCTGAAAAGCAGAAGGTAACAGTGAATTCGATGATAGAGATCAAATTCACCCTTCCACCGCAAGTCAAGTGAAAGGGCGACGAGGACTCCCCGAGCATCGTCCCCGATGGGTCTGCCCTAACCTACCCCCCGGTTCCGTGTGGCCCGAACGACAGACCCACCTCGGAGGCATCCGTCAGAATAGACGTCGCTCCCCGAGGCATTCATCGGAGAAAAACAACGCTCCCCGGGACATTCATCGGAATAAAAAAGCACTCCCCGGGGCATTCATCAGAAAAAGCTACCCTCCCCGGGACGTTCATCGGAAAGGACTTCTGTCCCCGGGGCACTCATCGGAAAAGGCGCTTCTCCCCGGGACATTCATAATAAAAACCCTAACAAACCCTCGAGAACGGCAGAGATTTCGCCGCCCCTCGGGGCATTCAACCGGCCCCGGCCACGCTCAAGAGACAAACAAGAAAAGCAAGAGAAAAGGAAAGGGAAAACTTACTATGGTAAAATCGGCGACGGAGAACGCGGCGGCGGCAATGGCGGAGATATCGGACGGCGGCGGAACAGCAGGCTGGAAATTTGAGAATCAGAGGGCGAAAAGTGAGAAATGAGTAGGGGCCCGCTCATTTATACCCCTGCACGGGACTCGAAGCGTCGCTAGACACTTGAGTACCCTAGGGTAGCCGCCCATTCAGCCACCCAGAACGCGACACGTGGCGTAAGCAGACAGACGCGTCTCTTCACTTCTCCCCGCCAATACCCGCCTTCGAGCCCGGCCAACCGACGACGATAAACGCGCGTCTTCACCCGGGGAAGTCTTTCCCCGGACCGGTCCACTTCCCCAGAACGACAGCATCAAGTCCTCACTCCCATCCTCGGAGCAACGACTTGGGGGGCTCCTGTTCTGGACTAGGCCCCGAACTGAACTATGTTGGCCCAACCCAATAATGTTCCACCAGGCCCTGCCCGGTCTGAGCTACCGAGTCGGGCACAAGATCCCCGACTTGTGAGAATGACCTCCCCACGGGGAAGAACCGTCCCAACCACGTCGGGCAAGTGAATCGCCCGTGCGGCCAAGCACCGCCCTCCGCGGGCGGTATTCCCATGCCATCAAGCTAGACCCCCGGGGAATCTCCCGGGCTCCCCTCCGCGGAGAGGACAACGTTCCATACGCATGTTCTCCACATGCTCCCCTCCGCGGGGACACGTCACCTAACCAACTGCCCACCTCCGAAAGAGCAGGTCAAACCCACCTTCCAGAGATCACGGGACAGTTGGACTAGGGCGAAGACCACGTTCTGGTCTTCACTACGCCACGTAAGCCCTAGCAGTCACCTGGGTTGGGCCTGACAATCCAGCCCAACACAAGTGACCGTTGGCCAAGCGCTGGGGTCTCTCTATAAATATCCTCTTCCACAAGAGGGTCAGGTAATTCACTTCTTACCCATTTTCTGTACTTTGCTCTCACTCTGCCCAACTCCTTACTTTGCCATCGGAGTGTTTTGCAGTTACACCCCCTTCTCCTCCTCATCACCGGTGAACAGGTAGCAGTCCAACAGCGTGTAGCCAGCTCGTGATCCCCTTCTGATCAGGTCAGATCAGAAATGTACTAAAAAAAGTATAAAAAAATGTTGTAATTATTAATTAGTTTAAATGTATTTATTTAATATTGATTAATTAAATTATTAATTAATCTTATTAACTATTAATATTCAAATTAATTAATAATTTTTTCTGTTCGATTTTACCTTACGGCTTACTTGATCCATGCTCTAGGCATGTTTTATCCGATTAGTTCTTGATGTTTTTCATCGATTAATCTGATATCCACAATGTTTTGTCGTGATTGTTGTTGATTGGTTGTGGATCTTTATCGTGATATTTTGCCACGTACTTTTATTGCTTTATGCATCTGATATTTTCGCATGTGTATTTCTTTGAGTTTTTTTAGATCCTTTCATTTATTATATTTTTATCATGTATTTTTAATATATTTATGTTGTTTAATTGTCGATTAGTGTGAATGTGTGGTGTATGTGTGTGAATTTCTGAAAAATGTGTGTGTGTGTTGAATGTAGTGGGAGAGTTATTGGTGCATGAGTTGAATATATTGGGAGAGTTGTTGTGTTGTTTTTTTTTAAATGGTGGGGAAAGAATAGAAGTATATGGTAAATTTGGTAATTATGGAGAAGATTTTTGAAATAAAGATAATATGGGAGGAAAAGTAGGTGGAAAGAGTAATATGCAGGAGATTTTCACTTTTTCATAAACGAGTGATTTTTTACATTAATGTTAGATGGTGGTATTAAAAGATGAATGAGGTGATAGAAATATGGTTTTGGTTTGGTGATGATCATTCATGAAGCCTTTTTTATATTTGTTTTCCTTCTTTTTTTCAAATAGATGAGTGTGAAAGATTAAGGGGAAGGGGTTGTTCATGGAATGAAGAAATTCATGAAATAAGAAGAGGTTATGGATTGTAGAGAAATGAAGATAACACACGACGATTTTACATGTTTGTAAGAGGTGAAGAAGTGTTAAGATGAAAAATGTGTATTTTTATGAGAAGAAAATGATGGTATTTATGTAGTTGTGTAAGTTGTTTAGCATGAAGAGTGAATGTGTTTAGAAAATGCTATGATAGTGAGGAGGAAAAGATATCGTGCTGTTTAAAGTGAAGAGTGTGTATGGTTGTTTTTTTTTGTAGAAAGGAAACATGAAAAAAAATATGGAAAGGGTGTGATGTTGGTGAGTTTAAATTTTATGTGAAGTTGTTGTTGTGATTGCCATGGTGAGTTTCATGGTGTAATGATGAAAGAGGAGGAAAGACTTGAAAGTTGGGGTAGTGTTTTAATGGTGTTTGAAGAGAAGCTGGAGGTGATGAATAGTGTATGGTTTGTTATGGTAGTTATGATGGTTATGGAGAGTGAAACATGAAGGATATATTTATGTATGTTTGAAAGTTGTAGCACAAGAAAAACAAATTTATGTTATTAAGGTAGTGTAGTAGTAATAAGCTTGAGAAAGATTGTTGGTGGTGGTGTCTGGAGTGTAGAAAAGTGAGGTTTGTGAGTTTATTTCTTAGCAATGTGTATGAAAATTAACTCTTTTTTATTAGCCCTTTTATTTGCTGTGTGTGTGTGTGTGTGAAAGAGAGAGATAGGATTAATATTAGAAGGGTGTTGTTTTTTTTATATTTTAAATTTTGTGGATGTGGTGTTATTATGTGTGTGTGTGTGAAAGAGAGAGATAGGATTAATATTAGAAGGGTGTTGTTTTTTTTATATTTTAAATTTTGTGGATGTGGTGTTATTATGTACAACGCGGAGGAGGATTTTTTTTTATGTAAGAAGAAATTGGTTTTGTTTTTTTAATGATGGAAGAAGAAAAAGGGGTGGCCGTGGCAGAGAGTGTTCTAATGACACCAACTTAACACCCAAACCGTATATATATATATGTACCAATACAATCCACCTTTTTCTTTTTTTTTCCATTATTTTTATATGTATTGGAAACTGAGCAGGTCAAAATGAAATATACAATTACGGTGTAAGAGATACGGTGTTAAAATATCAGTGTAAATATAACAAACCTCTTTTTGTAATTATAATATACTATAATAGGAAGAAAGAAATAAAGCACCTTTCTAACACTTAGCAATTAAGTGTTTTTAAAATGAGAAAAAGATAAAAAAAAAATCTTGAATTTTAAAAATAAAAAAAATAATAAAAAAAAACTTAAACTAATTAAATCTGAATTAAATAAACATGAAAATTTTAACTAAAATAAAAATAAAATTGATTAAAAATGAGAAATCAGACTGATATCGAAGTGCTCGAAAAAATGAATGAATACACCAAAATGATCAGCGTGAAATAAACGTATTGAAAAAAAATACAGCATTTGGTCAAATTTTGAAATAAAGTTTCCCGATTAAAAAGCTTAAACTGTTCAAAATGCGATCGAAAAGCAGTCAAAAAATTAAAACGAACACACTAGGTTAAACTACGCGAAACGTAGATTAATATGACTGACATTTGCAGGCTCGACTTTGAAATTTTCCGTCCATTAGTTTTACGCACAAATGACTTTTAGTTTGACTGATTCGGCTGTAAATCCAACAAGTTCATTCTGGCTGATAATTAAGGTATTGTGCATGATGCAAGGCAAGTTATACTATACATATGATGCAAAGTAAAAATTAAATCACACAAATGCAAATTTAAAAATGTCTGGTCAAAATTTGGGGTATGACAACAGCTAATAGATTGTGATTGTAACCTCTATAGTGTGTGTTGTTACTGTTGTTGATACCATATGATGCTTCTTTTTCTTTTAATTTGATCAACATTATTTTGTTTTACGTTATTTCTTTAATTGATTTTTCTATAACCAATTAGAAGTTAAGAAAACAACATTTTATCATTTTTATTTTAATAGTATCTTTGATAGTCCCTTATTGGAATCTCCTTGATGTCAAGTACGAATTTGCAGTAAAAATTGTTCCTTCACAAATGGTAATTTTAATGTGACATTCATGAAAGTTTTGAAAAAAAAAATTATTGGAATGATGTAGAAGTGTGTGGCAAATGAACCATTAAGATACAACAAGAACAAAATAGAGGATTAGAAAATCTCTAGGAGTCAGTTTTTGCAACCTTGTTGTAGTATGCTTTCAGAATAAACTTCGTCTTAATTAGGTCTTTTGAGGGTTGTAACGTGGCTTGGTTCACCGTTATTGAAACAAATGATATAAGGCTCAAATTTGATTTGTACCCACCCCTTCTTCATGATGATCTTCATTCCTACGTTCAGTTAATTCAACACACATTCGTCTTCCAAAGGGGATTCGATAGTGCGAGAGTGAAAGTGATGATTCAAGATTCTCTTAAAATGGAAGTCACCTTATTTTGTTTTTTGAATGTCAGTAACCATTTTGATTTTGGATATGGTGGTCACTGAATCTTATTCTGTTTTTTTAAGTTAAGGATCTGAGGACCTCTTTTGATTTTTCTTTTGATCCCTACATTTCCCTGGACTGCTTCTTGAAGCTTAGTCCACCTAGATTACCCTAATTTTTGCCTAAGTCGCCTTTTTGGGTGTTCGACTTAGCTGAGCTTTTCTTCTTTTTTTTTATATTATTTTTTCAATTTTTGAAAGGCTTGTGACTGCCAAGTCTTTGTTTGTTCAAGAACAAATATCAGGTGGTTGATCCTTATATATTATGTATTCATCTTGTAATTCAAATATGCGATTAGATTAACTGAATACTACCCTACCCCAGGTTAAGCGTAAAGGTTTGTAGATCCAAAAGAAACTCCTACCTATAGGCTCGAAATGCTTAACTAAGGACTAACTCCTTATCTCTCTAGTGTTTGAGGATTTTAAATAATGCATGTACATCATTAACAAGATCTTATTCGAAAGTATACGACAACAGTTATGGGTATTTCGTTTTCATCATTCTCCTTCTAATCTTTACTAAAATAAAAGTTTGATGAAGAAAGTGAAGTGGAGAAGTATGGATGTATATATTTTGTTTTATGATATATTGAATAAAAAGGAGTGAATACGATATGATTGATTCAGAAAATGAATGATCACATCATAATATTACCATTCAAAACAACAGAGTTTAAAAGCAAGTAGAACTTAACAGAAAAGAAACTACAAATGCAAAGTAATGATATGGGCTAAAGATTTCCATCAATGAGAAACTACAAATGTCAAAGTATGCAAAATTCATGAAGTATGTACTTACAAAGAAGAAGAGGTACACAGATAAGGAAACCATTGAGCTTAATGAGAATTATAGTGTTATTGTTCAAAGCATTCTTCCGCAGAAGGAAGGAGTTCTGGGAAGAGTGACTCTATCTATAACTATAGGTAGTGACTTCAAGTGCAATGCTTTGGTCGATATGGGTGCTAGTATTAATTTGATTCCCTTGTCCGTGGTGAAAATACTTGAGAACATAGAGATGAAGTCAACCAACATGACTTTACAACTTGCGGACAAGTATAAAACTCGTCCTCATGGAGTTGTTGAAGAGGTGTTATTGAAATACGACAAATTTTTATTTTCGTTTGATTTCATAGTCATGGACATGGAAGAAGATAAGGCTACACCAATAATCCTTGGAAGACCCTTCATGAAAATTTCTAGAATGTTAATCGATGTTGATGAAGGTATAATAAAAGTGAGGACGGATGATGAGGGAATGTGTTTTACACTTTTCAAGGGTGTTGTGTATTCAAATCAGTTGGAGGACAATTTTCAAGTGAAAAAAGAAGATGCAAGAGTCGTAGTGAAGAAAATGAAAGACAAAGACACAAGGGTTTCATCAAAGAAAAAGAAGGAAGAAAGAGTCAAGCTTAAAGTGGTGTTTAAAAAGAAGGATGAAGAGGCCAAGGAGGCTATGATGAAGTCATGTTGGTATTTTTCATTCTTAAGGAAAAGTGTACCAATAACTGGTCATGGTAATGGTTGAGAACTTTTGTGGTAGAGTGTGTTCATATGAAAGCTAAATCAATTATTTTTAGTTCTGAGGTTTCAACCGCTGAACCGTCGAGCTCAAACAATGTTAAACAAAGTGTTTGTTGGGAGGCACCCTAACATTTTGAGTATTCTTGTTTTTCTAATTGCATTTGTTAGTTTTGTTAGTATAAAATAGTTTTGTACTAAAATAAGAAAATTTGGAAAAAAAAAGAATTTTTGAAGTTATTGTCATGTTCACCTTGTGTTCGCTGTGCGAACCTGGGGAGAATAATTATTCGCACAACGAACATGGCAGATTCTGGAAGGTTGGCAAGTTTTTGGTACAACACTTTTGTAATGTTTTGTGTAATACTGTTGCATTGCGTTTTCTGTAGTGGACCTGAGGGCAGACCTTTTTGAAATGGAGGGAGCAATATCTAGTTTTTTTTGTTGTTGTTGATAGCTTGCTTTGAATTTAATGTTTCTTTCTTTGGTGATTAAATGTGGGAACTTCTAGATTAGTTGATATTTGATAAAAGTATCCAATGAAGATTCTCCAATAAAAAAACTGGATGAAACTAGTTGATATGTGATTAAATTCGGTGCCCCATTTATCAAATAAAAAAAAACTGGTAACCATTTTTTCAAACCGGTTTGAGATTTGGTAACCATTTTTCAATAAGCTTCAAAAATAAAAGTATAATAGTTGGAAAAATCAAGATCAACACAAATTTCATCATGAATTTATCGAAATAGTTCTGCGACGGAGAAAGTTGCGGTTAAGTAACGGTGGGGACGGTTAGTGATACGAGGAAAGTTGTTTTTTTTTATAAATTGATGATAATTAACAATTAATGATGATTAATAGATGCTAATTACATCAATGATTTTAATCAAATGAATCAAGAAAAACGAATATAACTCAGTAAAATTGTTGGGTCAAATTGAAAGTGAGATTTTACTTGTATAAATTGGCAAGACTTTTTTCTACTTTAAACATAACATGTGAATGTGAGCTAGTGTATGTGTCTCATCATATTCTCATTCACTTATATATTCAAATTCATATAGTACTGTTTGTATTTGTGAAGTGTAAAGTTTAATTATTCATGTATCTTCTAGTGGGTTTGTTAATGATTTGATTTTAATTTTCTCATAGGAATAATTGTCTTGATAAGTTGGTTTGTCATTGTGGAGATATTAATCGATTTTGTGTGAAATTGTGTTTTTGATGATTAAATGGAAAAATGGTTTTGCAGAAATGCTTAGATTATTTAAAATAAAAAATTGGTTTTGAGAGAAACCGGTTTAAAACTGGTTTTTAAAAAAACTGTTATTTTTTTTAAAAACCGGTTTGAAACCGAACCAATCCACTTGTAAATCGGTTTTAAAAAAATAAACCGGTTTTATATAAATGATTTTAAGATCCAAACCAAACCATATATGTGATTTGGTTTGGTTTGGTTTATAATCCATTCACACCCCTAATTACGCACAATATTTCGTTACACAACATGTCTGATCTATAATTCCATATATTTTGACTTAATTTCAACCGATGAAGATTTAGTCTGACCTAAGTTAAATATGACATGATTGCACATACCCAAGCCATGTGATTAAAAAATTCTTCCAACATTATTTAATTCCAACAATGTAATCCACAACTTGTTTTCAAATTGTATGTAGATCGATTCTTCCAAATTTGTATACGGGAAAAAAAATCATAAAACACAAATATGCCTATCGATTTCTATTTACAAGAAAATTTTATTTTTCTAATTCATTGAATTTTTAATATATCTGCTTTATACATAATTTAAAAACATTAGTTAATCAATGTATTTAAAAAGAAATTTTTTTATAAATAGAACTAGATAGAATATTGAACATAGTTAATAAATTAAAACTAATAAAAAATTTATTTAAAAAATATAATTAGTTAATTGATATATATATATATATATATATATATATATATATATATATATATATATATATATATATATATATATATATATATATATATATATATATATATATATATATATATATATATATATATATATATATATATATATATATATATATATATATATATATATATATATATATATATATATATATATATATATATATATATATATATATATATATATATATATATATATATAGTTGAATAGAGTGAATTTGAGATGGATTGAATCATTTTTTAATGAACTGTTCAGTCACTATTTATAGATACTATTTTTTGTATATTTTAAAAAATATATATATAAATAACTAAATATTATTATCTCTTTTAAAGACAACAAATAATTTCAAATTTAACCCTTAAATATAATAACAAAAATTAATTACTTTCATTTTATATTTTCTTTTATCAAATAATTTTACTAGGTTAAAACAATTAATAATAGTTTTTTATTTAATAAAATAATAATAATAATAATAATAATAATAATAATAATAATAATAATAATAATAATAATAATAATAATAATAATAATAATGATCTGACCTGATCAGAAGGGGATCACGGGCTAGCCACACGCTGTTGGACTGCTACCTGTTCACCGGTGGGGAGGATGAGGAGGGGGTGTACCTGCAAGGCACTCCGATGCCAAAGTGAGAAAATGGGCAGAGTGACAGCAAATACAGAAAGTTGGTAGAGAATTGAAAATTACCTGACCCTCTTGAGGAAGAGGGTATTTATAGAGAGACCCCAGCGCTGGGCCAACGGTCATTTGAGATGGGCTGGATGACCAGGCCCAACCCTAATGACTGCTAGGGCTTACGTGGTGTAGTGAAGACCAGGACGTGGTCTTCGCCCTAGTCCAACTGCTCCTAGATCTCCGGAAAGTGGGTTTGACCTGCTCTTTCGGAGGTGGACAGTTGGTTGATGACGTGTCCCCGCGGAGGGGAGCACGCGGAGAACGTGTGGAAGACACGTTGTGCTGCCCGGCGGGATGGGCACAGGTTCTGCCCACGGGATGGGCACCTGCCTGACGGGAGGAGGTTCTGCCTTGACGGGATGGGCACAGGTTCTGCCCGACAGGATGGGCACAGGTTCTGCCCACGGGATGGGCACCTGCCTGACGGGAGGAGGTTCTGCCCTGACGGGATGGGCACAGGTTCTGCCCGACAGGATGGGCACAGGTTCTGCCCACGGGATGGGCACAGGTTCTGCCCGACAGGATGGGCACAGGTTCTGCCCACGGGATGGGCACCTGCCTGACGGGAGGAGGTTCTGCCCTGACGGGATGGACACAGATTCTGCCCACGGGATGGACACAGGTTCTGCCCGACAGGATGGGCACGGGTTCTGCCCACGGGATGGGCACCTGCCCGACGGGAGGAGGTTCTTCCCATGGGTCCCTGCTCATCAGTGTGGTCCAATTGGGCCCAACCTCAATGGGATTTTGGGCCTTCTCGATTGTGGGCTAAGCCTCGGCCCAGTCCAAAACAAATAATAATAATCATAATAATAATAATAATAATAATTTCATATTAACATAATAACAATAATTTCATATTAACATAATAATAATAATAATAATAATAATAATAATAATAATAATAATAATAATAATAATAATAATAATAATAATAATAATTTTATATAAAAAAAAAATTTACTATTGTCAAATCTGTATCTATGCCCTTAAGAAAATGGGTAACTAAATATTTGATTGTTTTACTCCTAGATAGTCATTAAAATATTCAACTCGTGTCTGTGACGCATTTTATCCATTGATATCCACTGAGTACTTGTGTTTTTTCATCAATATTAACAAGTAAATATAATTAACTTAAGGATCATAACTTTAATTTAATTTATAATATGTTATATATTTTGACATTTAATATCCAGTATTTTATTTATAAATTAACTATTGGTAAACAATTCCAGACTTTAACTTTATTATAGTCTTATTATAATAAACTATCTCCAAGAGATAAACAACATTAAGGTACATTAGTTTACTAATGGTAGACAACACAAACAGAATAAGCTCCTGTATTTGAATCTAACCTACAAGCTTTCTTCTCTGTTACGTTCCATTTGACAAGTAGGCCTTCTTTATAATCCCTTCCTTTCGACCACACATCAAACCACTTGAGGTTGGAACCATCCCATTTAACACTACAATAGTACTTGCTCGATTTAAAAATAAGCCTAGGTATGAAATAATAATTGAATTGTCCCCCAGGTGGGAGTATAAACTCCCCTAAATCTCTCCCTAATCTTTCGTAGCAATGAAGGGCTAAATTTTTATTATTAGATAAACGATTGTTCACTTCTATATGTATGTGACTGGGTAGTCCAGCTTCAGATACAGCAAGAAACAATACAACGAGTAATATATAAACAACAATTCTCATCAACATTTGAGACATGATGTATATAATGTGTGTGTCTAAGCATTACCTACACATCCCTTTTTATAGCCTCTTCTTCTTTTCTTTACATGTATATTCCTATTATAAATATAAAAATCTTAAAGTATACTCTTCTGTTTTTTCTTTTATTTTTTCTCATATATTTAGAAATTATTTTGAGTTTAAAAGTATACAATCTAAAATAAAAATATTGTCATCAATATTATGCATATATATAATTTTCTCTTTAATAAAAATATTTATTTTATCGTACATATTTTTAATTGTCAATTAATAAGTCTTGATATAATATTTATTATGTGTTTTTACATATAATATGTTATGTAAAATGCTGAGAAAAAAATTAGAGTTATTAGTAAAGTGAGAGAATATTTTGGTAGATCTAACTCTTTCAATTTTTTAGAACATATAATATATTATTAAACTTGTTAATATTATATAATTCATTGGTCAAAAAATTTGAGGTCATATTTAAGACATTCTACATCAAACTTAAAGAAATTGTTCTTCGTTTTTAGTAGAAAGTATTGACATATATAATTGCAATAAAATGAACACTACAATAAAATAAAATAAAATTGAAATTTATAATAGATTAATTAAATAGTCAAATAAAATAAATAGAAGAATCGAAAGAGAGTAACTTCAATAATATTTTTAATAATGTTTTTGTTCATCAAATATCTTAATAAATTTTATATCATTATGGATATAAAATATTGTGAGGCTTCGTACCAGGGTCTTGCACATTAATTTAGACCATTTACAATAGATTTTTAAAGTGTATTAAAAATAGTCATATTGTATACATGATTAAATTTTCACGTGTTCATTTTTTTTTAAAGATTAGGGATGTGAAGAACATCAACTCCTTTAGTTTTCATAAACAACAATTTCAATAGAGACAAATATTTAGTAAGTTTACTATTAAATTGTCATATTGAGGGCAAATCCTTACATGATGTGAATTTAAATAAAAAATATTAGTAAACACAATAGCCATAAAACTACTAATCTAATACTAATAATAATAATAATAAATATCTAATTAATAAAAATGAAGAAATAGAAATCTTATATCTAAAGTTTTATGGGTAGAACAAAATTCTTACCAAAAATAATAGTTAATTATAGACAAATGATGTGAAAGTTTATACATGTTCTACCATCCTCGAATGTGACAAATCAAGTGTAAAAAATGAAAGAAAATTGGAGATAAATTTTGTTTTAATTTTTATGTCTACCGATAAACTATGGAAAGATTTGATAAATTTAGATGATTTTCTATAAGTTATTGAAATGAATGGACTTTTTAGGTATAACCATTCAACTAAAGAGACATCAATAAATTAGTAACACATCTAATATTAATGGTAGAATGAAAACACAATAGAATATATTTATAACTAAAAGATAGTATTAATATAAATTTATTGTTTGGAATTAGTTGATAAATATATTAGTTAAGTTTTATAATTATAATGTAACATGTGACGGGCTTTTAAATTTACATTTCGTGTCACAATGTATTTTCATAAAGCAATTGATAAATAGTATTATTTTTATTATTATTATTCTATTTAAATGAACATTATTATTATTATTATTATTATTATTATTATTATTATTATTATTATTATTATTATTATTATTATTATTATTATTATTATTATTATTATTATTGTTGTTGTTGTTGTTGTTGTTGTTGTTATTTTAAAATATTAATTTATATTTTAAATTGAAATATGAATATAAACAATACTATTATCATTATTATTTTTTATAACTTAAAAGTTAGTTATCATACATAAAACTAATAATACTGATTAAAGTATTTATTACTATTTATTTATTTAATAATTATTTATTATGATACATAAAAAAATTATTTGATAAAATAGTTCTAAAAATAAAATTTTTAATTTGAATTCTAAAAACTATTTTATTAACTTATAGAATTAAAAATATTTTTATTATGTTTAATAATAAAATAAAATAAAATAAATGATTTAGTCACAAAATAAACAAGAGACAAAATCTTCTTATAATTTTTACACACTAAGTGAAAAATATTTTTATTGTAATTAGTTATTAAAATAATTTTTATATTTATGATTTTTGATTTGTATTTATTATTTTATATTTTATTGAAAAAATGATTTGTGTTAATTATTTTTAAAAACTAAGTAATCAAAAATTTATATAAAAATATGAATAAGGTAGTAAATAATTTTATTCTTACTTTATTTATTTTTTTAAAAAAAATATTCTTTGTAGAAATTATTAATGAATTTATTTTTTTATTTATTTTTATATAATCATCATTGCAATGTATTATTTATAATTTTAGTGATTATTAAAACAAAATTTATTTTTATTTTTTACTTTTTAAATTATAGTTATAAGAATGAAGATTTTTATAAAGATAATATAATTATATCAACTTTATTTTATTAAATACTCTTTATAACTGGAATAGGAATGTATATATTTTTATGTGTTTTATTTTATTAATTTATAATTAAAATTAGAATAGAAATATGAACAATATTATATCATTATTATTAATATTTATTAATAGAATAAAAAGTTTCATAAAAAAAAAATAATTATATCAATTGATGATTGATGATGCGTCAATAAGTTTAGTAAGTAAATGAAAAGTTTCTTTTTAGATTGTTTTATTGTTAACAAATAAATTGTCCACATATATAAATAAGTTGATATGACACATTTTAGAGTTATAATTGATGATGTGTCACTACAATATTCGATGCATTAGATTTAATATATATATATATATATATATATATATATATATATATATATATATATATATATATATATATATATATATATATATATATATATATATATATATATATATATATATATATATATATATATATATATATATATATATATATATATATATATATATATATATATATATATATATATATATATATATATATATATATATATATATATATATATATATATATATATATATATATATATATATATATATATATATATATATATATATATATATTAATTAAAATAAGTTTTTTATATTAATAAATGAATATTTAGAAGGAAAAATTATGCCAATAAAAATTCACAAATGATATGTGAAAGTTATTATTTATCAAAGATTGTGATTATTTTATTGAGATGGAAAAAAATTTATATTTATTGCCTATAAGATAATTAATAACAAATAAAACATAATTATGTTTTAAAAGATGTTCAATCACTAAATTAAAATATTTTTATTTTATAAAATAATTAATATATATATTAATCAAACCCATACACGCATGCCTAATTTAGCTAGTTATTATTAACCAAAAAGAACTTATTAGTTTTAAATTTTCAATACTTATAGGATTAACGGAAATTTTGAATTATTGATAAATAGCGATTATATAACGTATTTTTAGTTAGGGCTATTTAAATTCAAATTGATATAAATAAAAATTATAAATCGATCTATAAAAAGCTAAAAAACAAAAAAAAAAATTAAATATACTAGATGTGTTTGAATGTTATTTTGTAAAAATTCCTTGATAGTGAATCACATTTATATATTTTTATATTTATTTATTTACTGATTAATTTTTTCTAATATGATATTTTGTTTTTATTTATTGTTTAATAATATTTATTTTTTAATATAATTTATTAGTTTAGTAAAATCTATTTATTCATCATTTTATTTATATATGAACTTTTGTTAACCAAATTAAGACTTAAATTTTGTTTATTCTTATTATAATAAACTGTCTCCAAGACATGAATAAACATTAAGGTACATTGTTTCTTCATTGATTGTAGACTACACAAATATAATCAGATCCTGCAGAACCATACCTACAAGCTTCTGTCTCTTTTAAGGTCCATTTGATAAATCGACCTGCTTTATCATCCCTACCTTTTGACCACAAAACAAACCAATTGAGATTGGAACCATACCATTTAACACTACAATAATATTTGCTCGACTTAAAAAGTATCCTTGGCTTGAAAGAATATATGAATTGCCCGCCAGGAAAGAGTATCTGCTCCCGTAGATCATCACCTTTTCTCTCATAACAATGAAGGGATAATTGTTTGTTGTTAGATAAACCATTGGTAACCTCTAAATGCACTGGTTTTGGAAAGAGTCCTGCTTCAGATACAGCTACTAGCAATAAAACAAGTGATATAGGAACAACAATTCTCATCAACGTTAGAGACATGTTGATGTATATAATGCGTGTCTAAGCGTTACTTACATCCCTTTATAAAGCCATTTCTTCTTTTCTTTACATGTATATTCCTAAAATATCCCTTCCATATGTATAATCAAATTTTATTTTAAATTATTGAAATAAGTTATCATATTAATAAAGACATATTTGGAAGAAAAAAGTTTAGTCAATTGAAATGGGATATCCATTTATAGACAATTGAGTCGTTGTTAGTATTATAATTCAATATTAGTGAAGTTGTGCCAATAAAAATTTATAATTGATAAGTGAAAATTATCGATTATAAAAAATTGTGGTTATTTTATCAAGACGACAGAAAAGTCATATGTTTTTAAGTAAATAATGAAAAAAATTGTAAAATGTGGTACGCTAGCAAGAATTGATTTATTATGTAATTATTGTATAAATTACCTCAAGGAAGTAGTGGACAAAATTTCAATTTGAGAGACGATTAAGGAAAACTTTGAATCTTTTATCTTTTTTATGTGGTCAATCTTTGCCTGAACTAAAAATGATTTTTCTTATCTCTCTATTATTTTATAAACTAGTTGTGTGCAATGTCTCGTTCCGTAACCTGGTTGGTCAGATTAAGATATCATATATTTTGGGAGAAGTTTAACCGATGAAGATTTAATCAAAAGTAAAATACATATACAAAGAATGCATAGTAAAAAGATGCACACAATGAAAAGAGAAAGGCATGACTGAGGATCGTGATAATTATTAAAATCTACATATGTAAATGGTTAGAGAAGTGAACTAACGACTTTGAAGGACTCGAAGGAATAAAATGTAGATTTTATATTAGGTTTAGTGAATTTTGGCTTCCGCTCTTGCGCTTCAAAGGAAAAACTAAAACATTTCCCTCTCTCCGTTGTTTCATGAAAGAGGAAAAGAATTTGAAAACACGAACAAGTTTCAGTTTCTTGGTGTTGATGGGAATGAGTTTGAGTTAGAAAAATGAAAGGTTGTCCCTTACTCTTTTACTAAACTTATAACTCTATCCTTTCATATTAATAGTAAATAATAATAAAATACTAATTAATTTCATATTGTAGTGTTATATTTATAAAAAACCCAAACAATGATGGGAGCCTTCAAACCCTCCAAGAGGTATCACCTTCACTACAACAAAATTGTGTTTTAGTGTCAGCCAAAAGTCCACCCCACAAGGCCAAAAACTGACGCAAGGGTTGTAGCATGAGCTTAGAAGCTAACACTAGCGTTCAACCAAAGTTAGATGGCGTCGGTTTTGAGAAACGCTAGAGGAGAGATAATACATGATTGATAAGTTGACGCTATCATTGCATCTATCGTCAGTCATATGAGACACAAGCTTGTCATAAGTATTTATCTAGCGTTGGCCCTCATGAGACACTAACTTATTATAGGTACTATGTAACGTCGGCCATCGGAGACACTAACTTGTTGTAAGTATATGAGTAGCGTTGACCTTTGGAGACACTCGGTATTATACATGTATAAGTAGCGCGAGATTTGGCTGACGCTAATTGTATTTTTTTAAATGCTTTTTGGGACGTGTTTAAACCTGGTTAGAAACCTACTTTAAAATAAACCACACTATAATTTATATATGTTACATATTTCGTTATAATGAATCAATGAAACACGAATACTCTAACATCTACGCTAATAGGTTCCATTACATATTGAAGGAGTGTCCAAATATTTGATGAATTCCAAAAAATAAAATAAAACCAATTATCAAAAAATAAGAAAATTCTCAACAACATTCTATCAGGTCAAGAGGAAACACATGTACATTTTGGAAGTTAAGACATATGTACATATAAAGCAATTTAAAAAATAAAACACATAACCAAAGTCATTGAAAAATATACATTAAAATGAGCCTCACCCTTAGAGCAAAACTTGTTAATTATTAACAAGTGTGAGTAGTGTGGATAATAGTCCCACATTGGATAGAAATATGGTGACTTGAGCATTTATAAGTGAGAGAACTCATACACCTATTACCTTAAGGTTTTGGGCGAGTATGTGGTGTGTCTCTCACAAAGGTGTTGCTCTAGAAAGAAAAATTCCCACAATGTTCAATGCTCCATAGTTGAAAAATCTCTCCTAACAAAACTAACCGTCAATACCTCAATTGAATGAACATATATGGAACTATCCATTGATAATAGCTTATTTTATAAGTTATTCGCGTTTTTAATATCCACAAGCTACACATCACTAAAAGATCTAAATATCAAAACAATTTGTACTCACCTCTCTAACTATTAAAATCTCAATCGATTCATATAATTCCATGTTTAGCATCACTATATTTCGATGTTCCTCTTTTCACAACAAATGGTTAAAAAGAATAAAGAAAAACTCATTCGTCCACAAAAACCACAATGTGTAAAGCAGATGTATCCATTTAATTCATATTAATCTCATATTAAAGTATTAACAAAAATCTGTTAAAAATTACATTTCAACTGAATAGTTAAATGTTGATTATTGTTTGATATTGGGAAAAATATTCCAAATGTTTCCTATATTTCAAACAAGAATCATTTTCACCTCATTGTTGCTTGCAATCATAGTTGTGTTTAAACATATTTTAGTCCATACTCTCTTAAGATATTGTTTATTTTTCTTCATTATCAATAATATCATTACGACTATTAATATTAATATATAGTTATCATTAACAAAAATCAATATCTTAGATATGGTAATATGAGTTTTATTTAAGTATATGTTACTACAACAAAAATAATTTTAGACACGACCAAAAACCATGGCTAAATATAAAAAAAAAAAAAATTGTAGCCTAAGTCTTTAGTCTACATGTTTTTAGGTGTAGAATATGTGATTGTTGCATATTCTTATAGACTACGGTTTTTTGCGTTATCCCACAAATAGGAAAACACATCGCAAGTGAATAGGTCGTGAATTTTGAATTTGTTTTAAACTATGATTTTGTATAAACTGTACATATATAATCGTTGTTTATCAACTAGGCTACAATTTACTGAGTCAGTTTTAGTTCATGTTTTATCTTTAAACTCTATTTATTAGTTTATATATATATATATATATATATATATATATATATATATATATATATATATATATATATATATATATATATATATATATATATATATATATATATATATATATATTTTAAATTAGACAATAAACAGTAGAAGAAAATTTCATATAATGCAACTTTGACCTCGATTAAACATCTACAAAATAACAAAGTTTCTGCATGAAATCTTTATTCTCAAAAGTTAAATTTTTTTATTTTACAATTGCACAACTTGCATCCAACACCTATTCCACATTAAACAGCTCTAAATATAACTTAATAAACTTAATAACTCATGAGCTATCACTACTAGAAATACTCTATTTTCCTGCGTATTTACCTGCGGATTTTGACAAATTTATCGCAGGAAACGTATTACCTGCAACTCTTTCTGCTATTTTCTGTTTTCAGCTAAAACCTTCGTGGGTAATTTAATTAGCAGGTAAAGTTGCAGGAAAATGTCGCAGGAAAAAGTCGCAGGTAAAGTAGATAAATTCGCAGATAACACCGCTGGTAATTTAAACTTTCGCAGGAAAAGTCGCAGCAAATACGAAAGTCGCAGGTAAATTCGCAAGTAATTTCTCTCTCAGATTTAATTTTTATCATTAATTGTGTTTAATGCATATTTAAAATATTATAATAATTGTTAAATATCAAAGTAACAATAATATAAAAATAAAAATCTAATTTGAATAAGACAATGTAACACTAATCACATTCAAATTTTTAAAGCAACCAAACATTACTATATAGTTAATAACAAGTTCTTATAGAGTTATACTACTAAAAATGACACAATCAAGTTACTAATAATTACTTGTCCAATTAAATTAATAAGAAAAAACAATCAAAATCAAAATTCACTACTAATTTGTTCACTAATGTCTTCATCTGATTCATCAACATCATCTTCACTTGAATTATCAGTTCCATTATTTAGCTGCTGACTTCAATCTATGATGGTTCGCTGACCCTTCGTTGAGACTTCGCCACAGCGAACATTCGTTGTTAGTTCGCTGAGCAAACTTACTGCCCTTTTCTTTCTGCCATCTTTCTAAGATGGTTCGTTGGGACCTCGCCATAAATTCGCACAATGAACATTCTCTGGCTCACAGCTTAAGGGACTTTTTGAACCTTTTGAACCTTTTATGTGCCAATCTCCTAGTGCACGTGCCACTGATAGTTGTCTGTTTAGGTAACCGTCATAGATAACACCACCTAGTTTTTCAATTCTTAATCTTTCATCCATGCAATTTGGTTTATGGTCTTTTGAAAGTTCAACTACTCGGCCACGTTTGCCTAATACCGCGCGTGAATCTCCTGCATTCGCAACCAGCACGGCCCTGTAACATATGAAGTTAGCTAAGATTTACAGCTTAATTAAATGTATAGATGGTGCTTAGGTCTTTGACCTTACCTTCCCAAGACAAGGGCTATTAGAGTTGTGGTTCCTGAGGAACTATCAAGTGTACCAGCATCTCTAAATGCATGATCAGCCTTCACAAATGCATTCTTAACTGCCTTCTTATTGCTAGGTGGGAATTGAGAATCTTCGATTATAAAGTTAAACATGTTCTTTTTAATAAATGATGCGGCATCAACACCACCATGTCCATCAAATATCTGCATATTAATCAATATTACACAATCTCCATGAGTTTGTTAAAGAATGCAAACAACTGAACGAGGTTACTCAACTTAGAAGAAATATACGTACCCTATAAAATGCCGGTTAAAATGTGTCGGTCCTCTAGAAGAAGCTTTCCAAATGATGTTCCTGATCTTGATACAGGAGCTGACAATGATCTTACTAGGTTCCTTGGAGACAACAACTCCCTGTGATGCAAAATGATGTTGTCTTGTTCGTGCCTGAAAGGTCCGGTTTATATTTCTGTTTCCTGTTTCGATATTTCCCATTCGTTTGCACAATGTAAAACAGCTTTTGTCTTCTTGTGTCTAACTCTTTGATTGTCAAATGAATGTGATCTTGAGTTCACTTCATAAATGTCATCATCGCGTCTTTCACTTTTTACATTATTTGTTAGCTTCTCTGACAAGTGAGTCCTTGTATCTCTACTGATAAATTCTGGATAATTCGGTCCGTTGAGCTTCACTTCACCTTTGTATGATCTTGTTGATTCTGTGCAGCCCGAATTTGAGCCAGAATCTCTATTAACATTTTCTTTGACCTGCTTTACAATTTGACGAGCAATGAGTTTAGGATCAGATGGTTTTTTATTGCACAGTGTCTCGATTTCACTTCCTCGAACATAGTAACCTTTTGCGACATTTTTTCCTTGGAGTTCGCATTTTAGACGCTTTTTCACCTCCTCAAGAAAATCTTCTATTCTATGTCTCCTTGGTAAAGTTCCTGATGCATCATCATTCAGTTGGGGTATGTATAAAACCTTCTTCAGTATCATAAGCACCTATGTAACAACATTAAATAACAATATACTAATTATAATTAAAATAATATAATTGGGTCCAATGCATCATAATCAGAATCTTACTACATATCAATAATAATTAATTAATACTAATACTAGTTTATAAAATTGAAAATGTTGACTAGATCAAAAAATTAGTTACCTAAATAAACTAAACCATCCGCAAGTGATTGTGAACGTTATAACGACAGAGATTGCAAACAATAAAACAATGGTTAGAAACTCACAAATATAATGATAATAATGATAAACAAAACATAATAGATCTCTTCATTTTCTCTCACAAATATAATATTTTTTTAACCTTGTTTTCCCTTCTTGTTCTGGATGTTATTCCAAGAACTCTTATCCCAAAGATAAGCTTCAAATCTACCAGTCCATCATGTGTCTCTACAAGCCAGCACATGAGTTCTAGGAAGTTTAATACACAATTACTCCTTTGAAAGGGAGCCTATTAGAGAAGGTAAAAGTAGTTAGCTATCATACTATCTCACTAATTAGAACAACATTCTCCACAAATTAGATAAAGACCCATAGGAATGTCACAATATAGATCACCAATAATAATCCTCTCGCAAGCACCCTCAAGAACAACATTAGCTACATGTTATTGATAAGAACTATTAGAAACTAAACTAAAAGCATGTCAAACCATTACATAATTTGAGAACTTGTTACCAAATTGATCAAAAGAGCGAAATGTCCCCATGAGCTTTCTACCATCTCTTAGCAATATAAGAAGTTTCTCTGCAACAACAATTAATGTAAAGTTCATTCACTTTCTCTGCAGTATCATAGTGTAATTAAATTCTTAACTTAAAAATCCCTTTTAAAACCATTATTGAGAGCTAAGAAGAAAAGAAAAAGAATAGAATTAGTTTACGTTGTACAATTGACAGTAGGAACACTTTATTTATTATTTGGATAGAAATAATTTACTAACCTAAGAACCTAAGTGTAATTTCATAACAATCTGAAAATGAAATTAAAAAAAGTTATCAGAGATAGAGTGAAACTAATACCTAACAGTTTCATCTTTAACCTTCTTATAGAATTCATTGATGACACTATCCGCGCCTATCATCCAAATTCAAAAACAACCTCTTCTTCACATCCTATTACGTCAACAAAAATTAATAAAAATGGAGAAAATTAAATTCAAGAAAAATCATAAGAGGAACAAAATATGAACTAGGTGTGGAAGAATAAGAGATCGGGATACTCACTGGAGCTTTGAACTGAGGGAGCTGCTACTTGGTTTTAGAGTTTTAGTTGTTTTGATAGAAAAGGTTTTAGTTGGTTTGAACATGTGAATAAACAAAACTGTTAGAATGCCAACAAATATTCTACACATCCTAAACTTATTACACTTTCTTTTCTATTTAATTGTCACACAACCTTCCAGCAATCTATAACAACATATATTTAAGTTACAGGAACCAATAAAGTGGAAATTGTCAAATTTTTAAGTATAATAGAAACATGCATGTAAATGCTTGGCGTAACTTTCTGATATTTTAATCGTTAATTCCCAACTAAATTTCAGTTTATAAGATCAAACTCAGCGAAAGGTATCCAAAAGTAAAAAAGAGAGAATCAATGTACCACTAAAAATTGAGGATTTTTCTGAAGTCGCACTGTTACTTCTGTTACGACTCCTTCACTCTCAATCATCAAGCACGTCAGATCATACCTAGAATGTTTACCGGAAATGAACTAATGAATATCATACAGTGTAACTAACAAATCAAGCAAAGATAAAATTTGGCTATACAAATTAAGAAATAAGGAAAGTTTCGCCCAATTAATCTTAGAATGGCTGAAAAATAAAACAACTATGTACCTGCATTTCAACTACAGCACTGGCAGTTCTTAAGAAAGTGGAAATGCATGATAAAGGAAGGAAGATAAATATAAGACAAGTTTCAATTCTCACTTTATTGAATTAAAAAGCAATACAACATTACTTATTAATACCAACTAGTATAGAATGCATAGGCTGCGAGAAAATGTACATTGAACACAATCACACATAACCATAAATTTCTAATTAAATTCACTAAATAACACATTAGTAAACTAAACATTGTCTCAGGTGCCAACAGTATGACACTTCAATTTCTTAACAAAACAACATCAAGCTGAATAGACTTCTCTTTCAACAAAGACCTTAGAAATTTAATTCAACTTTAGTATCTACTATAAGTGCCAACACCTGAAATTCAAATAGAAAATAAACATGTTATTACCTTTGCATTTTACTATAAGATGGAAAAAACAATTTATAACTCCATAAACAATATTAATGAGTTATTTATGATTCAACTTAAGAATAAGATTCTGGTTTTATGTTTCAATTAGGGGGTGAGAGTAAAATTACTTGGTTGTAACATCATTAATAAGAAGTATTGAAAATATCATAAATCGCACACCAAACAAAATTTAGAATTGACAATAACTTGATTTGCATACACTAAGGTTCCTAAACACCCTGCTACAACAATGTCTTTTAAACTAACAAATTCTCAATACAAAAAACAACTTTCTATAGACACAAGGTTGTTTCATTCTATAGACACAGTGACATCCTTTCAACAAATTCAGAAATATTAACAAGATGACTAATGCATGAACTGAATCAGATATAAAAAAAATGAAAAGTATTATTACCTTCCATCAAGTGTGCGACAAACAACAACAACTTCAGGTGGCACATACCTTCCAACAAGAGGTCTTATTCTAGCAAGCGGACAAGTATGTGGTAGCTGCATAGTTCTCGAGCTATTAAAGACTTCATTGACAATAGGAATATTTGTTGGCACAGTAGATCCAACTTGTACATTATAAGTTAAAGTATGAGAGAGTTGCAGATTAAGAACACTTTTAAACTATTTTACAGTCCATTTATGTCTAAGTGCTTTATATCATGAAACATCAAACATAAAGTTGAAACCAAAGAGAACAATAACCAATTTTCTAGTTCTAATAAAATAGCAGTAACTTATAAGTTACTAACCAATTAATTAGATATAACCTGTGAAAATTTAATTCAACAACATGGAAGAATCTAGTACAGAACTATGTCAAACATTTCATGTGCACTTTACATTTTTTCTTCCCAGTTTTGAATTTGTATCACGGTGAACATAATACATTAAGAGAAATATGGATTACACATAAAATGAAAGAGAAAGCAAGCCCAAAATGAGAAAGAAATAGAGAATACCTGAAACTGAAAAATTCTTCAATTTTTTTCAACCACTACAACAGCAACACAAATTACAAAACAAACCTAAAATTTAAGAAACAACAAACACAGCAAGAACTCAGCGAGTTGAGAAAAATAAACAAAATCAACCAACACCTTGTGATTTAGTACCGAAAAATGAAGCTCAATTAGTTAGATATTTGCGAGAACAAGTTGTGTTAGATTTGATTTGAGAATCATTGAAATCTGGGTGAAGAGATACTGAAGCCAAGAGATAATTGAAGAGTGGATTCATTGCGAAAATCATTGATGCTTGGATTGAACCACAAAATAACGGCGTAGAAGGAGATTAGATTGAATAACGAATGGGAACCATGTCGTTAAACTAGACCCGTCGTGAGAATGAAATTCTATTTTTAGCTTTTGATTTTTCCTTTTGTTTTATTTTTACTAATATAGTGAATTATTTAAGATTCACATTAGCTAAAAAAATTACCACTTATTTAAAAAATATTTTAATTAATTTGTAAAATCTGAAAAAAAAACTACTTTTAGGATTAAAAAATATATGTGTTAAAATTATTAAAATTTATTTTTTAGAATTAAAAAATATAAAAAATTTGCAACTATGAAATCTTAAAAAATGTCTTAAATAAAAATAATATGTACTAAAATTATCTTCAAAAAAATAAATCTAAAAAATAAATAAAAAATAATTTTTGACAAAATTTAAAGAAAAACTATTATTATTTAATAAAGGAAAAAAATATTGTGAAAATTATTTTAAAATAGGTTTCTTTTTATATTATATATATAAATCTAAAAAATCAATATGTCAATTATATTTTACAATTTTATTCAATAATAGTAAAAAAAAATATAATTAAATAAATAAACTTATATTTGTACAATTATATCATAACTTATATCTTTGATTTCTCTAATTTTTACAACAATAAAAAAATATTAAATAAATAAATTTATATTTTACAATTATATGAAAAAATTATATTTTTTATTTTCTAATTTTTACAACAATAAAAAAGTATAAATAAATAATTTTTTTTGAAAAATAACTAAAAAAACTCAATTAATAATATAAAACTTTCTTAAGAAAAACTAAGATTTAATATAAAATTAAAAAATGTCTCAACAACATATTTTTGGAATCAATATATGTTTTATAATTTTATTTATTAATCGTAAAAATATAATAAAAATCAAAAATAAACTAAATAATTTGCAGCAAAAGTCGCAGATACATACAACAAATTCCGCAGCAAACTTTGCAGCAATTCCTAAGACTGTTGAGATTTCAATGCTGTGAAACTTATCGCAGTAAAACCCGCAGGAAAATTATATTTTAGTTTTAAATCTAAAATCGCAGCCAAAGTCTCAGGAATTCCTGCGAAATTTGCTGCTACTTTATCTTTTGCAGGAAATAATATTTCACAAAATAAAGGCGCAGGTGAAGTCGCAGGTTTAGCTGCGGAACTTTTTCCGCAGGTAATCTTTGTATTTCTAGTATTTTATTTTATGTTTGTACCATAGTATCACAACCTAGTTTTTAATACAATAACAGCTGACAACTTTAAAATTTAATGTTTTCACTCTCGTTCGTATTAAATAAGATTTGTTTAAGAGTCATGATATCTCCCGTGTCTCAATCTAGAGCTTCATAAACATATTTGCAGGTTCCTTGTCCTAGTGTAAACAGCATAAGTCAAAATCAACTATTTCATGGTCCCTTCTAATTCGGTTTTCCAAAAACAAACTATAAATTAATAAATTTCATCAACTAACATATTCATATGTTAATTAATAGAAAAAAAAATACCAAAAGACATTTTTTAAATAATTACATATAGATAAAAGTCAATATTACGACTGGGCACGTTTTTCTCTCTTGTAATTCGAGTGATTTTTTACTTTAAAACCGTCCAAATTGCACCGCAAACACCACTATACTTAATTAAGACGTATCACTATAAATAAAATTCTTTTGATTCAAACATGAGTTATTGCTATCGAGTAAAAAGACTTTTGATTATATATATTTAAGCGTAATGATAACTTGTGTCTTTGGAACACATGTTAAAAAACCGACTGATAAATTTTTTTATAGAACCGAACAATTTACTTAATTATGAGTTATGCCTATCATATCTCTTTTCTTAAAGTAAGACAAAGAGAAATAGAAAACACTACTATAAAATGAAGGAAGAGTTGGAGATAACAATTAAACCCATCTCCAATGTGTACCATAAAAAAATTATCCATAACACTTAGGCTAAAAATCTGAAAAATGGGTACAGGATGGTTAATTACCAAAAATACAACAGTCTAAGATGAAACTAACCTTTAGCCAAGGTCCATCGCCGAAAAAGGAGCTGTCGAAAATGAAACTACAGCAGCCCAAAAGCAAAACTGAAAAAAAGCTTGAACACAACAGAGTAAGCCTAAAGCCACCAAAGAATAATGCCTCTGAACCGTTAACAAAAGCAATAGTATCAGATATTTTCAAAGTAAAGTAGCTTTCAAAGGAGTATTTATTTAATAATAAACATGTTATTATAAACAAAATGATATGTAAAATCTCCCCATTGAGCATATAATGTTGCTTATATAAAACACACCTAAAATCGTTGCAGAGTGCAAGAACTTATTGATTCAATTGCGAAACTTCAATTAATAAAGGTGTTGGACATTTGAATTGAAATCGAGGATATAAATCAAGTGTTTAAAGCTTGAATATATTGTAAAAGTACATAGGATAATAAATATTACTTAATACTACTCCATTTCGATGAGTGAAGTTAGATTCTCTTTTTTTACATTCCACCGGTATATGTTAGAATTAAATCAAGTATTTTGTTGAAGTATTTAGAAAAGTTGGTAGATTAATAAGTGCTATACTAGAAGAAGAGTTTAGAAACTATATTTATTCAAGTAAAACAAAGATTACACATTAAGAAACCAAGTGGATCAAGTTACACACCACCCTACTGCCTATACCACCGCCTATGTTTTTTTATAAGTCACTTAGCCATTAAGCATTATATTCCAAAGCCTATATAAAGGTTGCAAACTATGCTTTGAAAGATATCAATTTTAGAAATTAAATAGAATTGAGAATTATTACATCCTCTTATTCTCTCTTTGCGTATCTGAGTTTTATATAAATCCCATTTGATATCAAATTCTTATGAGCATGTTAGGTTTTGCTAGTGTGAGTGTCAAAAATATTTTGAGTGTGTGAAGAACAAAAGAGTTTTTATTGTATCAAAATTTATTGTGAATATTATTGTGAGAGAAATATGACAAATAATTACAATTTTGTTTAATCCGGTCTAAAATTAAATAAGGAGTTAGATTTTAGTTATTGGGACCTGTTGATGACAACACATCTAAAAGCTCACAATGTTTAGAGCTTTGTGAATCCCGGTTTACAACAAGGAGCTGGTGAAGTTGCTCGTAGAAGGGACCAGTTGACACTTTCACAAATTCATCAAGGAAATGATTACTCAATATTTGGAAAAATAGCAAATGCCAAGACTGCTAAAGAAGCATGGGACATATTAAAGTTGTCACATAAAGAAGTAGAGAAGACTCAGAAATCCAAATTACAATCGTTGCATAGAGAATATGAAAGGTACGAAATGTCTAATTCTGAAACGGTAGAACAATATTTTTCTCGTGTTATAAATCTTGTCAACAAGATGAGAGTATATGGAGAAGATATTTCTGATAGCAAAGTAGTAGAAAAAATTCTACGTACGATGCTGATAAAGTTTGACCATGTGGTGACTACAATAATTGAGTCCCACGACACAGATGCTTTGTTTGTAGCAGAATTACAGGGAAGCATTGAAAGTCATGTCAACAGAATATTAGAAAAAACTGAGAAAGTCGTAAAAGAAGAAGCTCTCAAGAGTCAGGTAAATTTCAATAACACTGTTGAATCAAGACTTACTAGAGAAGAAAGATATCAAAATAATTATAACAACAGAGGAAGATGAAATTATAGAGGCAGAGGACGAGGAAATTATGAAGGAAGAGGACGTGGAAATTTCAATCAATGGAGAGACAATAATTTCAATCCATCCAATTAAAGAAGAGGTGGAAATAATTTTGGATTCAACAATCGTGGTTGAGGAAATAATTTTGGATTTAACAATCGTGGTCGAGGAAGAGGTAATTACAATCAAGAAAGGACGAATTATAGTTGTTATCACTGTAGAAAGTTTGGACACGAAGCAGCTAATTGCAGATACAAACATCAGGCAAATGTGGCAAAAAGCTCGTATCAAAGTACTAGTGAGTACTGTGAAAATCCACAAAATTTATTTTTTGAAAGTAATACATTTTTTGGAGAAAAGGATATTTGGTATCTGGATACTGGGTGTAGTAATCATATGTGTGGGAAAAAGGAATTATTTTCTTCTCTAAACGAATCGGTAAAATCTACCGTGAAGTTCAAAAACAATTCTAATATTCCAATTTTGGGGAAAAGTCAAATTACTATCAGGTTGAAAGATGGATCAGAAGTTTTTATTGGTGATGTTTTCTATGCTCCTGGTCTTCATCACAATCTATTGAGTATGGGACAATTGTCAGAGAAAGGTTACAACATGCAAATTCACAATGGTGTATGCACTTTGATTGACATAAATGGCAGATTTATTACAAAGGTAAGAATGACACCAAACCGCCTATTTCCTTTGAAAATTCAACATGAAAATTTTCCTTGCTTGAGTTCTATTATTCCAAATGATAATTGGTTGTGGCACATGAGGTTTGATCACTTTCATTTTTTTGGCTTGAATTACTTGTCGAGAAGAGAATATGTTTCTGGTTTGCCTGTTGTGAATATTTCAAATGGAGTATGTGAAACTTGTCAAATTAAAAATAAGCATAGATACTCATTTCCAACTAGAATGTCTTGGCGAGTGAAGAAACTACTACAGATAATTCATTCAGACTTGTGTTTAGTGGAAATACCAACACTCGGTGGCTGTAAGTACTTTATTACTTTTATTGATAATTTTAGAAGAAAGGCTTGGGTGTATTTCTTGAAAAAAAAATTAGAAGCATGTGATGCCTTCAAGACATTCAAGGCATTTGTATAAAAACAAAGTGGTTGCAGAATCAAAGAGTTGAGAACAGACAGAGGCCAAGAATACTTCGCTGGTACAAGTTTCTTTGAACAACATGGAATTGAGCATCAGTTAACAATTAAATACACATCTCAACAGAATGGGGTGGTGGAAAGAAAAAAATAGAAAAATCATGGATATGGTGAGATACATGTTGAAGTCCAAACAAATGCCTAAGGAATTTTGGGCAGAAGCTGTTGCTACAGCCGTTTATATTTTAAATAGGTGTCCGACAAAGAGTTTCTAAGAAAAAACTTCCAAAGGAGGTTGGAGTGGAAGAAAACCTTCAATCCGGCACCTTAAATTTTTTGGATGTATTACATATGCTTATATACCAGATCAATTGAGAAATAAGTTAGATGGTAAAGGAGAAATATGTATCTTTGTTGGTTATAGCTCAAACTCAAAGGCTTATAAGCTCTACAATCCAAAGACACAAAAGGTAATCATTATTAGTCGAAATGTGACTTTTGATGAAGGAGGAATGTGGGATTGGTCCTCAAAGTAACAAAAATATCCAATAGCGACTTCAAGTGATTACGAAGAGGAGAATGAGCATAATCCAACAGACAACAAAGGTTGCAGAACTCTACAATTAGTTATTTTGCCCAGTACCTTTGGGATAACTCTACAACTGTTACAAAATTCCTGAGACTCATTAGAGCAATAGAAATTACTTTTGAGAACCGATGGAACTACCTCTGGATCGAAACTGATTCACTCATACTCTCGAGGGCTATTAGTAATCCACTTTTGGTCCCTAGGTCCTTACATAATAGGTGGTCCAAATGTTTATGTTTAGTTAGAACTCGTAGAATGTCGTTTATTTTATCACATATCTATCGAGAAGGCAATCACTATGCAGACAAATTACCTTCATTACCATTCAGGGTTTCGTCTGGTGGAATGAAGCTCTTGTGTCTGTTTTTGGCGATATGCTTAGGAATCGTTTGGGCATTCAGTCCTTTCGCTACTGTCTTATTTAGAGGGTTTTGGTCTATGTCCCCCCTCTTCTCTTGTCTCTTTTTCCTTTTTTAATATATTCTCTGGTTTTAAAATAAAAACAGAAACATTGACAAGAACACAAATGATTTTAAAAGATAAATGAGTGAAACTCGGTTTTTGTATGCATGACTAAAAAATTAATTTGATTCAAATATAACTCTTGGTTTCGGAGTTCATAATAAAAAACAAGATTAATTCATACTTCTTATATACATCAAAAGTCAGTGTTGAAGAGTGGAACTCTATCCGGTTTGAGGGAAGGAAATCCAAACACTTTTTCTCATCAATCTTTAACAAATCCTTGCAGAAAAATCAAACTAAATTTTCATATAAGTAAATATTAAATCTATAACTTTTTATAATAACTATTGATCCCTAAGTCAAACCTTTAATCATACTTCTAAAAAATTTTATTTATATTTTTGGTCCATAATATTAAAATTGTCGTTAAAACTATCGTTAATTCAGTTACTAAATAATAAATCATTGTTAAAACTGTCGCTAATCCAATCGCTTAGCTGTAAAAACTATCGTTAAGTTGCATGACGAACCAAAAGTATGGCTGCAAAATTTAAGTAGGACCATTCTTTGAAATTTTTTTTAAGAGATTAAAAGTAAAATTTAAAATATTTAAGAGGACGATAAACATATTTATCCCCTAATTTAATATACATATTGTTATTAAAAAAATCTTTTAATTGTATAATTGCTTAATTTATTTCATTATGTTTCGTTTAATTCTTTTTCTTAAAAAGATAAGAGTAAAATTTTTAATTTTTTTTTCAAATTAAAAATAAAAAAGGTTTGACCTTTCTAGTTTATGTTTAATAAAAATATATTTCCATAAGAAAAATAATTTATTTTATTATGTTTTGTTTAATTTTTTTTGAAAAGAAAAATAAGAGTAACATTTTATAAAACTTTTTTTTAAATTAATAAAAAAATAGTTTGACCTATCTAGTATTTTTTTTAATAAAACTCATAATTTAAAATTTCATGATGTGATTTTTATTTATCTATACATTTTATTCAATCAAATTTTCATTGTTAAAAAATAATTAATTAAATATTACTCTTTTTGTAAAAAAAGAATAATACATTTCTATAAAAAAATAATTATTTATTTTTTTAAAGAAAATAAATCTGTTTCTCTAAAACAATCTTTAAAATACTTTTATTTCATTTTTTTAAAATATTAATGATTTTATTTCCTTTAACTCTTAAAAAATAAATATTAATTAATCAAAAAGTAATGGGATGCGATTTACCGTGGCTGCAATTTTAGACAATGATTATCCAAATGTGACCTTATGTTATATAAGCTGAAAACCATTGTTTATAACAAATACGCTGCGGTTATTGCTACGACAGTACTTTAAAAGCGTAGCCTACATATAACAGACGACAATCTTTAAAAGCGTAGCCTTTATATAACAGACAACAATACTTTAAAAGCGTAGCCTATATATAACAGACGACAAAATTTTAACAAGATAGCATAGTAATTCTAGAAAACTAACAATGAGTAGAAAAGCGTTTCTCTTATTCTTTAGGCTACGCTTTTTCAACCATTGTCTATACATTCGTTGAATAAAGTGCAATGTATGTAATATTGAAATTGTACTAAATTAAGTCGGCATACCATCCAAAAATTACTCTGGTGCTACATACCCCAATGTCTCTGATATCTTGATGTTATTTTTGATTTGGGATCCATTTGTTTTTTCTTATAATAGAAAGGGGGCACAAACACTAAAAATAAATTATAATATCAATGCAATTTGAGATAATCTACGTGATTTTTCCACCAATTATAAAAATATAATATCAATCTATTCTTCAATCCTAGATAATTAATCACCTTGTTATGTACTCACCTCCCCAACTATTAAAATTCCAATCAATTCCTGCAATTCTATGGTCTGCGTCAGCCAATTTCAATTATGCAAAACTCTTTCAGCCACAATTAAAAATACACAGATTACCTGCGGATTTTCCTGCAGAAAGAGCACCGCAGCAAATTTTGCAGGAATTTCTAAGACATTAGCTGCAACTTTAGCTTTACAAGTAAAATATAAATTTCCTGCGGACTTAACTGCGATAATTTTCGCAGGACTAGTTAACCATTGAAACCACAAAATTCTCTGGAAATAATGCAGGAATTGCTGCGAAGTTTGCTGCGGAATTTGCTGTAAATGTGTCTGCGACTTTTGCTGCAAATTGTTTAGTTTATTTTTAGTTTTTATTATGTTTTTACTATTAATAAATAAAATTATAAAACTCATATTGATTCCAAGAATATGTTGTTGAGACATTTTTTAATTTTATATCAAATCTTAGTTTTTCTTAAGTAAGTTTTATAATATTTATTGAGTTTTTTTAGTTATTTTTTAAAGAAAATTTATTTATTTAATACTTTTTATTGTTGTAAAAATTAGAAAAATAAAAAATATAAGTTTATGATATAATTGTAAAATATAAGTTTATTTATTTAATAATTTTTTATTGTTGTAAAAATTAAAAAATCGAAAATATAAGTTTATGATATAATTGTAATAATATAAGTTTATTTATTTAATTATATTTTTACTATTATTAAATGAAATTGTAAAATATAATTGACATATTGATTTTTTAGATTTGTATATATATAATATAAAAACAAACCTATTTTAAAATAATTTTTACAACAATTTTTTTTTGCTTTATTGAATAATAGTAGTTTTGGTTTAAATTTTGTCAAAAATTATTTTTTAATTATTTTTAGACTTATTTTCTTTAAGATAATTTTAGTACATATTATTCTTATTTAAGACATTTTTTAAGATTTCATAGTTGTTGCAAATTTTTTTGAAAAAATATTTATAAAATTAGAATGATATTTTTAATCTCTATTTTTAAGATTTCAATATAATTTTTTTTTCTTTGTTAAATAACTTAGCGAAAGCTTATCAAAAAAAAATTTAACGAAAGTTTAAACAAATGTTTTCTAAAAATAATAATATCATGTTTAAATTTTACCAAGAAATATTTTTTATTCATTTTGTAATTTAGAATTTCAACTTATTTAAAAAATAATAATTTAGTGCTTTAATATATTATTAGAATTTTAATATCAATCTTCTTTATACCATACTTAGTAACTCACCAAAAAAATCAAATACAAAATATTTCTCAGGTCATTCACCAAGTACCCTCAATCCTTTCCCTTCGTTCAATAAAATCAAATACAAAAAATTTCCCCACTTTCACTACCACAGCTTCGCAACTCTCCAGAAATAATGGGCACGAAGAAAAAGAACAACAAAGCTTGCAGATTTAGTAAAAGCACCCGTTCACCAGCCCAAATTCTCCACTCTTGGAACTAGTACATTATGTTGGTTCTGCTCCATAAACCTAAGTATGTTATGCTCCTTATACCGGCTTGAAAATCGAGGTGCACTGGAGTAAAGTATTTGAAATCTAGAACTTTGGCTCAGCTACGGGGTAATAGAGCTTTAGGTTTTGGATCGGTTGTTGGTAAAGTTTGCAGTGATATTGGGAAAAAAGGAGATGTCGATTTGATTTTAAAGATGGATGTTTTTTAGGGCAATGTGTTTGATGAAAGTCCTGTGATGCTATCCCCTGTGAATTTAGTTAAGAGTAGTTTGGTCGGGACACCAAAAACTCCTAGAATTAAAGAGTGGCAGTCGAATCCAGGCTTGAGTCTTTCCCCACCGAGTTGTTGGTATGATTATTATTCATTTAACATTTATTTGGGAGACAACTAAAATTGTAGGAAAGGAGGCGGTAGGAGAAACTCACCCCTTCTACACTTAAATGTTTGATGAAATGTCTCCGTATTTATTATAAACATTTGCTCAATTTTTGTGGTACTTATAATGGATCAGGCATGGAGACCTCTTGAGAAAATATCTTGAGGAAGAAAGCAATCCAGCAGTAAGCAATTTGTCGGTGCTCTTCAAGAAGAGATTGTCTATGCTTCTATCAATTGTCGGCCACACAAAAGATCCCTCTGAAAGTATCCAAGGTATAATAACTATATTACTACTTAATAGTTTGTCATGATCTTGACACTGTTTATAAGGATGATTATCATAATCCCACATTTTCTGTAACTTAATAGTTTCCGACAATACTTCATATTAACATTCCAAATGACATTATTAGCACCTTTCCTTTTAAACATGACATGTCCAGTTTCTGTTCCCTTCTCAAATAAGCAGAAAAAATCCTTTGTTTAAAAGCTAGTAGTGTAACACCCTTCTAACCCCACAGAATAATACATAATTAATCAGAGTAAATTAACATGCTTTCACAAAAGGGCGTCACACAATTTAAAAATCTCAACATTCACTTGTCATACTCATGTAACATTAAAATAAATAGTCATGCTATTAAATTTTCATCTTGCATGTAGCAGCAGATTCAATTTATTTACATAATTCTCTTCATATAACATTCATGTTCATTACATAATCATCAACACTTAGGCACCGAGGCCAACATCATAATATTTCAAATACATTTAAAACACAACTTAGAATACATAATATATCTCTAAGGCATAAACCCCGCGATCCCAGTGTTACATAACCAGAGCATGACTTGACCCAACATAATTAAATACTAAACAACTGCACCAACAACGAACTCGCAACTACTAGCAGTACTACTCCTAGATACCTGCACGATGTCATATAGGACATCATTCCAGCAGAAGAGTGAGAAACATTACCATAATAATCACTGCATATAATCATATATAAATGCACAAGTACAGAATACATATATTCTACCTTTCTCACCACAATGCATATGAACACAATAACAAAGCATATAATATATTTCTATAACATAGAATATCCATATTATACTTCTTACAACAATACATCACCACTCACTAACATACATCACAATATATACATATATATATATATATATATATATATATATATATATATATATATATATATATATATATATATATATATATATATATATATATATATATATATATATATATATATATATATATATATATATATATATATATATATATATATATATATATATATATATATATATATATATATATATATATATATATATATATATATATATATATATATATATATATATATATATAACCAAGCATCTCATCATGCATACATTCACGATTCACTCATATACATCGCTATCTACATATAAACAAATATGGATAATCATCAAGCATATTTATCATGCGTACATCCATAATTTCAATCAATCCATATAAACATACAAAATATGTTCTTTTCATCACCAATTCACATAAACATTCACATTCATGTTTATTTCACCAATACATCATATAAAGATGATAAATGCAACTCATAGAGACCGACTCACGACTCTATGCAGATGCAAATGCGGTACCGACTCGTTCAGCAGGTTCAATTGAAGAACCAAAATGGAACCATCGCTTGTTACCGAAGTAACTCCTTGTCGGGCCTACGATGTTCACCCATCGCTCACACCCCACATGGGCGCATGATGTTTCTGGATTGCTCACACCCCACACGGGCACACAATCCGATTGCTCACAACCCACAAGGGTACACAATCGTTCTGCAGATTCTACGCGGAATAAATTATAACCATCGCATCATACGAGGTTCTGCAGATCCTACACGGGATCAAATATAACCATCGCTCACATGAGGTTCTGCAGATCCTACACAGGATCAAATATAACCATCGCTCACATGAGGTTCTGCAGATCCTACACGGGATCAAATAACATAAATGCATATCATGATGCTTCACATGCAAACATGACTCAATCAACTATAAACCATCGCTCACACCCCACATGGGTACACGATGTTTCTGCAGATCCTATGCGGGATCAATCAACACAATGCATACATATTCACAAATATATTATCCATGCATTCTACACATATTATCACATACAAGCATCATACATCACGTATCAGCACGTATATTCAATATGCATTCACAATATATATATATATATATATATATATATATATATATATATATATATATATATATATATATATATATATATATATATATATATATATATATATATATATATATATATATATATATATATATATATATATCATAATGCATATATACATATGTTCATCATTCATCTCATATCGCTTCATTCTAGATTCACATTTATAACTCACAATTCAACAATTCATACACATCAGCATCCTTCATACCACAATGACATTTATGCCATATGGCTCATATAAAACTCATCAATTAACACCAATCCCTTTTTTGGGAGTATGGGTACATCACTTATACCCTACCAGAAACAACATCTCAGTTATTCTACCCTGGTAATTATTCCACCAGGAACGACATCTTAGTCATTCTACCCCGGTGTATACAACTACGACACTATACCTCACTAGGAATAACATCCTGTTATTCTACCCCAGCGATTACTCCACTAGGAACGACATCTTGCCATTCTACCCCAGTGAGTACGACTCAACACATATACATATTTCCAACATCATTCTTACATTACCAAACAATGCACATGTACTCTCCATATATATTCTCATGCATTCTTCACCCACCATCACATACAAGCAATATGCACTTACAAATATCGTGCCAAACGACAACAAACTCAATCACCTTCATCATGCATTTTAATCAATTTAAACAATGTATCACATATGCCAAAAGACCACATATTCACAATCGATTCATAAGCTAGGATTCACGCCATACGGCTACCCACAGCACATCATATAACAACGCATAAGCTATACGCTACATAATTATATCAAATACATCAACATTGGATGGGACCAACCAAAATAAAACAAATGTTGTCATATTCGCTGACCTTCGCCTGGAGAAACATTCTAGCGAATGCTCGCTGCCTCATTCGCCTGGAGAACTCGCTGGCGAAGCTAGTCAGAAGCTACTGGAAGTATTTTCTACCACTCGCTGGATTCCTTCGCCTGGCGAACTCTCGCCACTAGCCTTCGCCCGGCGAACTTGCCAGCGAAGACTGAATTTGGCTACTGACTTGGTCCGCTGACCACTCGCTAGACTTCGCCTAGCGAACCTGCGAACTCAGAATCCCTAACTGTCCAAAATCATCCAATCATCCTGAAATCAACTGATTCAAACCCAACGACCTCAGTAGTCTTAGCCCAACATAACCCGACTAAACTATGCCGTCAATTTCAGATTCTAACCGTTCAAACTCGGTTTCTACCGATTAAACTCATTTCGACCTAAAATGGAAAATGTAGAAAACACCCAACAAATCCAAACACACACATACATAATCATAAACATTAATTAAGATAGTAAGATTTCACACCCTTAACTTAGATTAATCGAAGCCCGAAGATGTTCTTGATGATTCTACAAGTTTCCTCTTTTTCTCCTCTTTTTCTCTTCTTCCTCTTTCTTTCCCCTTTCTTTCCACTTCCTCATATATATATCTTTCCCTTTATTTCTTTCCACTATATTTCCTCTCTCAAAACATCTATCAATCCATTTAAACAATCATCTAATTATTCAAATAATTAGAATAATCCAAATAAATCAATTAATTAACACAATTGATTAATTATTGAAAATTGGGCTGTTACAAGTAGCGTTTCTTGATTTGTAGTGTTAACATTCATATACGAAATTTATTTAGCATGTATTGGTTAGAATGTTAAAGTAGAAAAAGAAACCTTCAGCAAGTTTGACATGTTAAAACTCTAGCAGTTTTATTGCTACTTCAAATCTTGTATGCTTTCCTTTTATTGTTTAATCTGTTGTGGATTAAAATATTGGATTTTCTGCTCATGACCCGAAATTCGTATGAACTATATTCATGCTTTTTATAGAAAAATTAATGACTTTTATATTTGATGTGTATTGAGTTGTTGATGATTTATATTTTTTACTTAACTGCTTGTGCTAGACTCTATGTGGATTCGTAATTAATACAAGTATTTTTAGAATTCTATTTATACATAAATCATCTACTTATGATTCTATAATATGTAAGAGCAAGATTTGTCTCTACAGGATTATCTCTATGTTTTGATGATAACAATTGAGTATTTGTGAAAGAACCATTTTATGGTTTAATGTTTGTTATGTGCAGGTCATATTAAATTAAATATATTAGACCAAACAAACAAAAGCAACGTGTGCAGCTAGTAATATATGGAATTACTATGTGTAACGTCATGAAGCGCTTGGGAGAAGCTAGTTTGCTTATGTATCTGATCACCATCAGTAAGGAACCAAGGATGCTGTATATTGCAGTTGCAATGCTCCTGTGGTTTATGATCTGAAGAAGTGCATCTGATCTAAAAGCAAATGAAGCTCAGTAAAGAAGCAAGTTTGTTTCTACATCTGATCATGTTCAGTAAAGAATCAAGGATGCTGGATATTGCAGTTGCAATGCATCTATAGATTCTGCTCTGAGTTATGCATCTAATCTGGGAGCTAACGAGCGTCTCTGAAGGCTCTGAAGACCAAGTGCGTCAAGACTCTGAAGATGGGTTCTGAGGTCAAGACTCTGAAGACTCTAAAGACAGGTTTTGAAGGTCAAGACTTTGAAGAAGTTTTCTGAAGGTCAAGACTCTGAAGAAGTGTTCTGAAGGTCAAGACTCTGAAGATATAATCATCTGAAGAAGTGTGTGCTGAAGACTCTAATGACTTGAAGTTCTGAAGGCTGAAGGCTCTGAAGACCAAGTGCAAAAGACTCTGAAGACCAGACTCTGAAGAAGAAAGATTATGAAGCTTCACCAGACAAGACGTGTTCAATCAGATGAGTTGTTGCTATCAACTCTGATGAACAAAGTGCTGAAGTCAGAATCTGATGTTTACTATGCTATCTATACCAAAGTAGTTTCTGAACTACTCATCTGTAACATCATCAGAAGAACCAAGCCAGAAGCAAATTTGTCCAAGCTGTTAAATGGAATATTACCGTTGCTTATGGAAAAGGACAAGAAAGTGATGTCATCCAACACGTGCTTATCTATCCGTTGAGATATGACCGTTGGAGTTTGAATGAACATCCTTATCCTCTCAACGGCTCTATTAGCTGTACTATAAATGAATAACATTTGAATCATTCAAATGTCAGCATGCTTGTAAGCATGAAGTTCAGAAAAGAAAGAAAGAAGAAAAGCTTAAAATGAAAAGAAGCCTTAGTGCTCACACACAGAAAAGCTTTTAAGCAATATGGAAACTGTACTCAATAATCTCTTAGAGATTTATTATTAGATTAGTTTCTATATTAGAAAGCAAGGAGCTGTTGCTCAATACTTGCTAGGAACTTAATTAGGAGTAATCTGCTTATTTGAGAAGCACTTATGTAATCTCCGGCAACACAAATTCTATTTTAGAATTAGTGGTTCCTCAAGTGATCTTGTGAAGATCAGTATACTTGAGATGACAAGTGACAGTAGTCATTTGTGGAAATCCTAATAGGAGATCTTTAGTGATCAGATTCTATTAAGGTGTCAATGAACGTTATATCCTTGGGGATCCCTGAACGTGTCATTGTCAAGTTGTTAGTCACTTGCAGTTAGCTTGTGCATCTGTAATCAGTTCGGTTATAGTGGATTAAGTCCTTATTTGATTAAGGCGAAATCACCTTGGAAGGGTGGACTGGATTAACTTGAGAGTTGCTCAAGTGAACCAGGATATATCTTGTGTTCTTTAATTGTTTAGTTTATCATTTATGCTTCCGCATTGCCACATCTATAAACAATACAGAAGAGACTCTGAATGAAAGTCATCAAGATTCTGAAGATACTGAACATACAACACGCTGCATATATTATCAAGAATCTGAATGAAAGAAGACTCTGACTGAAGAGACTCTGAATGAGAGAAGACTCTGATCTGAGTGAAGACTCTGATCTAAGAGCATGTTACGCTTCAAGCACACAGCTGCACCAGACTCTGATTCAGCAACATCTGAAGAACATCTTAGGCTCTGAAGTTTCCAGAAGATTCTGAAGACTGAAGACTCTGATATTGATTGTTGATCTGAACTATCTGGTTTATGATCTGAAGAAGATGTCAAAAGTTTTAAGTAACCAAATACCCAATTCAAACCCCCCCTTTCTTGTGTATTTTTCACACCTTCAGTTGGTATCAGAGCTCCGGTTCTGTTATTGATGGATATCAAACACCTAACAGTGTCAGATAAAGATCCATAGGCTGTGTGAAGAAATACTTTTGGGGATATTTCACCGTTCTTACAATTTCAGTCTCATATCAGTTTTTGAGGATAATGAGTACTAAAATTGTAATCTATTGAGTTACCTTTAGCAAGTCACTGATTCTATGAAGTTTGAAATTTGAAGTGTTGAAGCCTTCAACAGCAAATCTCCTCCAGAAGATTCTGAAAGAAGAATGAAGAATCAGCTGACAGGATAGATTCATCAGATAAGAAGATATATCTGTTGAATGCTGATCTGAAAATACGTTTGGATTTACAACATATTTGCTCAAAGATAAATCTTCTGCAAGCAATAATTCTTGATCTCTAAAGATTAATTCTGGTGAGTATGAGATGTTTTCAAGAAACGGATTAGTCCACACTTGACTTTCTCATGACAACTCATTGGGATTTATCTTAAGTAAGAAAAGATATTATTGCTGGATAATGGAATTTATTCATCAGAACGTCAGAATGAAGTCTACAGAAAAAGGTAAGTTCAGAAAAATATTCAAATCTGGAAGAAATGTTTCTTCAGATTCAAAGCATTTGAAAGTTGCTCTCCTTGAAGAGCTTCAAAGAATTCTGCAGAGGTTTCAAGAAAGGCAGTGTTGTATCAACTCATATGGATATGATGAATTTAGAAGATCTGATTTGAAGCAGAATGGACAATTAAGTTCTGTTAACTTGAGATGTTATCTCAGTTGAACAAACTAAAATTGGTCAGATGTGTTTAGGCATTATTTTTCAGAAATTCTTGATAAATGTTTTGAGAAACAAGTTATGAAGAAAGATACAATGGCAGAAGTCATTCTGTCAAATGTAAAAAGGATTTAAGTTTCTGGGGTTATTCAATTTGAATAAGTCAGTAAACATTCTTTTTCAAGAGCAGATGTTATGTCAACTCTGATAATCTAACTCCTTACATGTTAGCTCAGCATTATAAGAGCAAAATTGTCAGTCAGACTGTGTCTTTTGATGCATCTAAGTTTGATGATAACTGTATCTAGATTGGATCTGTATTTGTTTCAAGCAGAAAAATTCAGAAGATGAAGCCTGATGGAAGCTAGACTCTCTCTACACATGAAGATCAGATTATCTGTGCTCTGAGGATGTCTCTCAAGAATCAAATGGATGTTGTTGTGTTGATGAAGATGCTGCAGAATGCTAATAAAGGAATTGAGATCTGTTCAAGAAGAGTTATTCAGAATATTCTACCTTAGTTGCTGTTACTGGTTTGTCTCACAAGATGTTGGAGAATCAGAAGCAGAATGTGTTCCAGCTGAAGAATCAGGAGCTACTCCAGATGCTATTTAATTAGCTGCCTCTGAAGAATCAACCTTGAGAAGTTTTCCCCATAATCAAATCTTCTCTTTCAGAAGAGACATTCATTGGAAAGAAGGATGATTCCAGAAGAACAAGTTTCTTTCTTCTCAAAGATTGTCAGCAAGAAATTCTTGACTATACAGAAGACATATGCTTTTGTGACAAGGTTAGAATTCATATTCTTTTCAATCTCGTTCGTTGATCAGTATAACATCAATATAAATCAGATGAATATTAAAAATACTTTTAAATGGTTTTATTGAAGAAGAAGTATATGTTCATCAACTTCCCAGTTTTCTTTTTGAAAATTATTTTGTCAAAAGTAAAGTTGTTACTACTCTTCTTCTTAAAGACTATTAAGAAAGATATTTTAAATCTGTCAGATTTATTTACATTGATGATACTTCTATTTAGAACCATATACTTCACTTGGAAAGGAGTTTGCTGAGTGTATGCAGGCAGTAGCTAAAACTAGCATTCTAGAAGAGGCTAGTGAAGTCAGATCAGTAGCTGTACAGAAGGTTCTGTAACACTGATTTTGTAGAGGCTCTGTCAATCAAGACATCTCTCCTTCAATTGTTGGTGACTCTGAAGCAAAGCTATAGAAGATAGTTCAAAGCATCAGAAGCAAAGCAACTGAGGCAGGATACTGAAGACACTTAAGTTGGTATCAGTATAGACTCAGAAGAAAAGCTACAGAGGCAAAATTACAGAAGAATCTGATGAAGCAACGCTAACAGGAGATTCTGAAAGTTTGTTGAGAAGCAACTCTATAAAAGACTCTGAGCAGTTGGTTGATATGTCAGCAACATAGCTCACTTCTGGATAATAAGGACACCTGAAGAATGAAGATCTGGTTTGATCTGAAGCATACCTCTGGATGAACGGTTGGTTAAATCATTCTCTAGAGCTAAGCTGCATAGATCTGAAGCAGAGGATCTAATGCAAGGAATCATTTCCACAGTTGTTCACTTAATAGATGTTGATCAAGATAAGTTGGGTTGCAACTTCACTGTCAGAAGAGTCTACTTTGGATATCATAAAGTTGGTATCAGACTCTTATCAGTCTCCAACCTTCTGAAGAAGCACTTCTGGGTTTGATGTTATTAATTGAGCTAACATCTGTTGATTAAGTGCTTTTGGGCAAAGGCTGATTGTTGATGATCAGAAGAACTTACTAACATAACAGAAATAGTTATGGTTAGAAAGTTTGGTGTAGAGAATCTCTTCAGAAGATTATAGCAGAAGCTTTGAAGATTTCTGAAGCTAATTCAGAAAGGAAACATTGTCTCAATTGGTATAAGGTATTATCTAATGAAGCACTGATGCTAAGATTCAAGTTTTGATAACAAGCTTGGATTCAGAAACCAAAGGTGGAGAAACCTAAGGTGATTTAGCAGAAGATCCTACTCCTTCTATTGGTACTCAGAAGTTCTCACACCTTCAGTTGGTACGAGAATTCTAGAAGAAGAAGTCACCCTCAGATACTGATTGATAAGAACAAGATTGTCATTCAAATCAGTTCAAGAAATTCATCTTGGTTTGATGATAATTTATGATGATCAACCACGTCTGTCCAAAGGATAAATTCTTGGTGCAAGAAGATATAACTTTCATCTGGAAACAAGTCATCTTGAAGATAAAGAAGCATGATCATTGTCATCAGAAGATGGATGATCAGAAGATGAAGACCAAAAGAGGAATCAGATAAAGAATGTAGCAGACAGAAGAATAATCTGTCAGAGAGTAGCCAGCTAAGACTCTCATGCATTCAACGTACACTCTTAGAAAGAAAGAGGTTAGTTAAATGGTAGATCAGAAGCTCTACAAAGGTATGAGTTGTACTCTTCTGTATTTTACTGTTTCTAGTCCTGACATTCTTTTCAGTATATGTATATGTGCTTGATTCCAATCAGATCCTAAAGAATCTCATTTAACAGTTGTTAAGAGATTTCTGAGGTATCTGAAAGGTACTACTAACGTGACTCTGTGTTGCAGAAAACAAGATAACTATTTTTAGTAGGTTTCTGTTATGCTGTTGTTACTGAAGTCAAAGTTAGTTGCAAAAGTACCTCTGGATAGCACTCTCCCTTAAAGAAGCAAAATACATCAGATGCTAATTGAAGTATCAGATGCTCTGGATAAAGAGTCAGCTGAAGGACTCTCATACACATAAGATTGAAGGATCATATGGCACATCACCTTCAATTGATATCAGATGATATCTAAAGATCTGAGCAAATCTGAAGTCGTAGACTATCAGAAGATTTGGATTATCTGGAACTCTGGATAAAAGATTCTATTAGAAGATGGTTTGTTAAATCAAACATTGATACTTCTGTAGTATAGTGTTTTGATGTTGAAGAAACGAGCTGAAATAATTTCATTATTTCACACCTTCAATTGGTATCTTACATCTTAAATTGGTATCATGTCTCTGACATCCAACCAGAAGCAAAGTGTCAGATAACTCTGAGAAAAACTTCAGAAGATGTTTGAGTGAAGATACAGAAGGTTCTGGGCGCAGAATCAAGAATCAAAGCAAAGGCCAGAACAAGTACTTCAACTCTGGAACTTGAGACTTCTTGAGATATTTTTCAGAAGTAATTAGACTCTGAAATTGGATGCATTTCAAGTTGTTCTAAGGACTGGAATTATTGGTATCAAGATCAAGCTAGAAGGAAGAAGAGTTTTCAACCTTCTTGTCTAAATCTAGCAGAGGAAAATTTCAGAAACGAAACTTCCAGATTAGTACAAGAAGCTGAAGATGCTAAGAAGACTAAGCAAAATGTTGTAGTTGGATTCTCTTGTGAAACTACTTTTGTACGTTGAGAACGTGACATTAGTAAGTTTAGAGGAGATCAACAAGCTATGAAGGATGTACAACAAGTTGTCAGAGAAAGTTCTGTTGAATAGAAACCTGTCAACAATCCTCGTCAGAGCATGCTTCTACAAATTCTGAAGAATTGTCACTCTCAAAGAAACAGGGGGAGATATAGAAGATGAAATCTGAGAAAAGATATCAACCTACCTTAATTGGTATCAACCTGTAAGAATTAAGTTCTCAAGGGGAGAAATGAAAGATGATTAAGTTCTCAGGTGCTATCTCTCAACTCTTATCTTTTTAATTTCTGACTTTAAAAAGAGAAATTTTTTTAAAAATCTGTTTTGATGAAAAACTCAAACTTTTTGATGATGTCAAAAAGGGGGAGAAATGAAAGATGATTTTGATATTATCTGGAAGAATAGAATATAACTTGGGGAGAAATGGAAAATGTTTTTGAGAAATAGAATATAACTTTGATATATTCTATAACCTGAAAGAGAATGCAAAAACATATAAACTGCGTTTATTACTAATTATCTGTTTGATGTTTTCCAAGGAACTCTGAACAAGTTCACTAGGCATTCTAAACAGGATAAATGAAAGAAATCTGAGTTCAAATGAACTGGTGTTCATATAATAGAAGTTATACACTTCGTGGACATAGATTCAGAATCAGATGGACCCAATACTGTTCAGAGATCTGAAAGTTAAAGTCATCTGGAATCATGATGTTCAGAAGATGTAAATTGTCTGTGAAAATGACAGTCAGAGCATAAGAATCAGAAATCTTCATAGAGCAAGATTTGGATTCAGACTCAGAATCATGAGTATCATGTATTGGTATCTGTCTTAGAACCAACATTGGTATCAGATTCAGAAGCTTGCTAATTGGGATCAGACTATGCTTCAAAAGATCAAGAAGTGAATCTGATCAATGCATTGAGCTCTGATAAGACCAAGAATCATAGATGAAAGCAAATCTGAGAAAGCAAGAATCAAGACTGTATAAAGCTCAGAAGATCCAAATATCTGATCTATTGTAGCCAGGGGGAGTTCTCCCAGGAAGGTTCACAAGGAAGTATATTTGATCTTCACCCAGTCTGAAACTCAGGGGGAGTTTCTCATCTGAAGAAGAAACAAATATTCTGAAGTCATATGACTCTGATATGATGGTTAGAGAAAACATGTTCTAAAGATCTGAAGATGGAAGTTCTGCTGAACTAGTCCAGATGCTGAAGACTTATGATCTCTTATATCACAGGGAAGTATTCCTTCTATTCTATTCTATTTGATTGTGTTTTATCAAATTTATTTTTTGTAAGTCTTGGGATCAGAGTATGTCTCTGAACAAGCATAAAAATGTTTTTAAGATTAACTCATTCAGGGGGAGCAATTGCTTAGAACTCTGAATAGGTTAATGCTTGGTGATTACCCTGTATAAAATGTTCTATCAAAATACATGTTTTTGTCATCATCAAAAAGGGGGAGATTGTAAGAGCAAGATTTGTCTCTACAGGATTATCTCTATGTTTTGATGATAACAATTGAGTATTTGTGAAAGAACCATTTTATGGTTTAATGTTTGTTATGTGCAGGTCATATTAAATTAAATATATTAGACCAAACAAACAAAAGCAACGTGTGCAGCTAGTAATATATGGAATTACTATGTGTAACGTCATGAAGCGCTTGGGAGAAGCTAGTTTGCTTATGTATCTGATCACCATCAGTAAGGAACCAAGGATGCTGTATATTGCAGTTGCAATGCTCCTGTGGTTTATGATCTGAAGAAGTGCATCTGATCTAAAAGCAAATGAAGCTCAGTAAAGAAGCAAGTTTGTTTCTACATCTGATCATGTTCAGTAAAGAATCAAGGATGCTGGATATTGCAGTTGCAATGCATCTATAGATTCTGCTCTGAGTTATGCATCTAATCTGGGAGCTAACGAGCGTCTCTGAAGGCTCTGAAGACCAAGTGCGTCAAGACTCTGAAGATGGGTTCTGAGGTCAAGACTCTGAAGACTCTAAAGACAGGTTTTGAAGGTCAAGACTTTGAAGAAGTTTTCTGAAGGTCAAGACTCTGAAGAAGTGTTCTGAAGGTCAAGACTCTGAAGATATAATCATCTGAAGAAGTGTGTGCTGAAGACTCTAATGACTTGAAGTTCTGAAGGCTGAAGGCTCTGAAGACCAAGTGCAAAAGACTCTGAAGACCAGACTCTGAAGAAGAAAGATTATGAAGCTTCACCAGACAAGACGTGTTCAATCAGATGAGTTGTTGCTATCAACTCTGATGAACAAAGTGCTGAAGTCAGAATCTGATGTTTACTATGCTATCTATACCAAAGTAGTTTCTGAACTACTCATCTGTAACATCATCAGAAGAACCAAGCCAGAAGCAAATTTGTCCAAGCTGTTAAATGGAATATTACCGTTGCTTATGGAAAAGGACAAGAAAGTGATGTCATCCAACACGTGCTTATCTATCCGTTGAGATATGACCGTTGGAGTTTGAATGAACATCCTTATCCTCTCAACGGCTCTATTAGCTGTACTATAAATGAATAACATTTGAATCATTCAAATGTCAGCATGCTTGTAAGCATGAAGTTCAGAAAAGAAAGAAAGAAGAAAAGCTTAAAATGAAAAGAAGCCTTAGTGCTCACACACAGAAAAGCTTTTAAGCAATATGGAAACTGTACTCAATAATCTCTTAGAGATTTATTATTAGATTAGTTTCTATATTAGAAAGCAAGGAGCTGTTGCTCAATACTTGCTAGGAACTTAATTAGGAGTAATCTGCTTATTTGAGAAGCACTTATGTAATCTCCGGCAACACAAATTCTATTTTAGAATTAGTGGTTCCTCAAGTGATCTTGTGAAGATCAGTATACTTGAGATGACAAGTGACAGTAGTCATTTGTGGAAATCCTAATAGGAGATCTTTAGTGATCAGATTCTATTAAGGTGTCAATGAACGTTATATCCTTGGGGATCCCTGAACGTGTCATTGTCAAGTTGTTAGTCACTTGCAGTTAGCTTGTGCATCTGTAATCAGTTCGGTTATAGTGGATTAAGTCCTTATTTGATTAAGGCGAAATCACCTTGGAAGGGTGGACTGGATTAACTTGAGAGTTGCTCAAGTGAACCAGGATATATCTTGTGTTCTTTAATTGTTTAGTTTATCATTTATGCTTCCGCATTGCCACATCTATAAACAATACAGAAGAGACTCTGAATGAAAGTCATCAAGATTCTGAAGATACTGAACATACAACACGCTGCATATATTATCAAGAATCTGAATGAAAGAAGACTCTGACTGAAGAGACTCTGAATGAGAGAAGACTCTGATCTGAGTGAAGACTCTGATCTAAGAGCATGTTACGCTTCAAGCACACAGCTGCACCAGACTCTGATTCAGCAACATCTGAAGAACATCTTAGGCTCTGAAGTTTCCAGAAGATTCTGAAGACTGAAGACTCTGATATTGATTGTTGATCTGAACTATCTGGTTTATGATCTGAAGAAGATGTCAAAAGTTTTAAGTAACCAAATACCCAATTCAAACCCCCCCCTTTCTTGTGTATTTTTCACACCTTCATAATACACGAGAGAGAGAAAGAGAGAATAGATAAGGCTATGTCATTGTTGTGAACTACTGTAACTCAGTTGCTTTGCCTTCTCTATTTGGCCTTTGTTAGATAGATATGGTATAGCTAAATTATTATACATGACAATGCGTCTAGGTTTGCAAAATGTAAATTTTAATTATTCAAGCCATTCTACAGTATTGAAACAGACTAAATGTATTGGTATTGAATAAAGTATAATACTATATGGTTAACCATTTATTTACTAACCGCATCTGTTCCGTTTTTGCAGACCTATGGCACGAAGAAATCCTATGTTCAGTTGACTCTAGATTATGATGCGCTCGATGTTGTTAGGAACACTGTGTGTGATGGTTATGAAACTATTCTTATACAACAAGTAATAGATCACGCTGACAGCGGACATTGCTAAGTTTTTTCTGCCGAGAGAGTTTGCTACAACTGCTGCTAGATGGAAGTGGATCTGGTGACTGACCGTGCAAAGGAAATGGTATTGGATTATGGGCTCTAGCATAAAATTGATAGCTTCATCATGAGGAAGCTTTCATCAAAACCTATGAATTCGTAGAGTTTTCTAACTGTCACGTGTCCTAAAACTACACTCTTATTAAGCCGACAATAACTGCTTATACTCTTCATACACTAATCAAGTAAGTGAATTTACATTTTGCACATGTTTAAGCATAACTCGGTATGTAAACATTTGATGAAAATGTTTTAGACACAACACTGCTATTTTCATTCCTTGTATGCATACAGTTTTTTAACTTTTGTTGTTACATATGGGGTCAAATATGGTATACTGATGAGTAGGATGGTTGATGTGTTTCTACTCAAAAAGAAGAATACTTAAGCTAAATATATTTAATGATCGACTCTTTTTGCTAATATGTTTGTAGTGCGTCAACGCCACTTTAATGAGAAGAACATTGTGCGTCTTTAACTTCAAATCTTTGTCTCTCTTTAAAGCTTCAGAATCATTATTTTGAAGGAAAGCACATGTATTTCTTAAGCATACTAGAATTGATATTTTTTACTTTTATAATTGATATGTATGTTAGATGTTCGATTAAATGCCTCGGAGAAACAAATAGTTAATTATTCAGAATGATTATGATATTGTTTCATTGTTGTAGCTTGAGAAAGAGAGTTTGTGGTTTCTAGAAGGGGAGTGGTGTGTAGCTTGTTTGTGTTCACCCATTTGACTAGTTTTTGGAAGAGCCGACCCCACCGAACCGAGCGGTTCCATAAATTGTGAATCATTTGTTTGAGTAGATTGTGAAGTTGGCATCATCTTTGAAACTGTCTAGCATAGTAGCACATGGTGCTTCCTATAACACTGTAAGCATTAGTAAGGGTGCTTATAAACTTAATGACTATTCTGTTGTGATTATATTTTTCCAAGTGCAGTCCTCACTATCTTTCTTGAGTGGCTTACTGTTATCTATTTTTTTTATTTATAAATTTGGCCATAGTATTTTTACTCTTTCCAATTAACTTTTGCATTAGACTTATTAACATGCGTGTCTTATATTTGAAATATGGTTAGTGGTCAAAATATGATGACTCAATTTCCATTGATATCATGTTATTAAGTTTAATAATTGGATAACATATTTTATTCATTCAGTGCATGATATCAATGATTAATTTCTGGCTGATATATTATTCATATTTGATAGTTGTGAATATATATGATGGAAATGAAATGATTTTGTTAATAATTAACACAAATTTATTCAATGCAAATATGTATTTATTTTATCAATTGAACTTGTTTGATCTTTTACTGAAGATTATATTTTGGAACGGCTTGGTTTTGCTTTTGGAAGGAAACTAGTTTGATAAAACAAACAGTATTATAAATAGACACTTTAGTATATACTCTTTAGTATCAATCAATCATATTGACAAGTACATCTCATAGTAACACATAAAGTCTTTCATAATTTGTTATTTGATACTGAATAATTTGATTATTTTTAATTGATTGTTTGTAGCGATGTGATTGTTGGTAGTGGAAACACAGTGGGATATGCTGCTCATACTTTCGTCGAGTACACCGTTGCCAATGGTCGTCTTTGTATTGTGACTTAAGAGGTTTAATTTGTTTCTAAGTGCTTTAATGTATATTTCTTGTAGGTCCAATTTGTGGCTGTTATATTGTATACATGAGAATGGAAAAATATTATTAGACATAATGAGATTGACATCTGTATATTTTCTTATTCTAACAATGCTTCAAGAATCAAGGTATTAATGATGGCGAGTTGGTAGAAATTCTTGAAACTGTAATCAGTATATTTTTCATCATAACATTTGATGATTTGATTATATACTTGCTAATGTATTTGTTTATGTCTTAAATTAGGACCTCCATGCAATTCTATGATTTTTTTGTTGATACATATATATTTGTAGAACAGAGTAAAAACCAAATGTTTAAAACTTTTCTTCTATCACTTCTTATATAAGATCTTGACCAAAACAAAATTTTCTTTTTCATTTTCTTGTCCAATTATTGTATTCATGGAGGTGATGAAATGCTTGTGTTAAAAATTTATAGTATACTCCACTAGTGATAATATTATTTTGTAGTGACCGAGATAATGTCCAATTTTGATTGTAGGTTGATGGTGGATTAGGGCCTTCAGCCATAGATCCAGCTTCATCAGCAGGAGCGAATTGCATTGTTGCTAGAAGTTTAGTGTTTGGAGCACCTGGGCCAGCTCAAGTTATATACCTATTGAGGAATTATGTAGAGAAAGCACAGTAAACAGAGTAAAGATATGTCATTTATATTGTGGTACATGTCACAGCTTTACATAATCAATATGCTTGGAAGGTTGGTGTATACAATGACTACACAATTATTGATTTTCATTTTATTTTCACAATTCGAGTGTGTCCATAAAACACTTATTAGATAAAAAAAATAGATCTGCCAAATGTGCTTGTTTTCTTCTTCTATACCTTCTTGCAGAAGCGCGATTTGACACCTTCATGAAATCATGAAAATCATGTTATGTTTCATAGAAATTCATCGTTAAGTAAATAAAACTAATAAAAAGTAAATGAATGTTTAAGGTACCCTCTAATTCATGTCAAATTGATTGCAAATGAGGATAGAAATATATGAGGGTGATTAACATGTAATAACTATTAAGCCAAACTAGTATAGCACATGCTTAAGATAATGTTATATGCAAGTAATTTGATCTAATACTATTGAGCCAAACCAGTAGATCACGTGCTTAAGATGATGTTTACTCTAGATAAATAATGAATTGACATTAAAAACTGATGATAATTCTAGCTACTAATATCATAAATATAGTAATCTCCGTACAAAAAATTGATAGAACAATCATTATTTGAAGAATTATAAAAAGTAAATAGAACCAACAACGTTAAAGGCATGCCAAAAATGGCATATTTCTAGTTTTAGCTTGTGTTATTTGTTATACATATGTGTTATTCCAGTACTACTATCCTTAATTTGGTATTTCTATGTTGTGTGTTATAATAGATCTTAGTAGCATTGCAAGTACTATTATCCTTGATTTGGTATTTCTATGTTGCTTATTTTACCCTCTTGTTATATATTGATGCTTATTTAATTCTAGTACTGTTTTTGCATTATATTTTACAAACATTCATCTACAGCTAACAGTACCATGTACTTGATAATGCACGCTATGAAGAAAGTTTTTTAAATTATTCTTTAAAAGTTGAAATATGAATATGTCAAGTTATTAAGAAAATAATCAAACAGATTAACTAGTATACCCAAGATATATGAACAAACAATGACTATCAAGTTCAACAAGATTCAATGAAATAACAATTAAAAACAAAAGAATGAATAGATGATACCTTAGGCCTAATGATACTAAAGTTTTCTATGATCCTGAAAGTGCAGTAGTTGCATCAATTCATCATTTTTTATAGCATAGATGTTGTATGGTTACTTTATTATGATTTCATTGTATGTTTTGATTGTAGTTGTGCAGTTTCTTGGAAGAATTTTGTCTACCACAATTTGAACATGTATTATGAGAAAACAGATAAGCTAGTGCATGCTCATACGTCGAATTTGAATGAAAAACTCGGTCAAGTTGATACAATACTTTCTGATAAAACACGAACACTCACTTGCAATTCTATGGAATTTATCAAGTTTTCTGTTGGTGGGGTTGCTTATGGGAGAGGATTTACAGAAGTTGAGAGAGCTTTATCGAAGAGAAAAGGTTTGTATTTCAACCAAAATTTGAAAAATGACGAAAATGCTATAATGGCTGCTAAATCAAAGTCGAAGATTAATGGGTTTAGCTTTATGGATGAAAGGGTCATGAATTGAAATTGGATTATAAAACCTAATGCTAATGTAATACATAATTATATAAAGGTTTTTTTTGTATGTCCTACTACAATACCTGAAGTTTATGAAGAAACCAGTAACATTTCGTACAAAGTTGCTTTTGTTGCTGCAGCCAGAGAATTTGGATTTGAATTTTATGAAAGGACACATGCAACTATTTTTCTTCATGATTTGGATCTCGAATCAAACATGAAATCCAAAGGTATGGTTATTGTTTTTGTTTGTATGAAGCTTAACTTTTTCATGTCTGCAAATGAAACATGAGTTATGTACTAAAAGTATCATTTGATTCTCATTTCTCAGGTCTTATAACCTTTTGAATATATTAGAGTTTAGTAGTGCATGAAAGCGGATATCGATAATCGTAAGAGACCACAATGGGAAACACCACTACTTAAAAAATGTGTTACTGCTGATAGTCTCATGTTTGAACTACTTGGAAAGAATGGAAGAGAGTTTGGAGAGCAGAATAAGTATCACATTAACGAATACGCTGATTCTAGTTTAAGGACATTGATACTCGCCTACCGTGAACTTGACGTGGAAAAGTACAATCAATTTAATAAAGATTTGAGAGATGCTAAAAACATAGAGAGTGCAAATCATGAAAAGATTGTAGAGGATGTATTGCAAAATATTAAAAAAGATTTGATTCTTCTTGGTGCTACTGCAGTCGAGGATAAACTACAATACGGGGTTCCTTAATGCATGATAAACTAGCACATGCTGGGATTATGTTATGGATATTGACAGGTGACAAAATGGAAACATCAATTAATATTGGATAAGTTTAAAGGTTATATAAATAAATTTTGATATTGTGTATTTACAAATAATAATATGTAACTAATTTGATAATTTTTGGTGAGTGAAGATATGCTTGTTGTTTGTTTAGACAAGGAATGAAGCAAATTATAATCAGATGAAGATGGTGTTGATGAATCAGATGAAGACATTAGTGAACACATTAGTAGTGAATTTTGATTTGGATTACTTTTTCTTGTTAACTAGTTTGAAATTGCATTGTTTTTTCTTATTAATTTGGTTGAACAAGTGATTATTAGTAACTTGATTATGTCATTTTTAGTATTGTAACTCTAGAAGTACTTGTTATTGACTTTAAAAATTTGAATGTGATTAGTGTTGCATTGACTTATTCAAATTAGATTTTTATTTTTATATTATTGTTACTTTGATATTTAACATTAATTATATTATTTTAAATATGAATTAAACACAATTAATAATGAAAATTAAAAACATGAGAGAGAAATTACCTGCGAACTGACCTACGGGTTTTAAATTTGCTACGACTTTTCCTGCAAAAGTTGAAATTTCCTGCGGTATTACTTGCGGAATTACCTACGAATTTATCTATTTTACCTGCGACATTTTCCTATGACTTTTTCCTGCGACTTTAACTGCAAAATTATTTACCCATAGAGGTTTTAGCTGGAAACAAAAAATAGCAGGAAGAATCGCAGGTAATATATTTCCTTCGAAAATTTTGTCAAAATCTGCAGGTAAATCTGCAGGAAAACAGAACATTTCTAATAGTGAGCCATAGAAACCACAATCCGTAAAGCATGTTCAGAATAATTTGTAAAGCAGGTTTAAAATACTCAACGCATAACCAAAAATCGATCCGCGAAACCCACGGTAGGTCCCACGTCACAAACAATTTGAGCAAATCTGCGTAAATCTAATATGCTCTAGTAGTTGACTTCAAACGTTCTCCTAAAAAACTATGAAACAAACCAATAAATAATTATAAAAACAAAAAATAAAGAGGAATACAATAATTCAAAAACTCCCGGTCCTATCTGTCAATTCCAAAAACTCATTTTTATTTTTCAAAAGGTTAAATACAATAATTCTACTTTATTAGAAGTTAACCTTCACAAAAACAAAAAATCTCATTTTGAACAAAATGGTTTAACAAAACAATCATTATTTCAAGTATTAGTCATATTATGCATATTTTTCTAAGGGTTACTTTAATTAAGAATATTATCTCAAATTTCAAAAAATAAAAGAGATGCGGAAATTCAAACACTATAAAATATTTATTTTTTATTTTTTTTATTTTAAAGTAATTCCTACACAATTTTTTAAGAAAAGTACTTATGAGTAAATCTTAAAATATAATAAAGTATGCAAAAATTTTTTTTACCGTGTTTATATACTTACTATAACATTTTTCATATAATACCAAATAATAAACTAAAGACAAACAAAAAGATTTTTCATTTCACACATATGAGAATATAGAGCTTTCCTGAAAGGAATTATTGTTTTTTCTTTTCATTTATAATAGTAATTATAGAGAGTATAATAAAAACGACAGTTCTGTCAAAATGGCTATGGCAGGTGACACGCTGCTGAAAGGAATTATTGCCTCTGGCAACAAACACGCTGCTGTTTGTGACATGGGAAATTGGGTTGGTGAAACTTGAATTTGGAATAAACAGTACATATGCTAGCAGTTTGTTTCAGCAGGTGACATTTTTCATGCAGTTTAGTCAGATCTCGATTCATTCATATCTGGTTTCTATCCTATCTTGGGTTATGCAAACTGTTTCTCTTGAGACATAGAGAGCTCCAAATCTTTTTCGGTTTCTTCGTCTTACTCGTGCCTTATTGAAGCTATCATTTCACGTGATATCTGGATTTCTTCCAAGACAAGGTTGGAGTTTATTTGGCCTTTCAAAATTTCGTTGAAAGCGAAACTATTTTTCATGGAGGTTGATTCTTTATAGATTACCTTCAAGGCAAAATCTGACTGCCAAGGGAGTAATCTCTAATATTCAAAAATTGGTGTGTATATTCTTCTTTAGAGTTGTTGAAGATATTAACCACTTATTTTGTTCTTTCCCGCGGATTCAAAGATTGTGGGAGAGGGTGGCTGGTTGGGTGGGCGTCGGCTGGTAAGTGCAATCTAATGTTTGTGACTTGTTATTATCTTGGTTTCTAGTGCTCATTAGGAATTGCAACAAATTCTTTGCGTGTTTTATTTGAATTTTGTCTTGTAGAGTAATATGGTGGATTAGAAATCAAATTTTGTTTGATGACTTAGTATAAAGGATATGTTCTTTTTTATCACCCATATATCTTGGTGTTGGCTAGATGTTTGGTTCCTTAATAAAAGAAAATGCTCTTACTATGATTGGTTTAAAAACCCAATTATTTTTTTGTCTAGTTAGTTAGTTGGTTGTTCTTAATTTTTTGAGAATTATACGACGATGTTTTTGTAAATGAGTTGAAGTACTCCTAATACTTTTTTGAATATATTATTGTTTATAAAAAAAAACAATAGTAATGTTTAAAAAAAACATTCATTTTTCAACTAATATCACACAAAATCTATAACACCCTAAACATATATGTCTATAATAATATCTTATGGTGTTATATATGATATACGAAAATCATACATAAGGATAAATATTAGTATAGAGTATAAAAGTCGAATACTTCATAACCAAAATAATAAACATGGTTGCTACTAAAGCACAATCTTTGAATAATAAACTAAACGTCAAAAACAAAGCGAAAAAATATGCCACTGAAACATCTTCAAGCCAGCTAAGCCATCTTATTCTTGGCCTTGTCTTGTATCGAGCTACTTAAAAATAATCAACAATATTAGTGTAAAATTATTAAATCTATGTGAGTCCCCTATTTTATAGGTCCTCTTGACTCTATATGGTATACCATTTTTATTCTGATCTAATAAAGTCTTATACTCTCAACCTTCTAATTTTACTTACAAAACAACAACCTCTGGTTTGTATAAATAAATTTGTAACATATTTAAAATTTAATAAAAAAGGAATAAATTAATTTACAACTGTGTCTAGTCTTAATATAATAATAATAATAATAATAATAATAATAATAATAATAATAATAATAATAATAATAATAATAATAATATACAAGACGAAACATAAGTTGTTATGTTATGAGATTAATTTTGTTAAAAATAATAACTCCCATACAAAAAACATCAATTGTAAAGTCTTAAAAATTAAAGAAATAGAAACATTCTATGCTCAATTGATAATCTGTAATATAAATAAATGCTTTGAAAAAAATTATTTTTACCTTTTGTTTAAAATCTGCAACTTTATCAAATTAGGTTTAAATTGTGTTTTCTTTCTGCTTTTTCCAATCAAATCAGCTTCAATCTGATACTTTGGCTATCCTAAAAAGTGGTATCTTGTTCATAAATACTTTCAAACCAACTACTTTTTCTTCTTTTTACTAAACATTTTTTTTTGGTGTTTTTATTCAATATTTTAATGGCAAAATATTTTTTTTTCTTAACTATACCCGTAAGTTTAAATTGGTCTTTTAATTATTTTTTTGTCTCAAATTGATCTCTTAAGTCTTTAAAATGTGTCATGTTTGTCCTTTTTGTCAAATTAGCGACGAAAAATTTCAAAAATCGGTCGCTAAATTCATCACTAATTAGACAAAAAAGAGCAACCTGACACATTTTAAAGAATTAAAGGACCAATCAAACACAATAGTTAATTAAAGGACCAATCTAAATTCAAAATTATAATTAAGGGACCAAAAATAATATTTTACCATATTTAATATTTAATATTGTATCCTCTCTTTTCCTTAGTGCTTTTTTTTTGTGCACATAAAAAACTGACAACTACTCTTCTCTATTAGAATGTTTATGAACAATTAATTTTCATATTCAATCCACAATCATAAATAATATAGGTTATACCAGTTATTAAAACTAATTGTTATAACCAGTGTTAATTTTTTGTAAAATAATTATAAATCATTTATTAATCGGTTATATACATAACTAAGTTTATAACTAGTTTTAAATTAACTTTTTTGAAATCATTTTTTGGCAAAAAAGTTTTATTTTAAAAAACAATTTTTTTATTTAAAAAAACATATATATGTTCAAAAATAAATTGCTTTCAAAAGGATATTTAAAACAAATATTTATATTTCAAAAAAAGAATATAATTTTTAATTATTTTTTTCAAAAGGATTTTTTTTTTAAATTGACTAATTTGATTTTTATTTTAAACATAAAGGTCCACATTATAAATTTGGTTAAAATAATATTAATAATATATCCAAAATATATATTTAATTAAAATCATACTAATAATTAAATAATCTTTAATAATCCAATTTAAATATAAATAATTTAAATAACCGATTAACTTCAACTTCTCTACTTGTGTGCAATATCTGAAATCATACAAATCCTCTCTCTCTCATGCTTTAAAGAAATTGCATATAGTAATGCAATAGAAAGGTACACTTCCTTCTCTCCCATGCTTTGAAGGGGTTTAATAATAGTTAAGATCAAACATTAAATAATTAAATCAAATATTTCTTCTCTCCCATGCACTAAATGCAATAATAATGCCTTTAAAAAAATAAATGCAATAGAAATGTACATATTCCTACTCTACTATTAAATCAAATCAAGCTAATACAAATATAATTTTTGTATTGATTTATACTTTAATATTTAAAATGCGTAGAGTATTTTATTTAATATTTTTAAGTTATAATATATAAAAATATATATCAATGAAAAAATTTAAAATATGTACTTTTTAATTGAATATATATCAAAGTTTTAGAATTTTAATATTTATAAAAGAATTAGATTTTTATCTATTTTATTATATAATAGTAATAACAATAATTATTAATATTATTATTATTTATTATTTAAAATATCTTGAATCCCGGGTCAAAATCTTGGCTCCACCATTGGATGTAAATAAGAGAAATATATATATTTACGGAAAAGTGTACTATTTATCCAAATACGAGAATAATATATATTTTTTATAAATTAATTATGTATTTAAATACGAGAAAATTATATGTTTCTTATAAATGAATTTAAAATATTTTTAAATTAATTTATGAATCTTATTATTTTATATAAAAGGAGACAAGTTTATTATTTATCCAAATATTTTTATAAATAATGTCAAAAGAAAAATAATATTTTTATATGAAAAAAATATATTGTTCATACAAATTTTTTATATACGAAAAAACTTGTATTTATTATCTAAATAAAAACTGTTTTAAAATAATCAAGTCGTTTGTTTAAACAATTTTTTCTTTCTTTCGTTTCATTTTAATTATATTTTAGAAAAAATTTGCATATTATATCAGTCTCCGTGCGTATAATCACACATATTTTACTTGTTTTTTAAGTAAATTTTATTTTCAACCGTTAGTTTTTCTGATATTTATATATGAGTTTTATTATACAAATTGAACTTTAATATTGTCAATATATTTGAAATCTGATGTTAATGAAAAATATATGTTATATTTTTTTCTTCATTCTTTTTTTTTACCTGATATTGCCTCATAAAATAAGAAAGTTTGATTAAAGATACGAAAAGTGTGAAAAAAAGAAAGTATGGCTAAAAGTAATAAATTTATCAATATTTGTGTAATTTATTTATATTTGTTAAATTAATGTTGTTGTTAGCTTATCATAATTTATTTATTTTTCTTATAATTATAGGCATTTAGCAACGAAGTAACATTCTCACAAGAGGATATAGATGACATGTGATTACGTTGGGTCCGTGTGCCTTTCTATCTTATTATGAATCTCATCAACACTAATTTTTCTTGGTTGTTGTAAGCATTGTATAGAGGTTTTATCATGATAGGTTTAAATATGTATATGTTTTGTTAGTAGAGGTTTTGTGTATCCCAAAGTGTCATTATAGGTGTTGTAAGCATTATATGATTTTGTTTTCAAATTTTTATATGCTCCCTTGTTGTACCATTTTGAATATGTGTTTTTGTTTTTGTAAACAATTTAATTATTGAGATTTAATCCATAACTATCATGTTAGTTAGTTACCTAATGTAGATAACTTGCTTTGCAAGTCATTATATAATACATATAAATAACACCTTGTAATGTGAACGATGCAATAAATGAGAATCTTCTCTATTCTCTCTACTCTCTTCTCTTTCTTCTCTTCCTAGTTTTCCATACATTAGTGAGTGTGTGTACCATTTACATCACCTTGCAATTTCATCTTTTTCTTTCTATGCATACACTGTGAATCATCACAGTGCTGGTGTTCTAACAATTGGTATCAGAGCCTGGTTCGATCTAAGGGAAACACAAGTAAAAGTGAGGGGAACAATCAAGGGAAACATTGAGTGATAAATTCTTGATAGGTAAGATGAATAGTAATGGTTTTGGATCAAATATTCTGGTTCTTGATGGAAAGAATTGGGTTCGTTGGAGTGCTTTGATGAAATCTTCATTTGGAGCACAAGAAATAAGTGAAATTGTGCATAATGGCTATGAAGATCTGGTGGGGAATCCAAATGATGCACAAAGGACTACATTCAAGGAAGCCAAAAAGAAAGACTACAAAGCCTTGTTCTAAATTCAACAGATTATTGATAATCAGCACTTTTAGAAGATTTCTAAAGCTACAAGATCCAAAGAAGCATGAGACATTTTAGAAAACTATCACACTGGTGGAGAAAAGGTGAAGCTACAATCCTATAGAAGAAAGTATGAGATGATGCAGATGGAAGAAGATCAGAAAGTAAGTGATTACTTCTCGAAATTGGCAACCATTGTAAATCAGATGCAAACTTAAGGTGAGAACATAACAGATCAGATGGTAGTAGAAAAGGTGTTGAGATCTTTAAGTCCAAAGTTTGATTTCATAGTTGTAGTTATCCAAGAAGCAAAGGAAGTGAAAACTATGAAGATTAAAGAGTTGCAAAATTCACTGGAAGCACATGAACTCTTGGTGTTTGATAGAAGTTCTGAGAGATCAGTTCAACAAGCATTCAAAGTTCAAACTTTCAAGAAGGAGGGAAATCTGAAGATTTTTAAGAATAAAGGAAAGAGCAAAAAAAATTGGTCCAACAATGAAAAGAACAAGACCGAAGTAAGATTTCAATCTTCAAAGAGGGGAGGTTTTAGCAGAAGTCACAACAAGAAGAGGGATTTTGACAAAAGTAAGATGCAATGTTACAACTGTGAGAAGTATGGCCACTTTGCTGATGAATGTTGATTCAAGAAACATCAAAAGTCTAGTAATGAAGCAAATCAGGCTCATGAAGATGACTCTAACACAGTGTTGATGATGGCTACTACCAATTATGAAAAGGTTTAGAATGAAGAGTAGTTTCTTGACTCTCGATGCTCAAATCACATGAAATCACATAGACAGTGTAACGCCCCGATTTCGATTATCCCTTTTTCGTTAAGTCCTTTTTGATTTTAATTGGGTGAATATTATTTTGATGTGGAATTTTTATGGAAATATATTATGTTTACATATTATTCTATTTTACCCGATTTTGGGAGTTTTCGGAGAAAATAGTTGGAGGGTATTTTGGACATTTCCTATTTAAATGATAAGTTGGATATTTTATGAGATATTGAGTTAGTAGATATTTTGGGAAAAATAATAGGAAGATATTAAAGAGGAAATAGAAGAGAAAGAAAGATAGTAAGAAAGGAAGGAAAGAAAAGAGAAAGAAAGAAGGAAAAGAGAAAGAGGAGAGAAAGAAGAGGAAACTTTGGAAAACATCAAGATCAAATCCTAGCTTGCGGTTAATCAGGTAAGGGTGAGAAGTTTTATCATCTTCATAATGTATATGATCATGTATGTGCTAGATTGGATTTGTTAGATTATTTTCTATGTTTCCATTTCTAGGTCGGAAGTTGATTTAATCGGTAGAAACTGGGTTTTATCTGTTAGAATTTGGAATAGACGGTGTAGTATAGTCGGGTGATGAGTGGGTTGTACTACTGGAACTGATTTGGATTAAATCGGTCGGTCTGTGAGGTTTGGGCTTTTGGACAGCCATGGGAGTTCTGAGTTCGCAGGTTCTCTAGGCGAATGGCAGCGAAGCTTCGCCGGGTGAGGCCTAGCGAGCAGCAGCAAACCAAGTCAGTAGCATCCACCCTCTCTTCGCTGGCAAGTTCACCAGGCGAATGAGAGTGGCGAAGGTTCGCAAGGCGAGTGTGCTAGCGAGTGCTACCGAGTAATTCCAGAATAAATCCCAGTGGTCTTTACTGGCAAGTTCGCCAGGCGAAAGGAGTAGTGAAGGTTTGCCAGGCGAAGGTTAGCGAACACAGCAACATATTTTCTTTTCTTGTGTTTTCCATTCGTGGATTGTTTGTGTGGTTTGGTTGCGATCATTCCTTGCCTGAGATGACTAATTATATGTTGTTATATGTGTTGTGGGTGGCCGTATGGCGTGAATCCTAGTTTGTGATTCGTGAAGTGTGGAATGTGGCCGTTTGGCAATTTGGTGTATTTACTTGAATTGAATAGAAATGCATGTTGTGAATGAATGACGAATATGTATATATGCTTTGTGATATGTATATATATTGTGAATGCATAATGAATATATGCGATAAATGTGAAGAATGCATGAGTATGTTTTTAAACATGTATGCATTTCAAGAAGTGTATGAAGTCATTTTGCAAGTGAAGCATCATGAAGTACATTCATGTGCTGTTGATTCCTAGGAGAGTCTGATGAGTGATAGGATTCCTAGGAGAGTCCGATTAGTGATGTGATTCCTCGGAGAATCTGATGAGTGATAGGATTCCTAGGAGAGTCCGATGAGTGATGTGATTCCTCGGAGAATCTGATGAGTGATAGGATTCCTAGGAGAGTCAGATGAGTGCTGTGATTCCTCGGAGAATCTGATGAACAATGTGATTCCTCGGAGAATCTGATGAACAATGTGATTCCTCAGAGAATCTGACGAACCATGTGACTCCTTGGAGAATCTGATGAACAATGTGATTCCTCGGAGAATCTGACGAACGATGTGATTCCTCAGAGAATCTGATGAACAATGTTATTCCTCGGAGAATCTGATGAACGATGTGATTCCTCGGAGAATCTGATGAGCAATGTGATTCCTAGGAGAATCTGACGAGTTATAGTGTACCCGTGAGGGGCGTGAGTGAATTGATTCTTAGGAGAATCTGATGGACGATTAAGTCGGTATCGTATTACATTTGCGTAGAGTAGCGAGTTGGCCTCTATGATTTGTATTTATCATCTTTGCATGATGTATGGTGAATAAACATGATTATAGATGTTTATGTAAGTTGTTGATAATTGGCGTGAATGGAATGTTTGAAGATACATGTATGTGTGAGTATATCTGTATATGTGTGTATGTTTATGGATTAATATAAACATTGATGATGCATATTGTATATGCTTGGTGCTCTATTTGTAAATAGTTAATTGTGAATACGTTGCGATGTACGGTGTAGTGAGATGAGTTGCGGTGAGAATGCGGAAGACGTTTTTGGACGTTATATATATATATATATATATATATATATATATATATATATATATATATATATATATATATATATATATATATATATATATATATATATATATATATGTTTATGTGCATTATGTATTATGATATTGTTTCTCACCCTTCTGCTGTTTTATAATGCTCTATGAGGCATTGCAGATTAGATTGCGGGAGATCTTTTGTGAAGCGTGGCTTCAGTCTTTTTGGTCAGTTGGCTCTGATATGTGGCACCGGGTAGTTAAGGATTATTTTGATTCTTTTGTGATACACCTGTGTATGTATCTGCTGATGATATGTTTTGTAAACATGGTGAATGATAATTGTATATGTGAATACATGTTTTGGAGATTATGAAATATTTGGATGTTTCCGCCTTTGTTCTAAATATTTTCTTGTGGGTGTTGCCCCGATGTTACATATCTGTTGAGCAGGTGTTGTATGTGTTGAATTTTTGGTATAATGTGATATGCCCCTTTTATGCCGTGATATAAATGTACTCTGATGAAATTTTGCATTTATGCCTAAATGATTATTTGTGTTATTTAGGGGTATAAAAAGGGGGTGATACATTAAGTGGTATCAGAGCCAGTGTTGAGTCGGTTGGGTCTGATTTTGATTATCCATTTTTCGTTAAGTCCTTTTTGATTTTAATTGGGTGAATATTATTTTGATGTGGAATTTTCGTGGAAATATGTTATGTTTACATATTATTCTATTTTACCCGATTTTGGGAGTTTTTGGAGAAAATAGTTGGAGGGTATTTTGGACATTTCCTATTTAAATGATAAGTTGGATATTTTATGAGATATTGATTTAGTAGATGTTTTGGGAAAAATAATAGGAAGATATTAAAGAGGAAATAGAAGAGAATGAAAGATAGTAAGAAAGGAAGGAAAGAAAAGAGAAAGAAAGAAGGAGAGAAAGAAGAGGAAACTTTGGAAAACATAAAGATCAAATCCTAGCTTGCGGTTAAGCAGGTAAGGGTGAGAAGTTTTATCATCTTCATAATGTATATTATCATCTATGTGTTAGATTGGATTTGTTAGATTGTTTTCTATGTTTCCATTTCTAGGTCGGAAGTTGATTTAATCGATAGAAACTGAGTTTTATCGGTTAGAATTTGAAATAGACGGTGTAGTATAGTCGGGTGATAAGCGGGTTGTACTATTGGAACTGATTTAGATTAAATCGGTCAGTTTGTGAGGTTTGGGCTTTTGGACAACCATAGGAGTTCTGAGTTCGCAGGTTCGCCAGGCGAAGCCCAGCGAGCAGCAGCGAACCAAGTCAGTAGCATCCACCCTGTGTTCGCTGGCAAGTTTTCCAGGCGAATGAGAGTGGCGAAGGTTCACCAGGCGAGTGTGCTAGCGAGTAATTCCAGAATAAATCCCAGTGGTCTTCGCTGGCAAGTTAGCCAGGCGAACGGAGTAGCGAAGGTTCGCCAGAGGCTTCGTCGGGCAAAGGTTAGCGAACACAGCAACATATTTTCTTTTCTTGTGTTTTCCATTCGTGGATTGTTTGTGTGGTTTGGTTGCGATCATTCCTTGCCTGAGATGACTAATTATATGTTGTTATATGTGTTGTGGGTGGCCGTATGTCGTGAATCCTAGTTTGTGATTCGTGAAGTGTGGAATGTGGCCGTTTGGCAATTTGGTGCATTTACTTGAATTGAATAGAAATGCATGTTGTGAATGAATGACAAATATGTATATATGCATTGTGATATGTATATATATTGTGAATGCATAATGAATATATGCGATGAATGTGAAGAATGCATGAGTATGTTTGTAAACATGTATGCATTTCAAGAAGTGTATGGAGTCATTTTGCAAGTGAAGCATCATGAAGTACATTCTTGTGCTGTTGATTCCTAGGAGAGTCTGATGAGTGATAGGGTTCCTAGGAGAGTCCGATGAGTGATGTGATTCCTCGGAGAATCTGATGAGTGATAGGATTCCTAGGAGAGTCCGATGAGTAATGTGATTCCTCAGAGAATCTGATGAGTGATAGGATTCCTAGGAGAGTCCGATGAGTGATGTGATTCCTCGAAGAATCTGATGAACAATGTGATTCCTCGAAGAATCTGATGATCAATGTGATTCCTCGGAGAATCTGACGAACCATGTGATTCCTCGGAGAATATGATGAACAATGTGATTCCTCGGAGAATATGATGAACACTGTGATTCCTCGGAGAATCTGATGAACAATGTGATTCCTCAGAGAATCTGATGAACGATGTGATTCCTCGGAGAATCTGATGAGCAATGTGATTTCTAGGAGAATCTGATGAGTTATAACGTACCCGTGAGGGGCGTGAGTGAATTGATTCTTAGGAGAATCTGATGGACGATTAAGTCGGTATCGTATTACATTTGCATAGAGTAGCGAGTTGGCCTCTATGATTTGCATTTATCATCTTTGCATGATGTATGGTGAATAAACATGATTGTAGATGTTTATGTAAGTTGTTGATAGTTAATTGTGAATACGTTGCGATGTACGGTGTAGTGAGATGAGTTGCAGTGAGAATGCGGAAGACATTTTTGGACGTTATGTGTGTATATATATATATATATATATATATATATATATATATATGTTTATATATATATATATATATATATATATATATATATATATATATATATATATATATATATATATATATATATATATATATATATATATATATATATATATATATATATATATATATATATATATATGTTTATGTGCATTATGTATTATGATATTGTTTCTCACTCTTCTGCTGTTTTATAATGCTCTATGAGGCATTGTAAATTAGATTGCTGGAGATCTTTTGTGAAGCGTGGCTTCAGTCTTTTTGGTCGGTTGGCTCTGATATGTGGCATCGGGTAGTTAGGGATTATTTTGATTCTTTTGTGATACACCTGTGTATGTATCTGTTGATGACAAAACAAGTATGGTAACAAGTATCAAAATGGATGACAATAGAAATCTTGTGGCTGAAGGTAGTGGAAATATAGTGATCAAAACCAATGATGGAAAGAGAATCATTGTTGAAGATGTGATGTATGTTCTTGAGATGAAGTGTAATCTCATGAGCATTGGTCAAATAGTGGAGAAGGGATTCTCAGTGACCATGGATGGTGACTCTTTAAAGCTATTTGATGCAACGAACAATTTGGTGCTCAAATCAAACATGTCAAAGAATAGAACATATAGGTGCAACGTCTCAAGTGAAAAGATGATGTGTTTGTCTGCAGCAGTGACTGAAGATGTTGAAGATCTATGGCACAAGAGGTATGGTCACCTAAACTTTAAAAGTCTTAATAAGTTGAATTCTAAAGAACTAGTGTATGGCCTGCCAAAACAGAATCTTAAAAAAGCCATTTGTGAATTGTGTGTGTGAAAAGTAAGCAAAATATGTTCTCCTTTGTTTTTTAAGCACCTAAAAGAGCTAGTGTAGCACTGCAATTAGCTCACTCTGATATATGTGGCCGTTTTGAAGCATCTTCATTAGGGGGAAACATATACTTCATCACATTTGTTGGTGAATGTACAAGAATTTTAAGGCTATATACAATCAAGCTTAAGAGTGAGGCCTTAAATCTATTCAAAAAATTCAAAATATTATAAGAAAAGGAGAGTGATAAATCTATTAAGTTCTTGAGAACTGATGCTGGGGGAGAATACACCTTAAAAGAATTTGAAGCCTTTTGTGTAAGTCAAGGTATTGTGCATGAGGTAACAGCTCCCTATACACCTCAGCATAAAGGACTTGCTGAGAGAAGGAATAGAACTTTACTGAATATGTCAAGATGTATGATCAAGCAGAAAAACCTTTCATACATGTTTTAGGGTGAATCAGTCACTAAAACTGCTTACATTCTGAATAAATATCCTACAAAGAAGTTGAATCTAAAGCTATTAGAGGAAGCTTGGTGTGGAAGAAATCCTAGTGTGAAGCATTTCAAGGTTTTTGGCTCTTTATGCTACAAACATATACCAGATGTTAGAAGAAGCAAGCTTGAAGATAAGAGTGAGATTTTGATACTTATAGGCTATCATCCAACATATGCCTATAAGCTTTATAATCCTGTAACTCAAAAGGTACATATCAATAGAGAAGTGATTGTGAATGAGGTTGAGAAGTGGAAATGGGAAGAGGATCCAATATACAATAAAGTGAATCAACAAAGCTACATGTATCTTGATTCAAGTGATGAATCAGATAATGAAGAACTGAACAATAATGATGCCGATGAACTAGAAGAAGAGGAAGCAACTGTGAGACCTCAAAGAATCAGACAAGCTCCAAGAAGGTTGAATGACTATAAAGTAATTCTTGATAATGCAGTAAATGATAAAGGTGATATCATTCACTTTGTGTTGTTGGCAGATTCTGAACCTCTCAATTATAAAGAAGCACTGAAGATAGATGCATGGAGGAAAGCTATGATGGAAGAACTTCAATCAATTAAAAAGAATCACACCTAGGAGCTGGTTAACTTTCCAAATAAGAAAAAGAAAATAGATATGAAGTGAGATTTCCGTCATGCGCTTCTCGTCGATGAGATTAAGCTGGTCAATTCTTGCTTGTAGCCATTCAGCTTCGTCTAGCTTGACGTCTACTAAAATCCTCAGGGAAGGAATCTCTACATCAATAGGAAGCATTGCTTCCATTCCGTACACGAGAGAGAATGGGGTTTCCCCAGTATAAGTGTGAACTGAAGTGCGGTAGCCATGCAAGGAAAATGACAACATCCCATGCCAGTCTTTATATGTTTTCACCATCCTCTGGACAATCTTTTTTGATGTTTTTATTTTCCGCCTCAACAGCTCCATTCATCTTTGGGCGATATGGTGTCGAGTTGTGGTGCTCGATCTTGAAGCTTTCGCACAACTCCTTCATCATTTTATTATTGAGGTTCGAACCATTATCAGTAATGATTTTATTCGAAACTCCATATCGGCAGATTATTTGTTTCTTAATGAAGCGGGTCACCACCTGCTTAGTGACGTTGGCATAAGATACGACTTCCACTCATTTTGTGAAGTAATCAATGACCACTAAGATGAAACAGTGTTCATTGGAGGCAGTTGGCTCGTTACGTCCAATTACATCTATGCCCCACATGACAAAGGGCCAAGGCGAAGTCAACACGTTCAAAGGGAGTGGTGAAGCATGTACTTTGTCTGCATAGATTTGGCATTTGTGACATGTCTGGACATGACGATAACATTCTGTTTCCATTATCATCCAATAGTATCTTGCCCTCAAGATATTCTTAACCATAGTGTGGCCACTGGCATGCGTCCCAAAAGACCCTTCGTGCACTTCATTTATGATACGTTTTGCTTCGTGTCTATCCACGCATCTGAGCAGAACCGAATCGTAGTTCCTCTTGTATAGCACATCACCGCTGAGGAAGAACTTTGACGAAAGCTTCTTAAGATATTTCTTATTAGTGATGGTGATGCCTTCTGGATATTCTTGTGCTTCTAGGTACCACTTGATATTATAGAACCAAGGATGATCATCAACTTTAAGCTCCGTGGCGTCAGTTGCTAGACAATAAGCAGGTTCGTCAAGGTACTCTAAACGAATGGCCGGTGCCTCATTCTTCCACTTGACTTGGAACATGGATGCTAATATTGCTAGAGCATCTGCCAATTGATTTTCTTCTCTGGGAATATGGTGAAAAATGATATCATCAAAGTATGGGATTAGCTTCAAGACATGATCTTTGTAAGGGATCAACTTGACATCAAGTGTTTCGTATTCCCCTTTGGTCTGGCATATAACAAGAGCAGAATCTCCACCGACTTCTAAAATCTTGATTCCATTATCAATGACAACTTCAATCCCGAAGATGCAGGCCTCATACTCAACCATGTTATTTGTACATTTGAAGCACAATCTGGCAGTAAATTGTAGATGAAATCCAGTTGGGGAAGTAATGATTACCCCAATTCCATAGCCTTTAGCATTCGCAGCACCATCGAACACGATCGTCCATTGTGATCCTGGTTCAGGTCCATCGTTTGGGCCAAGCGTTGTATAGTCTTTGGCAAACATGACGTCTTCGTCAGGAAAATTGAAGCGCATAGATTGGTAGTTATCCATAGGTTGGTGGGAAAGATAGTCCGATAAAACACTTCCTTTGATAGCCTTCTATGTGACATACTGGATGTCGTACTCTGTCAGTACCATTTGCACACGAGCCACTTGTCCGGTGAGAGCAGGCTTCTCAAATATGTATTTGATAGGATCCATCTTGGAAATCAGCAGAGTTGTATGGGTGAACATATATTGTCTTAGGCGCTTTGCAGCCCAAGCTAATGCACAACACGTCTTTTCGAGCATTGAGTATCTTGTTTCACAGTCATTTAATTTCTTGATGAGGTAGTAGATTGCATGTTCTTTCCTACCAGTTTCATCATGCTAACCCAACACGCATCCCATGGATGTTTCTAACACAATTAGGTACATGATTAGAGGTCTTCTTGGAACTGGAGGCATCAAGATCAGTGGTTCTTGTAGATAGTCTTTTATTTTCTCAAAAGCTCTATGACAATTATCATTCCACACAACAACTCGATCTTTCTTGAGTAGTTTGAAAATGGGTTCGCAAGTGGCTGTTATATGAGATATGAATCTTGCAATGTAATTCAATCTTCCAAGGAAACCTCGGACTTCTTTTTCGGTTTTAGGTGCAGGCATGTTGTAATACCCCAAATTTTACCCTTATGTTTAGTCAGTCATTTCGCATAGCATCTCATCTGTGCATCTGCTAACCACTATCAAGTCATGGAGGTATTTGTTTTGCAGGATTGGATCCAGGGGTATTTTGGTCATTTTACGTGGAAGACGGGCTGTTACTAAGTTTTGAGGTATTTGAGACCCTATTTCTGAGGCATTTATTTATCACCGGGTTTGATTATATCAAGGCGCCAATTCGATGTGTTCGGCACAACTGGATTTAAGACCTAGTTTATCGCTCATGGTTTATTTCCAGAGTACTCCCGGTGCTGTTAATAAGGCACAGTTTTAATGAGGTATTATTGGATTGTTGATCACAGTATTTGGACAGTAGAATTCAATTACGGGCAAGGTTATCATTGATATTGAATCTGTGGTGATTACGGCATGCATCCGTGTTCGGTTATAAAATTGTTGGTTAGCATTTAAGTTGGAATGCAATAGGAATTCAATAAAGTGATGAGATTATGACTACAAATGAGACACGTGCATGAACAAGAATATCATTCGCGAATAGTTGTGATTTATGACTAGAGTAATGAATTTAAAATTTTTGTGGATTTATTCACAAATGTTTGCAATTTATAGCTAGAAGTAAACATAAACAATTTCAAAGTTGAATGATCATGGAAACTTTTGGGAATTTTATTTCATAAGAATGTCATTGTACAAAAAAAAGTTGAATCAATTTACATTCTGAATTGCTGTAAAATTAAAATACAAATGGTACATCTATCCTAAAATCCTAAGTCCTAAAGATTCATTGGAGTCTTCATGAGGTTCATCTATTGGACAGTATTCCATGTTACTCCGATTAACCTGCACAAAAAGAAACGAAAACAGAACACAAACAGAATAGAAGGGGTTAGAAATTATTTTTGACACTCTCAGAACAGTGTCATCATCGAGTGCCGGGAGTGGCACAACCGAAGCTGCGTCCTACCCCCGTTACCGATCCGAGCCGTTGGCGTCAGAATCAAGTGGTCATCTGTTCTTATCATGAGGGACATTCGAGAGATAAAAGTGATAAAAGAAGCGGGACTTGGATTTCCAAACTGATACAAAGGCAAATTTGGACTCAGACCCGGATGCCGGCAGGTCTGAGTCGTTTTGTTTTCGAAATTTCCAACACCTGAAAATCCACAACAGCATCAGTACCAGGTTCAGAATTCAGAACTCAAAACAAGACAGTTCATAAGTTGCCATAAGTAAATGGAAATTCAAATTGAAAATGCACAACCAAAAGCAGCATCAGTTCTGCAACACATAGGTAAGTTCATGAAAACCAAGTCCAAACAGAATAGAAAAATACAAAACAAGCTGCATCAAACTGCATCAAACAATGTACCGAAAGTTCAGAATTATCAGTTAAGGGCAAGTTTCAACCAGTTCAAATGGCAAGTCACAAAGATGTGAATAACTACACCGAGCTGCAGCACAAATCATAGCGCAAATCATTCCAGTCAAGCAAGGCGCACGAAAAGGACAAGGGCTCAGTCAGAGCATCATTGCCCAACGAACAAGTCACGAAAATCAGTTCAAAGTTACGAGGATAAACCGCATCAGTCGCAGTACATCAGCCAACAATCAATCTGAAAGCCAATAATCAATAGCAGCCCAGAACTCGTGTTCTAAACCCAACCAAGCATCGAAAACAACCAATCTCGAAGGCAACCGCGGCCTCATCGAAGAGGTTCCCTCATCAGGCTCAGACAAGCTGTCATCATCGCCGCATACCATCCTCGGCGGCGTTTAACTCAACCAAAGCGTAGTACCTATCCTGGAAAAAGAAGAGGAAAAATAAGTGAATTCCAGCCGATAACCAAACTGAACGAAACAAGTCCATCAAAACCAAACCAGTTCAGATATCAGAATCCAAAGCAATGTCCAAATAAAATCAAAACAAATCATTTCAGATATCAAACGAATCAAATGAAATCCGAGCGAATCCATCAAGGAGTTCTGGAAAAGGAAAGTGTGAATCAGTATCAGATAAAATCAAATCATATCAAAACATCAATCAACACGAAATCATCAAATCAGAAAGTAACGCAAATCCAACATCCAAAGGCCCAAAAGATGAAATCAGAAGAGTATAAGAAGGGAACAACTTCACCTGTGAGAAGGGCTAACGAAAATCGCGAAACCCTAGAAAAACGGCGAAACCACCATCGCAAGCAAAACCCTAACGGGCTAGTAGCCGAGAGAGAGAGAGAGATCGAAACGAGACGAGCTCAGTGGGACGAGTTCACCAGCGCCGTTCATTCAACGACGGGCAAACACCTCGGAGGCTCAGCAACATCATCGCCTCCGTTCGTCATTAATCGCGAACGAAGAATGTAAGCCAGGAGCGTAATACCATCATGTTTAACATTTATTCTGTGATTTCAGGTTTCTTAACATGATCGGAGAGGATCACAGTGAGAGACAGAAGCAATCGAGAGAGATGAAGAAGAAAGTCGAAACGGCGCCGCGAATGGTTTTTGGGTTGTGAAACCCTAAAAATGTTCTTGTCACGTTTACTTCCACCGGGTTGGGTCCGGGGTGATGACCGGCCCAACCCTCTTTTTTTTTTTTTTTTTTTTTGTTGTTGTTTTTTTAAAAATCTGTTTTTTAACCTTTTTGTTTTTTTAAGTTGTTTTTTTAAAAACCATTTTATTTTATAATAAAAAAAAAACCTTTTTTATAATAATAAATTAAAAACTTTTTTATAAGATAAAAAAAAAACCTTTTTTTATAATAGTAAATAAAAAACATTTTTTAAATAAATACATTAATCTTTTTTTGTTTTTTTAAAAAATATAATAACTAAGTTAAAATAGTTTTAGGGTTTGAGTTGAATTAATATTAATAATTTGATTTTAAGTTGAAGATTATATCACAAAATAAAATCACAAAAAGATGCATAGTTTTATTTCGTCACCATCTGACAATTCCATCCATTAACAGTGTTTGCTCGTTTTTGCAGTTTATTGCATTTACCGTTATTTATTTCATTTTTATATCATTTTGTAACTGCTCCTCTCTTGTAACCTCGCGAACCCTAATAATCGCGTTTTAATTTCTGCCTTTTGTTTTCTGCGTGTATGATTTTAATTTCTGTCATCATTTCCCTGCTCGTATGATTAATTTCTCACACATTCATCAATTATACCGTCACGCTACACACATCCGAAGGTTAGGTCTAGCTTTTGGTCACCGCGCCAATAGTCCTCAACTTCAAACCCTTACAACCTCACAAACCCTAAATTTTCACAAACGCCTCGCCGCAGGCAAAATTACAATTTTACCCCTAGCATTAGGTCAAAGAGCCGCCACGCTCATTTTAGGGTTTCCCGCCGTGGAATCCCTAACCTAACCTAATTTAACCCTAATTACAACTTAACATTTCAACGTAGAGATTTGGAGTTCCTACACTCCGCGTAAGCGTGTCCCTAAGATACGTTTATTCCCCATTGAAACCTTGGCCACAGTCAAGACGTTTCTAACCTCTCTTTTGAGGGGAACTACGATTACTCTGATTCCACTCCCGTAAGGATACGTAGGCACAAGATGCGATGTCTTGCCGAGTAAACTTAGAATTAACCCCTTAGGTCTTTTCTCACTTTTAATCCTTTGTACATATACCTTAAGCAAATGAATAAAGCAAATAGTAAACATCTGAACAAAAGGTTCCTGTAGAGTACTACAGAAGTTTAGGGTGCTAATACCTTCCCTAAATTTAACCAACCCCCGAACCCTAGATCTTTCCCCGCATTGTGTTTACGATGCAAAATAGGTTTTCCCTCTTTTGACCTTTTCCTTCGGATAAATCAAAGAGCGGTTGTGAATTGAATTGCGATTCAAACTCATTAATAGTTTGTGATCCTATTTCCACCGCAACAGAAAATGGCGACTTCACTGGGGATTTATCTTAACTTTTGAGGGTTATCCCTAACTTGTTCATATTTATTACTATCTGTGTTATTATTCATTTACATGTATATATTTGTGCTTTGATGGTGGGACTGTTTCTTGTGTTGTGAGATAAGTCCTACGCCCGAACTAGTGACATTATTATAGGATGGGGATATATTCGATGAGGCTTATAGGGAGTGAATCCCGACCAAGCTGATTCGAGAATCACCGCTCAGTTGAGACCTTTTCGAAAATGGTTCGGTTGAACGAGTAATCGTGAAAACTTTTTCCATGGTCGATTGGAGTCTGTGACATTGAGGACCGTGGTACCTTAACACCACCCTGGCCTTATTTAGGAAGTAGTGCGGGAGCTATGTGGGAGTAATCCTACAACGGTTGCTACGCGATACTACACTCAAAAGAGGTTCTCTTGAGAATATTATTAACCCCCGAGTCAGTTGGAAGGTTGATAATATCCGAAAGATGGGCTGATGACTTTGGGCACTTTTTAGAACCTTGTTCGGCAGGTACAACTAACCTATAGTACACTCCTTTTGGGGATGGGTAGACCTTAACTCCACTCATAACTTTTAACCTAGGGTTTTGTGTATTCATGTGCATGGCATCCATAAAGCATCCCATTTCATTGTATTTCATGGAATTCAAGCATCCTTTACATCGCGGGATAAAATAAAAATGAAAAAACAAAGAAAATTTTTTTGGTACCCCACGACATTCGTAAATGTTTGAATTCCATGAAATCTTCATTCGCATTTGCATCATAGCATCATATACTTTCTTGCATTGCATGTGTCTTCTGTTTTCTCATGTTCGGTTCTCTCGCCTTCCAGTTTCGTCACCCTGAGTCCTCGGCACCAGTACAACACCAGAGCTCAAACTCCGAAGAGAATGGAGGATCAGACAAAAGAGATTGATCGCCTTAGCAATGAACTTGAAGACCTGCGAGGGGGTATGGGGCGTATGATGGAATTGTTACATGTCATGAATGCTAAGATGGATACCCAGCCCATTGTTGTTTCTGAGATTACTGGCGTTACGGTGGACCCTCCACCGAATGTGACCATAGCAAGGGACCCACCTTATGGTCTTGCTCCAGGTTTTGTGCCTCCTCAAGCCACTGTTCCGATTAATCAGCCTGTTCAGCAAGCCGTTCCTTTGTTTTCTGAAGTTTCTAGGGGGGCTCCTATCTTTGCACCACCTGTCGTACACACCCGTGCGCAACCGTATTTCAATGAGACAGTCTTTGATAATCTTGATGAGAATGTTGAAGGTTATGAGAAACATGACAAGCTTCGTGAGGAAGTAGACACTATCGCCCAGAGATTAAAAAAGGTAGAGGGCGATCAAATTTTTGGGACGGCTGTAAGGGACGTTTGTTTGGTCTCAGGTTTGGTTATTCCCCCGAAGTTCAAAACTCCGAACTTCGATCGCTATGAAGGTGCCACTTGTCCTAAGAGCCATCTGATCATGTACTATCGCTAAATGGCTGCCCATGTTGAGAATGATAAACTGATGATTCATTGCTTCCAAGATAGTTTGAAGGGTGCTTCTTCCAAGTGGTATTTAACTTTGGACCAGTCTCGCGTTAAGAGTTTCCAAGATTTATCTGATGCTTTCATCAAGCACTACAAGTACAATATGGATTTGGCTCCTGACAGAAGACAGTTGTTGAGTATGTCACAAAAGAGTTCCGAGTCATTCAAAGAGTACGCTCAAAGGTGGAGAGAGATTGCTTCGCCGGTAGAACCTCCTTTGACCGAGAAAGAGTTAGCGGATTGGTTTGTCGACACGGTCCGTCCAGAATTTTACGAGAGAATGGTGGGTAGTGTGACTTCAAATTTCTCTGACATCGTTGTTGTGGGTGTCAAGATTGAATTAGGTATGAAAAGTGGTAAAATGACAAGTAATCATGGTGCTTCTAAGGATCAGCCGAAGAAACCTCCGTATAGCTCTCAGAAGAAGAAGGAAGGGGAGACTAATGCTATATCCTCTGGTAGACGAAGAGACCAATTTTATCAATATCCGCAAGGTTATGCTCAACCTCAAGGGTACCCAATCCAGTACGCTCAACAACCCTATGTGGCAGCTGTCGCACCTTTTTTCAATCAACAGGTTCCTATGTATCAACCTATGCAACAATCTCCTGTTTACCCGCCTCCTATCAGCTATCAACAAGCGCCCAACGCTCCTGCTCCTCAACAGCCAAGGAGTCCAGCCCCTCGCCAGAATGTTCCGAACAAGAGAACGTATAAACCTTGTCCGCCGATTCCAATGACTTTCACCGAGTTGTATCCCTCATTGGTCAAGCAAGGTCTAATTACTACTCGAGCTTTGGGTCCACCTCCTAATCCTCTACCCGCCAATTACAACGCCGCTGCTCATTGTTTATTTCATGAGGGTGCGCCTGGTCATGATCTGGAGAACTGTTATGCTCTCAAAAATCTCGTCAGGGATTTATTGGAAAAGAAGATTTTGTCATTTGAAGATCCTCAACCGAATGTTAAGAAGAACCCTTTTCCCAACCATGAAAGTGTTAACGCCATCAGTGCCGATTCTGAGGAAGGCTGTGTCCTTGATGTTGTTCAGATTAAGACTCCTCTTAAGATATTCCATTCGAAACTGTTTGAAGCCGGTCTGGTAGATACATCCCATGCTGCATGTGTAAGTTGTGAAGCCAGTATTAAGGGTTGTGTGTTGGTTCAGAATGATGTCCAGAGGTTGATTGACGAGGGTGTTTTACAGGTGACAAGCCAAGCCAAGAAGGATGAAGTCGCTGTGATTGAGCCTGTCTTCCATCAGCCTGAATCAAAGGGTAAGGTACCAGTGTTTAATCTGTCAGGGGCAGGTTCTGCCAGTCCCGTGTTCGATACACCAAAGTCGTCTACCCCTGAGGTGAATCAGCCTAAGCCTATAGTTATTCGAAGACCAAGTCCGTTTCCTTTCAGTGATCCTAAAGCTGTGCCTTGGAAATATGACGTGACGATGATTGACAAGGAGTCTGGGAAGGTTATTCCAAATGAAGAGGTTAAGGACACTGTGACTAATATCGCAGAGGCAAGCAGGATGACTCGCAATGGCCGTGTGTATACTCCCCGTATCAATGAGGTTCCACCTAAGGAAACAACTAATATCCCAGCGCCTGCCAAAGACAAAGGTAAAGGAGCCGTTACGAATGATGAAGATGCCGAGTTTTTGAGAATCATTAAGAAAAGTGACTATAAAGTTATCGATCAACTTCATCAGACTCTTTCCAAGATTTCGATTCTATCTCTGTTGATGAGTTCACCCGCTCATAGGATGGCCTTGCAGAAGGTTTTGACTCAAGCACACGTGGATCAAGATATCAGCACCAGTCGGTTTGATAGTGTGATTGCCAATCTGACCGCATGTAACACCCTCAGTTTCAGCAACGAAGAGTTACCAAAGGAGGGTTCGAATCATAATCGTGCTTTACATATATCAGTGAAATGTCAGGAGGACAATTTAGCGAGAGTGCTAGTGGACACCGGCTCTTCTTTGAATGTTCTACCTAAGAGGGTTCTTGATAAGTTGGTTTTCAAAGAGACTGCGTTGAAACCTACTCCTCTGATCGTCAAGGCTTTCGATGGTTCTCGCCGGTCGGTAATGGGGGAGGTTGAGCTTCCTATCCTGATTGGTCCGCAAGTTTTTAATATCACGTTTCAAGTCATGGACATTAATCCCAATTACAGTTGCTTACTTGGAAGGCCGTGGATTCATGCCGCTGGGGCAGTAACCTCCACATTACATCAAAAGATGAAGTTCGTGATCGATGGGAAGTTGGTTATTATACACGGTGAGGAGGATCTGATGGTCAGTAACCTGTCTTCTTTCCGTTACATCGAGGCCGATGAGAATGCTTTGGAAATCTCCTTTCAAGCACTCGAGATCGCCAATGCTGTTCTGTTAGAAGTCGAAGAGACAGTGGGCCAGGGTAATCCATCTTTTGCATCTCTGTAGAGTACCAAATCAGCAATTGACAGGGGTATTCCTGAAGGTTGGGGAGAGGTAATTGATGTCAAGACCAAGACTGATCGCTTTGGGTTGGGTTACAAACCAACTCAGAATGGAGCTGCCACAACTGTCGAAGGGCGTCCGAAGGTTATCCAAGAGGTATTTATCAGCGGAGGTTTCCAAGTCAATGTCGTCAGTGACTGTGAGGAAAATGAAGATTTGAGCAACCTGGTGTTTAAGGGTGATGCAGCTTTGAACAACTGGGAGGCCGTAGAGATCCCCGTTATTTTTCCATTGTCAAAGTAATTTTTTTTAGCATTTTTATTTACATTTTCAAATAAAAATCCGTAGCTCTGCCCAAGGCTATAGGGTCGTTTTTGTTGGGCCACCTTTCATTTTTAAAAGGATATTAATAAAGGCATCTTGTTCAAATCCATTTTGGTTCATTTGCGTTTTTCGTTTTCACCTTTAAAAAATGAAATTGGCAACCTTTTTCAAAAATAAAACAAAAAATAGCATTTCATTTCTTATCTTACATATCTTTGAGCATTTTAATTAAGTAAGCCTTCCATCATGCAGAGACGTCGTAAACCTTGTTGGATCCAATGACTTTATTGACGCTCCTAACTGGGACGCACCCATCAATCAAGCTGAAGACGAGGGTGAAGAAGATTTTGAAGTACCCGCTGAACTGACAAGATTGATTGAGTACGAGTACACAGAGCTTCAACCGCATAAAGAACAGGTGGACTTAATTAATCTTAGTACAGATGAGAACAAGAAAGAGGTCAAGATTGGTGCAATGCTTGGGACAAAGGTTAAGCGGAGGCTGATTGAGTTGTTAAAGGAATATATTGATGTGTTTGCGTGGTCGTTTCAAGATATGCCTGGTCTAGACACGGATATTGTTGTTCACAAGTTGCCACTTAAGCCGGATTGTCCACCTATCAAACAAAAGCTTCGAAGAACGAGACCCGACATGGCTTTGAAAATTCGAGATGAGGTTAAAAAACAGTTAGATGCAGGTTTCTTGGCAGTTGCAAAATATCCAGATTGGGTTGCCAACATTGTGCCAGTGCCCAAGAAAGATGGTAAAGTTAGGATGTGTGTGGATTACAGGGATCTGAACAAAGCAAGTCCGAAAGACGACTTCCCTCTGCCACATATTGATACACTTGTAGACAATACAACTAGTTTTGCGTTGTTCTCATTTATGGATGGTTTCTCTGGCTATAATCAGATCAAAATGGATCCCGATGATCGGGAGAAGACTACTTTCATTACTCCTTGGGGAACCTTCTGCTACAAAGTCATGCCCTTCGGTTTGAAGAACGCAGGGGCAACTTACCAACGCGCTATGACTACTCTTTTTCATGATATGATGCACAAAGAGATCGAGGTGTATGTGGACGATATGATAGCCAAATCTCAGAGTGAAGAGGAACATCTAGACCATTTGGTGAAGTTGTTTGAACGACTCAGGAAATATCAGTTGAAGTTGAATCCCGCTAAATGTACCTTCGGTGTCAGATCTGGAAAATTGCTTGGTTTTATTGTCAGTTAACAAGGGATTGAGGTAGATCCTGACAAAGTTTGAGCCATTCAAGACATGCCAGCTCCGCAAACCGAGACACAAGTTAGAGGTTTTCTTGGGCGTCTGAATTATATTTCCAGGTTTATCTCTAACATGACCGCTACTTGTGAGCCGATATTCAAATTGCTTTGTAAGGGGCAGAGGTTGAGTGGAACCCTGATTGTCAGAAAGCGTTTGAGAAAATTAAGAGTTATTTGCAAGACCCCCCTATTCTGATTCCTCCCGTACCTGGAAGACCGTTGTTTATGTACCTTACTGTTCTTGAGAAGTCTATGGGTTGTGTACTTGGGCAACATGATGAGACTGGAAGAAAGGAACATGCAATTTATTATCTGAGCAAGAAGTTTACCGATTGTGAAAACAGATACTCGCCATTGGAGAAGACTTGTTGTGCGTTGGCATGGGCCGCTAGGCGCCTCCGGCAATATATGGTCTGTCATACCACATTGTTGATTTCTAAAATGGATCCGATCAAGTATATTCTTGAAAAACCTGCTCAAACCGGGAGGCTAGCCCGTTGGCACATGTTGTTATCCGAATATGACATCCAGTATGTACCCCAGAAGGCAATTAAGGGTAGTATTTTATCGGATTATCTTGCAGATCAGCCAGTTGAAGATTATGAACCTCTTAAGTTTGACTTTCCTGATGAGGATATTTTGTTGATCAAGAGGGATTGTGAAGAGCCAGATCCGAGCGAAGGTCCAGAACCAGGTCTTTGGTGGAGGATGATGTTTGATGGTTCCTCGAATTTCAATGGGCATGGTATAGGCGCCGTTTTGATGAACCCAAAGGGTGGATTCACTCCGTTTACAGCAAGGTTAGACTTTGAGTGTACTAATAACGTCGCGGAGTATGAAGCATGTATCCTCGGCCTCGAAGCAGCAATTCACCTCCGAATCAAACTTCTTAAAGTGAGTGGTGACTCAGCCTTGGTTATTTACCAAGTACAAGGCAAATGGGAAACGAAGAATGAGAAGTTAATCCCTTATAAGGACTACATTGTCGAGCTGATTAAGTATTTCGACGAGATAGAGTTCGAGCATGTTCCTAGATCTGAGAATCACGTTGCTGATGCTTTAGCCATGTTAGCATCCATGTGGAAAGTTAAATTCATTAATGAAGCACCTCTTATCCATATTGAACGCAAAGTTGAGCCCGCTTATTGTCAAGTAGTCGAAGAGGATGAGGTGGATGAAAAGCCTTGGTTTCATGACATCAAGAACTATCTAGTCAAGCAAGAGTATCCCGATGGTGCTACCGGTCTGGACAAGAAAACGTTGAGAAGGCTGGCTTCTAAATTCTTCATCGGTAATGGTGTGTTATACAAGAGAAATCACGACATGGTTTTGCTCAGATGTGTTGATAAACGGGAAGCGGACATGTTACTGCAAGAGATTCATGAGGGGACCTTCGGCACCCATGCCAATGGTTATGCTATGTCCAAGAAGATGTTAAGGGCCGGATATTATTGGTTAACTATGGAAGCTGACTGCATCCAATACGCTAGAAAATGCCATAAGTGCCAAGTTTACGCTGATAAAATGCATGTACCTCCCTCGCCGTTGAATGTTTTGTCGTCACCATGGCCGTTCTCAATGTGGGGCATTGACATGATTGGGGCAATCGAGCCGAAGGCTTCTAATGGTCATCGTTTTATCCTTGTTGCTATTGATTATTTTACCAAGTGGGTAAAGGATGCCTCCTACACCAACGTGACTAAGCAAGTGGTTGCCCGCTTCATCAGGAAAGAAATCATTTGCCGTTATGGAATTCCAAGTCGGATAATAACTGATAATGACACCAATCTGAATAACAAGACTATGAAAGAGCTGTGTGACAATTTCAAGATCACTCATCACAATTCTTCTCCGTACCGTCCTAAGATGAATGGAGCCGTTGAAGCTGCGAATAAGAATATCAAGAAAATCCTGCAAAAGATGGCCGTGACTTACAAAGATTGGCATGAGATGTTACCGTTTGCTTTGCATGGATACAGGACCTCAGTGCGAACTTCGACATGGGCAACACCTTTCTCATTGGTGTATGGAATGGACGCCGTACTCCCCATCGAAGTAGAGATACCTTCTTTAAGGGTGTTGATGGAAGCTGAACTTGAGGAAGCTGAATGGGTTCAAGACGGACTGGATCAGTTGAATCTCATTGACGAGAAACGCATGACAACCATGTGCCAGGGACAGTTATATCAGAAACGGATGAAAAGAGCATTTGATAAGAAGATTCGTATCCGTGAGTTCCGTCAAGGAGAGCTCGTACTCAAAAAGATCTTGCCAGTGCATAAAGATATGCGTGGAAAGTGGATGCCCAATTATGAAGGCCCATTTGTTGTAAAGACCGTTTTCTCCGGAGGGTCTCTGATACTTACAACAATGGATGGTGAAGAGCTTGCACATCCCGTGAATTCTGATGCAGTCCGAAAATATTATGCCTAAAAACCCGCTAAGTCGAAAACCTGCAAAAGGCGGCTTAGGCAAAAGTAAGGGTTGAAAAAAAAAATAATAATAAAAAGCTCGCTAAGTTGAAAACCCGAAAGGGCGACTTAGGCAAAAAAGAACGTCCCGGTGGATTGAAAACCCGAAAGGGCGGTCCAGGCAAAAGTTAGGGACAAAGGCATTTCATTGCATCAGAAAACGCCGATCATTGCAAACACACTTTCCACATGAGAGCCATTTTTCAGTTCTTTCATCCTCGTCCAAAGCAAGATTCTGGTTTAGTCTTAGTTATTAGTGTCAGTAAGTGTCGTTGGATTCAATGTAACCTTTTCCCATGTTGCCAATTTCAAAACATAATCATCTGTGGAGTTATGCCCTCAGCAAGCTGACATCCTTTAATAAAAGATACCATTTTGTTACTTACATTCCTTGGTGCATTACTCTTGTTTTCTATTGTTATGCAAAATGCATTTATTCTTAAAATTTTGAAAATGAAAGGTGCATTGAAATTTTTTAAAAACTGTTCTTCGAAAACGCAATCGAAAAAATAAGAAATTACTTTGACTAGTGGAAATTTCGGAAGGATCTCTTCACTCCTCGAAAAATCTCATTGTGGCAGAAACACTTTTAAATCATCGCTCTGACACAGTCCACAGCGAGACTATAAGCTGACAACTTTTTCTTGGGTAACTCGAAAGTGTCCCTCAAGTTTTCTTCTCCCCATGTGAAGACATGATACTGTGCACCCAAGCAGATTACCTTCTCCCCAGAGAATTCAGAATTCTGAACCCAGATGTGGTCCTACCATTTCTTCCCATGATTGACGTATTGGTTGCAGAGAATGCAGGGTACCTCCGTCGAGATGTTTATTTCATCTCTCGTCCTGTCTCTGGTCATTTTCGTCAGCCTACGCAAGGGCATAAGCATCACATGCCTATTTCATTACATATTCATTACATATTCATTACATATTCATTACATACTCATTACATACTCATTTCATGACATCCTGCATATTTACATACATAGACATTAACATACGTTCACATTAACATATGCAGTGACATATGCGTTAGCATTCATAGGTTCATTGTGTGTCACCATCATTGGTTGTTACCGCCGAGTAATTGGGTTCGTCCATCCTCTTCAAATAGATTGTCAGCCCTAAGCATAAAATACATATGTATTTCCAGTTTCCCCACAGAGCTCGATCCTCGTGGATGACGGTTACTTCAGCTATCTTTCCTCGCCAGGATAAGACATTTACCCTTCGAGTTCATTCCCTCGATGGGGTCTTGATTACCAGTCTTCTTTCTAGCTCGATCCTAGATTGAATCTCAGTCTTGTCGGTCGTCGAGCCCAACCGGACGTGCATTTATTTTGCACCATCTAAAGATTTTCACCATACCATGACGGGTACGCGACTGTTCTCGCCCGAGAAGGTTACCACTGTACCCGGACGTGCATTTATTTTGCACAATCTTTCAACCACAATCCTTTACAGATACACGCCAGTTCATGCCTGGAAAATCTATCAGTACAACACTTTACAATCCTACATCTTACAACATCGGTATGCGACATTTCTCACCTAAGAAGCCGATCCTATCTTCGTTATGACTCGCAGCAAATGGCCATCTCCATTGAGAAGTTGGGCTTCCATTTTCCTTGTCGTCTTGAGGTATAGGGAGGTTTTGAACCAAATCGTATTCAGGAGAGCACGATCTTGAAGTACGGGGAGGTTTGAGCGGAATCATATTCAGGAGAGCACGATCTTGAAGTATGAAGAAGTTCATTTACCCTTTAGTAAAAGAAGGAGTGGAATCATATTCAGGAGAGCACAATCTTGAATTATGAAGAAGTTCATTTACCCTTTAGTAAAAGAAGGAGCCGAATCATATTCAGGAGAGCACGATCTTGAAGTATGAAGAAGTTCATTTACCCTTTAGTAAAAGAAGGAGCCGAATCATATTCAGGAGAGCACGATCTTGAAGTATGAGGAAGTTCAGTTTACCCTTTTCATATTCAGGAGAGCACGATCTTGAAGTATGAAGAAGTTCATTTATCCTTTAGTAAAAGAAAAATCAGAATCGTATTCCAGGTGCCGACCTTAAATATGAGAAGATTTATATATCAGATAAGCAGCAGCCTCTTTATTTGAGTGCTTATTCGTTTTGGCACATAAGTCCCTTCCAACGATAAGTGACAGTTCTCCCTCGAGAAGCTTATCAGGGCGTTTCCCATTAAAGTCCATTTATTTTGGCATACAGCCGATTTTTACCCTGTATATTTGATACAGATTTCCGAAAGGTCCGTCCGATCCCATCACGAAGGATAGTTTATAGAAGCTTGGATGTTATTCTTTGCTCAATGCTCCAGCATTCTGTAATCGATCTTGCAATCGTGTAGGTCCAGTTTTATTATTAGACATTCCCTAGTGGAGGTCATCTCATAGGTGCCATCTCCATTTAAGGATCTTATTCCTAAAGTCCATTTATTTTGGCATACAGCCGGTTTTTACCCTGTATATTTGCTAACGGGTTCCCGAAAAGTCCGTTTGATCGTGTCACGAGAGATAGTTTACAGAAGCTTGGATGTTATTCTTTGCTCAATGCTCCATGCATTCTGTGATCGATTTTGCAATCGTACTTGATCCAGTTTTACTTTTAGATTCCCAGTGGAGGCCGTCTCATAGGTGCCATCTCCATTTGACAATCTCGTTCCGTTTCTAAAATGACAATTGGTCGTGTTCGCACCAGTTGACCATCATTTTAGAATCCCCCAGTGTGCGTCTGTCCCTGTGTCGTCGCATTCGTCAGCATTTTCGCAATTCATCATTCCATCATACGCATCATGTTATCCGCATTAATACGTTCTCGCTTTGTCCATAGCATTGCATATCGTCGCATATAAGGGCAAAATTTTCGGTTATCTATATTTAAATCTCTCCACCACGATTCCTCGAGTCTCTGTCACTCAAATCGTCCGGTGTAGCTATTTAAATAGGGGCAACTGTAATACCCCAAATTTTACCATTATGTTTAGTCAGTCATTTCGCATAGCATCTCATCTGTGCATCTGCTAACCACTATCAAGTCATGGAGGTATTTGTTTTGCAGGATTGGATCCAGGGGTATTTTGGTCATTTTACGTGGAAGACGGGCTGTTACTAAGTTTTGAGGCATTTGAGACCCTATTTCTGAGGCATTTATTTATCACCGGGTTTGATTATATCAAGGCGCCAATTCAATGTGTTCGGCACAACTGGATTTAAGACCTAGTTTATCGCTCATGGTTTATTTCCAGAGTACTCTCGGTGCTGTTAATAAGGCACAATTTTAATGAGGTATTATTGGATTGTTGCTCACAGTATTTGGACAGTAGAATTCAATTACGGGCAAGGTTATCATTGATATTGAATCTGTGGTGATTACGACATGCATCCGTGTTCGGTTATAAAATTGTTGGTTAGCATTTAAGTTGGAATGCAATAGGAATTCAATCAAGTGATGAGATTATGACTACAAATGAGACACGTGCATGAACAAGAATATCATTCGCGAATAGTTGTGATTTATGACTAGAGTAATGAATTTAAAATTTTTGTGGATTTATTCACAAATGTTTGCAATTTATAACTAGAAGTAAACATAAACAATTTCAAAGTTGAATGATCATGGAAACTTTTGGGAATTTTATTTCATAAGAATGTCATTGTACAAAAAAAAGTTGAATCAATTTACATTCTGAATTGCTGTAAAATTAAAATACAAATGGTACATCTATCCTAAAATCCTAAGTCCTAAAGATTCATTGGAGTCTTCATGAGGTTCATCTATTGGACAGTATTCCATGTTACTCCGATTAACCTGCACAAAAAGAAACGAAAACAGAACACAAACAGAATAGAAGGGGTTAGAAATTATTTTTGACACTCTCAGAACAGTGTCATCATCGAGTGCCGGGAGTGGCACAACCGAAGCTGCGTCCTACCCCCGTTACCGATCCGAGCCGTTGGCGTCAGAATCAAGTGGTCATCTGTTCTTATCATGAGGGACATTCGAGAGATAAAAGTGATAAAAGAAGCGGGACTTGGATTTCCAAACTGATACAAAGGCAAATTTGGACTCAGACCCGGATGCCGGCAGGTCTGAGTCGTTTTGTTTTCGAAATTTCCAACACCTGAAAATCCACAACAGCATCAGTACCAGGTTCAGAATTCAGAACTCAAAACAAGACAGTTCATAAGTTGCCATAAGTAAATGGAAATTCAAATTGAAAATGCACAACCAAAAGCAGCATCAGTTCTGCAACACATAGGTAAGTTCATGAAAACCAAGTCCAAACAGAATAGAAAAATACAAAACAAGCTGCATCAAACTGCATCAAACAATGTACCGAAAGTTCAGAATTATCAGTTAAGGGCAAGTTTCAACCAGTTCAAATGGCAAGTCACAAAGATGTGAATAACTACACCGAGCTGCAGCACAAATCATAGCGCAAATCATTCCAGTCAAGCAAGGCACACGAAAAGGACAAGGGCTCAGTCAGAGCATCATTGCCCAACGAACAAGTCACGAAAATCAGTTCAAAGTTACGAGGATAAACCGCATCAGTCGCAGTACATCAGCCAACAATCAATCTGAAAGCCAATAATCAATAGCAGCCCAGAACTCGTGTTCTAAACCCAACCAAGCATCGAAAACAACCAATCTCGAAGGCAACCGCGGCCTCATCGAAGAGGTTCCCTCATCAGGCTCAGACAAGCTGTCATCATCGCCGCATAGCATCCTCGGCGGCGTTTAACTCAACCAAAGCGTAGTACCTATCCTGGAAAAAGAAGAGGAAAAATAAGTGAATTCCAGCCGATAACCAAACTGAACGAAACAAGTCCATCAAAACCAAACCAGTTCAGATATCAGAATCCAAAGCAATGTCCAAATAAAATCAAAACAAATCATTTCAGATATCAAACGAATCAAATGAAATCCGAGCGAATCCATCAAGGAGTTCTGGAAAAGGAAAGTGTGAATCAGTATCAGATAAAATCAAATCATATCAAAACATCAATCAACACGAAATCATCAAATCAGAAAGTAACGCAAATCCAACATCCAAAGGCCCAAAAGATGAAATCAGAAGAGTATAAGAAGGGAACAACTTCACCTGTGAGAAGGGCTAACGAAAATCGCGAAACCCTAGAAAAACGGCGAAACCACCATCGCAAGCAAAACCCTAACGGGCTAGTAGCCGAAAGAGAGAGAGATCGAAACGAGACGAGCTCAGTGGGACGAGTTCACCAGCGCCGTTCATTCAACGACGGGCAAACACCTCGGAGGCTCAGCAACATCATCGCCTCCGTTCGTCATTAATCGCGAACGAAGAATGTAAGCCAGGAGCGTAATACCATCATGTTTAACATTTATTCTGTGATTTCAGGTTTCTTAACATGATCGGAGAGGATCACAGCGAGAGACAGAAGCAATCGAGAGAGATGAAGAAGAAAGTCGAAACGGCGCCGCGAATGGTTTTTGGGTTGTGAAACCCTAAAAATGTTCTTGTCACGTTTACTTCCACCGGGTTGGGTCCGGGGTGATGACCGGCCCAACCCTCTTTTTTTTTTTTTTTGTTGTTTTTTTAAAACTCTGTTTTTTAACCTTTTTGTTTTTTTAAGTTGTTTTTTTAAAAACCATTTTATTTTATAATAAAAAAAAACCTTTTTTATAATAATAAATTAAAAACTTTTTTATAAGATAAAAAAAAAACCTTTTTTTATAATAGTAAATAAAAAACATTTTTTAAATAAATACATTAATCTTTTTTTGTTTTTTTAAAAAATATAATAACTAAGTTAAAATAGTTTTAGGGTTTGAGTTGAATTAATATTAATAATTTCATTTTAAGTTGAAGATTATATCACAAAATAAAATCACAAAAAGATGCATAGTTTTATTTCGTCACCATCTGACAATTCCATCCATTAACAGTGTTTGCTCGTTTTTGCAGTTTATTGCATTTACCGTTATTTATTTCATTTTTATATCATTTTGTAACTGCTCCTCTCTTGTAACCTCGCGAACCCTAATAATCGCGTTTTAATTTCTGCCTTTTGTTTTCTGCGTGTATGATTTTAATTTCTGTCATCATTTCCCTGCTCGTATGATTAATTTCTCACACATTCATCAATTATACCGTCACGCTACACACATCCGAAGGTTAGGTCTAGCTTTTGGTCACCGCGCCAATAGTCCTCAACTTCAAACCCTTACAACCTCACAAACCCTAAATTTTCACAAACGCCTCGCCGCAGGCAAAATTACAATTTTACCCCTAGCATTAGGTCAAAGAGCCGCCGCGCTCATTTTAGGGTTTCCCGCCGTGGAATCCCTAACCTAACCTAATTTAACCCTAATTACAACTTAACATTTCAACGTAGAGATTTGGAGTTCCTACACTCCGCGTAAGCGTGTCCCTAAGATACGTTTATTCCCCATTGAAACCTTGGCCACAGTCAAGACGTTTCTAACCTCTCTTTTGAGGGGAACTACGATTACTCTGATTCCACTCCCGTAAGGATACGTAGGCACAAGATGCGATGTCTTGCCGAGTAAACTTAGAATTAACCCCTTAGGTCTTTTCTCACTTTTAATCCTTTGTACATATACCTTAAGCAAATGAATAAAGCAAATAGTAAACATCTGAACAAAAGGTTCCTGTAGAGTACTACAGAAGTTTAGGGTGCTAATACCTTCCCTAAATTTAACCAACCCCCGAACCCTAGATCTTTCCCCGCATTGTGTTTACGATGCAAAATAGGTTTTCCCTCTTTTGACCTTTTCCTTCGGATAAATCAAAGAGCGGTTGTGAATTGAATTGCGATTCAAACTCATTAATAGTTTGTGATCCTATTTCCACCGCAACACATGTCTTGGACAACTTTGACTTTATCTGGGTCGACTTCAATCCCCTTTTGGCTTACAATAAAACCTAGCCGCTTGCCAGATCTCACACCAAAAGTGAATTTCTACCCCTAGATTCCATAATTACTATAGGAGCATCAAGCATGTGTTGCCTAACCTTAACATTTTTCAAGTTGGTATCTGTTAAGATATAGATGAGTTATGGTTCTACATTGTTAAAATCAAGGATCCCGTGGACTGATCAGTCAAGGTTTTGGATTGATCTTCTAAAAATCAAGTCTTCATGTCTCAAGAGACTCACATATTTCCAAGAACAAGTGCTATTTGAGGTTGATACCAAAAGAATAGAAGCAGTACAATGCAACACCCTGATTAGGGTTTCTAGTGGAAAAAGTTAATTGAAGTTTGACTTTTAGTATGAAGAGGTTTCCAAAGCTTGAATCATGATCCATGACATCCTTATGGCTTTTTAAAGTCTCCCCAAGAAGTTTGAGAGTCTCAAAGAACCCATAACACTGAGGATCGATCCTGAAGATTTCAGCTATTCGGTTCGTTTGTCTAGAAAGTCAACTCTTTGACTTTTAGGGGTTTAACCCCAAATTAAAGCAAGCAAGTTTTTCAACATCATTTTGTGCCTAACTAGTGAGTTTGGTGGAGATTTAATCAAGGATTTATGGATAACTTGCAAATCAAAAAACTAGGGTTCATGAAAAATCCTAATTTTAAGCCAGCCTGAAATGATCATAACTTCCTAACCACACATCCAAATGAAATGGTTCGAAGCTTATTGCAAAGCTCTTAAGGAGCCCTAAAAAAGTGTCTTATGGGGTTGAGGTCCAAAAATGCATAGATTTGGAGTTATAAGCTCATTAAGTTGTGAAGGATTTTCACTCTTAGAAAATGTTCATGTTTCTTGGCTTGTAAGTCAACTTTTGTAACAAACTTCAAGAGGCTTTTTGACATAGTTCCGTTTGGAATTTCAACTTGTGTAAAACATGAATGTTGTAGATCATGTTTGGGGCTTTTTAAAAAGTACAAGATCATTTTCTCAACCTTTGTGGTTAGGGAGAATCAAGGAAAACAAGTTGGGAATTTTCCATGTCACAAAACCAAGTTCAGCATTTGCATTTTCTTGCATAAACCATTCAAACCTCTCCTAATCCCTTACTTAACTCATTCTTTGATTCTTATGGACTTAATTGAGTATATTAGAATACGCAACCACAAGCAAAAATCAGATATTGGATTACAGGTTACGTGGCTTCCCCAAGGGCTCAAGCAAATGAATTATCAAAGGAAGGGCATCATATTCAACATCTCAAGTCCCTTATTCATCCATGAAGATCAAGAGTTTCCCTTCATCAACTATCAAGTGCAAGATTGCATCATGAAAAGCTTATCAAGCCTCAAAACCTTAAGATATGTTTCAAGGACCATAAATGGCTCATATTAGTCCATTCATATGATTAGATTAATCCAAAGAACTTGATTCATAAGCAATGATTCATCTGGTCCACAAAATAGGGCTTTTGATGAAAATTAATTGCACCTTTGACTTTTGATCAGTACTTTATCTCAAACCTTGGGACATGATTCAAGACACTTAAAAACACCTTTTAAGTCCATCCATAGTGTTTAATTAACTCAAGGGTGTGATTTCATTAAAAATAACTAAATTCAAGTTCATCTGATACAAAGGTCAAATATGATCAGAGCCAAGTTTGACTTTTGAGATTTTTTGGTCAAACATGGTTTCTTCAAGTCAATAATGAGGTTAATGTATGATTTGGGTCATGATTAATCAAGGTAAATCAAGCAAAGTGAGTTTACTTGTAAAGAAGGCAACATTGGAGAAGTCAAATTTTTTCTAAGTTACAAAATTCAATGATTTTTGCACTACTTGCCAAAGCCATAAATTCCAATCTAAGTAACCATTTTATTTGATCCAAAGATCAAATTGAAGAGATTTTTACATACTACAACTTTTTCCTTGAGGGTGGAATCTCAAAAAATGCATAGATTAAGATATATGAAGCCACGAAGTTGGATGTTCCATACTTTTGAACCAAGAGACTTAGAAACATTTTAGTTAGAATCTTTCTTGTGTTGAAGCTTGAGTTTAGATTCCCCAAATCCCTTGATTCAACAATGATTTAATGTCATGTTTATGTGCTTGTCTCTTTGAATTTCCATTAGGGTTTTGTTTACCCTTTACTATATTCATCGGATCTTTAATCATCTTGAATACATGCTTACTTGAACTTCTTTGTGATTTCTCCTATTGATCAAATCCTGACTCACATATTCAAGTATTTCATTTATAAACTCTCACTATGATGAACATATCTACTTTTATGAATGCTCATTCGCTTGTTGATATATCATGCTTGATCATATCATGTTTATGTCATCCTAAATGATTACATTTGTTAAAAGCTTAAACAACCTTGTCTTGTTAAGTTTCTCATGTTTATTTACAACACTCACATTCATACAATTGTTGCATTCCCATACTCATCCGTAGTTTATACTTTTTTCAAACTTTAGGGTCCCCTTAAAACCTCAAACCTTCGAGTCTGAACCATAGCCCCTTTGTGGCTTCAAACGTCAAACATCACGTCAAACCCTAGCCAACCTTTGGCTTAAAATTCAAAACTCTCCCTTCTAGATATGAGACATGAATCATCTCTATGGAAGAGATGTCTCTGAAGGTGAGAAAAACACTTAAAAGGGGGGGTTGAATAAGGGTTTAAAAAAATGGCAATAAAAACAACACAAGATTTTTATCCTGGTTCGTTGAACTCAACTAATCCAGTCCACCCTATCAAGGTGATTTTCCTTTCTCCACAAGGACTTAATCCACTATATTCAAATAGATTACAGTGTCAACCACTAAGAACAACTGTCTTAGTCTTCTAAAGAAATTCTAACCACAACTTGGTCTTCTCAAGGAACCTTTTACAAGTTAATGTAAACTAAACAAGTGTTTAAGATGCTTCTAAAAAGTTGTATCACAAACTGTGATTTTTACACTTTGATTAAGAACGAAAGATAAAACTATTTCAGCTTTGAATGATTGTATGAGAGTTGTGAAATAATTTTATATAGATTCGTTGGTAGTTCGTTAGTTTTGAAGAGATGAAGAGAACGTCATTTTATAGTGCTGAAAGTCCAATGCTTGAAGACTGTGCAGGTAGAGTAGCTGTAGCCTTTTGTCTTCACATGACTTTTCCTTTCTCAGAAGTAGAATGTTCAGAGAAATGCCTTTTTCCTGAATCCTTGTGTCTATCACAAATAAGGAATAGTTCTGTTGGAGAGGACGTTGAGAATAGTACCAAGTCTATTCACGTGCTGACATCTTTTCAAACGTAAACAACATCAGATCCTCTGATGAGCTTCTTGTTCTTCATATTAGATTCAATGATATCAGAGTTGCAGCAACAGTGCTTTAGCGTAAGTGATCTGATCAGAGCATAACTGTTTACCAAAGCCTCTGTACTTGCAGCGTAAAGTACATTCAGAGTCTTCTGAAACAATGCTTGAAACTCTTCATACAAAATCTTCAGCTACACTTCAGATGCTTCTGCAGCTTCTGCTTCAGAGTCTTTTGCATCTTCCGCTTCAGAGTCTCTTCTGGTAGCGCTCAGAGTCTTCTGATGGCTTGCTTCTGATGCTTTAGAGCTTTGCATAACCTGTTGTTCATATGCATTTTACTTCCATAATGATATTTATTTTAATATCTGAAACACAAAACACTTGAACAAAATTAGAGTATATATTTTCTTAATACAAAATTTCATTAGAGTTATCATCAAAAAATAGAGATAATATTAAACACCAATTTGTGTTCTAACAATCTCCCCCATTTTGATGATGACAAAACATAGGAAATTTTGTTCAATAAAAAAGATAAATATATAACTCCCCCTGAGATAAAGAATCTCCCCCTGAAAAGAATACTCTAATAGAAGAAAATACTTCCCTTTTTGCATGAGTAAACTTTTCAGATTAAGAGCCTGGTTAAAAACTTCTGGATAGAATCCTGGTTAGAATATTCTTTCCATAATCAGAGCTTGGTAATAGCTTGATTTGCTTTCCAGAACCAGAGCCTGGTTTACTCTTACTGATTTTCTTTCCAAGAACAGAGCCTGGTTTATTTTCCATAATCAGAGCCTGGTTAACTTCTAGGATCAGAGCCTGGTAATCAGAACCTGGTTTGACTTATCAGAGCCTGGTTAAACCTAGTTTGAGTGAAAATCTGGTTTGGGGATTCTCAGGGTAACTTCAATGAATTTTGTCAGATGATACGTTATAGTTCTGAAAGACTAAAATTCAATGTTAGATATAATTTGTTATGTCTGAATTTTATTTTAGTAACTGCTTATATTTGAACAAACATAATTTCTTTTTCTCCCCCTTTTTGTCATAATAAAAACGAACACTTTTAAAGACAAATAAAAGGTTAATCAGAAGAAAACAAAGTAAAGTTGATAACATAAACAGATGTAAAATAAATAATCAAACAAACATATTCATTCAAAGATAGTCAGAATATATTCAGAACAAAAACATGATTCAAAAAAAGAGAAACAAAATAACACTTAAAGTGCACAAATATAAGAACTAAGATAAACTTGATGCAAGAAGCTTAAGGATGTGGGTCATCTCAGAAGTAGATTCCTCTTGCTTAGCCATCCATTTTTGTGTGTTGTCTGTCTTCTCATCTTGTTTTTCCATCCAAGATTTAATTTCAGATTGACCAGCTTCCAGCACAACAATCTTGTCTTCTAGGTATGGATTCTCTTTCTTAACTTCAGAAGAAGTAGAAGGAGCAGATTCAGATGCAGGAGTAGGAGTAGAGTCAATTACTATTGCAGATGCAGATTCTGGAGGCACAGATTCTGATGGTTGGTCTATAATCATTAGAGCTAATGGATTGGTTTCCAGAGTGACTTCAGGAGCAGATTCTTCAAAAGTCTCAGAAGTAGCAGTTACTCTAGAAGTTGAAGGTGCATCCTCAAGAAGCAATGTTAGAGATCTGTTCACATTCCATAGCATATGTGTGACAACTTCAACAAATATGACCTTTGCGTCATCAGAGCAAATGGTCTTCAGATGGAAAGCCACAAAGTTGAATCTGGCAATGAACTTATTCCAGCATTCTTCAGAAGCTTCTGGATTAATGCTTGAGAGACATTCCTCCTTAACAGAGTCTAAACTCATCCTTATTTCTTTCTTGAAATTAGCAAATAAGGCATCAACATCTAATCTGGATTTAGGTTTAAGGTAGGCTTCCAGAGGTGATGGTTTGGGTTGTTCAGATGGGGGTGGTATGGTAAAGGTTGGGATAACGAACATAGGACGAGGAGAAGAAGGTAATGAAGGATGTTCAGATGATGAAGTGAAAGCTTTGAATCTGGATGAAGATCAATTGGGAAATAGGAACTGTTTGAAATTTAATGCAGAGGGAATGACATCAAATGGTGTAGAAGTGTAGGGGATAAGAACAGAATTTTGAGAGTGTAGAGGTTCAGATGAAATGATGTCTGGTATTTGTTTTAGATAGTCTTGAAGTATAGAGGGAAGGATAGTTGAGGAAATTGGTTTATGTGGAATGGTAGGGTCAGATGCTTCTATTCTGGTATAAATTTTTTTGAGTTTTAGACCATATGGAAGGGGATCAGAGGGATGAGGTTTGAAAGAAGCAAAGGATACAAACTCAGATGTTCTAGGTTCATAACCACGGAGAGGGGGTGGTGAGTTGATTTCTGGTGGTAAGTCAGATTTAGATGAATCTGATGATTCAGATGAATGACAGGATGTGGAAGAGATATCAACTAGAGTTGTCAAAAGTTGAATATCTAGGACTACAGAATCAGGTATGAAAGGTTCAGATGGTTGAATAGATTCCGGTTCAGGATTAGAAGGAATGGATTGTTCTGGTTGTGGTTGTTGTTGTTCTGTTGGTTTTGTTTCTGATGGTGTTGGTTCAGTAGGTTTAGAAGTTTGTGGTTCTGGTGGGGGAATATCAGATCATAGTGGTGCATGTGTTTGTGTGTCAGATGGGGGAATATCAGATGGTTGAGAATGTGTAGGTTCAGATGTATACTTTTCAGATGGAGTTGCTTGAGGTTGGAGTACAGAGGGAGCTGTAACAAAAGGTTTCTTAGGTTTAGAAACACTAGGAGGAGAAGGTGAAGGTGATGGTAATGAGAGTTTGGTCAGATGTTAATACCTCTTTGAGAGTTTCAAGAATAGAATCTAAACATGCCTCTAGAGGATTGACGTTTTGCTTCTTGACCCTCTTAGGCTTGACAGCAGCAGCTTCACCAGTAGCCTTCCTCTTGGGTTTAGAAGATCCTTCTTCAGCAACCTTTCTCTTCTTCTTGTGTCTGGCCTCATACAGATCTGGAGCAGGTTCACCTGCCTTCTGAGACAGATTTGCTGGCAGAGGAGTTCCATCCTTCAGACACTCTGCAATGTACTTCAGAATAATCTCCCTTGGTTCGTTAGCGAAGAACATGAGAAAATTATCAACTGGAATCCTTCTTTGAGTGACCTCTTCAGAATTTATTTTCTTTGGTGCAGAAGTGACTTCTTCTACAACTTTCATCCTCTGAAGACTCTTCCCATTCAGAGGTTTTCCTACTACAGAAGCTAACTCTTCCTTCAATCCAGCTTCTACCAGATGACCAGCAAGACTATTCTTAGTCAGAATGTCTGAGATAAGTCTTCCCATTGGAATCCAGTTCCTCAACTTCTGATGTTTGGTTCTGACCTCTTCCTTTGACTATTTAACGTGTGTCCACAGATGATTAAATAGAAGATATGGCAGATCCACCTTTATGCTCTGACTCAGACAATACATGAAGTATAGCTGATCAGTGTTAACATAGTCTGGAGAATTGGAAGATTTTCTATGATGAATGTAACTCATGAAAATCTTAGCCCAGATCCTGTAAACTGGCTTCAAATCCTTAACCTTGTTAGAAGCTTCTCCAGATGAGAAAATGTCTCTATATACATCAGACATATTCACACACCCAGCTGGCATATTGGTGACACCATCAGTTTCCTCATATCCTATGAGTTTCCTTATTAGATCCTCAGTTATACTAATTTCTTTACCCCGAACATAAGAAACTATGAACTTAGGGCAAGTAGAAGCATGGATCTAGAATTCCTTTACCAGACAAGGATAAACTGGTCCCATCAGCCTATAAAAAATTTGGTCCAACACTGTGCATCAACAATGGGACGAAGATCATACCCATTTTTAGCAAACGATTCAAAGTTAACAATGGATTCACACAAAACTTCCAACTTGTCAACAGGTGTGAGCAAAGTTCTAATAGGTTCCTTAAACGCAACAACATCCATGTTTGAGGAAGAAACAACAGCCATTGAAGATTGGAACTGAGTAGAAGTTGATGATGAAGTAGCCATTGTTGTTCTTGAAGATTTAGGGTTACAGAGATGTTTGGGTTTGAGAGAGACATGAAAGCAATGAATCAAGAAGAAATGCATACAAGGTGTTCATGAGAGTGAAAAGTGTGAAATGTGTAAAGTTGTGGCATTTATAGAAGAAATTAGGGCACACATGAGTCACACGTCCAACACGCTTGCACTTAGCATTTAATGAAAAGAATATAATCATTTCAAGCAATTAATGATTCTGACAATTGGGGGGAAAACGAGAAACTCAATATTCAAAAACAGTACCTCAAACGTCAATTCAGTATTGTGCACTCCACGTTTTCAGATTCAGAGTTACACATGTTTGCTTGCATGTGATACTGAAACTTCTTTGAGAAATGAATCGTTAGCCAATGTTCAGATCCTATGAGGCTTGTTAGTTCAGATTTGCACACAAAGAATAAAATAATAAACAATAAATGAATAGATGTAATACTTCAGAGTTAAAACATTTTCATTTGAGAAAAATTTCTTCTGATAAACATTTTATTCTGGACAGAAATCCATACTTATATTTTTCAGAATAAATTTGAATATATCTTCAGCAAAGGGTTTTGTAAAAATACTAGCCCATTGATGATCTGTATCAATAAAGTTTAAACTGCTAACTCCCTTCTGAACATAGTCTCTGATGAAGTGATATTTTATCTCTATATGTTTTGCCTTAGAGTGTAAAATAGGATTTTTAGACAAACATATAGTAGAAGTATTATCACAGAAGATTGAAATGTTACTCTCATGGATCTGATAGTCTTCTAGCTGACTCTTCATTCAGAGCATCTGAGTGCTACAACCAGCAGCAGCAATGTATTCTGCTTCTGTTGTTGAAAGCGCAATAATGGGTTGCTTCTTACTGAACCAAGAGATCAGATGACTTCCAAGAAACTGGCAGCTTCCAGAAGTACTTTTTCTTTCTACTCTGTCTCCAGCGCAATCAGCATCACATAATCCAACTAATTTATAATCATCAGATCTTCTGTAACACAAACCCACATTAGTAGTACCTTTCAGATACTTTAGAATCCTCTTAACAGCTGTTAAGTGTGATTCTCTAGGATCTGATTGGAATCTGGCACACAGACAAACACTGAATAAAATATCAGGTCTAGAAGCAGTCAAATACAGAAGAGATCCAATCATACCTCTGTAAAGCTTTAGATCTACTTTCTTACTTACCTCTTCCTTACCAAGAGTGCTTGTAGGATGCATTGGAGTTTTGGCCAACTTGCTTTCAGTCATATTAAACTTCTTCAGAAGCTCTTTCACATACTTAGTCTGATGTATGTAGGTGCCTTCTGGAGTTTGATTGACTTGGATTCCCAGAAAGAATCTGAGTTCTCCCATCATGCTCATCTCAAATTCATCCTGCATAGAAAGAGCAAACTCCTTTCCCAGCGTAACATTGGTAGATCCAAATATAATATCATCTACGTAAATTTGACAAATTAAAAAATCTTTCTTAAATGATTTACAGAAGAGAGTTGTATCCACTTTGCCTCTGATAAAATTCTTTTCCAGAAGAAAATTACTTAATCTCTCATACTAAGCTCTAGGAGCTTGTTTTAAACCATAGAGTGATTTTTTAAGTTTAAAAACATGTTCTGGAAATTTATCATTTTCAAAGCCAGGAGGTTGGTGAACATAAACTTCCTCTTCTATAATACCATTTAAGAAGGCACTCTTAACATCCATCTGATAAAGAGTGATGTTATGTTGTGCAACAAAAGAAATGAGTAGGCGTATAGACTCTAACCTGGCCACAGGAGCATAAGTCTCTGTGTAGTCAATTCCTTCTTGCTGACTATACCCTTGAGCAACTAGCCTTGCTTTGTTCCTTACAACTTCTCCTTGCTCATTCAATTTGTTTCTGAAGACCCATTTGGTTCTAATAATATTGAATCCTTTTGGTCTTGGTACCAGATCCCAAACGTCATTTTTGGTGAATTGATTTAGCTCTTCTTGCATAGCAAGTATCCACTCATTATCATTCAGAGCTTCATCTACAGGCGTTGGTTCAATGATAGACACCAACCCAAAAAGTGACGTTGCAGATGATCTGAGGAAAGACCTTGTTCTGATAGGGTCATCCTTCTTTCCAATTATTTTATCCTCTAGATAAAAGGCCTTGATTATGGATGATGATCGTTTAACATTTGGTTCTTCAGAAATATTCAAATTGTTCATCTGAGCAGCCAATGGAGTTGCATCTGGCGTTGCTTCTGGTTCTTTCACTTGAGCCTTTTCTGCCTCTGAGTTTTCAGAGTCTATGAGAATTACTTCTCCATCTGCAGAATTAACAAGCTGCTTTGGCTTTTGATTGCCAAGCTTATCATCAAATCTAACATGTATAGATTCCTCCACGATCCATGTCTCAGTATTGTATACTCTGTAGCCTTTAGAGCGTTCAGAATACCCAAGCATGAAACACTTCTGTGCTTTAGAATCAAACTTGTGCAGATTCTCTTTAGTATTCAACATAAAACATACACATCCAAAAGGATGGAAATAAGAAATATTGGGCTTTCTATTCCTCCACAATTCATAGGGAGTCTTCTCTAGAAGAGGTCTTACAGACACTCTGTTCTGAATATAACAAGTTGTGTTTATTGCTTCTGCCCAAAAATGCTTTGCCAAATTAGTCTCGTTGATCATGGTTCTGGACATTTCGTGCGATGTTCTATTTTTCCTCTCTACAACTCCATTATGTTGTGGAGTTCTAGGGCAGGAGAAATCATGTGCAATGTCATTTTCATTAAAATATTTTTCAAAATATTTGTTTTCAAATTCACCTCCATGATCACTTCTGACTTTAACAGTTTTAAAATCTTTTTCATTCTGGACTTGTTTGCAGAAGTCAAAGAACACAGAATGTGACTAATCCTTGTGTTTTAGGAATTTCACCCACGTCCATCTGCTGTAGTCATCAACAATGACTAATCCATACTTCTTGCCTCTGATGGATGCAATTTTCACTAGTCCAAACAGATCAATATAAAGTAACTCTAATGGTCTTGAGGTTGAGACAACATTTTTAGTTTTAAAAGAAGATTTTGAGAATTTTCCTTTTTGACATGCTTCACAAAGAGCATCTGAGTTGAACTTCAACTGAGGGAGTCCTCTGACCAGATTGAGTTTATTAATTTGAGATATACGTCTCATACTAATATGCCCCAATCTTCTGTGCCAGACCCATTGCTCATCATTAACAGACAGAAGGCATTTTACGTTCTGAACCTTAAGTTCTGAAAGATTGATTTTATAAATATTGTTCTTCCTCTTTCCATTAAATAGGATTGAGCCATCCTTTTGACTGACAGCCTTGCAACATTTTTGATTGAAGATTATGTCATAACCATTGTCACTTAACTGACTTATGGACAATAAGTTATGTGTTAATCCTTCAACAAATAAGACATTAGAAATAGAAGGAAGATTACCATTGTCAATAGTCCCAGAGCCAACTATCTTGCCTCTTTGGTTCCCTCCAAACTTGACGTTTCCTCCAGATCTAAGTTCTAGGCTTTGGAACATAGACCTTTCTCTCGTCATGTGACGCGAGCAGCCAGAGTCCAAGTACCAAGATTGGTGTTTTGACTTTGCTGCTAAAGATGTCTGCAACAGATATTATTTTGTCTTTAGGTACCCAGATCTTTTTGGGTCCTTTAGGGTTAGTTGCCTTAAAGTTTTGTCTGAACTTCTGTCTTCTGACAGCAGGTTTGTTCTGACTAACTTTAGGTTTAAACACATGAATGTTCTGACCAGAACGAGTGTGTTTAATATTATTAACATGACCAAACTTAAAAGTAGAATACAGAGGAGTATGCTTAATGATTAGTTTATCAACAGATGTTGGATTTAAATCCTTCTCAGAAGAAGATTCATATCCAATACCTTTCCTATTATTTCTGCAAACACCATAAATCATTGAAGCCATCTTGCTTCTCTCTAGGCTTCTTGCCAAAAATATCTGAAAACTATAGTCATATTCTTCTAAAATGTTTTTAGATTTTGACTTAGTTTCAACTTCAGAATCTTGTTGAGCTTTTTCTAATTCATTTTTAATTTTCAAATTGTTTGCTTTGAGCTCAGCAACTTCTGATTTCAGAAGATCATTCTCAGATACAAGATTGCTTTCAAGCTTCTTGTACTTGAGCTTAATCTTACTATAGTTTTCTAACATTTCTGATAAACTCTCAATAAGCTCTGCTCTAGAAAGTTCAGAAAATACCTCCTCAGAATCTGACTCTGATTCTGATCCAGATGTTTCTGCATGGTCTTCTACGTCAGCCATGAGTGCCATGTTTGCACATTCCTCATCTGAGTCTGATGAAGATTCAGATGCATCTAAATCATCCCAGGTTTCCATCAGAACTTTCTTTTTATGATCAGACTTCCTTCTTGGCTTTTCTTTCTGAAGCTTTGGGCATTCATTCTTGTAGTGCCTATGTTCCTTGCATTCATAGCAGACAACCTCTTTCTTCCAAGATCTTCTGTGTCCAGAAGACTCTTTACGTTGATCTGGTTTCTTGAAGTTCTTGAACTTCCTCTGTTTATGCTTCCAGAGTTTGTTGATCCTTCTGGACAGCAGGGACAATTCATCTTCTTCTTAATAAGAGGATTCTTCAAAACTTTCTTCTAAAATCTGCAAAGCTTTGGCATATTTGTTAGACTTTAAAGCAACAGACTTACCTTTTTTCTGGGGTTCGTCTTCTTCTAGTTCAATCTCATGACTCCTCAAAGAGCTGATCAGTTCCTCCAGCGTGATCTTGTTCAGATCCTTTGCTAGCTTCAGAGCAGTGACCATTGGTCTCCATCTGATTGGAAAACTTTTGATGATCTTCTTAACATGATCTGCAGTGGAGTAACCCTTGTCCAGAACTTTCAAGCCAGCTGTGAGAATCTGGAATCTAGAGAACATAACTTCTACAGATTTAGATTCCTCCATTTTGAAGGCTTCATATTTTTGGATTAGCGCCAGAGCCTTGGTCTCCTTGACTTGAGAATTTCCTTCATGAGTCATCTTCAAAGATTCAAACATACCAAATGCTGTTTCTCTATTAGTAATCTTCTCATACTCAGTATGAGATATAACATTTGGTAGTAAGGTTCTTACTTTATGATGATTCCTGAATTCTTTCTTCTGAGCTTCAGTCTAGATTTTCTATCTATCTTTTTGCCATCCCGATCAGTGGGGGTGAACATAGCCATCAATGACTAAATCCCAAAGGTCAGCATCATATTCTAGAAAGAAGCTT